>JAWHQI010000036.1:11614166-12882083 GCA_033032865.1 Dactylorhiza incarnata | reverse complement strand
GTTATGTCTTTATGACGGGCCCCACAGCTATCTCTTGGTGCATCAAGAAGCAAGACTCGATGTCTGTATCTACCATGGAAGCGGAGTACAAGGCTTCGGCCTTGGCTGCTCAGGAAGCCATTTGGCTCAGGAGGTTGGAGGAGGACGTTCATTAGGAGGTTCGAGGTCCCACCTTGCTACGCGGGGACAATGAGAGTGCTCTCAAGCTGGTTAACAATCCAGTCTGTCACGCGAGGACCAAACATATAGAGATTGAGCACCATTTCATTCGTGAAAAGGTGTTGGGAGGATCTCTTATGGTCGAGCATGTTCGGAGTGCGGACAATGTCGCAGACATCTTCACAAAGCCGCTGGCGAAGGGACCGTTTACACGGTTAAGGGAGTTGCTCGGGCTAATTTCCACTTCCCACTTCAAGGGGAGTGTTGAAATTGTTGAAGTGAAGTGGAAGGGAGTCCGGCCGGTCTGAAGGCTGGAGACCGCAGAGACCGCGCGGCCTGCGCTGGTGCTCTGGCGGTTTGGTTCTGCGTTCTCTCCCTGCTGTTCTGGCGATCTGCTATGATCGGCCAGTTTGCTTCTTGGTTTGGTCGTTGGTTCTGGCGACCTGTTGCGAGTTCTTCTGGTCTTGTTCTGGGCGGCCTGTTCTTGGTTGTCCACAGTGACTGGGCGGCTTGTTTGGGCTGTTCTGGCGACTTGGTTCAAGTCGGACAGATGTTTGTCCCTGCGTAGGCGATCTCAGGAAGGGTGGTCGCTGTGTCCGCGCGGCTTGTGCGCGGACTACTGCTGTCTTGCTGACTTGGGCTGGATCTTGTCCAAGTGTTGTGTCCGCGCGGCTTGTGCACGGACTGCTGCTGTCTTGCTGACTTGGGCTGGATCTTGTCCAAGTGTTGTGTCCGTGGGGCTTGTGCACGGACTGCTGCTGTCTTGCTGACTTGGGCTAGATCTTGTCCAAGTGTTGTGTCCGCGCGGCTTGTGCGCGGACTGCTGCTGTCTTGCGGACTTGTGCTGGATCTCTTCCAAGTGCTGTGTCCGTGCGGTCTGTCTTATGAGGCCGTTGGCAATATGATGGGCGGTTATTGTATCCCAGTTTGTGCGGTGACAACATCCGTCTATCCTCCTATAAATAGGGGTGCAGGGCCCGTCATTCCTAATAAGAACTGTAAGAACAAGAGCCCGGATTGTTTCTTGCGGACTCAAGTTTGAAGTCGCGCGGTCTCGGAAGTGAGCTAACCGGTTGTTGTGTTCGCAGGTTTGCGGTCAGCAGGTTGCGGTCTCCTTCCTTGGTGATTTCCGGCGGCTTGAATAAACAGTTCGTCTGCGGTCTGTCAGCGAACTGGTTTATTGTGTTCTTGTGCTGTTCGCAGCGGACTCAGTGATCAGGCGACCTTCAGCGGTTAGGCGGTCTGAGTTGCGGTCTGGCGACAGCTTCAGTTCTTTGTTCCAATAAGCTTCAGTTCGTTCGGTCTGGGATTGCGGTCTGGCAGTGCAGATTGTCTGCTTCTGTTCGCGCGGTCTCAAAGTGTTTCTGCGGTCTGACTGTGCAAGCGGTCTGGGAGTACAGCAGAGCAAGCCGGGCGGCCTGAGCCTTTTTGTGGTCCGTGCGGTCTCTGCTTTGGCAGACCGCCAGTTTTAGTTTTGGTGTGTTTGTTCTTCTCATCTCCGTGATTCTTATGAATCATGTCTCGCCATGTATACCTCGCATTGTAAAGCAGTTCTGTTTCAATAAAGATTTCTTGTGTTGCTGTTTTGGCATTGTGGTTGTTTGGCTATAATTGTTGTTTGTACTAACCCCGCAGGTCCTGTTAAAATTTTTGAAAGACCATTTAGGAGTAAGCAAGAGTTATATCAACAAACATTTTCGCGGGATATATTTAGCGAGAACAGAAGGTCCTCACGAGCGCAGTATAACTTGAAAATTAAACAGATTTATTGGCAGCGAGAGAGAAACAATAAAAGCTAGTGATACTTATGGTCAAAAGAAATAAAAGCCAACATAAGAGGCGAATATGCGAGTTGCGAACCATGGCGAGATTGTCTAAAAAACAACGACACCCATTACAAATAATAATTCACAACACAGCAGTTAGAGAGAATCATGGGGTAACCATTTCCACCTGCCTCCACCCCGCAACCCGGACCTCGGCGATACCCTGGAGTTATAATAATCCTCGGCCAAACGGCCCTCCCTGTCCATGAGGTAGGCGTAGTCTCTCATCCTATCTATATGAACCTCCGGCGTCGTGGCATTCTCATCCTAGTCACGCTGTCTCGCCTGCCAGAGCCTCGCGCACTCTTCCATCAGGACCGCGTGCCTGTCCTCGGCGGCTTCTCTGTCCCGTCTCGCCTGTATGTTGAGGTCCATCAGCATTCGCCCATGTTTCCTCAGCAACTCTGCGACTCGCTGTTTCATCATCTCGGGATCTCGCAGATCCCCTAAGAATTCATCCACTTGGTCAGGAAGGGGGGACATCTCGTCATCGCCCAGCTCGGAATCGGTGTGCGGGTTTTCGGTATTTTCTGCAAAATATTACGAAGAGGTTAGATGGCGCGCGTGAGTTCGCGTAGGGTTTCGGTGAGGTCAGAATGCTTACCAAGCGGGGGGCGAGAAGTCGAAGGACGGCCCTGGAACATGTTGCTGTAGTGAGGGTAGAGAGATTTGCCCAGGCCCGCAGGGTAGGCTGCACTGCTGGTCGGGGGGATCTTTGGTGGCACAGAGCCACCGGTCTCCTCGCTCGTCAGGACCTGGAATCTGGGCTTATCAATGATTTTGTCAGGAGGAGGCGGAGGCGGAGACGGAGGCCGCGACGCCTGGCAGGCCGGGGACTTCAGGGGCGAGACTGTAAGAAGTAAGGAACGGAGGTCATATATAGTTGACAAGAAACATTATGGCACGCGAGATTAAGATCATATCGGTGACGTTTTTCCCAGCGAGGTTCATATCCGCCTGCGGACTTTTGCGAGACCTCTCAGCGGGTTCTCCAGCATTCTCGCTCGGCAAAGCATCCTGCGAGTAGAAATGAATGACAAGCAAATTTATTGACGTGAACTGGAGGAGTAGCTCATACCTTCTCATGGTGGCGATCGTCCGGGGAGGAGTCCAGCAGCACGGAGTCATCCTCGGTGCGACGAGCCGCCTTCGCCTTCTTGACTTTCAGCGACTGAGCGGGGGCGGCCGGTTCATCCAGGCGGGGGCCCTGGTCGTGGAGGGTAGCCCGCCGGCTCTCATCGCTCTCAGGCGAGCCTCGGCTTCTTCGGAAAGAGGCATCTACAGGCAACTACAGTATCAGGCAAAGGGAGAGGAAGGGAAGTATAAGAGCACGCCACTGGAGACTCGGGACGATATTTATAGCCCAAAGTGTGGGTCCCACCAAAGATTCCTGACAGATCATCAAGGAGCTGGTGAATGCCGGGGGTTGGATGTTTCTTCGCGAGCATAAATATCCTCGCGAAGAGCGGGGATTGTGTACAACCCCGAGATTCGCCAGGCGAGGAGGCACGGTTTAAGAAGGCAATGGGGTGAAGCAGTAAGAGAGAGGCCTTGGGGCCGAAGACTTCGCGAGAGGAATTGTGAGAAATCTCTCTCGGTGGGCTCGCGGAGGGGCGGGCGAGAAGCGTAGGCGAGATGAACTACCCGCAGGCGACTTAAAGAGGTTCCCAGAGTTCGACAGAAGGAATGCTGCATTCGACGAACTCTCCCTAGTTTGTCCAACCCACCTATGGTCGTCAAGCTCGCCCCTGTTCGGGGAAGTCATCAGCAGTCGACGAAACATTCTACGATCATTAAATTCAAAGGGATGGTCTCGCAAGGGGTGCCGCGAGATCCAGACCTCGGCAAATTACAACGGGGAAGCAGCGGCCGGCGAACCCCCCCCCCCCCCCCCCATCCCAGCGGACATCGAACAACTTAACGATTCGGCATCCGTCGACCTCGTCTGAAATCGGCGAAGTTCAGAGGCGATCTCGCAGGAAGGTTCGCGAGACCAGACCTCGGCAGACACCGCCAGAAGTGGCCGGTGAGGTCCTCGCAGGAGATCGCCTAAGAGAGGCATTGCGAGTAGGGCTCGCGAGGAGGCCCGCTAGAGCATCTTGCAGGATGGTTCTCGCAGCCCCTTGCCCATAAGCCGATAGGGTCAAATTACCCTTTTACCCTTGGTGGTCTGCCTTTAGCCTCTCCAAACATCGGAGTTTGGCTGTTAGCAGACCCATTTGGGGTGCGGATAGTAAGATCAAAAGGGGGAATCCTGCTATTTGCAGGCCAGATCAGAAAATCTATAAATAGGACCTCAAGGGCACCTTTGGAGAGGACTTCACTTCAGCTTCTCTCTCCTTGGGTTTTCTTTGGTTAGCATTTCTAGAGCTCTCCAAGGTGCCCGAGTCTCAGCTTTGGCTTGGGAGGGGAAGCGCTCAATGATCTTCCGGGTTAGTGGAGGGACCTCCTCGCTGTGACAAAGGTCTTAGTCATCTTCCTAGTTTTCGGTCTACCTTCTCCAAGGGATCAGTAAGGGCTAGCCGCTCCTCATCTCGGTGAGGGCCCCGAACTCCACAAGAGACCGAGAAATCGGTTTCAACAAGTACCTTGAGAGCCCGTTATTGGGTATTCCTTAGGAAGTCCAAGAACTAAAAAAAATTATTTCTGTTTTGTTTTTATTTTTCAAATTAATTTTGAAAATAAAAAAATATGACAACCTATGAAAAAACTTAAAAAATATTTTTATAAATCTTGTAATATTAGATTCCTCCTTATTTTTATTTGAGTTTAACAAATTTTAATTATGAGCTTTTATTTATATGTTTTTTAAAAACAAAAGTTTTCTTTTGTATGTGTTTTCTATTTTATGTGTATCTTCATAATTTGTTTGATTTAAGTTTTAGATAAATTTGAATTAATGAATTTTTCTTTATTTTGGTTTGTTTAGAATATTTTTTAGTTTTGTTTTCTTTCCTTAAAATATCATGAATTAATTTTGTAGAAATTGTGCTAAAAATCTTTCGATTTATCTTATATTAACTTTAACTCATAGATTCTAAGGATTTCTCAATGTATTTTCTATGCTCTCAAAACGTTTCTCTTGAAATAGTATAACCTTTAAACCCTAGCCCCACCTTACCTTTTACTTACCCTTTTGATTGGCAAAATAAAAAAAAAGTATAAAAGATCATATGTCATGGAATGAGAGGATAAAATTCATCATTCCTAAACATATGCACCCAAAAAAGTATAAAAGATTATATATCATGAAGTTGAGAGGATAAAATTCATCACTCCTAAACATATACATTTGAGATATTTAAAAAAGAAGAGCATTTAATAAAAGATGGAAATGAGAGGATAAAAATCATCATTTCCCAAAATTAAAAAAAATCTCTTATATGCCAATTTTTACCCTATTTATCCAATATCATTTCATATTCAAGATATTTATGAGAGAACTTAGTTAATATTTTGGGTTTTTCTAAAAAGTTTCGAATGATATTAAAAGTATCTATAATTCTAATCTTAGATTATTTTGTTTAATTCAATACAATTTTATTTATGAAAATTTAATTAGAGAATTTTTGAAAATAATTTTTATTCTACGCATATCAACTTATGAATCATGAATAATTTCTTATGAATCTAAATTTTATTTCAAAATTTATTTGTGTATGAGTCATGTCTAATTTTAAATGCATAATTAGGAGTAAATTCTATTTTTTGAAATGTCATATAAATTTTTCTCATACTTATTTATGAATTGGTTTTGCTCTGGAATAGCAAAAGATTAAGTATGTGGGTATTTGATAGTACATTATATATAGTTATTTTTATATAATATTTTAGTAATAATTAATTTATTTTTATTTAGTTTTAATTTAATTTATGACTAATTTATATTATTTTGTATTTTCAGGAAATCTTGGGCTGTTAATAGATATTTCAAGCCCTCAGCCGTGTTCAAGAGAAATAATGGAACAAACCTGCAAAAATCCCTAGTACATGCCCTAGGTCACGAGCGTGACATAGGGCGTGACCAGTGTCACAGTCATGTCCCGCTTTCATCTCTCGGAAGACCTATGCCACACTAGATTAAAATTACAGGCCCTCGATCATGGGCGTGATAGAGGGCACGACCTTCAGGTCACATGCGTGACTTGCCCGACATGCTTTCAATGCATGAAGTTTCCAGATCGCACCATTTCCAGCTTACACGTCCTCGGTCACAGGCGTGACCGAGGTCGCGACCCTTCCCGCAACTGCCAGAATAACTCTAGATCGCGCTGTTTCCTTCCATTTTTAGACTCGGTCAAACACGACCTAGGTCACGGGCGTGACTTGCCAAATAAATGATTTATAGCGATTTTCTCCCCAATGTTCCCGTGATTTCAAGACAACAGTTACACACCTTACATGCCCTTCGTCACGGGCATGACCAAGGGCGCGACTCCCTAATTTTCACCTATAAAAGACAGCAATCTCCAGAAGACCAGGAGTTGGATTTTGGAGTTTATTTTTAGCTTTACTTTACTGTTTTCATGCACTAGTCATTTTGTTTTACAAGTTGTAAGCTTTTATTCTAGCAATTTTAATTCAAGTATTTAGATTATTTTCAGCTTTGTTGAATCATGCCTACTTCTTCTACTTGTATTCCTAACATTATGATGAGTAGCTAAATTTCCTTTAGCACTTGGTTATGATGATCTTTGGAATGAAATAAGATATTTTATTTTTTTCTAAATTTGCAAGCTCTTCTTTTGAATATCTTCGATTTATCTTTGATTTACTTCGTTTTGATTTCATATGTCCGATATATGATTTTCAATCTAAGATCTGTATTCTAGTTGATCGAAAGATCCGTGCATATGAGGAGATCACTCAAAGATAAAAGGAGTTGCATGCACTCCTCGAGAGAGGATGACATAAATCTTTCGGATTGGAGTCAAATCCAATAGTGAGGTCACCGCTTAAAGCAAGCTTAGGGATTTCGACTGTTCGACGGGTCTTAATCGATCAACCTAAGGTTAGTTGGTAGTATTCCTCGAGAGAGGTGATATCATGTTTTGGGAACCTCCACGGTCGAAGTTATTTCAATAAGAGTTTGTGATTTTATCTTTTATAAAATTCTATTTTATTCCAAAGGGATGCTAGATCAAGAGCTAATCCTTTAATCATCAATTTTCTTCTTAGTTGAATTACTCCTAATCGTTTTCCGAAACAAACACGACTTTTCGATCGATAAAATAATAGCTCTTCTTTGTTAGTAGAAGTACTCAACAAACCCCGAAATAATACGACACTTGATTTCCTAAATCCTATACTATAAAATGATAGGTACACTTGCCTTATCAGATTATACGTGGATCACATCTTAATTTTTTATTCGACCCGAATTTTGCCATCAAGGATGCATACATTATCCATGATATTTTGCGTCATACTATTATGCTGAAATCCAGAGATACTAAGAAGATCACGACACAACTTAGTATAGTTACTTGTCATATTTTGTAGAAAGAGGAGATCGATGTGGCAGATCTACTTATCTCTATGATAAGGTATACATACAAGTTGAAGGATCTGATATGATAGCGTCTTACCACACTTCCGTTAGGAGAACTTATTCAACGGATAGTGTTGTAAAAATATCAGTATATATCCCGAGAGAATTATCTAAATGATAATATTCCTGCTTTATATACTACTTCTTCTATTCGGGTTCCTCGACCTCGAGATGTACCATCATCCTCTTCTTGACCACCCCTTCGACGAGGAGTCTCTCTCCGTGAGACGAGTCGGGAGCATTAGGAGTCGTTTGAAGAGTTCAGGGAGAATGTGATGCGCCGGATGTCACGGATGGAGAGAATGATGCGGTACATGATCAAGGCCCTCAAGCTGAAGCCGACACCGACCGAGGAGAGGGAGTGGGACGATCCCATGGAGGATCCGCCCCGTCACTCTATTCGCCGCACGAGAAGGTCATGGGATCGTGGAAGTTCTAGTGGAGAAATGGCTGATAATAACAGTGATAGTAGAGAATTTCAGGGAGAAACATTTTGTAATGTAATAATAGATAATTTGGACAATTGAAGGCTAACGCTGGCGTCAAAGCTTGCGCTAGGTGTTAGCTGTTATCTTGATTTTAATTTTTTTGTTGTTCTCTGAGTTTTAATTAGTCGTTATTATTTATCTTGTGAATTTTTTCTTTCAGGTTAATTATAACTTATTGCTTTTACTAATAGGTCTCCACTAAAGCTTCGGTGGATTAGTCATTTTATGCTTTGAGATTCTTGATAATTATAGTTTTTGAGATTTTTCAATTTCGATTATATTTTAGTATGATAGGGACTATCTTGATAATGATATTGTCTAATTATAATGAAATCAAACACATTTTTTATTTTAACCAAGAAACCTTAAATGGTTTATTTTAAATCCATAATTTTGAAAGTATTAGTTTTCATAGTAAAATTTAGTATTCAATGTATAAGTTATTTATAAGTAATGGATTTAAAAGGTATTAGAGTTAAAAATAGGAGTATTGATGGGTTACTTGAGTGAAGACGTGACTTTTTATTCAATTTCATTCAACATGATTTATTGATTATTAGGTTTTTATATGAAAAAAGTCATATTTCTCAATATAAATAAAGTGACCAAAAAGATGATAAAATAAACAAAATAAAAATAAAGGAAATTTAGCATATCATGGAGTAGAGTATTGGTTTTTCATGTTGATTTGGTTCTACTTCATGTAATTTAATGATACTAATGAATGAGAGTTTTAGGTATCCAAAGAAGACCATGTGGGATGGTTCCTTTTGTTACCTAAATACATCTTGTGGGATTTTGGGTAAATAAGGATGAGTAGACCCTTTCAATTGTCATTAGAGCATCATTCTTGAGTATGAGTCTCCATTCATATCTTGGAATAACATTATTTAATTTTTCAAATTTCCATAATTATTTACTTGAGTCATTGGATAAACATGGTTTTTGAATTTATTATTTAAATGAAATTTATTTACATTCAAGTTTTTGTTGGGAGAAGATTGGCAATGTAAATGACAATGATGATAGTGTTTTAGAATTTCATTTACATGCTTTTGATGTTTTTCATTCCTTTTGTTTGGCTTAGTTAAGATATGGAAATATTTATTTATAATTTCCACAAGCAAGTTGATTTTGTTTCTAATTTATTATTCTTAATTCTGAGATTATGTCTAGCTTTATTATAAGCAAGTGTGCAATTTTTAAGAATTGAGGTTATATAGATAATATGAGTTTGATAATCATTTCTTAATTCTTCAAATGTTTCATCTCTCTTTAATTTCAATATTATAATTTTTGCACATAACACAATCACTTTTCAAAAATGAATTTTCTAAAGACAAATTTTCATTGTGTTCTTTAAAAGGCTCTCATTCATAAGACATAAAATTTTCTCTTAAAGAGTTATACTCAAGGCAAGGTGTTTGCCCGGAAGTCCGCGACCTCTTGCTGTCGGTCAAAAAGATCAGTTCCATCGGTCTCAGTTATGAGAGAACGCACAGACCACCTATCTCCCCTCCAACGATTCTCCTAAGGCACTGGCGGCCGAACTCAAGCGAGACCGCCAGACCGCGTGTTCTGGTGTTTTTTCTCCTTTTTGTTATTAACACCCATATCTCTGCCCCGGTTGTCTCGTATCCCGGGCAACCCGTAATTTTTGGATCTGCCTGGTTTGGCAGCCTCCACATTTATAAATAGAGGGTTAGAGGTACCTGAAGAGGGAATTTTGCTTCGAGCCTCCATCTTACAACTTGTGCAAGCGGTCTCGAATTCTGTCACTTTTCTACCTCTCATCCTGACCTGTTCTGGTTTCTCTCTGTGTTTTCTTGTTGAGACCAATCCCAAGCAGTTTTTCCTCTGGAGATCTCTCTTCTAACATCCTTCGTCCCAAGTAAACGACACACCACAGTTCCCCCCGTCACTTTCTAGTGTGAGTCTTGGAGGTACATTTTTTGTACCAACAGAATGAACACGCGACCTTCAGATTAGAGTGTTTAGTTGAAGTCAGCAGACATCCAAGATGTCAGATCGCATGAATCATTCTCGCCGGTCTCCCAGCGGTCATCCTTCGAGCAAACTGATCTCCCTAGAAGCCTTGGAGCATCGCTTTGAACTTCGAATCGAGCAAGCTCTTCGAGAGGCCACCCAGGCTCGCTGAGAGACCGCTCAGGCTCAACAAGAGTCTGCCAGGTAGTTCGAAGCTATGAACCATGTTCTGGCTGTGATCTCTCAGAGGATTCTTCCTCAGCCTAGTCAGGTCGCTACTCCTGACCGCTTGGTTGGCGGTCACCCCATTGACCGCACGACCCCTTTGCCCGTAGCTCATGCGCGACCTCAAGGAGGGGAGTTCGCAGCTCGTCATGATTTCTTTAGAGAAGCAACTCAAGGACCTCCAACCCAATCCCTGAATTTTCAGGAGGATTATACATATCCACCAACTCCTGCTGCCCTTCCTGCTCTTTCTGACATTGTTGAAGCGGAGGAGCCTTCCCCCTTTACTAATAAAGTCCATTGGGAACCAATTCCTTACAGATTTAAAGAGCCCCGTCTACCTATGTTTACTGGGGAAAGTGATCCAATCTCCCATCTCTAAGCCTTTGAGTCTGCCGTCGCTCTGAGGACTCTTTCAGATGTTGTGAAGTGTAAGCTGTTGATCACTTCTATCGATAGACAAGCCAAGGAATGGGTTTACAAGTTACCTTCCCAGTCCATCTCAAGCTTTGTCGTCCTGAGGCATGAGCTTCTTCTGAGGTTTGCAACCTCCAAGAAGAGGAACAGTGGTCCTACAACACTCTTCAAAATTAAGTAGGAAGGAAGCGAGACTCTGGCTCGCTTTATTGATCATTTCTAGAAGGAAATTCTTGGGATTCGGGATGTGGATCCCTCCCTCTATATGGTGGCTCTGATAAATGACCTATATGAGGGACCTCTTAAGTTTGAGGTCACCACCAAGGAGCCCATCTCATATCAAGAGTTGGTTAGCATTGCCAACCGCTACATAGAAGAGGAAATCAACAACCCCACTTATGTCTCCAATTTGACAAGCAAAGCAATCCAAAAGGGCTCTGCAGGTATCTACCCGGCCCAGTCATCATCAAAACCACGCGTTCAAAATCCTAACCTCCATCACAAAGAGGGAGGAACTTCCGCCACCACCGTCTCTATCAGGGGCATCAACAATTCCAATCTAAAGAACCTTTGCAGCTAGCCCTAGCTGCTCCAGCTTTGCAATCCACACCAGTTCATCAAATTCAGTACATTCAACCATCTCTCCCAGCTTCTCAGCCTAGAGGATACCAGGAGCTCAGTGAATGTGCTCTTCAGACCTGCCTTCGAAGCACTGAAGACTAGAAAGGCTCTTCTCTCTACCAAGGGCCACTCTATGGTTTCTCATGGGAGAAGAAGGAAGTGGAAGGAGTTGTCACTCTTTCGGTGACACTGGGAGGTATTGTAAAGCTAGTATAGTTCATAGTCGTTGAAGCTTCGAGCAGCTACAATGCAATCCTTAGGAGGACAGTGTTGAATGAATATCAAGCGGTAGTTTCAACCTATCATCAAGCTGTGAAGTTCGCTTTAAAGGACAAGCAGTACCGGATCGGGAGCAATCCGAGGAAAGCCAGAGAATGCTATGTAAGAACGGTCAACGTGATCGATTCATCTCCTCTTCAGGTAGTTGAGATCTCTTCAGTGTTGTAACATGGTCTTCCGCATCTCCTAGGTTTGAGAATAACAAATCCTACATGTATTTGATCTTGTGTGTTTAAGTGTGCAGGAAACAATGCCACATGACTCAAGTATAGCATTAGAAGGTTGCCCCCAAAATTGAAGCCAGAATTCCAACATGTCCACTAGTGCCGGCGGTAGATCCTAGTGTAGTCGCTAGCTCTGATTAGAGCATTTTCAGGAGCTGTTTTAGAAGGCGCTAGCGCCAGGCGGTATCGGATTGCGCAGGTTCTATTGAGGAGCACTTGAGGAATGTCTGGAGGCTTTCCTTGGATTGGAGATACGCATGCGGAGAATTTTTCCTAATCCAGGATAGCGCCTGCGGTAACACTAGCGCATGCACTAGCTTCAAGGATATAAAAAGGACCCCTCTCCTCCCGTTTTGGTGACACAAGTTTGAGAGAGGTTGAGTGCTAGAATTCCAGATCCTTATTCTGCCGAAAAGTGATCTCCCACCATAGTTCCATGAATTTCTGAAGGAGGATTTCTTCACGCCAGATCTGATCGAAGATCGCTTCAACAACGCTTATACTACAACGGTCCTTCATCTCCAACTTCAGAAGATCTTCAATAGGGAGATTTTAATATTATTGTCGTTTAATTTCACATCTTTTTTGTAATCGTTTAGTGAATTCTCCTCGTGTTGGCGACTAGGTCTGGGCAGGACTTAGGGTAGAAATTTGTCTCGTATTGGCGACTTGATCTAGTTAGGTCTAGGGGGTGCTCGAGGCCATATCCAGGGAAGGATTGGCTAGAGCGGTTGAGGCCGTATCCGGGGAAGGATATGCTAAAGCCACCGGTTCGTGGGGATTCGAGTCGGGATAGAAAACAAAAAGAGTTTTTATTATTGGCTTTCGATTTCTAGCGTCATAGAAATCTAGTTTTGCATTCAATTTTATTAATAGTAATCATGTGTCTCTTTGGGTAATAAAATTGATTTGTTCTTCAATTTTCTAAATTGATAATTATTTTCTCTTTCATTATAAATCAATTTAGATCTTCATTCTAAATCACTATTTTAATCTCTTAGCTTTTCAAAATTTTGAAAATATAACATAAGTTTTTAAAACCCTTATTCACCCCCCCCCCCCTCTAAGGGCACCTACCGATCTAACAAGTGTTATTAGAGGGGTTTTATTCCAAATTGGTCTAACAACAGGGAATAATGGCGTCTCATGATCTCACTTTTCCAGAGGGTTAGGGTATTAGTAGACCACCTCATTTTACTCGGTCAGATTTCAACTACTGGAAAAATAGGATGATGTGTTTTCTTATGACCATGGATGTAGAGGTTTGGAATATGGTAGAAGTTTGGTACACTCTGTTGGTGTTTCCATGGTGATCTGGAAGTGGTCAAATATCTAGTTTCACTACCAACGCGATATGAGCCTATGGGGTTGCACACAAGAGTGTTTGGAGAAATTGGAGGAAGAATCATGTTGACAAGGGATTGGATTAAAGCAGGTTCGACGAACTCAAAGTGCGTTCGACGAATGGCTAGCATAGCGCGTTTGTCGAATGGCTTGTGTAGCACGTTCGTCGAACGGCTAATGTAGCGCGTTCGTCGAACAGTTCGTCGAACGGCTAGCGTTAGCGCGTTTGTCAAATGGGTCGTCGAACGGCTAGCGTAGCGCGTTCGTCGAACGGCTAGCGTAGCGCGTTCGTCGAACGGCTAGCGTAGCGCGTTCGTCGAATGGCTAACGTAGCGCGTTTGTCGAACGACTAGCGTAGCGTGTTCGTCGAACAGTTCGTCGAAGCGCGTTCAACAAACGGTTCGTCGAAGCACGTTCAACAAATGGTTCGTCGAAGCGCGTTCAATGAAGGACAGCGCGTTTGACGAACGCTAGCCAATTCGTCGAACGCAGTATTCGTTGGGGGTATAAAATAATATGATTCTTTTGACCTAAGCGCCCGATCTCTTTCGCGATCTATTTTGTTAGAGAGAGCGACGGAAGAGTTCCGCAAGGCTTCTGACGGAAGTGTTCTGACCGGTCTGTAAGACCCCTTTTTTTTTTTGCAAAAACCACCGGGTCTTAGGCCCAGAATCGCCGTTTTGCGGTGACACCTTCACTCGGAAAGGTTGCCACCACAAAACGCCAATTCTGCCGGCCAAATCGATCACAAAGAAAAGTACATAAAAGAGAAGACAAGTCCACAGAATCACATGAATTAAAAACCATAAAAGTAATCGTCCACAGATAATAACTGAATAAAAGATACAGGGGGTTACAATAATAAAAGGGGCTCTTGCCCTATACATCATTTCCTCACTACAAAATCACTCGCGGAAGCTGACTCCTAGGTAAAACTAAAGCTAATCGCCACCGACACTAAAACCTGAGCACCCAGACTAGTCTAACCCATCCCTGCAGACTCTGTGCTCCACTGGTGCTGCAACACTGGATGCTTCTTTTCTTTTGGCCTGCGGTCGCTGCTTCGCAATCCATATCTACGTCTTCGCCTTCGGCCTCCTGGTCGCTATGCTGGAGGGGTTCCACTCATCATGGGGCATCTGACTCGAGTGTGTCCCGGCTGGTGACAATGGTAGCATGGCCGCGGGGTCCACCATGTCGGATCCTGCTGCACCTGTTTCCCTGACGTTGCCGCGTCTCCTCGAACCCCTAAAATGATATGGTCCACCGACCGTTAGTCAAAAAGACTAAGCCTTATGTTCCCCACCCCCAATGGCTCCTAGGCACCGTGCGGGAGGATGAAGCGGAGGACAGCAAGGGGTATAACAAAGAGCAGGTGACAGTGGTACATGAAATGTTTCTACACTACACATGTGTTTATATAAAACTGAAGTAGTAAATGGGCATAGTAAGAGCAGGTAAAGAATAAGTAAAGTGCAATAAGTAAATACAATAGCAATAGAAAAGTAACCATTGATTTATAGGAATGCCCATACAAACCTATAGACCAAGGGCTCGTTTAGCAGGGCCTACCGTATAAGAAGTCCCATAACCGACTTATACGTTAGGGGTAGGTTGAATGCAATGATCATGCTATGACATGCAAGGTATGTTGTTATGCTATGTTCATACAAGTGCAACTCACCCACTTCGACTCTATGCGCATAGACCTTTAGTTCCCTCTTTTTGGAGCGAGCTAGACTCCCAGGATACTTCCGTAGTGGCAAACGGAAGCGGTGGGTTGGGCCTCGCCCACCTCTAGGTTGGTATTCACACTACCTAACCTAGACCTATCGTACGCCTCCACAAAACCCGCAGAGCGTCTGCGTACTCTTGCTGACTGGACCGCCAGACTTTCAAGGCTAAGTGTAAAACCACACTTGCCGAGTCAACGTATTGACGTCGGTGTGAACGATCGTCCAATACCGAAGACCCACCACCTTCATTGCACATGCAACATGTTCCACTTCCTACTTCCGAGCCATAAGCTCCCCGGGCTAACCTGCCCGCCATCAAACACTACTGAGCCACAAGCTCACCAGACTAACTAGGCTGCTGCTACAACCACCGAGCCCACCGCTCGTATAACCAAACCAACTAAACTCCCAAAACCACAGGGTGTGGATGAGTGTGTTATTAGTTAATCTTGTACAATGTCTTACTCCTATGAGTTAGGGTTAGTCTTGGACTTCCCGAGGGTTACCCTGTGAGGGGCTCGCTACGGTACTAGGAACCACTATGGGATGACACCCCAAAGTTCCCATTCCCAAGACACTTAATGTTACTAGTTACTACCCATAAGGAAACTCCTTTAATACTTTACCTGATCTAAAACTAAGTGTTTTAAGATCTAAGGCAAAAGACGATCTTTCGTCAATCCCAGGACGACCTACCCCAAGGGTGGCACCCCACCACCCTAGGACTCTTCAAACCCTAATTAACTCTGGGGATCCTTACATAGTCATATAATCACCATTAAACTCCCGCATCTCCAATCAATATACCCCAATTTGGCCTATAACTCCAAAACTGCCAATTTGCTAAACGCAGACCATCCTTAATGTTTTGATGCTCATGAAGGGAGGTACATTAAATAATCAACACTATGATCCAATATTTTTACTGGGGGTCCATGTTACTGATTTAAGATCCATTGCAGAGTTCCATAATTTTCCCAATAATATTAATATTTAAAACCATTTTTCCAAAATACGACTTCCTAAGGTTTGAACTACAAGTGCCCTTTTCTGATTTCCACTGCCTACCCAACTTTTTACATAAATCAAGGGTACCTAATAATTAGTAGATATGAATTTGTAGGAGATTCCAGCAAGATTTACTATTTGTGAAAATTCTAAAACCCATTTATTTCCAATAAATTCCAAAGGAGGTACCCTCATATGAACTCCAAACCTTATGCAAATTTATACAGAGGTGCTTCACACTAAAATATTCATCCCTACAAAGTTTGACCACATTCCATAAAGGTTACATCTGTAATTTCCACAAAGGATATATTTGTAATTAATACCAAATTGAACTAGAGGTACCGAAAATACCAATCCATAAATTATGAGAAAAATACTGTGGGTACATATTGGTATGAAATGACATCCAGCAAGGTTTCATGCAATTACAGAAATCTAACACCCTAAAATCAGTCATCCCAAAAATTGCCAACAACATAAATAATTACAATTTGGACCTCCAAAAGTTTCCCAATGGTTCTAATAGAATCTTCATGGATTAATAACATCAACAATATGTTGGTGACAGAAGATGGTTAATCACTAAGTATTATTTCTTCCTAAATCCCCAAAACCTAAATATTTACAAATTTACCCAAGGATTTACTACCTAGGATTGGCAACTCCAAACCTCTTCAATTTCACAGGGGAGGCTCCTCTGGTCACTAAGACCTACCCTCCAAAATTTTAGGCCAAACCATAAAGGTTCGATCCCTCTTCCTTCATTGACCTCTAAATGCACCCCTTAGGGTTTAACCTAGGGTTTGGGTCCATACTTCCCCAAATCCACCCAAACTTCTTGTGAGGGTGTTTAAACACTCATAGAACTCAGAGGAGTCCATTACACACCTCTCCAAGGACAAACACTCTTATGTCCTTAACCCCAAATTCCACTCCATAGGGATCAACCCTATGACCTTGAACAAATCAACACCAATGCTCACCAATTTTCTTATGGGGTCCAAAAATGATCCCACTGACCTCCCCAAGAAGACTCAAGTCTCTATGGGCCTATTTGGTCAATGGATCTCTACTTGGCTAAATGCACACCAAGGAGCTCCAACTTCATATCCTAGGGCAAACCTACTCCCCATGACCCCAAAACTCACATGGGGATGATTTGGGTGATATTAGGGCAGTGGCCAAAACCCCACTCCAATAGGAGGTGGTTTGACCATGAAAAATCCCAAATAGCCCTTATTCACAAATTTCCCCTAAATGGACAAATCTTTGGCCTAATGATTACCTAATCAAATGAACTCCAAATAAGTTGAGATTTTAACCAGGGGTTTATCATGACCCTAATAACACCCCACCAAAATTTGGTCGATATTGGAGGTCATTTGACCCTCCAAATAATTTATGCAAAGATTATTGTTGACGCCAGGAAAATCCTGACCTCAAGATTCGGACCGATGCAGCCCGAGGTTACTGATCCTGCGGTCCAACTCCACGGCTCTGATAGCTAAAATAGGAGAGAGAAAATGACTAAGCACACCCCAGGTGCTCCAGCAGGGAGGTCCCACCATGTACCCGGAAGTTTGGGAGAAACTTCCCCTCCGCAACCAAAAGCTGGGCGAGGTACTAGACGGGCATGGATTTGGCGAGTATCCAACATGGGGGGACCTCGACCACTTCCCAAAGGGCCATTTCTAGTACCCCTGGGGGTTTATTTATAGAGAAATCCTAGGGGGGGGGGTACAGGTGAGTATACTGCCTCTGCTCGCGAGTTACAAGGGCTACTCGCCCATACTCGGGAGATACTCACCCATACTCGCGAGATACTCGCCCAAGCTCGCCTCTACTCGCCCCTTGCTCGCCATACTCGCCCCTTGCTCGCCATACTCGCCCCTTGCTCGCCATACTCGCCCCTTGCTCGCCATACTCGCCCCTTGCTCGCCCAGCTCGCCTCTTGCTCGCCATACTCGCCACTTGCTCCTGCTGGCTGAGTTGCCTTGTGTCTTGGACTGCCGGCTCCTGTGCTGACCCTTTGACCTTGACTTTAGCCTATGTGGCTTTGAATGGGCCTACCTCGGAGAATGAGGGTTGTACACAATCCCCGCTCTTTGCGAGTAACGTAGTTGCTCGGAAAGAATCATCCAACCCTTATTCGACGAGCTGTCTTTCTGGCGAGATAAGGTCGACACCTCACAGGAGTCGAGCTCAACTGGAAACGGATACAAGGTCGACACCTTCTAGGAGCTGAGCTCAACTAGAGGCAGATACAAGGTCGACACCTTCTAGGAGCCGAGCTCATCTAGAGGCGGAGAGAAGGTCGACACCTCGCAGGAGCCGAGCTCAACTGGAGGCGGATACAAGGTCGACACCTTCTAGGAGCCGAGCTCAACTAGAGGCGGAGAGAAGGTCGACACCTCGCAGGAGCTGAGCTCAACTGGAGGCGGATACAAGGTCGACACCTTCTAGGAGCCGAGCTCAACTAGAGGCGGAGAGAAGGTCGACACCTTCTAGGAGCCGAGCTCAACTAGAGGTGAAGAGAAGGTCGACACCTCGCAGGAGCGGAGCTCAACTAGAGGCGGAGAGAATGTCGACACCTTCTAGGAGCCGAGCTCAACTAGAGGCGGAGAGAAGGTCGACACCTCGCAGGAGCCGAGCTCAACTGGAGGCGGATACAAGGTCGACACCTTCTAGGAGCCGAGCTCAACTAGAGGCAGAGAGAAGGTCGACACCTCGCAGGAGCCGAGCTCAACTGGAGGCGGAGAGAAGGTCGACACCTTCTAGGAGACGAGCTCAACTAGAGGTGAAGAGAAGGTCGACACCCCGCAGGAGTCGAGCTCAACTGGAGGCGGATACAAGGTCGACACCTTCTAGGAGCCGAGCTCAACTAGAGGTGAAGAGAAGGTCGACACCCCGCAGGAGCCGAGCTCAACTGGAGGCGGATACAAGGTCGACACCTTCTAGGAGCCGAGCTCAACTAGAGGTGAAGAGAAGGTCGACACCTCGCAGGAGCCGAGCTCAACTGGAGGCGGAGAGAAGGTCGACACCTTCTAGGAGCCGAGCTCAACTAGAGGTGAAGAGAAGGTCGACACCCCGCAGGAGCCGAGCTCAACTGGAGGCGGATATAAGGTCGACACCTTCTAGGAGCCGATCTCAACTAGAGGCGGAGAGAAGGTCGACACCTTCTAGGAGCCGGGCTCAACTAGAGGCGGAGAGAGGGTCGACACCTCGCAGGAGCCGAGCTCAACTGGAGGCGGATACAAGGTCGACACCTTCTAGGAGCCGAGCTCACCTAGAGGTGAAGAGAAGGTCGACACCTTCTAGGAGCCGAGCTCAACTGGAGGCGGATACAAGGTCGACACCTTCTAGGAGCCGAGCTCAACTAGAGGCGGAGAGAATGTCGACACCTTCTAGGAGCCGAGCTCAACTAGAGGCGGAGAGAAGGTCGACACCTCGCAGGAGCCGAGCTCAACTGGAGGCGGATACAAGGTCGACACCTTCTAGGAGCCGAGCTCAACTAGAGGTGAAGAGAAGGTCGACACCTTCTAGGAGCCGAGCTCAACTAGAGGTGAAGAGAAGGTCGACACCTTCTAGGAGCCGAGCTCAACTGGAGGCGGATACAAGGTCGACACCTTCTAGGAGCTGAGCTCAACTAGAGGCGGAGAGAATGTCGACACCTTCTAGGAGCCGAGCTCAACTAGAGGCGGAGAGAAGGTCAACACCTCGCAGGAGCCGAGCTCAACTAGAGGCGGATACAAGGTCGACACCTTCTAGGAGCCGAGCTCAACTAGAGGCGGAGAGAAGGTCGACACCTTCTAGGAGCCGAGCTCAACTAGAGGCGGAGAAAAGGTCGACACCTTTTAGGAGCCGAGCTTAACTAGAAGTGAAGAGAAGGTCGACACCCCGCAGGAGCCGAGCTCAACTGGAGGCGGATACAAGGTCGACACCTTCTAGGAGCTGAGCTCAACTAGAGGCAGAGAGAAGGTTGACACCTCGCAGGAGCCGAGCTCAACTGGAGGCGGATACAAGGTCGACACCTTCTAGGAGCCGAGCTCAACTAGAGGCGGAGAGAAGGTCGACACCTTGCAGGAGCCGAGCTCAAATGGAGGCGGATACAAGGTCGACACCTTCTAGGAGCCGAGCTCAACTAGAGGCGGAGAGAAGGTCGACACCTTCTAGGAGCTGAGCTCAACTAGAGGCAGATACAAGGTCGACACCTTCTAGGAGCCGAGCTCATCTAGAGGCGGAGAGAAGGTCGACACCTCGCAGGAGCCGAGCTCAACTGGAGGCGGATACAAGGTCGACACCTTCTAGGAGCCGAGCTCAACTAGAGGCGGAGAGAAGGTCGACACCTCGCAGGAGCTGAGCTCAACTGGAGGCGGATACAAGGTCGACACCTTCTAGGAGCCGAGCTCAACTAGAGGCGGAGAGAAGGTCGACACCTTCTAGGAGCCGAGCTCAACTAGAGGTGAAGAGAAGGTCGACACCTCGCAGGAGCGGAGCTCAACTAGAGGCGGAGAGAATGTCGACACCTTCTAGGAGCCGAGCTCAACTAGAGGCGGAGAGAAGGTCGACACCTCGCAGGAGCCGAGCTCAACTGGAGGCGGATACAAGGTCGACACCTTCTAGGAGCCGAGCTCAACTAGAGGCAGAGAGAAGGTCGACACCTCGCAGGAGCCGAGCTCAACTGGAGGCGGAGAGAAGGTCGACACCTTCTAGGAGACGAGCTCAACTAGAGGTGAAGAGAAGGTCGACACCCCGCAGGAGCCGAGCTCAACTGGAGGCGGATACAAGGTCGACACCTTCTAGGAGCCGAGCTCAACTAGAGGTGAAGAGAAGGTCGACACCCCGCAGGAGCCGAGCTCAACTGGAGGCGGATACAAGGTCGACACCTTCTAGGAGCCGAGCTCAACTAGAGGTGAAGAGAAGGTCGACACCTCGCAGGAGCCGAGCTCAACTGGAGGCGGAGAGAAGGTCGACACCTTCTAGGAGCCGAGCTCAACTAGAGGTGAAGAGAAGGTCGACACCCCGCAGGAGCCGAGCTCAACTGGAGGCGGATATAAGGTCGACACCTTCTAGGAGCCGAGCTCAACTAGAGGCGGAGAGAAGGTCGACACCTTCTAGGAGCCGGGCTCAACTAGAGGCGGAGAGAGGGTCGACACCTCGCAGGAGCCGAGCTCAACTGGAGGCGGATACAAGGTCGACACCTTCTAGGAGCCGAGCTCAACTAGAGGCGGAGAGAAGGTCGACACCTCGCAGGAGCTGAGCTCAACTGGAGGCGGATACAAGGTCGACACCTTCTAGGAGCCGAGCTCAACTAGAGGCGGAGAGAAGGTCGACACCTTCTAGGAGCCGAGCTCAACTAGAGGTGAAGAGAAGGTCGACACCTCGCAGGAGCGGAGCTCAACTAGAGGCGGAGAGAATGTCGACACCTTCTAGGAGCCGAGCTCAACTAGAGGCGGAGAGAAGGTCGACACCTCGCAGGAGCCGAGCTCAACTGGAGGCGGATACAAGGTCGACACCTTCTAGGAGCCGAGCTCAACTAGAGGCAGAGAGAAGGTCGACACCTCGCAGGAGCCGAGCTCAACTGGAGGCGGAGAGAAGGTCGACACCTTCTAGGAGACGAGCTCAACTAGAGGTGAAGAGAAGGTCGACACCCCGCAGGAGTCGAGCTCAACTGGAGGCGGATACAAGGTCGACACCTTCTAGGAGCCGAGCTCAACTAGAGGTGAAGAGAAGGTCGACACCCCGCAGGAGCCGAGCTCAACTGGAGGCGGATACAAGGTCGACACCTTCTAGGAGCCGAGCTCAACTAGAGGTGAAGAGAAGGTCGACACCTCGCAGGAGCCGAGCTCAACTGGAGGCGGAGAGAAGGTCGACACCTTCTAGGAGCCGAGCTCAACTAGAGGTGAAGAGAAGGTCGACACCCCGCAGGAGCCGAGCTCAACTGGAGGCGGATATAAGGTCGACACCTTCTAGGAGCCGAGCTCAACTAGAGGCGGAGAGAAGGTCGACACCTTCTAGGAGCCGGGCTCAACTAGAGGCGGAGAGAGGGTCGACACCTCGCAGGAGCCGAGCTCAACTGGAGGCGGATACAAGGTCGACACCTTCTAGGAGCCGAGCTCACCTAGAGGTGAAGAGAAGGTCGACACCTTCTAGGAGCCGAGCTCAACTGGAGGCGGATACAAGGTCGACACCTTCTAGGAGCCGAGCTCAACTAGAGGCGGAGAGAATGTCGACACCTTCTAGGAGCCGAGCTCAACTAGAGGCGGAGAGAAGGTCGACACCTCGCAGGAGCCGAGCTCAACTGGAGGCGGATACAAGGTCGACACCTTCTAGGAGCCGAGCTCAACTAGAGGTGAAGAGAAGGTCGACACCTTCTAGGAGCCGAGCTCAACTAGAGGTGAAGAGAAGGTCGACACCTTCTAGGAGCCGAGCTCAACTGGAGGCGGATACAAGGTCGACACCTTCTAGGAGCTGAGCTCAACTAGAGGCGGAGAGAATGTCGACACCTTCTAGGAGCCGAGCTCAACTAGAGGCGGAGAGAAGGTCAACACCTCGCAGGAGCCGAGCTCAACTAGAGTCGGATACAAGGTCGACACCTTCTAGGAGCCGAGCTCAACTAGAGGCGGAGAGAAGGTCGACACCTTCTAGGAGCCGAGCTCAACTAGAGGCGGAGAAAAGGTCGACACCTTTTAGGAGCCGAGCTTAACTAGAAGTGAAGAGAAGGTCGACACCCCGCAGGAGCCGAGCTCAACTGGAGGCGGATACAAGGTCGACACCTTCTAGGAGCTGAGCTCAACTAGAGGCAGAGAGAAGGTTGACACCTCGCAGGAGCCGAGCTCAACTGGAGGCGGATACAAGGTCGACACCTTCTAGGAGCCGAGCTCAACTAGAGGCGGAGAGAAGGTCGACACCTTGCAGGAGCCGAGCTCAAATGGAGGCGGATACAAGGTCGACACCTTCTAGGAGCCGAGCTCAACTAGAGGCGGAGAGAAGGTCGACACCTTCTAGGAGCTGAGCTCAACTAGAGGCAGATACAAGGTCGACACCTTCTAGGAGCCGAGCTCATCTAGAGGCGGAGAGAAGGTCGACACCTCGCAGGAGCCGAGCTCAACTGGAGGCGGATACAAGGTCGACACCTTCTAGGAGCCGAGCTCAACTAGAGGCGGAGAGAAGGTCGACACCTCGCAGGAGCTGAGCTCAACTGGAGGCGGATACAAGGTCGACACCTTCTAGGAGCCGAGCTCAACTAGAGGCGGAGAGAAGGTCGACACCTTCTAGGAGCCGAGCTCAACTAGAGGTGAAGAGAAGGTCGACACCTCGCAGGAGCGGAGCTCAACTAGAGGCGGAGAGAATGTCGACACCTTCTAGGAGCCGAGCTCAACTAGAGGCGGAGAGAAGGTCGACACCTCGCAGGAGCCGAGCTCAACTGGAGGCGGATACAAGGTCGACACCTTCTAGGAGCCGAGCTCAACTAGAGGCAGAGAGAAGGTCGACACCTCGCAGGAGCCGAGCTCAACTGGAGGCGGAGAGAAGGTCGACACCTTCTAGGAGACGAGCTCAACTAGAGGTGAAGAGAAGGTCGACACCCCGCAGGAGCCGAGCTCAACTGGAGGCGGATACAAGGTCGACACCTTCTAGGAGCCGAGCTCAACTAGAGGTGAAGAGAAGGTCGACACCCCGCAGGAGCCGAGCTCAACTGGAGGCGGATACAAGGTCGACACCTTCTAGGAGCCGAGCTCAACTAGAGGTGAAGAGAAGGTCGACACCTCGCAGGAGCCGAGCTCAACTGGAGGCGGAGAGAAGGTCGACACCTTCTAGGAGCCGAGCTCAACTAGAGGTGAAGAGAAGGTCGACACCCCGCAGGAGCCGAGCTCAACTGGAGGCGGATATAAGGTCGACACCTTCTAGGAGCCGAGCTCAACTAGAGGCGGAGAGAAGGTCGACACCTTCTAGGAGCCGGGCTCAACTAGAGGCGGAGAGAGGGTCGACACCTCGCAGGAGCCGAGCTCAACTGGAGGCGGATACAAGGTCGACACCTTCTAGGAGCCGAGCTCACCTAGAGGTGAAGAGAAGGTCGACACCTTCTAGGAGCCGAGCTCAACTGGAGGCGGATACAAGGTCGACACCTTCTAGGAGCTGAGCTCAACTAGAGGCGGAGAGAATGTCGACACCTTCTAGGAGCCGAGCTCAACTAGAGGCGGAGAGAAGGTCGACACCTCGCAGGAGCCGAGCTCAACTGGAGGCGGATACAAGGTCGACACCTTTTAGGAGCCGAGCTCAACTAGAGGTGAAGAGAAGGTCGACACCTTCTAGGAGCCGAGCTCAACTAGAGGTGAAGAGAAGGTCGACACCTTCTAGGAGCCGAGCTCAACTGGAGGCGGATACAAGGTCGACACCTTCTAGGAGCTGAGCTCAACTAGAGGCGGAGAGAATGTCGACACCTTCTAGGAGCCGAGCTCAACTAGAGGCGGAGAGAAGGTCAACACCTCGCAGGAGCCGAGCTCAACTAGAGGCGGATACAAGGTCGACACCTTCTAGGAGCCGAGCTCAACTAGAGGCGGAGAGAAGGTCGACACCTTCTAGGAGCCGAGCTCAACTAGAGGCGGAGAAAAGGTCGACACCTTTTAGGAGCCGAGCTTAACTAGAAGTGAAGAGAAGGTCGACACCCCGCAGGAGCCGAGCTCAACTGGAGGCGGATACAAGGTCGACACCTTCTAGGAGCTGAGCTCAACTAGAGGCAGAGAGAAGGTTGACACCTCGCAGGAGCCGAGCTCAACTGGAGGCGGATACAAGGTCGACACCTTCTAGGAGCCGAGCTCAACTAGAGGCGGAGAGAAGGTCGACACCTTGCAGGAGCAGAGCTCAAATGGAGGCGGATACAAGGTCGACACCTTCTAGGAGCCGAGCTCAACTAGAGGCGGAGAGAAGGTCGACACCTTCTAGGAGCCGAGCTCAACTAGAGGTGAAGAGAAGGTCGACACCTCGCAGGATCCGAGCTCAACTGGAGGCGGATACAAGGTCGACACCTTCTAGGAGCCGAGCTCAACTAGAGGCGGAGAGAAGGCCGACACCTCGCAGTAGCCGAGCTCAACTAGAGGTGGAGAGGTCCAAGGGGACAAACCATCCCGAGGCCTCCATCCTATTGCGTTTGATGAATGCTGATCGGTCAAATCGATCATCTCTTCGTCAAGCTGGGGGGTTGGCGTCCGGACTCTCCTCTGGTAACCTCTCCAGTCGGATGGGAAGTGCAGTCAGGGGGTAACTCGGCCAACGTGCAAGGGGGGAGCTGATCTCGACCGTCAATGCAGAGGCTTGGTCTTAGGAGGACTCTCTCCCGAGGCATTGTCCCATCATCCGTTCTGAGTGTTTACGAGGGTGTAGTCGGAAGCTCGCGTTTCAACTTGCGGCGATGAATGTTGATGTAGGACGATGTCAAGCACGGAGTGGCAGTCGGGGAGATCCAAGGGGACACACCATCACGAGGCCTCCATCCTTCTTGGATGCTGGATGTGGATCGGACCTGCTTCCTGTTGCTCAATGAGTTTAGCAGGGAGTTAAGCACACTTTAGGCACACTAACTCGTATGATCTGACACAATAATTTAGAAAATGAAATGCTTTGCTGCGAGCTTTCCAGCTTTCGAGGGTACATGACGCCTTTTTTCAAGAGTCCCTTGAGCTAGGGAAATCGATTATCTCTTCGCCAAATCGGAAGGTCGTCGTCCAGACTTCTTCCTGGTAATCTCTACAGTCGGACGAGAAATGCAGTCGGTGGGAACCGCGGCCAACATGCAAGGGGGGAGCTGATCTCGACCGTCATTGCAGAGGCTTGGTCTTAAGGGAACGCACACCCGAGGCACTGTCCCATCATCCGTTCTGAGTTTTTACGAGGGTTAAGTCGGAGGCTCATTTCCCAACCTAGCGTGGTGATCGACTTTGCCTGCTTTTCTTCTTTTTCGTGAAAACACATATCTGTGAGTGGCAAAAGACTCACCATTTCTCATGTTTCAGGGAGGTGATTATTTTATTTATGGATAATACATTTACAGGGGTGAGATGTGTACATACTCCCGCCTTTTCAGGTTATCGCCCTTCCGGGTGTTTCCTAACAGCTCCCCTTCACGATGAAGGGTTCTTCCCGTCTTGGAATGAGCTTCCCGACGGCGGCTGCTTTTCCTGTCGCGTCCGCCTTCTTTCGCTTACCTGAGAAATCAAAAAGGGGAGTCATCCAGGATCGTCATCCTTCTCGCCTTGATCTCCAGGTCGTCAAACGTGTTCGTGAGAATGACGTAAAGATGACACGGACAGATCCCCCGTTGCATTCCAGGATTCGGTTGACGGTGAAGTCTTCGACGATCGCATCAATCACATGGGCCTCATGGAAGGGATTCTCATCCCTTAACATGCCCTCCTCCGAGAAAGTGATTTCTTCTAGCGGGGATGGCGCTTGAGAGGTTGGAGCGACGTCTTGGCAGTAGGCCTGGTGGAAATTCGCTTTGCGGAAAGATCTGAGCTCCGCTTCTCCAAAACTCACTCCTACTTCCCCAGCCTTGATACTTCTTTGACATCCTTGGCTGACCCGATCCCTATTCCTCCTCCAGCTATTCCTCCGGTTACGTCTCTTCCCTCGACGGATAGGGTCGTCTCTCCCCGAGCAATAATTCATCGTGGGATCTATGAATCCTTCTGGCACCGGTGCGGCAATGATCTCCTCGCAGAAGGGGCTCCTCCCTCCTACTCGGCGACGATCCTTCACCTGGCGAGTATCACCACCATACTCGCCATATGGGCGAGTATCCTGGTATCTCGCCTGCTCCTTCGTTTCACGGAAGCGGATCCTTTGCGAGGTCTGCTGGTAGAGTTGCGACCTCCTTGGTCGCTCGGTTTCATCCTCCACGTGCTCCTTTCCTGCTCGCCGAGGGGGACTCCTTCCCTTGGTCAGAACCGGGCGATGTGGCGAGGTCGCCATGACCTCGGCGCGCGGCTGAAACGCTGCTCGCATGGCTCCCTCCATGCGCTGCGCGAAGGCTTCGAAAACTGCTGGCGTCACGAACTCGCCGCCTGCGGGCGAGTTGCCGACTACTTCCTCATGGTCGCCAACTGTGACCATCTCGCCTTTTTGCCGAACTTTCCTTCTCTGACTGCGGCCCATGCTCACCGCACCAAAGTGTTGACGCCAGGAAAATCCTGACCTCAAGATTCGGACCGATGCAGCCCGAGGTTACTGATCCTGCGGTCCAACTCCACGACTCTGATAGCTAAAATAGGAGAGAGAAAATGACTAAGCACACCCCAGGTGCTCCAGCAGGGAGGTCCCACCACGTACCCGGAAGTTTGGGAGAAACTTCCCCTCCGCAACCAAAAGCTGGGCGAGGTACTAGACGGGCATGGATTTGGCGAGTATCCAACTTGGGGGGACCTCGACCACTTCCCAAACTGCCATTTCTAGTACCCCTGGGGGTCTATTTATAGAGAAATCCTAGGTGGGGTACAGGCGAGTATACTGCCTCTGCTCGCGAGTTACAAGGGCTACTCGCCCATACTCGCGAGATACTCGCCCATACTCGCGAGATACTCGCCCAAGCTCGCCTCTGCTCGCCCCTTGCTCGCCATACTCGCCCCTTGCTCGCCATACTCGCCCCTTGCTCGCCCAGCTCACCTCTTGCTCGCCATACTCGCCACTTGCTCCTGCTGGCTGAGTTGCCTTGTGTCTTGGACTGCCGGCTCCTGTGCTGACCCTTTGACCTTGACTTCAGCCTATGTGGCTTTGAATGGGCCTACCTCGGAGAATGAGGGTTGTACAATTATTAAATATTTACAAAAACTTTAGGAAAATATTCTCCAAAAATTCTGATTTTTGGATATGTCTTAGATGTAGGTAATAGTAGCCCACACACCAAATTTCAAGTCATTTTGATGACTGGTTTGGAGTGGGGAATTTTTCTAAGGTCTGGACATCCCTATGGATAGACCTCACCAAAATGAGTGCTGCGGTCTAACCAGGACTCCAAATTGAGTGAAATCAATTTTAAATTAAACTAGACATCAAGGGATACAACTTTGGTGTTGGGCAGTTTTTCTTTAGAGGGGCCTAAGTATTTTTAATTTTTATTTCTAACAGCTGCCAGTATTAACACAGAAATTAGGAATATCAATACATTAATACCAAATTTCCTGTACAGATATTTCAACGGCATCGGCTCATCTTCCCCAAGATTTTCCAAGAGCTGCCGCCGGCCATCCTCCCTCCTCCCTGGCCGGCCACCACCACCACCACCTCCGTTGAGGTGGTGGCTAACGCCGAGCGGCGGCACGGCCGCCGGAGGGGTTGATTCCGGCGAACCCACGGGAAGAAAATCCATGGAAATTTCAGATTTTCGCTCACCAGATCGTGCTCAATTGAGCCCGATTTCTTACCTATTTTGATCTAAGATTTATCCAAAGAGAGAGAGGAGGAGAACCAGACCTTCAATCGGGCTTGACGGTGGTTGCTTCCCGGATTTGCCATGGCCGACCACTCTCCTTGAGCTCCTTGCCGATCTCCCAATTCTCCACCAAATACCAAGATCTAAGACTCGATTTCAACTCATATCCTCCTTCTGAAGGTGATGGAAGGGTCAATTTGAGGAGGGGAAGGCTTAATGGTGGAGTGCCATTAATGGTCATTTCGATTTCCTTGCAATTCCATGAATACAGCCACCTATGTGGCCGTCCAAGGCTGTTGAACTTCTCAAAACTGATGAGGGGGGAGGTACAAAGCCATTGGAGATGAAGAGGGGAGGCCCTTGGCCTCTCATGGCCATTAATGGCCTTCTCTCTCTTCTTTATCTCTCTTCAAAATTGGGGAAAATGCACTTTCTCTCTCCTACTCATCATTTCCAGAAATTGTATGTCCCCTTGAGTAGATATCAGGCCCATGAAGCTATTGGGCCACTCCAATTGGGTCTAGCCCAAGTGGATTGGGCTTGATTAGGTCAAAATAGGTCATTTTGACCCAAATTTAGGGTGGAGTTGACTTTGGTCAATTTGACCATTTGGGTTGACCCCAATGGGTGGGTAGTGACCTATTGGTCTCTCTTAAGGGTTAGTAATGTCTAGGTAGGGTCAATTTGGCAAGGTGGAGGCCTATTGACCCTAAATCGGCTACTTTGACCAATTTGGGGTTAGGGTTGACTTTGGTCAATTTGGCCTCTTTGGTTGACCCCAATGGGTGGGTAGTGACCTATTGGTCTCTCTTAAGGGTTAGTAATGTCTAGGTAGGGTCAATTTGGCAAGGTGGAGGCCTATTGACCCTAAATCGGCTACTTTGACCAATTTGGGGTTAGGGTTGACTTTGGTCAATTTGGCCTCTTTGGTTGACCCCAATGGGTCCTTGGTGCCCTAAGGGGACCCCTAAAGGGTTAGGGATACTATGGTGGGGTCAAATGGTCAAGTTGAGGCCCTAAAGTCCAACCCTAAGCTTGGTCACTAGAAATTGCTATTTGCAGTCCAAGGCACTTTCAATCCTAATCTTGCCTAAGTTAAAGGGATTTCTACTCTACCAAGGCCTTGTCATGACCTTGTCAAGACAGATTCACCTGGGGGGTCTAGCTGTCTGGGGGATGTTACACGGTCGATCCCGCCACTACCGCCGCCTCTCCCTGTCGTCGGACCTAGCAGTCAGTGGGAGACATAGAGAGCAGTTCTTCTCCGACCTAGATCTTGTGCGACAAGAGGCTAGGGTTCTTCAGCACTCGTGTGGATCTTACATAGAGGCGCAGATCTATTTCAACGCTTGGAACTCAAGTTTTGTTCACTGGATCTGCCATTGGAGTATCTCGGTTGAGTATAGACTCAACCCCCTTCAGGTATAATTTCTGCAATGTGTTGTGGCTATTATTTTATTTCTGGAATCCGTGAAATCGCAAGTTCCATATAACTATTTAGGGTTGTTCTAGTTATTTTATTCAGCTGCGCATATATGATATGTTGTATTATTATTTCTGAAATGGCATCATGAAAACCCAACAGTGGTATCAGAGCTAGGTTGCAATCTAATGGGTGTAAATAAGAAATTTTGAAGTGTTCTAAATGTCTGGATTTCTTCCTGGGTGTTTGGATTTCGAAGAAATGTTCTAGATTGGAACACTCCCAGGAATGCATGTGATTGCGTTGCGATTTCATTGTTTCAGAAATTGTGTCTCCTTAGCAGTAACCGTCCCTCTAATTGGTTTGTGAAACCAAATGTCTTAGATTTTGAATCTGACATTGAGAGACGAGCTTGTCTACTACATAAGTGGAGTTGTTTTGCCTGTGTCAAATGCATGTAAATCTGGAGATTTAGAAATGTTCCAAATGCTCAAATTTAGCCTTGTTTCTATCAAAGCGTTGATAATTTTAATTTGTGCACATCTCGGATGTATTTGGTTGTGAATGTTGTAATTTTATAAATGTGCACATTGATTAATTGTTAATCAATTTTATAAATTAAATCCCTTATCCAATATTAAGTATACGGATGCCTTCCGATGGATGACACTCTTCCTGCCTCAATCGATGAAGTGTGGGTTTGCCAAAGCAAGGTGCATTAATCTATCTTGGTAAGGGTGCGAGCAGATAATTATGATATCTCATTGTCGACATCGGGTCCAACTTAACTGGGTGACCTCAAAAGTTGAGTGCCTAGAGGCATTGGGTTGGCATGCACCATATGATGGATGCGAATAAAGAGTTATTCACCAACCATACAAGAGTTGCATAGTGATGCAATTGGCGCGTGTTGCCTACCTAAATAACCGCATTATGAGAGGAACGCCAAAGCGGACTCGTTCTGTTGGTGAAATACGGATCTTGTCCACTAAGAGAGTAGCTCGCATAAACTCTCCAAATTGATATTAAGGGTTATCAATTTGAATAAAATAGTGGGAGTATTTAATAAAATACCTTATTAAAAATAAAAATGTATTTTGAAATATAGTACTAAAATATATTTTGCATTATTTTGTAGAATTTTCATGGCAAATACTTCACACTCCACGTTGTCCCTGAAAGCCAGCCTCTACTGCACCTCGTGCAGATAATGATGCTTATAAAAAGTATGGAGATGACTCCTTGTATGTTGAATGTCTCAGGCTCGCGACCATGAACTCTGAGCTTCAGAAGCAACATGAGAACATGAGCTGTTACGAGATGGTGGAGCACCTGAAGAAAATGTTTCAAGGGCAAGCTCGCCAAAACAGGTTTGACATATCCAGGGCGTTATTTCAGTGTAATATGGGATCTCGGGACCCAGTAGGAACTCACGTACTCAAGATGATTGGGTATATAGAGAACCTTGAAAGACTGGGGTTTCCGTTGGGCCAAGAGTTGGCCACTGACCTGATCCTGCAATCATTGTCGGACAGTTATGAGCAGTTTGTCATAAATTACAATATGAATGAAATTGACAAGACACTGCCCGAGCTCCTATGCATGTTAAGAACTGCCGAGATCAATATGAAGAAGGTCAAGCCTGCTAGCCCAATATTGATGGTGCATAAAAGCAAGGGCAAGACTAAGGGACTCAAGAAGACTAAGGTGGGACCTAAGTAATATCTTGATCCCAAGTATTCAACACTAAAGAACAAGGGCTTGGCTAAGGAAGGGAAGTGCCACCATTGTGGTAAGGCAGGGCATTGGAGGAGGAACTGTCCCCTCTATCTTGAAGATATGCAAAAGAAGAAGGGAAGTGTGACTTCCACTTCAGGTATTTTTGTTATAGAAATAAACCTTTCTACTCCTTCATCTTGGGTATTGGATACCGGATGTGGTTCTCACATTTGTACGAATGTGCAGGAACTAACAAGGAGAAGAAAGCTGGGTAAAGGAGAGGTAGACCTGCGCGTTGGAAATGGAGCAAGAGTTGCTGACGTTGTTGTTGGTGTCTATCGTCTTTCTTTGCCCACATGGCTTGTAATAGAATTAGATAATTGTTATTATGTTCCAGCCATAACTCGAAACATTATATCTGTGTCATGTTTAGACATGAGAGGATTTTCTTTCATTATTAAGAACAATAGTTGTTCTATAGTTATGAATGATGTTTGTTATGGTGTAGTACAATTGTTTAATGGCTTATGTGTTTTAAACTTAGATCAGCCTATTTATAACATAGAAAATACCAAACGACTAAAATCTAATGACTCTAATCCTACATATCTCTGCCATTGTCGTTTAGGCCATATAAATGAGAAACGCATATCTAAGCTCCATAAAGATGGATTATTGGACTCATTTGATTATGAATCATTTGAGAGATGCGAATCTTGCTTATTAGGCAAAATGACTAAAACCCCTTTCACTAGTCATACTGAGAGGGCTAATGATCTTTTGGGTGTAATACATAGTGATGTATGAGGACCCATGAGTTCTATGGCTAGAGGTGGGTACTACTACTTCGTTACATGTACTGATGATTTCAGTAGATACGGATACGTGTTTCTTATGAAGAACAAATCTGAAACCTTTGAAAAGTTCAAAGAGTTTAAAAATGAAGTAGAGAACCAACTGGGAAAGAGGATAAAAGCACTCCGATCTGATCGAGGTGGCGAATAACTGAGTCATGAGTTTCATGATCATCTGAGAGAGTGTGGTATTGCATCTCACTCCGCCCGGAACACCACAACCTAATGGTGTGTCTGAGAGGAGGAATCATACTTTGTTTGACATGGTACGGTCGATGATGAGTCATGCAGATTTGCCCGTTTCCTTTTGGGGATTTGCTTTAGAGACTGCTGTTTTCACATTAAATCGTGCTCCAACGAAAACGGTTCTAAAGACACCATATGAGATATGGACTGGGAAGCGTCCTGGCATGTCTTTTATTAAGGTTTGGGGCTGTGAGGCATACGTGCGACGTCAAATGCTTAACAAGCTGGAACCCAAGTCGGATAAGTGTTATCATGTGGGATATCCTAGGGAAACCAAAGGGTATTACTTCTACCTGCCATCCGAGGGCAAAGTGTTTGTCGCAAGGACTGGCGTCTTTTTGGAGAAAGAGTTCTTATCCAGAAAGACTGCAAAGGTGGAACTTGAGGAAGTTCAAGAACCACAAACAATAGTTGAACCGATTTTAGAACCTGGGCAAGGACAACAAGTTATTGTAGCTAGAGAGACTGCTCAAGAAACACAAATCTTGCGTAGATCTGATAGACCAAGATTTGAGCCTGAGAGATATGGATTTCTCGTGTCTCAAATAGGTATTGTGTTGCTTATGGATCATGACTGCAACCTATCAAGAGGCTATGTGTGGACCTGACTCCGAGAAGTGGCTTGAGGCCACGAAATCTGAAATGGACTCCATGTATGCAAACCAAGTTTGGACCTTGGTGGAACCACCTGAAGGGGTACGACCCATAGGGTGCAAGTGGGTCTTCAAGAAGAAGACCGACATGGATGGGAATATACAGACATTCAAAGGTCGGCTGGTGGCTAAAGGTTTCAGGCAAATTCATGGTGTTGAATATGATGAGACCTTTTCCCCTGTAGCCATGGTCAAGTCCATTAGAATTATACTTGCTATTGCTGCGTATTATGACTACGAGATATGGCAAATGGATGTCAAAACAGCTTTCCTTAATGGAAACCTCCTTGAGGAAGTGTATATGACACAACTCGAGGGTTTTGAATCTCCAAATGAAGCCACCAAAATATGCAAGTTGAATCGATCCATTTGTGGATTGAAACAAGCTTCTCGAAGTTGGAATCTTTGTTTTGATGAGAAAATCAAAGAGTTTGGTTTCATCAAGAATGAGGATGAACCTTGTGTTTACAAGAGGATTAGTGGGAGCATTGTCATTTTCCTGATATTGTATGTGGATGACATACTGTTGATCGGAAATGACATTCCGACCCTGCAAGCTGTTAAGAACAGGCTAGGGGACTGCTTTTCTATGAAGGACTTGGGTGAAGCAACTTATATACTTGGTATTAAGATCTATAAAGATAGATCGAAGAAGTTGCTGGGTTTGACCCAGAGTACATACATTGAGAAGGTGTTGAAACGGTTCAACATGCTTGAGTCCAAGAAAGGATTCTTACCCATGTCACATGGTGTGAGTCTCTCTAAGGACCAGTGTCCAAAATCTTTTTAAGATAAGGACCGCATGAAGTTGATTCCATATGCTTAGGCAATTGGGTCAATCATGTACGCAATGTTATGTACTCGACCCGATGTCTCTTATGCTTTGAGCATGACTAGCAGATATCAGTCTGATCCTGGTGAGAGTCACTGGATTGCAGTCAAGAATATCTTAAAGTACTTGAGAAGGACTAAAGATGTATTCTTGGTGTATGTTGGAGAGGAAGAGCTCGTCGTAAAGGGTTACACAGATGCTAGCTTTCAGACTGATAGGGACGACTCAAAGTCCCAATCAGGTTTTGTATTTTGCCTTAATGGAGGAGCTGTAAGTTGGAAGAGTTCCAAGCAAGAGATAGTTGCTGATTCTACAACTGAGGCCGAGTATATCGCTACAGCAAATGCGGCAAAGGAGGCTGTATGGATTAGGAAATTCATCGGCGAGCTAGATGTAGTTCCTAGCATTGTTGATCTGGTAGTTCTCTACTATGACAACAACAGTGTTATTGCACAAGCTAAGGAACCTAGATCTCATCAGCGCTCCAAGCACATACTTCGGCGGTTCCATCTTATTCAAGAGATTGTCGATCGAGGAGATGTGAGCATATGCAGAGTACCGACTGAAGAAAATATTGCGGATCCACTAACGAAGCCTCTTGCACAGAGAAAGCATGATGGTCATACTAGATCAATGGGTATTAGATACCTGAATGATCGTCTCTAGTGGGAGTCTTGTGGATTGTATTTGTTGGTTGTTGATTATTCATGTGATGAATAGAGTACTTTATATTTCATTTTACATTTATGGCAAGTTCTTTTATTATGTCAAATGTTTCTACTGATAGATTAATTAGCATAATAAATGCCCTTAGAATGTTTGCTTCCATAGGAATTCAAGTATGTGACTTGAATGTGAGGGACTATGTTTATAAGAAGCTTCATTCTTAAATGGTCCCTGGTCGTAGTATCATCTTAGAAGTTCAGGGCGATGATGATACATAAAGACTAGCATGTGCGTTGACTGATGACCAGTTCTCACAGGTCAAGATATTGTGATATCAAGTCATCACATGGGTACTTGTTAGTGAACAAGTTGTACTGGACAGACCCACCTTGAGACTACTTTGTGGATTGTTATATGAACGTGTCACAAGTAGGTCTCAACTGACAATGGTGTTTGTGGTTCTTCGACCTGAAGTCACAGCATTCATCAAGTGAGGAAGAGCGTACTTTGATGTCATCTAAAGTCTTCCTTGAGAAAGGTTGATGATAAGGGTGGTTATTGGGTATGTTAAGATTCATTTGGGTGTTTGTGTGTGAGCAGATATGGGATTTGTCCTCCTATATGACAGGAGTTACATCCATGGGCCCTTTGATGGAATGAGACTGAGAAATGCATGGCCATGCTTGGTTGAGTCAATATGTGATATTGAGCTCACCATTTTCAGACAGTCTATTCTAGATCAAGGAATTTGGATTGAACAATTACGAGGGTGACACGGTCCATGCCTCTAGTTCTATCCGGATGTAAGGGACAAAAGGACATGACAACACTGATACATTGGTCAAGACAGGCTTGTTGAGTTATGAACTCTTATTGTTGGGGTAGCAATGATGCATTTCTAGATGCAGCTCATTGTTTGTGAGACTTTTATTTGATTCGTTCAAGATCAAGTGGGAGACTGTTGGTGTTTCAATGGTGATCTGGAAGTGGTCAAATATCTAGTCTCACTGCCAACGCGATATGAGCCTATGGGGTCGCACACAAGAGTGTTTGGAGAAATTGGAGGAAGAATTTTGTTGACAAGGGATCGGATTAAAGCAGGTTCAACGAACTCAAAGTGCGTTCGACGAACGGCTAGCATAGCGTGTTTGTCGAATGGCTAGTATAACACATTCATCGAACGGCTAATGTAGCGTGTTCGTCGAATGGTTCGTCGAACGGCTAGCGTAGCGCGTTCGTCGAATGGGTCGTCGAACGGCTAGCGTAGCGCGTTCATCGAACGGTTTGTTGAACGGCTAACGTAGCGCATTCGTCAAACGGCTAGCGTAGCGTGTTCATCGAATAGTTCGTCGAACGGTTCGTCAAAAGGTTCGTCGAAGCGTGTTCAACGAACGGTTCGTCGAAGCGCGTTCAACAAACGGTTCGTCGAAGCGCATTCAACGAAGGCCAGCGCGTTCGACGAACGCTAGCCAATTCGTCGAACGCAGTATTCGCTAGGGGTATACAAGAATACGATTCTTTTGACCTAAACGCCCGATCTGTTTTGCGATCTGTTTTGCGAGAGAGAGCGACGGAAGAGTTCTACAAGGCTTCTGACGGAAGTGTTCCTACCGATCGATCCCGCCACTGCCGATGCCTCTCCCTATAGTCAGACCTAGCAGTCCGTGGGAGACGTAGATTGCAGTTCTTCTCCGACCTAGATCTTGTGCGCCAAGAGGCTAGGGTTCTTCAGCACTCGTGTGGATCTTCTATAGAGGCGCAAATCTATTTCAGCGCTTGGAACTCAAGTTTTGTTCTCTGGATCTGCCATTGGAGCATCTCGGTTGAGTATAGGCTCAACCCCCTTCAGGTATAATTTCTGCAATGTATTGTGGCTATTATTTTATTTCTTGAATCAGTGAAATCGCATGTTCCATATAACTGTTTAGGGTTGTTCTAGTTATTTTATTCCACTACGCATATATGATATGCTCTATTATCATTTCTGAAATGGCATCATGAAAACCCAACACACTCCTCCTACAATTGTAGTAGGAGAGGCTACGATTCAAAAACCTAAAGTTAAATTGGATGATAACGATAAACTAAAGTGCAAAAATAATGCAAAAGCAATGAACGCTTTATATTGTGCCTAAAATCGAACTGAATTTAATCGAATTTCCGCATGTGTAACTGCTTATGATATTTGGAACCAATTAGAAGTTACTCATGAAGGTACATCGCAGGTAAAAGATGCAAAGCTATTCCAACTGGAATCGAAATATGAAAAATTTAGGATGGATGCTGAAGAAGACATCAACTCGATGTACACACGCTTCACCAAGATCGTCAATGCTTCAAAAGCTCTTGGAAAGATCTACTCGGACGGGGAATTGGTCAGAAAAATTCTTCTCTCTCTTCCTACGAGGTTCAATCCAAAGGTGACGGCCATCTCAGAGTCACACAACCTAAGAACGCACCAGATCTAGGTCGGAGAAGTATGTCCTCGCCGCAAGCTAGCGTCCCTCTCTTCTTCTCTCCCACTCAGCTCTTCATTTGCGACTCAAGTAACCAGCTGCTCGATCACTACCCCCTCTCTTTCCTCTGGGATTGAGCGTCGAGGGCGTGGGGACAATTTTGGATTCAACAGAAACACGCGACCTTCAGATAGTGAGTGGTTGATGAACAACCGTTGCGATGAAGATGCGAGATTTGGCCTAAAATACATTCAATTTTAAAACAGCCATAACTTTTGATCTGGGTGTCGAAATTCATAAATTCAAAGCCCGACGCGACCGGCTTGAGCCAAACTATCCAAAAATTGAATTGGGTTTCCCATTCAGACTCTTTTTAGCCCTTAGATTTCAAAATTTTGGCTCCGTTTGAAAGTTATTTCAGTTTTACTCTTTCCGCAATTCCTGTTTTCATGGATCATCCGCCAAAGGGCCTCGAGCATCCTTCCAATCATCCTGAAGTTCCTACCCAAAGAAGCGAAATCAACTCCCTATTAGTAGAGATCGCTCACCTTGAAAGACAAGTGGATTCACAACTTAATACTACGTCAGCTACTAACAACAAGCCCTCTAGCAATCATTTGGAACATTTGCCGCAACTTGAAGCAGAAGAGCTCTCTATTCCTCACCATGTGTTCTATAAGGTGGGTATGAATAATTCTCCATATCAAGTTGATGGGCTAACTTTTCTTGCAGGATAATAGCAAGACCCTTCCCATTATCAAACAAAATTTGTTGGGAGGTAGTTCCGAGTTGAACCTCATCCAGCCAGATCAGGTCCCATTGGGAAATTAAGTCCTAACTGGGTAGGCGTATTTATCATCAAGGTGTTAAGAAATGGAACTTATCACCTCAAGACAAGTGTAGACAAGTGATGGTGAAGACATCTTGAAGCAGCAACGATCTCAAAACAGTTATGTCCTTAATGATAATGCTCTCATTTGTTTGCATTTTGATATCTACAATACTGACACTCTTCCTTGTGACCTGTCTATTTCTTTTTACTTATTATCAAACTCACTGAACCACGGAGACATCGCCTAGTTCTGCTCGAACCCCCTCGGATTGTAGTCATTAGCGTAAAACCACGAAGATCATGTGTAGCGGGGAGTTTTCGCACATGTGTAGTGGTAGCTTGCCAATTCCCGTGCGGTGGTCTTCGAAACCTTGGATCCCGACTGATATCTGACACACCCCTGCATCAAGGGAGGTCTAGGTGAATGTTAGCTCTATCATGCCCCGAGAAGGATATAGTTACAGCTTTGATGATCTTTCTAAAGAAAGCAATGTCGGTATAGCCCTTGCGGCATAACCACACCTGCCTAACTGATCAACTTAGTCTGTGACCATCGAATACTCATAGGTACTATCAAGTGATGCCTAAGCGGGACCCACAACTGAGTTGATCTCTCTGAAGAAAGCAATGTCGGTATAGCCCCCGCGGCATAACCACACCTGCCCAATTGATCAACTCGGCTTGTAGCCCTAGGCAAGAGAGCAGTTGAGTCATTTACAACCCATATGACCACTTGAGGAAAGCAATGTTCGCCGCCTAGGCCCACCTGCCCACTTGGTCATCTGGGTCTGTACTTACTTTTTCTTTATTTCTACAACTCTTATGACCACTTGAGGAAAGCAATGTTCGCCGCATAGGCCCACCTGCCCACTTGGTCATCTGAGTCTGTAGCCATTCCTTTTTCTTTACAGGAAAATTATCTCTCTTATGATCCTCGATCATTTGGAGAAAGTAGTATCTAACATGTACAAATATTGGCCCACTTGGTCATTTAAAAGTTGAAAAACGTTTAGACCGGGCGGTTTTATCTATGAAGCTGGTCAGTTTGAAAGAGTACTACAGATTATGAGAAAGGGTTGCATAATATGCTAGCCAAGTGGGTAAAATGTATCTGGCTTTAAAGTTGGAAAGCGGGCTATTACAGGAAGCCACAAGGCAATATTTCCGACTCGAGATAATCGAGTCAAGGCTTTCACTCTAATAGTCGGGAAATGGACTTACTAATCCTCTGGATTGCATTCTAACTGCACGACTCATTGCTTACAATCAGAGCTTATGAAGATAGAATCTCTGGCAGTTTCAGGCCGCGATTCATCTTCACTGAGTCAATCAGGATCTACTTTAGAACTAAAATGATAAACCGTTAGGGCAACATTTCATGATAACTGGGCAATTATTCTTTTGAAGATATCTTTTCCCTGGAGGTTTTTCAGAAAGGATTTGAAGTTTTATAAGGAATAACGCTAAAAACAGAAAATCGCATATGAATATCCGCCAGTAAGTAAAATAGCAAAGACTAACAGTTATGAATTCATTTATACCTGCTTTAAGTTCTGTTTTTGCAGAGATTAGTAGGTATTCGCGAGTTCTCTTCAGGTACTCGTGTTATAGATTGTTTTATACCAGCTTTAAGTTCTGTTTTTGCAAAGATTGGCAGGAATTCGCGAGTTCTCTTCAGGTACTCGCGTTATAGATTGTTTTATACCTGCTTTAAGTTCTGTTTTTGCAGAGATTAGCAGGTATTCGCGAGTTCTCTTCAGGTACTCGCGTTATAGATTGTTTTATACCTGCTTTAAGTTCTGTTTTTGCATAGATTAACAGGTATTCACGAGTTCTCTTCAGGCACTCGCGTTATAGATTGTTTTATACCTGCTTTAAGTTCTGTTTTTGCAGAGATTGGCAGGTATTCGCGAGTTCTCTTCAGGTACTCGCGTTATAGATTATTTTATACCTGCTTTAAGTTCTGTTTTTGCAAGGAATGGCAGGTATTCGCGAGTTCTCTTCAGCTACTCGCGTTATACATTGTTTTATACCTGCTTTAAGTTCTGCAGAGAGCAGGTATTCACGAGTTCTCTTCAGGTACTCGCATTATAGATTGTTTTATACCTGCTTTAAGTTCTGTTTTTTGCATAGATTAGCAGGTATTCGCGAGTTCTCTTCAGGTACTCGCGTTATAGATTGTTTTATACCTGCTTTAAGTTCTATTTTGCAGAGATTGTCAGGTATTCGCGAGTTCTCTTCAGGTACTCGCGTTATAGATTGTCTTATACCTACTTTAAGTTCTGTTTTTGCAGAGATTGGCAGGTATTCACGAGTTTTCTTCAGGTACTCGCGTTATAGATTGTTTTATAACTGCTTTAAGTTCTATTTTTGTAGAGATTAGCAGGTATTCGTGAGTTCTCTTCAGGTATCTCGCGTTATAGATTTTTTTATACAAGCTTTAAGTTCTGTTTTTGCAGATATCGGCAGGTATTCGCGAGTTCTCTTCAGGCACTCGCGTTATAGATTATTTTATACCAGCTTTAAGTTCTGTTTTTGCAGAGATTAGCAGGTATTCGCGAGTTCTCTTCAGGTACTCGCGTTATAGATTATTTTATACGTGCTTTAAGTTCTGCAGAGATTAGCAGGTATTCGCGAGTTCTCTTCAAGTACTCGCGTTATAGATTGTTCTATACCTGTTTTAAGTTCTGTTTTTGCAGAGATTAGCAGGTATTCGCGAGTTCTCTTCAGGTACTCGCGTTATAGATTGTTTTATACCTGCTTTAAGTTCTGTTTTTGCAGAGATTAGCAGGTATTCGCGAGTTCTCTTCAGGTACTCGCGTTATAGATTGTTTTATACCTGCTTTAAGTTCTGTTTTTGCAGAGATTAGCAGGTATTCGCAAGTTCTCTTCAGGTACTTGCGTTATAGATTGTTTTATACCTGCTTTAAGTTCTATTTTTGCAGAGATTGGCAGGTATTCGCGAGTTCTCTTCAGGTACTCGCGTTATAGATTGTTTTATACCTGCTTTAAGTTCTGTTTTTGCAGAGATTAGCAGGTATTCGCGAGTTCTTTTCAGGTACTCGCGTTATAGATTGTTTTATACATGCTTTAAGTTCTTTTTTTGCAGAGATTGTCAGGTATTCGCGAGTTCTCTTCAGGTACTCGCGTTATAGATTGTTTTATACCTGCTTTAATTTCTGTTTTTACAGAGATTGGCATGTATTCGCGAGTTCTCTTTAGGTACTCGCATTATAGATTGTTTTATACCTGCTTTAAGTTCTGTTTTTGCAGAGATTACAAGGTATTCGCGAGTTCTCTTCAGGTACTCGCGTTATAGATTGTTTTATACCTGCTTTAAGTTCTGTTTTTGGTGAGATTGGCAGGTATTCGCGAGTTCTCTTCAGGTACTCGTGTTATAGATTATTTTATACCAGCTTTAAGTTCTGTTTTTGTAGAGATTAGCAGGTATTCGCGAGTTCTCTTCAGGTACTCGCGTTATAGATTGTTTTATACCTGATTTAAGTTCTGCAGAAATTAGTAGGTATTCGCGAGTTCTCTTCAGGTACTCGCGTTATAGATTGTTTTATACATGCTTTAAGTTCTGTTTTTGCAGAGATTAGCAGGTAGTCGCAAGTTCTCTTCAGGTACTCGCGTTATAGATTGTTTTATACCCGCTTTAAGTTCTGTTTTTGCAGAGATTGGCAGGTATTCGCGAGTTCTCTTAAGGTACTCGCGTTATAAATTGTGTTATACCTGCTTTAAGTTCTATTTTTGCAGAGATTAGCAGGTATTCATGAGTTCTCTTCAGGTACTTGCGTTATAGATTTTTTTTATACATGCTTTAAGTTCTGTTTTTGCAGAGATTGACAGGTATTCGCGAGTTCTCTTCAGGTACTCACGTTATAGATTGTTTTATACCTGCTTTAAGTTCTGTTTTTGCAGAGATTAGCAGGTATTCGCGAGTTCTCTTCAGGTACTCGCGTTATAGATTGTTTTGATACCTGCTTTAAGTTCTGTTTTTGCAGAGATTAGCAGGTATTCACGAGTTCTCTTCAGGTACTCGCGTTATAGATTGTTTTATACCTGCTTTAAGTTCTGTTTTTGCAGAGATTAGCAGGTATTCGCGAGTTCTCTTCAGGTACTCGCGTTATAGATTATTTTATAGATGCTTTAAGTTCTGTTTTTGCAGAGATTAGGAGGTATTCGCGAGTTCTCTTCAGGTACTTGCGTTATAGATTGTTTTATACCTGCTTTAAGTTCTGTTTTTGCAGAGATTGGCAGGTATTCGCGAGTTCTCTTCAGGTTCTCGCGTTATAGATTATTTTATACCTGCTTTAAGTTCTGTTTTTGCAGAGATTAGCAGGTATTCGCGAGTTCTCTTCACGTACTCGTGTTATAGATTGTTTTATACCTGCTTTAAGTTATGTTTTTGCAGAGATTGGCAGGCATTCGCGAGTTCTCTTCAAGTACTCGCGTTATAGATTGTTTTATACCAGCTTTAAGTTATGTTTTTGCATAGATTAGCAGGTATTCGCGAGTTCTATTCAGGTACTCGCGTTATAGATTGTTTTAAACCTGCTTTAAGTTCTGTTTTTTGCAGAGATTAGCTGGTATTCGCGAGTTCTCATCAGGTACTCGCGTTATTGATTGTTTTATACCTGCTTTATGTTCTGTTTTTGCAGAGATTAGCAGGTATTCGCGAGTTCTCTTTAGGTACTCGCGTTATGTTTTATACATGCTTTGAGTTCTCTTTTGCAGAGATTAGCAGGTGTTCGTGAGGTCTCTTCAGGTACTCGCGTTATATTTTATACCTGCTTTGAGTTCTCTTTTGCAGAGATTAGCAGGTGTTCGCGAGTTCTCTTCAGGTACTCGCGTTATGTTACCTGCTTTGAATTCTCTTTTGTAGAGATTATCAGGTGTTCGCGAGGTCTCTTTAGGTACTCGCATTATATTTTATTCTTGCTTTGAGTTCTCCTTTACAGAGATTAGCAGGTGTTCGCGAGTTCTATTCAGGGACTCGCGTTATGTTTTATACCTCCTTTGAGTTCTCTTTTGCAGAGTTTAGCAGGTGTTCGCGAGGTCTCCTGAGGTACTCGCGTCATGTTTTTTACCTGCTTTGAGTTCTCTTTTGAAGAGATTAGCAGGTGTTCGCGAGTTCTCTTCAGGTACTCGCATTATGTTTTATGCCTGCTTTGAGTTCTCTTTTGCAGAGATTAGCAGGTGTTCGCGAGTTCTCTTCAGGTACTCGTGTTATGTTGCCTGCTTTGAATTCTCTTTTGTGGAGATTAGCAGGTGTTTGCGAGGTCTGTTCAGGTACTCGCATTATATTTTATACCTGCTTTGAGTTCTCATTTGCAGAGATTAGAATGTGTTCGTGAGTTCTCTTCAGGTACTCGCGTTATGTTTTATACCTGCTTTGATTTCTCTTTTGCAGAGATTAGCAGGTGTTCGCGAGGTCTCTTCAGGTACTCGCGTTATATTGTATTTTATACCTGCTTTGAATTCTTTTTTGTAGAGATTAGCAAGTGTTCGCGAGGTCTCTTCAGGTACTCGCATTATGTTTTATACCTGCTTTGAGTTCTCTTTTGCAGAGATTAGCAGGTGTTCGCGAGTTCCCTTCAGGTACTCGCGTTATGTTTTATACCTGCTTTGAGTTTTCCTTTGCAGATATTAGCAGGTGTTCGCGAGTTCTCATCAGGTACTCGCGTTATGTTTTATACCTGCTTTGAATTCTCTTTTGCAGAGATTAGCAGGTGTTCGCGAGGTCTCTTCACGTACTCGCGTTATATTATATTTTATATCTGCTTTGAATTCTCTTTTGTAGAGATTAGCAGGTGTTCGCGAGTTCTCTTCAGGTACTCGCGTTATGTTTTATACCTGCTTTGAGTTCTCTTTTGCAGAGATTAGCGGGTGTCCGCGAGTTCTCTTCAGGTACTCGCATTATGTTTTATACCTGCTTTGAGTTCTCTTTTGCAGAGATTAGCAGGTGTTCGCGAGTTCTCTTCAGGTACTCGCGTTATGTTACCTGCTTTGAATTCTCTTTTGTGGAGATTAGCAGGTGTTCGCGAGGTCTCTTCAAGTACTCGCGTTATATTTTATACCTGCTTTGAGTTCTCCTTTGCAGAGATTAGCAGGTGTTCGCGAGTTCTCTTCAGGTACCCGCGTTATGTTTTATACCTGCTTTGAATTCTCTTTTGCAGAGATTAGCAGGTGTTCGCGAGGTCTCTTCAGGTACTCGCGTTATATTGTATTCTAAACCTGCTTTGAATTCTCTTTTGTAGAGATTAGCAGGTGTTCGCGAGGTCTCTTCAGGTACTCGCGTTATGTTTTATACCTACTTTGAGTTCTCCTTTGCAGAGATTAACAGGTGTTCGCGCGTTCTCTTCAGGCACTCGCGTTATGTTTTATACCTGCTTTGAGTTCTCCTTTGCAGATATTAGCAGGTGTTCGCGAGTTCTCTTCAGGTACTCGCGTTATGTTTTATACCTGCATTGAATTCTCTTTTGCAGAGATTAGCAGGTGTTCGCAAGGTCTCTTCAGGTACTCACGTTATATTGTATCTTATACCTGCTTTGAATTCTCTTTTGTAGATATTAGCAGGTGTTCGCGAGTTCTCTTCAGGTACTCGCGTTATGTTTTATACCTGCTTTGAGTTCTCTTTTGCAGAGATTTGCAGGTGTTCGCGGGTTCTTTTCAGGTACTCGCGTTATGTTTTATACCTGTTTTAGTTCTCCTTTGCAGATATTAGCAGGTATTTGCGAGTTCTCTACAGGTACTCGCGTTATGTTTTATACCTGCTTCGAATTCTCTTTTGCACATATTAGCAGGTATTCGCGAGTTCTCTTGAGGTTCTCGCTTTATAGATTATTTTATACCTGCTTTAAGTTCTATTTTAGCAGGGATTAGCAGGTATTTGCGACTTCTCTTCAGGTACTCGCGTTATAGATTGTTTTTTACCTGCTTTAAGTTCTGTTTTTGCAGAGATTTTCAGGTATTCGTGAGTTGTCTTCAGGTACTCGCGTTATAGATTGTTTTATACCTGCTTTAAGTTCTGTTTTTGCAGAGATTGGCAGGTATTCGCGAGTTCTCTTCAGGTACTCGCGTTATAGATTGTTTTATACCTGCATTAAGTTCTATTTTTCCAGAGATTAGCAGGTATTCGCGAGTTCTCTTCAGGTACTCGCGTTATAGATTGTTTTATACCTACTTTAAGTTCTATTTTTGCAGAGATTGGCAGGTATCGCGAGTTCTCTTCAGGTACTCGCGTTATAGATTATTTTATACCAGCTTTAAGTTCTGTTTTTGCAGAGATTAGCAGGTATTCGCGAGTTCTCTTCAGGTACTCGCGTTATAGATTGTTTTATACCTGCTTTAAGTTCTGCAGAGATTAGCAGGTATTCACGAGTTCTCTTCAGGTACTCGCGTTATAGATTGTTTTATACCTGCTTTAAGTTCTGTTTTTGCAGAGATTAGCAGGTATTCACGAGTTCTCTTCAGGTACTCGCGTTATAGATTGTTGAGTACCTGCTTTAAGTTTAGTTTTTGCAGAGATTAGTAGGTATTCGCGAGTTCTCTTCAGGTACTTGCGTTATAGATTGTTTTATACCTGCTTTAAGTTCTATTTTTGCAGATATTAGCAGGTATTCACGAGTTCTCTTCAGGTACTCGCGTTATAGATTGTTTTATACCTGCTTTAAGTTCTGTTTTTGCAGAGATTAGCAGGTATTCGCGAGTTCTCTTCAGGTACTCGCGTTATAGATTGTTTTATACCTGCTTTAAGTTCTGTTTTTGCAGAGATTAGCAGGTATTCGCGAGTTCTCTTCAGGTACTTGCGTTATAGATTGTTTTATACGTGCTTTAAGTTCTGTTTTTGCAGAGATTGGCAGGTATTCGCGAGTTCTCTTCAGGTACTCGCGTTATAGATTGTTTATACCAGCTTTAAGTTCTGTTTATGCAGAGATTAGCAGGAATTCGCGAGTTCTCTTCAGGTACTCGCGTTATAGATTGTTTTATACCTGCTTTAAGTTATGTTTTTGCAGATATTGGCAGGTATTCGCGAGTTCTCTTTAGGTACTCGCTTTATAGATTATTTTATAGCAGCTTTAAGTTCTGTTTTTGTAGAGATTAGCAGGTATTCGCGAGTTCTCTTCAGGTACTCGCGTTATAGATTGTTTTATACCTGCTTTAAGTTCTGAAGAGATTAGCAGGTATTCGCGAGTTCTCTTCAGGTACTCGCGTTATAGATTGTTTTATACCTACTTTAAGTTCTGTTTTTGCAGAGATTAGCAGGTATTCACGAGTTCTCTTCAGGTACTCGCGTTATAGATTGTTGAGTACCTGCTTTAAGTTCTGTTTTTGCATAGATTAGTAGGTATTCGCGAGTTCTCTTCAGGTACTCGCGTTATAGATTGTTTTATACCTGCTTTAAGTTCTGTTTTTGCAGAGATTAGCAGGTATTCGCGAGTTCTCTTCAGGTACTTGCGTTATAGATTATTTTATACCTGCTTTAAGTTCTGTTTTTGCAGATATTGGCAGGTATTCGCGAGTTCTCTTCAGGTACTCACGTTATAGATTATTTTATACCTTCTTTAAGTTCTGTTTTTGCAGAGATTAGCAGGTATTCGCGAGTTCTCTTCAGGTACTCGCGTTATAGATTGTTTTATACCCGCTTTAAGTTCTGTTTTTGCAGAGATTGGCAGGTATTCGCGAGTTCTCTTAAGGTACTCGCGTTATAAATTGTGTTATACCTGCTTTAAGTTCTATTTTTGCAGAGATTAGCAGGTATTCATAAGTTCTCTTCAGGTACTTGCGTTATAGATTTTTTTATACATGCTTTAAGTTCTGTTTTTGCAGAGATTGACAGGTATTCGCGAGTTCTCTTCAGGTACTCACGTTATAGATTGTTTATACCTGCTTTAAATTCTGTTTTTGCAGAGATTAGCAGGTATTCGCGAGTTCTCTTCAGGTACTCGCGTTATAGATTGTTTTGATACCTGCTTTAAGTTCTGTTTTTGCAGAGATTAGCAGGTATTCACGAGTTCTCTTCAGGTACTCGCGTTATAGATTGTTTTATACCTGCTTTAAGTTCTGTTTTTGCAGAGATTAGCAGGTATTCGCGAGTTCTCTTCAGGTACTCGCGTTATAGATTATTTTATAGATGCTTTAAGTTCTGTTTTTGCAGAGATTAGGAGGTATTCGCGAGTTCTCTTCAGGTACTTGCGTTATAGATTGTTTTATACCTGCTTTAAGTTCTGTTTTTGCAGAGATTGGCAGGTATTCGCGAGTTCTCTTCAGGTACTCGCGTTATAGATTATTTTATACCCGCTTTAAGTTCTGTTTTTACAGAGATTAGCAGGTATTCGCGAGTTCTCTTCACGTACTCGTGTTATAGATTGTTTTATACCTGCTTTAAGTTATGTTTTTGCAGAGATTGGCAGGCATTCGCGAGTTCTCTTCAAGTACTCGCGTTATAGATTGTTTTATACCAGCTTTAAGTTATGTTTTTGCATAGATTAGCAGGTATTCGCGAGTTCTATTCAGGTACTCGCGTTATAGATTGTTTTAAACCTGCTTTAAGTTCTGTTTTTTGCAGAGATTAGCTGGTATTCGCGAGTTCTCATCAGGTACTCGCGTTATTGATTGTTTTATACCTGCTTTATGTTCTGTTTTTGCAGAGATTAGCAGGTATTCGCGAGTTCTCTTTAGGTACTCGCGTTATGTTTTATACATGCTTTGAGTTCTCTTTTGCAGAGATTAGCAGGTGTTCGTGAGGTCTCTTCAGGTACTCGCGTTATATTTTATACCTGCTTTGAGTTCTCTTTTGCAGAGATTAGCAGGTGTTCGCGAGTTCTCTTCAGGTACTCGCGTTATGTTACCTGCTTTGAATTCTCTTTTGTAGAGATTATCAGGTGTTCGCGAGGTCTCTTTAGGTACTCGCATTATATTTTATTCTTGCTTTGAGTTCTCCTTTACAGAGATTAGCAGGTGTTCGCGAGTTCTATTCAGGTACTCGCGTTATGTTTTATACCTCCTTTGAGTTCTCTTTTGCAGAGATTAACAGGTGTTCGCGAGGTCTCCTGAGGTACTCGCGTCATGTTTTTTACCTGCTTTGAGTTCTCTTTTGAAGAGATTAGCAGGTGTTCGCGAGTTCTCTTCAGGTACTCGCGTTATGTTTTATGCCTGCTTTGAGTTCTCTTTTGCAGAGATTAGCAGGTGTTCGCGAGTTCTCTTCAGGTACTCGCGTTATGTTGCTTGCTTTGAATTCTCTTTTGTGGAGATTAGCAGGTGTTTGCGAGGTCTGTTCAGGTACTCGCATTATATTTTATACCTGCTTTGAGTTCTCATTTGCAGAGATTAGAATGTGTTCGTGAGTTCTCTTCAGGTACTCGCGTTATGTTTTATACCTGCTTTGATTTCTCTTTTGCAGAGATTAGCAGGTGTTCGCGAGGTCTCTTCAGGTACTCGCGTTATATTGTATTTTATACCTGCTTTGAATTCTTTTTTGTAGAGATTAGCAAGTGTTCGCGAGGTCTCTTCAGGTACTCGCATTATATTTTATACCTGCTTTGAGTTCTCTTTTGCAGAGATTAGCAGGTGTTCGCGAGTTCCCTTCAGGTACTCGCGTTATGTTTTATACCTGCTTTGAGTTTTCCTTTGCAGATATTAGCAGGTGTTCGCGAGTTCTCATCAGGTACTCGCGTTATGTTTTATACCTGCTTTGAATTCTCTTTTGCAGAGATTAGCAGGTGTTCGCGAGGTCTCTTCACGTACTCGCGTTATATTGTATTTTATATCTGCTTTGAATTTTCTTTTGTAGAGATTAGCAGGTGTTCGCGAGTTCTCTTCAGGTACTCGCGTTATGTTTTATACCTGCTTTGAGTTCTCTTTTGCAGAGATTAGCGGGTGTCCGCGAGTTCTCTTCAGGTACTCGCATTATGTTTTATACCTGCTTTGAGTTCTCTTTTGCAGAGATTAGCAGGTGTTCGCGAGTTCTCTTCAGGTACTCGCGTTATGTTACCTGCTTTGAATTCTCTTTTGTGGAGATTAGCAGGTGTTCGCGAGGTCTCTTCAAGTACTCGCGTTATATTTTATACCTGCTTTGAGTTCTCCTTTGCATAGATTAGCAGGTGTTCGCGAGTTCTCTTCAGGTACCCGCGTTATGTTTTATACCTGCTTTGAATTCTCTTTTGCAGAGATTAGCAGGTGTTCGCGAGGTCTCTTCAGGTACTCGCGTTATATTTTATTCTAAACCTGCTTTGAATTCTCTTTTGTAGAGATTAGCAGGTGTTCGCGAGGTCTCTTCAGGTACTCGCGTTATGTTTTATACCTACTTTGAGTTCTCCTTTGCAGAGATTAACAGGTGTTCGCGAGTTCTCTTCAGGCACTCGCGTTATGTTTTATACCTGCTTTGAGTTCTCCTTTGCAGATATTAGCAGGTGTTCGCGAGTTCTCTTCAGGTACTCGCGTTATGTTTTATACCTGCATTGAATTCTCTTTTGCAGAGATTAGCAGGTGTTCGCGAGGTCTCTTCAGGTACTCACGTTATATTGTATCTTATACCTGCTTTGAATTCTCTTTTGTAGATATTAGCAGGTGTTCGCGAGTTCTCTTCAGGTACTCGCGTTATGTTTTATACCTGCTTTGAGTTCTCTTTTGCAGAGATTTGCAGGTGTTCGCGGGTTCTCTTCAGGTACTCGCGTTATGTTTTATACCTGTTTTAGTTCTCCTTTGCAGATATTAGCAGGTATTTGCGAGTTCTCTTTAGGTACTCGCGTTATGTTTTATACCTGCTTCGAATTCTCTTTTGCAGATATTAGCAGGTATTCGCGAGTTCTCTTCAGGTTCTCGCTTTGTAGATTATTTTATACCTACTTTAAGTTCTGTTTTAGCAGGGATTAGCAGGTATTTGCGACTTCTCTTCAGGTACTCGCGTTATAGATTGTTTTTTACCTGCTTTAAGTTCTGTTTTTGCAGAGATTTTCAGGTATTCGCGAGTTGTCTTCAGGTACTCGCGTTATAGATTGTTTTATACCTGCTTTAAGTTCTGTTTTTGCAGAGATTGGCAGGTATTCGCGAGTTCTCTTCAGGTACTCGCGTTATAGATTGTTTTATACCTGCATTAAGTTCTATTTTTCCAGAGATTAGCAGGTATTCGCGAGTTCTCTTCAGGTACTCGCGTTATAGATTGTTTTATACCTGCTTTAAGTTCTATTTTTGCAGAGATTGGCAGGTATCGCGAGTTCTCTTCAGGTACTCGCGTTATAGATTATTTTATACCAGCTTTAAGTTCTGTTTTTGCAGAGATTAGCAGGTATTCGCGAGTTCTCTTCAGGTACTCGCGTTATAGATTCTTTTATACCTGCTTTAAATTCTGCAGAGATTAGCAGGTATTCACGAGTTCTCTTCAGGTACTCGCGTTATAGATTGTTTTATACCTGCTTTAAGTTCTGTTTTTGCAGAGATTAGCAGGTATTCACGAGTTCTCTTCAGGTACTCGCGTTATAGATTGTTGAGTACCTGCTTTAAGTTTAGTTTTTGCAGAGATTAGTAGGTATTCACGAGTTCTCTTCAGGTACTTGCGTTATAGATTGTTTTATACCTGCTTTAAGTTCTATTTTTGCAGATATTAGCAGGTATTCACGAGTTCTCTTCAGGTACTCGCGTTATAGATTGTTTTATACCTGCTTTAAGTTCTGTTTTTGCAGAGATTAGCAGGTATTCGCGAGTTCTCTTCAGGTACTCGCATTATAGATTGTTTTATACCTGCTTTAAGTTCTGTTTTTGCAGAGATTAGCAGGTATTCGCGAGTTCTCTTCAGGTACTTGCGTTATAGATTGTTTTATACGTGCTTTAAGTTCTGTTTTTGCAGAGATTGGCAGGTATTCACGAGTTCTCTTCAGGTACTCGCGTTATAGATTGTTTATACCAGCTTTAAGTTCTGTTTATGCAGAGATTAGCAGGTATTCGCGAGTTCTCTTCAGGTACTCGCGTTATAGATTGTTTTATACCTGCTTTAAGTTATGTTTTTGCAGATATTGGCAGGTATTCGCGAGTTCTCTTTAGGTACTCGCTTTATAGATTATTTTATAGCAGCTTTAAGTTCTGTTTTTGTAGAGATTAGCAGGTATTCGCGAGTTCTCTTCAGGTACTCGCGTTATAGATTGTTTTATACCTGCTTTAAGTTCTGTTTTTGCAGAGATTAGCAGGTATTCGCGAGTTCTCTTTAGGTACTCGCTTTATAGATTATTTTATAGCAGCTTTAAGTTCTGTTTTTGTAGAGATTAGCAGGTATTCGCGAGTTCTCTTCAGGTACTCGCGTTATAGATTGTTTTATACCTGCTTTAAGTTCTGCAGAGATTAGCAGGTATTCGCGAGTTCTCTTCAGGTACTCGCATTATAGATTGTTTTATACCTACTTTAAGTTCTGTTTTTGCAGAGATTAGCAGGTATTCGCGAGTTCTCTTCAGGTACTCGCGTTATAGATTATTTTATACCTTCTTTAAGTTCTGTTTTTGCAGAGATTAGCAGGTATTCGCGAGTTCTCTTCAGGTACTCGCGTTATAGATTGTTTTGATACCTGCTTTAAGTTCTGTTTTTGCAGAGATTAGCAGGTATTCACGAGTTCTCTTCAGGTACTCGCGTTATAGATTGTTTTATACCTGCTTTAAGTTCTGTTTTTGCAGAGATTAGGAGGTATTCGCGAGTTCTCTTCAGGTACTTGCGTTATAGATTGTTTTATACCTGCTTTAAGTTCTGTTTTTGCAGAGATTGACAGGTATTCGCGAGTTCTCTTCAGGTACTCGCGTTATAGATTATTTTATACCTGCTTTAAGTTCTGTTTTTGCAGAGATTAGCAGGTATTCGCGAGTTCTCTTCACGTACTCGTGTTATAGATTGTTTTATACCTGCTTTAAGTTATGTTTTTGCAGAGATTGGCAGGCATTCGCGAGTTCTCTTCAAGTACTCGCGTTATAGATTGTTTTATACCAGCTTTAAGTTATGTTTTTGCATAGATTAGCAGGTATTCGCGAGTTCTATTCAGGTACTCGCGTTATAGATTGTTTTAAACCTGCTTTAAGTTCTGTTTTTTGCAGAGATTAGCTGGTATTCGCGAGTTCTCATCAGGTACTCGCGTTTTTGATTGTTTTAGACCTGCTTTATGTTCTGTTTTTGCAGAGATTAGCAGGTATTCGCGAGTTCTCTTCAGGTACTCGCGTTATGTTTTATACATGCTTTGAGTTCTCTTTTGCAGAGATTAGCAGGTGTTCGTGAGGTCTCTTCAGGTACTCGCGTTATATTTTATACCTGCTTTGAGTTCTCTTTTGCAGAGATTAGCAGGTGTTCGCGAGTTCTCTTCAGGTACTCGCGTTATGTTACCTGCTTTGAATTCTCTTTTGTAGAGATTATTAGGTGTTCGCGAGGTCTCTTTAGGTACTCGCATTATATTTTATTCCTGCTTTGAGTTCTCCTTTACAGAGATTAGCAGGTGTTCGCGAGTTCTATTCAGGTACTCGCGTTATGTTTTATACCTCCTTTGAGTTCTCTTTTGCAGAGATTAGCAGGTGTTCACGAGGTCTCCTGAGGTACTCGCGTCATGTTTTATACCTGCTTTGAGTTCTCTTTTGAAGAGATTAGCAGGTGTTCGCGAGTTCTCTTCAGGTACTCGCATTATGTTTTATGCCAGCTTTGAGTTCTCTTTTGCAGAGATTAGCAGGTGTTCGCGAGTTCTCTTCAGGTACTCGCGTTATGTTGCCTGCTTTGAATTCTCTTTTGTGGAGATTAGCAGGTGTTTGCGAGGTCTGTTCAGGTACTCACATTATATTTTATATCTGCTTTTAGTTCTCCTTTGCAGAGATTAGAATGTGTTCGTGAGTTCTCTTCAGGTACTCGCGTTATGTTTTATACCAGCTTTGATTTCTCTTTTGCAGAGATTAGCAGGTGTTCGCGAGGTCTCTTAAGGTACTCGCGTTATATTGTATTTTATACCTGCTTTGAATTCTTTTTTGTAGAGATTAGCAGGTGTTCGCGAGGTCTCTTCAGGTACTCGCGTTATGTTTTATACCTGCTTTGAGTTCTCTTTTGCAGAGATTAGCAGGTGTTCGCGAGTTCCCTTCAGGTACTCGCGTTATGTTTTATACCTGCTTTGAGTTTTCCTTTGCAGATATTAGCAGGTGTTCGCGAGTTCTCATCAGGTACTCGCGTTATGTTTTATACCTGCTTTGAATTCTCTTTTGCAGAGATTAGCAGGTGTTCGCGAGGTCTCTTCAGGTACTCGCGTTATATTGTATTTTATATCTGCTTTGAATTCTCTTTTGTAGAGATTAGCAGGTGTTCGCGAGTTCTCTTCAGGTACTCGCGTTATGTTTTATACCTGCTTTGAGTTCTCTTTTGCAGAGATTAGCGGGTGTCCGCGAGTTCTCTTCAGGTACTCGCATTATGTTTTATACCTGCTTTGAGTTCTCTTTTGCAGAGATTAGCAGGTGTTCGCGAGTTCTCTTCAGGTACTCGCGTTATGTTACCTGCTTTGAATTCTCTTTTGTGGAGATTAGCAGGTGTTCGCGAGGTCTCTTCAAGTACTCGCGTTATATTTTATACCTGCTTTGAGTTCTCCTTTGCAGAGATTAGCAGGTGTTTGCGTGTTCTCTTCAGGTACCCGCGTTATGTTTTATACCTGCTTTGAATTCTCTTTTGCAGAGATTAGCAGGTGTTCGCGAGGTCTCTTCAGGTACTCGCGTTATATTGTATTTTAAACCTACTTTGAATTCTCTTTTGTAGAGATTAGTTGGTGTTCGCGAGGTCTCTTCAGGTACTCACGTTATGTTTTATACCTACTTTGAGTTCTCCTTTGCAGAGATTAACAGGTGTTCGCGAGTTCTCTTCAGTCACTCGCGTTATGTTTTATACCTGCTTTGAGTTCTCCTTTGCAGATATTAGCAGGTGTTCGCGAGTTCTCTTCAGGTACTCGCATTATGTTTTATACCTGCATTGAATTCTCTTTTGCAGAGATTAGCAGGTGTTCGCGAGGTCTCTTCAGGTACTCACGTTATATTGTATTTTATACCTGCTTTGAATTCTCTTTTGTAGATATTAGCAGGTGTTCGCGAGTTCTCTTCAGGTACTCGCGTTATGTTTTATACCTGCTTTGAGTTCTCTTTTGCAGAGATTTGCAGGTGTTCGCGGGTTCTCTTCAGGTACTCGCGTTATGTTTTATACCTGCTTTGAGTTCTCCTTTGCAGATATTAGCAGGTATTCGCGAGTTCTCTTCAGGTACTCGCGTTATGTTTTATACCTGCTTCGAATTCTCTTTTGCAGATATTAGCAGGTATTCGCGAGTTCTCTTCAGGTTCTCGCTTTATATATTATTTTATACCTGCATTAAGTTCTGTTTTAGCAGGGATTAGCAGGTATTTGCGACTTCTCTTCAGGTACTCGCGTTATAGATTGTTTTTTACCTGCTTTAAGTTCTGTTTTTGCAGAGATTTTCAGGTATTCGCGAGTTGTCTTCAGGTACTCGCGTTATAGATTGTTTTATACCTGCTTTAAGTTCTGTTTTTGCAGAGATTGGCAGGTATTCGCGAGTTCTCTTCAGGTACTCGCATTATAGATTGTTTATACCTGCATTAAGTTCTGTTTTTCCAGAGATTAGCAGGTATTCGCGAGTTCTCTTCAGGTACTCGCGTTATAGATTGTTTTATACCTGCTTTAAGTTCTATTTTTGCAGAGATTGGCAGGTATTCGCGAGTTCTCTTCAGGTACTCGCGTTATAAATTATTTTATACCAGCTTTAAGTTCTGTTTTTCCAGAGATTAGCAGGTATTCGCGAGTTCTCTTCAGGTACTCGCGTTATAGATTGTTTTATACCTGCTTTAAGTTCTGCAGAGATTAGAAGGTATTCACGAGTTCTCTTCAGGTACTCGCGTTATAGATTGTTTTATACCTGCTTTAAGTTCTGTTTTTGCAGAGATTAGCAGGTATTCACGAGTTCTCTTCAGGTACTCGCATTATAGATTGTTGAGTACCTGCTTTAAGTTTAGTTTTTGCAGAGATTAGTAGGTATTCGCGAGTTCTCTTCAGGTACTTGCGTTATAGATTGTTTTATACCTGCTTTAAGTTCTATTTTTGCAGATATTAGCAGGTATTCACGAGTTCTCTTCAGTTACTCGTGTTATAGATTGTTTTATACCTGCTTTAAGTTCTGTTATTGCAGAGATTAGCAGGTATTCGCGAGTTCTCTTCAGGTACTCGCGTTATAGATTGTTTTATACCTGCTTTAAGTTCTGTTTTTGCAGAGATTAGCAGGTATTCGCGAGTTCTCTTCAGGTACTTGCGTTATAGATTGTTTTATACTTGCTTTAAGTTCTGTTTTTGCAGAGATTGGCAGGTATTCGCGAGTTCTCTTCAGGTACTCGCGTTATAGATTGTTTATACCAACTTTAAGTTCTGTTTTTGCAGAGATTAGCAGGTATTCGCGAGTTCTCTTCAGCTACTCGCGTTATAGATTGTTTTATACCTGCTTTAAGTTATGTTTTTGTAGATATTGGCAGTCATTCGCGAGTTCTCTTTAGGTACTCGCGTTATAGATTGTTTTACACCTACTTTAAATTCTGTTTTAGCAGAGATTAGCAAGTATTCTCGAGTTCTCTTCAGGTACTCGCGTTATAGATTGTTTTATACCTGCTTTAAGTTCTGTTTTTTGCAGAGATTAGCAGGTATTCGCGAGTTCTCATCAGGTACTCGCGTTATTGATTGTTTTATACCTGCTTTAAGTTCTGTTTTTGCAGAGATTAGCATGTATTCGCGACTTCTCTTCAGGTACTCGCGTTTTGTTTTATACCTGCTTTGAGATCTCTTTTGCAGAGATTAGTAGGTGTTCGCGAGGTCTCTTCAGGACCTCGCATTATATTTTATACCTGCTTTGAGTTCTCTTTTGCAGAGATTAGCAGGTGTTCGTGAGTTCTCTTCAGGTACTCGCATTATGTTACCTGCTTTGAATTCTCTTTTGTAGAGATTATTAGGTGTTCACGAGGTCTCTTCAGGTACTCGCGTTATATTGTATTTTATACCTGCTTTGAATTCTCTTTTGTAGAGATTATCAGCCGTTCGCGAGTTCTCTTCAGGTACACACGTTATGTTTTATACCTGCTTTGAGTTCTCCTTTGCAGAGATTAGCAGGTGTTCGCGTGTTCTCTTCAGGTACTCGCGTTATGTTTTATACCTCCTTTGAGTTCTCTTTTGCAGAGATTAGCAGGTGTTCGCGAGGTCTCCTCAGGTACTCGCGTTTTATTTTATACCTGCTTTGAGTTCTCTTTTGCAGAGATTAGCAGGTGTTCGCGAGTTCTCTTCAGGTACTCGCGTTATGTTTTATACCTGCTTTGAATTCTCTTATGCAGAGATTAGCAGGTGTTCGCGAGGTCTCTTCAGGTACTCGCGTTATGTTTTATACCTACTTTGAGTTCTCCTTTGCAGATATTAGCAGGTGTTCGCGAGTTCTCTTCAGGTACTCGCGTTATGTTTTATACCTGCATTGAATTGTCTTTTGCAGAGATTAGCAGGTGTTCGCGACGTCTCTTCATGTACTCACGTTATATTGTATTTTATACCTGCTTTGATTTCTCTTTTGTAGAGATTTGCAGGTGTTCGCGAGTTCTCTTCAGGTACTTGCGTTATGTTTTATACCTTCTTTGAGTTCTCTTTTGCAGAGATTCGCAGGTGTTCGCAAGTTCTCTTCAGGTACTCGCATTATGTTTTATACCTGCTTTGAGTTCTCTTTTGCAGAGGTTAGCAGGTGTTCGCGAGGTCTCCTAAGGTACTCCCGTTATGTTTTATAACTGCTTTGAGTTCTCTTTTGCAGAGATTAGCAGGTGTTCGCGAGTTCTCTTCAGGTACTCATGTTATGTTTTATTCCTGCTTTGAGTTCTCTTTTGCAGAGATTAGCAGGTGTTCGCGAGTTCTCTTCAGGTACTCGCGTTATGTTGCCTGCTTTGAATTCTCTTTTGTGGAGATTAGCAGGTGTTCGCGAGGTCTCTTCAGGTACTCGCGTAATATTTTACACCTGCTTTGAGATCTCCTTTGCAAAGATTAGAAGGTGTCCGCGAGTTCTCTTCAGGTACTCGCGTTATGTTTTATACCTGCTTTGATTTCTCTTTTGCAGAGATTAGCAGTTGTTCGCGAGGTCTCTTCAGGTACTGGCGTTATATTGTATTTTGTACCTGCTTTGAATTCTTTTTTGTAGAGATTAGCAGTTGTTCGCGAGGTCTCTTCAGGTACTCGCGTTATGTTTTATACCTGCTTTGAGTTCTCTTTTGCAGAGATTAGCAGGTGTTCGCGAGTTCTCTTCAGGTACTCGCGTTATGTTTTATACCTGCTTTGAGTTCTCCTTTGCAGATATTAGCAGGTGTTCGCGAGTTCTCTTCAGGTACTCGCGTTATGTTTTATACCTTCTTTGAATTCTCTTTTGCAGAGATTAGCAGGTGTTCACGAGGTCTCTTCAGGTACTCGCGTTATGTTGTATTTTATATCTGCTTTGAGTTATCTTTTGTAGAGATTAGCAGGTGATCGCGAGTTCTCTTAAGGTACTCGCGTTATGTTTTATACCTGCTTTGAATTCTCTTTTACAGAGATTAGCAGGTGTTCGCGAGTTCTCTTCAGGTACTCGCGTTATGTTTTATACCTGCTTTGAGTTCTCTTATGCAGAGATTAGCAGGTGTTCGCGAGTTCTCTTCAGGTACTCGCGTTATGTTTTATACCTGCTTTGAGTTCTCTTTTGCAGAGATTAGCAGGTGTTCGCGAGTTCTCTTCAGGTACTCGCGTTATGTTTTTTACCTGCTTTGAGTTCTCTTTTGCAGAGATTAGCAGGTGTTCGCGAGTTTTCTTCAGGTACTCGCGTTATGTTTTATACCTGCTTTGAGTTCTCCTTTGCAGATATTAGCAGGTGTTCGCGAGTTCTCTTCAGGTACTCGCGTTATGTTTTATACCTGCATTGAATTCTCTTTTGCAGAGATTAGCAGGTGTTCGCAAGGTCTCTTCAGGTACTCACGTTATATTGTATCTTATACCTGCTTTGAATTCTCTTTTGTAGATATTAGCAGGTGTTCGCGAGTTCTCTTCAGGTACTCGCGTTATGTTTTATACCTGCTTTGAGTTCTCTTTTGCAGAGATTTGCAGGTGTTCGCGGGTTCTTTTCAGGTACTCGCGTTATGTTTTATACCTGTTTTAGTTCTCCTTTGCAGATATTAGCAGGTATTTGCGAGTTCTCTTCAGGTACTCGCGTTATGTTTTATACCTGCTTCGAATTCTCTTTTGCACATATTAGCAGGTATTCGCGAGTTCTCTTGAGGTTCTCGCTTTATAGATTATTTTATACCTGCTTTAAGTTCTATTTTAGCAAGGTCTCCTAAGGTACTCCCGTTATGTTTTATAACTGCTTTGAGTTCTCTTTTGCAGAGATTAGCAGGTGTTCGCGAGTTCTCTTCAGGTACTCATGTTATGTTTTATTCCTGCTTTGAGTTCTCTTTTGCAGAGATTAGCAGGTGTTCGCGAGTTCTCTTCAGGTACTCGCGTTATGTTGCCTGCTTTGAATTCTCTTTTGTGGAGATTAGCAGGTGTTCGCGAGGTCTCTTCAGGTACTCGCGTAATATTTTACACCTGCTTTGAGATCTCCTTTGCAAAGATTAGAAGGTGTCCGCGAGTTCTCTTCAGGTACTCGCGTTATGTTTTATACCTGCTTTGATTTCTCTTTTGCAGAGATTAGCAGTTGTTCGCGAGGTCTCTTCAGGTACTGGCGTTATATTGTATTTTGTACCTGCTTTGAATTCTTTTTTGTAGAGATTAGCAGTTGTTCGCGAGGTCTCTTCAGGTACTCGCGTTATGTTTTATACCTGCTTTGAGTTCTCTTTTGCAGAGATTAGCAGGTGTTCGCGAGTTCTCTTCAGGTACTCGCGTTATGTTTTATACCTGCTTTGAGTTCTCCTTTGCAGATATTAGCAGGTGTTCGCGAGTTCTCTTCAGGTACTCGCGTTATGTTTTATACCTTCTTTGAATTCTCTTTTGCAGAGATTAGCAGGTGTTCACGAGGTCTCTTCAGGTACTCGCGTTATGTTGTATTTTATATCTGCTTTGAGTTCTCTTTTGTAGAGATTAGCAGGTGATCGCGAGTTCTCTTCAGGTACTCGCGTTATGTTTTATACCTGCTTTGAATTCTCTTTTACAGAGATTAGCAGGTGTTCGCGAGTTCTCTTCAGGTACTCGCGTTATGTTTTATACCTGCTTTGAGTTCTCTTATGCAGAGATTAGCAGGTGTTCGCGAGTTCTCTTCAGGTACTCGCGTTATGTTTTATACCTGCTTTGAGTTCTCTTTTGCAGAGATTAGCAGGTGTTCGCGAGTTCTCTTCAGGTACTCGCGTTATGTTTTTTACCTGCTTTGAGTTCTCTTTTGCAGAGATTAGCAGGTGTTCGCGAGTTTTCTTCAGGTACTCGCGTTATGTTTTATACCTGCTTTGAGTTCTCCTTTGCAGATATTAGCAGGTGTTCGCGAGTTCTCTTCAGGTACTCGCATTATGTTTTATACCTGCTTTGAATTCTCTTTTGCAGAGATTAGCAGGTGTTCGCGAGGTCTCTTCAGGTACTCACGTTATATTGTATTTTATACCTGCTTTGAATTCTTTTTTGTAGAGATTAGCAAGTGTTCGCGAGGTCTCTTCAGGTACTCGCATTATATTTTATACCTGCTTTGAGTTCTCTTTTGCAGAGATTAGCAGGTGTTCGCGAGTTCCCTTCAGGTACTCGCGTTATGTTTTATACCTGCTTTGAGTTTTCCTTTGCAGATATTAGCAGGTGTTCGCGAGTTCTCATCAGGTACTCGCGTTATGTTTTATACCTGCTTTGAATTCTCTTTTGCAGAGATTAGCAGGTGTTCGCGAGGTCTCTTCACGTACTCGCGTTATATTGTATTTTATATCTGCTTTGAATTTTCTTTTGTAGAGATTAGCAGGTGTTCGCGAGTTCTCTTCAGGTACTCGCGTTATGTTTTATACCTTCTTTGAGTTCTCTTTTGCAGAGATTAGCGGGTGTCCGCGAGTTCTCTTCAGGTACTCGCATTATGTTTTATACCTGCTTTGAGTTCTCTTTTGCAGAGATTAGCAGGTGTTCGCGAGTTCTCTTCAGGTACTCGCGTTATGTTACCTGCTTTGAATTCTCTTTTGTGGAGATTAGCAGGTGTTCGCGAGGTCTCTTCAAGTACTCGCGTTATATTTTATACCTGCTTTGAGTTCTCCTTTGCATAGATTAGCAGGTGTTCGCGAGTTCTCTTCAGGTACCCGCGTTATGTTTTATACCTGCTTTGAATTCTCTTTTGCAGAGATTAGCAGGTGTTCGCGAGGTCTCTTCAGGTACTCGCGTTATATTGTATTTTGTACCTGCTTTGAATTCTTTTTTGTAGAGATTAGCAGTTGTTCGCGAGGTCTCCTAAGGTACTCCACTGAAATCTATGTAAAAGAGCTAATGCAGGAAACTATCCTCATTCACCACACAAACACGCAGGTACACAACACCCCCAGACTTGGACTTAACAGCATGGGTGCGTGCACCGCCTACTCCCAAACATAAATCTATACATAAAGATTTTCAATTAAACACTCCTTCTCTTTCCTTTCTTTTTTAACTTCTTTTCTTTTTCTCATTTTTTTTTCTTATCATTTTCAGCAAATAAACAAAAGGACACATCCACATCTTCACAAACATATTACCACATCAACAGCCTAACTCATGAAAATAATAAAAAGCTAAAGCTCAGATTTTGGGTGTGCGACTAGGATTGGCTTTTGGGCTTTGGTGAAATAAAAGTGGGGCTGAATCAAAGAACGGGTAGGCACAACTGGGCTAGCGAGGATATAGCGGTAGGGATAGGCACAAAGGCTCAACCGGGCCAAAATGATGGCCTAAATCACATTCACGCAATTGACTAACCGTATACCCATGCTTCAAGAATCGCTTGGGGCAAGTTCTAGCCACCGAGAAAGATTCTCCTTTCTCCCGACTCAAGCAATACGAATCTAGCGATCGTTTACACACATCCCTATGCTATCGTTTGATTCCACCAGATTCACCATTTGAGTAGAGTAAACAACATTTACACTAATTGAAAAAGATAAACCATAAATATAAAAAGAAGTCTAAACTACAAAAATTTCTATGCAGCCGAGCACTCGACTAGGAGCACTACTAGAGTCAACATTTTACTCTGCTACATAGTCCTAAGCCATCACCTAGATTTTCCCACATAAGCAGAAGAATTAAATTCACTACAGAGCACGCATACAGACGAGTACGCGCTCAAGTGGGTGTTGTGGTGTGCAATGAAAATAAACCAAACATTTTAAATGAAATCTTCTAGTATGCAGTGCAATAGTGCACATGAGCGGGTAAACAAAACTACTCTCCCCCAGACTTAAACTAGACAATACACACAATATATATCTATGAAATTCAGAAAAGAGCTAGGTAAAGAGAGTACCCAATGCTCAGAAATGAGCATACCAGAAGATTGGCGTGTAAGCTAAAATGAAGCTGCAGCATCCGCCATCCAGAAAAGATACCTGCAGGGGTCAGCTCCGCAAAAACAAAAGAAAAAGACAAACTAAAATAAACTGCAGCTAACTAAACATGATTAAAAGAGATAAAAATGCAGGAAAAGTAAGATAACTACTGGGGTTATTGTCATCCCAGCACGACTTATTTGGCATTTGTACAGTTCTAGCTAATGGGCTCATGAAAAGAAAAGTGGACAGGTAACTGTTCTAATATGCGTGTAGGTAGCGGGTACCTATACGGAGAAAGAACAGTCACGCCTCTACCCGAATATAAATAAAACTTGCCCATCACAGGTAGAGGGAAAAGAAAGTAAGAAGAGGAGGAGGCCTGGTCCTCACTCAACTCACCAAAGACATCCTTGCCTAGCAAGGTATCGTCTTCAGGGAGGCGGCAGGAGGAGAAGGCAATGAATGAGGCTTCCTCTATGGAGGAGGGGTCAACCTCCTCACATATGAGGATACACTCATCATTGACTTGAGCATCATGCTCCAAGTCCCCCTGATGTACCTGTGAAGACTCAACCTGCACAAGCTCAGATGAAGAAGGGGGGTCAGGAAATAAAAGAGAAGAATGACATAAATAAACATCAATCGGGGGAGTGATCCCGGACTCACTCCCATCAGGTTGGGGAAGTAAAATAATGTTTGCATTGTCATCAATGCTACAAGATTCGGCGGGATCAACAGTGGCCAAGCTAGAGATTTGGACTTCCTCCACCGGTGCTGAGGAAAACTCCTCTTCACCTAGAAGGTTGTCCTCCTCCATAGGAATAGGCACAATGCTAAGATCAACCGCCTCCTCCTGCGACACATCATCAACAATGTCGTCAGAGACGAGTGTAGTATGCACAACAGGGAGAGGAATAGTGCTCGGATAAAAGTCGAGCACCGATTCCTCACAAAGAATCGAATCCACTAGAGGTGGTGGATGCACTGGGAGAATGGGCTCAGCAATATCGGTGCCCAGATCAGCCACACATCTGGTGACTGTGTCAACGCCATACCCTTCAAGATGTGAAGGTGGCAAAGACACAAAACCGGATGTTGAAGGTGTGCCGCTAGAGTTAGGATTCGGGACGATCCGGATATCCGGCTCATCATCCTCATCCAATTGGCGACGAAAAGCAGCACAATCCTTCAGGGCATGATCTGTGCTCCGACAAAACTGGCACTGCCTAGCGGGCTTCTTTGGCACAGCGGGGGATGGAGCCGAAAAGAAGTATGACGGTAAAGGATCAGCAGAGTAGCCATAAGACTTACGCGCACCATATGGAGTACCGGACGAAGTCGGTGCTCCATATGCTGGGCTATGAGAATTATGCCTACTATTCTCCGTAGGGCATTCATCACTAGAGTGGGAGGTAGCTCCACACCAACGGCAACGGAAATTAAGATGTGCCCACATAGTGCGAAGATAAAACGATTCAAAATAAAAATGCTATTGTGCAAAAACTAAACCAAATAAAAATTACTAAAGCAACCTGATATAAAACAAGAAGAAGGAATAAAAAGAACAGAAATAAAATAAAAGATGCAATTTACAAATGGAAGGGCTTTTCTCTCAAATTCTCCCTCTCCAGAAAACTCACACGACTTGATGCGATAATTCGGCAAGTGCACCGGTCGCGCAAGTAATAATAATGGGGAAAATCCCCGAGTGTCGGTCTCTTGAGGAACACAGTAAGGTGGAGTTAGGTTTCGAGGAAGGACTTGAGATCGAAGTCCAGCGATAGGTGGGGTGCGGACGAAAGGGATTTGGTTTGTGAAAAATAAAGAGAAAATACTACGACTACTCCTATGCAATGCCGCTATGCAACGCTTCGCTTGGCGGGATGGAGACTAGGCAGGCCTTGAGCGCGCTGCGTCGCAAGGGCGGATGGACGAGTAGGCAAACGGATCGAACTATGCAGGCCTTTAGCGCGCTGCTTCGTTAGGCGGGATGGAATACGGGTCGCGATGCCACGCTTCGGTAGGCGGATGGACGAGTAGGCTAACGGAGTGAGGGTCGCAAGCACCTCCTCGACAAGCACGCCACTAGCAATTGCTAGTGCGGCACCGGACACGGTGGTGGAGTGGAAAATGGATAGCGGCGCTCCTCATTAACACATATGAACTAAATAATTCCATAAACATGAAATGAACAATAATACACATAGTTCATAGCATTCATCATCTAAATATAGAGATTACAAACAACTACAACCACACAAGGAGAAGAAAGAGGCAAGAGATACGACCGAATCCGGAGTCTCGTTGTAGATTCACGGTAGGAAGCACCGGGTTGTCAATCCGCGTCCTAACTCGGTACCAACTGCGTCCGGGGTAGAGGAGGGCTGTCACACCTCCCAATGGACCCGTCTTCTCCAGCGATTTACAATCCGGCCACGTCTGATGCGAGGAACTCCTTGCTTGGCGATGAAGATGAGTGGAATCTCCTCCTTGAAGCTCTTGGATGATGGAGGAGGCCTAGGGGGGCGACGAACCAGCGAAAGGGGGCGAAACGACGGAGCTGGGCGAGGAAAACGGCGGATGTCCCGACCTAATTCGCGAGCAGCGGAATTTATAGGCGCTGGAATAAACAGTGCGCACGGTCAGTGGCGCACGACCAGTGGTCGTGCGTACTAGAATCTTGTGATCGTGCGCTCTGCCTGGACGGAACCTGCAAAGACAGAAATTGTGAAATAACATGTTCGCACGACCAGTAGCGCACGACCGGTGGTCGTGCGCACTATCGTAGGTGGTCGTGCGCACTATCCGAAACAGAACACATAAAATTGATGATAAGTGCGCACGAACAGTGGCGCACGACCGGTGGTCGTGCGCACTATCGTAGATGGTCGTGCGCACTGCACCAAACAGAACTCATGAAAAAGGGTTAAGTGCACACGATCAGTGGCGCACGACCAGTGGTCGTGCGCAATAGAACCGGTGATCGTGCGCAGTGTTCCTGTGCAGAATTGCACCGGGAACACCTGCACGACTCCTAATCCAGCACAACCACGAATCTAGCCACTGAAAGTGGGACTTAACATCGCAAGAAAACTAATAACAAAGATAGATGCGAAATTACACCAGAATGGGCCTAGAGGTGCACCTAGCATAGACTGATCAATATGAACTATAATAGGGCTAAAGTGCGGTGAAATGACTAAATAACGGCCCAGATGAGTCCACAAAAGTGTATATGATTAGGACTCATCAGAGCTCTCTTCAGATACTCGCGTTATATTTTATACCTGCTTTGAGTTCTCTTTTGCAGAGATTAGCAGGTGTTCGCGAGTTCTCTTCAGGTACTCGCGTTATATTTTATACCTGCTTTGAGTCTCTTTTATAGAGATTAGCAGGTGTTCGCGAGTTCTCTTCAGGTACTCGCGTTATGTTTTATACCTGCTTTGAGTTCTCTTTTGCAGAGATTAGCAGGTGTTCACGAGTTCTCTTCAGGTACTCGCGTTATGTTTTTTACCTGCTTTGAGTTCTCTTTTGCAGAGATTAGCAGGTGTTCGTGAGTTCTCTTCAGGTACTCGCGTTATGTTTTATACCTGCTTTGAATTCTCCTTTGCAGATATTAGCAGGTGTTCGCGAGTTCTCTTCAGGTACTCGCGTTATGTTTAATACGTGCTTTGAATTGTCTTTTGCAGAGATTAGCAGATGTTCGCGAGGTCTCTTCAGGTACTCGCGTAATATTGTATTTTATACCTGCTTTGAATTCTCTTTTGTAGAGATTAGCAGGTTTTCGCGAGTTCTCTTCAGGTACTCGCGTTATGTTTTATACCTTCTTTGAGTTCTCTTTTGCAGAGATTAGCAGGTGTTCGCGAGTTCTCTTCAGGTACTCGCGTTATGATTTATACCTGCTTTGAGTTCTCTTTTGCAGAGATTAGCAGGTGTTCGCGAGGTCTCTTCAGATACTCGCGTTATATTTTATATCTGCTTTGAGTTCTCTTTTGCAGAGATTAGCAGGTGTTCACGAGTTCTCTTCAGGTACTCGCGTTATGTTTTATACCTGCTTTGAGTTCTCTTTTGCAGAGATTAGCAGGTGTTCACGAGTTCTCTTCAGGTACTCGCGTTATGTTTTTTACCTACTTTGAATTCTCTTTTGTAGAGATTAGCAGTTATTCGGGAGTTCTCTTCAGGTACTCGCGTTATGTTTTATACCTGCTTTGAGTTCTCCTTTGCAGAGATTAGCAGGTGTTCGCGAGGTCTTCTCAGGTACTCGCGTTATGTTTTATACCTGCTTTGAATTCTCTTTTTCAGAGATTAGCAGGTGTTCGCGAGGTCTCTTCAGGTACTCGCGTTATATTGTATTTTATACCTGCTTTGAATTCTCTTTTGTAGAGATTAGCAGGTGTTCGCTAGTTCTCTTCAGGTACTCGCCTTATGTTTTATACCTGCTTTGAGTTCTCTTTTGCAGAGATCAACAGGTGTTCGCGAGTTCTCTTCAGGTACTCGCGTTATGTTGTATACCTGCTTTGAGTTCTCTTTTGCAGAGATTAGCAGGAGTTCGCGAGGTCTCTTCAGATACTCGCGTTATATTTTATACCTGCTTTGAGTTCTCTTTTGCAGAGATTAGCAGGTGTTCGCGAGTTCTCTTCAGGTACTCGCATTATGTTTTATACCTGCTTTGAGTTCACTTTTGCAGAGATTAGCAGGTGTTCGCGAGTTCTCTTCAGGTACTCGCGTTATGTTTTATACCTTTCTTTGAGTTCTCTTTTGTAGAGATTAGCAGGTGTTCGCGAGTTCTCTTCAGGTACTCGCGTTATGTTTTTTACCAGCTTTGAATTCTCTTTTGCAGAGATTAGCAGGTGTTCGCGAGTTCTCTTCAGGTACTCGCGTTATCTTTTTTACCTGCTTTGAATTCTCTTTTGCAGAGATTAGTAGGTGTTCGCGAGTTCTCTTCAGGTACTCGCGTTATGTTTTATACATGCTTTGAGTTCTCTTTTGCAGAGTTTAGCAGGTATTCGCGAGTTCTCTTTAGGTACTCATGTTATGTTTTATACCTGCTTTGAATTCTCTTTTGCAGAGATTAGCAGGTGTACGAGAGGTCTCTTCAGGTACTCACGTTATATTGTATTTTATACCTGCTTTGAATTCTCTTTTGTATTGATTAGTAGGTGTTCGCGAGGTCTCTTCAGGTACTCGCGTTATGTTTTATACCTACTTTGAGTTCTCGTTTGCAGAGATTAGCAGTTGTTCGCGAGTTCTCTTCAGGTACTCACGTTATGTTTTATACCTGCTTTGAGTTCTCTTTTGCAGAAATTAGCAGGTGTTCGCGAGTTCTCTTCAGGTACTCGAGTTATGTTTTATACCTGCTTTTAGTTCTCTTTTACAGAGATTAGCAGGTGTTCGCGAGTTTTCTTCAGGTACTCTCGTTATGTTTTTTACCTTCTTTGAGTTCTCGTTTGCAGAGATTAGCAGGTGTTCGCGAGTTCTCTTCAGGTACTCGCGTTATGTTTTATACCTGCTTTGAGTTCTCCTTTGCAGATATTAGCAGGTGTTCGCGAGTTCTCTTCAGGTACTCGCGTTATGTTTTATACCTGCTTTGAATTGTCTTTTGAACAGATTAGCAGGTGTTCGCGAGGTCTTTTCAGGTACTCACGTTATGTTTTATACCTGCTTTGAGTTCTCGTTTGCAGAGATTAGCAGGTGTTCGCGAGTTCTCTTCAGGTACTCGCGTTATGATTTATACCTGCTTTGATTTCTCTTTTGCAGAGATTAGCAGGTGTTCGCGAGGTCTCTTCTGATACTCGCGTTATATTTTATACCTTCTTTGAGTTCTCTTTTGCAGAGATTAGCAGGTGTTCGCGAGTTCTCTTCAGGTACTCGCGTTATGTTTTAGACCTGCTTTGAGTCTCTTTTACAGAGATTACTAGGTGTTCGCGAGTTCTCTTCAGGTACTCGCATTATGTTTTATACCTGCTTTGAGTTCTCTTTTGCAGAGATTAGCAGGTGTTCGCGAGTTCTCTTCAGGTACTCGCGTTATGTTTTTTACCTGCTTTGAGTTCTCTTTTGCAGAGATTAGTAGGTGTTCGTGAGTTCTCTTCAGGTACTCGCGTTATGTTTTATACCTGCTTTGAGTTCTCCTTTGCAGATATTAGCAGGTGTTCGCGAGTTCTCTTCAGGTACTCGCGTTATGTTTAATACCAGCTTTGAATTGTCTTTTGCAGAGATTAGCAGGTGTTCGCGAGGTCTCTTCAGGTACTCGCGTTATATTGTATTTTATACCTGCTTTGAATTCTCTTTTGTAGAAATTAGCAGGTTTTCGCGAGTTCTCTTCATGTACTCGCGTTATGTTTTATACCTTCTTTGAGTTCTCTTTTACAGAGATTAGCAGGTGCTCGCGAGTTCTCTTCAGGTACTCGCGTTATGTTTTATACCTGCTTTTAGTTCTCTTTTGCAAAGATTAGCACGTGTTCGCGAGGTCTCTTCAGATACTCGCGTTATATTTTATACCTGCTTTGAGTTCTCTTTTGCATAGATTAGCAGGTGTTCGTTTGTTCTCTTCAGTTCTCGCGTTATGTTTTATACCTGCTTTGAGTTCTCTTTTGCAGAGATTAGCAGGTGTTCACGAGTTCTCTTCAGGTACTCTCTTTATGTTTTATACCTGCTTTGAGTTCTCTTTTGCAGAGATTAGCAGGTGTTCGCGAGTTCTCTTCAGGTACTCTCGTTATGTTTTTTACCTTCTTTGAGTTCTCTTTTGCAGAGATTAGCAGGTGTTCGCGAGTTCTCTTCAGGTACTCGCGTTATGTTTTATACCTGCTTTGAGTTCTCCTTTGCAGATATTAGCAGGTGTTCGCGAGTTCTCTTCAGGTACTCGCGTTATGTTTTATACCTGCTTTGAATTGTCTTTTGAACAGATTAGCAGGTGTTCGCGAGGTCTCTTCAGGTACTCACGTTATGTTTTATACCTGCTTTGAGTTCTCGTTTGCAGAGATTAGCAGGTGTTCGCGAGTTCTCTTCAGGTACTCGCGTTATAATTTATACCTGCTTTGATTTCTCTTTTGCAGAGATTAGCAGGTGTTCGCGAGGTCTCTTATGATACTCGCGTTATATTTTATACCTGCTTTGAGTTCTCTTTTGCAGAGATTAGCAGGTGTTCGCGAGTTCTCTTCAGGTACTCGCGTTATGTTTTAAACCTGCTTTGAGTCTCTTTTACAGAGATTACCAGGTGTTCGCGAGTTCTCTTCAGGTACTCGCATTATGTTTTATACCTACTTTGAGTTCTCTTTTGCAGAGATTAGCAGGTGTTCGCGAGTTCTCTTCAGGTACTCGCGTTATGCTTTTTACCTGCTTTGAGTTCTCTTTTGCAGAGATTATTAGGTGTTCGTGAGTTCTCTTCAGGTACTCGCGTTATGTTTTATACCTGCTTTGAGTTCTCCTTTGTAGATATTAGCAGGTGTTCGCGAGTTCTCTTCAGGTACTCGCGTTATGTTTAATACCAGCTTTGAATTGTCTTTTGCAGAGATTAGAAGGTGTTCGCGAGGTCTCTTCAGGTACTCCCGTTATATTGTATTTTATACCTGCTTTGAATTCTCTTTTGTAGAAATTAGCAGGTTTTCGCGAGTTCTCTTCATGTACTCGCGTTATGTTTTATACCTTCTTTGAGTTCTCTTTTACAGAGATTAGCAGGTGCTCGCGAGTTCTCTTCAGGTACTCGCGTTATGTTTTATACCTGCTTTTAGTTCTCTTTTGCAAAGATTAGCAGGTGTTCGCGAGGTCTCTTCAGATACTCGCGTTATATTTTATACCTGCTTTGAGTTCTCTTTTGCAGAGATTAGCAGGTGTTCGCGAGTTCTCTTCAGTTCTCGCGTTATGTTTTATACCTGCTTTGAGTTCTCTTTTGCAGAGATTAGCAGGTGTTCACGAGTTCTCTTCAGGTACTCTCTTTATGTTTTTTACCTGCTTTGAATTCTCTTTTGTGGAGATTAACAGTTGTTCGCGAGTTCTCTTCAGGTACTCGCGTTATGTTTTATACCTGCTTTGAGTTCTCTTTTGCAGAGATTAGCAGGTGTTCGCGAGGTCTCCTCAGGATCTCGCATTATGTTTTATACCTGCTTTGAATTCTTTTTTTCAGAGATTAGCAGGTGTTCGCGAGGTCTCTTCAGGTACTCGCGTTATATTGTATTTTATACCTGCTTTGAATTCTCTTTTGTAGAGATTAGCAGGTGTTCGCTAGTTCTCTTCAGGGACTCGCGTTATGTTTTATACCTGCTTTGAGTTCTCTTTTGCAGAGATTAACAGGTGTTCGCGAGTTCTCTTCAGGAACTCGCGTTATTTTGTATACCTGCTTTGAGTTCTCTTTTGCAGAGATTAGCAGGTGTTCGCGAGGTCTCTTCAGATACTCGCGTTATATTTTATACCTGCTTTGAGTTCTCTTTTGCAGAGATTTGCAGGTGTTCGAGAGTTCTCTTCAGGTACTCGCGTTATGTTTTATACCTGCTTTGAGTTCTCCTTTGCAGATATTAGCAGGTGTTCGTGAGTTCTCTTCAGGTCTCGCGTTATGTTTTATACCTACTTTGAATTCTCTTATGCAGAGATTAGCAGGTGTTCGCGAGGTCTCTTCAGGTACTCGCGTTATATTGTATTTTATACCTGCTTTGAATTCTCTTTTGTAGAGATTAGCAGGTGTTCGGGAGTTCTCTTCAGGTACTCACGTTATGTTTTAAGTCTGCTTTGAGTTCTCTTTTGCAGAGATTAGCAGGTGTTCGCGAGTTCTCTTCAGGTACTCGCGTTATGTTTTATACCTGCTTTGAGTTCTCTTTTGCAGAGATTAGCAGGTGTTCGCGAGGTCTCTTCAGATACTCACGTTATATTTTATACCTGCTTTGACTTCTCTTTTGCAGAGATTAGCAGGTGTTCGCGAGTTCTCTTCAGTTCTCGCGTTATGTTTTATACCTGCTTTGAGTTCTCTTTTGCAGAGATTAGCAGGTGTTCACGAGTTCTCTTCAGGTACTCTCTTTATGTTTTTTACCTGCTTTGAATTCTCTTTTGTGGAGATTAACAGTTGTTCGCGAGTTCTCTTCAGGTACTCGCGTTATGTTTTATACCTGCTTTGAGTTCTCTTTTGCAGAGATTAGCAGGTGTTCGCGAGGTCTCCTCAGGATCTCGCATTATGTTTTATACCTGCTTTGAATTCTTTTTTTCAGAGATTAGCAGGTGTTCGCGAGGTCTCTTCAGGTACTCGCGTTATATTGTATTTTATACCTGCTTTGAATTCTCTTTTGTAGAGATTAGCAGGAGTTCGCTAGTTCTCTTCAGGTACTCGCGTTATGTTTTATACCTGCTTTGAGTTCTCTTTTGCAGAGATTAACAGGTGTTCGCGAGTTCTCTTCAGGAACTCGCGTTATTTTGTATACCTGCTTTGAGTTCTCTTTTGCAGAGATTAGCAGGTGTTCGCGAGGTCTCTTCAGATACTCGCGTTATATTTTATACCTGCTTTGAGTTCTCTTTTGCAGAGATTTGCAGGTGTTCGAGAGTTCTCTTCAGGTACTCGCGTTATGTTTTATACCTGCTTTGAGTTCTCCTTTGCAGATATTAGCAGGTGTTCGTGAGTTCTCTTCAGGTCTCGCGTTATGTTTTATACCTACTTTGAATTCTCTTATGCAGAGATTAGCAGGTGTTCGCGAGGTCTCTTCAGGTACTCGCGTTATATTGTATTTTATACCTGCTTTGAATTCTCTTTTGTAGAGATTAGCAGGTGTTCGGGAGTTCTCTTCAGGTACTCACGTTATGTTTTAAGTCTGCTTTGAGTTCTCTTTTGCAGAGATTAGCAGGTGTTCACGAGTTCTCTTCAGGTACTCGCGTTATGTTTTATACCTGCTTTGAGTTCTCTTTTGCAGAGATTAGCAGGTGTTCGCGAGGTCTCTTCAGATACTCACGTTATATTTTATACCTGCTTTGACTTCTCTTTTGCAGAGATTAGCAGGTGTTCGCGAGTTCTCTTCAGGTACTCGCGTTATGTTTTATACCTGCTTTGAGTTCTCTTTTGCAGAGATTAGCAGGTGTTCGCGAGTTCTCTTCAGGTACTCGCGTTATGTTTTTTACCTGCTTTGAATTATCTTTTGTAGAGATTAGCAGTTGTTCGCGAGTTCTCGTCAGGTACTTGCGTTATGTTTTATACCTTCTTTGAGTTCTCTTTTGCAGAGATTAGCAGGTGTTCGCGAGGTCTCCTCAGGTACTCGCGTTATGTTTTATACCTGCTTTGAATTCTCTTTTGCAGAGATTAGCCGGTGTTCGCGAGGTCTCTTCAGGTACTCGCGTTATATTGTATTTTATGCCTGCTTTGAGTTCTCTTTTGTAGAGATTAGCAGGTGTTCGCTAGTTATCTTCAGTACTCGCGTTATATTTTATACCTGCTTTGAGTTCTCTTTTGCATAGATTAGCAGGTGTTCGCGAGTTCTCTTCAGGTACTCGCGTTATGTTTTATACCTTCTTTGAGTTCTCTTTTGTAGAGATTAGCAGGTGTTCGCGAGGTCTCTTCAGATTCTCGAGTTATATTTTATACCTGCTTTGAGTTCTCTTTTGCAGAGATTAGCAGGTGTTTGCGAGTTCTCTTCAGGTACTCGCGTTATGTTTTATACCTGCTTTCAGTTCTCTTTTGCAGAGATTAGCAGGTGTTCGCGAGTTCTCTTCAGGTACTCGCGTTATGTTTTATACCTGCTTTGAGTTCTCTTTTGCAGAGATTAGCAGGTGTTCGCGAGTTCTCTTCAGGTACTCGCGTTAAGTTTTTTACCTGGTTTGAATTCTCTTTTGCAGAGATTATCAGGTGTTCGCGAGTTCTCTTCAGGTACTCGCGTTATGTTTTTTACCTGCTTTGAATTCTCTTTTGCAGAGATTAATAGGTGTTCGCAAGTTCTCTTCAGGTACTCGCGTTATGTTTTATACATGCTTTGAGTTCTATTTTGCAGAGATTAGCAGGTGTTCAAGAGTTCTCCTCAGGTACTTGCGTGATAGGACAAGTACATGCCCTCCACTTCCAATTCTAGAAAGTCTGCTATGACAAACAGAAGCACAAGTCCAAAGAGGACAAGTATGAGCCTAAACTTAAAAAACATATTTCTTCTAATATTGTAGCTATGGCTATCAAAAAGCAAGTCACATAATTATTGTCTGCCCAGTAAAGACAAAAAAGAAGAAGAATGCCAAGTCTAATGAGAGAAGAAAGGCAAGAATCATGAGAGGAGCTTCATTACCAAAAAGACCAAGACACTAAGTGACATCAGCAACAACATTTCTGAGTCTGAAGAAGAAGCCTACATTGGGCTTACCGTACTGTATGAGGATGAGGGGCAGAATGATTATCCTCCTGTCAGGGTGTGCATAAGTGCACCCTTATCCATGTCAGACAGTGATTCTGAAGAAGAGGACTGCTATGGGCTTATGTCCATGACTGATGAAGAAAGTCAAGATGAGTCCAACTCACCTGCTCAAGTATTAATCAGAGCTCCCATATCTACTACTGATTTTGAATCAGAAGTAGAATGTTGTTATGAGAAATATTTTGAAAGATAATCCTCATTTAAGCTTGATCATGAGGATGAAGATGATCCAGTGCATCAATATGGTGTCTTGATGGATGCTCTAAAAAAGCATAAAGCTTGTCAAGGCACATGTGATAACTGTAAAACCCTGCCAGTACGAATAGTATAACAGTAGGTCCGGCCGGGACCCCACGCCATACAAACCACACTAGCTAGGAGTTAAAAGGTGATAAACAGAAAGAACTACAACAGAGTATACTAAACACTAGCGGAAGCATAATGATTTAACATTTCATTTAGAACTGTCCACTATCATAAGAATGAAACCATAAAATAGAGTTACGGCCTTAAGGCCTTACATTCACCAAAGTACAAAATTCAGAACATACTTCGGCACGCAGGCCAACAATACATGAGAAAGCAGAAAAGGGAGGCTGGCCTTCAAGGGCCAACTCAGCAAAAGAGCCACTGCCCTCTATTTCCCACTAGGCTCACCTGCACCTGCATAAGAACATTCCACCAAGCGGTGGCAAACAAAGTAACGGTCAGCACAGCTGACCAAATTATAATGACCCCACCCCTTTCCCGGGGTGGCGGAGCTTCTACCCTGCAAGCAAGCCATACTAGCACAAGTACTAATATAAAGAAAGTGCAACTACACAAGGTGAGGTTTCAAGCACAATAATTCTTCTAGGTTGAGCATCAAAAAGGAGGGAACCTAGGTATGCACATGATGTTGGTTGGGTTCACCCGAAGGTTCCCCACAACCGCCTAAACAACCACATGAGGCTAACAACATCAATTTATCACAAACGTGGGTACACACAACCGCACGCTCCATGCTCACAAGGCATGCACCAAAGGTACTTCTTCCCGAGCACCAATACCATCATGAGTCCGGAAACTCTAGATGGAAAAGAGCTTTTGGTCGGTCTAGGCAAGACGCCCTTCCCAACCTCTCCCAAGGTCGTTCGGGTTTACAAGAGATAAATCCCCCTACCGCCGCGCCTGGAAACGAGTTTAGTTCAGCCAATTCCCGTGCTCTTGTCATCGATTGAACACACGATGCGGGTATGACATCACCTCGGCCCGTAAGGGTTTAGCACTCGCTAGCGCTACACAAAACATAAGTTACAACACCCAAGCCTTCACGAGAACTTAGGCTTTACACGTAACCAAAAAGGAGGTACAAGACCACTCCTCAACAATTCTAGTGGTGAAGGTTTGCATTCAACCACTCGCAAAGCATGGGGCTTTCGCTAGGATCTTCACAAGACGCCTACGCTTAAATCCCACAATACTATCGCATATATCACGGAATCATTCTCCGGCACGCATTCTAGGCTTAACCTAAATGCAACGTCGAAAATCAAGCATCACCGATTCGGGCTCACGGCCACGAATAGGCTTCATACACAATGCCTAAATCCGCACGACTACCGGATTTTTTACATGCAATATGCCGGGGACGGACACAATCTACCCGGAGTTCCGAAGAACTTGAGGAAATCCTATACTTCACCCATTTGGTGAAAGGGATTCCTCATGTAAGCATAGAGAAATGAAGGAGAGGACAAATGACAAGTCTAAATATCGGGAGGAAGAATCGATACCCTAGGAGCGTTCTTCTTCGCCATGGATCCGAGATTCTAGACGGAGGGAAACGACCGCACCGGGCTGCACTCTCCAGATCTGGAAACGGCTCGCGAAACGGAGCTCCGGAGCTCCATCAATGGCGGGATCTCTCCTTCTTCTTCCTTGCCTCCTTCTTCTTTCTCTAGGTTTGGAGAGAGAAAGGCTTAGAAATTATGAGGATTAACCTCCTCTCATCAGCCCTAAAGACCTCCAGCATCTAATCCTAGCCATTGGATCGGATTCCAAAATATTTGGACAGACCGATCTCCTTCTCCGCTCAAATTCGCGGAGCAGAATTAACAGGGCGCACGATCACAGGTGCACGATCATTGGTCGTGCGCGAAGAGGAGAAATGGTCGTGCGCACTACCCGAGACAGAACTCCGATTCCTTGCGAATTAACGCACGATCATTGGCGCACGATCACTGGTCGTGCGCGAAGAGGAGAAATGGTCGTGCGCAGAGAACTGCTATGGAATTTTTTAGCCTATCCCGAGCGCAGCACTACCACTCCGCCTACCTCGCTGAACTACAATTTTTGGGGTGTTACAACTCCACCCCCTTAAAAGAATTTCGTCCCGAAATTTCGAAAACAGTAGTAAGTAAAAAAAGTTAAAATTACCTGAGGGGAATAGCTCGGGGTATTCCGCGAGCATCGCTTGCTCTCTTTCCCAAGAGAGTTCCTCTCTTCCGCAATTATTCCAACGGACTTTCACCATCCGTATGGACTTGTTCCGCAACTGCTTCACTTCAGTGTCTTCAATGCAAATGGGCTTGACTTTCGTCGTTAGCCCACCATCTACCGACACTTCGTTGACAGCAACAACCACATTAGGCTCTTTAACAGCCTTCCGCAACACAGAGATGTGGAATACATCATGCAGCCCGCTCAACTCCAAAGATAGAGCAAGCCGGTAAGCAACTTCACCGATGCGCTCCAAGATCTCGAACGGTCCTAAGTACCTCGGACTTAGCTTTTTCAAGCGTCGGATCCTTGATACTCCTTTGAACGGTTTGATCTTGAGATAGACCCAGTCGCCAACGGAAAACTCGACGTTTCGGTGATTTGCGTTGTAATATTTTGCCTGCCGATCCTGGGCAATGAGCAAGCGCTCCCGAATAGCCCGGATCGATGTATTCGCCTCATCCACGTCTTTGCGTTTTAACAACTTAGTGTCGCCCATTTCAGCCCAAGACAACGGTGTGCGACATTTCCTACCATAAAGAGCCTCGAAAGGGGTCATCTTTATACTCGCTTGGTAGCTGTTGTTGTAAGCAAATTCGATCATAATGAGATGGTCCTCCCATCTCTTTCTGAAATCCAGGGCGCACATCCTCACCATGTCTTCCATCGTCCTATTGGTCCTTTCGGTCTGTCCATCTGTTTGCGGGTGGAAGGTCGTGCTAAACTTCAGCTTGGTACCCAATAGTTGATGAATCAGCTTCCTATCATTCGGTGTGAACCGCCCATCACGATCACTGACGATGCTACGGGGGATCCCGTTCAACCGTACGATGTTATCCACGTACAACTTTGCCAGTTTTTCTACAGAATCATCCTTCCGGTTCGGAATGAAGTGTGATACCTTTGTCAGTCTGTCCACGATCACCCAGATGGCGTCGTTTCCATGTTGTGATCTCGGCAATCCGTGCATGAAATCCATCGAAATATCATCAAACTTCCATTCCGGAATCGGCAAGGACTTCAAAAATCCATCAGGACGTTGACATTCCACCTTCACCAACGCGCAAGTATTACACTTGGCCACGTAGAGGGCAATGTCCTTCTTCATACCCGGCCACCAGAAAAGTTTCTTCATGCCCATGTACATTTTCGTGCTCCCAGCGTGGATCGAGTACTTGGTATGATGAGCCTCGTACATCAACTCCGCCCGTAGAGTGCCAATGTTTGGGACGCACAATCTGCCCTCTTTCCACATAAGGTCATCTTCGAAGGAGAAATCAGCGTTTAACCCATCCACGGTTTCCGCTTTATAGCGTTTCATGCTCTCATCCAGCTCCAATGCTTGTCGAACTTGGTCGGCAAGGTCGTATTGAACCTCCGTCCAGTTCAAGCATGCTGAAGTAGACGCTCTTCTATCAACGCAAATGATCTCCATTTCTTCCAGATCGCGGATTAGACGCTCATCGTGCATCAAAATCCAATTTGCTTGAGCGCTCAACGCGTCCGCAACTACATTTCCCTTTCCAGGAGTATATTTGATGTCGAAGGTGTAGTCCCCAAGGAACTCTATCCACCTCCTCTGACGTATATTCAACTCCCTTTGATCCAGCAGGTACTTGAGGCTCTTGTGGTCGGTAAAGATGTCGATCTTCACGCCATACAAATAATGCCTCCAAAGCTTAAGAGCAAATACCACGGCCGCTAGCTCCAAATCATGGACCGGGTAATTCCTCTCATGAACCTTCAGTTGTCGGGAGCCATAGGCAATTACCTTTCCGAACTGCACTAGGACACAACCCAAACCACTCCCCGAGGCGTCGCTATAAATTTCGTAGCCTTCCGTACCACATAGCGAGCATAGAATGGGCGTCGTGGTCAGACGGCTCTTCAGCTCTTCAAAAGCTCGTGCGCACTCGGGCGACCAAATGAACTTATGACCTTTCCTAGTCAGTTTAGTGAGAGGGAGTGCAATCCTCGAGAAGTTTTCCACAAAGCGCCTATAATAGCAGGCAAGTCCTAAGAAACTTCGGACTTTCGCTACGTTTTTCAACAAAGGCCACGCTCGGATCGCTTCTATCTTCGACGGATCAACAACAATTCCTTCTCCACTAACAACATGACCAAGGAATGCTATAGACGGTAGCCAAAACTCGCACTTGGAGAACTTGGCATATAGCTGCCCTACATGCTCCTCTTTCGACTGAGAGTATACCAAAATGTCGTCGATTCTCGGAATCGGATAACGGTTCCTCTCGGTCAGCTTGGTCCGCTACTACTAGGACAACACAAAACTGGTCTTAGGCCCCGAATCCTTCAACGAGGTGAAGAACATCTTCGCGCCTCTTCACAGCTTCTCCTATTCGCGCTCACTCGAGATCTATTGGGCAGCATTACCTCCAATCTATCCTTGACTAAGGTAAATGACAATTCGATTCATAACACGAAGTCCTTAGACAAATAGGAGAGCGATGCTCCCACACCAACAGAGCTCTCGTCGAATAGTCGATAATTAGGACAAGTCCTAATTGCACACAAATACAGGACATAAAATTTTGTTGTCATCGGATACAGTGGACACATTTATATCTCTATCCGCACATGGGGTAGAAATCATATTAGGATATGATCATCCATACCTGTGGCAACATCGCACTGTTGAATGACCTCTTGCTGACCATAAGAGTAGACTCTCGACTGGGTTAGAGAATATTGGGGAATCGAAGACTCCGCCGCCTTGCCTTTCTCCATAGGAGCTGAACCCATCGCACGAGCATAGTCCACTTCTCCGCTTTTTGCTTTTGGGGGACCACTTCGACACACCGCGGCTTTGTGTCCCACCTTTCGACAAGTGAAACAATTTAAGGAACACCGTGCAGTCTTAGCTTCCACAGAGTTAAACTTTCTCTTATTTCTTCTGAACTCAGACTTGGACTGAGAGACCGGCGCATGAAACTCTGACTTCTTTACATTGAAGTCTTTCGCGCGCTGCATACCCTTCATATCCATTTCCAGAGATTTAGCTGTTTTCACTAAGACGTTGAAGCCGAGTAACTTTGGACCCACAAGCATTAGTCTTAGGTCATCTCGCAGCCCATTGTCGAACTTGTTGACCTTGGTCTCCTCATCTTCCGACATAGACCTCTCATAACGACCCAGACTGATGAACTCAATCAGGTATTCATCCATTGAGTGTTCTCCCTGCTCTAGGTGTGGACACTGATATTGTAGTTCAGGAATCTCGGTTAGGGGTATAAACTTTAGAAGGAATGACTCATGGAAGTTTTCCCAAGAGATTTCGGAAAGTTGTCTCCCACCAAACTTGTGCAACAACTCTTCTTCCCACCAAAGTCTTGCTTCTCTTATAAGTAGGAAGGTGGTTAAGGTTACCAACATATCTTTGCTTATAAGCATTGACATTAAAGTCCTCTTTATTTCTGACAACCACTCAACAGCTCTCCCAGGGGATTCCGTCCCCTCGAAGGATGGAGGGTTGAGGCTCAGAAAGTACTTTAATTGCTGGTCACGCGCTCGCCCCACAACTACCTGCGCAACTCGACGTTCCACCCTCAGCTCTACCGCAGGTTCCACTGCAGCAACAGTTACATGGGCCACATCCAGAGTCGAAGTAGTAGGCTGTGCAAGCCGCCCAGACTGAGTGTTGATCATCGCGAAGACCGCTTCAGCGACTAACTTGATCATCTCAGCCGAAGGAGTGGTCACTGGCACCTCAGACGACCCACTATTTTCAGCGGTGTTACGGGGTCGAGACTGCCCCGCAGCACTTCTAGTCACCTATAATCATGCAAGGCACAATTTAGTGACCGAAAACGTAGCAAACAACAATCATGGAACGCTCAGGTTCCGCAAACAAGTATGTTTTTCCATTCCTAAGTGGACATTCTTATTAGTTTTTGTCGTTTTAGGTGAATGCACATCCCGTGCACACCACCCCTTAAAAGGAATTCGTCCCGAATTAGCTAAACTACGGATCAACGCCTTAAGTCTGATACCAAATTGTAACACCCTGCCAGTACGAATAGTATAACTGTAGGTCCGGTCGGGACCCCATGCCATACAAACCACACTAGCTAGGAGTGAAAAGGTGATAAACAGAAAGAACTACAACAGAGTACACTAAACACTAGCGGAAGCATAATGATTTAACATTTCATTTAGAATTGTCCACTATCATAGGAATGAAACCATAAAATAGAGTTACGGCCTTAAGGCCTTACATTCACCAAAGTACAAAACTCAGAACATACTTCAGCACGCAGGCCGGCAATACATGAGAAAGTAGAAAAGGGAGGCTGGCCTTCAAGGGCCAACTCAGCAAAAGAGCCACCGCCCGCTATTTCCCACTAGGCTCACCTGCACCTGCATAAGAACATTCCACCAAGCGGTGGCAAACAAAGTAATGGTCAGCACAGCTGACCAAATTATAACGAGCCCACCCCTTTCCCGGGGTGGCGGAGCTTCTACCCAGCAAGCAAGCCATACTAGCACAAGTACTAATATAAAGAAAGTGCAACTACACAAGGTGAGGTTTAAACCACAGTCAATCTTCTAGGTTGAGCATCAAAAAGGAGGGAACCTAGGTATGCACATGATGTTGGTTGGGTTCACCCGAAGGTTCCCCACAACCGCCTAAACAACCGCATGAGGCTAACAACATCAATTTATCACAAACGTGGGTACACACAACCGCACGCTCCATGCTCACAAGGCATGCACCAAAGGTACTTCTTCCCGAGCAGCAATACCATCATGAGTCCGGAAACTCTAGATGGAAAAGAGCTTTTGGTCGGTCTAGGCAAGACGCCCTTCCCAACCTCTCCCAAGGTCGTTCGGGTTTACAAGAGATAAATCCCCCTACCGCCGCGCCTGGAAACGGGTTCAGTTCAGCCAATTCCCGTGCTCTTGTCATCGATTGAACACACGATGCAGGTATGACATCACCTCGGCCCGTAAGGGTTTAGCACTCGCTAGCGCTACACAAAACATAAGTTACAACACCCAAGCCTTCACGAGGACTTAGGCTTTACACGTAACCAAAAAGGAGGTACAAGACCACTCCTCAACAATTCTAGTGGTGAAGGTTTGCATTCAACCACTCGCAAAGCATGAGGATTTCGCTAGGATCTTCACAAGACGCCTACGCTTAAATCCCACAATACTATCGTATATATCACGGAATCATTCTCCGGCACACATTCTAGGCTTAACCTAAATGCAATGTCGCAAATCAAGCATCACCGATTTGGGCTCACGGCCACGAATAGGCTTCACACACAATGCCTAAATCCGCACGACTACCGGATTTTCTACATGCAATATGCCGGGGACGGACACAATCTACCCGGAGTTCCGAAGAACTTGAGGAAATCCTACACTTCACCCATTTGGTGAAAGGGATTCCTCATGTAAGCATAGAGAAATGAAGGAGAGGACAAATGACAAGTCCAAATATCAGGAGGAAGAATCGTTACCCTAGGAGTGTTCTTCTTCGCCATGGATCCGAGATTCTAGACGGAGGGAAACGACCGCACCGGGCTGCACTCTCCAGATCTGGAATTGGCTCGCGAAACGGAGCTCGGAGCTCCGTCAATGGCGGGATCTCTCCTTCTTCTTCCTTGCCTCCTTCTTCTTTCTCTAGGTTTGGAGAGAGAAAAGCTTAGAAATTATGAGGATTAACCTCCTCTCATTAGCCCTAAAGACCTCCAGCATCTAATCCTAGCCATTGGATCGGATTCCAAAAGATATGGACTGACCGATCTCCTTCTCCGCTCAAATTCGCGGAGTAGAATTAACAGGGCGCACGATCACAGGCGCACGATCATTGGTCGTGCGCGAAGAGGCAAAATGGTCGTGCGCACTACCCGAGACAGAACTTCGATTCCTTGCGAATTAACGCACGATCATTGGCGCACGATCACTGGTCGTGCGCGAAGAGGAGAAATGGTCGTGCGCAGAGAACTGCTATGGAATTTTTTAGCCTATCCCGAGCGCAGCACTACCACTCCGCCTACCTCGCTGAACTACAATTTTTGGGGTGTTACAACTCCACCCCCTTAAAAGAATTTCGTCCCGAAATTTCGAAAACAGTAGTAAGTAAAAAAAGTTAAAATTACCTGAGGGGAATAGCTCGGGGTATTCCGCGAGCATCGCTTGCTCTCTTTCCCAAGAGAGTTCCTCTCTTCCGCAATTATTCCAACGGACTTTCACCATCCGTATGGACTTGTTCCGCAACTGCTTCACTTCAGTGTCTTCAATGCAAATGGGCTTGACTTTCGTCGTTAGCCCACCATCTACCGACACTTCGTTGACAGCAACAACCACATTAGGCTCTTTAACAGCCTTCCGCAACACAGAGATGTGGAATACATCATGCAGCCCGCTCAACTCCAAAGATAGAGCAAGCCGGTAAGCAACTTCACCGATGCGCTCCAAGATCTCGAACGGTCCTAAGTACCTCGGACTTAGCTTTTTCAAGCGTCGGATCCTTGATACTCCTTTGAACGGTTTGATCTTGAGATAGACCCAGTCGCCAACGGAAAACTCGACGTTTCGGTGATTTGCGTTGTAATATTTTGCCTGCCGATCCTGGGCAATGAGCAAGCGCTCCCGAATAGCCCGGATCGATGTATTCGCCTCATCCACGTCTTTGCGTTTTAACAACTTAGTGTCGCCCATTTCAGCCCAAGACAACGGTGTGCGACATTTCCTACCATAAAGAGCCTCGAAAGGGGTCATCTTTATACTCGCTTGGTAGCTGTTGTTGTAAGCAAATTCGATCATAATGAGATGGTCCTCCCATCTCTTTCTGAAATCCAGGGCGCACATCCTCACCATGTCTTCCATCGTCCTATTGGTCCTTTCGGTCTGTCCATCTGTTTGCGGGTGGAAGGTCGTGCTAAACTTCAGCTTGGTACCCAATAGTTGATGAATCAGCTTCCTATCATTCGGTGTGAACCGCCCATCACGATCACTGACGATGCTACGGGGGATCCCGTTCAACCGTACGATGTTATCCACGTACAACTTTGCCAGTTTTTCTACAGAATCATCCTTCCGGTTCGGAATGAAGTGTGATACCTTTGTCAGTCTGTCCACGATCACCCAGATGGCGTCGTTTCCATGTTGTGATCTCGGCAATCCGTGCATGAAATCCATCGAAATATCATCAAACTTCCATTCCGGAATCGGCAAGGACTTCAAAAATCCATCAGGACGTTGACATTCCACCTTCACCAACGCGCAAGTATTACACTTGGACACGTAGAGGGCAATGTCCTTCTTCATACCCGGCCACCAGAAAAGTTTCTTCATGCCCATGTACATTTTCGTGCTCCCAGCGTGGATCGAGTACTTGGTATGATGAGCCTCGTACATCAACTCCGCCCGTAGAGTGCCAATGTTTGGGACGCACAATCTGCCCTCTTTCCACATAAGGTCATCTTCGAAGGAGAAATCAGCGTTTAACCCATCCACGGTTTCCGCTTTATAGCGTTTCATGCTCTCATCCAGCTCCAATGCTTGTCGAACTTGGTCGGCAAGGTCGTATTGAACCTCCGTCCAGTTCAAGCATGCTGAAGTAGACGCTCTTCTATCAACGCAAATGATCTCCATTTCTTCCAGATCGCGGATTAGACGCTCATCGTGCATCAAAATCCAATTTGCTTGAGCGCTCAACGCGTCCGCAACTACATTTCCCTTTCCAGGAGTATATTTGATGTCGAAGGTGTAGTCCCCAAGGAACTCTATCCACCTCCTCTGACGTATATTCAACTCCCTTTGATCCAGCAGGTACTTGAGGCTCTTGTGGTCGGTAAAGATGTCGATCTTCACGCCATACAAATAATGCCTCCAAAGCTTAAGAGCAAATACCACGGCCGCTAGCTCCAAATCATGGACCGGGTAATTCCTCTCATGAACCTTCAGTTGTCGGGAGCCGTAGGCAATTACCTTTCCGAACTGCACTAGGACACAACCCAAACCACTCCCCGAGGCGTCGCTATAAATTTCGTAGCCTTCCGTACCACATAGCGAGCATAGAATGGGCGTCGTGGTCAGACGGCTCTTCAGCTCTTCAAAAGCTCGTGCGCACTCGGGCGACCAAATGAACTTATGACCTTTCCTAGTCAGTTTAGTGAGAGGGAGTGCAATCCTCGAGAAGTTTTCCACAAAGCGCCTATAATAGCAGGCAAGTCCTAAGAAACTTCGGACTTTCGCTACGTTTTTCAACAAAGGCCACGCTCGGATCGCTTCTATCTTCGACGGATCAACAACAATTCCTTCTCCACTAACAACATGACCAAGGAATGCTATAGACGGTAGCCAAAACTCGCACTTGGAGAACTTGGCATATAGCTGCCCTACATGCTCCTCTTTCGACTGAGAGTATACCAAAATGTCGTCGATTCTCGGAATCGGATAACGGTTCCTCTCGGTCAGCTTGGTCCGCTACTACTAGGACAACACAAAACTGGTCTTAGGCCCCGAATCCTTCAACGAGGTGAAGAACATCTTCGCGCCTCTTCACAGCTTCTCCTATTCGCGCTCACTCGAGATCTATTGGGCAGCATTACCTCCAATCTATCCTTGACTAAGGTAAATGACAATTCGATTCATAACACGAAGTCCTTAGACAAATAGGAGAGCGATGCTCCCACACCAACAGAGCTCTCGTCGAATAGTCGATAATTAGGACAAGTCCTAATTGCACACAAATACAGGACATAAAATTTTGTTGTCATCGGATACAGTGGACACATTTATATCTCTATCCGCACATGGGGTAGAAATCATATTAGGATATGATCATCCATACCTGTGGCAACATCGCACTGTTGAATGACCTCTTGCTGACCATAAGAGTAGACTCTCGACTGGGTTAGAGAATATTGGGGAATCGAAGACTCCGCCGCCTTGCCTTTCTCCATAGGAGCTGAACCCATCGCACGAGCATAGTCCACTTCTCCGCTTTTTGCTTTTGGGGGACCACTTCGACACACCGCGGCTTTGTGTCCCACCTTTCGACAAGTGAAACAATTTAAGGAACACCGTGCAGTCTTAGCTTCCACAGAGTTAAACTTTCTCTTATTTCTTCTGAACTCAGACTTGGACTGAGAGACCGGCGCATGAAACTCTGACTTCTTTACATTGAAGTCTTTCGCGCGCTGCATACCCTTCATATCCATTTCCAGAGATTTAGCTGTTTTCACTAAGACGTTGAAGCCGAGTAACTTTGGACCCACAAGCATTAGTCTTAGGTCATCTCGCAGCCCATTGTCGAACTTGTTGACCTTGGTCTCCTCATCTTCCGACATAGACCTCTCATAACGACCCAGACTGATGAACTCAATCAGGTATTCATCCATTGAGTGTTCTCCCTGCTCTAGGTGTGGACACTGATATTGTAGTTCAGGAATCTCGGTTAGGGGTATAAACTTTAGAAGGAATGACTCATGGAAGTTTTCCCAAGAGATTTCGGAAAGTTGTCTCCCACCAAACTTGTGCAACAACTCTTCTTCCCACCAAAGTCTTGCTTCTCTTATAAGTAGGAAGGTGGTTAAGGTTACCAACATATCTTTGCTTATAAGCATTGACATTAAAGTCCTCTTTATTTCTGACAACCACTCAACAGCTCTCCCAGGGGATTCCGTCCCCTCGAAGGATGGAGGGTTGAGGCTCAGAAAGTACTTTAATTGCTGGTCACGCGCTCGCCCCACAACTACCTGCGCAACTCGACGTTCCACCCTCAGCTCTACCGCAGGTTCCACTGCAGCAACAGTTACAGGGGCCACATCCAGAGTCGAAGTAGTAGGCTGTGCAAGCCGCCCAGACTGAGTGTTGATCATCGCGAAGACCGCTTCAGCGACTAACTTGATCATCTCAGCCGAAGGAGTGGTCACTGGCACCTCAGACGACCCACTATTTTCAGCGGTGTTACGGGGTCGAGACTGCCCCGCAGCACTTCTAGTCACCTATAATCATGCAAGGCACAATTTAGTGACCGAAAACGTAGCAAACAACAATCATGGAACGCTCAGGTTCCGCAAACAAGTATGTTTTTCCATTCCTAAGTGGACATTCTTATTAGTTTTTGTCGTTTTAGGTGAATGCACATCCCGTGCACACCACCCCTTAAAAGGAATTCGTCCCGAATTAGCTAAACTACGGATCAACGCCTTAAGTCTGATACCAAATTGTAACACCCTGCCAGTACGAATAGTATAACTGTAGGTCCGGTCGGGACCCCATGCCATACAAACCACACTAGCTAGGAGTGAAAAGGTGATAAACAGAAAGAACTACAACAGAGTACACTAAACACTAGCGGAAGCATAATGATTTAACATTTCATTTAGAATTGTCCACTATCATAGGAATGAAACCATAAAATAGAGTTACGGCCTTAAGGCCTTACATTCACCAAAGTACAAAACTCAGAACATACTTCGGCACGCAGGCCGGCAATACCTGAGAAAGTAGAAAAGGGAGGCTGGCCTTCAAGGGCCAACTCAGCAAAAGAGCCACCGCCCGCTATTTCCCACTAGGCTCACCTGCACCTGCATAAGAACATTCCACCAAGCGGTGGCAAACAAAGTAATGGTCAGCACAGCTGACCAAATTATAACGAGCCCACCCCTTTCCCGGGGTGGCGGAGCTTCTACCCAGCAAGCAAGCCATACTAGCACAAGTACTAATATAAAGAAAGTGCAACTACACAAGGTGAGGTTTAAACCACAGTCAATCTTCTAGGTTGAGCATCAAAAAGGAGGGAACCTAGGTATGCACATGATGTTGGTTGGGTTCACCCGAAGGTTCCCCACAACCGCCTAAACAACCGCATGAGGCTAACAACATCAATTTATCACAAACGTGGGTACACACAACCGCACGCTCCATGCTCACAAGGCATGCACCAAAGGTACTTCTTCCCGAGCAGCAATACCATCATGAGTCCGGAAACTCTAGATGGAAAAGAGCTTTTGGTCGGTCTAGGCAAGACGCCCTTCCCAACCTCTCCCAAGGTCGTTCGGGTTTACAAGAGATAAATCCCCCTACCGCCGCGCCTGGAAACGGGTTCAGTTCAGCCAATTCCCGTGCTCTTGTCATCGATTGAACACACGATGCAGGTATGACATCACCTCGGCCCGTAAGGGTTTAGCACTCGCTAGCGCTACACAAAACATAAGTTACAACACCCAAGCCTTCACGAGGACTTAGGCTTTACACGTAACCAAAAAGGAGGTACAAGACCACTCCTCAACAATTCTAGTGGTGAAGGTTTGCATTCAACCACTCGCAAAGCATGAGGATTTCGCTAGGATCTTCACAAGACGCCTACGCTTAAATCCCACAATACTATCGTATATATCACGGAATCATTCTCCGGCACACATTCTAGGCTTAACCTAAATGCAATGTCGCAAATCAAGCATCACCGATTTGGGCTCACGGCCACGAATAGGCTTCACACACAATGCCTAAATCCGCACGACTACCGGATTTTCTACATGCAATATGCCGGGGACGGACACAATCTACCCGGAGTTCCGAAGAACTTGAGGAAATCCTACACTTCACCCATTTGGTGAAAGGGATTCCTCATGTAAGCATAGAGAAATGAAGGAGAGGACAAATGACAAGTCCAAATATCAGGAGGAAGAATCGTTACCCTAGGAGTGTTCTTCTTCGCCATGGATCCGAGATTCTAGACGGAGGGAAACGACCGCACCGGGCTGCACTCTCCAGATCTGGAATTGGCTCGCGAAACGGAGCTCGGAGCTCCGTCAATGGCGGGATCTCTCCTTCTTCTTCCTTGCCTCCTTCTTCTTTCTCTAGGTTTGGAGAGAGAAAAGCTTAGAAATTATGAGGATTAACCTCCTCTCATTAGCCCTAAAGACCTCCAGCATCTAATCCTAGCCATTGGATCGGATTCCAAAAGATATGGACTGACCGATCTCCTTCTCCGCTCAAATTCGCGGAGTAGAATTAACAGGGCGCACGATCACAGGCGCACGATCATTGGTCGTGCGCGAAGAGGCGAAATGGTCGTGCGCACTACCCGAGACAGAACTTCGATTCCTTGCGAATTAACGCACGATCATTGGCGCACGATCACTGGTCGTGCGCGAAGAGGAGAAATGGTCGTGCGCAGAGAACTGCTATGGAATTTTTTAGCCTATCCCGAGCGCAGCACTACCACTCCGCCTACCTCGCTGAACTACGATTTTTGGGGTGTTACAATAACCCAGGGCTAGCCTACTATGGATCACACTAGATCACTATGGCCTCACCTGGCATCGTCCGGGCTGTGGCCTAAGCACCCAACCCCTCTCCATCCACATGCAGTTAGTTGGTGGACACAACCTCCCTTTGATGAGATAAACTCGATAGTTACGTGTGCAGCACAGGGACTTCCCAGGAGGTCACCCATCCCAATACTACTCCAGCCTGAGCACGCTTAACTATGGAGTTCTTCCACTTCTCATCACCAATTGAGTTGCAGCCCAAGCATCATTCAGGCTACATCCCATGCACCTAACCCCTCTCCATCCACATGCAGGTTGTTGGTGGCCACATCCTCCTTTTGTTGAGCGAAACTCGATAGTTAAGTGTGCAGCTTGAAGCAGACATGCAAAAGAGATACCCTAAACTATTTTGAGGTAACAAATTTCGAGGACAAAATTTTTGTAAGTAGGGAAGAATATAATATCCTATTTTAATATAATTTGAATTAAAGATAATTAATACTGATTTTGAACACTAAATTATCCAACGAAGTTGAATTTCAGGAAAACGGAGTTCACGATTAGGTTCAAAAGGCCGGAAAACCTCAGAATTGACAAATTATTTGCTAAAATAAGAGATCATTAGAAACTGCATAATTTTCGGCACAATAATCATGAATTTTGAGAAATAGAGCCCGCCAATAGATTCAGAAAGTTGAAAACATAAGGATCGATATATAATTTGTCAAAATCGGAGTTCATAATAAAAGCGCAATTTTTGGACTAACCAATGTGAATTTTGAGAAACCAAGTCTGTCATTGGACTCGCAACAACAAAATCGATATATTATTTGTAAAAATCAAGTCACATATGGAAAATTGCAAATTAGGCAGTAACCATTTAGTATTTAGCGAAACGGAGGTCGGAAACGGGCCCGTAATGTTGAAAACCCTTAAATAGGTAATTTCATAATTTTTGAGGTCCAAAAACACAAAAATAGAGCCCAAAAAGAAATGGGTTGATTTTTCCACATGGCTGCTCGGCAGCGCTGGCACTCACGGTGCCGACACGTGGCGCAGAGGAGCCACATGCCAAGCCTGGAGAAGCCTAGTAAAGGGCAAAATGGTTTTTTGAGGTTTTTGGGAGTTCTAGAACTTGGATTTAAGCGATTTTGGTGGCGTTGGAAAGGTATTATAAATACGGATCCAATGGAATTTTCAAATCACTTCAAATCCATATAAGTTTCTCTGAAATCAAGAAAGAAGGAGATAGTGAGAGGAGAGAAAGTGTCCGAACTCTGTCAAAATTTCGTGGAAGCTTCAGAAGAATTTCTAAAGAAAGATTTCAACCTTAATTAGCTCTGAAGCGCTTTCCAAGTGCTATTTTTGGAACTGAAGCCCAAATTCCTAAAAAGCGTCAAGATACTACCCGATATTAATTCAAGCGCTGAAACCAAGGTAGATGGAAAATAATATAGTTCTGATATGTTCGCTCACTTTGTTATAATTTCGAAATTCTGATAAGCTTAAACGAAAGGTGGAGTTACGTGTATTCACGTAATAATGACATCCTAAGTTGTAAAACTCTTACATGCATTCTGAACTCTTTATAAGATATGAAACTAATATTATGCCGTAAAATGCATGATACTATGAATTTATTATTCCGTAAAACACACGATGCTATGAAATCATTATAGTGTTGTAAAAAATGCTCGATACGATCCGCTATTGTGTAGGAACAACACAATTCTATGAAACCGCTATGCTGAAATAATGCCCAAATTCGGATAAGCATAACGAGGGATGAAATTATGTGTATTAAGGTAGTAATGATGTCCTGAGTCCCATTGCAAGCATTTTGATACTATGAAAATACATACACACAAAATATGAAACTGAAATAAATGATATTGTGTCATAACATGCACGCTGCTATGTTGCTATTGTGCAGTCACATGTACGATGCTATGTAAACGCTATTATGCAGTAATAATATGCATGATGCTTTGCAATGCTATTATACAATAATGTGCATGATGCTATGTATCGCTATTGTGCAGGAATAACATGATGCTATGAAAGATATTGTATAGTATTTGATAAAATAAAATATGCATAATAAGAAAATGGATTTTCATGAAAGATACATTGGCCCGTTCGAGATCATATATAAAATTGCACTAGTTGCCTACATACTTGCATTGCCCCCGGTCATGAGTGGAATACACAATGTGTTTCATGTATCGATGCTGAGGCAATATATCTATGATCCATCTCATATCATTCAGTTTGATACGAAAATATTAGCAGTGCACAACGATCGCTCATATGAAGCTATACTCGATCAAGTCATAGACCATAAGGACAAGCGGATGAAGAATCAACTTGGGAAGGTCAGCAGAAGAAGAAACTTGGTATCTCTCATATGAGACCAAAATAATTCCAATGATCAAGGTTGCATGGAAAGGAATGTCAGCAGAAGAAGCAACTTGGGGGCTCAAAGCAGCTCAATTGGTGATGAGAAGTGGAAGAACTCCATAGTTAAGCGTGCTCATGCTGGAGTAGTACTGGGATGGGTGACCTCCTGGGAAGTCCCCGTGCTGTACACTTAACTATCGAGTTTCGCTCATCAAAGGGAGGTTGTGGCCACCAATTACCCACCTATGGATGGAGAAGGGTTGAGTGCTTGGGCTGTAGCCTGGACGATGCCAGGTGAGGCCATAGTGATCTAGTGTGATCCAGAGTGGGCTGGCTCTGGGTTATCACAGCACAAGGTGAGGAGATTGAATCCCTCAGGCTTGCTAAATCCGAACTCCTTGAGAAAGCTGAGAAGCTAGCTCAAGTGAGTGATAAACTCAACAAGCTAAGAGGGATCTCAAAGATCCATATTGACACACTAAGTCAGAAGAATAAGATGACCAAAGATCTTGAGGAGAAGCTCCTCATTGAGTGAAAGCTTGTGGATAGGTTTTCCAAACCACAAACTATGCTTCCAATTAATGACAGTTTTTCTGCACCATATAGATGGTGTAGGTTATACTATGGTGGAAAACAAGGGCAAGACTTCCAAACATCAGATTGTTTTTCAAAATGTCATATTGCCTACTAATACCTATGATCATGATCTCTCCTATGGATTTCTATCCAATGACTGCTCACCAGTGGAACAAAGCCACATAACTCAAGGAATAGAGCAGACATTGGACCGAATGCCTTCAAGGTACCTTATGAGGAAATCCAAATGAAAAATCATGGATCATTTGTATTTGGCTCTACAACACCAACTGTCAAAGGAAAGGGAATGATTATTACTCAAAGGCCTATCCCTAAGATGAATCATGTGACTGTGCAGCCCACCTTCCATCATGCACACAACCACAAGAATAATTTAAGAATTGCTAAGATTGCTGTAGCCTGCTCTTCTGATCATCAACATCCTCACTCCACTCAGAAGGTGACTCAGAAGATGAGGTACAATAAACTTGAATGATGGTGTTGTGGAAAAATTGACCACTTTGTCATAGATTGTTGGTTCAATCCAATAGTGAATAGGGCAAAGAATATGAGGCTTTCCAATAGTGTTGTTGTGAAGCATCCTATAATTAGAACTAACAAGAACCTAGGACCCAAGATGGTTTGGGTTCCTAAGGTAGACTAACCTATTTTGCAGGATAGTCCAAAGGCCAACCAAAATCCTATCTGGTATTTGAACAGTGAATGTTCCAGGAAAATGACTGAAATAGGGGGCCATTTACATTACTTATCTCTTATCAACCCCGTGAATATTTTGAGGGGGAGCAATCTATAGAATTTATTATTGCTCTACCCCTCCTGTAGACATTAAGGGGGTGCAAGTATTAGATTCAATGGATGTAGAAGTCAGCTTGGAAGGAAATCAAGATGCACATGAGATGGCTTCAACTGAGGGGGAAACTCATGATGAGCTCTTAGCCCAAGACCTATGAAGAAGTCTGGAAGGACTAGATACTGTTGAGGGGGAGACTCATGATGAGCTCTCAGCCCAAGACTTATGAAGAAGTCTGGAAGGACTAGCTGCTGTTGAGGGGGAGACTCATCTAGAGTCATCTGCCCTAGATGATCAAGTGCAAGGATATATTCTTCAATTGACTTTTTAAGAAGTCAAAAGGTGGAAAATATTACAAGAGACACATATCCTCCAAAACAACAGAAATTGAAAAGTCAGAAAGGGGGAGAAGGTAATAATATTAGGTATTCTGAACCACCTTAGATGTTGCACATGATTATTATTCTTGATATTTTTGTTGTGTATAGTTTATCATTATTTGAGGTTTTGACTTCTTCAAATAGTGGAAGATGGTTGGGAACTTTGCCCACAATGTTCCTGATTTGAAGAAGTCCCCAAGTCAAGGATAAACACACTTTGTATTTGATGCATGTGTTCAGTTGTGTAGAATTTAGGTATTAGATTTGGCAAGCCTATCATAAGGCTAGACTTAGTGTCATCAGACATAGTTTAGCCAATGTAATCTCTTATTGTGCAAAACACCATGCCGACCTAAGATCTAGACTATGTTACACTTATCACTCACTCATAGACATCAGGAAGAAAAGTTTAGAAATTTGGATATAGCAAAGGATCAAAATCCAGGATGATTAGAATTTGTCTAAGTCAAATATCGCCTTGATAAGAAGGATCAGTTGGAATATTGCTTTGAAGACATACATCTAAAATCAAAATATCGTCTTGAAGAGGTTCAACTAATTCAACAATTCAAGTAGAAGCTCTCAAGTGCTAAGTATAAATCGCTTTGAAGCTGTTGCATCGTCTTGAAGGCTTGGGTGAAGGTAAATCTACTTAAGTCAATTATCATTGAGACAAGTTAAAATATCATCGAGAAGGCTAGATGATATTTCAAGAATCATATTGAAATGATGAATGCTTGAGTTCATATTGTTTATATATGACCTCCTCATGATAGTCTAAAAGCTAAGATCTAAACAACTAAGTCTTATCGTCTTGATAAGCTGAAATGTCATTTTGATAAGCTTAATAATCAGCTTGAAGACAATGGTCATGTTGAATTCAGTTATCGTCTTGAAGACCACGAGTATCGTCGAGACAAGTTAAAATATCGTTGAGAAGTCTAGATGATATTTCAAGAAGCATATTGAAATGATGAATGCTAGAGTTCATATCGTGTTGATATGACCTCCTCATGATAGTCTAAAAGTTAATATCTAAAGAGCTAAGTCTTATCATCTTGACAAGCTGAAATATCGTCTTGATAAGCTTAACAATCAACTTCAAGATAGTGGCCGTGTTGAATTCAAATATTGTATTGAAGACCACAAATGCCGTGTGAAGAGATGAAATATCATTGAGACAATGCAACTATCGTCGATATAGTGCAAGTCACAGAAAGTCAAAGATTGTCGCCGCCGATTGGGCCAATCAGAACAGACCGTTAAGGAAAAGTATATATGACATAAAGTCTAATGGATTCAACCATTAGAGATCTCAGTCATATAAATACATAAGAGATGTGAAGGGAAAACCATAATCCAATATTTCTGAATCAATCAAAAGTTTTCTGAAGAACAACCACACACTTTAAGTATAGAGAAAATATTCAGAAGGAGACACTCACGAGATTAACTCAAGTGCTCCTAAGTTTGATCCAGGTTATTCATTCCTAAATCTATAAACAACTAGTCATTTTCTCTGATTTCTAGGTTCAGATCAGATCAAGCTTTCAAAGAAGAATATACCCAGATCTGCTGCTGATCCAGAAAGGTTAGTATCATCAAACCCAATAAGACTCTAATATTCAAGATCTATTCTCTGAGTCTAAGTAAATTTGTAACAATACTTATTCTAGTTCTTTTATAGGGTCTCTCTGTGATCTGAGTATAAATTCCTTTGTGACCTGGTGTAGGGTCCTATGTGACTTGAGGTAGGGTTCTGGATTGAACCCGAGGTAGGATTCAAGATTGAATATGAGCTGTATGAGTTGTGTACTTTGAATTGTAGGATCCGAGCTAGGGGATCTAAGATAGTGGATCTGAGATAGGGGATCAACTAGTATCCATGATGTAAGAGTTTAACACCAAGTTGTACGATCTGTGGATCTGAGGTATTTTGGTTGAAGTGGTTGAGGCTAGAACACTACTAGATATGCGAAGGGGGAAAGTGGACTACCCAACTCTGGGAACCACTATAGTTTTCTTTATTTGTGGTGTTTTCTGTGTTTGACTTTTTAATATTTTTATTATTCTACAATTAGTTTTAAAAAGCAGACATCACCTATTCACCCCCTAGGTGAAGAATAGACTATCACATAACTTTCACAAATCGTGAGAGAAGATATGACTAGGAGTTGGTTACAACTTCTCCCATATCGTGGATGACAACAAAGGTGGAGTGGGAAAAGCCAGCAAACTAACCCAAGCTCTTCTATGAACCCAAAGAAGAGTCTCTCGTCTCCTCCGTATCTCTGAGTGGTAACTTGTATTTTGTTCTCTCTCATTTGGAATGTTTGTAAGCTTAATGTGATATTTTCTAAAACATATGCACACCATGACCATTGGGTGTATATGCTCATAGTTATATCTTTTATTGTGGATGGTTTGGTTGAGATAGCTTGTGGCTTGTGATTTGTGTTTGGTTGGATTGTGTTGTTATGACAACGAGTGAAGCAGAGGAAGGCGGCCAACCGAAGTGTGAAGCGTAGGATTGCGACCAGCGGAAGTGCGAAGTGGAGGAAGGCGACCTACGGAGGAGAAAAGCGGAGGAAGGTGATCCGTGGAAGTGCGATGCGGAGGCCAATGACCCGCGACGGAGCGAAGTAGTGCTGGTGATCTGCTTAGTTAGTTTTATTTTATTCTAATTAGTTGTTAGTTACAAAGCAAACCCCCTGCAAAACCTCGACATAAAAAGATTACTCCACCCCACCGTGTTCCACGTGAGAGGCCGCCTGTAGTGGTGTGTTGAGATTGTGCGTTATTGAATCTTTTGAGGACAACTGCTCCGACGTCGATATCGAGGGGTTATTCTTGTAGCTGATCGACCTTGCATCGTTTTTTATATTTGGGTTTGCTTTGCGTTTGTCATTGTAGGTGCAGTGTAGCACCGTAGTATGCTTGAGATTTGCTTTCATATGTAGCTTCAATTGCTTGCTTCAGAGTTATGGATATGCCCTTTTTATGTTGGCCTTTACATTGTAGCCGCCTTTGATGTGCTCTGAAACCCTCATTTTTTATCAGGGAGTTTACACTGACTCGCTGTTCAACGTAAGCACTGGATATTGTTGCTCAATTATGATCTCACCGCTCAACGTTAGTGTCGGAGGTTGGTGCTTGGGTTTGTAAGCTTGCTGGTTGACATTAACACCTGAGGTCGTCGCATAATTATAAGTTCACTTCTCGGGGTTAACACTAGAGGTCATCGCTCGATTATGAGTTCACTGCCTGGTATTAGCACTAGAGGTCGACACTCAGATTTGTGAGCTTATTACTTGGCATTAGCACCAAAGGTCATCACTCGATTATGATGTCATTGCTCGGTGATAGTGTTGGAGGTCAGCGCTTGGTCATGAGCTCCCTACTCGGCGTAAGCACCAGAGTTTGTCAGCTGTCACTCGTTTATGAGCTCACTACTTAGTGTTATCTCTTGAGGTTGGTGCTCAATTTTGGCGTAGGGGACCCTCTGCCCCTTCCTTACCAGTAGTTGGTGAGCTCATTACTCGGTGTCAACACCGGAGGTCATTGCCCAAATGAAGCTCTCTACCCATTACGGGGAGCGCCGAAGGTTAGTGCTCAGTTACCGCACATCACCGCCAACATGACATTGAAGAGTCATATGAAGGAACATCCATCTCCGTCCCCTCCCTTTTGTTTTCAAGTGTCATGCATCAAGGGTGATGTTAAGCGAACATTACCACACACCAGAGTAGGGAAGCTATTTTCTAGTGGAAGTCATCATTAACGAGTGCACCTTATAACATTTAGCAAAAACATAGTATCATAGCGGAAGATTAACTATCACAGAAACCCAATACTCAAGACCTGTATGAGTATCATCATTATCTCTACGGTATTAAGCCATATCAATTAAGGATTATTACCAATGTATATATACCATGAGATAGGGGCACATAAAAGGATATTCCTAAAGTAGCAGGCTTTGTGGCTTCCTCAACACCTGGGTGTTGTCTTTCACCTGCACCTGTCACCTGTGCTAATGACAAGTTATTAGAACTACGAATAGAATCTAATCCCTACCAGCATCAAATGCATTAAAGTATTCATAAGAGTGGTAAAGTCTGGACTTTTATTGGGTCGAGATAGACTTCCCATAACCACCGCCTACGTACTCCATTTCATCATGCATATGGTCTCAGACCCACATAGTTCTATTAGTTTTGCATGGGTTATCCTCCCAGACCGTCCTTCATGCGGGTTTCCTTAAAGTAAAACTTGTCGTCCTTCCCATATTCTCCCCAAGGCACATTTCATTCCTGTAGGAATTACATCTCGGAGGTACATTTTATTCCCACAGGAATTACATCTCGGAGACACAATTTATTACCATAGGAATTACATCCCGGAGGCAGATTTCATTCCAGTAGGAACTACATCTTGGAGGAACAATTTATTCCCGTAGGAATTACATCTCGGAGGCACATTCCATCTTCAAGCACTCAAAGATTCAGATAAGACTGAACATGTCCTGCTCAACAAAGCTTATTGTTGAAGCCAGAAATTCCCGACTCCAACTATTCGGATCAGTGCAGCCTAAGGTTACTAGTTCGGTGGTCCAACATGACGGCTTGGTGGGCAAGGATAGAGAATAATGGAGCAATAACATGATCCCAGGTGTTGCAACAGGGAGGTCCCACCATATATGAAGTATCTAGTTGCCTACCTAAATCACCTAGAGGGGGGTGAATAGGTGATCTCTACGTCTTTTGCGGAATTAAGAATTAAACGTAAAGCACAACACACAAAATAAATCACAGCCACAGATAACACCAGGAATTTATAGTGGTTCCCCGTACTTAGGTACTCCACTGCCGGCCTCGCCAATCTAGCACCACAGCTAGACTTGACTACTCACTAAATCTCGGATCAAGAATGATCCTACAGTCTCGGAGTCAAACTCCTACAAACTCAGAGAGAACCTCTCTTACAACTCGGAGAAAACTTCTCCTACAACTCGGAGAACAACCTCTCCTACAACTCGGAGATAACAACTCCTACAATAGATTGAAAAGGGTTTGAACAAAACTAAACCAGATCTGAATAACAAAGGCGTTTTCTTCCTTCTTCTTGAATGGCTTTTGAGAACGATGAGGAAGAACAACGATCCTTCAAATCTGTCTTTGGCAATTCGAAACGATCCAATAGAGATTGCAGAACCTGAGCTTGGATCAATCGAATCCTTCTTGATAGAAATCGGCAACTCCAAAGAGTAGAACGATCTCCAATCATAGACGACGGCGAGCGGCGCTATTCTCGTTCTTTTTGATCGGGAGAGGGATTAGGGTTAGAACGATTCTGGAACTTCTATTAAATAATCCAAAAACCATCCTATATATATGGAGAGGAGAAATTAAAGGATTAACCAGCCTTAAAAGCACTCCATATGGCCGTTAGAAACGAGAAGGGGCGATTACGATCCGTCCAGAACAGAGAAAACGAAATAGAAATTTACGGACAGAAGTCTCGAGACATAAGGGATCTCTCGAGACATAAGGGATCTCTCGAGACATGAAACAGAGAGAGCAGGAAAGGGATGTCTCGAGAACTCGATGATCTCTCGAGACATTGCAAAGATTTTAGACTTAAGATCTCTCGAGACAACCACGATCTCTCGAGACATGTCTGATCTCTCGAGACATATCCTTAGGAAAAATTTGTTTTACAAAAATTTCTTTTCTTCTCTTGAACACATGCTGCAGCCGCACTTGTTGAAACCGATTTCTCGGTCTCGTGTTGAGCTCGGGGCCCTCACCGAGATGAGGGGCAGCTAGCCCTTACCGGTCCCTCGGGAGAGGTAAGGTTGACGACTCGAGCAAAGAACAAAGACCCTAGTCTCAGCGAGGAGGTCCCTCCACTAACCCGGAAGATCGTTGAGCGCTTCCCCTCCCAAGCCAAAGCTAAGACTCGGGCACCTTGGAGAGCTGGAGAGCCCAAACCAAAGCGACCTAGGGAGAGAAGAGCTCAAAGATAATGAACCGCCTCTTCTCCAAGGTGCCCTTTGAGGTCTATTTATAGATTTTAGTTTTGTGGTCTGTCAATAACCAAATCCCGCTGTCCATTCTTACTATCCGCACATCGGATTGGTCTGCCAACAGCCAAACCCCGCTGTTTGGAGAGGCTAAGTGCAGACCGCCGGGGGCCTCTTGGTAAAAAATCCCTTCCAGGACTTTTACCGGGCGAGCCAGCCCGCTTCGCGACCTCCCTCGCGAGTGGAGCTCGCGAGCCTCCGGGTCGGCGAACCCCAGAGGTATTATCAGCACTCATTCTAGGCGGGCTCGCCTAGCTGACCCCTTCCTCGGATGGTTGGGCTCGCTCATAGCGACCCAGCCGAGCCGACTGCCCTCGCGAGCGGAGCTCGCGACCCCCTGGGTCGGCGAACCCCAGGATGGCTATCCGCACCCCAAAAATGGCTAACTGTACCCCAAGAGTGGCTAACTGTACCCCGAGGTTCCGGGCTCGCCTGGCGAGTTCCCTCCTCAACTGGTCGGGCTCGCATGCACTGCCCTCGCGACCCCCTGGGTCGGCGAACCCCAGGATGGCTATCCGCACCCCAAAATGGCTAGCTGTACCCCAAGAGTGGCTAACTGTACCCCGAGGGTGGCTAACTGTACCCCGAGGTTCCGGGCTCGCCTGGCGAGTTCCCTCCTCAGCTGGTCGGGCTCTCATGCACTGCCCTCGCCGAGCTCCGAAAGAGCCGGTTACCCTCCCTTCGCTGGGCTCGCTCGCCTGCGCAGTCTCTTGCTCTTCCTTGGCCTGCCTCGCCGGAGATCAGGGTTCGCCCCTCTTGGCTCGCCTCCTTGAGCGCGAGCTTTGGTTGCTTCCTGGCGAACATCGGGGTTGTACAGCACTCCAAAGTCTTCAATAGTCTTGAAAAAGAAGTGTACCCCAATAGTGAGATCACACATGAGTCATCACCATGTTTCATATAATGAGGGATTACATTTTATGAAACTGTGTTTGCAGACCCATTGTGACCTGACATTGGCTTACACTTAGCCATGATAATTTGCAAGACAATACTAGAAAAGCATATCAAATACAAAAGCAATTCAATCTTAGTTTAAGGGTGACTTCTCACAAATCAAGGTAATTGTGAATGCAATTTCCAACAATCTCCCCCTATTTGTAGAAGTCAGAACCCTGTACACTAAGTTGAATTACTGCAGTTAAAGAATAAATATGCTACACTACACAAAGATATAGAAATGAAAAAGTAAAGAACATCAAAACATCAAATATATATATATATATATCTAAATTGAATTGTTCAGAAGACTTGATGTTCACTAAATCAGAATGAAAACAAAATATGTCTTGTCAGCATCATCATCATCATCCTTCAAGACCTCCTTTTCCTCTTTTCTTCTTGTCTGGAGAAAAAGGCATGAGGCTTGGGATGGTAAAACGGAGGGGGTTCCGGAGCATCAGCATTATTATAACCAAAAGCCCTGAAGTGAATCCTTCTCTTCCTTTGAGCTGTCTCATGTTTTTCCCATTCTTGAGAGCTGTAGCATTCAGATCTATTCATTTTACCTTCATGAACTAACTTATAGGTTTCAAGAATAATGTCTTTTGAGACTGGGCTCCAGATTTCTGGAAAACTTTTCTCAACCTTAGCTTTGCTATGATCTGCTGAGCTAGAACTAGGAACTGATCGACTGGCAGAAGAACCTTTACCAAATTTTCTTTTTCTTTTGGTCTCAGCCCTATCTGATTGTTCTTCAACAATAGGAGCCTTCCCAAGTAGTTATTCTGGCCTTGGAGAAAATTGAGGAACGGGAACATCTGGATCAACTTCCAATTCAGGAAATATTTGATTATGAAGCCACGTTGCTGTTTTGAAAGAATAAGCATTAACGTCAGCAATTTGCTTCTGCACACGAGAGGAGAACTGATCAAACTGAGATTTCCAAGAACTTTGAATAGCTGACACAGAGCTTTCCACTAGATCTGTCATTCTATCCATGATAATGTCCTCCCCCTTTCTGACTTCTACAGATAGGGTTTGGAGAGTATCATCTTGAACTTTCCGACTTCATCAACAATTTTGAATGTATTGGCTTCAGCCTTGTCAGACACTGATTCTTGAAGCTTTGTCAGTATAAAAGTCTGAGCCAACACTGTGCCTACACCTTCAGTTGCATGATCAATTTGCTTGCTCCCTAGGCACACCAATTCAGAGAGATTTTCATAATTGGATTTTATCTTAGCTAACTCTCTGCCTAGTTCACTTTCAACTGAGGCAATCTTCCTGTGAACAGTTGTCAAAGAATTTTCAAACTGTGCACTCTGCTTCTTGAGCAGTGCTTCAATCTTTCCTAGAAGAGAATCTTCTGCACAACCTAGCTCATCTGGAGCATTCTTGGTTGTGTCAAACTCTGACTCCCCCTCAACATGTACTAGGGGAGGTGACAATTCATGAACTGACATAACATCATCATCTTCAAAAACATAATCAGCACCAGACCCTGCCTGTTGGCCACTGGGACTGTGCTCTTCAGATACTGGAATGGATTCTGTTGGAGCTGATGAGGATTGACCTTTTGCTTTAGAACGGGTTGGCAGCTTGGCACGACTTGAAGCTTTAGAGCGAGTCCGAGATGAAAGTGGAAATGATGTTACGAAGGGTGCTTGATCTTCAGAAGAAGGAGCTGGAGTTTCTGCTTCTCTTGCAACTGCAGATTTAAGAGTCTCCCCCTCAGAAGGAGCACCATCCATTTCCGGCTTCTTGATACGAATGTCCCACCTCTGCAAGGAGTTGACATCGATCTTCTTAAGGTGATGGATAACTGTACCTTTGGACATGTTGAAAATGGCAGGGTTAAACTGATTTAGAAACAGTGAGATGATCCAGGCAAAGTTAGGAGAATTTATGCAAGCTTTGATATTTGAGAATAAGATTGAGGCCCAATCTCTCTTCTTTCCAGTAACAATGCCAATCATCAACAGAAACATCTCTTCAGACACATGTCCTTGAGAGCCTGTCTTGCAGAATAGTGCCTTTGAGATAATGTCCAGCAGGAGCTTCCCCACATCATTCAACTTATTACTTTTAACTGTAGAAAAATCTGAATCAAGACCACAGAACCTTGTTGTAGTCAACCAATCATTGTCAACTAGCTCTTCTTCAGCTTCCACTTCAGACAACTGCAAATACTTAGCAAGAGTCTCTGGAGAGACTTTGATTTTGATACCCTTAACGAAAGAGATCAACATACTTCCTTCCTTGATTGGCTTCACATTGATGAAGAATTCTTCAACCTCATCAAACAAAATCCGGCAAGGATGCTCAAGAACGAAAGTGAGACCGGCGGCATCAAGTAAGCGAAACAGAGACTTGAAATCATCGGATAAGCTCGCAAGACCTGACCGAATAACCTCATTGCCGACTCCAATTTTCGGATGAGGAGAGGGAGCCATAGCAGCAAGAGGGAGGGAGAGATGCCGACGGAGAGAGATGAAGCACCAAGAGCCACCGAGAACCACCGAAAACCGCCGAAACGCTGAGTCGAGTCGCGGATGATCACTGCTCGAGAGGGAGACGAAAGGTCGAGGAGGTCTCGGGAGATGATTCGCGTGAACATCAAGTTTCCGATTTCGTATTTATATATATATATATTTTGATTTTACGAAAAATAGAAAATTTGAAAGATGAATTAGCGCGTACCTGACGTTTGGGATTCCTTTTTAAAAAAAAAAACTTATGTCTCGAGACCTCGGTTATGTTTCGAGAGCTCAGGAGATATTTTCTTCATTGATGTCTCGAGAGATTACCCGTGTCTCGAGACATCACCTTATCTCGAAATCTTCTTCTTGTCTCGAGAAATCCTGCCAGGTCCCGAGACATGACTTGTCATAAGAAAACTTCCTGTCGCCAAGGTTTTGATTGACTTGACCATTACTCCATGTTGAGCATTCCAAGTTCCGTCTTGAAGAAAGAGAACTTGGTCTCATCCAGTGGCTTAGTGAAGATGTCTGCAACTTGCTTATCCGTGGGGACATAACTCAGATTTATGCCACCCTTCTCCACATGCTCCCGGATAAAGTGATATCGTAGCTCGATGTGCTTTGTCCGACTGTGAGAGACTGGATTATTTGCGATAGCAATTGCACTGGAAGAGTCGCAAAACATAGGAATGTCTTTGAACTTCATGTTGTAGTCTTGAAGTTGATTTCTTATCCAGAGAAGTTGTGCGCAACAACTGCCAGCAGAAATGTATTCTGACTCAGCGGTTGATATTGCAACACAATTCTGCTTCTTGCTATTCCAGGAAATAAGTCTCCTTCCGAGGAATTGACACGTTCCAGAAGTGCTTTTCCTGTCGTCTTTGCTACCTGCAAAGTCTGCATCTGAAAAACCAATTAGTTCGCTATCATTACTTCTTGGGTACCATAAGCCAAGATTTGGTGTGCCTTTAAGGTATCTCAAGATTTGCTTTGCAGCAGTATAGTGGGATTCCTTAGAGTTCACCTGATATCTAGCACATACACATGTAGAGAACATTATATCAGGTCTACTGGCAGTAAGGTAGAGCAAAGAGCCAATTATGCTTCTGTACTTGGTTTCATCAAAAGGTTTCCCTTTCTCATCCTTGTCCAGAGACGTTGCTGAGCTCATTGGAGTCCTCATAGAGGTTGCACTCTCCATTCCAAATTTCTTAATCAACTCCTTAGTGAACTTTGTCTGAGAAATGAAGATTCCATCTTCAGACTGTTTCACTTGAAGTCCTAAGAAATATTTCAGCTCACCCATACTGCTCATTACAAATTTCCCTTGCATAAGTTTAGAAAACTTTTTGCAGAGATTATCATCCATAGAGCCAAATATGATGTCATCGACATAGATTTGCACTAGCAAAATCTTGCCTTTTACTTCCCTAAGAAATAATGTCTTATCTATCTTTCCTCTTGTGAACTTGTTCTCAAGAAGAAAGTTAGACAGCGTCTCATACCAAGCTCGAGGAGCTTGTTTCAAACCATATAAAGCTTTCTGTAGTAAATAAACGTGATTGGGATGTTCAGGATTAACAAAACTTGGGGGTTGTTCAACGTATACTTCCTCTTTAATGTCTCCGTTTAGGAACGCGGATTGACATCCATTTGATATACGGTGAAACCCTTGAAAGCAGCATAAGCAAGGAAGAGTCTGATCGCTTCGAGCCTTGCTACTGGAGCGTACGTCTGATCGAAGTCGATGCCTTCCTCTTGTTTGTACCCTTTAGCTACAAGTCTAGCTTTGTTCTTTATGATTGTTCCTTCTTCATCCAGCTTGTTTCTATACACCCACTTTGTTCCAATGACATTTTTGTCTTTGGGTTTTGGAACAAGTGTCCATACTTTACATCGTTTGAACTGATTTAATTCTTCTTCCATAGCAATTATCCAGGATGGATCTTCATTTGCCTCTTGGAATTTCTTTGGTTCGACCTGCGAAAGAAAACTTAAATGCATATTTTCGTTAATGGTACCTCGTCTTGTTCTTATTCCTTCATGAGGATCTCCTATGATTTGATCAACTGGATGATCCCTCATGTGTCGTAGCCCGAGGTTTCTTGCATGATTTGGACCAATAGAAGTTTCTTCTGCTGTTGGAGTATCTTCCTCCACTTGGAGTGGCTCTTCATCAGGATGATCTTCTTCATAGATTATTATTGGGGGAATCTTGATGAAGTGTTGAGAATTTTCTTCAACTGGCTGATCCAAGCTTAAGTCCTGCAGCTTTGAACCTGTGTCTACAGAAGAAATGCTAGAGGAGCTGCCTTGTAGCATGCTCGTCTCATCAAATACAACATTAATAGATTCTTCTACCACCAGGGTTTTCTTATTAAAAACTCTATATGCCCTACTATGACTACTATAACCTACAAAAATACCTTCAAAGCTCTTTTCACTAAACTTAGTTTTGTAATGCTTTCCATTGTTTAGCACAAAGCATTTACTACCAAAGATTCGAAAATAAGAAATGGTCGGTTTCTTGCCTTTTAGAAGTTCATAAGGAGTCTTTTCATGGTTTTTGTTTATGAGTGCTCTGTTTTGCACATGGCATGCAGTATTGACAGCTTCAGCCCAGAAATATTCAGGTAGTGAAGAGTCACTCAACATGGTTCTGCAAGCCTCAATAAGTGTTCTATTCTTTCTCTCAGCTACTCCATTTTGTTGTGGAGTTCGAGGAGAGGAAAACTCATGAAAGATACCGAGGCTTTCACAGAATTCTATCATGGCTCCAGATTCAAATTCTGTACCATGGTCACTTCTGATTTTGACCACCGAACAGTTAAATTCATTCTGGACTTGCCTGACAAAACTAGTGAAAGTGTCAAAGGTATCTGACTTATGTTTCAGAAAGAATACCCAGGCAAAACGAGAGTAATCATCTACAATAACCAAAGTGTAAGATTTTCCTCCTAAACTTTTAATTTGCAAAGGACCAAACAAATCCATATGGAGCAGGTATAAACACCTGGTTGAATCTTTGCCAATAATGCTCTTAAAGGTAGCTCTTGTTTGCTTGCCTTTTACACATGCATGACAAGGTCTATCTTTAATGCACTTAACATCTGGTGCATCGCGCACTAAGTTTTGAGAAAACAATTTATTAATAGTTTTGAGATTTATATGTGCTAATCTCTTGTGCCATTGGTCAACAAGAGATGCACTATCTTTTGCCAAAAGACATACTGGTGTAGAAGATGATATGCAAAGAAAATTTAAACAAAATATGTTTCTACAGCGAATGCCTGATAAAATTGTTTCATGATTTTCAGCCAACTTTATCAAACACTTATCTTTATGAAAATCAACAGTGTATCCTTTATCACAAAGTTGACTTATGCTTATCAGATTATGTTTTAATCCTTCCACATAAGCTACATCGGAAAACGATACGTTTCCATTAGAAATCATACCATAGCCTTTAGTTATTCCTTTGTCTGAACCGCCAAAAATAACTTTTGGACCGTTCGCAGCTGGAATGTAATTTTGCAAAAGGCTTCTTGTCCCGGTCATATGCCGAGAGCATCCACTGTCCAAGTACCAGATTGGATTTTTATTGGCCTTTGGACATACCTGCAAAAACAAATCATTTCGCCTTAGGAGCCCAAACAGATTTGGGTCCTTGGTCCCGTGTCAGTTGAGCACCACGATAAATGTTAACATTGCGAGTGGTCTGCCTTGCAACGTTCACTTGTGGTCTCCTAGTATACGTTGTATTAAACCAACAATCAACGGCAAAGTGACCAATTTTACCGCAGCACCAACAGTCAAATCTGTTGTACCTTCTCTTTACACTCTCCTGCTTAACTTTTTGAACGTTAGCTCTTGCAGGAGCAGCCCTTTTAGATGAGGATGCCTCATGGGGGCAACACACACAAGGTGGTATTGTCTTCTTCGGCTTTGGTGCAACAGCATTCACTTTTGGTGCTTTCTTAGCACTCGGACCATGAACAAATGGACCGTACCCTTTCCGATTAATCTCTTGATAGGGTGCTTGAAAAGAACTATCACCAAAGTTTCGGGGAGGAGCCCATTCCTTATGATCATTCACAGGTGAAAAAGGAATTGGTCGTGTGAAATGACCATATGAACTCTCCAAATCATAAGCATTCGTAGGGAATATGACTCTCTTGAATGCTACATGCTCTTGATGAGCTTTCCCTTTTTCTTTGGTAGTAGCTTTCTTAGCAACCAGACTATTCTTCTTAGCAATTGTATTTTTTGAAGAATTGCTAGTACTAGCTTCATGCCCTATACCGCTTCCTTTTGCCTTAGTGGTAAAGGTGCCAATTATAGGCAGAACAGTTTTGGGTTGAGAGAATGCTTCAACCAACTTCTTCTCAGCCGCAAGCTGTTCCTCCAAGACATTTATCGAATGATCTCTCAGGGCAAGAGTCTCTTCCGAGCTTTTGATCTTGTCTTTCAAGGCTTGGACTTCCTCTTTGAGAGAAGAAAGTTCTTCAACTTCTTTTCTCAAGTTAGATTCCATCTCCTTGAGAGCCATGATCTCCTTACCCTGAGTTTTGACAACCTTTCGGCACTTGTCAAAGCTTTGGAGCATTTTGGTATATTGAGACATGAGCTCAGATTCATCGTCTGAGAGGTTATCCTTTTGTTCAGCCGAAGCATAATCAGAATCAGATAGGATAGTGTGATCATTTACCTTTCCGGTGTACGGGGGTGCTTCTTCATCATCAGACATAGCCATCAGACCGAAGTAAGCTTCTTCTTCATCACTCAACTCATCGGAGTCACTGTCGCTCAGAGTTTTGGCTTTCTTAGCGACGAAGCTTGTATCTGATTTCTTCTTTCCGTGGATGGATTTCTTGTCTTCTTTCCTTCCACCTTCTTTCTTCTTATAGGGACACTCAGCAATCATGTGCCCTGGCTTATTACAACAGTAGCAAATAATGTCAGAAGAAATATGTTTGTTCTGTTTGGATTTATACCTGTCATTATTGCTTGAGCCCTTCCTGTGATATTCCCCATCACGACGAGAATATTTATGATCCGAGGAAGACGGCTTGTTGTTCATGTGCCTCCGCTTGTTCAGCAGTTTCTTAAACTGACGAGAAATTAAAGAGAACTCCCCATCAGACAGTTGAGAACAGGAGGAGCTGGCTTCCGATTCTTCTTCAATATCAGATTCCTTTTCTCTGATCGGTATCACTGCTTTGCTCTTCTTTGAATTCTCTGCCTTCAAAGCTAAGGTTCTTTCTTTGCTTGAAGCTCGATTTACATCCTCTTCAGACTTTCGGATGTTCATTTGTAATTCATGAGACAACATCTTCCCAAACAGATTTTGAGGTTCTAGACTTGGCAGTTTTCCAAACTCTCTAATAGCAACAATCTTGCTATCCCAGTCTTTCGTCAGGGAGCGCAAGAATTTGTCATTTAGTTCACCGCTTGTGAACTCCCTGTCGTAGTTCCTCAAACCATTGACTATCTTGAAGAATCTTTCGTACGCATCAACAATGCACTCCTTCTTATTCTGCTTAAACGCCTCGTACTCTTGATTAAGTAGAGACCTTCTATCTTCTCTTACCTCGTCAGTACCTTCCATTAGAACAATTAAGGATGTCCACATCTCTTTGGCTGATTTGCAGTGAATTAAGTTTTGCAACATGGAATCGTCCACTGCACTTGCAATTATGTTTTTAGCCTTCTTGTCAAGAGCAACAAGAGCTATCTCATCCTTAGTCAAATCCATCATTTTCTTAGGTATCTGAACAGTAGGATTTGTTGACGAAGCGGTCATTGGCACATGGGGACCTTCTTCCACGACTTGGAAGATTCTGGGATCTGCAGCTTCCATATAAAAACGGACTCTTTCCTTCCACATAGGAAAGTTGGCCTTGGTGCAGATGGGCAATTTCAGAGAGGATTCCTTGACTCTATCCATGGCTTGCTAGCAACTAGAAGGATGAATCCTGTTCAAGGTGTTAATCTAGCAACGAACAGCGACCCTCTGATACCAATTGAAGTATCTAGTTGCCTACCTAAATCACCTAGAGGGGGTGAATAGGTGATCTCTACGTCTTTTGCGGAATTAAGAATTAAACGTAAAGCACAGCACACAAAATAAATCACATCCACAGATAACACCAGGAATTTATAGTGGTTCCCCGTACTTGGGTACTCCACTGCCGGCCTCACCAATCTAGCACCACAGCTAGACTTGACTACTCACTAAATCTCGGATCAAGAACGATCCTACAGTCTCGGAGTCAAACTCCTACAAACTCAGAGAGAACCTCTCTTACAACTCGGAGAAAACTTCTCCTACAACTCGGAGAACAACCTCTCCTACAACTCGGAGATAACAACTCCTACAATAGATTGAAAAGGGTTTGAACAAAACTAAACCAGATCTGAATAACAGAGGCGTTTTCTTCCTTCTTCTTGAATGGCTTTTGAGAACGATGAGGAAGAACAACGATCCTTCAAATCTGTCTTTGGCAATTCGAAACGATCCAATAGAGATTGCAGAACCTGAGCTTGGATCAATCGAATCCTTCTTGATAGAAATCGGCAACTCCAAAGAGTAGAACGATCTCCAATCGTAGACGACGGCGAGCGGCGCTATTCTCGTTCTTTTTGATCGGGAGAGGGATTAGGGTTAGAACGATTCTGGAACTTCTATTAAATAATCCAAAAACCATCCTATATATATGGAGAGGAGCAATTAAAGGATTAACCAGCCTTAAAAGCACTCCATATAGCCGTTAGAAACGAGAAGGGGCGATTACGATCCGTCCAGAACAGAGAAAACGAAACAGAAATTTACGGACAGAAGTCTCGAGACATAAGGGATCTCTCGAGACATAAGGGATCTCTCGAGACATGAAACAGAGAGAGCAGGAAAGGGATGTCTCGAGAACTCGATGATCTCTCGAGACATTGCAAAGATTTCAGACTTAAGATCTCTCGAGACAACCACGATCTCTCGAGACATGTCTGATCTCTCGAGACATATCCTTAGGAAAAATTTGTTTTACAAAAATTTCTTTTCTTCTCTTGAACACATGCTGCAGCCGCACTCCAAAGTCTTCAATAGTCTTGAAAAAGAAGTGTACCCCAATAGTGAGATCACACATGAGTCATCACCATGTTTCATATAATGAGGGATTACATTTTATGAAACTGTGTTTGCAGACCCATTGTGACCTGACATTGGCTTACACTTAGCCATGATAATCTGCAAGACAATACTAGAAAAGCATATCAAATACAAAAGCAATTCAATCTTAGTTTAAGGGTGACTTCTCACAAATCAAGGTAATTGTGAATGCAATTTCCAACAATATACCCGAAAGCTCAGAAGAGAATTCTCCTCCACAACCAAAAGTGGCCGAGCTGGGTAATAGGAAGGCACCAACATGGCGAGTATCAAAAGTGATGACCAAGGGGATGATTAATATCTCACAGTCTAGGACTCCGAAAATGAGTTTCGGAATCTCAGCCAAAAGTGCCATTCCTAGTAGCCATGGGGTCCCATTTATAGGGAAAACCATAAGGGGGGTCTTATTTATTGCCCATCCCATCCATGCGACATCGAGGGGATCTCTCCTGGCTTCAGCGAGCATTTCCTATGGTTGCCCAGCAGACAAGTATGAAGGCATGCTCACATATGCTTGCCCATACTCACCCAGGACTTCTATTTCCCATGATTGCTGATTGGTCTTGATCTTTGACTTCTGGCTTCTTATTTAGCCTTTGACTTTTGTCCACGTGGCTCGATTGGGTACTACGCTCGATGAATGTGAGTTGTAAATAATCCCCGCTCTTTGTGAGGTATGAAGGAGCTCAGAAAGAAACATAAAACCCTTGTTTTGCAAGTTGCTCCTGGCGAGTATCTGGCATACTCGACACTACTTTGCTAACTCCTGGACTCTATAAATAGAGTGGGTGGTTCTTTCACTAGGCACCTTTTCTGATGGGATTTTTGAAGCCGCATTCTTTGAAGCATCCTCGTGAGGGCGATGTCGTTGATGAGTTTCTCGCATTGACGAAGAAGAAGATCGTGAAGAAGAGGAAGAACCAGCAACCCACTCCAGCGGATGTCGCTACCTCTGTCGCCGATCAACATAGAATTCTCATGAATACTCAGGAGCTGCTCGACCAACATATCCCAAGTCACAAAGTTGTCTTATGCTTATAAGGTTATGTTGTAACACTTCCACATAAGCTAACCTTGTGATAGTGATACTGCCATTTGTGATCTTACCATAGCCCTTGACCACACCTATGTTAGTTCCTCTAAATTTAACTTCGGGTCCATCTTCTACAGGTGCAAACTCCTTCAATAGGCATCTTGTCCAGTCATACGCCTGGAACATCCACTGTCGAAGTACCACACAGGAGTCTTGGTGGTTTTTGGACATACCTGCAATACAACTATACTTCCTTAGGAACCCAGTCTCTCTTAGGTCCTAGGTGCTTGTTAGATGATGAATTTGAAACCTGCCTTTTTGTTGTCATGTGAGAATGATTCTTGATAGTTGGGTTGAACCAACAGTCTAAGGCAAAATGCCCTACTTTTCCACAACACCAGCATTAAAATCTATTGTATCTAGATTTTCTTGTGGTGTTTGGTCTCACTAGGTTAGGCTGTTGTTTAACAGCTATCCTTCGCTTCTTGGAGGTAGAAGGGCTTTCTCAAACATGGAAATTTATGTAGGCTTTTTCTGGATGATTCTTTTGGGGTGTAGATAGTGCACTCTTCCCAAGGAGAGTTTGTCTCTTGCTTAGCCAGGTAGAAGGAAGCTTAATACTACTGTCTCTTTTCTGGCTTTCTTTGCATCCATAGATGCTACTATGATAATATGAATATGTAGGTATGATCACTTTTCTGAAGACAGCCTTTCCTTGGGTAGATTTCTCATAGTTTTCACCTGGAGTGTATCCCAAACCTTGCTAATTTTTGTGTGAAAAGGTATCAATCAAGGGAAGAACTATTTGTGGCTTGGTATAACTAGCCACAATCTTCTTTTCCTTTAATACCATATCCTCCAGCACTTTAATTCTAAAATTCTTGTGCTTGATGACTTCAGTCAAAGTGCTAGTGCTCAATGGAGGCATGGATAATTTGTTTTTCTCTTGAGCTAGCTCAGCTACTTTCTCAAGTAGTTCATCTCACTTCCCACTCAAGGAGATGATCTTTGTAGCTTGTGCCTTATAGAGAGCTTTTGCTTTCTTAAGGGTATCAAGCAATACACCAAATTTATCAATGTAGTCAGTGTCAACTTCTTCTTCTAATGAAGAGGAGCTGGCATCTGAATCTGTTTCAGAGAGAGTAGGAGATGTTTTAGGGATTACCTATTTGTGATGAATTTCATCACGACATTCTTCATTAAAGAGAGTCATGACTGCTATGTGGCTATCTGATTCTGATGAGGAGCAATCAGTGTCACTATCACTTAGTGTCTTCACTTTCTTTGCCATAAAGCTTTTCAAAGACTTCCTGTTCTTTGAGTGCTTTCTTTCTTCACTCTTCTCATGTCTTTTGGATGGACATTCAGCAATGACATGTCCAGACTTGTTGCAGCTGTAACAAATAATGTTAAAATAATTATGTTAGTAGTTTTGGAGTCATACCTGTCTGATCTGTGTTTTCTTCTAGGCTTGTCTTCTCTCCTGGAGCTAGAGGGTGAAGCTTCATATCTTTTGTTCCCTCTTTTTCTGTTTCTCAGCGGTTTCTTAAACTTCCTGGTGAACAGTGAGAGATCTTCATCAGACAGTTCTGAGGTGGAGTTGCTTGAGGTGTTTTCCTCTGAAACATAGACATGCTCCACTGTCTTGTGCTTTCTGGAAGCTTAAGCTTTAAAGGCCACTCTCTTTTCTCTGGTGTAAGCCTTGGAGTTTTACTCCTCAGCCTTTTTGGTATTCAGCTGCATCTCATATGATAGGAGCTTGCCATATAGTTTTCTAGGCTCCATTGCTCCCAGATTGCCAACTTCACATATTGCACACTGCTTTATGTCCCATTCTTTGTTCAAGGATCTCAGAAATTTATCATTTAGTTCATAGTTGGTGAACTCTCTTCCATAAGTTTTGAGCCCATTAACAATCCTAAAGAACTTCGCATAGCAGGTAGCTATGTCATCCTTATTATCTTGCCTGAAGGATTCATACTCCTGATTCAGGAGGGATTTTCTATCATCCCTGACTTCCTCAGTTCCTTCCATGTAGACAACCAAGGAGTCCCACATCTCCTTAGCTGTTTTGCAATGAATTAGATTTTGAAATGTTGAATCCTCAATTGTATTCACAATGTTGTTCTTATCCCTTTTTTCCATGGTTACCAAGGCAACTTCATCCTTGGTGAAGTCACATAATTTCTTAGGTGTGGGAACAACTTTTGGATCCACAGGAATGTTCATTGGAATATAGGGTCCTTCTTCTACTACCAGATAGACTATAGGGTCTGAGGCTTCCATGTACAACCTAATTCTTTGCATCCATATGGGAATGGTCTCCTTGGTGCAGATAGGCAGCTTCATTGAGCTCATATCCTTTTGATGCTCACTAGCCATTTGTTTACCACAACCCACTAGATTTGCAGATCTTGTTATAAGTTGTTAAGTCATTGAACTGAACCTATATCTGATACCAATTGAAAGATTATGGGTTGTCTATAAACTACACCTAGATGGGGGGTGATTAGGTATTTTCAGATTTCTTTGCTATTAAAGAATTTATCTATCACAACACACAAGCATCACAGAAAACACACAATGATTATAGCGGTTCCCAACTAGACAATGTGTGTAGAGGTAGTCCATTGTTCCTCCCACCTGTCTAGCATTGTGCTAGACTAGGCAACTTTTCCAACTTAGATCTTTTCACTTTATTCAGATCTTACAACTCAGGTTCACACAGAACCCTACAAAGCTCAGACTTTACAAGTCTTACAATCTCAGATCTTCAACAAGATCCTACCAAAACTCAGGTTCACAAAGAACCCTACCAACTCAGATCTATCACTAGATCCTACCAGCTCAGGCTCACAAAGAACCCTACAAAGTAATACAGAGATGTTGTTGTAGAAGTGTTGGGAAAAACCCCTTGGATTTAACTTAACAAATTATCTAAAGTGATTTTATCTCTTAAGATGAATTACCCATTGTATAGAGAGGGTAGTCTGGTCATTAGATATCTTAGGATATCTCTCTCAACTTAGGGTGACAAGACAAGTTCAAGACAAGCATTATTTGAGTTAAGTTAACAACTGCATCGAATAGAAATCAACGCAACATCGAATTGATGTCGACGCTACTTAGACTAGAAGGCCAAGCAACTCAACCTTCTGTCAAAGTAATTAAAGTTGACGCTACATCGAAAGGATATTATTGTAGAGGCCAGGGTCATGTCAAAGTATCATGAGAAGTCGGCGCAACTTCTACTTCAACTCAACGCAGAAGGAAGTATTTGTCGAAGCCATCTAAAGTCGATGCAACGTCAACTACATTTTGACGCAGATAATGAGTGAAAGTGCACAGTTAACCTCACTAGAATTCTCTAGAGGGGGGGTGAATAGAGATTAAAAATATTTTGTGCAATATATATATGTGTATAATCTCTGATTTATACTTCCAAAATACCAACAAGAATTAAATATGTAAAGAATGAAAAAGCAAAGAGACAATCGCAGCATAACACAAGGAAATATAGTGGTTCCCCAAAACTTTTGGGTAGTCCACTCTTCTACCCCCTTGGTAGGAATTCACTATCTTGCACTGAGTCTTTTGATAAGGAGACACTTAGAACCAGTCTGAGTCTTTAGATAAGGAGACTCTTAGAACCAACTGAGTCTTTTGACAAGGAGACTCTTAGAACCAGTACAACTGAATTTTTTGAAGAGAGATTTTAAAAACTCTTTTTACAATATTTGAAAATGAAATAAGAAAGAGAAGAAGAAGTAGAAGATCAGAAAACAATATGTGCAAGAAGGAATCTTCTTCCTAGCAAGAAGATTAGAAGCACAAGTATAGTGAATATGATCTCTCTTCTATAGTGAGAAGGAGATTGTATCCCTTTCTCTCTTTTAGTGAGAGCTTTCAGAAATTGCAGCAGAATGGCTTTAGAAGGAGGAGATGAAGAAAGCTTGATCTTTGCTGCAACACTATTTCTCAATTTTCTCTCTTTTCACTTGGGAGCTCTTCCTCTTTTTCAAATGTATATGGTGGATCACACAACTATCTTTCTCTGCCGACCTCCTCTTTATTTATAGATCTGTTCATTCAAAATAATACTATAGGAGGATAATCAATTGGCAGTCAGAGAAATAGAAAGATGAAAATGTTTCCATAATATTTATTTCTGTAGAAGGAAAGAACTAATTCTGATTTCAAATAATGTCCAAATGAGTTTAATCAAATTAGCCAAGAATCAGGTACAAGGAAAGAATGATTCAGAACGGCTATAAAAGAATAATATCATTCCATATAAATCAGATCTACAGAAAGAAGGAAAGAGATCTGGCGAGTGTTTGAATTTGACATATAAATCGACGTGCGTCGATTACTATTCGACGTAAGCGTCGAATTCATCATGACTGGGCGTCGAGAGGAGAATAAGGAAGGTGCGTCGAATTAGGTGCGTCGACTTCACTAGATACGTCGACTAGAAGTCAGAGTAACGTCGACATAGGATGCGTCGAATTCTATTTAGAATTACTTCGACTCATTCTGAGAGGAACGTCGACTACGTTTCGATGTTGCGTCGAATACTATTCGACGCATATTTACTTAACCTAACTTTTCATTCTTAGAATTAATATTCTACTCATTTTAGGGGTTAAGATAAATCATTTTCCTAACAATCTCCCCCTATTTGTCTTAACCCTATAGGAGAGAAATTGTATCATCATATAATTAACACAGCACAGTATTTGTAAAGATAAGAAATATATTAAACAATCAGAAGAGAAATTAGAATAAGAAAGCATATATAAACCAGTTTTATGTTCAGACCAATCAGCATTTAAGCATCATCATTGTTTCAACATATCACTCAGGAGGGGTAGGAGGAGTTTTCCTTTTTCTAGTAAATACTTTTGTGGGTTGCTCCTTCTCAGTAGCTGTTGATTCCCTTAGCTCCCCCTGAGTCTTAACAATTTTCTCCCCCTGAGTCAAAGAGGTTTGCTCCCCCTGGGATGGAACTTCCTTGGTTGCTTCTACTTCTGCCTCTTCAATTTCTTTTTCAGTTCCAGCTTCAGTCATAGCAGTACCTGGCCCCTGAGCTCCTATTGCACCTATCACAGTATCTAGCTCCCCCTGAGTTTCAGCTTCTTTATTTTTCTCACCATCTGCCACATCTTCCTTTTCAATTTCATTTTCTATCCTGCATGCCTCCCCTTGTAATAGTACCACTTGACTTGCAGCCTTTCTTGCTATATTGAGTACTTCTATTGTTTGTTCTTCAATAGGTACTGTCTTATTTCCAATTGTCTTGAGCAGTGTAGGATTATCAGTTTTTAAGGTAGGAGGTGACTTGTGAGAGAGAGATTTAGGAGTGAAGGGCTGCTCTTCATCTAGCTTCTCCCCCTTCTTGACCTTCTTGGACAAGGAGGTTAAGAAAGACCTAGTTACTCTAGAGGAAGAGAGAGGTCTTTAGATTTTGCACAGAGGCACTGACCCCATCTATTTGGGTGTGCATGTGAAGGATGGAGGAATGAATCTGAGAGCAATGCTCATCCAGCATTGCTTGGAATGTTTGAGTTGCTGATGCAATGCACTGAGTGAGGAGAGCTTCAGTGGATGCAGATGTTTCATGTTGTGGTTGGTGATTAGAAGAGAGTGGTGGAGGTGGTGATGAGGGTGGAGAAAGGTTAGTTGATGTATGAGGTATTGGTGATAATGGAGGTGGAGAGGATGAGAAAGTATGAGGAGGAATAGATGGAGAAACTGCTATTTGAGCAGGTGTTTGAGAAGAGGTAGGTAGAGTAGGAGTTGTGAGGGAGGTAAAGACTATTGGAGTGGATGATGGTGGTAGAGAAGGATTGTCTCTAGGAGGAGATGGATGAACAGGAGAGTTAGGAGGAGATGGAGTCTTTTCAGGAATGGAACCAGGCTTAGGGATTTTCCTGGTCCATTTGGAGAATAGAGCTATTTACATCCTTTTTCCTGGAGGAATAGGGATTCCTTTTGACCTGCATAGGTCAGGGAAGTTGTGGAAGAGTACTTGACTCATAATCCTCATATATGCATTTTCTTTGTGTGAGTATTTAGAGCTTATCATCTTGAGAAGGCATGTGGCCCAGTCCACCTTCTTCTTCAGCACCAGGGCTCCCATGATATTCAGTTGCTGCTTGGGCACTGCATCATGGGCTGAGGTCTTGCACAGCAGGATTTTTCCTACTATATCTGCTAGCAGTCTGTACTCCTCAGAAAAGTCTGTTTTCTTTAGATGGATTGGTCTATCTTTTAAAAATTTCATGGTGGTTAGCAGATGCTTGATTTCATCAGGTGTGAGGTCTATAGATTCATCACCTAATAAGAGGGTTATGAAGACTTATTTAGTTATCCTTTAAAAGCTGATTCTCTTTATTTGCTTTGAACAAAGATCATATTAGGGTGTACCTGATGGAAGATCAAAGGTTGTCTTAAAGTGTTCTGCAGATATTGAGACAGGTGTCTCATGGATTGTTCCTTGGATTTCTCCTTGTTCAGATATCTGAACATGAGTTATCAGCTCAGTGAGCTCTATTTCCAAGAGCTTGCATCTTGTGGAGATGAGCTTGTCTAGTCCAGCTTCAGTAAACAGAGCAATGATGCTCTTGTAGTTTTCTGCGGCCGCTTGGAACGATGCAAGATTAATGTCGAAACCAGAGTTGGTCTTAGGAGCCATTCTAGGTCAGTGAGAGAGAGAGAGAGAGAAAGAAATCGGCTGGACTAAGGAGCAAGAAGGATGAAGGATGCAGAGTAGTGAAGGTTTCTAACTGAAGAGTGTTTTTAAGTCAGGTGAAACGTCGAAATGCGACACTATTCGAGGCTTATTTGGTACTTCAATGGATGTGACCGAAAATATTTTAGTATTGCCGCTCGTTTTCATGAAATCGACGTTACGTCGAGTGGAATTCGACGTAAGCGTCGATACAGCCCGCGTTAAGATGCTAGGGTTTCGTATCGACGTATGCGTCGATTGTAATCGACGCATGCGTCGAGTTCACTTATTGAGTTGAGTCATCAATGGTGCGTCGATTAAAAGTCGACGTGACTTTTAATTTTCCTGAAAAATTATATGTGTTTATTTCTTTTTATCTCTTCCTAATCCTAAAGGTTTCTAAGTTAGTCTTGGACTAATTTTCACAGATAGTTTGATTGATTGTGCCAGCATTGTTTGGCAAGGTGGCCAGTTTTGTAACATATGTAGCACTTGATTATCTTAGTATTGTGAGAATTTGAGTTCAGAGAGGGATAGAAGAGTGGATTAGGATAGTAAGTTTGATTTAGATGGGAATTTTGATTAGGATAGAAAGTTTGGTTAGGATAGAGGTGTTGATTAGGATAGAAATCATGATTAGGATAAATGGGTCCTGAATAGGGGTTAAGATGGAAGGTTTTTGGAGGATAGGCATTTAAGTTGCTCTGAGTTCTTATGCGTCGATATCTATTCGACGTATGTTGATAGTTGCGTTGATTTATATTCGGCGCTTTCTTCAGATTGCGTTGATCTGGTATCGACGCATGAAAGAAGGTGCATCGATTGGATGTCGACGTACTTTTATTCAAGCGCCGAGTTGAGGTCGAGGCATCTGAGAGATTGCGTTGAGTAGAATTCGACGCACTTTCACTCATGCGTCGATATGAAGTCGACGCAACTGTGTCTTCATACATTTTCTTCTTACCTTTTTCTGATTTTGCTCTTTCATGTATTGTTTCTCTTAGCTTAGTTATTTCTTCAGATGAAGTTTGAGAATCATCAGCTGAATAGTATGATGTTTCATCAAATTGTTTCATTTCCTTGAGGGAGTCTTCTTTCTTATTTAGTGAGTCTTTTTCTTGGTTTGATTTGATGGGTTTGGTGAATTTTATAGGGACCATCCAAGCAGGTTTGTTGGATGGAATTTGGCTGGTTGAGGGATCAGCCCCTAGACCAAGATTTTTATGTCTCCTGGTTTGTTGTTCAGTGATTTCCTTGAGTGTTTGGCTTCTCATTTTTATTGATTCTTCAAAAGCTTTTGCCTGGGATACCTTAACCTTAAGGAGCTGGTTTTCTATTCTAACCCTTTCTACCTCCTTTTCTATGATGTTAGCCCTTAATTCATAATTTTTAGAGCAATTAACTTCTCTATTTCTCTGGTTTTTAGCCACATTGATTTGTTCTTTTAGATCTTTAATTTCTTGTGTAGCTTTTAGTTGATCTAGACACATTCCCATAAAATCATTTCTGAAATTTTCACTTTGAAAATCTATTTCATCAAACATGCTTACCTCATCCTTATCCTCAGATTCCTCTATGAGAATAAGGCTATCTTCTTTTTCATCTTCAGAAGATATGCTTTCTTCTGATCCTGTCTCACTCCATGATTTAGCATCATCATCTTTCTTTGAGCCTTCAAGTGCCATTAAGCATAGGTCTTCTTGCTTAGGCTCTTCATTGTCACTCTTAGAAGTGGAGCTGTCCTCAGAGTCTGTATCACTCCAGGCTTCTGCTATAAAGCCTCTTTCTTTCTTCTTCCCCTTTTTCTTGAGATCTTTCTTTGTCTCAGCATTTTCTGGACATTCTGGGGCAATATGTCCAGGTTTCCTGCAGGAGTAACAAATAATTTCTTTAGTAGGAGTTTTGTCATACCTTGGTTTTGATTCTCTCCTTCTTGATCCATCTGTCCTGACCCATTTCTTGAATTTTCTGGCCAGGAAACTGAATAATTCTTCTTCAGTGACAGAGCTTCCTTCCTCTGTTGCTTTTAATGCAATGTTCCTATCTTTTGAAGAAGTTGGGGTGTTTTCTCTTCTCTTCTTCTCTTCTTTGGTTTTCAGCAGTTGCTCATAGGATCTGAGTTTTCTTAAGAGAGCATCTGTTGAAATTTCCCTTTGTCCTCTTGCGTCTCTTATTGCCCATATCCTTGAGTCCCATGAACTTGGGAGACTCATCAGCAATTTGCCATTGATCTCTGTGAGAGAGATTTCTCTATCCAAGTCCCTTAGTTGATTGATGATCAGACTGAATCTGTCATACATCTCAGAGATGTTTTCTTCATTCTTCTTTTGGAAGTTCTCATATTGAGAGATCAATAGAGCCTTCCTATCTTTTCTTTCATCAGCACTTCCTTCTACCATCTTTATGAGAGCCTCCCAAATTTCTTTGGCTGATTCACAATCAACAACCCTTTGAAAGATTTCATCAGAGAGGGTTGAGACCAGAATATTTACAGCTTTAGCATCACATGTCCCTGCCTTTTTTTCTTCAACTGTCCACTCAGCCTTTGGGACAAGTGTTTGAGTCACTTCACCACTTGAGTCTCTTCTATAATGCTTGGGAGGAGCTGTCAAGATAACATTAAATAAATCTTCATCAATAGAATTCATATAAATCCTAATTCTTGTTTTCCAAACTGCAAACTTTTCAAGATTGCACATTGGTGGTCTGGTGGAAGCATAATCTTTGATTTGTGCCATGTGAAAAATAATTGTTAGAAGAATATATATATATATATATATATATAAGTAAGAGGTAGGATCTTTTTGATCAAGGAGTTATCCTTTTTAGATCAACCTATCTCTGATACCAATTGAAAGTGCACAGTTAACCTCACTAGAATTCTGTAGAGGGGGGTGAATAGAGATTAAAAATATTTTGTGCAATATATATATATATATATATGTGTATAATCTCTGATTTATACTTCCAAAATACCAACAAGAATTAAATATGTAAAGAATGAAAAAGCAAAGAGACAATCACAGCACAACACAAGGAAATATAGTGGTTCCCCAAAACTTTTGGGTAGTCCACTCTTCTACCCCCTTGGTAGGAATTCACTATCTTGCACTGAGTCTTTTGATAAGGAGACTCTTAGAACCAGTCTGAGTCTTTTGATAAGGAGACTCTTAGAACCAACTGAGTCTTTTGACAAGGAGACTCTTAGAACCAGTACAACTGAATTTTTTGAAGAGAGATTCTAAAAACTCTTTTACAATATTTGAAAATGAAATAAGAAAGAGAAGAAGTAGAAGAACAGAAAACAATATGTGCAAGAAGGAATCTTCTACCTAGCAAGAAGATTAGAAGCACAAGTATAGTGAATATGATCTCTCTTCTATAGTGAGAAGGAGATTGTAGCCCTTTCTCTCTTTTAGTGAGAGCTTTCAGAAATTGCAGCAGAATGGCTTTAGAAGGAGGAGATGAAGAAAGCTTGATCTTTGCTGCAGCACTATTTCTCAATTTTCTCTCTTTTCACTTGGGAGCTCGTCCTCTTTTTCAAATGTATATGGTGGATCACTCAACTATCTTTCTCTACCGACCTCCTCTTTATTTATAGATCTGTTCATTCAAAATAATACTATAAGAGGATAATCAATTAGCAGTCAGAGAAATAGAAAGTTGAAAATGTTTCCATAATATTTATTTCTGTAGAAGGAAAGAACTAATTCTGATTTCAAATAATGTCCAAATGAGTTTAATCAAATTAGCCAAGAATCAGGTACAAGGAAAGAATGATTCAGAACGGCTATAAAAGAATAATATCATTCCATATAAATCAGATCTACAGAAAGAAGGAAAGAGATCTGGCGAGTGTTTGAATTTGACATATAAATCGACGTGCGTTGATTACTATTCGACGTAAGCGTCGAATTCATCCTGACTGGGCGTCGAGAGGAGAATAAGGAAGGTGCGTCAAATTAGGTGCGTCGACTTCACTAGATACGTCGACTAGAAGTCAGAGTAACGTCGACATAGGATGCGTCGAATTCTGTTTAGAATTACTTCGACTCATTCTGAGAGGAACGTCGACTATGTTTCGACGTTGCGTCGAATACAATTCGACGCATATTTACTTAACCTAACTTTTCATTCTTAGAATTAATATTCTACTCATTTTAGGGGTTAAGATAAATCATTTTCCCAACAATGTGGTTCTGAGTTAAGCCTTCAACTCGATAGTTACATCGACAGGGTTTCGATGCAATGTCGATAAGCAGAGTTCAATCGGAGCATGAATAAATTCGAAGCTGCGCTTACAAGGAATCAAAGGTGCGTCGATAACAGAGAAAGAGAACTCGACGCTACGTCGAATATAGTCTGAAAAGGAAACCTTAAAAGGAAATCTTTTCAGCTGTCATTTTGAATCTCTCTCCCATGGCCCACACTGCTCAAGATAGTTATCCAACAGTATAATTCTTACCTCAAATGGAAAGGAGCATTCATGAAGACAGAAAAGGCTTTCTTGGAAAGGATCATTACAGGTGGTGAACGGGTCGAGAATTAAAAGAGGAAAGGAAGAGATATTGTGCTATGATATGCCTTTTCAACACTTTCCAGAATAGGAAAGAAATTCAAATCAAATAGAGGGACAATAAATAAGAAGAGACAAGAGAGAAACACTGAACAATCATTACAATTTCTCATGACTGTTATTGAGGGGTTGCTCTTCTCCTTCTTCCTCCTAGAACTCTAAAAGAAAAAAGAAAAATAGAAGATCTGCTCTCTCCCTCTCTCCCTCAGATCAGAAGAACAAAGGATGCTTCTCATCACTACTATACAACATCCAGTTTGGAATTGAAGAAGAGAGATAGGATCTGAAGCATCATAATCCTTGCAAAACATCTCAATCAAAAGCAAGGATTCATTATTCACAGATCCAGAAAAGAGAAATCTGAAACACAAGGCTTCATAGAATTCTGAGAATAGAATTCTCCTTCTTTCTTTCTCTTTCTCCTTCACTTTTGCTTAACCTGTAAATGAGTTTTTATAATCCCTCTTTCAAAGGATTCAGTTGGTTCAAGATCTCCTTATCAAAAGATCTGTGGTTCAAGATCTCCTTATCAAAAGATCTGTGGTTCAAGATCTCCTTATTAAAAGATCTGTGGTTCAAGATCTCCTTATCAAAAGATCTGTGGTTCAAGAGTCTCCTTATCAAAAGACTCAGGCACAGGTGGTGCATTCCTACCAGGTGGTAGAAGAGAGGACTACCCACATTTAGGGGAACCTCTATAAAATCTCTTGTGTTTGTGTTGTGCTTTTTTGTGCTGTCCAAATTCTTTTCTTCAGCATTTTAATTTCCTGCACTATATTATTCTACCTATGATTTTGTTTGTGCATAACTCCTTAGTTTATTTTATTGTTTAAACAGTTAGGATAGAAATATTTTAAATGTCTATTCACCCCCCCCCCCCCCCCCCCCTCTAGAGGATTCTCAGAGGCACAATGTGCACTTTCAATTAGTATCAGAGGGAGGTTGAACATTAAATGGTTAAAACCTTGATCAAAAAGACCTCCTACTCTTTCCCTTTATTTCAAATATATTTTATAAAGGAAATGAGTTCTAAGAATTATGCCTCAATAAGACCTCCAGTGTGTAACTTGAATAACTTCACACTCTGGAAGGTTAGAATAAAACTGTATATGAATTCTATTGATGAGGAAATTTTCAATGTCATCCTCACATGTCCTCCAGTCCCAATAAGAAAAGACACTAGTGGAAAGGTCATACAAACTTTAGTCACCAGAGCAGAATGGACTGATGATGAGAAGAAGGTCAAGGCATGTGATGCCAAGCCCATGAACATTCTGGTCTCAACCATGTCTGATGATATATTCCAAAAAGTTACTGATTGCAACTCTGCCAAGGAGATCTAGGAATCTCTGACCAGACTAGTTGAGGGGAGCTCAGAAAAAAGGAAGTACAAAATGTCACTTATCATATCCCAATATGAGAATTTCAAGAAAAAGACTGAAGAAAGCATAACCGAAATGTATGACAGATTCAGCCTCATCATATATGAGCTGAGAGGGCTTGGCAAAGAAATTTCCCTCACATAAATTAATGACGAGCTCCTCATGTGTTTCCCAAGCACACGGGACTCTAGAATTTGGGCTATTAGAGTTTCTAGATGCCTCAGAGAAATTTCAACTGATGCTCTGCTGGGAAAGCTCAAGTCCTATGAGCTCCTACTAAAAAGCAGGGCTGAGTCAGAGGTTCAGTAGACAATATCTACTCCTAAAGAAAGGACTCTTTTAATAAATACTGCTGAAGCAGAGTCCTCCACCACTGAAGAAGAGATGTTCAATCTCTTGGCAAAGAGATTCAAAAAGTGGGTTAAATCAGAGGACTCGAGAAGGAAAAAAAGGAGTTCCAGCAAAACATGGAATGACAAAACTCCTAAATGGGAGATTATCTATTTCTCTTGCAAAACACCAGGAGACTTCTCTATTGAATGTCCTGAGGAAGAAAAGAACAAGAACATCAAGCAGAGGAAGGAGCTCAAGAAGCCATCCTTCAGGAGGAAGGACAAGAAGAGAGGGAAATGTTTCATTGCTGAAACCTGGAGTGATTCAGACTCTGAATCAAGCTCCTCCTCATCTAATGATGATAAAGAATGTGGACCAGAAGAAGCCTGCTTAATGGCTCTGAAAAATTCCACTGATGAAACTGAGGTAAGCATCTTTGAAGACTTTGACTTCTCTTCAGAAGATTTAACAGAATGTTTCAAGTAATTTTGTCAGGACTACATTAACAACCAAAATGAACTCAATATTATCAGAACAGAACTAGAAGACCTTAGGCAGGAACATTAATTCATAGTCAATTATGCTCTAAGAGGTGAATTATTAAGAAAAGAAAAAGGAATATAGTTATTAGATATAAAAAATTCAGACATAAAGAATGAACTCTCAAAGGCAAATGCCTTTAAGGACTCCCTAAAAGGAAGGAGTCAAAAGATCAAAGATATCTCACAAAATCTCTCCAAGAGATTTGATCATCTTGATCAGGAATCACAACAATCCACTAGCACCCACATCTCTAACAAACATGCTTGGGAAAAACCTGTGACATCATTTAGGTCTAGACCTAATAATATTTTAGAAACATTTGAAGGTCATAATAATAATAAACCTATAAACTCACCATATTTAATAGGGTAAATATTAGTGATCAACCAGAAATCTTAGGCAAACATCCCTTAGAAAAATCAAATGAAAAACTTAATAATAAGAATCATACGTCGAATAGAACTCGACACAATTTTACGAATGCGTCGAATGCAACTCGACGGAATCCAGCATATGCGTCGACATCATTTCGAAGCAACTATGAGGGTGCGTCGAATTACACTCAACGCAACCAATACCATGCCTCGAATGACTATCGATGGGACTATGCAGGTATGTCAAATTCCATTCGACGCAACTCTAAAAATGCGTCAATTTCTTCTCGACGCATATTTTTTGCACAAAATTACCAAACATCAAAACCTCTTTTTACCACTATTCCTAGATGTTTTTGCTGATCTAAACTAGGACATATTGCCAAATATTGTTGGCATAATAATGCATCACTTCTTCACCTAAGGGGGAACAATGGAAGACCATCACATTCTTTCATATTCTCATGTGATGATAGAAGAAAGAGACCCCAACATGAGAGGGTCTATACTAATGTTTAATTCAATGTGCAGAGGGATGACTGTTCAACCACAAACCAGCAGTGGTATCTGGATAGTGGATGCTCCATGCATATGACTGGAGCAAAAGATTTGCTGGAGAATTGCAAGGCCAAGGAAGGGTCCAAGGTAATTTTTGGGAACTCCCACTCTGGTCAAACCAAAGTATATGGTTTGCTCAGGATTGGAGAAAACTCCTTTTCTAAGGTAGCTTATGTTGAAGGACTTCAACATAATCTGATTAACATTAGCCAACTGTGTGATGGTGAATACAAAGTTGTATTCACTAAGTCTTTGTGTCATATAGTTAGCTCTAAGACTGATCAAGTAGTTTTGACTGGTCTCAGAAAAGGTAAGGTCTATGTTGTAGACTTTGAGAACACAAAGTCTGAGATCTGATTGTTTAATTCCCAATTAGAAAATAGTGAGGTGTGACATAGGAGACTTAGTCACCTTAATTTCAAAACCATTGCCAAACTTTCCAAACTCAACCTAGTCAGGGGTTTACCATCTGGTAAATTCAATAATGACCACCCCTGTAGAGCCTGCCAACTAGGAAAGCAGATTAAAGCTTCATTCAAACCAATTGGTAAGAATGATTCCCCTAAAATCCTATTTCTGTTGCACATGGACCTGTTTGGTCCTATCTCCACTCAAATCTTAGCAGGATAGTCCTACACCTTAGTCAATATTGATGATTTTTCTTGGTTCAACTGGGTGTTCTTTTTAAAAGCTAAGTCAGACACCTTCAAGATGCTCTCAAGATTCATTAGACAGATTCAATCCGAACTCAATAAACATGTAGTTGTGATCAAAAGTGATCATGACATTGAGTTTGAGAATCAGTTAATGTGTAGATTCTGTGAGGATGAAGGTATCAGGCAAAGCTTTTCAGCTCCTAGAACCCCCCCAACATGATGGGGTGGATGAAAGGAAAAACAGAACCCTAATTGAATCTGGAAGGACATTATTAGCTGAATCAAACTTGCCAAAGTCCTTTTGGGCTGAGACAGTGAATACTGCAAATGATGTTCTGAATAGAAGTCTCATCCATAAGAGCAAGATGAAGACTCCCTATGAGTTATTAAGGGGAAAGGCACCTATAGTCACTTACTTTAGAATTTTTGGGTGTACTTGCTTTATTCTCAACAATGAGAAAAGTCATCTTGCCAAATTTGACAAGAAGGCTGATGATGGGATATTGTTGGGATATTCCTCATCAAGCAAGGCCGATAGGTGCTTCAATAAAATCTTTCTCATAATTGAGGAGTATGTGCATGTGGTCTTTGATGAAACTAATATGTTTTACAATGGGAAGGAAACTTCCACCAGTCCTATTCTGCAGGAAGAAGACCAGCTAGCAGAACAAGTTGAAAGGATGAGCTTAATGGACCATCCATCTTTGTGTTAGGAAAAAGGACAACAGGAGATTGACACTGACTCAGGTGAAGATTCTGCAGCATATGAAGAGGAAACTGCAACACATGGGTTACCTTCCACAGACATCATTCCAGTAAATGAGGATGAAGCTCCCACTGTTACTAAGCAAGTGATAGCTCAGGAAAAAGAGAATCTCCTAGATCACTCAACAAGATCCATGATGACTCAAAAAGATCATTCTCCAACTCAAGTAATAGAAGACTTGACAGTAGGAGTCAAGACAAGGAAACAACTCACAAGTGAGATAATGCTGCAATGTTTCCTGTCACAATATGAACCTAAGAAGTTTGAAGAAACAGACAGTGACCCTCACTGCATATCTGCTATGCAAGAGGAACTGACACAGTTTAAAAGGAACAAGGTCTGGACTTTGGTTGAAAGACCAAGAAATTACCCAGTCATTGGGACCAAGTGGGTATTCAAAAATAAAATGGACTCAACAGGAGCCATAATCAGGAATAAGGCCAGACAAGCGGCTCAAGGGTACAAACAAGAGGAGGGAATGGACTTTAACCAAATATTTGCTCCAGAAGCAAGGCTGGAGGCCATTAGAATATTCCTGGCATATGTTTCCCATATGAAGATCATAATCTATCAGATGGATGTAAAGAGTGCTCCCCTCAATGGAACTCTTCAAGAAGAAGTGTGTGTGGAGCAGCCACCAGGTTTTGCCAATCCAACTTTTCCCTCTTATGTGTATAGGCTAGATAAAGCACTATATGTCCTCAAGCAAGCTCCAAGAGCTTGGTATGAGACCTTATCCACTTTTCTTATGGAACACTCCTTTAAATGAGGGAAAGTGGATAAAACCTTTTTCACAATAGGACATAAAAATCAGCTATTACATGTACAAATATATGTAGATGACATCATATTTGGATCCACTGATCAATCTCTCTGCAAAAGGTTTGCCTAACTAATGCAGTCAAGATTTGAAATGAGTAGTACGGGGGAATTATCCTATTTTCTTGGTCTTTAAGTAAGACAAAATGTAGATGGCATTTTCATATCCCAATCCAAATTTACCAGAGAACTCATCAAGAGATTTGGGATGGAAAATGCCACTGTCATGAAAACCCCCATGGCTACCAATGTTATTTTGGATAGAGATGAAAAAGGTAAGTCTTTTGATCAAAAGACTTACAGAGCAGCCATTGGCACTCTTCTCTACCTAACAGCTAGCAGACCTGATATAATGTTTCTACCTATATCTGTGCAAGATTTCAGGTCGACCCAAAGGAATCCCACAAGAGTTCTGTCAAAAGAATTCTCAGATATCTAAAGGGTACTCCTAAGCTTGGCTTATGGTATCCAGCTAAATCTGGATTTGAATTAGTTGGTTATTCAGATGCAGACTATGCTGGATGCAGACTGGATAGAAAAAGCACATTAGGAACATGTTAGTTCTTGGGTGCTAGACTGATCTCATGGTTTAGCAAGAAGCAAACCACACTCCCCACTTCTACAGCTGAAGCTGAGTACATAGCTGCATGAAGCTGCTGCTCACAAATATTGTGGATGCAAAATAAGTTATTGGATTACAAATTCTCCATTAACAATTCCACAATATATTGTGATAGCTCTAGTGCTATTTCCATAGCTTCCAATCCAGTTTTTCACAACAGAACAAAGCACATAGAGATAAGGCACCACTTTCTCAAGGATAATGTGGAGAAAGGTAAGATCAACATTCAATACATATCTACTAACACTCAAAGGGCAGACATCTTCACTAAGCCACTTGATGAAAGTAAGAACAAGTTCTTCATCAATGCACTTGGGATGCTTAATGGAGCACTATTGGTCACACTTATTATGTATAATGACTTATTTTCAATAAAATGTTTTTGCTGAGAAAAACAGTAAATTTTTTGAAGAAAAACAAACTCCTTAACCAGTGCTGCGTCGAATTCAAATCGACGTACCATCGACTTCTACTCGACGTCAGCTTCGAGAGCATTATGGGATAGATAAGGCGAATAGCACTCGATGTAACGTCGAATACATATTGATGCTTACGTCGCTTATATTTCAGAGCCACGTCGACTTCATCTCGACGTAGCGTCGATTTGACAGAACGCGCGCCCAGGACATATCTTGGCGTGCTGCATTCAAATTTCTTGTCAACGCCGCTTCGAATATAACCCTAAGTTGCGATGATTCATCTATTCAAAGCAACTTAGGCCTTCAACTTTATTGTGCTTTTCGATTTTTCTCTCTCTTGCTCTCCCTCTCTTTCCCTTCCACGCCTCTCTCATTGTTTCATGCAGGTACTCGCAGGACAGCAATGGCGTCACCCCAAGACATTGCCGATGCAATTGATCAAGCCATGGAGACCCTTCTTTCACACTTCAGTTCCCTATATCTTGAATTCTCTAAAGTATGTTACAAAAAGATCAGTGCTTAACATCGAAGGTTGCAGTCTCTCAATGCATAAATCCAGGACCAAGATGACAGAGTAATGTCTGAGAGTATCCCTGCTAGTGCTTTTATATCCTTGTTCAACGATATACAGCAGGGGGAGAAATATGTCAGTAGGCATCCTCAAGGACATGTGTACAAATATCTCCATGACTCAATGTACACCACAACATTGACTCTCTTCTGTGTTTCTGAAGGGGAGCCAGCCATCACTTCTAGGCTGCTGCTTGGAAGTTCAACATCTCAGGGGGAGTCCTCAATTCAGGGGGAGATCTCTTTAATCTCAGATGATCAGGTTTACTTAAAAACTCTATAGGAGTTCCATATAGACACTGGAAGACCCATTCCAGATGCACTTGCATTCAGGGTGCCTTCTGGAGATTCCACAACAGCACCATCCCCAATCAAGGTGGCTGATCAGGATTTTGTCTCATCTGATCCAACTCCAGCTCAGCTTCCGCCCCCCAATTCAGCCTCCATCTTCACCTGCCCCAATTTTAACAGCTAAACCAATTTTTCAACACCTATCTTCAGAGGATGACCTCCATATAGAGGAAAAGGGGGTAGAGGAAAGCTGCCAATCTGGGAAAGGTATTCAAAAGAGGAAAGAAAGGAATACAAGAAAAATAAATCCTATCACAAAAAACATGAGAGGATTGAATTCCCCGAGAATACAATGAAAACCTACACTGATCCAAAGCTCTACAAAGCTCTAGATGACATTGGTGATAGAGACAGATATGAGCATGAAGCAGCTCAAAAGGAGATTGAGGAAAAGAGAAAAGGGTTTATTGATATTCTGCAAAGAGGAAAAGAAGTTGTTGAACAAGAGGAGCTGGCAAAAGCAATCCCCATCAAAACCTCCTTGTTTGACCCCACTGAGTATATTGCAAAGAATCCTCAAGCTAAGGTGTTGGAGGAAATAGGCCAACTTCACAAAAGTGGTATTTGATGTATTCCAGAGGATACAGAGGAGCAGCCTCTGAAGAAAAAGAAATGAAAACAACTTCCTGTGAAGAAGAAGAAGATAATGTTCAAGACTGCTTCAATCTCTAAAAAATCTCAATCAACCTTTCTTGTACCAAATCCTGATAGGGACTTAGAGTCAGATGATCTAGAGTTGGAAGTCATAAACCTGTTGACAGCAAAAGTTCTTGGTCTGGGTTTCACATTAAAAGATGTTCACCCTAAAACAGAAAGTGACCTGGAAAAGTTGTTCAAGGTGCATGAATGAATACAGAAGAATCCATAGAAAGCCCCTCCTACAAACTTCAAGTATGTGGAAAGGAAATTCAGAAAGGTCTTTGAGGCCTTATCTACTTTTCTGAAAGGAAAGAAGTAAATTTTTACTTGGGTAAACTCTGATAAACTCATGTGATAATTAATCTGATGCATTCTTGTTTACTAGTTCATCCAGTTATTTATTCTGTGTCTGTGTTGTTTTGAATGTATTTTCTGATTATGTAAAAGGAATATGTAAAATCACTTTAACCAATATGTAAAATTTGTTAAGATAAATAGAGGGAGATTGTTGGGAAAACCCCCTTGAATTTAACTTAACAAATTATCTTAAGTGATTTTATCTCTTAGGATGAATTACCCATTGTATAGTGAGGGTAATGTGGTCATTAGATGTCTTAGGAGATCTCTCTCAACTTAGGGTGACAAGACAAGTTCAAGACAAGCAGAAATTTGTTGGAACATGCTCTTCCGCATCTCCTAGGTTTGAGAATAACAAATCCTATGTGTATTTGATCTTGTGTATTTAAGTGTGCAGGAAACAAGTCTATATGACTCAAGGATAACATAAGAAGGTTGCCCCAAGATTTGAACCCAAAATTCCAACATGCCCACTAGCGCCGGCAGTAGCACTTAGCGCAGGCGCTAGCGATGAATAGCGAAATTTTGGGAGCATTTTTAGAAGGCGCTAGCGCCAGGCGGTAGCGGATAGCGCAGGCGGTAGCGCGGAGCACAAGAGGCAAGGCGGCAGTGTTTCCCCGGAATGAAGATATGCACGCAAAGAATAATTCCTAAATGGGGATAGAGCAGGCGGTAGTGCTAGCGTAGGTGCTAGTGCTCACTCCTATAAATGGAGACCCCTTCTCTCATTTTTCACACAAAAGTTTGAGAGAGGTTGAGTGCTAGAATTCCAGAGCCTTATTCTGCCGAAAAGTGATCTCCCACCAAAGTTCTGCGAATTTCTAAAAGAGGATTTCTTCACGCCGGATACAAATGACGACCGCTTCAACAACGCTTATTCTACAGCCGTTCCTCGTCTCCAACTTCAGAAGTTCTTCAAGAGGGAGCTTTAATATTATTGTTATTTAATTTCACATCTTTTCTTGTAATCGTTTGGTGAATACGCCTCGTGTTGGCGAGTAGGTCTGGGTAGGACTTATGGTAGAAATTCGCCTCGTGTTGGCGACTAGATCTAGGTTAAGTCTAGGGGGTTCTTAAGGCCATATCCGGGGAAGGATTGGCTAGAGAGGCTTGAGGCCGTATTTTTTGAAGGATTGGCTAGGGCCACCGGTTCGTGGAGATACGAGTCAGGATAGAAAATGAAAAAGGGTTTTATTATTATTTGCCTCCGATTTCTAGCGTTATAAGAAATCAAATTTTGTAAACTCTTATTTTCATATTAATAAAATGATGTCTCATTTTTAAATGCTTGATTTCTTATCTTAATCTATTATATTTTCAAATATATTAAAAATATAATATAAGTTTTTAAAACCCTTATTCACCCCCCCCCCCCCCCCACTAAGGGCGCCTACGGATCCAACAAGTGGTATCAAGGCGGGTTATTCCAAATTGGCTTAAGAACATGGAATAATGGAGTCTCATGATCTCCCTTTTCCAGAGTGTCAGTGTATTAGTAGATCACCTCTTTTTACTGGGTCAGATTTTAATTACTGGAAAAATTGGATGATGTGTTTTCTTGTGACCATGGATGTAGAAGTTTGGAATATGGTAGAAGTTCGGTACTCCCCTCCTCATAGAAGCCAGATCATAATCTGAAGACGAAGAAAGGATCTGACAATAAAAAGCTTCTGCAAATCATCACTATCAAAAGCAGGTGCTAATCAAGAGCAGATCCTTTGGAACAACTCATAGGCTGATCTTCATACAACCATCTTCAAGAATTCTGAGAACAAAATTCCTTCAACCTTCTCCCTTCTTCTTTCTCATTCTGTAAAAGAGTTTTATTAATCCCTCTTCAAAGGATTCAGTTGTTCAAGATCTCCTTATCAAAAGATCTGGTGGTAGAAGAGAGGACTACCCACATTTTGGGGAACCTCTATAAAATTTATTGTGTGTGTGCTGTGATTTTCTGTGCTGTCCAATCTTTTATTCTGCACTTTATTTCCTCCATTCTTTATTCTGCCTGGATTGTTAAGCATAACTCCTTAGAGTAATTTATTGTCAAACATAGTTAGGATAGAAATATTTTAAAACTCTATTCACCCCCCCCCCCCCCCTCTAGAGGAATCTCAGAGGCACACTGTGTACTTTCAATTGGTATCAAAGCGAGGTTGATCATTAAGAGGTTAACACCTTGATCAAAAAGACCTCCTACTCTCATTTCTTTTCTATAAACATATTTTATAAAGAAAATGAGCTCTAAGGATTATGCTTCTACAAGACCTCCAGTGTGTAATATGAATAAGTTTACACTCTTGAAGGCTAGAATAAAATTATATATGAACTCTAATGATGAGGAAATTTTTAATGTCATCCTCACAGGTCCCCTAGCTCCAATAAGGAAAGACTCCACTTGAAAGGTCATACAAACCTCAGTTCCCAGAGCTAAATGGACTGAGGATGAGAAGAAGGTCAAGGCATGTGATGCAAAGTCCATGAACATATTGGTCTCAACCATGTCTGATGACATATTTCAGAAAGGTGCTGACTGCAACTCTGCAAAGGAGATTTGGGAATCTCTCTCGAGACTAGTTGAAGGAAGTTCTGATGAGAGCAAAGACAAAAAGGCTCTTTTCATATCTCAATATGAGACTTTTAAGAAAAAGGCTGATGAAAGCATTACAGAAATGTATGACAGATTCAGCCTCATCATAAATGAGCTGAGAGGGCTTGACAAGGACATCTCTCTGACAAAGATTAATGACAAGCTCCTCATGTGCTTCCCTAGCACATGGGACTCTAAAATCTGGTGAATCAGGGATTCTAGATGCCTCAGGAAGATTTCTACTGATGCTCTCTTAGGAAAGCTCAAGTCTTATGAGCTCCTATTGAAAAGAAGGGCTGAGTTAGAAGCCCAAGAAAGGACACCTACTTCCAAGGAGAGGACTATTGCACTAAAAACTGTAGAAGCAGAGTCCTCTACTACTGAAGAAGAAATGTTTAATCTATTGGCAAGGAGATTTAAGAAGTGGGCCAGGACAGAAGATTCCAGAAGGAGAGAGAGAAGTTCAAGCAAGCCAAGGTATGATAAAACTCCTAAACATGAGTTAATCTGTTTTTCTTGCAGGAAACTAGGACACTTTTCTGCTGAATGTCCTGAGGAAGACAAGAACACGAAAAACAAGCAGAAGAAGGAGCACATGAAGAAATCCTTCATGAGAAAGGATAAGAAAGGAGAAAGAGGGCTCTTAGCTGAGACCTGGAGTGATTCAGATTCAGAATCAAGCCCCTCCTCATCAGATGATGGTGAAGACAGTGGACCAGAAGAAGCCTGCCTAATTGCTTTGGAAGATTCCACTAATGAATTTGAGGTAAGCATCTTTGAAGATATTGACTTTTCTTCAAAAGATTTTAAAAGATGTTTTAAAAAAATTTGCCAAGACTATATTGACAATCAAAAGGAACTTGTAATGATCAAGTTTGAAATAAAAGATATTAGTTTAGATCCTTTATTCTCAGTTAACAATAATCTAAAATGTGAATTATTTAAGAAAGAAGAAGAAATAAACTTCTTAGATAATGAAAATTTAGACCTAAGAAAAGAACTCTCAAAAGCAAAGGTGTTTGAAGACTCCCTCAATGGAAGGAGCCAAAAGATCAAAGAGATCTCACAAAATCTCTCTAAGAGATTTGATCTTCTTCATCAAGAATCACAATCACTCACAAGCAAACTTGTTTGTGACAGACCAAGCACATCTGTCAGATCTAGGCTCGATAATTCATTAGAATCATGTGGAGAACATGATATAAATAACCCTAACAAAATCACCACATTTAATAGGGTAAACACTAGTGATAAATCAGGAATCCTAGGTAAACTGCCCCTAGAAAATTTAGATCTCCCTGTGGAGAATGAATGTGCTACATGCAGAAGTTATAAAAATGAAATAGAAGAGATGGGTGAAACTTTTGAGGAGTATAAAAATGACTACCAAGCCCATATTGATTCTGTAATCTCCATTCTTAAAAATAGCACAAATGCCTACAATAAAGCAAGACATGATTTAATGATCGAGAATGACAAACTAAGGTTAGAAATCCACTTGCTTAAGAAAGTTGTAAACTCAAATTCACAAGCCATGAATGATATGAATCATACGTCGAATAGAACTCGACGCAATCTTTGGGAAGCGTTGAATGCATCTCGACGGACTCCAGCATGTGCGTCGACATCATCTCGAAGCAGCTATGTGGGTGCGTCGAATATCTCTCGACACAACCAATACCATACTTCGAATGATTATTGATGGGACTATATGCAAGTACGTCGAATTTCACTTGACGCAACTCTAAAACTGCGTCGATTTCTTCTCGACGCATAAATTCTGAACAGAATCTCAAAACAGCAAAACCTTATGTTGCATTTGTACTTAGATGTTCCTACTGCTCTAAATTAGGACGTATTGCCAAGTATTGCTGGCATAATAATGCAGCATTTCTTCACCAAAGGGGGAACAATGGAAGATCATCTCATTATTTCATGTCACCATATGATGATAGAAGGAAGAGACCCCAGTATAAGAGGGTCCGTGTTAATGTTTAATTTACATGTGCAGAGGGAAGGCTGTTCAACCACAAACCAGCAGTGGTATCTGGACAGTGGATGCTCCATGCATATGACTGGAGCAAGAGAGTTGCTAGAGAATTTCAAGGCCAAGGAAGGGCCCAAGGTAATCTTTGGGAACTCCCACTCTGGTCAAACCAAAGGATATGGTTTGATCAGGATTGGAGAAATCTCCTTTGCTAAAGTAGCTTATGTTGAAGGACTTCAACAAAATCTGATTAGCATTAGTCAGCTGTGTGATGGTGAATACAAAGTTGTATTCACTAAGTCCTTGTGTCATATAACGAGTTCTAAGACTGATCAAACAGTTTTGACTGGTCTCAGAAAAGGTAAGTTGTATGTGGTAGACTTTGACTACACAAAGTCTGAGATCTGCTTGTTTAATTCCTAGTTAGAAAATAGTGAGTTGTGGCATAGGAGACTTAGTCATCTCAACCTTAAGACCATAGCCAAACTTTCCAAATTGAACCTAGTCAGGGGTTTACCAAATGGTAAATTTAACAAAGACCATCCCTGTAGAGCCTGCCAACTAGGGAAGCAGATCAAAGCTTCATTCAAACCAATTGGTAAGAATGATTCTCCTAGAATCCTTTTCCTGCTACACATGTGTTGGGTTTTTCTATGACCATACATCACATGTAGGCGCATCGGAAATAAAGAGAAATAACCCAAAAGACTTTGATCGGGCCATGAATGTTGAATCAAGAAGTTAATAAAAATGCTAGGTACGAAATTACCTTTGCGGAGTTAGATCGAATCCAACCTAGATGCTCCAAGAAGAAGATTCCTGTCGGCGGCAAAGAGAGTTCTCACGTAGAATAATGTCTACGTCTCTACAGCAGTCCACACGAGCCGGGAGAACACCAAGTCACGTCGCACGCAACTCGGAAGGGAGAACAACTGCACCTTTGCACTTCCACGAACTGCTAGGTTCGCTCCAGGAAGAACAATCACGACGATGATCGCCGGAGAGGAGGTCGGCGGAGGCGAACTGGGCAGAACACCTTCCGTCTAGGGTTCGGGCGAGAGCGGAACGCTTCCGTCGGCTGGATTTCTTCGTAAGTCTATTTAGAACTCTAAAAGAAAGGTCTATTTATACCCAAGGTATAAACAGGCTTCTAGAAGAATCGCTATCCGCAGACCACACAGCAGAATTGGGGTTTCTGTTACAATTCGTCGGGATTCCATGGAACAGCATTCGTCGAGATTTCACGGGACAATACGACGAATTCCGACGAATCACATCAGACGGCAACATTTGCCGCGTTAAGGATCTCTGTAACGATTCGTCGGGATTCCACGGAACATTCCGACGAATTCCGACGAATCATATCAGACGGCAACATTTGCCGCGTTAAGGATCTCTGTAACGATTCGTCGGGATTCCACGGAACATTCCGACGAATTCCGACGAATTCTGACAAATCATATCCGACGAATTTCGACGAATTCTATCCGTGTAAACCCGATGAATTCAGACAACAACATTTGCTGGACCTGCCCCATTCTATATGGTGATTGGTAACCTTTACCAACACAGTCAATCTTCCATTTTCTCCACATGCTCTTATGTGCGACCCTGCAGGCTCATATCGCGTTGGCAGTGACATTACATGTTTGACCACTTCTAGATCACAATGGTAACTCCAACAACATGGACCTATTTGGTCATGCTTTGCAGGGAAATCATACACATTAGTTATTGTTGATGATTTTTCTAGGTTCAGCTGGGTGTTTTTTCTAAAATCTAAATCATACACCTTCAAGATCCTCTCAAGATTCATTAGACAGATTCAATCTGAACTCAATACACAGGTTGCTGTGATCAGAAGTGATCATGGCACTGAGTTTGAGAATCAGTTAATGTGTAGATTCTGTGAGGATGAAGGCATCAGACAAAGCTTTTCTGCTCCTAGAACTCCCCAACAAAATGGGGTGGCTAAAAGGAAAAATAGAACCCTAATTGAATCAGGAAGAACATTGTTAGCTGAATCTAACTTGCCAAAGTCCTTCTGGGCTGAGGCAGTAAATACTGCAAATTATGTTCTGAATAGAAGTCTCATCCACAAGACTAAGTTGAAAACTCCCTATGAGCTACTAAAGGGAAAGACACCCATAGTCACTGATAATTAGTTTTTATTCATTATATTAGAGATTAAATTAGTAGAATATTCTCCTATGTTTACGTTAATTTCATGCACGTAACGTATATTTTGTTTAATGTTAAAACGCGCATAACTAATTTATATTTTTGTGTTATTTTGACAGGCCTGGGGGGAATCATTAGTGCCCGCTGTCAAAACATCGTCGTAACAATATTTTGGAGTTAAAGTGATGCAGCCCGGCCACCAAGAGATGCACAAATTCAGCTCAAGACAAGTCAAATCATGTTAAAGAGTAGACTTGGTGCTGCCCATGCATTACCCAAGCAGCCCGAGCCTTCAATTGGTGCAACCCGACCCCTCCTTACCTCCATTTGGTGCAGCCCATGCAAAACTGAGCCCCCTAGCTGTCTACAAGTCAAAACCGTGAGCAGCCCCCATGTAAACCCGCCATCTTTGCATGCATGCTTCCATCAAAGCTTGGCTGAACCCCCCCTTCTCTCCTCTCTCTTCTTTCTCTTAAATGAATCCCATTCTTCTCTCTCTCTTATTCTTCTCTTTATGTTTCTTTTAATTAACATGCATGCATGGCTCTCTCTCTCTCTCTATCTTCCTATTTAAAGCATGCATGTATTTTCCCATGCATGAACCAATCCCTCTCTCCTCCCATTAAATAATATTCATGCATTTCCCTTGCATATGGCCGGCCACCCCCTTTGTGTCCCTCCATCTCCTCTTCACTCTAGAACCTTCCCCTCCATCTATAAAAGGAGCCCACCCTTCATGCTTTGGAGGAACTTTTGGCAAGAGAGAGATTAAGAGAGAATTGTACTTTTTGCTTTAGTTTTCCAAGTTTTGTAAGTCTCTTTCTTAGAATATTGCAATCTTTTTCTTAGTATAATAGTATTGCCCCTTTTAATTTCCTTGTGTACTTTTCTTCTTCAATTAATGAAAATGTTTTCTTTCTACAATATTGTCGTTTCTCTTTCGATTATGAGTAGCTAATTTTCTTTAGCGTTCGATCACGATGATCCATGAATTGAGATGAGATTATTTTTGTATGTCTTAGTTTTGCTTTTGTTTAAATTATTCTCGATCCTTCTTTGAAATATTTTGCGTCGACTCCGTATTTCCGGTATACGGTAGTAGGCCCTTGATCTCATTTCATAGTAGTCGAGAGACTCATTGATTTGAAAGATCGCTCAAAGAAGGAAGGAGTTGCACGCACCCCTAGAGATAGGATGACGTAAATCCTCTGGATTGGAGTCAAATCCAATAGTGCGGTTCACTTCGATAATGCGACTTTAGACCTGTTTGATTTGCGAAGAGATTCCGATCAAACCGTCTACAAGTTAGGAGATTTAGTGCTCTAGCGAGACTATCTCTCATTTTTGGAACCGTCACGGTCGAGAATTATTTTGCAATCATAGAACTAAATTTTATTTCTCTCTCGTCTCTTTTCATGGTGATTCTTTGATCGAACGCTAGTTTTCTCTTCTGAATTTCCGTTTAAGCAATCTCGTAGTTTAATTTAAAAATTCTCAAAAATCATCAACCAATCGTACGGTAGGATAATAGTTGGAAGCGTGAATAGTAATACTTGACAGCCCCATGTTTTAAATATGACCTTGGTACTACAATTCGATAGGTACACTTGCCTCTTCGGGTTGATAGTCAATCTTAATCACCAGTCACCTACTTTAGGATCTTTGGGTGTACTTGCATTATCCTTAACAATGAGAAAAACCATCTTGCCAAATTTGACAAGAAGGCTGGTGATGGAATATTCTTAGGATACTCTTCATCAAGCAAGGCCTATAGGTGTTTCAATTAAAGCTCTCTCAAAATTGAGGAGTCAATGCTTGTAGTTTTTGAGGAAACTAACATGGTGTATAAGGGGAAGGAAACTTCCACCAGCTCTATCCTGCAGGAAGAAGATCAACTAGCAAAGCAAGTGGAAAGGATGAGCATAGTGGATCATCCATCTGTGTGCCAAGAAAAGGGACAATAGGACATTGACACTGACTCAGATGATGATTATGCAGCAGAAGAAGAGAAGACTGCAGCACCTGAGCTACTAGTTATAGACATCATTCAGGTGAATGAGGATGAAGCTCCTACTGTCTCTGAGTAGGTAGTAGCTCAGGAAGAAGACTGCCCCCTGGATCATCCCACAAGATCTAGGATGACTCAAAAGGATCATCCTCCAACTCATGTAATAGGATATTTGGCAGCAGGAGTAAAGACCAAGAAACAAGGCTAGACTTGTGGCCCAAGAGTACAGGCAAGAGGAAGGCATTGATTTCAACCAAACATTTGCTCCAGTAGCCAGACTGGAGGCAATCAGAATGTTCATAGCATATGTTGCCCACATGAAGATAAAGGTATACCAGATGGATGTCAAGAGTGCTTTTCTCAATAGGAAATTATAAGAAGAGGTTTATGTGGAACAGCCACCAGGTTTTATCAATCCAACTTTTCCCTCTTTTGTATATAGATTAGATAAAGCACTATATGGTCTAAAGCAAGCTCCAAGAGCTTGGTATGAGACCTTATCCACTTTTCTCTTGAAACACAAATTTGAAAGAGGAAAGGTAGATAAAACACTCTTCACAAGAGCACATAAGAATCAGCTACTACTAGTGTAAATATATCTTTCTTTCAGGATATAAAGCAGGGGAAGATGTGTTCCAGCAGGCCAGAGGTTCCAGAGGTTCCACAGGATTCGGTCTATACAACTGTAATCCCTCTCTCCTTCATTTCTGAAGGAGAGCCTGCTATAGTGTCTAAACTACAGCTCGCCAATGCAAAGATACAGGGGGAGTCTTCACCTCCAAGAGTTCTGCCAATGATACATTGGGAGTCTTCTAGACAGGGGGAGAGTCTTGTCTACTCAGACGATCAGATCCATGGCATGCATCTTCAAGGATACATTGCTGATAATGAGACATCTATTCCTGATCCTCTTCAATTCAGGGTGTCTTCTAGTGATTCTTCTACAGCACCTCCCCCTGCCAAAGTTACTGATCAAGAATATGACTCAACTGAATATGCTCTAGATCTTCCTGCAACAGATCCAATTTCACCACCAGCTCAGCCTCCTTGTCCACCACCTGCTCCAAGACATACAACTGCTCCTCTCCTTCCAACAGCTGTCTTCAGAGGAATACCTCCTTATCAAGATAGAGGAAGAGGAAGAAGGGGCAGAGGAAGAATGTTCATTTGTGAACAATACACAAAGGAACAAAAGAAAGAGTACAAGAAGAATATATCTTATTATTAGAAATATGATAAAGTTGAGATTCCAGAAAATACAATGAAGACTTATATTGATCCAGGGCTGGATGCAATATTAGAAGACATTGGTGAAAGGGAAAGATATGAATATGAAGCTGCTCAAAAGGAGCTTCAAGCCAAGAAAGACAGATTTATTGATATACTAAAAAGAGGAAAGGAAGTAGTTGAAAAGGAGGAACTAGCCAAAGTAATCCCTATCAACCCTAGTTGGTTTGATCATCCAAAATATACTGCAAAGAATCCTCAGGCTAAAATGCTAGATGGAGTTGGACAACTCCACATAGGAGGCATTGGGTGCAACCATAAGGAAGCAGTGCAGTTCTCTAAGAAAAGGAAGAAAGGGGAAGAGTCACCTGAAAAGGAGAAGAAGAAGATCTTGTTCACAAAGGAATCAACTTCTAAGCAAGAAAAGACAACAGTTGGTGAAGCCCAAGCATTGCCTGATGAATCCAAATTAGAGGAAGAACCAGAATCAGCTGATCTGAATCTAGAACTTATAAATCTGATGACAGCCAAGGTTTTTGGAATGGGCTTTGCACTCAAGGAAGTTCATCCTAATACAGAAGTAGACCTGGAAATGCTTTTCAAGGGATATGGAAGGATACAGAGAAATCCATAGAAAGCCACTCAAGCAAACTTCAAATATGTGGAGAAAAAGTATAGAAGATTGTATGAAGATCTATCCTTAATTCTCAAAGACAAGAAGAGATACTCACTCTGGGTAATCATTGATAAATGTTCTGACTATCATTAATATATCATTTGTGTTGATATCAAATCATCTAGCTTTCTCATTTTCTTATGTCTCTACCGCATTGTATGTATTGTTGATTATAAAAATTGTATAAAATCACTCAGAACAAAATGTATAATTTGTTAAGATAAATAGGGGGAGATTGTTGGGAAAACCCCCGTTTTGATTTAACTTAACAAATTACTTAAAAGTGATTTTTTCCACTAGGATTTGAATTACCTAGTGTATAGTAAGGGTAATCTGGTCATTATATGTCTTAGGATGTCACACTCAACATAGGGTGTCAGGACCAGATCAAGGGAAGCAAAATTTGGTTAAGTTAACATTTGCGTCAAAACATCGAGTCCATATCGACGCAGCTCTGACTAGAAGTCCAAGTGGTTCAAACCCTCTGTCAAAGTAACTCAAGTCGATGTAACGTCGAATAGATGTTGACGTAGAGGTCAGGGACTTGTCGGAGTAACTGGAGAAGTCGACGCAGCTTCTACTTCAACTAAATGCATAAGATGTTACTTGTCGAAGCCATCTAAAGTCGACGTGACGTCGACTTCATCTCGACGCAGAAGATGAAGCTCAAAGCCAGGCAGATCAACACGACGTACACGTCGATAAGATATCGACATAACATCGACTAGCAGAGTTCAGTCAGAGCACAGATGAAATCGAAGCAGCTCCTAGAAGAACTCGAAGCTACGTCGATAAGAGAAGAAATAAATTCGACGCTACGTCGAATACAGTTTGTAAAAGTATATCTTTTCAGCTGTCATTCTGATTCTTCTTTCATGGCCCACATCCTTCAAGACCGTTCCCTAACGGCTCAATAATTTCCTGAAATGGAAAAAAGCATTAAAGATGAAGACAAAAAGGTTTCTTGGAAACAAATTCTTTCCAGGTGTACATGCCGAGAATTAAAGAGGAAAGAAAGAGAAAGTGGTAAGCAGATTACCTTATCAAGGCATATCAGAAAGGGAAAGCATTTTTTTTAATTTGAAGAAGGAAGGATAAAAAGAGAGGTGGAGACAGAGGAAGACGGGGCATTCATCACTATCAACCGTCTCTTTCATTTTTCTAGGGTTTCCTCTTCTCCCTCTCTCCGGAACTCTAACAGAGAAACCAAAAAGGAAAGGAAGGCTCTACTGTTCTTCATCAAATAGAACAGAGGATCTGAAAGCTGCTCTTCATCACAATCTCATAGCAGCCAGATCATAATCTGAAGAAGGAGAAAGGATCTGACAATACAAAGCTTCTGCAAATCATCACTATCAAAAGCAGGAGCTAATCAAGAGCGGATCCTTTCTTCTTCTTCTTCAGATTATGATCTGGCTGCTATGAGATTGTGATGAAGAGCAGTTTTAGATCCTTTGTTCTATTTTATGAGGAACAGTACAGCCTTCCTTTCCTTTTTGTTTTCTCTGTTAGAGTCCCTGAGAGAGGGAGAAGAGGAAACCCTAAAAAAATCAAGGAGACGGTTGATAATAATGAATGCCCTATCTTCCTTTGTCTCCTCCTCTCTTTTTATCCTTCCTTCTTCAAATTCAAAAACAAAATGCTTTCCCTTTCTGATATGCCTTGATAAGGTAATCTTCTTATCTCTTTCTCTTTCTTTCCTCTTTAATTCTCGACCCGTCCACCTGGAAAGAATATGTTTCCAAGAAACCTTTTTGTCTTCATCTTAAATGCTTCTTTCCATTTCAGGCAATTATTAATCCGTTAGGGAACGGTCTTGAAGGATGTGGGCCATGAAAGAAGAATCCGAAAGATAACTGAAAAGATATACTTTTACAGACTGTATTCGACGTAGCGTCGAATTCATTTCTTCTCTTATCGACGTAACTTCGAGTTCTTCTAGGAGCTGCTTCGATTTCATCTATGCTCCAACTGAACTCTGCTACTCGACATTACGTCGATATCTTATCGACGTGTACGTCGTGTTCATCTGCCTGGCTTTGAGCTTCATCTTCTGTGTCGAGATGAAGTCGACGTCACGTCGACTTTAGATGGCTTCGACAGGTAACATCTTCTACGTCGAGTTGAAGTAGAAGTTGCGTCGACTTCTCCAGTTACTCTGACAAGTCCTTGACCTCTACGTCGACATCTATTCGGCGTTATGTTGACTTGAGTTACTTTGACAGAGGGTTTGAACCACTTGGACTTCTAGTCAGAGCTGCGTCGATATGGACTCGATGTTGCGTCGAATTCTATTCGACGCAAATGTTAGCTTAGCCTAATTTTGCTTCCCTTGATCTGGTCCTAACACCCTATGTTGAGTGTGACATCCTAAGACATCTAATGAACAGATTACCCTTACTATACACTGGGTAATTCAAATCCTAGTAGATAAAATTACTTTTAAGTAATTAGTTAAGTTAAATCAAAAAGGGGGTTTTCCTAACACGTATGACCATGGATGTTGAAGTTTGGAATATGGTAGAAGTTAGGTACTCTCCTCCTACAATTGTAGTAGGAGAGGATACAATTCAAAAACCTAAGGATAGATGGGATGACAACGATAAACTAAGGTGCAAATATAATGCAAAAATAATGAACGCTTTATATTGTGCTTTAAATAAAACTGAATTTAATTGAATTTCTGCATTTGTAACTTCTTATGATATTTGGAACCAATTAGAAGTTACTAATGAAGGTACATCGCAGGTAAGAGATGCAAAGCTATTCCAACTGGAATCGAAATATGAAAAATTTAGGATGGATGCTGAAGAAGACATCAACTCGATGTACACACGCTTTACCAAGATCGTCAACGCTTCAAAAGCTCTTGGAAAGATCTACTCGGACGGGGACTTGGTCAGAAAAAGTTCTTTGCTCTCTACGTCCAAGGTTCAATCCAAAGGTGACGGCCACCTCGGAGTCACACAAACTAAGAACGCTCCAGATCGAGAACCTTATTGGGAATCTCAAAACCCATGAGGTAGAACTCCAGATTCAATACGATGAATACAATAAGGAGCCAAAGAAAAAAGCGCTGTCACTAAAGTCAAAGAAGGAGAGCATCGAAGATGATTATGAAGATGAAGAAGGTCTCCTGGTGAAGAACTTCAAGAAGTTCATTAGAAATCCGGAAAGAATGAACACCTTCCGAAAATACTTCCAAAAATATGCTCGACGAAAAGGGTCTTCCTCTTCATCAAAGAAAGAAAAAGGAAGTGAAGACAAAGAAGAAAGACCACCACCAGAGTGCTATCACTGCAGAAATACCGGACACATTCGGAACCAGTGCCCAAAGTATCAAAAGGAGCAAGAAGAACAATACAAAGTGAAGGAGAAAAAGAAAGTGTTGAAAGCCACAACTTGGGATTACTCTTCCTCTGAAGAATCAAGCGAATCTGAGTCAAGCAACGAGTAGGAAGCAAACTTATGTTTAATGAAAAAAAGCAACTATGATGACACCAATGTTCTTAGTGACACTGAGGTAACTCCTCCCACCTTCGAAGAACTTTATGATGAATTTGTTCTTACTTGCAAAGGCTATGATAAATGTATAGAAGATAATATTATTTTAAAACGTGAAAATGAATCTATCATCAAGAAAAATCATAAGCTTACACAGAAATAATTTCTTTTGAAAAGAGAAAGGTTTCATGTCAAGAGTGTGATCACTCCCTATGTAAGGCAAAAGAACTTAAAGTTTCTCTTTCTAAGGCCCTCTCACATATCAAAACTCTTACAAAAGAAACGGGGGACTTAGAGAGAAAACTAAAAACCTCTCTCTTACAAATTGAAAATAACAAAAAGGGCATTGAAAATAAATGTGTCATGCTTGTTAAAGAAAATTCATCTCATAAAAAACAAACTCACGACCTCAATTTGGCCATCAAAAAATTTGAAATTTGTCAAAAATCCCTGGACATGATTTTGGGCAACCAATGTTATGGTTCTGGAAAATTTGGGCTCGGATATCAAAGTGACCACTACCGCCCGACGCTATCCACTAACGCCGGTGGTAGCTCATCATTTAAAAATTCTTCTGTTTTTTTCTAAAAATCAAACTTCATCCAGTAAGAGCAGTGTAGAATTTCAAAAAAGGGTCTCAACCTCCTTTATTTAGTGTGCAAACTGTCATAGGTTTGGACACACGTCTAGCTCTTGTAGGAAAATAAAATAGGGATCTTTAAAGCAAATCTGGGTCTAAGGAATCCACCTATACTATGGGTGGTACCTCTTGGGTATCCGGATCTTTACTCTCATCATCTTTCTAGATTTGAAGGAAGGCTAAGGAAATGGAGGATGTGTGGTACTTGGACTCGAGCTGCTCCAAGCACATGACGGGCAACAAAGCAAAGTTCCTTAGCCTATAAAAGAAGAATGGAGGGATCGTAACCATTGGAGATAACCGTAAATGAAGGATCATGGGAGTAGGTACAGTGGGTAACGAATCCTTTTTTATATCTAATGTTCTTTATGTCGTAGGATTAAAACATAATGAAAGTGCACAGTTAACCTCACTAGAATTCTCTAGAGGGGGGTGAATAGAGATTAAAAATATTTTGTGCAAAGTTAATATATATATATGTGTGTATGATTACAGATTAGAGCTTCCCACACACACCAACAAGAATTAAACAAATAAAGAAAGTAAATGCAAGAAAAGAAATCACAGCACAACACAAAGAGATATAGTGGTTCCCCAAACTTTGGGTAGTCCGCTCTTCTACCCCCTTGGTAGGAAATTCACTATCTTGTACTGAGTCTTTTGATAAGGAGACTCTTAGAACCACCCTGAGTCTTTTGACAAGGAGACTCTTAGAACCAACTGAGTCTTTTGAAAAGGAGACTCCTAGAACCAGTACACTGAATTTTTTGAAGAGAGATTCTAAAAACTCTTTTACAATGTTTAAGTAAGAATAAGAAAGAAGAAAGAGATAAGAACAAGAATGAATCTTCTTCCTAGCAAGAAGATTGGAAGCACAAGAAGTGAATTAAATCTTTCTTCTATAGAGAGAAGAAGATTTGTAGTTTTTCCCTCTTATGTGAGAGCTATCAGAATTTGCAGCAGAGTCACTTCAGAAGTAGGAGAAGAAGAATGCTTGAATATTGCTGCAGGGCTATTTCTCAATTCTCTCTTTATCACTTGGGAGCTTTTCCTCTTTTTCAATGAGTAAAAATGGTGGATCCCTCCTTGTTCTTTCTGTCGACCTCCTTCATATATATATATATATATATATATATAGCTCTGTTCATTCAAATAATACTCATAGGAGGAAAGAGAATTAGAAGGATAGAAACATTTGCATAGTTAGCATACTAATAGAAGGAAAGAATTCATTCCAATTTCAAATAATGTCCATAATGAATTTTATTAAATTAGCCAAGAATCTAATAGAGGAAAAGAAAGATTCAGAACGGCTATAAGACATAAATTGATTCAATATAAATCAGATCTATAAGATAAGGAAAGAGATCTGGCGATTTTGAATTCTGTCATAAAGATCGACGTGCGTCGATTACTATTCGACGCAAGCGTCGAATACATCTTGTCTGGACGTCGAGAGGAGAAAAAGGAAGGTGCGATGACAAAGGTGCGTCGACTACATTAGATGCGTCGACTGGAAATCAGAGTAGCGTCGACAACACATACGTCGAAGTCTTCATAAAGTTACTTCGACTCATTCTGAAGGAAACGTTGACTACATTTCGACGTTGCGTCGAATACCATTCGACACATATTTACTTAGCCTTATTTTTCATTCTTAGAATTCATATTTAACTCTTTTTCAGGGGTTAAGAGAAATCATTTTCCCAACAATCTCCCCCTATTTGTCTTAACCCTATTTAGAGAGAAATTGTATTTAGCATATAATTAACATAGCAAAGCATTTGTACAGATAATGAAGATTTCACACAATCAGAAGCAAACTTCATGTTCAAACCAATCATAAAGTATATGAAGCTTTGTTTTCAAGTATTATTCAGTAGGGGTAGGAGGAGTCTTTCTTTTTCTCTTGAATACTATTGTGGATTGCTCTTTCCCAGTAGCAGGTGACTCCCTCAGCTCCCCCTGGGTCTCAGCCATTAACTCCCCCTGAGTCTCAGCTCCCCCTGCCCCTGACTCCTGAGCCCCTTCTTCAGCCATCACAGCATCTGGCTCTTTCTCTTTTCCAGCATCAGCTTCATTTCCTTTTTCAGTTCCAGCAGCTGGTTCATTTTCTTCTTGATTTATAGCAGTATTCAGCTCTTTCTCACCTTCTTCCTTTTCAGCCTCATTTTCTGCTCTACTTCCCTCCCCTTGAAGTAGTGCCACTTGATTTGCAGCATCTCTTGCTATGTTGAGTACCTCTATTGTTTGTTCATCATTGTGTAGCTCAGGTACTATCTCATTTCCAATTGTCTTGAGCAGTGCAAGACTGTCAGATTTTGAAGAAGGAGGGGATTTGTGTGAGGGAGGTTTAAGATTGGAGGGCTGCTCTTCATCTAACTTCTCCCCCTTCTTGACCTTCTTGGCCAAGGAGGTTAAGAAAGACTTGGTAACTCTTGAGGAAGAGAGAGAGTTCTTCAGACTTTGCACAGAGGCACTGACCCCATCTATTTGGGTGTGCATGTGTAGGATTGAGGAATGAATCTGGGAGCAGTGCTCATCCAGCATTGCTTGGAATGTTTGAGCTGCTGATGCAATGCACTGAGTGAGGATAGCTTCAGTAGATGCAGATGGTTCATGTTGTGGTTGGGGATGAAGAGAGAGTGGTGAAGGTGGTGATGAGGCTGGAGAGAAGTTAGTTGATACATGAGGTATGGGTGATAAAGGAGGTGGAGAGGATGAGAAAGTAAGAGGAGGAGGAGGTGGAGAAGCTGCTGTTTGAGGAGCAGGTGTTTGAGAAGAGGTAGGTAGAGTAGGAGTTGTGAGGGTGGTAGAGACTATTTGAGTGGATGATGGTGGTAGAGAAGAATTGTCTCTTTGAGGAGAAGGAGGAGGAGATGGATGAGTAGGAGAGTTAGGAGGAGAGGGAGTCCTTTCAGGAATAGAACCAGGCTTGGGGATTTGCCTAGTCATTTGGAGAAGAGGGCAATGGACATCCTCTTTCCAGGAGGGATAGGAATTCGTTTTGACCTACAGAGGTCAGGGAAGGAGTGGAAGAGTACTTGACTCATAATCCTCATGTAGGCATTCTCTTTGTGAGAATATCTAGAGCCTATCATCTTGAGCAGACAGCTGGCCCAGTCTATTTTCTTCTTCAATACAAGAGCCCCCATGATGTTCAGTTGCTGCTTGGGCACTGCATCATGGGCAGATATCTTACATAGTAGTATGTTTCCTACTATATCTGCTAGTAGTCTATACTCCTCAGAAAAGTCTATTTTCTTTAGATGGGTTGGTTTATCCCTTGAAAACTTCATGATGGTTAGCAGATTCTTGATTTCATCAGGTGTGAGGTCTATAGATTCATCACCTAATAAAGGAATAATTTAGACTTGTTTAGTCATTCTTTTAGAAGCTCATTTGCTTTCCTTATTTCATTTGAACAAAGAGGATATTAGGATATACCTGATGTAAGATCAAAGGTGGCCCTAATATGTTCTGCTGAGATTAAGACTGGTGTCTCATATAGTGGTCCCTGGATTTCTCCTTGTTCCGATATCTAAACATGAGTTATTAGCTCTGTGAGCTCTGATTCCAAGAGCTTGCACCTAGTGGAGATGAGCTTGTCCAGTCCTGCTGCAGTAAAAAGAGCAATGATGCTCTTGTAGTTTTCTGCGGCTGCTTGGAAAGACTCAAGGTCAATGTCGAAGCCTGAGTTGATTTTGGGAGCCAATTTAGGTCAGTGAAAGAGAGTGGAAAAATCGGCTGGTCTGAGGAGCAAGAAGGATGAAAGATGCAGAGTCGTGAAGGCTTCTAACTGAAGAGACTATTTAAGTCAGGTGAAGCGTCGAAACTGGACTTAATTCGAGGCTTATTCGGTATTTCAGTGGATGTGACTGAAAGTATTGCCGCTCATTTTTATGAAGTCGACGTTACATCGATAGGGGATCGATGTTACTTTGACTGAAGGAGATCAGTGCCTGCGTCGAGGTCTTCTCGACGGTGCGTCGATTATAAGTCGATGTGACTTTTAATTTTCCTAAAAGTTCTAAGTGTTTTATTTCTTTTCATCTCTTCCTAGCCCTAAAGATTTCTAAGTCAGTCTTGGACAACTTTCTACAGATAGTTTGATTGATTGTGCCAACATTGTTTGGCAAGGTGTCCAGTTTTATTACATATACAACATTTGATTATCTTCGTATTGTGAGAATTTAAGTTTAGAGAAGGATGGAAGTGTTGATTAGAATAGAAGGTTTGATTAAGATGGGAATTTTGTTTAGGATAAACATTTTGGTTGGGATAGAGGTGTTGATTTGGATAAAAATCATGATTGGGATGAATGGGTCATGAATATGGGTTAGGATGAAAGGCTTTTGGAGAAAAGGTATTTAAGTTGCTCTGAACTTTTGTGCGTCGATATCTATTCGACGCATGTTGATAGTCGCGTAGATTTGTATTCGGCGCTTTCTGATGAGTCCTGATCATATACATATTTATGGACTCATCTGGGCCGTTTATTTAGACATTTCACTGCACTTTAGCCCTGTTTTAGTTCATATTTGATATCCTATGCTAGGTGCACCTTTTGGCCCATTTTGGTGTGATTTCTTGTTTATTTTCATTAGTAGTGTTCATGTGCTGTTTAGGTGCTACTTTCAGTGGCTAGATTCGTGGTTGTACGCTAGAACAGGAGTCGTGCAGGTGTTTCCGGTGCAATTCTGCACAGGAACACTGCGCACGATCACTGGTTCTATTGCGCACGACCACTGGTCGTGCGCCACTGATCGTGCGCATTTAACCCCATTTTCATGAGTTCTGTTTGGTGTAGTGCGCACGACCACCGGTCGTGCGCCACTGCTCGTGCGCACTGACCACTAATTTTATAAGTTCTGTTTCATCTATTACGCACGACCACCAACGATAGTGCGCACGACCACCGGTCGTGCGCCACTGGTCGTGCGAACATTTTATTTTATAATTTCTGTCTTTGCAGGTTCCGTCTAGGCAGAGCGCACGATCACAGGATTCTAGTGCGCACGACCACTGGTCGTGCGCCACTGACCGTGCGCACTGTTTAATTCCAGCGCCTATAAAAGCCCTGCTCGCGATTTAGGTCAAAACCATCGCCGTTTTTCCGCCCGACTCCGCCGTTTTCGCCATTTTCAGAGGGCTTTCACACCCTAGGCCTCCTCCATCATCCAAGGGCTTAAAGGAAGGGATCCTACACTCATCTTCACCGCCAAGCAAGGAGTTCTTCGCATTTGACGTGGCCGGGTGGTAAATCGCTGGAGAAGACGGGTCCATTGGGAGGTGTGACAGCCTTCCTCTACCCCGGACGCAGTTGGGACCGAGCTAGGACGTGGATTGACAACCCAACGATTCCTACCGTGAATCTACAATGAGACTCCGGATTCGGTCGTATCTCTTGCCTCTTTCTTCTTCCTTTTGGTGATGAAATGTTTGTAATCTCTTTATTTAGATGATGTGCACTATGAATCTTATCTATTAATGTTTATTTCATGTTTATGGAATCATTTTATTCATATGTGTGAATGAGGAGCGCCACCATCCATTTTCCCATCCCACCACCGTGTCCGGTGCCGCACTAGCAATTGCTAGTGGCGTGCTTGGTGAAGAGGTGCTTGCGACCCTCAATCCGTAAGCCTACTCGCCCATCCGCCTACCGAAGCGTGGCATCGCGGCCCGTATTCCATCCCGCCTAACGAAGCAGCGCGTTCAAGGCCTGCATAGTTCGATCCATTAGCCTACTCGTCCATCCGCCCTTGCGACGCAGCGCGCTCAAGGCCTGCCTAGTCTCCATCCCGCCAAGCGAAGCATTGCATAGCGGCATTGCATAGGAGTAGTTAATAGCTTTTCTTTTATTTTCCAAAAGCCAACCCAACTCCCCCGCATTCCATCCGCCTAAGGACTTCGATCTCAAGTCCTTCCTCGACATTTAACTCCACCTTACTGTGTTCCTCAAGAGACCGACACTCGGGGATTTATTCCCAACATTTATTACTTGAACGATCGGTACACTGCCGTTTCGTGTCGCAGTCGAGCTACCGCCTATAGCGGTGTGTGAGATTTGCGCCATCAAGTTTTTGGCGCCGTTGCCGGGGAACACAGTCGTGTGAGTTTTCTGGAGAGGGAGAACCTGAGAGAAAAGCCCTTCCATTTGTAAATTGCATTTTCTGTTATTTTATTTCTGTTCTTTTTATTCCATTTTCTTGTTTTTATTAGGTTGCTTTAGTAAATTTTTGTTAGGTGTAGTATTTTGCACATTTTGTCTGAATCGTATTATCTTCACATTATGTGGGCACATCTCAATTTCCGTTGCCGTTGGTGTGGAGCTTCCTCCCACTCTAGTGATGAATGCCCTACGGAGAATAGTAGGCATAATTCTTCTCGCCCAGCATATAGAGCATCGACTCCGTCTGATACTCCATATGGTGAGCGTAAGTCTTATGGCTACTCTGCTGAGCCTTTACCGTCTTACTTCTTTTCGGCTCCAGCCCCCGCTGTGCCAAAGAAGCCCGCTAGGCAGTGCCAGTTTTGTCGGAGCACAGATCATGCCCTGAAGGATTGTGCTGCTTTTCGTCGCCAATTGGATGAGGATGACGAGCCGGATATCCGGATCGTCCCGAATCCTAACTCTGGCGGCACACCTTCAACATCTGGTTATGTGTCTTTGTCACCTTCACATCTTGAAGGGTATGGCATGGACACGGTCACTGGATGTGTGGCTGATCTGGGCACCGACATTGCTGAGCCTATTCTCCCTGTGCATCCACCACTTCTAGTGGATTCGATTCTTTCCCCTATTGTGCATTCTACTTTCGTTTCCGACGACATTGTTGAGGATGTGTCGCATGAGGAGGTTGTTGATCTTTGTGTTGTGCCTATTCCTATGGAGGGGGACAACCTTCTAGGTGAAGAGGAGTTTTCCTCAACACCGGTGGAGGAAGTCCAAATCCTAAGCCTGGCCACCGTTGATCCCGCCAACTCTTGTAGCATTGATGACAATGCTAACATTATTTTACTTTCCCAATCTGCCGGGAGTGAGACCGGGACCACTCCCCCGATTTTGGATTATTTATGTCATTCTTCTCTTTTATTTCCTGACCCCCCTTCTTCATCTGAGCCTGTGCAGGATGAGTCTTCACAGGTACATCAGGAGGACTTGGAGCATGATGCTCAAGTCAATGATGAGAGCATCTTTTTATGCGAGGAGGTTGATCCCTCCTCCATTAAGGAAGCCTCATTCGTTGCCTTCTCCTCCTGCGGACCTGCTGTGGACGATACCTTGCTAGGCAAGGATATTTTTGGTGAGTTGAGTGAGGACCAGGCCTCCTCCTCTTCTTACTTTCTTTTCCCTCTACCTGTGATGGGCAGGTTTTATCTTTATGCAGGTAGAGGGGTGACTGTTCTATCACCGTATCGGTACCCGCAACCGACACGGATATTAGGCCAGTTACCTGTCCACTTCTCCTTCCATAGGCCCATTAGCTAGAACCTTTAAGATTTTGAATAAGTCGTGCTGGGATGACAATAACCCCAGTAGTTATCTTCCTTTTCTGCATTTCTATTTTTATCTAATCATGTTTAGTTAGTAGTATTTTCTTCTCAATTTTCTTTTGTCTTTTGTTTTTGCGGAGCTGACCCCTGCAGGTATCTTTTCTGGATGGCGGATGCTGCAGCTTCATTTTAGCTTACACGCCAATCTTCTGGTATGCTCATTTCTGAGCATTGGGTACTCTCTTTCCCTAGCTCTTTTCTGAATTTCATAGATATATATTGTGTGTATTGTCTAGTTTAAGTCTGGGGGAGAGTAGTTTTGTTTACCCGCTCACGTGCACTATTGCACTGCATGCTAGAAGATTTCATTTAAATTGTTGTTCATTTTCATTGCACACCACATCACCCACTTGATCGCGTACACATCTGTTTGTTTGCTCTGTTGCGAATTTAATTCTTCTGCTTATTTGGGAAAGTTTAGGTGATGGCTTAGGATTATGTAGCAGAGTAAAATGTTGACTCTAGTAGTGCTCCTGGTCGAGTGCTCAGTTGCATAGAAATTTGTGTAGATTAGACTTCTTTTTATACTTATGGTTTTATATTTTTTTCTATTAGTGTAAATGTTGTTTACTCTACTCAAATGGTGAATCCGGTGTGAATCAAATGGTAGCATAGGGATGTGTGTAAACGATCGCTAGATTCGTATTGCTTGAGTCGAGAGAAAGGAGAATCTTTCTCGGTGGCTAGAACTTGCCCCAAGCGATTCTTGAAGCATGGGTATACGGTTAGTCAATTGCGTGAATGTGATATAGGCCATCATTTTGGCCCGGTTGAGCTTTTGTGCCTATCCCTACCGCTTTATCCTCGCTAGCCCAGTTGTGCCTACCCGTTCTTTGATTCAGCCCCACTTTCATTTCACCAAAGCCTAAATGCCAATCCTAGTCGCACACCCAAATATGAGCTGTAGCTGTTTATTACTTTCATGAGTTGGGTTGTTGATGTGATATTATATTTGTGAAGATGTGGATGTGTCCTATTGTTTATTTGCTGAATATGATAAGAAAAGAAAAAAAAAATGAAATGTGAAAAAGAAGTTAAAAAGAAAGGAAAGAGAAGGAGTGTTTAATTGAAAATCTTTATGTATAGATTTCTGTTTGGGAGTAGGCGGTGCACGCACCCATGTTGTTAAGTTCAAGTCTGGGGGTGTTGTGTACCCGCGTGTTTGTGTGGCGAATGAGGATTGTATCCTGCATTAGCTCATTTGGGTTTAGTGCTTGAGCCGTCGTTTTTATCTTTGTTTATCCTCACCTAAACCCAAGCCCCAATTAAAACCTAAAGTCCTATTGATTCACGCATTTGAGTCAAACCAGTGCCGTGGAGAGAATGTGACCGGGCAAGCTTATGGTCACCGACACTGATGGATTTCAGTGAAGTTTGTCCCGTATCCCGATCTTGGTCAATGCTCGTCTCAGCGTTTAGTTTACTTTCTCCGTATGCATGACCGGATGATTCGTCGTTGTTCACCATTTTGAGTAGTTGTAATATGCTTTTACTCTTTTAGAAATTTATTAACTGTTTTTATAATCAGTAGTCTTTTCTACTATTTTTCTTATGCACGTGAGCATGCGACTTCGCATGGTACTTTGTAGTGTAGTCTTAAGCCATCTACTTCTCTTCCCCCGTTCGCGTAGAATTTGTTTGCTCGGGACGCGCAAACAGTTAAGTCTGGGGGTGTGATGAGTCCTGATCATATACATATTTATGGACTCATCTGGGCCGTTTATTTAGACATTTCACTGCACTTTAGCCCTGTTTTAGTTCATATTTGATATCCTATGCTAGGTGCACCTTTTGGCCCATTTTGGTGTGATTTCTTGTTTATTTTCATTAGTAGTGTTCATGTGCTGTTTAGGTGCTACTTTCAGTGGCTAGATTCGTGGTTGTACGCTAGAACAGGAGTCGTGCAGGTGTTTCCGGTGCAATTCTGCACAGGAACACTGCGCACGATCACTGGTTCTATTGCGCACGACCACTAGTCGTGCGCCACTGATCGTGCGCATTTAACCCCATTTTCATGAGTTCTGTTTGGTGTAGTGCGCACGACCACCGGTCGTGCGCCACTGCTCGTGCGCACTGACCACTAATTTTATAAGTTCTGTTTCATCTATTGCGCACGACCACCAACGATAGTGCGCACGACCACCGGTCGTGCGCCACTGGTCGTGCGAACATTTTATTTTATAATTTCTGTCTTTGCAGGTTCCGTCCAGGCAGAGCGCACGATCACAGGATTCTAGTGCGCACGACCACTGGTCGTGCGCCACTGACCGTGCGCACTGTTTAATTCCAGCGCCTATAAAAGCCCTGCTCGCGATTTAGGTCAAAACCATCGCCGTTTTTCCGCCCGACTCCGCCGTTTTCGCCATTTTCAGAGGGCTTTCACACCCTAGGCCTCCTCCATCATCCAAGGGCTTAAAGGAAGGGATCCTACACTCATCTTCACCGCCAAGCAAGGAGTTCTTCGCATTTGACGTGGCCGGGTGGTAAATCGCTGGAGAAGACGGGTCCATTGGGAGGTGTGACAGCCCTCCTCTACCCCGGACGCAGTTGGGACCGAGCTAGGACGTGGATTGACAACCCAACGATTCCTACCGTGAATCTACAATGAGACTCCGGATTCGGTCGTATCTCTTGCCTCTTTCTTCTTCCTTTTGGTGATGAAATGTTTGTAATCTCTTTATTTAGATGATGTGCACTATGAATCTTATCTATTAATGTTTATTTCATGTTTATGGAATCATTTTATTCATATGTGTGAATGAGGAGCGCCACCATCCATTTTCCCATCCCACCACCGTGTCCGGTGCCGCACTAGCAATTGCTAGTGGCGTGCTTGGTGAAGAGGTGCTTGCGACCCTCAATCCGTAAGCCTACTCGCCCATCCGCCTACCGAAGCGTGGCATCGCGGCCCGTATTCCATCCCGCCTAACGAAGCAGCGCGTTCAAGGCCTGCATAGTTCGATCCATTAGCCTACTCGTCCATCCGCCCTTGCGACGCAGCGCGCTCAAGGCCTGCCTAGTCTCCATCCCGCCAAGCGAAGCATTGCATAGCGGCATTGCATAGGAGTAGTTAATAGCTTTTCTTTTATTTTCCAAAAGCCAACCCAACTCCCCCGCATTCCATCCGCCTAAGGACTTCGATCTCAAGTCCTTCCTCGACATTTAACTCCACCTTACTGTGTTCCTCAAGAGACCGACACTCGGGGATTTATTCCCAACATTTATTACTTGAACGATCGGTACACTGCCGTTTCGTGTCGCAGTCGAGCTACCGCCTATAGCGGTGTGTGAGATTTGCGCCATCACTTTCTCCAAATGGCGTCGATGTGATTTCAACGCATAGAGAAAATTGCGTCGATAGGAAGTCGACATGCTTTTGTTCAAGCGTCTAGAAGAGGTCGAGGCATCTGAGAGGTTGCGTTGAGTATAAGTCGACGCACTATCATTTATGCGTCGATATGAAGTCGACGCAATTGTATCTTCAATTTTCATTTTACCTTTTTCTGTTTTTACTCCTTTATGTGTTGTTTTTCTTGGATTAGTTGTTTCTTCAGATGAAGTTTGTGAGTCATTAGCTGAATAATATGATGTCTCATCAAATTCCTTTATTACTTTGAAGGAGTTTTCTTCCTAATCTTGTGGGTCTTTTTCTTGGTTTGTCCATTTGACAGGTTTAGTGAATTTTACAGGGCTCATCCAAGCAGGTTTCTTGGATGGAATTAGGCTAATTAATGGATCAGCCCCTAGCCCAAGATTCTTGTGTCTTATTTTTTGTTTTTCTGTGATTTCCTTAAGAGTTTGGCTTCTCATTTTTATTGATTCTTCAAAGGCCTTTGCATGGGATACCTTATCCTTAAGGAACTGATTTTCTATTTTAGCCTTTTCTACCTCCTTTTCTATGATGTTATCCCTTAATTCATAATCTTTAGAGCATTTAACTTCTCTATTTCTCTGGTTTTTAGCTACATTGATTTGTTCTCTTATATCTTTAATTTCTGAAGTTATCACTTTGAAAATCTATTTTATCAAACATGCTTACCTCATCCTTATCCTCAGATTCCTCTATGAGAATAAGGCTATCTTCTTTTTCATCTTCAGAAGATATGCTTTCTTCTGATCCTGTCTCACTCCATGATTTAGCACTATCATTATTCTTTGATCCTTCAAGGGCCATCAAGCATAGATCTTCTTGCTTAGATTCTTCATTGTCACTCTTGGAAGAGGAACTGTCCTCAGAGCCTGTTTCACTCCAGGCTTCTGCAATAAGGCCTCTTTCTTTCTTCTTCTCCTTTTTCTTGGGATCTTTCTTTTTCAAAACTTTCTTTGTCTCAGCATTCTCTGGATATTCTGGGGCAATATGTCCAGATTTCCTGCAAGAATAACACACAATTTCTTTAGTGGGAGTTTTGTCATACCTTGGTTTTGACTCCCTTCTTCTTGATCCCTCTGTCTTGACCCATTTCTTAAATCTTCTGGCCAGGAAACTGAATAGTTCTTCTTCAGTGACAGGAGTCCCTTCTTCTGTTGCCTTTAAAGCTATGTTCCTATCTTTTGAGGAGATTGGAGTGTTTTCTCTTCTCTTCTTCTCTTCTCTAGTTTTCAGCAGTTGCTCATAGGATTTGAGTTTTCCTAAGAGAGCATCTGTTGAGATTTCCTTTTGTCCTCTTGTGTCTCTTATTGCCCATGTTCTTGATTCCCATAAACTAGGGAGACTCATTAGCAATTTGTCATTAATCTCAGTGAGAGAGATCTCTCTATCCAAGTTTTTCAATTGATTGATGATTAGACTGAATCTGTCATACATCTCAGAGATACTCTCTTCATTTTTCTTTTGGAAGTTCTCATATTGTGAGATCAATAGAGCCTTCTTATCTTTCTTTTCATCAGCACTTCCTTCCACCATCTTTGTAAGAGCATCCCAAATTTCTTTGGCTGATTCACAGTCAACAACCCTTTGAAAGATGTCATCTGAGAGGGTTGAGACAAGTATGTTCATGGCCTTTAGATCACATGTTCTTGCCTTCTTCTCATCTTCTGTCCATTCAGATCTTGGAACAAGTGTTTGTGTGACATTGCCATTTGCATCCTTTCTATAAGGCTTTGGGGGACATGTCACAGTAATATTAAACAAGTTATCATCAATAGAATTCATATAAATTCTAATTCTTGTTTTCCAAACTGCAAATTTTTCAAGATTGCACATTGGTGGTCTGGTGGAAGCATAATCTTTGATTTGTGCCATGTGAAAAATAATTGTTAGAAATATATGTATATATATATATGAAAGGTAGGACCTTTTTGATCAAGGAGTTATCCTTTTTAGATCAACCTCGCTTTGATACCAATTGAAAGTGCACAGTTAACCTCACTAGAATTCTCTAGAGGGGGGTGAATAGAGATTAAAAATATTTTGTGCAAAGTTAATATATATATGTGTATGATCACAGATTAGAGCTTCCCACGCACACCAACAAGAATTAAACAAATAAAGAAAGTAAATGCAAGAAAAGAAATCACAGCACAACACAAAGAGATATAGTGGTTCCCCAAACTTTGGGTAGTCCACTCTTCTACCCCCTTGGTAGTAAATTCACTATCTTATACTGAGTCTTTTGATAAGGAGACTCTTAGAACCACCCTGAGTCTTTTGACAAGGAGACTCTTAGAACCAACTGAGTCTTTTGAAAAGGAGACTCTTAGAACCAGTACACTGAATTTTTTGAAGAGAGATTCTAAAAACTCTTTTACAATGTTTAAGTAAGAATAAGAAAGTAGAAAGAGATAAGAACAAGAATGAATCTTCTTCCTAGCAAGAAGATTGGAAGCACAAGAAGTGAATTAAATCTTTCTTCTATAGAGAGAAGAAGATTTGTAGTTTTTCCCTCTTATGTGAGAGCTATCAGAATTTGCAGCAGAGTGACTTCAGAAGTAGGAGAAGAAGAATGCTTGAATATTGCTGCAGGGCTATTTCTCAATTCTCTCTTTATCACTTGGGAGCTTTTCCTCTTTTTCAATGAGTAAAAATGGTGGATCCCTCCTTGTTCTTTCTGTCGACCTCCTTCATATATATATATATAGCTCTGTTCATTCAAATAATACTCATAGGAGGAAAGAGAATTAGAAGGATAGAAACATTTCCATAGTTAGCATACCAATAGAAGGAAAGAATTCATTCCAATTTCAAATAATGTCCATAATGAATTTTATCAAATTAGCCAAGAATCTAATAGAGGAAAAGAAAGATTCAGAACGGCTATAAGACATAAATTGATTCCATATAAATCAGATCTATAAGATAAGGAAAGAGATCTGGCAATTTTGAATACTGTCATAAAGATCGACGTGCGTCGATTATTATTCGAGGCAAGCGTCGAATACATCCTGTATGGACGTCGAGAGGATAAAAAGGAAGGTGCGATGACAAAGGTGCGTCGACTACATTAGATGCGTCGACTGGAAATCAGAGTAGCGTCGACAACACATACGTCGAAGTCTTCCTAAAGTTACTTCGACTCATTCTGAAGGAAACGTCGACTACATTTCGACGTTGCGTCGAAAACCATTCGACGCATATTTACTTAGCCTTATTTTTCATTTTAGAATTCATATTTAACTCTTTTTCAGGGGTTAAGAGAAATCATTTTCCCAACACATAACTTAATTAATCAGTTTGAAATCAAGCCCGCCATCCTGAACATCATCCGTAACAACGCACAGTTCTCTGGGATGCCCAGTGAAGACCCACATCTCCACTTGGCAGAGTTCCCCGACATTTGCGGTACCTTCAAGTATGCAGGAATCACTGACGAAACAGTCAAGTTGAGACTGTTTCCATTCTCACTGCGGGACAAAGCCAAGGTGTGGCTTCATTCAATCCCTCCAGGAACTGCTGCCACTTGGGATGCGCTCGCATCCAAATTTCTCGCCAAATTCTACCCAGTGGACAAGATTGTGAGCCTTCAGCGCGAGATCGCCACCTTCAGGCAAGCTGAGCAGGAAACCCACGCAGAAGCTTGGGAGCGTCTTGGTGACCTCCTGCGCAAATGCCCAAATCACGAGCTCCAGCCGTGGAACATCGTGGAGACCTTCTACTTTGCCATCGAGCCCAACCATCGGGCGATGATTGACGCTGCTGCAGGAGGAACCCTGATGAATCACATGCCCGAGGAAGCTCTCAGAATTCTGCAGGACACCGCGTCCCACAGCACATTCTGGACTGCGAGAAGAAATGCGCCTAGAAGCGCTCGGGGACTATTCGTTGTGGATTCACTACCTCCCGCTGTTGCGCCCGCTTCTAACATTACATGTGAAGATGTGGAGGCGGTTGTCACCACTCATACGAGTGCCCAGGTAGAGGGCTATCAGGTGAATTATCTCAGCTAAGTTTAAATGAATCTTTGAATTTCGTTGGAAATCAAGCTAAGGGGGCACCCTACGGAAATGTTTATAATCCGGGTGTGAGAAATCACCCCAATTTTTCATGGAACCAAAATGCTGCAGGCCAACGATGGCAACCGGGCCAGCATCAATACGATGCTCATGCGTCCGGAAGTCAACCAAGGCCGCCTCAGTCGGGTTATAATCAAGGTGCCCCAGTCCCTAAGAAAAGTAATCTGGAAGAGTTGATGGAAAAGTTTATGGAAGTCGCCAACACAAATATGGTGAACCAAACCGCATCCATGCGTAACTTGGAGATGCAAGTGGGCCAACTGGCTCAAGTGCTAACCGAGCGTGCGCAAGGGACCCTTCCCAGTAATACCAAAAAAAATCCAATTAACCAAGGGAAGAGTCTCTCCGACGCGGGAGTGGGTGAACTAAGTGAGTTGGTAGTCTCATGCTCCATTAACAATATTGAAACGGCAGCCCTATGTGATTCCGGTTCATCTCGCAATGTCCTCGCCTTGCAGGATGTTGGTAAACTGCAACTTAAAATGGATACGGATGAACGGAAGTCACTAGTGCTTGCTAATGGGACTGTAGTAAAGGCTGAGGGAGATGTCAGGAATGTGGAAGTTACAATCGAGGGGACGGTAGTGGTTGCCGACTTCCAAGTTTTGGGACCAAGTCTGAATCAATCCATCCCCATCTTGGGAGTACCGTTCTTAAAAGAGAGCGGTGCCACCTTAGACCTTTCTAAGGGGTGTGTTGTCTTACCATGTACGGTGACACCCTCCACTTGCCCCAAGATTGTATCTGAAGCAGTAATTCACTCTCCCCTTATTTTTACTAAGGAACCATCTAGTGATGCAGAAGCTGAGAAAAGAACAGAATCGCTAAAAGGAGCAAAGAAAGAAGAGAAGTTGCAAGTTGTGACGGAAGTGGGGACGAAGGCAGAAGACAGTACTGAGACCAGAATGTTGAATGATGAGGGAGAAGGCAGAATAAAGCGCCTTATGAAAATTTGCCCAAGTCAAAGTATCAATTGTAAACATTTTAAGTAGGTCCATTGGGCTGATCCGGTTGCCACGACAGCAACGGAAGGGAATCCACCCACCACCAAGGCGGGAAATTCTGCCAGTTATCAACGTTGGCGCTCTCCAACTGTGGAGAAGCTGAGGCAAGAAAAACTTTTGCATGAAGCACGCTCTTTTGCCCTCCGGCGCGAGAAGGAAGAGGTTAGGGGCAAGGGGGAGACATCCTCCTTGGGCCCTAAAGCCTTCACCTCTCTCCCATCTCGCGTAGCTAGGGAGAACCACCACAAATCAGCATGCAGCTGATGCGTGATGGGGTCTCGGGGTTGTGATTGTGCTGCTTCTTCGGTCAGATTTTGTGCTCTATTTTGCTTCTTTGCTGTGTTGTTTTGCTTTGTTTATTTTGGAACAATGTCTACTACTGTGAACAATGTTTAATACAGGTATTTGGTCCACCTTAAAGGATGTTAAACAAAAGGGCTTCTTGGGAGACAACCCATGGGGAACCACCCGGTTCCGTCTTTCTTTTTAATCTTTTTGTGTACTGTTATTTCAGTTCTGCTAACCTTGTTGGTGAAGCTAGCTCTTGCGTGGTGGACGATGATGAAGGAGAAATATTTTCAAAATGGGATTACCGCACTTCTGGCATGCTCTTTTATGAACATAGGTCAACTCTACCCCTCTCTTATTTATTGCTGAATTGTTTAATTTAGATAGTTTTAATCAAGTCTGGGGGAGAGAGATCGAGCTGTGCACATGCACACACGTTGCATGACATGTTAGAATGTGCTGAGTTAGGATTTGTATTTTGTCGCGCACATTGCATACACTTGCACCTAGTTCACGCGCACTTGACCACTCGTGCTTACTGGGTATCGCTGCGAGGTTTTCCAGCTCGTAAGAATTGAATTGTTAGCAGTTGAGTGAGGAGTAGAGAAAAATGTTGACTCGAGTAGTGCTCTAGTCAAGTGCTCCCGTCACGCCTAGAAATTCAATTAGAGTAGAATTAAATTCAGAGTTATAATTTAATTATTTCTATTGTAGTAGCTGCAATTCATTTTACTTTAGTGGTGAATCCAGTGAATCCAACGGTAGCATAAGGTCGAGTGTAGCTAGACTAGTAGTAGCTTATTACTAGGGTCAGAAGGAAGGGCAACCTTTCTCGGTGGCTAGAACTTGCACTAGGCGACTCTCGACACGATTGTGTTGAAGTACTCGTCATGAAATATGATATAGGCCATTTCTTGATCCGTTGGCTCTTTTGAAATCCTCACCTACGTAATCACCATTGCAAGCCCACTTGAGCCTACCCTTCCTCCTTGTTTAGCTCCACTAAAAATTTAACCAAAGCCATACGGCTGAACCTATTTTCGCACCAACCTTTGAGCTGAAAGAAATTTCTTTCTCGATCACATTTGGTGTCATTTTTGTTATGTATGGCAGCTTCAAATTAGCTAAGGGAGTTGTTTTATTGTGCATACAAACGTCATTTTGTTGATGAGAGAAAAGAAAAGAAAAGAAAAGAAAAGAAAGAAAAGAAAAGAAAAAAAGTGGTGCAAAAATGATACTCTCTCGGCAAATTCAATTTATTTTTGGCTTAGCACACACCTAGTGTTCAGTTGAAGTCTGGGGGTGTCGTGTAATTACTGAAAATTTTGTATTGGTGATTGTTATTCTCTTGAGTGCTCAGGTTGTGTTGAGTGCGATTCCCGTCGTCCTTCTACTTACCTAGCTTATACTCAACCTAAGCCCAATGATTGCCTATAAGTCCTATTGATTTTAGTTACGAGTCGTCTCATGTAGTAGAGAGAGTGCGAACGTGCAAGCCTATGGACACCGACTTTGATGGATTTCTTAGGAGTTTGTCCCTAGCTTCGATTCGAGTAATACTCTACTCATTAGTCACGCTATTTTCCCTTTTTGCGCGACCGAAAGATTCACCGGGATTCACCATCCAAGTAAAGTAAATTCCAAACCACTGCTTTAGAAATAATTAAATATAATCTTGAGTTTAATTCTGTTCTAATGCATTTCTATGCACGTGTGCATGCGACTTCGCATGTTTCTCTACCGCTCAAACTCATGCTAACATCCATTTGTTCCGACAGGAGAGCTGAGTAGTTTGCCCGAGACGTGCAAATGGTTAAGTCTGGGGGTGTGATGAGTCCTATTTATATATACATTTTTGGACTCATTTGGGCTGGTATTCTAGTCTTTGCACCACATTTTAGGCACGTTTTCATTCATATGGACTATTCCATGCTAGGTGCACTTTTTAGCCCATTCCGGTGTGCAATTGCGCTCCTTGTTGTTGGGGGTAAGCACATGGTGCTCCCCTTCTCTTCTTCTATGTTTTTCTGATGCTGGACGTGTATTCCCAGCCATTGTATCTTGTATGCAGGTGGCCGGTTCGTCCCGTTTTCCCCCAGAAGTAATGTCTGTGCATATCGCACGGTCGTGCGTTTCCTTGACGCACGGTCGGGCGCGGTCGTGCATTTGTGTCTGGGCTGAAAATGGAGCGTCAGAGTTTACTCGTGCATTTTGACGCACGGGCGGATTCGCCCGTGCGTGAGTAAAACGCACGGTCGACCTGTGTCTTCCTGATTTCAGTGCTTCGGAGTTTACCCGTGCATTTGAACGCACGGGCGGTATTGGTCGTGCGTGAGCAATTCGTACGACGGCGCAGCGTCTTCCCCAAGCCACATTTTATGAGTTAATAACGCACGGTCTGCGCACGGTCGTGCGTTCGACCGAGCGTGACCATTTTTCTGCCTGTTTAGTATAAAATGCAGGAATCGAGGCAGTCAAACAGAGAGGATGATTGGAGACGGATTGGAGCGATTCAGAGAGCGGGAAATCAGTTCCTTCCTGCTGCTCTTGAGGGCTGAAGGCTTTCCCTTCATCTCCACCACCATAGAGGCCATGTTCGGTGATTTCCACCTCCATCCTTCCATCCGGGAGCACTAGGAAGCTTTCTCCACCATTAGCTCAAGCATTCCTCGCCGAGAGACCATAGAAGCGCTGAAGATCGTAGGAGCGGTGACATCCTCCTTCGAGTTAGCTCACCATCTGAGGGCCGAGCGCGGAGAGAGCCCGACAACCTCTCCTTCCGGCCGAGAACCCAAGACACGGTGACTTCTTCTTTGTGGTCCTCTCTAACCTTTGATGCTTGTACTTGTTTATGTGTTGTATGAATGCTTGTTAAGTTAATCTTAAGGATTATTGCTTGTGTTCATGTCCATTGTTGATGTGGTGGCAAGAATAGTCCTTTTTCCTAGTGATTTTCTAAGTTTCGTTGTGTGTGAAGCCACTAGAAATTGCTAGTGGTGATGTTTAGAGAAGAAGTGTGTGCGACCCTCAACCGTCATAGTTACATTACGTCCACGCGCCTCCCAAAGCACGGCATCGCGGACGTTGCATCCATCCCGCCTTACGAAGCGAAGTTTTGACCCGCATCTCTTTTCTGCACTAACTTAGGAAACCCAAAATCAATGCCCTTGTTTTTCCTTTGTTTGCTCATATAACAATCGATTCACCACACATTTCGTTCACCAGAACATGCATTCCTTGAGAGACAAAAATCTATTCCCAATTTTATTACTTGACAGCGACCGGTGCACTTACCGAATACGCATCAGTGATAGGAATGGTTATTCATATACGTCGGTTGTATAAGTACCCGAGTACTTGCAAAAGCTTCATAAGCATGTTCATAAGTAAAGAGCATGTAAAAGCAAGCACTAACATCAGGTATAAGAAGCACAACTAACAAGTAATATGACAATGGCATAGTATAAGCAAGTAATGAAATAACACAGAAGTAAGCAGTTTATATCGTACCATAACTTATATGAATGCCCATACAAACTTATAAGTTAAGGTTTCCAATTTGGGGCCAATCATATAAAAGTGCCCATTCTAATTTATATGATGGACCCGATGCGGTGCAATGTGATAGAGAAATTTGTGTTCTCCAATCTATACTCGATTAAGGCAAGTGTACCTATCGAAATATAGCATAGGTTATGAAGAATATCAAGGTCGTATTAGACTCGGGGCTGTCGAGTACTTTTACTTCGGGAAAACAAAACTATTATTTTATCGAATAATATATTATTAGTGACAATTCATAATTAAAGTTAAAATAAAGAAATAAAGAAAGGAAAACAAATCTTGATCAAAGCGCGCTTGGAATGAAAATCAAAAGAGATAAATTCTAATCCGATCCTTGACCGTGGAGATTCTCAGACTATGAACGTACCTCTTTCGAGGACTACGCCCAACTAAGTTTAGGAAATATCAATTGAATTTCCATTCTATAATTGATAACCTAAGACTCGCTTTACGAGGTGAATCCCACTATTGGCTTTTAGTCCAATCCGTAAGGGTAACGTCGTCCTCATTCAAGGATTGCATTCTACTCTTTTTATCCTTGAGCGATCGATTCATACTCACGAGCTGGTTCAGCTAACTAGAGTTTGAAAACAAATATCGCAATTCATAACCGAAATATGAACACGATACGTTAATATTCAAGAATAAATCAAAGGAGAAAAAGAGATAAAAACGAATAAGAGAAATTATTTCATCCAAGACTCGCAATTTTCAAGATCTAAAATAAAATCTATTTAACATGAAAATAAAAGAGATGAAAGAAATAAGACAATAACATTTTATTAAAATAGCTTTGAATTACAATAAAAGAGGGTACAAGAAATTGAAAGCCTTGCATGAATTGAAATCTAAAACTACTTTGCATAAAATGAAAATACATGAAATTAAAATCTAAGCTAAGAAATAAGAAAATACAAGAAATGAAAGAAAAGCAATTCTGCCCCAAAAGGGGGCAGAGGAGAGGAGTTTCGACCCAAGAATGGTGGAAAAAGGGATGCCTTGAGATCTGGAAGAGCTGCCTTTTTATAGGCAAAATTGGGGTTACACGCCCTTGGTCATGCCCATGACCAAGGGCGTGTAATGGACGTGATCAAAGCTGGAGTAGGAGACGCACCTTCTGGAGTTACTGCAGGCGTTACATGCGTGTCACGCCCTTGGTCACGCCCGTGACCAAGGGCGTGTAATCTTAAAACAGCGCTGGAGCGGGAAATCTTGGCGGGAAGCTGTGACTCGGGCGGCAAGGGAGTTACACGGGTGTGACATTGTAAGTCACGGGCGTGTATATGGCTGGATCAGGGCGTGACTACTGGATGAGTGGCGAGATCGGCTGGAGGATACACGGGCGTGACAATTGAAAGTCACGGCCGTGACATGTAGTGTCACGGGCGTGTACAGGGCAAAATTTGCGGCGTGTCTTCAGGCCACGGCCGTCTGAGCTGGAGGATGTACACGGGCATGACACAGCAAGGTCACAGGCGTGACTTGAAGCACACGGGCGTGACATTGAAATTTCTTCTTGGAATGAGTCCAGGTTGGCGGTAGCAGGTCTGGAATGGTTTTATGTTGACACGCCCTTGGTGACAGGCGTGACTGAGGGAGTGTACTTGTATTTTTCGGCAAAAACTCCAGAAATCCCGAAAAACATAAAACAAACTTAAGTTAGTGAACAATTATAAAAAGAAATGATTATTTAGTTAAAATAGACATATTATTTATAAATTCAAATTATTATTAGCCTGAAAACTATAATAATATTTGGCAAAAATACTTCTCATCAAATACCCCCATACTAAGCTTTTGCTATTCCAGAGCAAAAGTATGATAGATATTCATAAGACATTAATAATATTTGTAATTAAACTAAAATTTTCTTGAATCAAAAGAAAGCTTAAAAATAAAATTTAGGGATTTTAGAGATAAGTCCTAAATTATGAAAATAAGATAAAAAGAGAGAAATGTTTAGCCAAGAATTCTCAAATTATTTAACTAGCAGACAAAATTAAGTAATTTGCGAATCAAAATTAGATTAGAATTATAAAAACTCCAATTTTAAAGAGGCTTACGGAAAAAATTCAAACTACTACTTATGCTCTCCCAATATTTTAATTTGAGTCTAAAATCAATTATATTGGCTAAAGGGGTTGGGGTAAACATGAAGCTAGCTTTGATTAGAGGTGATGAGTTTTATCCTCTCACCCCATCTTTTTTTTTCTACTTGTACATGTTTAGGAAAATGATGAATTTTATCCTCTCATTTTCCATGACATATAATCTTTTCATAATAAACTTCATAAAAGGGAGGTGCATATGTTTAGGAAATAATGAATTTTATCCTCTTTTTTCCATGACATATGATCTTTTAATAACTTTTTTTTTCTTTGGGTAGGGCTAAAATAAATTTTAGATTAAATTGAAATATTTTGAGAGCAACTATAGTAAATTGAAATTTCCTAAGGATCTAAAAGCATGAGGTAAAAATAATTAAAATCTAAAGTTGTTAAGCACAACTACTACAAAATTGAGACTAATTAAAATAAAAGAGAAAAAGTGCTAAATAAATTACTCTAATCAAATTAAGATCATAATAAATTCCTTAAAACTAAATCAACTAAAAATTAAATTTTACTAACCATGATAAAATAGAAGATTAGCCAATTAAAAATAGTTAAAATGCTTATAAATAAACTCTCAAATGTTTGATTTTAGAAAAAACAAAAACCTAAGTAAGGGGTTACTTGATTATCATTAATTTTTTAAGTTTTGAAATTTTTCTATATTTTTTTTTTGTGGAATTAATTTTTTTAAAAATTTTAAAAATTAGGAAATATACCCCCATACTTAAAATTCAACATTGTCCCCAATGTTGAAAACTAAGTATGAAGAAGAAAAGAAAAAAAATGGGAAAATAAATTTTTTTGACATGTTTTAATTAGTCTTGGACTTCCCAAGGTCAACCCGGTGAAGGGCTCGCAAGGTACTAGAGGCTGTGATGGGAATTCAAGCCCAGTCCTTTCCAAGAATTTAATTATAGCATAATTTTTTTCATTTTTACATTTTTTTAATAAAATTAAAAGGAAAAAGAATGATAAAATTAATAGTGTTTCCCCTTTTCGAAATATCGACAAAAAGTTCCCCGGCAACGACGCCAAAAACTTGATAGAGAAATTCGTGTTCTCCAATCTATACTCGATTAAGGCAAGTGTACCTATCGAAATATAGCATAGGATATACAGAATAGCAAGGTCGTATTAGACTCGGGGCTGTCGAGTACTTTTACTTCGGGAAAACAAAACTATTATTTTATCGAATAATATTTTATTAGTGATAATTCATAATTAAAGTTAAAATAAAGAAATAAAGAAAGGAAAACAAATCTTGATCAAAGCGCGCTTGGAATGAAAATCAAAAGAGATAAATTCTAATCCGATCCTTGACCGTGGAGATTCTCGGACTATGAACGTACCTCTTTCGAGGACTACGCCCAACTAAGTTTAGGAAATATCAAATGAATTTCCATTCTATAATTGTTAACCTAAGAATCGCTTTACGAGGTGAATCCCACTATTGGCTTTTAGTCCAATCCGTAAGGGTAACGTCATCCTCATTCAAGGATTGCGTTCTACTCTTTTAATCCTTGAGCGATCGATTCATACTCACGAGCTGGTTCAGCTAACTAGAGTTTGAAAACAAATATCGCAATTCAGAACCGAAATATGAACACGATACGTTAATATTCAAGAATAAATCGAAGGAGGAAAAGAGATAAAAATGAATACGAGAAATTATTTCATCCAAGACTCGCAATTTTCAAGATCTAAAATAAAATCTATTTGACATGAAAATAAAAGAGATGAAAGAAATAAGACAATAACATTTTATTAAAATAGCTTTGAATTACAACAAAAGAGGGTACAAGAAATTGAAAGCCTTGCATGAATTGAAATCTAAAACTACTTTGCATTAAATGAAAATACATGAAATTGAAATCTAAGCTAAGAAATAAGAAAATACAAGAAATGAAAGAAAAGCAATTCTGCCCCAAAAGGGGGCAGAGGAGAGGAATTTTGACCCAAGAAGGGTGGAAAAAGGGATGCCTTGAGATCTGGAAGAGCTGCCTTTTTATAGGCAAAAGTTGGGGTTACACGCCCTTGGTCACGCCCATGACCAAGGGCGTGTAATGGGCATGATCAAAGCTGGAGCGGGAGAGGCGCCTTCTGGAGTTACTGCAGGCGTTACATGCGTGTCACGCCCTTGGTCATGCCCATGACCAAGGGCGTGTAATCTTAAAATAGCGCTGGAGCGGGAAATCTTGGCGGGAAGGCGTGACTCGGGCGGCAAGGGAGTTACACGGGCGTGACATTGTAAGTCACGGGCGTGTATATGGCTGGATCAGGGCGTGACTACTGTATGAGTGGCGAGATCGGCTGGAGGATACACTGGCGTGACAATTGAAAGTCACGGGCGTGACATGTAGTGTCACGGGCGTGTACAGGGCGAAATTTGCATCATGTCTTCAGGCCACGGCCGTCTGAGCTGGAGGAGGTACACGGGCATGACACAGCAAGGTCACGGGCGTGACTTGAAGCACACGGGCGTGACATTGGAATTTCTTCTTGGAATGAGTCCAGGTTGGCGGCAGCAGGTCTGGAATGGGTTTTATGTTGACACGCCCTTGGTCACGGGCGTGACTGAGGGCGTGTACTTGTATTTTTCGGCAAAAACTCAAGAAATCCCGAAAAACATAAAACAAACTTATGTTAGTGAACAATTATAAAAAGAAATGATTATTTAGTTAAAATAGACATATTATTTATAAATTCAAATTATTATTAGCCGGAAAACTATAATAATATTTGGCAAAAATACTTCTCATCAAATACTCCCATACTTAAGCTTTTGCTATTCCAGAGCAAAAGTATGATAGATATTCATAAGACATTAATAATATTTGTGATTAAACTAAAACTTTCTTGAATCAAAAGAAAGCTTAAAAATAAAATTTAGGGATTTTAGAGATAAGTCCTAAATTATGAAAATAAGATAAAAAGAGAGAAATGTTTAGCTAAGAATTCTCAAATTATTTAACTAGCAGACAAAATTAAGTAATTTGCGAATCAAAATTAGATTAGAATTATAAAAACTCCAATTTTAAAGAGGCTTACGAAAAAAATTCAAACTACTACTTATGCTCTCCCAATATTTTAATTTGAGTCTAAAATCAATTATATTGGCTACATGGGTTGGGGTAAACATGAAGTTAGCTTTGATTAGAGGTGATGAATTTTATCCTCTCACCCCATCTTTTTTTTCTACTTGTACAGTTTTAGGAAAATGATGAATTTTATCCTCTCATTTTCCATGACATATAATCTTTTCATAATAAACTTCATAAAAGGGAGGTGCATATGTTTAGGAAATAATGAATTTTATCCTCTTATTTCCATGACATATGATCTTTTAATAACTTTTTTTTTCTTTGGGTAGGGCTAAAATAAATTTTAGATTAAATTGAAATATTTTGAGAGCAACTATAGTAAATTGAAATTTCCTAAGGATCTAAAAGCATGAGGTAAAAATAATTAAAATCTAAAGTTGTTAAGCACAACTACTACAAAATTGAGACTAATTAAAATAAAAGAGAAAAAGTGCTAAATAAATTACTCTAATCAAATTAAGATCATAATAAATTCCTTAAAACTAAATCAACTAAAAATTAAATTTTTACTAACCATGATAAAATAGAAGATTAGCCAATTAAAAATAGTTAAAAATGCTTATAAATAAACTCTCAAATGTTTGATTTTAGAAAAAAAACCTAAGTAAGGGGTTACTTGATTATCATTAATTTTTAAAGTTTTGAAATTTTTCTATATTTTTTTTTATGGAATTAATTTTTTTAAAAATTTTAAAAATTAGGAAATATACCCTCATACTTAAAATTCAACATTGTCCCCAATGTTGAAAACTAAGTATGAAGAAGAAAATAAAAAAATGGGAAAATAAATTTTTTTGACATGTTTTAATTAGTCTTGGACTTCCCAAGATCAACCCGGTGAAGGGCTCGCAAGGTACTAGAGGCTGTGATGGGAATTCAAGCCCAAAGCGTCCTTTCCAAGAATTTAATTATAGCATAATTGTTTTCATTTTTACATTTTTTTTAATAAAATTAAAAGGAAAAAGAATGATAAAATTAATTGTGTTTCCCCTTTTCGAAATATTGACAAAAAGTTCCCCGGCAACGACGCCAAAAACTTTATAGAGAAATTCGTGTTCTCCAATCTATACTCGATTAAGGCAAGTTTACCTATCGAAATATAGCATAGGATATAAAGAATATCAAGGTCGTATTAGACTCGGGGCTGTCGAGTACTTTTACTTCGGGAAAACAAAAATATTATTTTATCGAATAATATTTCTAGTGATAATTCATAATTAAAGTTAAAATAAAGAAATAAAGAAAGGAAAACAAATCTTGATCAAAGCGCGCTTGGAATAAAAATCAAAAGAGATAAATTCTAATCCGATCCTTGACCGTGGAGATTCTCGGACTACGAACGTACCTCTTTCAAGGACTACGCCCAACTAAGTTTAGGAAATATCAATTGAATATCCATTCTATAATTGATAACCTAAGACTCGCTTTACGAGGTGAATCCCACTATTGGCTTTTACTCCAATCCGGAAGGGTAACGTCGTCCTCATTCAAGGATTGCGTTCTACTCTTTTTATCCTTGAGCGATCGATTCATACTCACGAGCTGGTTCGGCTAACTAGAGTTTGAAAACAAATGTCGCAATTCATAACCGAAATATGAACACGATACGTTAATATTCAAGAAAAATTCCAAGGAGGAAAAGAGATAAAAACGAATAAGAGAAATTATTTCATCCAAGACTCGCAATTTTCAAGATCTAAAATAAAATCTATTTGACATGAAAATAAAAGAGATGAAAGAAATAAGACAATAACATTTTATTAAAATAGCTTTGAATTACAACAAAAGAGGGTACAAGAAATTGAAATCCTTGCATGAATTGAAATCTAAAACAACTTTGCATAAAATGAAAATACATGAAATTGAAATCTAAGCTAATAAATAAGAAAATACAAGAAATGAAAGAAAAGCAATTCTGCCCCAAAAGGGGGCAGAGGAGAGGATTTTCGACCCAAGAAGGGTGGAAAAAGGGATGCCTTGAGATCTGGAAGAGCTGCCTTTTTATAGGCAAAAGTTGGGGTTACACGCCCTTGGTCACGCCCGTGACCAAGGGCGTGTAATGGGCGTGATCGAAGCTGGAGCGGGAGAGGCGCCTTTTGGAGTTACTGCAGGCGTTACATGCGTGTCACGCCCTTGGTCACGCCCGTGACCAAGGGCGTGTAATCTTAAAACAGCGCTGGCGCGGGAAATCTTGGCGGGAAGGCGTGACTCAGGCGGCAAGGGAGTTACACGGGCGTGACATTGTATGTCACGGGCGTGTATATGGATGGATCAGGGCGTGACTGCTGGATGAGTGGCAAGATCGGCTGGAGGATACACGGGCGTGACAATTGAAAGTCACGGGCGTGACATGTAGTGTCACGGGCGTGTACAGGGTGAAATTTGCGTCGTGTCTTCAGGCCACGACCGGCTGAGCTGGAGGAGGTACACGGGCATGACACAGCAAGGTCACGGGCGCAACTTGAAGTACACGGACGTGACATTGGAATTTCTTCTTGGAATGAGTCCAGGTTGGCGGCAGCAGGTCTGGAATGGATTTTATGTTGACACGCCCTTGGTCACGGGCGTGACTGAGGGCGTGTACTTGTATTTTTCGGCAAAAACTCCAGAAATCCTGAAAAACATAAAACAAACTTAAGTTAGTGAACAATTATAAAAAGAAATGATTATTTAGTTAAAATAGACATATAATTTATAAATTCAAATTATTATTAGCCTGAAAACTATAATAATATTATGCTATGATTATGAATGATGAACTCACCCATGCATTTTGCTATGTCGAAATAGACCTTTATTTCTCGCTTTTTGAGGGGTAGCTAACCGCTCAGGCATCTCGCATCGTGGCCAGACGGAGACAGTGGAACGAGCTTCTCCACTACTAGGACGGTATGAACACTACCAGTCCTAGGCCTCTGTACGCATCGACGCTAAGAACACACAACGGAGACCCTGCGTACTGCTCGACGCTAAGAACACACAGCAGAGCCATCAGCGACACAGAAGGGGACTTGGGTAGGTGAGCACCAAGAGTCCAACCCAACCGGTCTAGAGTCTAACTGTCGGCTTCTGTCGGTGTCACGACTAGCAAGCCCGTAGACCCGCCACAAGTAATCCTCCAAACAAGATCCATACACCACCATGTGTAAGCCACGCAACCCATGCAATTCCCATGCACACCCATGCTATCAAGCACCCAGGGACTCACCAATGGAGAATTCTTACCTTTCACGTCATACCAGTTCAACCGATGCTAATTAGCATCCAAGGCCCCCAACAACCGGGTCCTTAACATTTCGCCACAAGATATAACAATATCTTATAATCCACACCAAGCCATTAAGGCTACTCATATCGAGTTGTCACGACTCTATGCAGTAGCGTGTGCATAACCTGGGAATTACCTCACTAGATCCTGTAGGACTACTTGTGCATTTAACGTCACATTTCCAAAATCCTGGTCCAGATGGGCACCATAACCTCTCTTTTCAACATAATAATTATTAGCGGCACGTTTAATTATGGATTCATTCTAAAACCCAATCCACAGAAACTTCTACAAAAAGTCACAATTAATGTCGGAATCATTACCACCTAATCTCGACCTCATTGTATTATGCAATACGTATTTACGGTGCTCCACATTTTTATGACCATTACATGCAAATGCTAAACATTTATACCTCACCCATAGACAAATGTTATTTACCTTCACCATCAACCACGCGTGCCCTTTTAACGATTCCACATATAACTAGCAATTAAAAGTTCATTTAAGGAGACATCTTAACAGAAATAAATCTGAAATCGCTATCACAAGTCAATACTAGCATATACATGATTCATACAAAATTTCGGCCAAAACAGGCTGCAGATTCAGCTTTTGCATCTCCTTCAAGTTATCAAATAAAATGGCAATAACTTTAATACTACTTAATAAAAAATTATGAAATTCAACAGGGATCTACATATTGTTATTACCTATGTCTCCACCAATTTTCATGAGCATCCAACCAATATATTAGGAGAAATCCACAAAATACTGAGATCGAAAGTGTTATGACACCGTTTACTAAAACTGGATTTCTGGGTGCTACAGTTGTCCAAACATTATGATCCACCTCAATTTGGAAAGCTAACATCAAGGGCTACAACATTCTTGTTGAGTCCTAAACCCAGATCTAAGAGTGTCCTACCAAAAATCTGCTATGAAGTCAACTGCATAAATCTGGACAGCAAAAACAGCATGCACTAAACCCAGTCCAGCTTTCTGGACAGTCCACTCGACTGGACCTTTAGGGAGCTACAGGTCACTTTAGAAAATGGGTAACCTATCGTCAAAAAGCTCTTTCCGAGGGATACAACTTTCATGCTGAGCCCGAAGTCTAATTCTAGTGGGGTCAAGCCTAAAATTTGGCTTGAACCCAATTGCGCACAATTTTTTCCCCTTATTTACCAAGTGAAATGTTGTAAATTAAAATTGTCCTTAGCCAGGAGCTATTATCAACTTTATTACATATTATACAATAAAAGAAAAACCTATTTAACATAGTATTATTAATCATCTTTCCCAAACATGAATTAGGTTATTTCACCTTCTCTCCTCCAGCATTCACCTTTAAAATCCCTAAATAGCATTCCCCTCACTCTCACTCAACGACCATGGGTTTGCCCCAAATCAAATCCCATCTCTTCTTCTTAAAGAGAAGAAATGATTCCTAAAACCTCGCGGCGAACGATGCCCTAAATTTGAGGTTCCGGCTTGGTCTTCCTAAGGAGACTCCATTAAAGCTCACACGAGAAGCTCTCTTGAGCCTTCATCTCTCCTATTGTGATCTAAGACACTAGCACCAAGGGAGAGGGTTCGGAAGTCACCTAATTTTATGGCTAAGGTTGGAGCTTATCTTGATGGAAGCATGGTGGTGGTCGACCAAGCTCCAAATGCCTCTAAGCTTTGCTCCTTCAAAAGTTTCCACCATCTAATTCCCTGAAGGGAGAGGAAGAAGATGAAGAAGAAGGAGAGGAGGAAGATGAAGAAGAAGGAGAGGAAGATTTTTCCCTCGGGAGAAATGCTTAGCCCTTGTGTTAAGAGAGAATATGGTTTTCATTAATAAGCCCTGAAACTCCAAAGTTAGGTGTGGGCTTCTTATTGGACAAGGTATCCACTTCTGGTCTAAAAATAAGCATAAAATAAGCATATAAGCTTTATCGGGCGACGGGAAGAAAAAGCCCAGAATCGTCGAACGGGAAGATTTCGTCGATCGACGAATTCAGGATTATTCTTCGAATGACGCTGCTAAGATTTGAGATCGACGAATTCAGGATTTTTGTCGAACGGCGCTGCTAAGATTTGAGATCGACGAATTCAGGATTTTTGTCGAACAGCGCTGCTAAGATTTGAGATCGATGAATTCCGGATTTTTGTCGAACGGCGCTGCTAAGATTTGAGATCGACAAATTCATGATTTTTGTCAAACGACGCTGCTAAGATTTGAGATCGATGAATTCAGGATTTTTGTCAAACGACACTGCTAAGATTTGAGATCGGCGAATTCAGGATTTTCGCCGAACGGCGGCAACAACTATATTTCCGTTGATCTGCGGCTAATTTTGAGATCGACAAATTCAGAGAATTTAGTCGTACGGCGGAATCTTCTTCTAACGCTGCAAACTTCATTATTTTCCTGATTTTTATTATATTTTCCTGTCATTCCATTTCCCCCAATTAATCCAAATCCGGGCACGCACTGGAAAGCCCAAAACCGACCCAAGGTGAGTCAACACATCTCCGAGGGGTCTAGCACGAAATGGGATGTTACAAATCCAATAAACGAAGAAACAATTTCGTCCCCGAAATTTAGGTTGGGGCTACGAGGGTCTTGATCCACATGATTATCCAACATGCACTCAGTAAACATTACCCAAACTAAAAGCCCTAGCTCAAATCTCCCAACATCACACCAACAGGAAAGAGGAAGGGAAAAGGAACACAATTGCATAGCAGCAATTATCAGACATTTGAAGGTAAGAACCATAACTCAGAAAAATTTCCCAGAACTCCAAACCAAACCCAAATCTCATAAATCAGGAAAATTATTTTAGCATGAAACTAGACAGCCACCAACATATTTCCCCAAAAATTTTCTGGAGTATAAACCCAAACAGCCACTATAAGAAGGGGAAAGCAACCAAATTTCCTGAATAGATTTTCCTGGAGTACCCCCAAACAGCCAAAATATAAGGAGACTACTATAAATAATCTCTTAGGAAATGTAGAATCTAATTCTCCAAACTGCCAAGAATTAGAAAACAAAATTTCCGGGGAATTTAAGATCCAATTTCCCCCGACCCATCAAGAATTATTAAGCATAATTTCCAGGAAGTTTAGCCCGCCAAAACATCAAAACTTAGCCATTAACATATAGTCCAAGGAAAACTCCAACATAAAATAGATAGCTGATAGCCTCAAAGTTAAACGAGTGATCAACCATAAAATTCACGATGTCATATCCCTGGGTCAAACCTCAAATACCCAAACAGTTATTGCACCCGCAAGATCGTCTCTCTTATGTATTAAAAAAAGTAGAAGCAAGACTTAATCTCATCTTCTAGCACAACCATCATTAACCCTATTATTATCAATCGCTTCCATCAATGTCATCTCGTCCGAGGCAATCATTCATACAACACGCATCTTTTACACTTAGCACGACATCCACTTGATATTAAGTTTCAACAATCGTTATGATTACCTAATAATAATTCATGTGCAAGGGCATTCATGCAAAAGCCACAAACCCAGTCCAGTATTAAGCTATGTCGAGATAATTACAATGGTCAAACATCAAGGATGTTTACCACTTTACTTGAAATCCGTATAATAGTCAAGTCCTGCAATCACCCCACCATACATACCATGACATTATGCCCCTTTCAATCCATCAACTACCAAAAATGATGTTACTAGCTCAAGAGTTTAAGCTCAGGAGGCTTTTATGTTTCCAAATAGTTTCCAATTTCCGCAAGCGATCATCCGATAATGCTTATCAATTGGTTCTGGTGATATTATGAATCGCTATCGAGGCTCAAAGTAAGGTGAATCCATGACTCTACACCTCGCATGGGTTATAATCACATCATTCCCTTCTAATAACACATGACCTCGAGTCAATTGTTACTTTTGTCTACTCCCAGTTCTACTTAGATTTGCTCCGGATTCAAAAATTGGTGCTACTTTTATCTCGTGATTTAATTCATTTCATTTAAGGTCTCTTAAACCGTGAACATAAATCTTATCCAATGGTTGGGTTTCGGCACAGAGCCTTTAGAAGACTGCCTTGTCGAGGCAATACAATTACACGTACACCTACCTGTACGTATAGAGGCATATTCATATCTTCTTAAATAAATAAATTCAACTTATCCTCACTATTCAATTCACGTGTTCACTTCACGGCGTGTCTCAACACCCTTGGCGCTCTCACCCGTACTGAGAGATTATCACGAATCCAATCATCATCATTCACATACTATTTAAATAAATAGGATCTAAGAGAAAACAAAGTCGATACGTAAATAGTCCAATAAACGAAGGGACAAGCCCCCGTACGTTTTCAGACTAAATTTCTCCCACCGCCCATATGGTACATTCATCTCACATATGAGCACAACCTTAGGGGCATATCTTCCTCGACTTAGAGTTCTTACCCTATTGATCTCCGTATCGACGCACTTAACCATACCCATGAGGTTCTAATGATGGAACTCATGCTATTTGAACCCAAGGACTACCACCAAGTCCTTATGTCATCCAAGCACTTGCCAGGATCCGACTAGTGCATAGCAGCACTCAAGGACTGCCAACTCAAGTCCTTACCATCACATCAGGATATCATCGCATCCTTCACATATTATTGACATCCATCTAAAACCATGCTAAATTTTACTCAACGTTACCCCAAAAGGTCCTAATTGGTACACAACAGGATGTCATCCTTCGCGATATCTGTTACGGAATTATATAATTAACGAGCATTCTATCGGGGTTGCATCACATTTATAGCGTTGACGTTGACTCCTAGGGGTGACCCAAACATTTTAGGATTTGATTAATGAGAGACAACATCCAATTAAAAGAAACAGTATGGAGTGGACTGCATAAGGACAACCAAACAGCCCTGCCCAACTGCAAAAATTCAATAACAGTGCTCCAACTGCAGCCGACCAACATGAAGGAGGTATAGCAGGTCACGGGTAAGACAAAACGATGAAATAAACACATGTTTCCCTTCAGATTAAGACATCAACACACTAGTAGTCCCCCCAGCAACTACAAAAATTCTTCCCACAACTACGATATAGCAGTTAACTAACAAAACTCCCAAAATCGCAAGGATACAAAACCGAATGGAGCCAAGACAAGAGCAACATAACTATAAAAAATTCCCAAACAGAACATGTACAGATAACCTAAAACCAGACATGTACCGATCAAGCCATAACTGGACAGCCACAAGAAAAAGAAAAAGAGCAATAGTAACAGGAATCACCTAAATGATAGCAGCCCACAATCGACCAAATCAAAATTATTAAATAACCACAAATGCCAAAGTATAATACTTCTGCATGCCCTATTTCTCTCCAGAAAGCCAACCTCATAACAGAAATGTCAGAGGAGAAGAGGGACCAAGAAAGCTCACAGTGCTTTGAGGAGAAAAGAAACAAAATCCACTGCCTAAAATCATGCCAGCCTTTTCCTATTAGCAGCCCATATAACCTTAAGCCCTCTTTACAAATGCCCACATGCCGTCTTATTAGCACCCCATTTCCAGCTATAGGCAAACCCTCATTAGCACACCACAGTAACTAGGAGGCAACCTTTAATAGCACACTAAGTTCAGAATTCTCGTCAGTTTTCTCTCGTGACCTAGATAACTTTATTTAATGAGCCTCGCCAATTGAGAACATAAACAATGTTCAGTTGGGTTACGCTATTAAAATTTCTATCAACCCAAACATGGCATTAACAGTCTGCTTTGCTTAAGGTGAATTAACTCTCAAGAATCAAAACTTCCAATGTCAAAAATTACAAAGATTCTAACTCCTCAAGGGATCCAAGACGGTACATAACTAGCCCAATAAACGAAGAGATAAGCCCCCATATCTCTTCGACTGAGTTTCTTCTGCCACCAATATAACACATTCGTCCCAAAATGAGCCTTCTCTGGATCCGAATTCTTATCGTAACTTCTCCATATGCAACCTTCTACATAAATAGAAGTGTGAGGTATCCACATAGAGTATAAAAGACAAGCTTGGTGGTCTCTTACTAAGCTGACAATAGATTACAGGCACCAATCTCATTGAGATTGTCCTAATATTTTGGGTAAGGTGATAATATTACTCCATATCTGAGATAGAAATCTCAGGGCGTGAGTCTCTAGCATCCACACTCACGTTAAACTCTTCCCTTAGTCAATCAAGGTCACTTATTGCTTGGTCCAATCATCCCCAAGATCAGTGTAAGGTTAGGGTATGTCACGACATATCCTGCTAAGTTGACAAAAAAAATGGTATCCTAGTTAGGTTGGCACCAATCTTATGTCAGACCAACTCTAATTGTTGGAATGGGAATACCAATTACTGTCTCAGAATGAGCCAGCATCTATACGTAAGGGTACGAGTTTGTCTTAGGTTGGCACTTCCTATAGGAAAAAAGTGGACATACTTAATGTGAATCACACATGGGCACACCACCGCTTCCGCTGCATCAGTTTGTCCTCAAACTGATTTAGCTAGCAGGGGTGGCCTAGTGGTTTAATGGACTTCTTTATCTCAGGATCGTTGCAAGATGATACCATTTGTAAGAACCCCCTCCCGGAACACAAGACACGGCCGAGGGGAGTCTTATACCTAGGACAGCCGCCTTGCGGAAGCGCCATCACACGAGCTAGCCTCCCCCACAAGACGCCTATCCTGCCAGCCAAACCAACTAAACAGCGCCAACCCATCAATAAAGAAAGCATTAAAAGCCATAGATTCACAATAAGTAAGAAAGTCCAAACAGTAAGTACAAGAAGGACAGAAAGCTACACAAGCTCCTACAAATCATCAGAGTATCAAGCTAAATGCCCAAATGGCTACATCTCAAAACACTCACTCGCCTCTGCTACTGACGGTAGCCAAGGTATTATGGTCACCAACCATGCACACCTGACCTGGCTGGCCTCCTGTGTTGAACGCTGCTGCTCCAATTAAGTGTGCTCCTAAAAAGAGGGGTGCAACAACCGTTAGTCATAAAGACTAAGTGGCTTCGCATCCACTCCCCCGGAGACTCCAAGGCACCGAGCGGAAGGAAAGGAAGAAAAGCTGCAATATAAGCAATAATAGACAAAGCAGGTGACAGGAATGGTTATTCATATACGTCGGTTGTATAAGTACCGGAGTACTTGCAAAAGGTACATAAGCATGTTCATAAGTAAAGAGCATGTAAATGCAAGCACTAACATCAGGTATAAGAATCACAACTAACAAGTAATATGACAATGGCAGAGTATAAGCAAGTAATGAAATAACACAGAAGTAAGCAGTTTATATCGTACCTTAACTTATATAAATGCCCATACAAACTTATAAGTTAAGGTTTCCAATTTGGGACCCATCGTATAAAAGATCCCATTCTAATTTATATGATGGACCCGATGCGGTGCAATGCAATGATTATGAATGATGAACTCACCCATGCATTTTTCTATGTCGACATAGACCTTTAGTTCTCGCTTTTTGAGGGGTAGCTAACCGCTCAGGCATCTCTCATCGTGACCAGACGGAGACAGTGGAACGAGCTCCTCCACTACTAGGAGGGTATGAACACTACCAGTCCTAGGCCTCTGTACTCCTCGATGCTAAGAACACACAGCGGAGACCCTGCGTACTGCTCGACGCTAAGAACACACAGCGGAGCCATCAGGGACACAGAAGGGGACTTGGGTAGGTGAGCACCAAGAGTCCAACCTAACCAGTCTAGAGTCTAACTGCCGGCTTCTGTCGGTGTCACGACTAGCAAGCCCATAGACCTGCCACAAGTAATCCTCCAAACAAGATCCATACACCACCATGTGTAAGCCATGCAACCCATACAATTCCCATGCACACCCGTGCTATCAAGAACCCAGGGACTCACCAATGGAGCCTTCTTACCTTTCACGTCATACCAGTTCAACCGATGCTAATTAGCATCCCAAGGCCCCCAACAACCGGGTCCTTAACATTTCGCCACAAGATATAACAATATCTTATAATCCACACCAAGCCATCAAGGCTACTCATACCGAGTTGTCACGACTCTATGCAGTAGCGTGTGCATAACATGGGAATTACCTTACTAGATCCTGTAGGACTACTTGTGCGTTTAACGTCATGTTTCCAAAATCCTGGTCCAGATGGGCACCATAACCTCTCTTTTCAACATAATAATTATTAGCGGCACGTTTAATTATGGATTCATTCTAAAACCCAATCCACAGAAACTTCTACAAAAAGTCACAATTAATGTAGGAATCATTACCACCAAATCTCGACATCATTATATTATGCAATACGTATTTACGGTGCTCCACGTTTTTATGACCATTACATGCAAATGCTAAACATTTATACCTCACCCATAGACAAATGTTATTTACCTTCGCCATCAACCACACATGCCCTTTTTATGATTCCACATATAACTAGCAATTAAAAGTTCATTTAAGGAGACATCTTAACAGAAATAAATCTGAAATCGCTATCACAAGCCAATACTAGCATATACATGATTCATACAAAATTTCGGCCAAAACAGGATGCAGATTCAGCATTTGCATCTCCTTCAAGTTATCAAATAAAATGGCAATAACTTTTATACTACTTAATCAAAAATTATGAAATTCAACAGGGATCTACATATTGTTATTACCTATGTCTCCACCAATTTTGATGAGCATCCAACCAATATATTAGCAGAAATCCAAAAAATACTGAGATCGGAAGTGTTATGACACCGTTTACTAAAACTGGATTTCTGGGTGCTACAGTTGTCCAAACATTATGATCCACCTCAATTTGGAAAGATAACATCAAGGGCTACAACATTCTTGTTGAGTCCTAAACCCAGATCTAAGAGGGTCCTACCAAAAATCTGCTATGAAGTCAACTGCATAAATCTGGACAGCAAAAACAGCATGCACTAAACCCATTCCAGCTTTCTGGACGGTCCACTCGACTAGACCTTTAGGGAGCTACAGTTCACTTCAGAAAACGGGTAACCTATCGTCAGAAAACTCTTTCGGAGGGCTACAACTTTCATGTTGAGCCAGAAGTCTAATTCCAGTGGGGTCAAGCCTAAAAATTAGCTTGAACCCAGCTGCGCACAATTTTTTCCCCTTATTTACCAAGTGAAATGTTGTAAATTAAAACTGTCCTTAGCCAGGAGCTATTATCAACTTTATTACATATTATACAATAAAAGAAAAAACTATTTAACAGAGTATTATTCATCATCTTCCCCAAACATGAATTAGGTCATTTCACCTTCTCTCCTCCAGCATTCACCTTTAAAATCCCTAAATAGCATTCACCTCACTCTCCCTCAACGACCATGGGTTTGCCCCAAATCAAATCCCATCTCTTTTTCTTGAAGAGAAGAAATGATTTATAAAACCTCGCGGCGAACGATGCCCTAAATTTGAGGTTCCGGCTTGGTCTTCCTAAGGAGACTCCATTAAAGCTCACACGAGAAGCTCTCTTGAGCCTTCATCTCTCCTATTGTGATCTAAGACACTAGCACCAAGGGAGAGGGGTCGGAAGTCACCTGATTTTATGGCCAAGGTTGGAGCTCATCTTGATGGAAGCATAGTGGTGGTCGGCCAAGCTCCAAATGCCTCTAAGCTTTGCTCCTTCAAAAGTTTCCCCCATCTAATTCCCTGAAGGGAGAGGAAGAAGATGAAGAAGAAGGAGAGGAAGAAGATGAAGAAGAAGGAGAGGAAGATTTTTCCCTCGGGAGAAATGCTCAGCCCTTGTGTTAAGAGAGAATATGGTTTGCATTAATAAGCCTTGGAACTCCAAAGTTAGGTGTCGGCTTCTTATTGGACAAGGTATCCACTTCTGGTCTAAAAATAAGCATAAAATAAGCATAAAATAAGCATATAAGCTTTATCGGGCGACAGGAAGAAAAAGCCCAGAATCGTCGAACGGGAAGATTTCGTCGATCGACGAATTCAGGATTATTCGTCGAACGGCGCTGCTAAGATTTGAGATCGACGAATTCAGGATTTTTGTCGAACGGCGCTGCTAAGATTTGAGATCGACGAATTCAGGATTTTTGTCGAACGGCGCTGCTAAGATTTGAGATCGACGAATTCAGGATTTTTGTCGAACGGCGCTGCTAAGATTTGAGATCGACGAATTCAGGATTTTTGTCGAACGGCGTTGCTAATATTTGAGATCGACGAATTCAGGATTTTTGTCGAACGGCGCTGCTAAGATTTGAGATCGACGAATTCAGGATTTTTGTCGAACGGCGCTGCTAAGATTTGAGATCGACGAATTCAGGATTTTCGTCGAACGGTGGCAACAGCTATATTTCCGTTGATCTGCGGCTAATTCTGAGATCGACGAATTCAGAGAATTTAGTCGAACGGCTGAATCTTCTTCTAACGCTGCAAACTTCATTATTTTCCTGATGTTTATTATATTTTCCTGTCATTCCATTTCCCCCAATTAATCCTAATCCGGGCACGCACTGGAAAGCCCAAAACCGACCCAGGGTGAGTAAACACTTCTCCGAGGGGTCTTGCACGAAATGGGATGTTACAGAGGACGTGCTCGTCAAGGTTGACAAATTCATCTTCCCGGTGGATTTTGTCAATCTTGACATCAAAGAGGATGCCGAAGTACCCCTCATACTCGGCCGCCCCTTCCTTGCCACCTCCCGCGCTATTATAGACGTAAGTAACGGAAAGCTCCTCCTACGGGTTGGTGACGATGAAGTTACTTTCGGCATAAATTCCTCGATGCGGAATACATTCGAAAATGATGATTCGTGCTTTTACCTAGGAGAGTGTTGTGAGTTCGATTCATCCCCCGAGTTAGTCTCATCGGCATGTAGTGATTCCGAGCTCGTCGAGCTCCTTTATCTTGAAGAAGAAGTTTCTCACCCCGCACCACCCAAACCATTACTTATAGAAAAATTAAAAATTAAAACTTCTTATGAAGAGCCACCCGTATTAGAGTTAAAACAACTCCCCCCTCACCTCAAATATTTATTTTTAGAAAAAGAGTCTAAGCTACCCGTCATCGTTTCATCCGATCTTAGCAACTCAGAAATTTCTGAGTTGTCTATAGTCTTCAGAAAGCACCGCCACGCAATTGCGTGGCAAATATCGGATATTAAGGGTATAAACCCTTCCTTCTGCACTCATAAGATCTTTCTCGAAGATAATTCCCGCAACTCAGTCCAGCCTCAATGACGACTAAACCCGAACATGAAAGAAGTCGTTAAGGCCGAAGTTATTAAACTTTTAGACGCGGGAATCATCTACCCAATATCGGATAGTACTTGGGTTAGCCCAGTATAAGTCGTACGGAAGAAAGGTGGCGTCACGGTAGTTGCGAACAAAAATAATGAATTGATCCCAACCCGTACTGTTACGGGTTGGCGGATGTGCATTGATTATCAAAAACTAAATGATGCCACCCGTAAGGATCACTTTCCGCTACCTTTTATCGATCAAATTTTAGAGCGCCTTTCAGGTCACTCCTACTACTGTTTTCTCGATGGTTTGTCGGGATATTTCCAAATCCCGATTTCGCCCGACGACCAAGAGAAAACCACTTTCACTTGTCCCTTTGGCACCTTCGCTTATCGAAGTATGCCATTTGGTCTTTGTAACGCGCCAGCTACATTCCAAAGGTGTATGCTGGCAATATTTGACGAGTTAGTAGAGGAGGTGATGGAAGTGTTTATGGATGACTTCTCCGTTTTCGGAAACTCATTTAAAAATTGTTTAAAAAATCTCGAGCGCGTGCTGCAGCGATGTGAGGAAACAAATTTAGCGCATAATTGGGAGAAATGCCATTTTATGGTCAAAGAAGGATTAGTCCTTGGCCACAAAATTTCGGGCAAGGGGATCGAGGTCGATAGGGCCAAGATTGAAGTAATTGAAAAGCTCCCCCCCTACAACAAACGTAAAAGCTATTAGAAGTTTCCTAGGCCACACGGGGTTTTATCGGCGCTTTATACAAAAATTTTCCAAAATCACAAAGCCGTTAACCCATCTTCTCGAAAAAGAATCCTCCTTTATTTTTAACGATGAATGTCATTTGGCCTTTAAACTTATCAAAGAGAAACTTATAAACTCCCCGATTCTAGTCGCCCCAGATTGGTCGCTCCCTTTTGAAATCATGTGCGACGCGAGTGATATTGCGGTTGGTGCCGTTTTAGGCCAACGAGTGAGTAAGTATTTCCACCCGATTTATTATGCGAGCAAAACACTCACGTCGGCACAAGCAAACTACACCACTACCGAGAAGGAACTTCTAGCAATCATTTTCGCTTTTGATAAGTTTAGGTCGTATATCACGCTTTCCAGAGTTGTCGTCTTCACAGATCACTCCACGCTTAGGTATCTCTTAAGTAAATCGGACGCCAAGCCTCGTCTTTTGCGATGGATCCTCCTCTTGCAGGAGTTTGATTTAGAGATCCAGGATAAAAGGGGAGCCAAAAACTTGGCGTCCGATCAACTTTCTCGATTAGAAAAACCCTCCTCGGAAGCATTAATAAAAGCCGACATTAACGATAAATTTCCTGAAGAGCGCCTCCTTGCTCTCGAAAATATTAATTCATCTTCTACCCCCTGGTTTGAGGATTTGGCTAACTATTTAGTAGCCCGGGTCCTGCCAAAAGAATTCTCGAGTCAGCAAAAGAAGAAATTCTTTTCTGATTTAAAAAATTATTTTTGGGAGGACCCCTTTTTATTCCGTGTTTGTGCAGACCAGGTGGTGAGAAGATGCGTCTCAAGTGAGGAAGGCCTTAAAATTTTACGTCATTGTCATGAGGGACGAACCGGTGGTCATTATCAAGCAAGACGAACCGCAAGGAAGGCGCTGGAGGCGGGCTTTTATTGGCCCACGCTCTTCAAAAATGCTCACAACCTTGTGAGTACTTGCGACAGCTGCCAGCGGTCGGGGAACATCTCCCGCCGGGATGAGATGCCCCAAAATATTTTCGTATAATGCAAAATTTTTGATCTTTGGGGTATTGATTTTGTTGGTCCTCTCCCTCCCTCTTATTCAAACAAATATATTCTCGTTGCGGTCGACTACGTGTCGAGGTGGGCGGAAGCGCATGCTCTCCCCACCAACGATGCGCGAGTCATCGTTAATTTCTTAAAAAAATTATTTTCTCGATTTGGCACGCCGCGCGCTATAATGAGTGATCGGGGCACCCATTTTTGCAATAGTCAATTTACAAAAATCTTAGCAAAATATGGTGTCACGCACAAATTATCCACTGCATATCACCCACAACCGAACGGCCAAGTCGAAGTTGTTAATCGAGAATTAAAGCGGATTTTAGAAAAAACTGTTTCGATTAATCGGAAGGATTGGGCAATAAAGCTCGATGACACGCTATGGGCCTATAGAACGGCGTACAAGACCGCTATCGGTTGTACACCGTATCGAATGGTTTATGGCAAGGCTTGCCACCTTCCGGTCGAACTAGAGCACCGCGCATTTTGGGCGCTTAAATTTTTAAATCTCGATTCCACTTTAGCGGGCGAACAAAGAAAATTCCAAATGAACGAATTAGATGAGTGGCGAGCGAATGCGTATGAGAGCAATAAATTATATAAGGGGCGAACAAAGTTTTATCACGATAAACACATAAAATTTCCGAAAAAAATTTCGTCGGGCGACCTCGTCCTCCTTTATAATTCTGGCATTCGCCTTTTTCTGGGAAAACTAAAATCCCGATGGACCGGACCCTCTATTGTTAAAGAGGTTTGGTCCTATGGGACAATCTTAATTTCCCACCCAGAAAAAGGTACCTTCAAAGTAAATGTGCACCGCCTTAAGTTATATCTTCCGGGAGAGCTAGCTAGCGAGAAGAGTGAATCATTATCTTTTCATCCTATAATATGATCGGCAAGTGGGTCAAGCTACGTGACCTTAAACAAAGCGCTTTTGGGAGGCATCCAAAAGTTATCTTTTTATTGTTTTTCTTTTTATCTTAACATGTTTTGTAGGTAACCGCCGCTTCCCCCGCATCTTCATAACCAGGGAAGCCCTCTTAACCTCTCCTTCGTTTCTATTATTATTTTTGTTTTGTCTTGCATTTTTTTCCTTTTACTTCATACTTAGTTTTAAATATTGGGGACAATGTTTAACTTTAAGTATGGGGGTGTAAATAGTTCTTTGTAAATAGTTGTTAAATTAGAAAATTTTCAAAAAAAAAAATTTCTTATGTTTTCTTATATTTTAGCACTTGTAAAACCCAAAAACTCAAAAAAATTTAGAAAATTAAAAAATTTAAATCTTGGAAAGGGACGTTTGGGACCTCACCCCATCTCACCTCCTAGTACCGTGAGAACCCTTCACGGGGTATACCTCGGGAAGTCCAAGAATTAAAAAAACAAAATTTAAGCTTTTTAGTATATGTTTTTATTGTTTATTTCTTATCAAAAATCCAAAAAAAGATAATATCAAAATTCAAAAAAAAAAATATATGAAAAAACTTAAAATAATTTTTTTTTAAATCTTATACCTCTCCTATTTGTTATTTTTGTGATTTCTTAGAAATCTAGTTGAGAATGTTTATAAGCATGTTTAAGTTTTTAATTGGCTAAAATTTTGCTTATCATAGTTTGTTAATTTTAAGTTTGAGGTAATCTTGATTTAAGAATCATCTTATGATTTTAACGATTAGAGAATTTATTTAGCATGACTTCTCTTTTTATTTTTAAATGGCTTCATTTTGTAGTGAATTTGCTAAACCTCATTAGATTTCAATTATATTTTCTTCTAACTTTTTAGATCTTAGGAAATTTAATTTTACTAGAATTTTCTCTCAATATAATTTAAAGCTAGCTAGATTTATTTTTTCTCTACCCTACCCCTTTGATGGCATACAAAAAAAAAATTTTTGTAAAAGATCATATATCATGGGAATAAGAGGATAAAATTCATTATTCCCTAAACAAATGCGCCCAAAATATTTGAAAAGATTATATGGCATAGAGTAAGAGTATAAAATTCATTACTCCTAAACCATATACATTTTGGGTTGTTTTTAGAAGAGAAAAAGGAGAAAAAAAAATATAGAGGTGAGAGGATAAAATTCATCACCTCAAATCAAAGATCTCTTCTTGTGCCAAATTTTATGAAATCCCCCTTAGCCAATTATCATTGTTCTAGATTTAGTTTAAGATTATGGAGAGAGCAATATTTAGTAAGTTACTTTTCCTTAAGTTTCTTTTAAGATAGAGTTCTTATAATTTTAATCTAATCTCGTTTTATAATTTCTACAATATTGTTAAACTAATTAATTTTCTTGAGAAGTCCTTGCCTAAACATTTTTCCCTCTTTTCAAATCATCATCATAATTTAGGACTTAACACCTTCTTGAATTTACTCTTAACATAACCTTTGGTTTAAATGAAATTTTAGTTTAAAATTAAAATTTTTAAGGATGTCTTATAAATTATGTCTCACACTTTTGCTCTGGAATAGCAAAACCTCAAGTATGGGGGTCTTTGATGAGTAGTATTTATGCGTATTTTAATTATAGTATTTAGTTTAGTTTTAATTTAAAATTGCAAATATTATTTAAATTTTAGTTTAAAATCACTTCTTTTATAATTTCTGTTCTAAATGTAGTTTTACTTTTATTTTTGCAGAATTTTGGGAAAAATTGGAGAAAATCACAAGTCACGCCCTCAGTCACGCCCGTGACCAATGGCGTGTGACCTAATGATCTATGTTCGATGAAATTGGAGATGCGTTCGATGAAAGCGCTCTGCCCCTGCGTTTGACGAAATTGGAGCTGCGTTCGACGAAAGCTCTCTGCCCCTGCGTTCGACGAAATTGGAGCTGCGTTCGACGAAAGCTCTCTGCCCCTGCGTTCGACGAAATTGGAGCTGCGTTCTACGAAAGCTCTTTGCCCCTGCGTTCGACGAAGCCTGAGCTGAGTTCGATGAACGCGCTCTGTCGCACCGAATTCTAGCCCATGCTGCATTAATTAAAGCCGCCCAGGTACGCGCCCGTGACCCGAAATATCATGCCCGTGATTTTCTCGCGTGATCCCTGCATGCCGCCGAGCCGCAAGCCAGCCCATGTTGCATTTAATGAAGCCATCCCAAGTCACGCCCGTGACCCAAGTTACACGGGCGTGTAATGTCCGAATTTCTCCCGCCGTCACGCAAAGTTCACGCCACTGTCAGATCTAATGTCAGCAATGTTTACACGCCCTAGGTCACGCCCGTGACCGAGGGCGTGTAACTTGAAATTTTTGCCTATAAATTCAGAGGCTCTCCCTTGAGTTGGAAGTTCAGAAATTTGGAGAGGAGGAGGTGCTGTTAGAGCTGTTAGTGAACTTTTTCAATGCTTTTTCATGTCTTTCAATTTCATGTTCTTCCTTTTCAATTCATGTAATGTGCTAGTTCCTAGTTCTATGCAATAGTTAGTTAAAGCTTGTAGCCTTAAATCTCCTAGCTTTGTAATCTTGTTTAAGGAGTTGTAATAGCTTTACATTTCAATGAAGGTTGGCATAGTTTTCTTCACCTCTCTTTCTTCATAGTGATTTTCCTTGTTGCAATGTCTTTTTTTAGTTAAGTAAAACAACCCTCAAAAAAATCGTTCGATAAGATAATGGTGATTTTCCTCGAAGTAGAAGTAATCAACGTGCCCCGTGGAATACGACCTTGGTATTTCTAAATATCCTATACTGTTGGGGAAATGATTTATCTTAACCCCTAGAATTGAGTAGAATATAAATTCTAAGTATGAAAAATTAGGCTAAGTAAATATGCGTCGAATAGCATTCGACGCAACGTCGAATATAGTCGACGTTTCTCTCAGAATGAGTCGAAGTAACTCTAAGAAGAATTCGACGCAATCTTAGTCGACGTACCTCTGACTTCTAGTCGACGCATTTGATTAAGTCGACGCACCTTAGTCGACTCACTTTCCTTATTCTCCTCTCGACGTCCAACCAGGATGAAATCGACGTTTACGTTGAATAGTAATCAACGCACGTCGATATCTATAAGTAATTCAAAAACACGCCAGATCTCTTTCCTTCTTTCTGTAGATCTGATTTTTATGGAAAGATATTATTCTTTTATAGCCGTTCTGAATCAGCCTTTCCTTCTATTTGATTCTTGGCTAATTTGATTAAGATTATTATGGATATTATTTGAAATCAGAATGAATTCCTTTACTTCTTTAGAATATTGATTATGGAAACTCTTATCTCTTTTTAATTCTCTGTCTGCTAATTGATTATTCTCCTTTAGTAATATATTTTAAACAGAGCTATAAATAAGAAGGAGGTCGGCAGAGAATGACAACTAGTGATCCACCATATACATTTGAAAAAGAGGAAGAGCTCCCAAGTGAAGTGTGAGAAAGTTGAGAAAAGAAATAGTGTGCTGCAGCAAAGAAAAAGCCTTCATCTTCTCCTCCTTCTGAAGCCATTCTGCTGCAATTTCTGAAAGCTCTCACAAAAGAGAGAAAAGCTTACAATCTCCTTCTCAATATAGAAGAGAGATCATATTCACTATACTTGTGCTTCTAATCTTCTTGCTAGGAAGAAGATTCTGTCTTACATATATTGTCTTCTATTCTTCTACTTATTCTACTTCTTCTTCTCATTCATATTTCATTTTCAAACTGTGTAAAAGAGTTTTTAGAATCTCTCTTCAAAAAATTCAGTTGTAGTGGTTCTAAGAGTCTCCTTATCAAAAGACTCAGTCTGGTTCTAAGAGTCTCCTTATCAAAAGACTCAGTGCAAGTTAGTAAATTCCTACCAAAGGGGGTAGAAGAGTGGACTACCCAAAGTTTGGGGAACCACTATATTTCTTTGTGTTGTGCTGTGATTTTCTTCTTGTTGTTTTTCTTCTTTACTTACTTAATTCTTGTTGGTGTGTGGGTAGCTTAAATATGTGATTATTACACACATATATATATAATTGCACAAAGTAGTTTTAATCTCTATTCACCCCCCTCTAGAGAATTCTAGTGAGGTTAACTGTGCACTTTCAATTGGTATCAGAGGGAGGTTGATCTAAAAAGGTTAACTCCTTGATCAAAAAGATCCTACTTCTTATATATATATTTCTAAAAATTATTTTTCACATGACACAAATCAATGATTATGCTTCCACCAGACCACCAATGTGCAATCTTGAAAAGTTTGCAGTTTGGAAAACAAGAATTAGGATTTATATGAATTCTATTGATGAAGAATTATTTAATGTTATCTTGACAGGTTCTCCCAAGCCTTATAGAAGAGACTCAAGTGGTGAAGTGACTCAAACACTTGTCCCAAAGGCTGAGTGGACAACTGAAGAGAAGAAGGCAGGAACATGTGATGCAAAAGCTGTGAACATTCTGGTCTCAACCCTCTCAGATGAAATCTTTCAAAAGGTTGTTGAATGTGAATCAGCCAAAGAAATCTGGGAAGCTCTTACAAAGATGGTAGAAGGAAGGGCTGATGAAAGGAAAGATAGAAAGGCTCTATTGATCTCCCAATATGAGAACTTTCAAAAGAAGCGGGAAGAAAGCATATCTGAGATGTCTGACAGATTCAGTCTAATCATCAATCAATTAAGGAGCCTGGATAGAGAGATCTCTCTCACAGAGATCAATGACAAACTGTTAATGAGTCTCCCAAGTTCATGGGACTCAAGAATATGGGCAATAAGAGATACAAGAGGACAAAAGGAAATCTCAACAGATGCCCTCTTAGGAAAACTCAAATCCTATGAGCAACTGCTGAAAACCAGAGAAGAGAAGGAAAGAAGAGGAAGCACTTCATCCTCCTCAAAAGATAGAAACATTGCTTTGAAGGCAACAGAAGAAGAGACCCCTGTCACTGAAGAAGAATTGTTCAGCCTCCTGGCCAGAATATTCAAGAAATGGGTCAAGACAGATGGATCTAGAAGGAGAGAATCAAAATCAAGGTATGATAAAACTCCTACTAAAGAAATCATTTGTTATTCCTGTAGGAAACCTGGACACATAGCACCAGAATGTCCAGAAAATACTGAGAAAAAGAAAGATCTTAAGAAAAAGGGGAAGAAGAAAGAGGCTTCATTGCAGAAGCTTGGAGTGAAACAGATTCTGAGGATAACACCTCATCCAAAAGTGACAAAGAAGAGTCTAAGCAAGAAGACCTATGCTTAATGGCTCTTGAAAGCTCAAAGGAAGAACATGATGCCAAATCATAGAGTGAGACAGAATCAGAAGGAAGCATCTCTTCTGAAGATGATAAAGGAAATAGCCTTATTCTCATAGAGGAATCTGAGGATAAGGATGAGGTAAGCATTTTTGATGACATAGATTTTCTGTGTGATGATTTCAAAAATGATTTTAAAGAATTGTGTTTAGATCAACTAAAAGCTAAACAAGAAATTAAGAATCTAAAAGAACAAATTAATGTCATTAAAAACCAGAAAAATATAGAGGATACTTGTTCTAAAAATCATGAGTTAAGGGCTAATCTCGTAGAAAAAGAAATAGAGAGGGCTAAAATAGAAAACCAGCTTCTTAAGAATAAGGTATCCCAAGCAAAAGCTTTTGAAGAATCAATAAAAATGAGAAGCCAAACACTTAACGAAATCACAGATAAACAAACAAAAAGACATAAAAATCTTGGGCTGGGAGCTGATCCCTCAGCTAGTCTAATTCCATCCATAAAACCTGCTTGGATGAGCCCTGTTAAATTCACTAAACCCACTAAATCAATAAACCAAGAAAAAGACTCACAAAATAAGGAAGAAGACTCCCTCAATGAGATAAACCATTTTGATGAAACATCATACTATACAGATGAAGACTCTCAAACTACTTCTAAGAAGACAACTATGTCAAAAGAAACAACTCATAAAGAAATAAAATCAGAAAAAGGGAAAAATAAAATTTGTGAAGACACAATTGCGTCGACTTCATATCGACGAATGAATGATAGTACGTCAAATTCTACTCGACGCAATCTCTCAGATGCTTCGACCTCAAATCGACGCATGAATAAAACTGCGTCGACTTACAATCGACGCAACTACTTCCATGCATCGATTCCAGATCAACGCAATCTAGAGAAAGCGTCGAATATATATCGACGCAACTATCAACGTACGTCGAATCGATATCGACGCATACAAAATCAGAGCAACATAAAGACAGAACACTTCCATCCTCCAAAAACCTTCCATCTTAACCCCCATTCAGTACCCATTCATCCTAACCAAAACTTTTATCCTAATCAAAAATCCTTTCATAATCAAAATTACTATCCTGATTATAATTTTTATCCTAATCAAAATTATTATCCTAATCAACACCACTATCCCTTTCTAAACTCAAAATCCCATAATCTAAAGATAGTCAGATGTTATATCTGCAATAAAACTGGCCACATTGCCAAACAATGTTGGTACAATCAATCTAATTGATTATAAAAAATTAGTCCAAGAATGTCTTAGAAAACATTAGGAGCAGGAAGAAATAATCTCTCAAGGGAAAAACCCAAAATTTTTCAGGAAAATGAAAGTCACGTCGAGTTTATAATCAACGCACCGTCGATAACTATCAATTAATAACTTAAATCGACGCATGCGTCGACTCCAATCGACGTATACATTGATATGAAACCCTAACATCTTACCTCAGACTGTATCGACACTTACATCAAATTCCACTCAACGTAACGTCGACTTCATGAAAAAGAGCGGCAATACTAAAATCTCTTCGGTCACATCCACTGTAGTACCGAATATGCCTCGAATTGTGTTACATTTTGACGTTTCACCTGACTTAAATAGACTCTTCAGTTAGAAATCTTCTCGCACTCTGCATCTTTCATCCCTCTTACCTCTCAGTCCAGCCATTTCTTCCTCTTTCTCACTGACCTACAATGGCTCCCAAGATAAACTCTGGGTTCGACATTGACCTCGAATCCTTCCAAGCCACCGCGAAAACTATAATAGCATCATAGCTCTCTTCACTGAAGCTGGTCTAGATAAGCTCATCTCCACAAGATGCAAGCTCCTGGAGACAGAACTCATAGAGCTGATGACTCATGTTCAGATATCTGAACAAGGAGAAATCACAGGAACAATCCATGAGACACCTGTCTCAATTTCTACAGAACGCATTAGGACCACCTTTGATCTACCATCAGGTACAGTCCAATATTATCTTTGTTCAAATAGGGAAAACAAATCATTTTCTAAAGAATAACTAAAATAATTCCCCTATCAGGTGATGAACCCGTGGAATTTACCCCTGATGAAATAAAGAATCTATTAATCACCATGAAGTTCTCCAAAGATAGACCAATCCACCTGAAGAAAATAGACTTCTCTGATGAGTACAGACTGTTGGCAGACATAGTAGGGAAAATACTACTATGTAAGATCTCTGCCCATGATGCAGTGCCTAGGCAGCAACTGAATCTCATGGGGGCCTTTGTGCTAGAAGGTAGACTGGGCAAGCTGCCTGCTCAAAATGATAGGCTTTAAATATTCTCACAAAGAGAATGCCTACATGAGAATTATGAGCCAAGTACTCTTCCACTCCTTCCCTGACCTATGTAGGTCAAAAGGAATCCCCATTCCACCTGGCAAGAGGATGTCCATAGCTCTCTTCTCAAAATGGACCAGGCAAATTCCCAAGCCTGGTTCCATTCCAGAAAGGACTCCATCTCCTCCTAACTCTCCTGCTCATCCATCTTCACCTCCTCCTCATACAGACATCTCTTCTGTACCACCATCATCCACACCTTCCCAAATACCAACTCAATCACCTGCTCACACCTCATCTATTCCTCCACCTCCTCCATCAAATACACCTCATCCAAATGATACAGTCCCTTCTCCACCTTCATCACATACACCTCCACCATTATATCCTCCTCCATTGTCTCCTCCTCCTCCAACAGAACATGAACCATCTCCATCCACTGAAAACCTCATCACCCAGTGTATCCAGTCAGCATCCCAAAAATTTCAGGACATGCTGGATGGACAATGCTCTCAAATTCACTCCTCCATCATGCACATGCAAACCCAAATAGACTGGGTCAATACCTCTGTGCAAAGCCTAAAATCTTCTATCTCTTCATCTAGGGTCACCAAGTCTTTCTTCACCTCCTTAGCTAAGAAGGTCAAGAAGGGGGAGAAGTTAGATGAAGAGCTGCTCTCCAGCCACAAAACTCCCTCTCACAAAACCCTTCATTCTTCAAAATCTGACAGTTTAGCTCTACTCAAGACCATTGGAAATGAAGTAGTACCAGAGCTACATACTGAAGAGCAGATATCAAATGTACTGATTATAGCAAGAGAAGCTGCACAACAAGTGGATCTATTGCAAGGGGAGGCAAGTAGAGCAGAGAATGAAGCTGTAGAGGAAGCTGAAGCTCAGGGGGAGCCAGATGCTGTTATACCTAAAACTGGAGATAAATGAGAAACTAAAGAAGAAGTAAAAGGCTCAAAGGAAGTTCCATCCCAGGGGGAGCAAACTACTTTGACTCAGGGGGAGCAAATTGCTGAGACTCAGGGGGAGCTGAGGGAATCACATGCTGCTGAGAAGGAGCAACCCACAAAAGTATTCACTAGAAAAAGAAAAACTCCTCCTACCCCTGAACAATGATGATATACTCTATTTGAACAAATTGTCTATGCTTAAATGCTGATTAGTCAACTGAACATGAAAGTTGTTTATATAATTTCTTATTCTATCTTCTTCTGAATACTTAGCATACTTCTTCTCTATATAAATGCTTTGCTGAGTTGATTAAATACTGATACAATTTCTCTTTAAATACGGTTAAGACAAATAGGTGGAGATTGTTGGGGAAATGATTTATCTAAACCCCTAGAATTGAGTAGAATATAAATTCTAGGTATGAAAAATTAGGCTAAGTAAATATGCGTCGAATAGCGTTCGACGCAACGTCGAAATATAGTCGACGTTTCTCTCAGAATGAGTCGAAGTAACTCTAAGAAGAATTCGACGCAATCTTAGTCGACGTACCTCTGACTTCTAGTCGACGCATTTGATTAAGTCGACGCACCTTAGTCGACGCACTTTCCTTATTCTCCTCTTGACGTCTAGCCAGGATGAAATCGACGTTTATGTCGAATAGTAATCGACGCACGTCGATATCTATAAGTAATTCAAAAACACGCCAGATCTCTTTCCTTCTTTCTGTAGATCTGATTTTTATGGAATGATATTATTCTTTTATAGCCGTTCTGAATAAGCCTTTTCCTTCTATTTGATTCTTGGCTAATTTGATTAAGATTATTATGGATATTATTTGAAATCAGAATGAATTCCTTTCCTTCTTTAGAAATATTGATTATGGAAACTCTTATCTCTTTCTAATTCTCCGTCTGCTAATTGATTACTTTTTTAGTAATATATTTTAAACAGAGCTATAAATAAGAAGGAGGTCGGCAGAGAATGACAACTAGTGATCCACCATATACATTTGAAAAAGAGGAAGAGCTCCCAAGTGAAGAGTGAGAAAGTTGAGAAAAGAAATAGTGTGCTGCAGCAAAGAAAAAGCCTTCATCTTCTCCTCCTTCTGAAGCCATTCTGCTGCAAATTCTGAAAGCTCTCACAAAAGAGAGAAAAGCTTACAATCTCCTTCTCACTATAGAAGAGAGATCATATTCACTATACTTGTGCTTCTAATCTTCTTGCTAGGAAGAAGATTCTGTCTTACATATATTATCTTCTATTCTTCTACTTGTTCTACTTCTTCTTCTCATTCTTATTTCATTTTCAAACTGTGTACAAGAGTTTTTAGAATCTCTCTTCAAAAAATTCAGTTGTAGTGGTTCTAAGAGTCTCCTTATCAAAAGACTCAGTCTGGTTCTAAGAGTCTCCTTATCAAAAGACTCGGTGCAAGTTAGTGAATTCCTACCAAAGGGGGTAGAAGAGTGGACTACCCAAAGTTTGGGGAACCACTATATTTCTTTGTGTTGTGCTGTGATTTTCTTCTTGTTATTTTTCTTCTTTACTTACTTAATTCTTGTTGGTGTGTGGGAAGCTTAAATCTGTGATTATTACACATATATATATATATAATTGCACAAAGTATTTTTAATCTCTATTCACCCCCCTCTAGAGAATTCTAGTGAGGTTAACTGTGCACTTTCATATACTATAGACGATAAGGTACACTTGCCTTAATCGGATATTATTTTGGAGAAAATCTTTAATATTCGCTCAATTTCAAAACACCAAATTTTTATATCACACCAACCTAGTGCTGAACTGGGAGAAATGTCACTTTATGGTCCGGGAGGGAGTTGTCCTGGGACACAGAATCTCAAATATGGGAATAGAAGTCGATCAAGCCAAAGTGGACATTATCAAGAAGCCCCCTCCCCCAACATCTGTGAGAGGGATTCACAGTTTTCTGGGACATGCAGGATTTTATCGATGTTTTATCGAAAGTTTCTCGTCTATAGCTAAGCCGCTATCAAACCTCTTAGGAAAGGACGAGAAGTTTGACTTCAATAATGAATGTCTGCAAGCATTCAACGTGTTGAAGAGTTGTTTAACGACTGCTCCGGTGTTGACATCACCAGATTGGTTGCTCCCTTTTGAGCTTATGTGTGACGCTAGTGACATCGCTGTTGGTGCTATCTTGGGGCAACGAAGAAACAAGATTTTTTACACAATTCACTATGCTAGTCGCACACTGAATGGAGCTCAGCAGAACTACACAACCACCAAAAAGGAGCTATTGGCAGTCATTTTTTCTCTTGAGAAATTTCACTCATACTTCGTTTTGTCCAAAGTAGTTGTGCACACGGACCACGCTGCTCTCAAATACCTTAAGCAGTAGAAGGATACCAAAGCAAGGCTCCTCCGTTGGATCTTGATGCTTCAGGAGTATGATCTTGAAATTTGCGACAAGAAGGGGGTCGAGAATGTGATTGCGGATCACCTGTCCAGGCTAGAGTATGGAGGTCCTTCTCATCCCAACACCCCGCCAATCTCTGACTCTTTTCCGGATGAGAGGCTATTCACAGTGGGAACGACCCCGAGCAACTCCCCGTGGTTTGCAGATTTGGCTAACTTCATGGCGTGCGGTAAACTTCCTCCGAACCTGTCATTTCAGCAAAGAAAGATATTCCTCTCTAACGCAAAGTATTATTTCTGGGAAGATCTGCTGTTATTCAGCACGTGCGCTGATGGGATTGTCCGCCGGTGTATTCCCGAACTGGAGCATAAGTCTAAATTACTTCATTGTCATGATCGTGAAGCGAGTGGTCACATGGGGTCTGCACGGACAACACATAAGGTTCTTCAATGTGGCTTTTATTGGCCCACTTTATTCTGTGACTCTTATATGCATGTGAAAGAATGTAATGAAAGTCAAAGAACCGGGAACATCTCGAGAAAAGATGAAATGCCGCTCAATAATATGTTAGTTTGCGAACCATTTGATGTTTGGAGAATTGACTTCATGGGCCCATTCCCAATGTCCCATGGAAAGCTTTACATGATAGTGGCAGTTGATTATGTTTCGAAATGGGTGGAGGCGGAAGCTGTTACTGGAATGATGCCCGCACGGTCTTAAAGTTCATCCACAAGAACATCTTCTCCAGATTCGGGGCGCCGCGGACAATCATCAGCGATGGGGGCAGCCATTTTTGTAACAAACAGTTCCTTCAACTATTGAAGAAATTTGGTGTGCACCATAAAGTCTCGTTAGCCTATCACCTGCAAACGTTTGGACAGGTGGAAGTTTCTAATAGAGAGCTTAAAAGGATAATAGAAAAATCGATCCACTATAATAGGAAAGAATGGGCAATGAGGGTGGACAATGCATTGTGGGCATACCGAACTGCTTTTAAAACCCATATCGGGATGTCCCCATTTCAGCTGGTTTACGGAAAGGCATGCCACTTACCAGTAGAATTAGAACATAAAGCTCTGTGGGCAACTAAATTATTGAACATGAACATCCATGCCACAACAGGCTGACGTCTCGCCCAGTTAAACGAACTCGACAAATTTCGGCAGTTCGCCTATGAAAATGCACGCATATACAAAGAAAGAACGAAGCGATGGCATGATAAGCGTATTGCAAAAAAAGAATTCAAAATTGGAGATCATGTTCTTCTTTACAATTCCCGTTTCCGATTATTCCCGGGAAAGCTGAAGTCACGATGGAGTGGTCCCTTCGTGGTAACCGACGTTGCACCTTTCGGCGCAATTGAGATATCCGGCAAAAAAGAAGGCAAATTCAAGGTGAACGATCATCACCTAAAGATCTACGAGGGAAGCACTGCCTTGTCTGATTGTCAAGTTGTACATTTAGTTGACTAAATTTTGCTACTCTACATCAAGGGTGGGTTGTTAATTTATTTGGACAGTTTTTGTTTTTTTTGTACAATTGTAATCCGCTTCATAAGACTTGATCTTGTCGGCGGGAGCCTCATTTCCAGGTGGTGACTCTTATTTAAGATACTTTGCAATTTTATCTTGGTTGTGATGTGTCTTCTAGTTTGATATGGTACTTCTTTATTTTGCTGTGCTGGGTCGCACCTTTTAATTAGTTTTGAACACTCATTATAACTATTGCTATCAGACTTTAATACAGGTATTTGGTCCACCTTAAGGACAGTAAACAAAAGGGCTTCTTGGGAGAAAACCCATGGGGGAACCATTCGGTTCCGAACTTTCGTTCAGATTTTTGTTTATTATGTTTTGTTATTTGCTTTATGCTAACATCGCAGGTTTAAGCTCTCGCTTGGGGGATAAGGAAGGAGAAATTTAAAGAAGGAATGGCCGCACTTCTGGCATGCTCATTCGTGAGCATAGGTCCACTCTACCCATATTTACCTTATTCATGAATCCTTTATTGTATATGGCTTTGATCAAGTCTGGGGGAGAGATCGAGCTATGCACATGCACACACTTTGCATAGCATGTTAGAATGTGCTGAGTTAGGATTTTCAATTTTGTTGCACACATTGCATACATTCGCACCTAGTTCACGCGTACTTGATCGCAAGCGCTTATTGGATATTGCTGCGAGGTTCCCGGCTCATAAGAATTGGATTGTTAGTGTAGGAGTGAGGGGTGGAGAAAAATGTTGACTCGAGTAGTGCTCTAGTCAAGTGCTCCCGGCACGCCTAGAAATTCAATTACAATAGAATAAAATTCAATGTTATAATTTAATTATTTCTATTATAGTAGTTGCAATTTATTTTACTCTAATGGTGAATCCGGTGAATCCAACGGTAGCATAGGGTCGAGTGTAGCAGAATTAGTAGTAGCTTATTACTAGGGTCGGAAGGAATGATAACCTTTCTTGGTGGCTAGAACTTGCACTAGGCGACTCTTGAAATGATTGCGTTGAATAACTCATTTTAAAGCGTGATGTAGGCCGTTTCTTGATCCGTTTGTGCTTTTCAAATCCTAACCAATGTAATCACCCTTGCAAGCCCACTTGAGCCTACCTATCCTTCTTGTTTAGCTCCACTTAAATTTCACCAAAGCCATACGGCCAAACCTATATTAACACCAACAAATGAGTTTGAATGGAATTTATATATCTTTCACGTTTGGTGTTATCTCTGTTGTGTATGGCGGCTTTGAGAAAGCTAAAGGAGAAGTTTATAAAGTGCTTACAAAAGATTTATTTGTTGAGAAAAGAAAAAGAAAAAATAATTATGCAAAAAAAGAACTTTCAAGTACAATCTCTCGATAAAACAATGTATGGTTGGATTTGCACACACCTAATGTCCAGTTGAAGTCTGGGGGTGTTGTGTGGTTCTTGAAAGTGTTATATTGGTGATTTTACACTTTTGAGTACTCAGGTTATGTTGCGTGCGATGCCCATCGTTCTTCTACTTATCTAACCTAAACTCAACCTAAGCCAAATCTTAACCTATAAGTCCTATTGATTTTAGATATGAGTCATCTCATGCAGTGGAGAGAGTGCGAACGTGCAAGCCTATGGACACCGACTTTGATGGATTTCTTAGGAGATTGTCCCGAATTTTGATTCGAGTAATACTCTACTCATTAGTCACGCTATTGTCCCTTGTGCGCGATGATGCGTGTTCGGCAAGTGCACCGGTCGCTGTCAAGTAATAATTATGGGAATAGTTTCCCTGAATGTCGATCTCTTGAGGAATGCACGATATGGTGAATGAATTGCGTTGTGAGTCAATTGTTACACGCGCGAAGGAAGTAAGAACAAAGGGCGTTGTGATTGGTGACCTAAGCTATTGCAGAAATAAGAGAAATGCGGGTCGAAAGCACCGCTGCGCAAAGTGGGGGTGAGTGCAGCGGCCGCGATGCCGCGCTTCGGAATGTGGGTGAAAAGGCCACAGTGCGGGGTTTTGTGAGGGTCGTATTCACCTCTTCGCCAATATCACCACTAGCAATTGCTAGATGGCTTCACTCGCAAGCAACTCAGAATATCACAACGAAAAGTAAAACGATTCTCACAACCATAGCTGCATTGCACATGAACATCAAACAAAGGATCTATCACATTGATCTAGCAAGAGTTCATTACAATAACGCTAAAAGAAGCACAAGCTCAAGGTTTAGAAAGGACCCAACAGAAGATGTTACCGTATCCCGGGTTCTCGGCCAGAATGAGAGGTTGTCGGGCTCTCTCCGGGCTCGGCCCTCAGATGGTGTGCGGACTCGAAGGAGGCTGTCACTTCTCCAGCAATCTACAACACTTCTATGGTCTCCAAGATGAAGAATGCTTGAACTCGTAGTGGAGGAAGCTTGCAAACGATCCCGGATGGAATTATGGTGGAGGCGATTACCAGAAATGGTCTCCTATGGTAGTAGAGGTGAAGGAGGAGCCTTCAGACCTCAAAACGATGTTGGTTCACGCTCCCGGCGGAGCTGAATAGCCTAAAATCGCGGAACAGGGCTTTAAATAAGAGCCGGCAAAATAGTGCGTACGGTCACTGGCGCACGACCAGTGGTCGTGCGCACTAGAAGTTTGGCGCTCATGTGCACTATCCCAGCGGGACCTGCGACATAAAATTTATAAAATATAAAGCGCACGACCAAATGCACGATCGTGCGTAAAACACACGATCAAATTCAGAATGCTACATTGGGCAGCAAATGAATGCACACGGTCGGCGACGCACGATCAGTGGTCGTGCGCAATAGAACCAATGATTGTGCACAATGTTCCTGTACAGATTTGTATCGGGAACACCTGCACGACCCCTATTCCAGCATAAACACTAATCAAAATTACAGAAAGCGGCACTTAACCAAGCAAGAAAGACAGTAAGAATGATAAACATGAAAATACACAAAAATAGGCCTAGAAGTGCACTTAGCATGGAATAACGAATATGAAAAAAACATGCCTAAAGTGTAGTGCATAAACTAGATAATCGGCCCAGATGAGCCCATAAATATGTATATAATTGGGACTCATCACGCGACCGAAAGACTCACCAGGATTCACCATCCGAGTAAACTAGATTTCAAATTACTGTTCTAGAAATAGTTAAATATAATCTTGAGTTAAATTCTATTCTAACGTATTTCTACGCACGTGAGCATGCGACTTCGCATGGGTCTCTACCGCTCAAACTCACTCTAACACCCAATTGTTCCGACGGGAGAGCTGAGTAGTTTGCCCAAAACGTGCAAATGATTAAGTCTGGGGGTGTGATGAGTTCCATTTATACACACTTTTATGGACTCATCCGGGCTAGTTTTCACTCTCATGTGCGTCATTCTCGAGCTATTATTGCATCTATCTCTCTTATGCTCATTTATGCGCACTTGCATGCTTCACGCTCCTTTTAAGCCAGTTTTGGTGTGCATTTGCGCTTCATGTTATTGGGGGTAAGCACATGGTGCTCCCCAATCCTTTTTCTCTGTCTGATTGGTGCTGGAGGTGTATTCCCAGATGGATTATTGTGCTTGCAGGTGGCTGGATCATCTCCTTTTGCCCAGAAATCATGATTGTGTATATCGCACGGTCGTGCGTTTTCTGGACGCACGGACGACTACGGTCGTGCGCCTTCATCTTGGTAGAAAGCCGGTGATCTGAATTTATTCGTGCGTTTTTACGCACGGGCGGATTCGCCCATGCGAGAAGGAAACGCACGATCGCCTATTTTGACTGATCTTTAACTAATCTGAATTTGTTCGTGCATTTTTACGCACGGGCGGATTCGCCCGTGCGTGAATAAAACGCACGGGCACTGCTGCTTCTTCCTCAAGTCATTTTATTCGTTAAATAACGCACGGGCAATGCACGGTCGTGCGTTCGCCCGTGCGTGACTAAATTTCTGACTGTTTAGTATTTAAGGCAGGAATTCTGCTGCAATCTGGATCCCTCGCGGGAAAAGCTTGAGAAGCCCGCCATTTTCGCCTCTCCACCACCGTTCGACCTAGGAGGAGCTCCGACGACCTTTGGCTTGCAAATCTTCCGCCAAAGATCTCTCCTTGGCCTCCTCCATCATCCTTGAGCTTAAGAACGCCATAGACGGAGAGCTTCCGCTGCATTCAAGGTGTCGGACAAGAGTTACCTCGAGCTAGACCACGAAGAAGACGGGTAATAGTAGAGGAAAGTGACAGCTCCTCCGGACCCCGGGCGCAACTGAAGACCGAGCACGGACGAGGCTTGACAACCCTTCAATTCTGGCTGAGAATCTTCAGCATAGTCTTCGAGCTTCGGTTTCTTCTTTTCCCCTTCGCTTGCTTCAGAGTTTTCCTTAGATGTTTTTGTTATTATGGATGATGATCATGAACATTGTGTTTTAGTTAATGTGATTTCATATTTTTGAGATCCTTTGTGGTTCATGAGATTTGAGGAGCATCGTAATCCACTAGCCTTCTCATTCACCCTCTCACCAAAGCACGACATCGTAGCTGTTGCATCCATCCCGCCATGCGAAGCGGAGTTTTGACCCGCATTTTATTTCTGTGTAGTAATTTAGGAAACCAAAATCAAAGCCCCGATTTTTCCTTTAATCTACTCTTATAATTATTTTCTGAATCCGAAGAATCAAACTAACCATGCGCATTCCTTGAGAGATGATATTCGGGGACGTACTCCCAACTTTATTACTTGTGCGACCGGTGCACATGCCGAAACCGCATCAGTAATCCTCTCACAAACTCTAACAAATTGCAAAAGAAGAATCTTCTCTTCTATTTAATGATTCAAATGAAGAAGCCATTTTCTTAAAGGTTGAAGATGACGACTCAACCTTCTCCTCCAGAGTCTTGATCAATAACAAGAAGCTGCTACTTGTTCTATACTGGATCCACACTGTGCTATCAAGATCAATTCTCAAAGACTCTGAAAGGAGATACCTTGTGGAAAATTCATTTTAACTCAACCCGATTTAAGAAAGTCCTGAGAATCCATACTAAAAGGATTTAGTTTGGTTTTGAGAGTCTCCATTCAAAATACTCAGTGGTTGAGCTTCCTTAACAAAACTCACTTGGCTTCGGTGAGAACTTATCAACAACTCTCGGTTCTAAGAGTCTCATTACTAAAAGACTCAGTGGTTCTTGGACACCTTATCAATAGTTTTGGTTCTAAGAGTCTCTTTATCAAAAGACTCGACACTAGTAATAGTGAATTCCTACTACGTCAGAAGTGTGGATGTACCCGTGTTTATGCAACCACTATTACTATTTGTGTATTTATGTTGCTTGCATTTTCACTGTGTTTTTCTTTTTCGCACTTTTATTACCTTAGAATTGTTGTGATTATGATATAAGCAGGGTATTCGGTGAAGTTGTGAAAAATAGTAAAGTAAATCAGCCTGAATTTTAAATATTATATTCTCCCTTCTAAAGCATTTCTCAAGTGATTAACATTTCTTTCAATTGGTATCAGAGGGAGGTTGATCAGAAAAAGACTAACATCTTGATCAACAAGATTCCCTCAACACTTAATCACTTAAGAAAAGCTTATATCACAACATGAACTCTATATGTTTCAAAGATTATGCATTAACAAGTCCTCCAGTCTGTAACTTGGAAAATTTCTCTCTATGGAAGTCCAGGATTAAATAATATATGAACTCTATTGATGAAGATATTTTTTTGTATATATTTTGACAAGGCTTGTATCTCCCACAAGGACAAATGTGTTGGATCTTATAACGCCTTTAGAGAGGGGTGAATAAGTGTTTTATAAATCTTATATAAAAAGAAGCAATTTTTGAGTTAATTGAGAAAAGGAAATTTTCTGGATACTGTTGCTAATGTTGGTATTAGTGTTAACACTGAACGTTAGCTCTCCAGAAAATAAAACTCCTCAAAAAAGGTGCCTAAGTGTTTTTTCTTATAAATTCTTTAATAAAATAAAATCCCAGAAATTTAGAGAGGATGAACACAATGATTATATTTTAAAAAATAATTAAAAAGATAATAATTTCAATAACGCTTGAAATAGAGGCGATAATGATAAAATCACTTTTTGTTTCTTCACCTGTCCTTCTCCCAAGGACCGGCTGACTATAACCTATCTTACCCAAGATAAGGCCTCTAGCCTCCCCCTAGATCAACACCTAGACCTAGTTGGCATACACATGGTGGTGAATTCCCCCTAAACCTCAGAATGCCTAGTCGCCAACAATCGCGACGAATTCTCTATTGTCACAAAAATAAAATCTAAAATGAAAACTTCCTATATTGAAGAGGTCTGAAGGAGATGATGAAGAAATGCCATGAAAATTATCAGAGTTGAATTTTGTGTCCTCCTTGAAATTTCACTTTTGGAAATCTCCTTCTAACTCTTGATTTTCAAAAATGGACGTGCTTTGGAACTTAGGAATGAAGGCTCGCATGAAAGATTGAAGTTTTTCAGCATACTTGATGGAATGAGAGGCTCCTTTCCTTTAAATAGACAATGGAAGCTAACGCTAGTGTTAAGCTTAACACCATCGTTATCAGGTCATGTACGAACATGGTTGAAACCGGTAATCATTGAAGTCATGGCAGAACGTGTAAAAGCATGGCCAAACGCTCATATTAGCTTGTAACATTCGTGTTTGCTCTTGGTATCTAACTCGACGATATCCCTTCTCGACGATAAGTTAACGCGTATGTTAACTCTAATGTAGGGCATTAGCTCTCTTTCCAGAGGATCTTCTCCATTCAACATTCTACTCATAAAGATATTGTATCTATAGTTCCTGCACACTATAAACACAAGACAATCAAGATCAAATACAATGTGGGATTTGTTATTATCAAACAAAGAGATGAGAAAGACATGCTCCAACAATCTCCACCTTTTGATAATAACAAATCCTCTAGGAAGAAATCAACTATTACTAGAAAAGGTGTTTATAGTATATGATAAGCGTGATAATAGTGCATACTCCACATATATGGATACCCCCCCCCTACATAAATGCATTTCTAATTTACTCCCCTTAAATAATAGATTTCTGCAATTTATTCTCCCCCTTTTGGTATTATCAAAAGAAGGTGGGGTAGAATTTTAGCAACAGGATTTATTGTGCACTGTGTAGAGATAAATGAAAATATCAACTTGAGCAATAATTTCTTTAAGATATTAAACACAGTGGAAAATATGGTAAGCATTCTTTGAAATGAACATCTTTAAGAATTTTAAAGTATAAAATATAATGAGTTTCATGTCAAATAAGAAGATGTATGGATTTAAGTACACGAGATGCATGAATTTATAAAAATTGCAAGCATGATTGAAAATATCAAGGAAAGATAAGCTTCACAATGTGATGTAATTTGCAATTTCAAGTAAAAATAAACATTGTAAAGAGCATGCTTTTCTATCTACTGCATTTTTCAAGTTTGTAGAGAATAAGGTAGAGATGCTTTAAAGTCTAATTCTCATGAGTGGCAGTTTTATATAGGATAATGATATAAGAAAAAAGGTGTTTTGATAAAGTAAGTAAGCATGTATATAAATCAAATCTCATGAAAGCATGTAATGTAAGAACACATCATTAAATAAACATAAGTAAATTTACTTCCACACAACATTAAACAAACTTCTTCTTCTTCTTGTCTTCTTTGCTGCCACTTCTTTCCCTTTGCTCTTGTGGACACTCAGGAGTAATGTGCCCTGGTTTGTTGCAGATGTAGCAGATAATCTCCTTCCTTGGAGTTTTATCATACATAGGCATTGAATTCCTATTTTTTCTCCTTGAGTCTTTAGTCTTGACCCACTTCTTGAATCTTCTTGCTAGCAGACTAAACATTTCATCCTCAGGAGTAGAGGCCTCTCCTTCAGTAGCTTTCAGGGCTAGGCTCCTTTGGACAGGAGCTAGAGAAGTCTCCCATTCTTCAATCTCAGCCCTGTTCTTCAGGAGCATCTCATATGACTTAAGCTTTCCTAGCAAATCTTCAGCTAAGATCTCTCTGTGGCACCTTGATTCTCTGATTGCCCAGATTTTGGAATCCCATGAGCTAGGGAAGCACATGATGATTTTATCATTAATTTCAGTCAAGGATATCTCCTTGTCTAGGCCTCTGAGCACATTAATGATAATGCTGAATCTGTCATACATATCAACAACAGATTCTTCAGCTTTCTTTTAAATGTTCTCATATTGGGATATGAGAAGGGAGTTTCTGTCCTTTCTTTCATCAGCACTTCCTTCCACCATTGTGGTGAGTGAGTCCCAGATTTCCTTTGCTGATTGGCACTCAGCAACCTTCTGGAAAATGTCATCTGACATTGTTGACACCAGAATGTTCATGGCCTTGGCATCACATGCCTTGACCTTCTTCTCAGCCTCTGCCCATTCCTTTCTTGGGACAGCCTCAGTTGTTGAGGTTTCTCCTCCCTTTTGTCTGACTGGAGCAGGAGGACCTGTGAGAAGAACATTATAGATGTCTTCATCAATTGAATCCATATAAGGCCTTATTCTGGCCTTTTAGAGTGTGAACTTATTCAAGTTACACACTGGTGGTCTTGTGGATGCATAATCCTTAGTACTCATTTTCTTTATAAAATATATTTATAGAAAAGAAATAAGAGTTGGAGGTCTTTTGATCAAGGTGTTAACCTTTTAAAGATTAACCTCCCTCTAATACCAATTGAAAGTGCACAGTGTACCTCTGAGAATCCTCTAGAGTGGTGGGGGGGTGAATAGAGATTTAAATTAATTTCTATCCTAACTGTGAATACAATAAAATAATCTAAGGATTTATGCCCAATCAAGATCTCAGGCTGAATAAAATAGTGTTGAAATATAAAGCAAAAAACATTAATGTAAACTAGCTATGAGGGACAACACATAAAATTAGCAAACCAGAAGACACATAGATTTTTATAGAGGTTCCCCAAAATATGGGTACTCCCATCTTCTACCACCTGGTAGGGATGCACCACTGTGCCTGAGTTTTTTGGTAAGGAGACTCTTAGAACCACTAATCTTTTGACAAGGAGATCATGAACAACCAGATCTTTTGATAAGGAGATCTTGAACCACCAGATCTTTTGATAAGGAGATCTTGAACTACTGAATCCTTTGAAGAGGGATTAATAAAACTCTTTTACAGAAGGGAATTTGAAGGAGAAAGAAGAAGAGAAATGGTGTAGGAATTCTGTTCTCAGAATTCTTATGAAAGATGTATGATACACAGCTTCTTGAACTATCACTAAATCTGCTCTGGATTAACTCCTACTTATGATAGTGATGTATTGCAAGAGCTTTGTTTGTCAGATCCTTTGTGTTTCTGCTGATTGAGATCTGGCTACTATGAGATGGTGTTGAAGAGCAGCTTTCAAATCCTTTGTTCTTTTTCTCTGATTAAGATCAGCCTGCTATAAGATTGTGATGAAGAGCAGCTGATCTTATCTTCTCTGTATATTCTCAATTAGGGTTTCTGAGGGAAGAGGAAGAAGAGGAAACCCTAGAGAGAAGATAATGGCTGATTGTAATGAATGCCTACTTTTCTCTTTCTTCTCATCCCTTTTATTGTCCAGTTCAATTTGAGTTTCTTATCCTTTTCTGGTAAGAGCTGAAAAGGTATTTTTGTCTAGACATTTACATCCTTCTTTCCTTCTTTAATTCCCGACCCGTCCACCAACATAAAGCTTGTTTCCAAGAAAGCTTTTCTCTGTCCTCTATTAATTCTTAATTCCATTTGAGGTAATTAAGGAGCCGTTGGAGAACGGTCTTGAGAGAGGTGGGCCATGAGAGAGGGTCCAAAAATGACAGCTGAAAAGGTTTCCCTTTTCAGACTGTATTTAACGTAACGTCGAGTTTTCTCCTCTCTTATCGACGCACCTTCGAGTTCTTGTAAGAGAAGCTTCGAATTCATCCTTGCTCTGATTGAACTCTGCTAGTCGATGTTACGTCGATACCCTATCGACGTAACCGTTGAGTTGATGGCATGGCTCTAAGCTTCATTATCTGCGTCGAGATGAAGTCGACGTTGCGTCGACTTTAGGTAGCTTTAACATATACTTCCTTCTGCTCTGAGTTGAAGTAGAAGCTGTGTCGACTTCTCAAAGTGCTTCGACAGGTCCATGGCCTCTACGTCGATACCTACTCGACGGAACGTCGAATTGAATTACTTTGATAGAAGTGTGAACTACTTGGACTTCTAGTTAGAGTAGCGTCAGCAATAACTTGACGTTGCGTCATGTTAACTTTGCCCATGTTTTGCTTCTCTTGATCTGGCCTTAACACCCTAGGTTGAGTGTGACATCCTAAGACATCTAGTGATTAGATTACCCTCACTATACAATGGGTAATTCATTCCTAAGAGATAAAATCACTTTTAGGTAATTTGTTAAGTTAAATAAAAGGGTTTTCCCAACAATCTCCCCCTATTTATCTTAATAAATATTACAATTTGAATAAAGTGATTTTACACATTCCTCTTATATAATCAAGAATACATTCAAAACAATATATACAAAAGAAAATAATTGACTGAAAACTCAGAAAATAATTGACTGAAAGCTCAGACCATATCATTCAATATATAACTCTCCATAGCTGTCTTCTAGGAAGAAAATTTTTCTTACAGAGTATCTGAGCCTCATCGCTCCTTCTCAGGAGTTCTTCTTTTCCTTGAAAATACTTTTGAAGAAACTTTCCTTGGGGAAATCTGCAAGGGCTCATCATTTTCTTCAATAGTAATGTCTCTGGGAAGCTCCACCTGAGAGTGTGCACTCTCTTCAGCCTACTAGACAACTTCCTGAGCAATCTTGGCTACTTGATCTAGAACTGTTTCATTCTGAGGCTCATCCTGAACCACTGCTGTACTCACAGCTGCCATTTCAATATCCAAATCCCTTTGAACAATTGGGGCAGGCTCCCCCTGAATATCTGCTGCATCTGGGGCAGGCTCCCCCTCATCTCCAGACTCCAGGCTCCCCCTGGATCTGTGCTTGTTGGATTATAGTAGCTTTGTCAGGAGCTTCATTGGCATCACCTTTATTTTGTCCACTAAACTCTAAGACAGGTCTTTCTTCCTCCAAAATGTTCTCCCCCTTCTTAACCTTGCTGGACATAGAGGTTAAGAATTCCTTTGTGACCATGGAGGAAGATATAAAATCTTTGAGGCTTTGAAAAGATCTTTTAAAACTTAATAGCTCACCCTCCATTAATGAGTATTTTCTGTCAAACTTTCTAGCTTGAGAGGCCACCTGGTCTGCAAAGGTGGAGGAGGCTATGGCCACCGCTTTGGAAATGACCTGCTCAAGATCAATTGGTGGAGTATGAGATGCAGAAGGAGGAGGTGATGGATGAAGGTCTTCTTGGATAAGGGATAGAGGATGGTAAATGTTAGGTGAGAAATGAAGTGATGGTGGTGGAGGTGGAGACAGTTGATAATCTGGAATGACAGTGGATGGAAGTTGATGAGGGATTTGGTGAGATGGCTCAGGGGATGAAGTGGATGGTAAGGAATAATGGATCTGCTGCTGTTGTTGTTGCTGTTGAGGAGAATGTTGGGCTGGAGCATCATCCTGATGGATATCTGAAAAATTGTCCAATGGAGGTGGAAAGTGAGGAGGAGGGATAACATCCCTTGGAGGGTCTGGTATGTGCCTTTCTGGATCTTGAGGAGGGGGAGATGGAGGAGGAGAGACTGGAGCTTGACCAGGATTCTCAATTTGCCTGGTCCACTTGGAAAAGATTCCAATGTTAATCCTTTTCCCAGGAGAAATGGGCACTCCCTTTGACTTGCAGATGCTTGAGTAATGTTGAAAGAGCACTTGGCTCATTATTCTCATATAAGCATTTTCTTTATGAGCCTACTTATGCCCAATCATCTTCAGGAGGCATCTCTGAAAGTGCATAGTTAACCTCACTAGAATTCTCTAGAGGGGGGTGAATAGAGATTTAAAATAATTTGTGCAAAGTGAATAAATATATATATATGTGTAGTGTTCACAGATTAAGTCTTCACACACACCAACAAGAATTAAGCAAATAAAGAAAGTAAATGCAAGACAAGAAATCTCAGCACAACACAAGGAAATATAGTGGTTCCCCAAACTTTGGGTAGTCCACTCTTCTACCCCCTTGGTAGGAAATTCACTATCTTGTACTGAGTCTTTTGATAAGGAGACTCTTAGAACCACCCTGAGTCTTTTGACAAGGAGACTCTTAGAACCAACTGAGTCTTTTGAAAAGGAGACTCTTAGAACCAGTACAACTGAATTTTTTGAAGAGTGATTCTAAAAACTCTTTTACAGTATGTGAGTATGAAAATAAGAAAAGGAGAAGAAGTATTTAAGACAAGAAAGAATCTTCTTCCTAGCAAGAAGATTGGAAGCACAAGAAGTAGTGAATTAAATCTCCCTTCTATAGTGAGAAGGAGATTGTAAGCTTTTCAGAATTTTGCAGCAGTATGACTTTAGAAGCAGAAGAAGAAGAATGCTTGATGGTTGCTGCAGAACAATTTCTCTATTCTCTCTCTTTTTCACTTTTGGGGAGCTTTTCCTCTTTTTCAATGTGTATATGGTGGATCACTTCTTCTTTTCTCTCTGCCGAGCCCCTTATTATTTATAGCTCTGTTCATTAAAATAACACTATAGGAGAATAATCAATTAGCAGGCAGAGTATTAGAAACAAAGAGAAATTTCCATAACAAATATATCCATAGAAGGAAAGTATTCAATCTGATTTCAAATAATGTCCATAAAGGATTTAATCAATTTAGCCAAGAATCTTTTAGAGGAAAGAATGATTCAGAACGGCTATAAAGAATAAATTGATTCCATATAAATCAGATTTATGAAAGAAGGAAAGAGATCTAGCGATTTTTGAATTAATCATAGAAATCGACGTTCGTCGATTACTATTCGACGTGCGCGTCGAATTCGTCCTAGCTGGACGTCGAGAGGAGAATAAGGAAGGTGCGTCGACTAAGGTGCGTCGAACTGTCAAGATACGTCGACTAGAAGTCAGAGCTACGTCGACATAGGATACGTCGAATTCTTCTTAAAGGTACTTTGACTCATTCTGAAAGGAACGTCGATACTACATCGACGTTGCGTCGAAAACCATTCGACGCATATTTAATTAACCTTGATTTTCCTTTCTTAGAATTCATATTCAACTCTTTTTCAGGGGTTAAGAGAAATCATTTTCCCAACAATCTCCCCCTATTTATCTTAACCCTATTAAGAGGGAAATTGTACTAGCATCTCAGCATTTGTAGAGAAAAGAAATATATCAATTAAGCAAAAAAATTGGAAAAAGAGATTTTATAACCAAATTTTCCAGAATTATATAAACAGACTTCATGTTCATATCAATCAGTATTATTTTCAAACATTACTCAGGAGGGGTACTGTTTTAGGAGAGGAGGGTTTCTCCTTCTCATTTGTAGGAAGTTCACCTAGCTCCCCCTGAGCAGATTGCTCCCCCTGGGATGGAACTTCTTTTAATCCTTCTACTTCTTCAATTTCTTTATTATCTCCAGCTCCAGTTGCATCTGGCTCCTGAGCTTCTACTTCAGTCAACACAGCATCTGGCTGTTCTTTTCCAGCTTCATTCATAACAGTATCCAGCTCCCCCTGAATTGCAGTTTCTTTATCTTTCTCCCCAACTGCCACATCTTCCTTTTCAGTTTCAATTTCTGCTCTGCTTGCCTCCCCTTGTAATAGTACTACTTGATTTGCAGCCTCTCTTGCTATACTAAGTACCTCTATTGTTTGTTCTTCAGAGTGTAGCTCAGGTACAACTTCATTTCCAATTGTCTTGAGAAGTACAAGACTGTTATCTTTTGAGGAAGGAGGGGCTTGTGAGAGAGAGATTTAGGATTGGTGAGCTATTCTTCATCTAGATTCTCCCCCTTCTTGACCTTCCTGTCCAGGGAGGTTAAGAAAGACCTGGTCACTCTAGAGGAAGAGAGAGAGGTCTTCAGATTTTTCACAGAGGCACTGACACCATCTATTTGGGTGTGCATGTGAAGGATGGAGGAATGAATTTGGGAGCAGTGCTCATCCAGCATTGCTTGGAATGTTTGAGCTGCTGTTGCAATGCACTGAGTAAGAAGGGCTTCAGTGGATGCAGATGGTTCATGTTGTGGTTGATGATGAGGAGAGAGTGGTGGAAGTGGTGATGAGGGTGGAGAAAGGTTAGTTGATGTATGAGGTATTGGTGATAGTGGAGGTGAAATGGGTGAGAGAGTATGAGGAGGAGGAGATGGAGAAACTGCTGTTTGAGGAGCAGGTGTTTGAGAAGGAGTAGGTAGAGCAAGAGTTATGAGGGTGGTAGAGACTATTTGAGTAGATGATGGTAGTAGAGAAGGATTGTCTCTTTGAGGAGGAGGAGGAGGAGATGGATGAGCAGGGGAGTTAGGAGGAGAGGGAGTTCTTTCAGGAATGGAACCAGGCTTGGGGATTTGCCTAGTCCATTTGGAGAAGAGGGCAATGGACATCCTCTTTCTAGGAGGGATAGGAATTCCTTTTGACCTACAGAGGTCAGGGAAGGAGTGGAAGAGTACTTGACTAATAATCCTCATGTAGACATTCTCTTTGTGAGAATATCTAGAGCCTATCATCTTGAGCAGACAGCTGGCCCAGTCTATTTTCTTCTTCAATACAAGATCCCCCATGATGTTCAGTTGCTGCTTGGGCACTGCATCATGGGCAGATATCTTAAATAGTAGTATATTTCCTACTATACCTGCTAGTAGTCTATACTCCTCAGAAAAGTCTATTTTCTTTAGATGGGTTGGTTTATCCCTTGAAAACTTCATGATGGTTAGCAGATGATTGATTTCATCAGGTGTGAGGTCTATATATTCATCACCTAATAAAGAAATGATGAAGACTAATGAGGTTACTCTTTAGAAATTGATTTCCTTTCCCTATTTTAGTTGAACAAATATTATATTAGGATATATCTGATGGAAGATCAAAGGTGGTCCTAATATGTTCTGCAGAGATTGAGACTGGTGTCTCATAGATTGTTCCCTGGATTTCTCCTTGTTCGGATATCTGAACATGAGTTATCAGCTCTGTGAGCTCTGTTTCCAGGAGCTTGCATCTTGTTGAGATGAGTTTGTCCAATCCGGATTCAGTGAAGAGAGCTATGATGTTCTTATAGTTCTCTGCTGCTGCTTGGAAGGATTCGAGGTCGATATCGAACCCAGAATTTATCTTGGGAGCCATTGTAGATCAGTGAGAGAGGGAAAAAGAATCGGTTGGACTGAGGAGCAAGAAGGATAAAGGATGCAGAGTAGTGAAGGTTTCTAACTGAAGAGTCTTTTTAAGTCAGGTGAAGCGTCGAAACGGGACTTAATTCGAGGCTTATTCGGTACTTCAGTGGATGTGACCGAAAATATTTTAGCATTGCCGCTCGTTTTTATGAAGTCGACGTTGCGTCGAGTGGAATTCGACGTAAGCGTCGATACAGTCCGCGTTAAGGTGTTAGGGTTTCGTGTCGACGTATGCGTCGATTGTAATCGACGTATGCGTCGATTGCACTTATTGAGTTGAGTCGTCAATGTTGCGTCGATTGGTAGTCGACGTGACTTTTGATTTTCCTGAAGAATTTTAGGTGTTTATTTCTTTTTATCTTTTCCTAGTTCTAAGTCAGTCTTGGACTAATTTTTACAGATAGTTTGATTGGTTGTGCCAACATTGTTTGGCAAGGTGGCCAGTTTTGTTACATATATGGCACTTGATTATCTTATTCTTATGATAATTTGAGTTTAGAGAGGGATAGAAGGGTTGATTAGGATAGAAAGTTTGGTTACCAGGTTTAGGGTAGAAATTTTGGTTAGGATAGAGGTGTTGATTATGATGGAAATGATGGTTAGGATGAATGGATCCTGAATGGGAATTATAGAAGGTTTTTGGAGGATAGGCATTTAAGTTGCTCTGAATTTTGTGCGTCGATATCTATTCGACGCATGTTGATAGTTGCTTCGATTTATATTCGGCGCTTTCTCCCGATAGCGTTGATCTGATATCGACGCATGGACAAAGTTGCGTCGATTGGAAGTCGACGTACTTTTATTCAAGCATTGAGTAGAGGTCGAGGCATCTGAGAGGTTGCGTTGAGTAAAAGTCGATGCACTATCATTCATACGTCGATATGAAGTCGACGCAACTGTTTCTTCATAAATTTTCTTTTTCCCTTTTTCTGATTTTGCTCTTTTATGTATTGTTTCTTTTGGCTTAGTTGCTTCTTCAGATGAAGTTTGAGAGTCATCAGCTGAATAATATAATGTTTCATCAAATTGTTTTATTTCCTTGAGGAAGTCTTCTTCCTTATTCAGTGAATCTTTCTCTTGGTTTGATTTGATGGGTTTGGTGAATTTTACAGGGATCATCCAAGCAGGTTTGTTGGATGGAATTTGGCTGGTTGAGGGATCAGCCCCTAGACCAAGATTTTTATGTCTCCTTGTTTGTTGTTCAGTGATTTCCTTGAGAGTTTGGCTTCTCATGTTTATTGATTCTTCAAAGGCTTTTGCTTGGGATACCTTATCCTTAAGGAGATGGTTTTCTATTCTAGCCCTTTCTACCTCCTTTTCTATGATGTTAGCCCTTAATTCATAATTTTTAAAGCATTTGACTTCTCTATTTCTCTGGTTTTTAGCCACATTGATTTGTTCTTTTAGATCTTTAATTTCTTGTGTAGCTTTTAGTTGATCTAGACACATTCCCATAAAATCATTTCTGAAATTATCACTTTGAAAATCTATTTCATCAAAAATGCTTACCTCATCCTTATCCTCAGATTCCTCTATGAGAATAAGGCTATCTTCTTTTTCATCTTCAGAAGATATGCTTTCTTCTGATCCTGTTTCACTCCATGATTTAGCATCATCATCATTCTTTGAGCCTTCAAGGGCCATTAAGCATAGATCTTCTTGATTAAGCTCTTCATTGTCACTCTTAGAAGAAGAGCTGTCCTCAGAGTCTGTTTCACTCCAGGCTTCAGCAATAAAGCCTCTTTCTTTCTTCTTCCCCTTTTTCTTGAGATCTTTCTTTTTCAGATCTTTCTTTGTCTCAGCATTCTCTGGACATTCTGGGGCAATATGTCCAGGTTTCCTGCAAGAATAACATACAATTTCTTTAGTAGAAGTTTTGTCATACCTTGGTTTTGACTCTCTCCTTCTTGATCCATCTGTCCTGACCCATTTCTTGAATTTTCTGGCCAGGAAACTGAATAGTTCTTCTTCAGTGACAGAGCTTCCTTCTTCTGTTGCTTTTAATGCAATGTTCCTGTCTTTTGAAGAAGTTGGGATGTTTTCTCTTTTCTTCTTTTCTTCTCTGGTTTTCAGCAGTTGCTCATAGGATCTGAGTTTTCCTAAGAGAGCATTTGTTGAAATTTCCCTTTGTCCTCTTGTGTCTCTTATTGCCCATATCCTTGAGTCCCATGAACTTGGGAGACTCATCAGCAATTTGTCATTGATCTTTGTGAGAGAGATTTCTCTATCCAAGTCTCTTAGTTGATTGATGATCAGACTGAATCTGTCATACATCTCAGAGATGCTTTCTTCATTCTTCTTTTGGAAGTTCTCATATTGAGAGATCAATAGAGCCTTCCTGTCTTTCCTTTCATCAGCACTTCCTTCTACCATCTTTATGAGAGCCTCTCAAATTTCTTTGGCTGATTCACAATCAATAACCCTTTGAAAGATTTCATCAGAGAGGGTTGAGACTGTTGAATTTGTTGAAGTGGAAGTTTGGAGGTTTTTGGACCTGGGCGGTCTGGGAGGAGGTCGGGCGGTCTGGCGAGATCGCGCGACTTGGCGGTCTGTCTCTGCGGTTTGGCTTGTCTTAGCCTAGCTGCGGTCTCCTGGCTTGATCGCTGGTACAGGTCCAAGTCGGCTGGAGGTGAGGCCGCGCGGTCTGTCTCTGACCGCGTGGTGAGTTGATCATCTCCAAGTTTCTCCAGAATGCGGTCTGGTGGCTGACCAGGCTTTCTGGTGGTGTTCGCGGACTAAGGTTCTTAGTCGCGCGGTCTCAGTTCGCGGTCTCAGGAGGAGACTGGTATGCGAGCTGGTTGCTGTTCGCGGCCTCAGGAGGAGATCGGCATGCGGACAGGAGTTCGCAGATTGTTGGCGGACGTACTGTGTTCGCAGTCTCATGCGAACACAGGTGGTGAATAGCTTCGGGCGGCCGGTCTGGCGAGCTCTTTGTAGAGTCGCGGTCTGCTGTGAGAGTGGCGGTCTCTCATGGCAACATTGAAGTTGGCGGGTTCACCAAAAATGAAGTAGGAGTAATGTTGCTGATCGCGCAGTGTGACCGGTCAGGTCACGCGGTCTGGGGGGTGGTGATCCTATCTCATAGGGTGGTGACTGGATCAGGTCCCGCGCCTATAAATAGGAGGCCACTGTAGAAGCAAACAAGACACACCAAGTGTAAGCTGAGTTCGCTCTTGTTCTTGCGGTCTGGTTATTTCTGACCGGCGGTCTCTGATTGAACTCTTATTGTGCAGCTTCTGCGGATAGTGTGGGCAGCAGCGATCACCTCTTCCTATGAAAGTGTTCGGGCGGTCTGCGGCTTGGAGTTGTGGTGCTGGAGTTCGGGAGAATTAGGAGGTCGGAAGAAGGGAGCGGTCTGCGCAGCGGTCTAGTGGTGTTCTGTGGTCGGTAGAGAGTTGCGGTCTTGCAACTGGCAGAGATCGCAGGGGAGGTCGCGCGGTTTGGGCGGTCTCCAGTTATCCTCAGTTTTTTGTATTTCTCTTTGGAGTTTTGTGCTGACGAAATCATGTCTCGTCAAGCATGTCTTGCCCTGTAATTGAAGTTTGCTATCAATAAAGATCGATTGTTTGCCTAAGATTGGTTCTGGTTGTTTTGGCTAGTATCTCTAGTTGTTATTCCTGCTTGCTCTCACAAGGTCCGAGAAAATTTTCACATGGTATCAGAGGCAGGTTGGAGTGGATAGAGCAGTGAATAACTTAGAGTAGCCATCGCCTTTGTGAAGAAGGAACCAGAGGAAGAACAATGGAAGGTGGATTTGCAAGAGGTCTTGGGATTGAGATGCTTACGTCAACTAACTTCAAAAAGTGGAAGTCGTGTATGCAGAGCTATCTTCTAGGGGAGGACCTCTGGGAGGTTGTTGGAGGAGATGCAACAGAAGAGGTGAAGGCAACAGAAGCGGGTGACAATGGTCCGTCCGTGAGGGCGTGGAGAAAGTCCAATGCTAAGGCCGAGTTCACTTTGAAGCGTGCCATTTCACCTGAGCTTTTTGATCACATTTTAGGGTGTGGATCAGCTGCCGAGATTTGGGGAGCCCTGGATGGGTTGTTTAACAAGAGGAATGTAGCTAGGCTACAGTTCTTAGAGAATGAGCTGGCAAGGTCGGCTCAGGGTGATCTTTCTATCTCAAATTTCTTTCTGAAGATGAAGAACTTCTGCGCTGAGATATCAGCACTGGATCCTGATGAGCCAATTTCTGAGGCGAAGCTGAAGAGGCACATCATCCGCGGCTTGCGGAAGGAATATGTGGCCTTTGTAACGTCGGTGCAGGGTTAGGCTAATCAGCCGTCTCTGATAGAGCTGGAGAATCTGCTAGCGTCGCAGGAAAGTCTGGCAAGGCAGATGGCAGGGGTGTCCGTGTCTGGGGGAGATGGCGAGGTTCTCTTCTCAGGGAAGAAGAAGAAGTGGGATAAGAAGAAGAAGACCGCTGGAGGCTATGGGCCTTCAACTTCAGGACAGCAGGAGAGGGGCTATCCTCCTAAGGCTGAGGAGAAGAAGAAGAAGGAAGGTCTCAAATGCTACAAATGCGGGAAGATTGGGCACTTCAAGAAGGACTGCAGGCTGAATACTCAGCCAGGGCATGTTGCTGAGAAGGAGGAAGCACCGGCCAGTCATATTGATGGAGGATGGGGAGGAGCCTTCTCGGCTTCTATTGGAGCCTCGGTTCCTATCAACTATCGGGAGGACTGGATCGTGGACTCGGGGTGTGGTCATCACCTCACCGGGGATGGGTCAAAGTTTTCTTCAGCGGAGCCCTACACAGGTAACAATGCTATTATTACTGCAGATAATACTGTACATGCAGTCGAGAAGGTCGGGGTTGTTTCCTTGGGCAGTGATAGAGGGCCATTAACCTTGAAGAGTGTCTATCATGTGCCCGGTATGAGGAAAAACCTCTTCTCCGTGACCAACGCTGTTGATGCTGGGTATCACGTTCTGTTTGGCCCAACAAAAGTGAAATTTCTACGTAATATAGAGGCCGTGAAGGCCGAGGTCGTCCATGTCGGGAGGAGAGCGAAAGACTTGTTCGTTTTATCGACAAGTTCTTATGTCGACAAGATGAAGACGAATGATGGTGTCGTGATATGGCATGAGAGGTTGGGGCACGTAGAGATGGATAAGCTGAAAGCTATGGCGGTGAGAGGTCTGGTTAAGGGCCTGCCAAATCTATCTTCCAACAGTGAAGGTCATGTTTGTGAGGGATGTCAGTTCGGCAAGTGTCATCGACTGCCGTTTGATAAGTCGCAGACAAGGTGTAGTGTGCCGTTGGAGTGCATCCACGGTGACTTGATGGGACCAACTGCTACCCCAAGTCTCGGAGGAAGCAGGTATATGCTGCTGTTGATCGATGATTACACCAGATATGTCTGGGTTTATTTTCTGACGGAGAAGGAAGAGGCGTTTGCCAAATTTGTGGAGTTCAAGGAGCTCGTGGAGGGTCGGCTGAATCTGCGGATCAAGAAGCTGAGGACGGACAACGGAGGGGAGTTCACCTCTACTGTGTTCTCCAGTTTTTGCAGGAAGGCAGGCATCCGGAGGGAGCTCACTTGTGCTCATACTCCACAACAGAACGGAGTTGCAGAGCGGAAGATCTGTCATCTGACGGAAACCTGCAAGTGTTGGCTGCATGCCAAGAGTATCCCAAAGTCCTTCTGGGCGGAGGGAATGTCTTGTGCTGCCTACGTCATCAACCGGATGCCTTTGAGTCCCATCAACATGTTAACTCCGCATGAGATGATCTTCAAGGAGAAGCCAAGCGTGGCACACCTTCGGGTGTTTGGATCCACCTGCTATGTGCACGTTCCAGATGCGCTTCGTACGAAGCTAGATGCGAAAGCAAGGAAGCTAGTCTTCGTGGGATACGATGAGCGAAAAAAGGGATGGAAGTGCATGGACCCGGAGACGCGGAGATTTGTGGTATCTCGCGACGTCGTGTTCGATGAGGTGACATCTTACAAGGGGTCCTCTGATGTGGAGCTACCAGAGAGCAGGGCGGAGGTGCAGGAAAAAGCTGTGGAGGATCTTCAGGTGGAGCTACCTGTGTCACCAGGTGGTCCATCTCCTTCTAGTTACGAGACTGGGGCTTCTGGTTCAGGGAGCAGAGGGAGCAATGCTCCTAGCACGTCTGGAAGAGAAGCTAGGGAAGAAGCAGCTGGAGATAATGCGGTTCAGGGGGAGGAGCTGAGGAGATCGAAGCGAGCGATCGTTGCCCCTGATCGCTATACAGGAGGAAACGCAGTGAGCTTCGTCTCATGTTTCTTCGCTGGTCCCTTGGATGAGAGGGAGCCGTCGAGCTTTGAGAAGGCCAGAGGCGTGAAGGAGTGGGATATCGCTATGCAAGAAGAAATGGCAGCTCTCGAGAAGAATGAGACCTGGTCTCTTGTGCCCAAGCCCAAGGGCACCACTCCTGTTACATGCAAGTGGGTCTACAAGCTCAAGAAGAAAGCTGACGGCAGTATCGAGCGGTACAAGGCTCGTCTTGTAGCTCGGGGGTTCTCGCAGCAATACGGTGAAGATTACGAGGAGACTTTCAGTCCGGTGGCAAAAATGACTTCAGTTCGGTTCATCATTGCCTTGGCGGCGTTCAGTGGATGGGAGATTTGGCAGCTCGACGTCAAGAACGCTTTCTTGTACGACGAGATTGACAAGGACATCTTCATGGTCCAGCCACCAGGCTTTGTGTCTGAAGATTTTCCGGAGCATGTCTGCAAGCTGAAGAAGGCCCTGTATGGGTTGAAGCAAGCGCCGAGGGCGTGGTACGGGAAGATCGCAGAATATCTCCTATTCTGTGGGTTTTGTGCTTCAGACTCAGACTCAAGCTTGTTCGTCAAGAAGAGCGGGGAGCTTCAAGTCATCGTGCTGCTATACGTCGACGATATGATCGTGACGGGGAACTCGAAGGAGGAAGTAGCACAGCTACGGGCCGAGCTGTCTATCAGGTTCGAGATGAAGGACTTAGGTGAGCTTCACCATTTCCTTGGACTCGAGGTGCAGAGGAAGGAAGGTGGAGTGCTGGTGACCCAAGCCGGATATGCGGAGCAGATCGTGGAGCGGTTCGGCATGAAGGAAGGGAAGTGCACTTCCACACCTCTGGAGAAGGCTATGAAGCTTCGGAAGGATGAGGGGAGGATTATGCAAGATCCATTGGTGTTTCGAGCTCTGGTTGGGAGCTTGATCTATCTGACGATCACGAGGCCGGATATTGCATATGCAGTAGGCAGAGTGAGTCGGTATATGGTGGAACCACGGGTACCTCATCTGCTAGCGGCCAAGAACATTCTGAAGTATGTCAAGGCGACCTCGGACATGGGTCTCCTATACAGGAGGGATGCGGGCTTCGAAGTGCATGGATACATGGATGCTGATTACGGGGGAGATTCGGATGATCGGAAGTCGACATCTGGATTCGTCTTCATGGCGGGCCCTACGGCTATATCATGGTGCAGTAAGAAGCAGGATTCCGTATCGGTCTCCACCACGGAAGCGGAATACAAGGCTTCGACCTTGGCAGCTCAGGAAGCCATCTGGCTTAGGAGGTTGGTGTGAGACGTCCACAAGGAGGTTCGGGAGCCGACTCTGCTATGCGGTGACAATGAGAGTGCTCTCAAACTGGTAACCAATCCAGTTTGTCGCGCGAGGACCAAGCATATCGAGATCGAGCATCACTTAATACGGGAGAAGGTGCTGGAGGGATCTCTTTCGGTCGGGCATGTGCGGAGTGCGGACAATGTCGCAGACATCTTCACAAAGGCGCTGGCAAAGGGGCCGTTCACACGGCTAAGGAGCCTATTGGGGCTGGTTTCAACTTCCCACTTCAAGGGGGAGTGTTGAATTTGTTGAAGTGGAAGTTTGGAGGTTTTTGGACCTGGGCAGTCTGGGAGGAGGTCGGGCGATCTGGCGAGATCGCGCGACTTGGCGGTCTGTCTCTACGGTTTGGCTTGTCTTAGCCTAGCTGCGGTCTCCTGGCTTGATCGCTGGTACAGGTCCAAGTCGGCTGGAGGTGAGGCCGCGCGGTCTGTCTCTGACCGCGTGGCGAGTTGATCATCTCCAGGTTTCTCCAGAATGCGGTCTGGTGGCTGACCAGGCTTTCTGGTGGTGTTCGCGGACTAAGGTTCTTAGTCGCGCGGTCTCAGTTCGCGGTCTCAGGAGGAGACGGGTATGCGAGCTGGTTGCTGTTCGCGGCCTCAGGAGGAGATCGACATGCGGACAGGAGTTCGCGGATTATTGGCGGACGTACTGTGTTCGCGGTCTCATGCGAACACAGGTGGTGAATAGCTTCAGGCGGTCTGGCGAGCTCTTTGTAGAGTCGCGGTCTGCTGTGAGAGTGGTGGTCTCTCATGGCGACATTGAAGCTGGCGGGTTCACCAAAAATGAAGCAGGAGTAATGTTGCTGATCGCGCAGTGTGACCGGTCAGGTCGCGCGGTCTGGGGGGTGGTGATCCTATCTCATAGGGTGGTGACTGGATCAGGTCCCGCGCCTATAAATAGGAGGCCACTGTAGCAGCAAACAAGACACACCAAGTGTAAGCTGAGTTCGCTCTTGTTCTTGCGGTCTGGTTATTTCTGACCGGCGGTCTCTGATTGAACTCTTATTGTGCAGCTTTTGCGGATAGTGTGGGCAGCAGCGATCACCTCTTCCTCTGAAAGTGTTCGGGCGGTCTGCGGCTTGGAGTTGTGGTGCTGGAGTTCAGGAGAATCAGGAGGTCGGAAGAAGGGAGCGGTCTGCGCAGCGGACTGGTGGTGTTCTGTGGTCGGTAGAGAGTTGCGGTCTTGCAACTGGCAGAGATCGCAGGGGAGGTCGCGCGGTTTGGGCGGTCTCCAGTTATCCTCAGTTTTTTGTATTTCTCTTTGGAGTTTTGTGCTGACGAAATCATGTCTCGTCAAGCATGTCTTGCCCTGTAATTGAAGTTTGCTATCAATAAAGATCGATTGTTTGCCTAAGATTGGTTCTGGTTATTTTGGCTAGTATTTCTAGTTGTTATTCCTGCTTGCTCTCATAAGGTCCGAGAAAATTTTCACAGAGACCAGAATATTTACAGCTTTTGCATCACATGTTCCTGCCTTCTTCTCTTCAACTGTCCACTCAGCCTTTGGAACAAGTGTTTGAGTCACCTCACCACTTGAGTCTTTTCTATAAGGCTTGGGAGGACCTGTCAAGATAACATTAAATAAATCTTCATCAATAGAATTCATATAAATCCTAATTCTTGTTTTCCAAACTGCAAACTTTTCAAGATTGCACATTGTGGTCTGGTGGAAGCATAATCATTGATTTGTGCCATGTGAAAAATGATTGTTAGAAAAATATATATATATATAAATAAGAGGTAGGATCTTTTTGATCAAGGAGTTAACCTTTTTAGATCAACCTCCCTCTGATACCAATTGAAAGTGCACAGTTAAACTCACTAGAATTCTCTAGAGGGGGGGGGGGGGGGGGGGGGGGGTGAATAGAGATTTAAAATAATTTGTGCAAAGTGAATAAATATATATATATATATATATATATATGTGTAGTGTTCACAGATTAAGTCTTCCCACACACCAACAAGAATTAAGCAAATAAAGAAAGTAAATGCAAGACAAGAAATCTCAGCACAACGCAAGGAAATATAGTGGTTCCCCAAACTTTGGGTAGTCCACTCTTCTACCCCCTTGGTAGGAAATTCACTATCTTGTACTGAGTCTTTTGATAAGGAGACTCTTAGAACCACCCTGAGTCTTTTGACAAGGAGACTCTTAGAACCAACTGAGTCTTTTGAAAAGGAGACTCTTAGAACCAGTACAACTGAATTTTTTGAAGAGTGATTCTAAAAACTCTTTTACAGTATGTGAGTATGAAAATAAGAAAAGGAGAAGAAGTATTTAAGACAAGAAAGAATCTTCTTCCTAGCAAGAAGATTGGAAGCACAAGAAGTAGTGAATTAAATCTCCCTTCTGTAGTGAGAAGGAGATTGTAAGCTTTTCAGAATTTTGCAGCAGTATGACTTTAGAAGCAGAAGAAGAAGAATGCTTGATGGTTGCTGCAGAACAATTTCTCTATTCTCTCTCTTTTTCACTTTTTGGGAGCTTTTCCTCTTTTTCAATGTGTATATGGTGGATCACTTCTTCTTTTCTCTTTGCCGACCCCCTTGTTATTTATAGCTCTGTTCATTAAAATAACACTATAGGAGAATAATCAATTAGCAGTCAGAGTATTAGAAACAAAGAGAAATTTCCATAACAAATATATCCATAGAAGGAAAGTATTCAATCTGATTTCAAATAATGTCCATAACGGATTTAATCAATTTAGCCAAGAATCTATTAGAGGAAAGAATGATTCAGAACGGCTATAAAGAATAAATTGATTCCATATAAATCAGATTTATGAAAGAAGGAAAGAGATCTAGCGATTTTTGAATTAATCATAGAAATCGACGTGCGTCGATTACTATTCAACGTGCGCGTCGAATTCGTCCTGGCTGGACGTCGAGAGGAGAATAAGGAAGGTGCGTCGACTAAGGTGCGTCGACATGTCAAGATACGTCGACTAGAAGTCAGAGCTACGTCGCGTAGGATAGGTTGAATTCTTCTTAAAGGTACTTCGACTCATTCTGAAAGGAACGTCGATACTACATCGACGTTGCGTCGAATACCATTCGACGCATATTTACTTAACCTTGATTTTCCTTTCTTAGAATTCATATTCAACTCTTTTTCAGGGGTTAAGAGAAATCATTTTCCCAACAATCTCCCCCAATTTATCTTCTTCTTGAGGACAAGAGTGCCCATAATCTGCAGCTGCTGCTTTGGGATTGCATCGTGGGCTGAGATTTTGCACAATAGAACTTTCCCAACAATGTCAGCCAAAAATCTATATTCTTCAGCCAAGTCGATCTTCTTTAGATTTTTAGGTCTGTCTTTCTAAAATTGCATAATCTCCAGGACATTTTTTGTCTCCTCTCCTGTCAGTTCTTATGAGTCCTTTCCAGTAGGTAGATGAAATACTTGGGATAGAAGCTCATCAATTATACTGATTTCTTATCCAAAAACTGTCCCTTGAAGGGACCCATCATCTGCATCATGTACACTATACTTGAACTTTGTAAGTTCTACATCTAGAATCTTACACCTTGTTGAAATAAGCTTAGTCAGGCCAGTGATAGTGCATTATTTATAGTTATTTTTATATAATATTTTAGTAGTAATTAATTCATTATTATATAATTTTAGTTTAATATATGTCTAATTTACTTTGTTTTGTGTTTTCAGGGCTTTTGAGAGGTCCCGGAACAATTTTTGCATTTTGGTCTGCGAATAGTAAAAATTCAGAATTTTGGTCTGCAAATAGTAAAATTCAGAATTTTAAAATTACACGCCCTAGGTCACGCCCGTGACCAAGGGGCGTGTAATCAAGTCATGGGTGTGACCCAAGGTCGTGTACTCTCCAAAAACAGTGAAGAAGACTATGCTGGTTGCAGAATTTCAAATGATCATAACTTTCAATCCAGGAAGAGTTACGGGACGTGCCACCACATTTCGGGATGAGCACGAGATTATCTACAAAACTGGAGCATTTTCCCAAGTACACGCCCTCATGTCAAGGGCGTGACATGGGCGTGAACACGTGCATGTAATGAGAAAAATTACAATTTTCTCCCGAATGCTTCCCAGTGTAATTTTGGAAGTTTTTCTCTGTACACGCCCTAGGTCACGGGCGTGACTTGGGGGCGTGACCTCCAGGTCACGGGCGTGACTCACCCCAGGGAATATTTAATGAAGCAGTTTTCCGCCGCAGACAGTTTCAGCTTACACGCCCAAAGTCACGGGCGTGACCAGGGGGCGTGTACTCCAAATCCTGGATACACACTCCCAGCTATAGGAGTGGTGTAGTCTCTCCTGGTCCTAGGTCTCGGCCTGACCACCTCCTGCTCGTCCCTTAGATGGTTTTGCCCCACATGGGGTACTCCAGGATTAACCTCATCTCTATCAGCGGGTGCTCTCGGCACAACTCCAGGTTTCGTATTATCTCCCATAGCCGCTTGCACGACTGCAGCATGCCTCAGTGTGCGCGCAGTGCGTTCAATCTCAGGATCGAAGGGTACTACTTCCCTTCCGGCTTGTCTCTGCATACACAAAAGAAAACACAAAGAAAAAACAAAAATAAAAAACAACTGCTCCTATAACAAGGATTCACAACTCAAAGCGTTTCACGTCTGCATTCCCCGGCAACGGCGCCAAAAACTTGATGCGTATTCGGCAAGTGCACCGGTCACTGTCAAGTAATAAAATTGGGAATAGCTTCCCCGAATATCGTCTCTCAAGGAATGCAGGTTCTGGTGAACGAAACGTGTGGTCAATCGATTGTTATACGAGCAAACAAAGGAAAAACAAGGGCATTGATTTTAGGTTTCCTAAGTTAGTGCAGAAAAGAGATGCGGGTCAAAACTTCGCTTCGCAAGGCGGGATGGATGCAACGGCCGCGATGTCGCGCTTCGGGAGGCGCGTGGACGGAATGTAACTATGACGGTTGAGGGTCGCACACACCTCTTCTCTAAACATCACCACTAGCAATTGCTAGTGGCATCACACACAACGAAACTTAGAAAATCACTAGGAAAAAGGGTTATTCTTGCCACCACATCAACATTGGACATGAACACAAGCAATAATCCTTAAGATTAACTTAACAAGCATTCATACAACACATAAACAAGTACAAGCATCAAAGGTTAGAGAGGACCACAAAGAAGAAGTCACCGCGTCTAGGGTTCTCGGCCGGAAGGAGAGGTTGTTGGACTCTCTCCGGGCTCGGCCCTCAGATGGTGAGCTAACTCGAAGGAGGCTGTCACCGCTCCTACGATCTTCAGCGCTTCTCTGGTCTCTCGGCGAGGAATGCTTGAGCTAATGGTGGAGAAAGCTTCCTAGTGCTCCCGGATGGAAGGATGGAGGTGGAAATCACCGGAAATGGCCTCTATGGTGGTGGAGATGAAGGGCAAGCCTTCAACCCTCAAGAGCAGCGGGAAGGAACTGATTTCCTGCTCTCTGAATTGCTCCAATCCGTCTCCAATCGTCCTCTCTGTTTGACTGCCTCGATTCCTGCATTTTATACTAAACAGGCAGAAAAACGGTCACGCACGGTCGAACGCACGACCGTGCGCAGACCGTGCATTATTAACTCGTAAAATGTGTCTTGGGGAAGACGTTGCGCCGCCCATGCGAATTGCTCACGCACGACCAATACCGCCCGTGCGTTCAAATGCACGGGTAAACTCCGAAGCACTAAAATCAGGAAGACACAGGTCGACTGTGCGTTTTACTCACGCACGGGCGAATCCGCCTGTGCGTCAAAACGCACGAGTAAACTCCGATGCTCCATTTTCAGGCCAGACACAAACGCACGACCGCGCCCGACCTTGCGATATGCACAGACATTACTTCTGGGGGAAAACGGGACGAACCAGCCACCTGCATACAAGATAGAATAGCTGGGAATACACGTCCAGCATCAGAAAAACATAGAAGAAGAGAAGGTGAGCACCATGTGCTTACCCCCAACAACAAGGAGCGCAATTGCACACCGAAATGGGCTAAAAAGTGCACCTACATGGAATAGTCCATATGAATGAAAACGTGCCTGAAATGTGGTGCAAAGACTAGAATACCAGCCCAAATGAGTCCAAAAATGTATATATAAATGGGACTCATCAGTCACCTACTTTGTCTATTATTGCATATATTGCAGCTTTTCTTCCTTTCCTTCTGCCCGGTGCCTTGGAGTCGCCGGGGGAGCGGATGCGAAGCCACTTAGTCTTTATGACTAACGGTTGTTGCACCCCTCTTTTTAGGAGCACACTTAGTTGGAGTAGCAGCGTTCAACACAGGAGGCTAGCCAGGTCAGGTGTGCAGGGTTGGTGACCATGATACCTTGGCTACCGTCAGTAGCAGAGGTGAGTGAGTGTTTTGAGATGTATCCCTTGGGGCATTTAGCTTGATACTCTGATGATTTGCAGGAGCTTGTGTAGCTTTCTGTCCTTCTTGTACTTAATGTTTGGACTTTCTTACTTATTGTGAATCTATGGCTTTTAATGCTTTCTTTTATTGATGGGTTGGCGCTGTTTAGTTGGTTTGGCCGGCAGGATAGGCGTCTTGTGGAGGAGGCTAGCTCGTGTGCTGGCGCTTCCGCAAGGCGGCTGTCCTGGGCATAAGAATCTCCTCGGCCTTGTTTTGTGTTCCGGGAGGGGGCTCTTACATCCTCCACTATTCCTACCGAATATTTTAAAGAACGATCCGCTAAATGAATACTCATTCGAGTGGGGCTATGATTTCCTAGACCTAGCTTTTTGAATATTGAAAACGGCATGAGATTGATGCTTGCTCCAAGATCTGCTAAGGCGTGTTTTACTAACGAATTGCCAAATAAACACGGGATGGAGAACCGTCCCGGGTCATTTGCTTTTTGAGGCAATTTGTTGAGTACAACTGCGGAGCATTCTGCGTTTAGAGAAATATGCGAAATATCTTCTAATTTTTTCTTATTGGAGAGCAACTCCTTAAGATATTTCGCATATTTAGGCACTTGAGAGATAGCCTCGCAGAAGGGTACATTAATATGAATTTGTTTTAAAATGTCTAAAAACTTTTTATAATTTTTTTCGGCGCACTCGCTTTTAAACTTAGACGGATACGGAATATTAGAAGTAGAAGCGCGCGGAGCTTACGTACCGGGCAAATTCGAAGATAAATTAAGAATAGGAGGAGGAGGAGAGGAATTTACCTTGGGATCGTCCTATTTTGAAACCACCTCCTTCCCGCTTCGGAGTGTAATCGCGTGCGCGCTCTTCTTTGGATTTTGTTCTATATTCCCCAGTAGTGCTCCTTGCTGATGCTCAGAAATCATCTTTGCGAGCTGGCCCACTTGATTCTCTAAATTTTTTATCGACCCGGTGAGGTTCCGGATGTTCGATTCATTTGTAGCAACATATTTTGCAAAGACCTCTTCAAGCGAAGAGGGCTTGTGTTGTTGCGGTGGAAAACCGGGAGGATTAAAATTTTGAGAAATCAAATTTAGAGGCGGCGTTAAGTTAAGAAGTTGATTTGGGGGGGTTGATTTAGATTCATAGGACGCTGAGCATTTCCTTGGTTTCTCCACGAGAAATTCGGATGATTCCTATAACCCGCATTGTATGTGTTGTTATACGGAGCAGAGTTCGGGTTATAGGAAGGCCGAGGCGGATTTCCCATGTAGTCGACCTGTTCTTCAATTAAAACGTTATTAGTCCAAGGAGGAGTGGCGGAGGAAGCAGACATCTCCGCCACTTGCTTTGTTAAACGCTCAACTTGTAAAGCCAAATTTGCGTTTGCGTCTATTTCAAAAATTCCGGTTCGCTTATTAGGCCGCGCTCGGGGCATGTTCCATTGGTACGCATTCATGGCCATCTCTTCGAAAAGCTCTTGAGCGGCGTCCGGGGTTTTGTTATTTAACGTCCCCCCGGCGGCCGCATCAATCATTTGCCTCCTTTGGAGATTTAAGCTATTATAAAATATTTGCACTTGTTGCCAAGTGGCAAGTACGTGGTGAGGGCATCGACGCAAAAGCTCCTTGAAGCGCTCCCATGTGTCATAGAGAGTCTCCGAGTCAATTTGCATGAACGGCGCAATATCCATGCGCAATTTAGCGGTCTTTGAAGGCGGGAAATATTTATTTAGAAATTTTTCCGCCATTTCGGCCCATATAGTGATGGATCCCCTAGGTAGGGAGCCCAGCCACTTCTTGGCCTTAGACCGCAAAGAAAAAGGAAAAAGACGCAATCGAATGGCGTCATCGGTGACACCATTGATTTTAAAAGTATCGCAAATTTCAAGGAAGTAAAAAATATGCGAATTTGGATCTTCGTCCGGTTGACCATCGAAGGTCACCGATTGTTGCACCATTTGTATGATGCTGGACTTGATCTCAAAATTATTGTTCGCCACCGTGGGGCGAACAATGCTTGATTGTGTGCCTTCCAAATTCGGTCGCGCATAATAGGACATGGTCCATTGCGCGGCCTCATTAGGATTTGGCGCGTTAGGATTAGGAGGATTAAGATCAGGATCCATATTCGATGTGTTAGTGTCCCCGATCGACTCTTTGAATTCTAATTGATTATCCTTATCACGAGATCGGCGGCGCATAAAAAGGGTTCGCTCAATCTCTGGATCAAAAGGAATATTCGAAGCGCTACCTAGGGTCATACACTAGAAAGAAAAGAAAGGAAAAGGAAAAACTAAAACTTTTTTTCTTTTTTGAAATTTAGAAAAAGCAAAATAAAATAAAAAGAAGCATGATAAATTTAATAGCTATCCTCTTTTCAAAATATCTACGCAAGTCCCGGGCAACGGCGCCAAAAACTTGATATAAAAATTTTGTGTTTTGAAATTGAACGAATGTTAAAGATTTTCTCCAAAACTATATCCGATTAAGGCAAGTGTACCTTATCGTCTATAGTATAGGGTATTTAGAAATACCAAGTTCGTATTCCACGGGGCACGTTGGTTACTTCTACTTCGAGGAAAATCACCATTATCTTATCGAACGATTTTTTTGAGGGTTGTTTTACTTAACTAAAAAAAGACAAATTGCAACAAGGAAAATCACTATGAAGAAAGAGAGGTGAAGAAAACTATGCCAACTTTCATTGAAATGAAAAGCTATTACAACTCCATAAACAAGATTACAAAGCTAGGAAAATTAAGGCTACAAGATTTAACTAACTATTGCATAGAACTAGGAACTAGCACATTACATGAATTGAAAAGGAAGAACATGAAATTGAAAGACATGAAAAAGCATTGAAAAAGTTCACTAACAGCTCTAACAGCACCTCCTCCTCTCCAAATTTCTGAACTTCCAACTCAAGGGAGAGCCTCTAAATTTATAGGCAAAAATTTCAAGTTACACGCCCTCGGTCACAGGCGTGACCTAGGGCGTGTAAACATTGCTGACATTGGATCTGACAGTGGCGTGGACTTTGATGTGACGGCGGGAGAAATTCGGACATTACACGCCCGTGTAACTTGGGTCACGGGCGTGACTTGTGATGGCTTCATTAAATGCAGCATGGGCTGGCTTGCGGCTCGGCAGCGTGCAGGGATCACGCAGGAAAATCACGGGCATGACATTTCGGGTCACGGGCGTGTACCTGGGCGGCTTCAATTAATGCAGCGTGGGCTAGAATTCGGCGCAGCAGAGCGCGTTCGTCGAACTCAGCTCAGGCTTCGTCGAACGTAGGGGCAGAGAGCTTTTGTCGAACGCAGCTCCAATTTTGTCGAACGCATGGGCAGAGAGCTTTCGTCGAACGCAGCTCCAATTTCATCGAACGCAGGGGCAGAGAGCTTTCGTCGAACGTAGCACCAATTTTGTCGAACGCAGGGGCAGAGAGCTTTCATCGAACGCAGGTCCAATTTCATCGAACACGGATCTTTAGGTCACACGCCCTTGGTCACGGGCGTGACTGAGGGCGTGACTTATGATTTTCTCCAATTTTTCCCAAAATTCTGCAAAAATAAAAGTAAAACTACATTTAGAACAGAAATTATAAAAGAAGTGATTTTAAACTAAAATATATATAATATTTGCAATTTTAAATTAAAACTAAACTAAATGCTATAATTAAAATACGCATAAATACTACTCATCATGGTGCTTTCGCATCGCGTGAGAACCGCTGAGAGATTTCGCAAGCAGGAATCAAAATCAGCACCGAAGAGAATAAAATCATCCATGAAGACCTCTAGGAACTCCCCTACCATGTCGTTAAAGATAGAGAGCATACATCGCTGAAAGGTAGCAGGGGCTTTGCACAACCCAAATGGCATTCGCTTGAATGCAAAGGTGTCGGACGGGCAGGTGAAAGTAGTCTTCTCTTGGTCCTCTGGGTCAATGAGAATCTGATTGTATCCTGAGTAGCCATCCAAAAATCAGTAATAGTCCTGTCCAGCCAACCTCTCAATCATCTGATCAATGAATGGGAGAGGAAAGTGATCATGGCGTGTCGCATAGTTGAGTTTCCTATAATCAAGGCACACTCTCCATCCTGTAACAACCCGAGTTGGTACTAGGTCACAATGCTCATTTTCGACAACAGTGATACCACACTATTTTGGGACAAACTGCACCGGACTTACCCACTTGCTGTCGCTGATCGAGTATATAATTCCAGCATCAAGAAGTTTGATCACCTCTTTCTTGACAACTTCCTGCATCCTTGGATTGAGTCGTCGCTGAGGTTGTGCAGTCGGTTTGAGCTCTCCTCCAACAATATCTTATGCATACACACGGTGGGGCTGATTCCTTTTAAGTCCGTGATGTTCCAGCCGAATGCGCCCTTATGCATTCGCAGGAGATCGCCTTAGCGTCGCTCATGCTCGGGTGGAAGCAAAGCAGAGATAATATCTGGGTGAGTTTGTTGTTCTCCCAGAAACAGATATTTCAACGTCGTCGGCAGGGGTTTGAGAGACAAAGCTGGAGGAGTATTGAAATACGCCGCAGGAGTACATTCCCCATCAAGGTCTCGTGAATGATGTGCCGTATCAGGGTTATCACAGACGACATCCCAGGAAGCATCCTCAGCATCTTGAACCCAAGGAGGTGGAGACAAAGGATTAGGTTCACCATCCAAGAGTTCGAGCGCATCAGCATCTGCATGACAGTCCTTGCCGATGACTTTATACATGTCGAAGGTAGTCATGACGTTGCCCAGACAGAGAGTTAACCTCCCCTTCTCGGCATCGATTAGAGCTCGTGCTGTGGCAAGAAATGGTCTTCCCAAGATAAGAGGGACTGCGACATCTGAAGCAATATCCATGATCACAAAGTCAGCAGGAAACACCAAGTCATTGACTGCTACTGCCAAGTCTTCGACATCACCAATGGGTTTTTTAATAGACCGATATGCCAGCTGGAGATTGATGTTAGTGGGTCTCAAGTTACCAGATCCGAGTTCCCGGAAAATTGAAAGAGGCATCAAATTAATTGATGCACCAGAGTCGCATAATGCCTGGTAGCAGACGGAGTGCCCAATGGTGCATGGAATGGTGAAATTCCCTGGGTCCTTGCGTTTAACAGGCCAATGTGCAACAACAAAAGTGACACCCTCAGTCAGGGTGGACAAGGACTTGCTTGTGCAGAACAAGCGCCTAGAGACTTCTAAGTCTCCCCGGCAACGGCGCCAAAAACTTGATGTGGTTTCAGCAAGTGCACCTGTCGCACAAGTAATAAAGTTGGGAGTACATCCCCAAATATTGTCTCTCAAGGAATGCGCGTGGTTAGTTTGATTCTTCGGATTGAGAAAATAATTACTAGAGTAGATTAAAGGAAAAATTGGGGCTTTGATTTTGGTTTCCTAAATTACTACACAGAAATAAAATGCGGGTCAAAACTCCGCTTCGCAAGGCGGGATGGATGCAATGGCCGCGATGCCGTGCTTCGGTGAGCGGGTGAATGAGAAGGCTGGCGGATTACGGCGCTCCTCAAATCTCATGAACCACAAAGGATCTCAAAAATATGAAATCACATTAACTAAAACACAATGTTCATGATCATCATCCATAATAACAAACACATCTAAGGAAAACTCTGAAGCAAGCGAAGGGGAAAAGAAGAAACCGAAGCTCGAAGACTATGCTGAAGTTTCTCGGCCGGAATTGAAGGGTTGTCAAGCTCGGTCTTCAGTTGCGTCCGGGGTCTGGAGGAGCTGTCACCTTCCTCTATTATTACCCATCTTCTTCGTGGTCTAGCTCGAGGTAACTCTTGTTCGACACCTTGAATGCAGCGGAAGCTCTCCGTCTATGGCATTCTTGAGCTTAAGGATGATGGAGGAGGCCAAGGAGAGAGCTTTGGCGGAAGATTTGCAAGCCAAAGGTCGCCGGTGCTCCTCCTAGGTCGAATGGTGGTGGAGAGGCAAAATGGGCAAAAGTGGCGGGCTTCTCAAGCTTTTCCTGCGGGGGATCCAAATCGCAGCAGAATTCCTGCCTTAAATACTAAACAGTCAGAAATTTAGTCACGCACGGGCGAATGCACGACCGTGCGTTGCCCGTGCGTTATATAACAAATAAAATGACTTGAGGAAGAAGCAGCAGCGCCCGTGCGTTTTACTCACGCACGGGCGAATCTGCCCGTGCATAAAAACGCACGAACAAATTCAAATTGGCTAAAAGATCAGTCAAAACAGGCGATCGTGCGTTTCCTTCGCGCACGGGCGAATCCGCCCGTGCGTAAAAACGCACGAATAAATTCAGATCGCCGGCTTTCTACCCAGATGAAGGAGCATGACCGCAACCGTCCGTGAGTCCAGAAAACGCACGACCGTGCGATATACACAATCATGATTTCTGGGCAAAAGGAGATGATCCAGCCACCTGCAAGCACAGCAATCCAGCTGGGAATACACCTCCAGCACCAATCAGACAGAGAAAAAGGATTGGAGAGCACCATGTGCTTACCCCCAATAACATGAAGCGCAAACGCACACCAAAATGGGCTTAAAAGGAGCGCGAAGCACGCAAATGCGCATTAATGAGCATAAGAGAGATAGATGCAATAATAGCTCGAGAATGACGCACATGAGAGTGAAAACTAGCCCGGATTAGTCCATAAAAGTGTGTATAAATGGGACTCATCAATCACTCCTTCTATATGTTTCTCCCCTGGAGAAGGTTGATCTTCCTATTATTTATATTCTGCCATCGACTTCACTTGTATATTTCTCTACTATTTTTTCTGTTGAATTTTCTTATATACTCCTTGTTTTTGAATTCTTTTCAAAACACAACAACATTATGTGCTTTGGATATTACTTTCATAGGTCTAGATATCTTGCTTAAAATAGATATTTAGTGGTTGCATTCTATCCGCAATTTCAGTCATGACAAGTTTTAAGAATCAAACGTTGGAGGAATTCAGAGGAATCGACGCTGCTGTAAAAGATGAGGTAGAAGAAGCTTTGTTGGTCTAAGATATTTCAACGTATAATCTAAATAGTGAAAGAGAAGATATTAGAGTTACTGGAGGAGTGAGCGTGACTTTGTACAAGTCGGCACAGCACGAGTTTTACTATTCAACACAGCTTGAATATCTCGACGCTACTTTTGTAAGTACAACGCTGCTTCGAGATTCTGAAGCTCACTCGGAGATTTCATCGTTGCTTTGTAGTTTTTGACGCTACTTTTAGACATACACAGATTTGACTCAACTTACTCTTATATACATCGTAGGTAGTGTCCTTACTAATCATTATTCAAATTGTATATCAAATCAAGAGGTGGGTACTTCCCAATATTAGGAAAAACCCCTTTTGATTTAACATAACAAATTAACTATAAGTGATTTTATGTCTTAAGTTTATTACCCACATTGTATATTAAGGGTAATCTGGTAATTAGATGTCTTAGGATATCACACTCAACTTAGAGTGTCAAGACCAAGTCAAGACAAGCTTAAATTCAGTTAAGTTTAGACTTGCGTCGAATACAACTCGACGCAACTATGAATTGATGTCGAAGCAGATCATTCAGCCTGTCGAAGTATAAGTCAAGTCGACGGAACGTCGAAAGGAACTCGACACAGAATATTGAGTTTGTTAATGCCATCTAACAAGTCGACGCAACGTCGACTACAATTCAAAGCAGAAGTAAAGAGATCAAGTCGAAATGCTTCAACTCGACGAGTACGTTGATAAGGTATCGACGTAATGTCGACATATGAGTTCATCCAAAGCTAAGAAGAAATTTGAAGCCACGTCGATAAGAACACAGAGGTGCGTCGACATGAAGGTTGATGAAGTCGACGCAACGTCGAATACAGTCAGAAAAAGGAAGCTTTTCCAGCTATCCTTTTGGGACCATTTTAGAAGGACCACCAGGCTAAATACAGTTCTCCAATGACTCGTTTGTTACCGAGAATAGAATGAAGCATTCCAGGACACAGCCAATCACTTTTGGAAGCTATTCAAAATGGATTGACGGGTCAAGAACAAAAGAAGAAAGGAAATTAGGTGAATTCCTTTTCAGCAAGACAAAAGGAGAAAGGCTTTTGAAAATACAATCATACACAATAAGTAAACAAAATGAGGAGAAGAGAAGTAGAACAATTATTACATTCTTCTGGCTGTCGATTACGGGCTTTCATCTTCTTCCTCCTCAAACCCTAAAAGACATATTTTTCAGAAGAACTCTCTCTGCAAAGGAATATACATTGTTGCTTCTACTTCAACATCATACAGCAGCAAAACTACTACAAGTGCTGAGAGAAAAAGGACCAAGCAGAATAACCCTTGCAAACCATCACTATTGTTGAGGCTGAAAATGTGCATCCATGATCACTGCCTGAAAAGCAAGGAAAATGAGGGGTTGCAAGCTATCGGTTACTATCCGACTTAATGATTTAAGTTGATCAGACCACTGGGAGCGGTCAAGGCCAGAATTTGCCCGTCACGGCGAATGCCACTCTTGTGACGGGCTTTCCTTTGATTAAAGTGAAGTGGTTACAGCGGGTTACAGATGAAGCCGGCCGGGCAGACAAGTCGCAAGACAGTTAGTTCGAGATCACAGCTCATACAAGCGAGCTCCTGGATTCGAGTGTGCGTGTCTTGGGAATTCCGCCCGGCCCTATTTATAGGCTCGGGGACCTGCCCGAATGGGCAGATGCTAAAATAACTGCCTGCCCGTGTACAGGAGAATCGGGCATGGGGTGACGGGATACAGAAGAATAAATAAAGGGGAAGTTGCGCAGTCTGGCGGCTTGACTTCCGGTTTATACTGTGCTTGGATTGAGAAACTTTGGCTTGATCCCATTGGCAACCCGGGCGGTCTGCTGAACGAGACCGTAGCTTGCCCCTTAGGGACTTAAGCCGCTATTTATTCTGTCAACCGCTACAGTTGCTTCCGCTGGGAAACCGGCCGACTTGGTTCTGCCGACAGTCGACAAAACCGAGTTGGCAAAAGATGAGTCGGGTTGTTCCAAACCGCCGCCAGCTGATCTGCCTGCCCCTTCTAGTATGGCGGGCTCTGAAGGTTCTCATTTGGAGACCACGGGGAATGATTCCTTCGATTTGGGGATCACTACTTCTTGTGTGGTCCATTTGAAGATTGAGAATTTAGAGGGAGTCATAGATTCTCCCAAGTCGAGCGAATAGCAAGGTTCTGTTGAAGTGTTCGAAGTTGAGGACGATTCTGTCCGAACTTCTCAAGTCAACCAGGAAGCGACCAGGAAGAGGAAGTAGGCGGAGACTACGATGGAGAGGATCATGAGGAAGACCAAGAGGATCAAAGCCAAGAATAAGGATGCTTCTAGGAGATTGGGCACGAATAGCCTCCAGCACAGGGCAAGCGAGAAGGAAGTTTCTGAAGGTCTGGCGATGCCTTCTAGTAAACCGGACGAACTTCTGGCGAACTTCGCGAGTAGTTTGTCAGTAAGTGAGATCATTAAAGACTTTGATACTCTGGTGAAGCAGGATAAGCTGCTTGATTCTCCCAAGCATTTGGAATGAGCGGACTCAGAAGAGGCGGCTAGGTTGAAAGAGGCCGATCCTGCTTTGGAAGATCATGTAAAGACCGGGATGCGGTTTATGAAGATCAAGGAAGAGAAGATGATGGAATCTCTGCCCAAGCCGCCGCCGGTCAACCCTCTTGTCAAAGGTAAAGGAGATGCCAATTATCACCCTATCCACTTTTTTAAAGCACGGTCTCAAAAAGATAACCTGTTATTGAACCCGCTGGTGAGCTTTTTCCCTTCCACGATACAAACTTTTGTTGCTAGGCGAACTCAAAATGAGAGGTTGTGGAAAGAACATCGTCGAAGAATGGACCCTGAGAAAATGAGGCGGCCTGTGAATCCGAGCTTGAAACTCGCTTCTGCGGCTTGTAAGCGAGGAGATATCGGAGCGAGCGATCTTTATTTGAATCTTGTGCTAAATTGCATACTCTTGATCGTTCTAACCGCTTCTTATTACTGCAGATGATTCTGAGCTCACCGTGAAGTCGGGAGACTTGGAGGCTAGCCTGTCACCCTTGCCTCAATCTGTGCCAAGTTCTTCATTGAACATGAGCCTTGGCAGGGAGAAAGAATTAGCCGACTTCCAGGGCAATCTTGATATGTTGAGGGAGCAGGTGAAGAAACTTCAATATCGGGAAGAGGCCGCCCGAGCTGAGAGTGCAGCTATGCGGGCTGAAAACGCTACTATGTTGACTGCACTGGAAGCTGAAAACATTACTATGCAGGCTACGCTAGAAGCTGAAAAGAAGGCGAGGTTGCAGGAGCAAAATAGTGTTCTGACCGTGCGGCTTGATAAAGGAAGGAAAGAAATTCGGCATCTCGAAGATGATTGCAAATACTACAGGTAAAAATATCTGCAACTGACAAGGGAAGTCGGTGGAAGCCGGCGACCCGCTAATGATGATGGACGGCGAGGGTCAAACCGCCAGACCGATGGGGAGACCTTGAATCCCCCAACTGTTAGGGTGGCTGAACTCGTTGGTAATACTAGCGAGGCCGCTCCGGCCTTGCCTGCTCACATTATCCCAGTTGCGCGAGTAGAGCGAGATGTCGTGCGACTTCATAGTTCTATCAATATCCTCCATCATAACATGAATCAGATGTATGGTACGGTCCTTCATATCACAGATCAAGTCGCGTGATTACACCGAGAAGATGCTCCTCCGAACATGTTGGACATGTGTGTCACATCCCTTTGTTTGAGAATAACAAATCACATATTGTATTTGATATTGCTTGTAGTGTGTTTATAGTGTGCAGGAACTATAGGTGCAATACTCCACTGATAGAAGGCAGCTTGGAATACAATTTCTAAAAGGAGCAGCATTTGATATGAAGGACCGTACAATTTCTAAAAGGAGCAGCATTTGATATTTGGAATACAATTTCTAAAATAGTGCCAAGCGGTATTTGATACCGCTTGGCGCTAGCGCTACCGCCAGCGCTAGCGCTACCGCCTGGCGCTATCTCGAGCTCGTGCAGATCGCCACGCCGCCGACGGTTCCGCAACCGCTCAACACGACCGCTACCGTCAGCGCTATCGCTACCGCAGGCGCTATCGCTAACGTTAGGCGCTATCTCGAGTTCGTGCACAGAGCCACGCAGCCGACGGTTCCGTAACTGCTCCACACGAGCGCTACCGCCAGCGCTATCACTACTGCAGGCGCTAGCGCTAAGTTCTATAAAATGGAGCTTTGCTTCTCGTTTTGGCCACACCTACCAGAGACATTACTTGTGCCCAAACTCTCGTGCTGCTACTCTGCCGAAACATCATCTCCCACTCAAAGCCAAAGAAGAAATTCTGGAGAAGGAAGTCATCACGCTGCATCCGAAGAACGATCGCTTCGACCTCGCTTGTGCTTCAGCGATCCTTCATCCTCATCTCCAGAAATCTCAAGAGGGAGTTTGCTTGTTATTTACTTCACTTCTTTATTTGTATCTTGTAGTGAAATCGCCTTATTTTTTGGCGACTAGGTCCTTGCGCGACTTAGGGGGAATTCACCGCGTGAGTTGGCGACTAGGTCTTGGGGATTAGATCTAGGGGGTGCTCGAGGCCATATCCGAGTTTGGATTGGCTAGAGCGGCTTGAGGCTTTATCCGGGGAAGGATAGGCTAAAGCCAACCGGTTTGTGGGGATACAAGTCAGTATAGAAAAGGAAATGAAATTCACTTTGTACGCCTCCGATTTCTAGCGATATTGAAATCAAATTTTGTAAACACCCTTTTTATATAATGGAATCAGGATTATTTTTGTGTTTATTTGATTTCTCTCAATTGGCGTAAAATTTCATTATTGCAAAATTGTTATTACTAAATTGTCATCTTATTCCTTATTAATCAAGAACAACTTAGTAATTATCGTGAAAATTATAAAAAGATTTTTATTCCCTTATTCACCCCCCCCCCCCCTCTAAGGGCGCCGTAAGATCCAACAAGTGGTATCAGAGCTAGGTTATTCCAAACGGTTTAAAAACCAGGAATAATGGCGTCTTATGATCTCGCTTTTTCCGAAGGTCAGGGAATTTGTAGACCTCCACTATTTACTGGGTCAGATTATAATTATTGGAAAAATAGGATGCGTTGTTTTCTAATGACCCTAGATATTGAGGTTTGGAACATGGTAGAAGAAGAATACACTCCTCCTACATTTGTAGTTGGAGAAGTTATGTTAGAAAAACCCAAAGATAAATGGGATGATCGGGATAAACTCAAATGTAAAAATAACGCAAAAGACATGAATGCTCTATTTTGTGCGTTGGATAGAAATGAATTTAATAGAATTTCTGCATGTACTACTGCTTATGAAATTTGGAATCATTTGGAAGTTACTCATGAAGGTACATCGCAGGTTAAAGATTCCAAGCTTTTCCAACTGGAGTCGGAATATGAAAAATTCTGAATGGATGAAAGCGAAGATGTTGATGGTATGTACACGCGCTTCACCAAGATCGTCAACGCCTCAAAAGCTCTTGGAAAGACTTTCTCAAATGGCGACTTGGTCCGTAAGATCCTTCGTTCTCTTCCTCCAAAATTCAACCCGAAGGTGACGGCTATTTCAGAGTCGCACAACTTAAGGACGCTCCAAGTTGAGAGCCTCATTGGGAATCTCAAAACCCATGAGGTAGAACTCAAAATCCAATTTGATGAATACAACAAGGAGCCAAAGAAGAAGGTGTTGGCACTAAAATCAAAGAAAGAGTGCCAAGAGGATGAGGATGAAGATGAAGAAAGTCTTTTGGTGAAGAACTTCCGAAAGTTCATGCACAATCCAGAAAGGAGAAACACCTTTTGAAAATATTTCCAAAAGGGTGAAAGATGGAAAGGGTCATCTTCAAAGAAGGAAAAAGAGAGCGACAATGAAGAAGAGAGACCTCCACCGGAATGCTATCATTGTAGGAAGACGGGGCACATTCGGAGCCAGTGCCCAAAGTTCTTGAAGGAGAAGAAAGAAAAACGGCACAAAGGGAAGGAGAAGAAGAAAGTGCTAAAAGCTAGAACATGGGATGACTCCTCCTCTTCCTCCTCCGAAGAATCAAGTGGGTCTTCATCAAGCGAAGAAGAGGAAAAAAACATGTGCCTCATGGGACATGGAAACGACGGCAACGACACCAGTGTTCATAGCGACACTGAGGTAACTCCGCCCACTTATGATGAACTCTTTAATGAATTCCTTGAAACTTGCAAAGCTTTTGATAAAAATATGAAAGATAGTATTTTATTAAATCATGAAAATGAATCTCTTATTAAAGAAAATCAAAAGCTTTCCAAAAAAGGTAATTGTTTTAGAAAAGAGAAAGGTTTCTTGCCAAGAATGTGATCACTCCACAAAATTGGCAAAAGATATAGAAGAGTCACTTTCTAAAGCCCTCTCTCATGCCAAAACTCTTACAAAAGAGAAGGGGGAACTAGAAAGAAAATTGGAAGCCTCTCTTTTGCAAATCAAAAATAATAAAAAAAGGTTTTGAAAATAGGTGTGTCATGCTTGTGAAAGAAAATTCTTCACTTAAAGCACAAGTTCATGATCTCACCATGGCCATTGAAAAATTTGGTATTGGCCAAAAATCACTAGAAATGATTCTAGGGTACCAGTGTCATGGATCTGGAAAGTTTGGGCTCGGATATCGAGGTGAGAGCTACCGCGCGGCGCTAGCCACTAACGCCGGCGCTAGCACCTCATACCAGAAACCTGGAATTTCTTTTTCAAAATGCTTTCCTTCTGTAAATCAAATTTATTCCAGCAAGAAAATTTTCCAGAAAAGGGTCTCAACCCCCTTTATTTCGTGTGCAAACTATTATAGGTTGGGTCACACAACTAGTTCTTGCAGGATAATAAAACAAAATACTTTATAGCAAATCTGGGTACCTAAGGCTTCCACTTATTCTATGGGTGGAGCCACTTGGGTATCCGGATCTTTACTCTCATCTTCTTTCTAAATGTGCAGGCAGGCTAAGGACAATGAAGACGTGTGGTACTTGGATTCAGGATGCTCCAAGCACATGACGGGCAATAAAGCAAAGTTCCTTAGCCTAGAAAGGAAGAAGGGAGGGATTGTAATGTTTGGTGACAACGGAAAAGGAAGGATCATGGGAATTGGTACAGTTGGTAACGAATCCTTCACTATATCAAATGTTCTTTATGTAAAAGGGCTAAAACATAATCTTATCTCAATTAGCCAATTATGAGATAAAGGATTAGATGTTTTATTTGAATCTTCAACTAATCTATGCAAAATATCTAATCCTATTACAAACAATATTTTACTAACTGCACCAAGAATACACAATGTTTATATTGTTTCATTTCATGATCTTTCAAAATCATCTTTAAAATGTTTTATTACCCAAAATGATGAACTTGAACTTTGTCATAGAAGGCTAAGACATGCTAGCACAAAGCTTATTGTAAAACTTGCCAAAAGAGATTTAATTAGAGGATTGCCTATATTAAATGGAAATTTACCTTCACTTTGTTCACCATGTCAAAAAGGTAAAATTACTAGATCCACTTTCAAAAGTAAAAATATTATTTCTACTACAAGACCTTTGCAATTAATTCATATTGATCTTCTTGGTCCCGTTAGCACCGCAAGTCTTGGTGGTAGATTATATACATATGTTTTAATAGATGATTTTTCTAGATATTGTTGGACAATATTTCTATCATCCAAACCTGAAGCGTTTTGTGAATTTTCAAAATTATGTACTCGTATTCAAAATGAAAGTGATTTAAAAATTAAATGCATTCGCTCGGATCATGGAGGAGAATTTGAAAATGAAAAATTTACATCTTATTGTGATATGTTAGGCATAAAACATGAGTTCTCCGCACCACGCACACCACAACAAAATGGTGTTGTAGAAAGAAAAAATAGGACACTACAAGAGCTAGCACGCACTATGTTATGTGAATATAAATTGCCTAAGTCCTATTGGGCCGAAGCCGTAAACACATCATGTTATGTTATAAATAGAATCATGCTTCGCCCATCTTTAAATCTCACACCATATGAATTTTATTTTCAAAAGAAGCCTAATGTATCTTACTTCAAAGTTTTTGGTTGTAAATGCTTTATTTTAAATACAAAAGATAGCTTGGGAAAGTTTGATGAAAAATGTGATGAAGGAACATTTCTTGGATACTCTTCAACTAGTAAAGCTTATAGAGTTTTTAATAAAAGAACTAGAAAAGTTGAATAGTCAATTAATGTGAAATTTGATGAGCTTGTTCCTTGTATAGAAAGACTTTCCGCAGGTAAAGAGGATGATCTATTACCTCCTTTGGAGCATGATGATGAAGAACCTTCCAAAGAAGAAGAAGAGGAGGCCAAGAAAGATGAATATGTACCTCCAAGCATCTTAAAATTCACAAAGGATCATCCACGGGAACTTATAATTGGTGAACCATCCATCGGGGTAAGAACTCGCTCTTCTCTTCATGAATCTTATTCAAATGTTTGCTTTGTTTCCGAAATAGAACCAAAAAAACGTTTCTACTGCTTTAAACGATGAATTTTGGTTTTTGGCTATGAATGAAGAGTTAGAACAATTTGAGCAACATAATGTTTGGAAATTAGTAGAAAGACCATCTAATCACCCGGTTATAGGCGTAAAATGGATTTTCAAAAATAAATTAGATGGTGAGTCTAGAATATCTAGAAATAAAGCACGCTTACTAGCACAAGGATATTCACAAATCGAGGGGATATATTTTGATGAATCTTTTGCACTCGTCGCTAGATTGGAGTCTATAAGAATTTTTCTAGCATTTGCAAGCTTTAAAAGAATACAACTATTTCAAATGGATGTGAAATGTGCGTTTCTAAACAGGTTTGTAAAAGAAGAAGTTTAAGTTGAACAACCCCCCGGTTTTATTAATGAAAAATTTCCAAATCATGTTTATAAACTAGAAAAAGCGCTTTATGGTTTAAAACAAGCGCCCCGTGCATGGTATGAAAGACTTACATCATTTTTATTAAAGCACGGTTATATTATGGGAAGTGCGGATAATACTCTCTTCATTAAGCACAATAATGATGATATGATTATTTTACAAATATATGTTGATGATATAATATTTGGATCTACTAATGAAGAGATGTGTAATGAAGTTATTTTAGTGATGAAAAATGAATTTGAAATGAGTCTAGTAGGAGAACTTTCTTATTTCCTTGGTATTCAAATATCTCAAAGAATTGATGGTATCTTTGTTTGTCAAACAAAATATGTCCATGATATGCTTAAACGTTTTGGATTTGAAAACCTTAAACATGCTTCTACACCAATGAGTGCGTCACTTAAATTAGGAAAAGATGAATCGGGAATTTCAAGTGATCAAACCTTATATAGAGGTATGATAGGATCCCTACTCTATCTTAGAGCAACTAGACCCGATATTATGTTTGTCGTATGCTTATGTGCTCGATTTCAAGCCAATCCAAAAGAATCTCATTTAAAAGCGGTAAAACAAATTTTTAGATATCTCATTGGGTCATCTAGATTAGGATTATGGTACCCACATAATGATTCATTTACATTGCATGGCTATTCCGATTCGGATTATGCCGGTTGTTCACTTGATAGAAAAAGCACTAGTGGTACTTGTCATTTTCTAGGACCTTCATTAGTTGCATGGTCTAGTAGGAAACAAAATTCGGTTGCACTCTCTACCACGGAGGCCGAATACATTGCATTAGGGAGTTGTTGTGCACAAGCACTATGGATGAGCCAAACTTTAGAGGATTTTGGTTTTCATCTAAAAAATATTGAACTAAAATGTGACAACAAAAGTGTCATTGATCTCACAAATAATCCGGTACACCACTCTAGATCCAAACATATAGATGTGTGTCATCATTTCATAAGGGATCACATTAAAAAGGAAAATGTAAGGATTAGTTTCATTGGCACGGACTCTCAACTTGCTGATATATTCACTAAACCTCTTCCCGATGCAAGGTTTCAAATGTTAAGGTTGGAATTAGGAGTCTTAGACATCTTAGGATGAATAAACATATAAAAATGCTAGGTTTTATGCAATTTGAGCAATCAAGACATTTCCAAAAATTACAAAATTTCTGCATATGACTACCCTTAAGGGTCCTAATAAATATCAAAAATCAGATTTGTAAAATTCTCAAAAAATCGAGTATTGTTTCCCGCGCTAGCGTGTGTGTTCAAATTTTCTGTTTTTTAAATTTTCTAAAAATCAAGAAAAATATGTTAGTGTATTTGTACTACTTTGATTTGTGGTTCTGACAGTTTTTATTTTTGTTTTATTTATTTTATGAAAAATCAACTACAAAAATTCAAAATTCAAAAAATACAAAAATATGTTTTGTGTTTTTTCAGTTTTTATTTCACTAAAAATTTTCAAAACAACAAAAAACTGTATGATCTTTATTGCTAATATCAAGCATGAGTGAATTCTATTATTTAGAATTATTTACAATGTTAAAACTTATTCCTTCAAATTACTATGAACATTGTTTTGTTTATCATGCTTTGGTATATCTATTTAAAGTGCATCAATTGTATTGAAAAATGTGTAGAACCAAGCTTAGCATGCCTCTAAGTATGAGTAAATGTTTTATGATTGATAATGATACATTTCACTCACTTATTTTGGTAATCAACATGTGTGTTTAAAATCTAAAAATGCTTGCTTGTGTATTGTATTTATACAATGAATTATAACTTGCATAAGTTTATTGCCTACACTACATTTGAATTGCACTTATGAAATTTAGAAAAGTGGTTAAAGTTAAAAATTTTGGTTTGCAAAACAAGTGTATTCGGAGAATGTTGTCTCACAAATGTGAACAAAAGAATTATATATGTAGACAAATATAACTCCACCAAGCACTACTTGAACCTCCTGATAAGTCTTCATAAGCATTGTGAGGTTGAGCACCTTGGAAAGAATAGTAAAGTGGCTTGTGCAAACCTTAGTTATTACACCACTTTGTTAAAAAATTATGTGCATCAAAAGTGTGTGAAAGTAATTTACTTGTGTTTTATTGTGCACTTTACTCTACATATGTCTTGTATTTTGATGATTTAAATCAATTGTTAACATTGCCCAAAATACACTTATGTGCACATCATTATCTTTCATAACACTTCTTCTCATGAGTATTGGATTCTAATGCTTTATCTATACTACTCTTTATGTAAAAATGCACTAGATAAACTAGCATGATCTCTATAATGTTTTGGTATTTCTTGAATTTAAAATTAAGTAACATTGTAGTATAATCTATCTTTGATATATTCATTTCATGCTTGATATCTTTATGAAAAACTTTGAGATTTCAAAAGGTTAAAACATCTTTCAATTTTGAACTAAAACTCATATTTTTACTTATGCTTTTCATGCTTACAAAAAGATGTTTATTATAATCTTCCGCTTGCTTGCAACTCTTATCATTGTATTTTAAATCTCTTATATATGCTATGCTTAAACTCTTTATCATTATCTATATTTCGAAAAGCTCGATCATGATATATAAATGCCTCCTTACTTCCCTCACCCTACCTTCTTTTGATAATACCAAAAGGGGGAGATTAATTTAAGAAATCTATATAGGAGAAATATAAAAGATTAAGGGGAGAATAATTCATGTAATCTATCATTTAGGGGGAGTAGAACATAAAATTGCATTTATGTAGGGGGAGCATTAAGATAGGGGGAGTATGCACAATCTCATCATGCTTATCATATACTATAGTTGCACTTTTATCTTGCTTATCTTATCTATAAACACTCTTATTGATTTCTTGCTTAGAGGATTTGTTATTATCAAAAAGGGGAGATTGTTGGTCATGTGTGTCACATCCCTTTGTTTGAGAATAACAAATCACATATTGTATTTGATATTGCTTGTAGTGTGTTTATAGTGTGCAGGAACTATAGGTGCAATACTCCACTGATAGAAGGTAGCTTGGAATACAATTTCTGAAAGGAGAAGCACTAACGCCAGTGATATCGCTACCGCTTGGCGCTAGCGCTACTGCCAACGCTAGCGCTACCGCCTGGCGCTATCTCGAGCTCGTGCAGATCGCCACGCCGCTGACGGTTCTGCAACCGCTCAGCACGACCGCTACCGCCAGCGCTATCGCTACCGCAGGCGCTATCGCTAACGCCAGGCGCTATCTCGAGTTCGTGCACGGAGCCACGCAGCCGACGGTTCCGTAACCGCTCCACACGAGAGCTACCGCCAGCGCTATCGCTACCGCAGGCGCTAGCACTAAGTTCTATAAAATGGAGCTTTGCTTCTCGTTTTGGCCACACCTACCAGAGACATTACTTGTGCCCAAACTCTCGTGCTGCTACTCTGCCGAAACATCATATCCCACTCAAAGCCAAAGAAAAAATTCTGGAGAAGGAAGCCATCACGCTGCATCCGAAGAACGATCGCTTCGACCTAGCTTGTTCTTCAGCGATCCTTCATCCTCATCTCCAGAAATCTCAAGAGGGAGTTTGCTTGTTATTTACTTCACTTCTTTATTTGTATCTTGTAGTGAAATCGCCTTGTTTTTTGGCGACTAGGTCCTTGCGCGACTTAGGGGGAATTCGCCGCGTGAGTTGGCGACTAGGTCTTGGGGATTAGATCTAGGGGGTGCTCGAGGCCATATCCGAGTTTGGATTGTCTAGAGCGGCTTGAGGCTTTATCCGGGGAAGGATAGGCTAAAACCAACCGGTTTGTGGGGATACAAGTCGGTATAGAAAAGGAAAAGAAATTCACTTTGTACGCCTCCGATTTCTAGCGATATTGAAATCAAATTTTGTAAACACCCTTTTTATATAATGGAATCATGATTATTTTTGTGTTTATTTGATTTCTCTCAATTGGCGTAAAATTTCATTATTGCAAAATTGTTATTACTAAATTGTCATCTTATTTCTTATTAATCAAGAACAACTTAATAATTATCGTAAAAATTATAAAAAGATTTGTATTCCCTTATTCACCCCCCCCCCCCTCTAAGGGCGCCGTAAGATCCAACAAATCACATATTGTATTTGTGAAAAGGAAAAGAAATCATCGCCAGTAAAGGGCGGCTTGTTTTTAGAACTTTTCATATTTTTAATAATATTTTTATTCGGTCCTTTGGACAACTTTTAATCGCTGGCTGATTGTTCTGATGAAATTGCTATTTGGTAATTCATTCAATGCTTGTGAAGCCCGACTTGCTCTGGAACCCATGCGATTTGTTGTTGGATGTTTTCTGACTTGAAACTTTTTCTGATCTCTAATTTGTTCTATAGGCCGCGCAGCTTGTCTTTATGCTTGGGTTATTGTTTGTAACTTGTTGCTTGTGATATAACTTGTTTTATGTAGGGAGTTTGTTGCGCGGTCAGAATAAATAGCCGCCACTTCTCCTTTCGTAGGACTTTGAATGCTTGGAACGGTTAGATGTTGACCGCGCGATTAGCTTTTTAACCGTGATTTGACTTTGCTAAATGCAGATCATTATCCCTATAAGTAGGAGCGCTTCCAAAGACTCAATCCATGAGAGCTAAAGATGTGGTCTAAGAGCAAGTCGCGGCGAGCTAAGAAGATGTCTGCTATATGAGCTGATGCGGCCTTGGCTTTTCATTCCGCTGATCATGATAAATGTCGTCTGACAAAAGCCGAGTTAGACGAGTTTGTTGAAAAGCACATGGCAGGGAGTCCCCTGCTCGCGCGGCTTCCTCTCCGTGATGAGTGAATATACTCTTCCACTCCCAACCAGATAGCCATCCTGATCGACCATTTCGACAGCGGCTTCAAGTTCCCATTACACCTCAAAGTTGCCCAGGTTTTTTAGCATTAAGGAGTTGTGCCCAGACAGCTTTCCCCCAACTCGATTGCGGCCATTTTCAGCTTCGTTTCCTACTTGCGATCTGAGAGGGTCAGCTTTTCGATGAACTTATTCAGAAAGATCTTCTCTATCCGGGTGATTGCAGATGCGGATTCAAAGTTTAGGGGCCACTTATATTTTGGCTGTAGGGGGTTGAAGATGGTCAACCTTGCGAACAAGGTTGCAAACTGGTCCGAGAGATACCTGATATTCGAAGGCCGACTGGGCTTGCTCAATCCTAACCCGCAGGTGCGGTCAGAGGAGATTTTTAAAAAGATCGTGGTTAACAAGGTTGAGCAGGAAACCTATTCACTTCTTTAAACTGAGCGACTTAATGTAGGTCAATATGTCCCACTGCTTTCCGAGTTGGGACATATCCGACCTGAAGACAGTAAGTCTCTTTCAACCTGCTTTCTGCTTTGATATTGATCGCGCAGTCTGTCGTTCTGATATTTTTACTTCTATTTTGCAGCTGAAGCCATCGTCCCTAAGAACAAGTCGGTCAGCCCGGCTGGCTTGATTCTGACCAAGAGGGAAAAGAGGCAGAAGCTGGGAAAAAACAAGCCGCTGGGGTCAGATGACGAAGAATCGGCATCTTCCGGCGATTATTCTTCCATTCGCACCCTCGGCACTGTGAAGGATTTGAAAGGCCGCCCGACTTTGAGTTGGCATCCAGGAGGAGACTACGTCCAAGTCTCCACTGCGCTTCCCCACTGGGGAAATGAAAAGTTTGGTCACCATGCAGAGGCCGTTGGTATGGATCTATATGGTCGGCGAAATTTCAGAAAGTTGAGGAAGGTTCCTGACGAGGAGCTCGCTCGGCTAGCCGCGTGAGTTGGTGCGAAGAGTTATGTGACCAATCACTACAAGGGCATGACCTTCAAGAGGTTAAACAAAGAAAATAGTTATTTAAAAAAAGAGGGCGTTGAACTAAAAGAAGAGAACGCGCGACTAAAGGAGGTTGAGTTGGTAAGTTATCACCTTGTCAGCCGATTATTGTGTTACTCAAACAGGGCGGTCTAACCTTGTTTTCTTTTGACAGAATAAATATGACTCCAAGAACCCAATTTTCCAGGAAGTGGTAATTCCACTGATCGCTGACGGGATTGATGGAGCCTTTAATCGCATGAGAGAGCTCGGCGGCCTGGCTCCAGGTTTTGAGAATTTTACCTTTTCTGATGCCTATCCGGCTCTACAAAAGAAGATAGATAGAATTAAGCGGGGAGACAAAGATAAAGATAAAGTTGTGGGAAGCAGCTCGGAAGATGAGAGCAGCGAGGAAGAAGAGGAAGAAAGAGCCGCTGATGAGGTCGCCGCGGCTGAGGATGAGATGAAGAGTGGCTCGGATTCGGAGTCTGATGACTCTGGAGAAGAGACCGAGCGGTCTAAGCGCAGGAGGTCGGGCGACTCGAACAGCAACTCGTCTGGTTCATCTTCGGGGAGTGAGGGAAGATTCAACTCGGGCGAACTTTCTCCTGATGTTGACATTGATGGTAGTGAAGATTCAACTTCTCCTGTGATCAAAAATCTCTAGTCGGACGAGTAGTTAAACTTTGTATATTTCTCTTTTTTGTAGCCGACGGCTTAATTATGTTAGCTGGTCGGTTTATATACAAGCATATGTATCTTTTGGGAATGATTAATGAAAAGATAGTTACCTGCTCCTCTATTTGTTTCTGTAATTTTCTACTTACTTGTACTTGTCCGGCTTTAACTTTGCTTTTGTATTCCCTTATAAAATATGAATTCGTTCCTGAATCCGCCTGATAATAGATCTAGCCGCGCGGCTATTATCCAATCTGAGCTTCTTGGAGTTATGGCGTTTGTTATATGAGAATTCTTGGTAGTCGATAACCCAAATACTATAAAGCGCTGCTCGGGCGATTAGAATACATTATCATTCCAGCGGACTTGAAAGTATCTGAAATGAATTTCTACAAATGTTCATCACAAATAACAGGTCGTGCGGTTAGAACAAGTGATCTCTTTGATATTATAACAAATATAATATCCACAAACTTAATCCATCAAAAAGCGAACAGTGTGATTATAATATACTTCGGGTGACTCTATAATATGATTCCCCAAAAATTCTTAGATAGAACTATCCTGACATGAGAAGCCCGGATAATAATAATGACCAAGACAATAAATAGATCGCGCGGTCCGCACACAATCTGACCGATCAATAAACTGTGTTTATCAAGATAACAATGATGATCGAGATAATAATTAGGTCGCGTGGTTTGCATACAATCCGGCCGATCAATAGATTTTATCAAGATAATAATGATAATCAAATTAATAATTAGATCGTGCGGTCAGCACAAAACCCGGCCAATCAATAAACTGAGTTGATCAATTACATTATGTTGTGAGAACTCCAGCTCTTTTTAAACGAGTTGATTTAGACCGAGCGGATATTCCTCGTTGCTTAGCAAATTATATAGACAATTTTTATAGCTTTTACTACTCCAAGTCGCGTGATTAGTTGAAGTTCTCAATCCGAATCGGAATGACCATATGATACCATACTGAGATATTACATTGAATTCCATAGATTACCCAAATAACCCGATCAGTTAAGGGTTCTTATTGACAACTTGTTTATTGCCTCGCGGCTTAACCTGTGATGACCTGTTTTCTAGCTTGGAAGCTAAGTATCTTTCTAGCCATTTGGCTAAACAAGCCTTAATCATTCAGCTACTAATTCACATGTTGTTCACACAAGCCGGTCGGTTTGAAAACATCAAACCGCCCGGTCTTAATATTTTTTCCCTTTTTCAAGCCCAGTGGGCCAATATTTGTACCTGTTTGGTACCACTTTCTTCGAATGGTCGAAGATCATACGAGAGATAATTTCCTGTAAAGAAAAAGGAAGTACAGACTTTGATGACCAAGTGGGCAGGTGCGCCTAGGCGTCAAGCATTACTTTCCTCAAGTGGTCATCGAAACTATAAACGACTCAACTGCTCTCCTGCATATGGTTACAAGTCGAGTTGATCAATTGGGCAGGTGGGCCTAGGAGGCGAACATTGCTTTCCTCGGAGAGATCAACTCAGTTGCGGGTCCCCTTTAGGCACCGCTTGAGAGTACCTAGGAGTGTTCGCTAGTTACAGACTAAGATGATCAGTTGGGCAGGTGGGCCTAGGCGGCGAACATTGCTTTCCTCAGAAAGATCATCAAAACTGTAACCATATCCCTTTCGGGGCACGGCAGAGCTAACAGTCACTTGGACCTCCCTTGATGCAGAGGTGTGTTAGATGCTGGCCGGGATCCAAAGTTCTGAAGACCACCGCACGGTAATTGGCAAGCTTCCACTGCACGTGTGCGAAATCTCACCGTTAAACATGGTCATCGTGGTATTACGCTAATGACTACAATCTGATGGGGTGCAAGCAGAACTTGGCGATGTCTCTGTGGTTCAATGAGTTTGATAATGAGTAATGAAAACAAACAAGTCACGAGACAAGGAAAAGTGTCAGTATGATGTTCCTCCATTCAATCAAACATGAAAGTTCCAATAAATGAAAGAGAAACGATTTTTACGGATAGAACTGTTTCAGGTCGTCACCGCTCCAAGTACGCGGGATGTCTTCTCCATTACTTGTTTGAAGACGATAAGCTCCATTTTTTAGTACCTCCTTGATTATGAATGGACCTGCCCAGTTCGGATTTAGCTTTCCCACAGAACCTGGCATGGTTGCAGCATCCACTTTCTTCAACATGAGGGGTCTCCCACCATGAATTGCTTAACTCTGACGTGTTTATCAAAATACTATGCCATCCTCCTTTTCACCTCCTCTTGTCTAACTACCGCTTCATCCTGAAGTTCTTCAATAAAGTCCCAATTGTACTTTATTCCTTCATCATTAGCCTTTATCCATGCTTCGCCACCCTGATGTGCATACATTACCCTGGGACTGACCACCTCAAACTCTATTGGAACAACTGCCTCTGAACCATGAGATAGTTTGAACAGAGTTTCCCCTGTGGCCGAAGATGGTGTGGTGCGTAGATTCCAAAGAATGGAAGGAAGTTGTTCAGCCCAGTTCCCTTTATGATTGAGAACTCTTTTCATCAGAAGATATTGAATTTGTTTATTAGCAGCCTACACTTGCCCATTACTCCTGGGATGATGAACAGATGAGAATCGAAGATCAATCCCATCCTGGTCACAGAAATTGATCATTTCTGAATTGTTGAATTGCGGGCCATTATCAGTGACAATTGCTAACGGAATCCCATGTCGGCAAACGATATCCCCCCAGATAAAATTCCTAATGATCTGTGTAGTAGTTTTGGCCAATGCTTTTGCCTCAATCCACTTATTGAAATAATCTATCATCGCAATTATGAAGCGACGTTGACCGCTAGCAGTGGGAAAGGGTCCAACGAGATCCATTCCCCAAATCGCAAACGGCCATGGTGCAGTTATTGACCTGAGTGTCTGGGCTGGACGGAGCTGAAGCGGAGCAAATTTCTGGCACTGGACGCATCGCTTAGCAAAAGCTTCTGCGTCTTTCCTCATTGTCGGCCAAAAGTATCCCTGTCTTAGGATTCTTTTTTATAGAGTCTTCGCACCGGAATGACTTCCGCATTCCCCTGAGTGAACTTCCTGGAGTATGGTGGGAACTTCTTCTTCTGAAATGCATCTTGCTAAAGGAGAGATGAATGTCTTTCTGTAAAGAATTTCTGCTATAAGATAGTAATGGGCCGCTTTTCTTTTGAATCTTCTTTTATCTTTGATCGATGGATGATATTCTCCTTTGTACAAGAATAACTCAAACGGGTCCTTCCAGGAAGGCTGCTAATCAATTAGCATTACCTCCCCTTCTTCTATTGTCGGATGAAACAGCTTTGATACTATTCCCCCTAATGGGAGTCCAAACTTTGACAGCTCGTCTGCTTCCTCATTCTGAGCCCTTGGGATATGTTCGATAATAAATCATTTGAATCTTCCAATCTCCTCTTTTACGAGCATTAAATACTTCTTTAGTATGGGCTCCCTAGTTTCAAAAGTTTCCCAACACTTGTGAAGCCATTACTAGAGAATCTGTCTTTATGTGCACATATTCTATGCCCAATTCTTTCGCAAGCCTCAATCCAGCCAAGAGTGCTTCATATTCTGCTTGATTGGTCGTAACCAGAAAGAAGAACTTGATATCTTGTTCCAGCTAAATGCCATTTGGGTTTATTAAGACAACTCCTGCTCCTGCAGAGTTTCTGGCTGAAGCCCCGTCCACATATATTATCCAAGATAATGGAGATCTTTCTGCTTTTTCTGGACTAATTTCTGTAGTATCAACTAGGAAATCTGCCAACACCTGTGCCTTGATTGTTGTTCCTGGAATGTAAGACATTTCAAATTCGCTTAACTCAATTGCCCATTTAGCCAGCCTTCCCGAATGATCTGGCTTTTCCAATATACTCCTCAAAGGATGATCTGTGACTACTTGAATAGGATGAGCCTGAAAATAGGGGCGAAGTCTGCAAGATGACATGACTAAAGCTAGGTTTTCCAAGATCAAATATCTAGTTTCCGCATCCTTTAGGATATGGCTAACATAGTAGATGGGAAACTGCTTCTTCTTTTCCTCCCGAACGAGGACGGAGCTTACCGCGTCCGGACTGACCCCTAAATATAAGAACAATGTCTCCCCTTCTCGAGGGCTCTGGAGCAAAGGAGTCGACGTCAACTGTTTCTTTAAGTGTTTGAAAGCATTGTCGCATTCTTCGTTCCACTCAAACTTAGACCCTCCTCAAAGTATTTTAAAGAACGGAGCACTTTTATCTCCTGACTTAGAGATAAATCGACTTAGGCATGCCAACCTTCCTCCTAACTGTTGAACTTCCTTTAGTGTGCGAGGAGGAGTCATATCGAGGATAGCCTTCACCTTATCAGGATTTGGTGCAAGGCCATCAGGGGTGAGAAGATGTCCAAGAAATTTTCCCTTATTTGCTCAAAAGATGCATTTCAACAGATTCAACTTCAATTTGAACCTTCGTAGAGTAGAAAACGTCTCTACAAGGTCTTCCAAGTGTGTAGAAAAAGTTTTACTTTTTAGCAGGAGATCATCGACGTATACTTCAAGATTCTTCCTTTTTTGTTGTTTAAAGATAGTGTCCATCATTCTCTAGGAAGTTGCACCCACATTCTTAAGACCAAAAGGCATTACTAAATAGCAATAACACCCATCATTTGTTATGAAGGACGTATGGGGGATATCGGGTTTGTGCATTTTAATTTGATGGTAACCAGAGAAAGCATCAAGAAAGCTCATAAAATTGTATCCAACCGCGGAATCAACTAATATATCTATCTGAGGCAAGGGATAACAATCTTTGGGACACTCTTTATTAAGTTTCGTGAAATCCACACACATACGCCATTTCCCCTGGCTTTTTTACCATTACAATGTTTGACTTCCAGGTGGGGTACTGGATTTCAGAAATAAAACCCGCTCTGGGAAGTTTTACAACTTCTTCTCTGATAGGAACCGCCAGCTTGGTTGCCACTTCTCTTTTCTTTTGCTAAACTGGCTTGAATTCGGGGGAGATGTTGAGATGATGGCAGGCTATATCCGGGTCCACTTCCGGCATATCCTCTGCCGAACAGGCAAAGATGTCCAGATTTTCTAAGAGAGAAGTAATCAGCTGGAGCTTCTCCTCTTCAGGCAGTTCAGCATTGGTAATCAACTTCTTCTCTTCCCCCTCAGCAATGGGGACTTCTTGGGTCTCCTGGGCAGGTTCCAGGTGAACCCTTTCACGGTCCTTATTCTCCTAAGCAACTTCTGGAGTCTTTGCCACTTCAAGGGTAACAGCTGGAGACTCGATGAGTGGAGAATCTATAATCATGTTGACTGTTTTGACATTACATTCTCGAGCCACTTTTGGATCACTCCGGATCCGATATTGCCTCCCCTCTGCAGCAAACTTGATAGCCAGGTGGAAAGTTTACACCACTGCTCGGTAAGCATTTAGGATTGGCCTCCCAAATATGGCACAATAACTGCTCGGAGCGTCTACTACCACAAAGTTGACGAGCTTCGTAATACCCCCCAATATCACCAAAAGCTTCATGCATCCTTCTACCACCTTCTTCTATCCCGAGAATCCGTAGAGGGGCCCTTTGGTAGAAAGCAGAGGCTTTCCGGTCTTCAGGGCTTCAAAAGTTGGGTGGAAAAGGAGGTTGACGGAGCTTCCTGTGTCGATCAAGATCTTATGCATTGTATAATTCTCTATGATGGCCTTGATTACAACGGCATCATCGAAAGGATTTGTGTTTGGAGAGAGATCATCTTGACCAAAAGTGACGACTGATCTCTCCGGGGAGGAAGTTGAAGTGGCTGCCACTTCTTGCTTAAATACTCTGGCAACACTTGATTTTCTGGAGGATTCAGGCCCGGCTCCCCCATGAATGCAGTAAACATGGCCAAGAGGGCCATCATCATTTACTTCTACACATTCTCCGGTTGGATGAATGTCGCCATAATGGTTGATATCCTCAACATCCGCGCATTCCCAACTGATCTCAGCTACTTCTTTTGCCTTCGAAGTGGAGGGTTTGTCAGATACCTCCTTCCGAACCAGACCCCGTAGCTTTCCTTCCCCCAAGAGTTTCTCAATTAACAAGCGAAGGGCCCGACGGTCCTCGGTTGAATGCCCTCCCTCCTTATGATATTCACAGTAGAGGTTTGGATTTCGGTTTCGAACATCAGACCTCAAAGGAGCTGGCCTCTTGAAATCAGGCCTCTTCTGTAGAATTTGAACGACCTCGTTCATTGTTACATTCAAGGGAGTAAAAGATTCCTGTGAATCATCATATGGGGTGACTTGAGGTGGAGGCACAGTGTATTGTGGAAAATACACCGGCATTATTTGTTGGACCAGCACGGAAGGAGTGGGCGTGATGGCCAGCGGCAGTTTCTGCTCCTAAAACTGTTGATGGCCAAATGGAGGTTGTATATGCCTAAAATTTCATCCCCTTTGAGCTCGGGGTTCGAAATCTTGTCTTGGCTGATGGTGGTACGGTTGGTTATTGGCAGAAGATCTGGATGGTTCTTTATCGGTAAGCAGTTTAGCAATATAACCAGGATTCCCCCTTTCGCCTCTAATAAACATGTTGGCTAGGCTGATCATTTCCTGGTAAGTTTTAGGTTCTCTGATTTGTGCTTCGAATTTTAATGGCTCTTCTCTCAGGCCATGAATTAGTGCCACTCGATACAGTTTCGGGTCTACATTCTGTATTCCCATGATTTCCTTCTGAAATCGGTCAACAAAGTGACCCCATGTTTCGCCTTCACGCTGCTTGATCTCGAAAAGAGCCGCTAAGCCGTCTTTTCTCTTCTTGGAAGTCGAGAACCTTAGTAAGAACTCCCTCCTGAGTTCAGCAAAGCATCTGATGGACTGGGGGTGTAATCCATAAAACCATTCTCTTGCTTGCCCGTCAAAAGACGTGACAAGAAGTTTACATTTGGTCGCATCTGTAAGAGTCTTCAGTGCAACAGCTGACTCAAAGGCTTGCAAATGTACTGCTGGATCGGACTCCCCATGATTTGTCGGCAAACGTGGTTCTCTGAAATTATCTGGGGCTGGCACTCTCCGAATTTCATTCTTGAATGGAGAGATTTCTTCGGCATCCTCATAGAGGGGAGGAAGCGGGTAACAGACCGCTGTAGTTGTGGTTACTTGCGGGCAGGCCACCGGATAGGCGAAACGGGTTGTGGCTTCCGGAGGGCAGGCTGCCGGATAAGGGAGGCGAGCTGCATTTGAAGTCGTACCTTGGAACTCGCAAACCCGGGTAGGAAAATCTTGGGCGGCCTCTCAATAAAAGGCCTGAAGGGAGTTGAAATTTTCCCGGGGAGGTTGCGGGTTAGCGGCTTGAGATATGGTATAGGGAGGCGATGGTGGAGCCGGAGTTACAACTGGGTTGACCACGGTTTGTTGAGCGGTTAGCCGATCAGTGAGAAGGGCTAGAGCTTGATCGATGGCATCTAAACGCTGATCGGTTTGTTTACGAGACCGCTCGGCCTCCTGCCTGGACTGTTCCAGTGCTTCCCATAGAGAGTTTTCACTGCGATCGGAGTGATCTCTGTGGATGAACTGGAGGTCTGACATATTGTCAGAGTGTTCGATGACAGCTTGCGATCTGAAGGTCGCGTGTGTCTGTTGAGGCCAAAAATGTGCCTCCACGATCATTGCCTGAAAAGCAAGGAAAATGAGGGGTTGCAAGCTATCGGTTACTATCCGACTTAATGATTTAAGTTGATCAGACTGCTGGCAGCGGTCAAGGCTAGAATTCGCCTGTCACGGTGAATGCCACTCTTGTGACGGACTTTCCTTTGATTAAAGTGAAGTGATTACAGTGGGTTACAGATGAAGCCGGCCGGGAAGACAAGTCGCAAGACAGTTAGTTTGAGATCCCAGCTCAGACAAGCGAGCTCCTGGATTCGAGTGTGCGTGTCTTGGGAACGCCGCCTGGCCCTATTTATAGGCTCGGAGACCTACCTGAATGGGCAGATGCTAAAATAACTGCCTTCCCGGGTACAGGAGAATCGGGCATGGGATGACGGGATACAGAAGAATAAATAAAGGGGAAGTCGCACGGTCTGGTGGCTTGACTTCCATTTTGTACTGGGCTTGGGTTGAGAAACTTTGGCATGATCCCATTGGCAACCCGAGCGGTCTGCTGACCGAGACCGCAGCTTGCCCCTTTGGGACTTAAGACCTGGCAATCTTCAGTTACTGAGAGCGGTCTGACCCTTGGAGACCGCACGGCTTGATTCGTTTGCCGGTCTGATCGGTTAAAGTATCAAACCGCCTGCTTTAAAGAAGATGTTGTCTAGGTAGCGGTCTTCTGGGCAAACAACTATCATAAGCAAGGGTTTATTATTTCAGATCCAGTGAAAGCAACAGAGAAGCATCAACAAAGCTTCTGAAGAATTCTGGAAACAGAATTCTCTTCTTCTCCCTCTCTTTCTTTCTCCTTCTTATTTCCTTCACGTGTACAAAGTTTTCAGAAACCCTCTTCCCAAAGGATTCAGTGGTTCAAGATTTCCTTATCAAAAGATCTGAGTGGTTCAAGATCTTCTTATCAAAAGATCTGAGTGGTTCAAGATCTCCTTATCAAAAGATCTTTGGTTCTAAGAGTCTCCTTATCAAAAGACTCGGGCACAGGTTGTGCAATCCTACCAGGGAGGTAGAAAAGAAGACTACCCATATTTTGGGGAACCTCTATAAAAATCTTGTGTCTTCTGTGTTGTGCATTTTCTGTGCTTTCCCTTTTATAGCTTATTATTTTTCTGCTTTATATTTATAACACTTATTTATTCTGTGTGGGTTTTGCTCAGTGCATAATACCTTAGTATTTTTATTGTATGCATAGTTAGGGTAAAAACATTTAAATCTCTATTCACTCCCCCCCCCCCCTAGAGAATTCTCAGAGGCACACTGTGCACTTTCAATTGGTATCAGAGGTAGGTTGATCATTAAAAGGTTAACACCTTGATCAAAAGATCTCCTACTCTCATTTATTCATTTTAAAATTAATTAAAACTATTTTTTTTAAACAAAATGAGTTATAAGGATCATGCATCAACAAGACCTCCAGTGTGTAATCTGAACAAGTTTACACTCTGGAAAGCCAGAATAAAACTTTATTTGAACTCTATTGATGAGGACATTTTTGATGTTATCATTTCAGGTCCTCCAGCCCAATACAAGAAAGAATCCATTGGATATTCAACATTGGAACTTGTGCACAGGGCTTATTGGACATAGACTGAAAAGAAGTAGAAGACATGGGATGCCAAAGCTATGATCATTCTGGTATCCACCATGTCAGATGACATCTTCCAGAAGGTAGCTGACTGCCAATCAGCCAAAGAGATCTAGGAATCTCTATCCAGAATGATAGAAGGATGCTCTGATGAAAGAAAGGATAGGAAGTCCCTTCTCATATCCCAATAAGAGAACTTTCAAAAGAAAGCTGATGAAAATATTGCTGAAATGTATGACAGATTCAGCATCATTATCAATGAGCTAAGGAGTCTGGACAAGGAAATTTCCTTGACATAGATCAATGATAAGATCCTAATGTGCTTCCCTAACTCTTGGGATTCAAGGATCTGGGCCATTAGAGAGTTCATATGCCATAAAGAAATCTCAACTGATGCTTTGCTAGGAAAGCTTAAGTCATATGAGATGCTTCTGAAGAGCAGAGCTGAATCAGAGGCAAAGGAAACAACCTCAACTCCTATTCAAAGGAGCCTTGCTCTGAAAGCTACTGAAGGAGAGTCCTCTACTCCTGAAGATGATATGTTCAATCTCCTAGCAAGGAGATTCAGAAAATGGGTCAAGACTGAAGACTCAAGGAGAAGAGAGAGGAGCTCAAAGCCCAGATATGATAAGACTCCAAAGAAGGAGATAATATGCTACTCATGCAACAAGCCAGGCCATGTAGCCCCTGAGTGCCCACAGGAACAAAGGGACAGGAGTAGCAACAAAGATGAGCAGAAGAAGAAGTCTTTCAGGAGGAAAGACAAGAAGAAAGCTAAAGGTTTCATTTCTGAAACCTGGAGTGACTCTGAAGCAGAGTCAAGCTCCTCTTCATATGAAAGTGATGAAGAAGCAGAAGCAGAAGCAACTTGCAAGATGACATTGGGGATGTCATCAGATGAGGATGAAGAAGAACAGGTATCCATGTTTGATGATTTTGATTTTAATTCTGATGATTTTAAAACCTGTTTTAAAGAATTCTGTAATCATTTAATCAAAATTCAAAAAGAGTTAGATGCAGATAGGGATGAATTAGAAAATCATAAGAAAGAAGAATTATAGTCAACAAATAATGAATTGAGAAATAAAATTCAAGGTAAAGAAACAAAATTAATAGAAATAAGAAATGAAAATCTAAAATTAAAGGAAGAGCTAACAAAGGCAAAAACCTTTGAGGTCTCTCTCAATGGGAGGAGTCAAAAGCTCAAAAATATTACACAAAATCTCACCATGAGATTTATGCACCTAGGTTTAGGTGCAGACCCATGCACTAGCATAGAAGTCACTAGGAAATCTACCTGGAAAAATTCAGTTAGATTCATTAGACCTAGTGACTATCAATCTAGTGAAAGTAGGGCAAAGCCTAAGGATCAGAATATTAATCATCTAGATAAAACAACTGTAGTTAATAAAATGAATCCAAACAAAGAAAAGAAAACTCTAGGAAAAAGTAATTCATAAAAAGTAACCAACAACAACCAAAAGGCTAAAGACAAAACTAGAATAATAAAACACTCTGCTGATCTTTAATGTTTAGATTCATTCAATGCACATTTTCAGTACCAAGGTAATAAGGATAGGTTTGGGAAACTCATTCCTTATCTTCCAAAAGGGTATCATGAAAGACCCTTCTATTCTTTCATTGAACCCTACAATGGTAAAAGCAAAGGGCCCAAGGTAACCTAGGTTCCTTCTAATATTTGATTTAGTTGTGCAGAAGGAGGTAGGATCCCTCCTAGGAGATAATGGAAGGGGAAGGAAGAACTATGGTCAAATAAAGACCCAAATCCAACAAGGGAGTGATTTCTACTTTGAATCTTCATCTTATCTTCTTAAGCTTATAAAAACAATAGTATAAATACTATTTTCAATAAAGATCATTGCTAGGAAAAACAACAAAAACTTCCTAAAGAAAATAGAACTATTCTTTCAGAGTTGAGTCGAATAGAATTCGACGTACCGTCTAATTTTACTCGACGCCTGCTCCGAAAGCAATATGCCACTGTTAATATAGAGTTGTGTCGAATGGAATTCGATGTATCATCTAATTCTAATTGACGCTAGCTTCGAGAGCCATCTAACTCTGATAATTCGAATAGCATTCGATGCAACGTCAACTTCATATCGACGGATACGTTGAATGAATTGTCGCTCATTAAATTTGAAGATGCATCGAGTTTTAATCAATGCAACGTCGACATGACAAGCGCGCGCACTAGAAGGTACTTAGACACAGTTTGGCGCATTGTCTATCAATCTTTTTGATGGTGCTTTGAATAAAACCCTAAGCAGTAACGAATCATTTTCTTTTATGAAAGATCGGCGTCGAATTTTTTACGCATTCGAATTCTCTTCTCTTTGCTCTCGTGCCCTCCCCTTCTCCAATTCTCTTGTGTTCTCTCTCTTTCTCTCTCTCTCTCTCTCTCTCTCTCTCTCTCTCTCATTCTCTCTTGTGTTTGCAGGTACCTCAGATCGATGGCTCCACAAAAAGTGAATTTTGGCTTTGATGTGGATGTCTAACCTTTCAGTGCAGCGACCGAAAGCTTCAAAGACATTCTTTATAACATCCCCCAAACAACTAGACCCCCAAGTTGGTTTTTTCATGACTAGGTCATGACAAAACCATAGGAAGAGCATAAGATCATGTGAACTTAGGTAAGAAGGACAAAACCCAAGTGGTCTGCAAATAGCAATTTTTAGATACCAAGCATATGGTTGGACTTTAGGGCCTCACCTTGATCCTTTGACCTCACCTTAAATCCCTAACCCATTAGGGGTCCCCTTAGAGCACCAGGTGTAAGTTTATAAGGTTTGTAGTCTAAGTCACCTAGAGGGTGGGTGAAAAGGATTCTTTTAACTTTCCTTTAATTAGTATGTCTGATTTCTGGTTTGGAGCAGGCAAATGATCAAACACACAGAAAGCACACAAGCTTGTATAGAGGTTCCTCAAGACAAGGTGTCTTGAGTAGTCCTCTTTCCCCCTTCACCTTTCTAATAATGTGTTAGACAAGGCCAACTCCTCCAACTCATCTCCAAGAGCTTACAACTCAGATACCTCAGGATCTCTAAGGTTTTCCCAACCCTACCTCAGGCTAAGCAGCCATACAACTCAGATCAGCTCCTGATCCTACAGCTCAGACCTCATCAGGTCCTACAACTCAGACCACAACAGGTCTTACCTCAAGATAAACAGCCCTACCTCAGATCAGCACCTGATCCTACAACTCAGACCCCTTCCAGGTTCTACAACTCAGAGAATTCCTCCTCCTATAGCTCAGGCTATGAAGCCCTACAACTCAGATCAACAGATCCTACACTCAGGCCTTCAGCCCTACAACTCAGAACCCTCAGGTTCCTACAATCTCAGACCAAAAGGTCTTACAACTAAGGCAAATGCCCTACAGAAAAGTGAGTATTAAACTTACTACAGATGACAGCAAGTCCCCTATAGTTCCTGCACAGCTTGTGCTTCCTGTAGCTGGTGATGTTGATGGCAGCTACTAACTGATCTTCTTCTTCAGATGAAGGTTGGAAGATCTCCCTGCTCCTTCTTACAAAGGAGCTAACTTTTTCTCTCTTCTTCTTCTTGCTTTCTCAGTGAGCAGCAGGAGAGAAGACAAGAGCTTCAGCCGTCAATGAAACAGTTGATTTCTTTTTGCACGCGACGGAGAGAGCTTTCAAATGTGCCCTAACTCTTCTTTTTATACATCTCTAATCATCAACGACTCTTAGCTGTCCTTCTGAGAAGTATGAGAGAAACTGGTGGACCCCACACAGCTTTTCTGCAACCTGCGCCACGGGAAGAACACGCAAGCTGCATTCGACGAACACGTTGTACTGTGTTCGACGAACTTGTCAAACTCTGCATTCGACAAACTTGCCAAACTCTGCGTTCGACGATCTTGCCAAGCTCTGCATTCGAAGAACTTGCCAAACTCTGCGTTCGAAGATCTGCCTTGTCTCTGCGTTCGACGATCTGCACTATCTCTGCGTTCGATGATCTTGCCCAAGTCTCAACTGATTCTTCTATCTCGTCTCAGCGGTCGACGAACTGAGTTCTGTGTTCGACGAATGGTACTCTGCGTTCGACGAACACGCCCTTTGTGTCTTCTCAGCGGCTCCTTCTTTGGTCTCGTCTCAGCAGTCGACGAACTGAGTTCTGCGTTCGACGAACGGCATTCTTCGTTCGACAAACACGCCCTTTGAGCCTTCTCAGCGGTTCCTTCTCTGGTCTCAGCGGATCCGCTGAGACAGTGACCTCGTCTCAGCGGTTTCTTGACTATCTGCAACTCAGCTTGCGTATAAGCTTTCTCAGCGGCTCCTGTTCTGGTCTCAGCGGTTCCGCTGAGACAGTGGGCTTGTCTTAGCGGTTTTGACCCTTCGTCTCAGTGATTCTGCTGAGACAATTCTTCATCTCCTTGTAGATGATTTCTCCACATCTAAGGGCATGTTTGGCCCTTTCTTTTGAGTCACCTGTACCTGTATATACTACACAAGTATAGTTTTATCAAATACAATATGTCCTTAGCATTGAGAGTGATGCCTCTTCAAATCAAGGTAATATTGAGGGCAATATTCCCAACAATCTCCCCCTATTTGAAGAAGGCAGAGCATTCCCAATGCTAAGGTGCATTAACAGCAAAAACATATCACAAAAATGATCTTTATAGCATGGGCCCTAACACCCTAGGCATTTGCCCTATCTAGCATTGGCCTATCCTAAGCATTGGCCCTATCTCCCCCTTTTTGGTTTCTTCAATTATTTATCCTTCTATGGATTGGGAGGCAACATCTATAGATCCCTTTGGATCAACTTATAGGACAACCTATACACTCTTAGCATTTGCCATCTCCCACTCAACCTGAGCAGGGAATATGATCCCCCTCAATTAGAGTGCTATTTTCTGTAATAGCTGATCTTGTTCAATTTGAACAACCCATTCTAGCACCTGAATACTGAAGGTAGAAATATAGAGTACATATACCAACAGTAACAAACACAATATTATTTTCAGAATATGAAATATCATTTCAATTGGATGTTCAGTACAGATATTTCAAACAGTTCAACTTATGATTTTACATTAAATAATTTAAAGAGCATCTCAAGGCACGGTCTTCTTAGATGGTCCCTGGGAAGAGCTTTCTCCATCTTCAGACTTTCTTTTCCTATATTCAGCAGTAGCCTTGATCTTCTCCTTTACTTTGAAGTACAGAAATGGCTTGGGAAGATATCTTGTGGAAATCCTTATAGGAGTTTCCCTTCTTACCATGTTTTCTTTGAGAATCCTTTCCCTTAGAGATTCCCTCTCAAGGTGCTTGATCCATTCAGCAGATGAATATACATGGTCAATGTCCTTGAGTTGATTGTCATGGCTGACCCAGGTGTTGACAACAATTGTGTCCAACTCCAGATTGTCATCCTCATGGAGTGGATCCTCTAATCTTTCCATCCTCTTCTGGGCCATATACTCTTCAGCAGTTTTAATGCCCTCTGCCCTTCTCCTCTTTGCTTCCCTCTCATCTTGAATCAGGTCTGATTGTCCTTGGAAGTCAAAGTCTTCTGGTCTGCTTGGATTCAATATTGGAAGATTCAAGGCAATCCTTGTTCCTTGTAATACCTTTAAACTTGAGGTCCAATGATTATCATTAACCTTTTTTACCACAGTCATGATATTTTCTTGAATTTCATTGGAAACTTTGTTGACCACTTACACAACTTGCTTGTTGGTTGCTGCCTGATTGGAGAGTATCAGCTGGTGGGCAGTCTCCATGTTGTTATATAGCTTTATGTGAGCTCCTTTCAGCTTAGCATTTAGCTTGGTAACCTTCTCCTCTCCTTCTTTGCCTTTTTCCATTATCTTTTTCTCTATTTCAGAGTGTTGATCCATTATGGATTGAGAGAGAGTTTGGAAGGTGATGTCCACATCATCCAAAATGCTTTCCTTGTCCATGTCAATGTGGGACATGACATGGATGCTAGATGTGTTAGCCACTTATGCCATTCTGGCAACTGCATTCTCCCAGACATTTTGATTCCTGTAAAGATGATTCTTTACATATGTAATATCCTTTGAGGAGACCCCTTGATGATCAGCAATTTGCTTCAATACATTGTGCTGGGCAGCAACTATGCTTTTGCCCATCTCAAACCATCTAGTCATTTGCTGGAGGATATGATCAGATGCAGTTTTGACATCATTAATCTTAGTGTTCAGCTCAGTTCTTACTGCAGCCACCCTTGACTCCATCCTCTGCTCACTGGCATGGATTTCCTGAGTCAATGATGTTCTTGTAGCATGTAACTCCTCCCTTATTTGAGCAGTGGCATCTTGAACCTTTTCAGCAACTAGCACTTTCACAGACAATATCTGACCCTCAATGATGGATTGTATTGAGTTCAGCAGGTCAGATGTGTCCAGCATAGCTGCTGGCCTTTCCTGGGCAACGACTTTCTCCACTACCTCCTCAGCTTCATAGTTGGCCTTCTCCATTGCAGATTCAGATCTTGGCAGCTCTTCAGCATTTGGGTTGTGCTCCCCCTCACTAGCACCCCCAACACCATCTCCAAAGTGAGAACTATGCTCCCCCTCATTCTGGGCATCCATGTTTGGAGTATCCTGTCTAGGTAAACCTGAAAAATGGTTGATGAGTTAATTAGATACCTAGACTATCCTATAATTAGGGAGTGAAGTCTAACTATGATCCTAATTTACCATGGATAGGGGAATTCAGTGGTACTTCTTCAGCATGAGGAACAGCTGGATCAGTAATCAACAGAGTTAGCTCTTCTATCCTACCCTGGGGATCATTTTCACCAGCCACACCATCCAAGTGCATTGGAGGATCTTCATCCTTCCTGGAGGTTTCAGTACCATCTTCAGCACTCTTCTTAGCTTTCTTCTTCTCCTTCAGCTCAGCCACCATGGAAGGTTTGCTCATGGATAGGACCCTTGTTGACCTACCCAAAGTCTTGATATCCAGTCTCTTTAAGTAGTGGATATTGATACCCTTGAAGGAGGAGACTTGGTCAGGATATGCATTCAGCAGGAAGAGTGATAAGATCCTTCCTAAGTTTGGAGCCTGTAGACATTGTTTAATTCTTTGGTACAGGACATTTCCCCAGCATGTCCTTTTCTTCATGATGATCCTTGCAATCAACTCAAACATTGGTTATGAGATTGTGTCATGTGAGCCTGGCTTGCACAGAAGGGCCTTTCCCACAATATCACACAACAACTTCCCCTTTTGGTTGAAGAATTTCTTCTTCAAAGATGCAATCTGGGAAACACTGTATTCACACCACTTTAAGGCTTGCTCCTTGTCTGATGCAGAAATCTCCTCTTCCTCCACTCTAGGAAGGTGCAGTACTTTTTCCAATCTCTTAGGGGACAGTTTCACCCTAAACTCTCCAACCTTAGAAGATATGCCATCCTTAGAGGACGACAGTTTGACGTTTGCATAAAATTCTAGCACTTCATGCCTGAATATTTGAGAGGGTTCAGATAGCACGAAATCTAGACCAGCAGAAGAGATGAGGGAGATAACACTTGAAATCTCTGGAGAAGCATGAAGAAAGTCATCCATCACTAGTTCACATCCTTCTAGCAACTCCTTCATGATCTTGGGCGCCATTTGGTCGAAGAGAATAAACGCTGGGACGGAAGGGTAGAAGTTTCGTCTCGGCGGCTGGAGTAGTGCAAGAGAATGTGAAGAGTCATCTAACACGGTCTACTATTTATACACTAGGTCTTAGTGTTAAACTAATCGACTCAGCGGAACAGCTGAGAAGATTTACCTAAAATTTCATTCTAGGGCAGAGTTCGTCGAACTCAAGCTCTACGTTCGATGAACTCAGGACAGAGTTCGTCGAGCCCAGAATTTTCTTAGCAGTAAAAATGCAATCTGAAGCATAGCTTAGGCAGATTGAACTGGTTAATCTTATCATCCCACTTTAACCTTATTGGAGACAGCATTTGATGATAATTTCACAGTAGGTAGGAGACATACTTACCTTGAGGATTTATTCCTCTACTTAATATTGACTTCATAATGTCAACCTCCTGTCTGTCATGTGCCATTGGCACTCACTATTCAAGAACCACATGTTGATGGGGCTGGTACTTGAACTATCCTGCAAAACAGAGTTTAACGTCCCTTAGGATCCCAAGATGACTTGGGTCCTAGGTTCTTGTTATCACAATCAAATGACCTTACTCTAGCTGCACCCTTTGCAGGAAGGTTCATCTTTGCACATGGAATATTAGGGTTGTACCAACAGTCTATGGCAAAGTGTCCCACTTTACCACAGCACCAACATTCATGAATGTTGTATCTCCTCTTCTGAGCATTTCTTGATGGATGTGTAGCACAGTCGACATGTTCAGGAGGGGAAACAGCAGCATTCTTCCTGCTCCTCTCAGTAATGATTTGACTGAATGTCAATCTATGAACTGTCTTGATGCTCTTTGTCTTGATGGTATCAGCTTGCAATGGCTTGGCAGCCATACAAGATTTGATGGCATCTGACACTGAGCAATCAGACATGTTTATTGATTTGACAGCAGTCATTGTCTTGGCTGATTCAACCTTGGAAGGGCCTGCCTTCTTATTCTTGAATGCAGGGGCTGAAGTACCAAATACAAATGGTCCATGTTGGGCCATTTGAATTTCCTCATGGGGAGCCTTCATGGCACTCAATCCAATTCCCTTTCTTCCAATATGGGAAGGAGCATTTTCCTTCCTATAGCAACTCCCATTCTTCCAGTGACCATAAATGCTTTCATGGTCATAACTGTTGGAAGGAAGTAACACCTTTTGAAAGGTGGGATGTGGCTTAGCCTTCCCCTTGCTCTTCTCTCCACTCCCTTCTCCTACTTCCATTTTATTGAATCCTAGTCCTCTCCTATTGGTTTGAAAGGAGAAGGTGTCAATAATAGGAAGCACATATTTGGGCTTGGAGAATTGAGCCACCAGGCTCTTCTCCTTCTCAAGCTTTTTTCCAAGGTCCTTGATGACTTTGTTCTTCAGGGAAATAGTGCTTAATTGCACAACAGTTAACCCCTGTAAATGGCTAATTTGTCTACTCATCTGAGCCACCAGGGTGGTAGGTTCAGTGCTGACATCCTTAGTCATTTTGAGGGAAACAATTTCTTGGGCTTGCCTCTTGGCAAGATTCTTGCTCTTCTTCAGAGCCTCCAAAAGAACACCATATTTGTCAATCAATTGATTGAGTTCTTCCTCAGCTTCCTTGCCCCTTCCATCAATTGATGAAGGTGCATAAGATTCTGGACTATTCTCATAATTAGTAATAGAATTGGAATGAGATAGTACCTGAACATTGTCAGAAGCATTCTGACTCCCTTCCTCATCAGTGAAGGCCATAAGGCCTAGCTGAACAATGTCTTCTTCATCCTCCTCTTCATCACTATCTGAGTGTGAAAGAGGGGCCCTTATTCCAACTATAGCAGCTGGATAATTTTCATCTTCTTCTGGTGCAAATAGCCCAATGTAGGCTTCTTCTTCATTCTCTGAATCTGATGTTGAAGGATCAGATTCACTCCAGCTCCTTTCTTTCTTTGCTAGGAGGGATTTTTCTCCCTTCCTATCCTTGTGGTGATGATGCTTCATTTCACCACTATCATTTCTTTTAACTGGACAGTCAGCTATGACATGTCCAGGCTTGCTGCAGCTATAACAGATTATATTGTTAGAAGAATGTTTACTAAGTTTAGAGTCATACCTGTCACCCTTTGGGTGATGTCTTTATGATTTGCTGCTATCCTTTTTGTTGTGTGATGATGAGGAGGGCATGTTCTTCCACTGCTTCCTCTTCATCATCTTCTTGAACTGCCTTGTGAAGGAAGCAAACTCCACATCAGAGGAAGAGCATCCTGAGGTGCTGACTTCAGGTTCAGCACTTCTCCTAGGAGGAGACACCAACCTGCTTTTACTTTTCATGGAGCTGTCAGCTTTGAGAGCAACAGATTTCTCCCTTGCTTGAGCCCTTGAAGAGGTGTCCTCTTCCTTCCTTGCAGACAGTTTCATCTCATAGGAGAGCAGCTTCCCAAACAGTGTGTGAGTTGGGGTCTCACCTAGCTTGGCCACTTCCCTGATGGCACATATCTTTGTGTCCCAGTCTCTTGTGAGAGATCTAAGGAACTTATCATTCAACTCATAATTGGTGAATGCCCTCTCATAGGTTCTCAGCTCATTAATTGTTCTGAAGAACCTCTCATAGCACATGGATATGCTTTCCTGGCTCTGCTGCCTGAAGGCTTCATACTCTTGATTAAGGAGTGACTTCCTGTCATCCCTAACTTCAGCTGTCCCTTTCATATATACTATCAAAGTATCCCACATTTCCTTGGCAGAAGTGCAGTGTACCAAGTTTTGAAAGGTGGAATCATCAATAGCATTGACAATGATGTTCTGGGCCCTTTTGTCCATCGTGAACAACTCAAGTTCATCCTTGGTCAGATTTTTGAATAATTTGGCCACTCTTCTTGTTGGATCTATAGTGGATGCAGTGTAAAAAGTAAAAGGTCCTTCTTCAACTGTAATGAAGATCCTTGGATCAGATGCTTCCATAAACAACCTGGTCCTTTGCTTCCATATGCCAAAATTCTCTTTGTTGCATATAGGCAACTTCATGGACCTCATTTCCTTCTGCAATCCAGAGGAGGCCATTAGGATTTGATTTGACTAAACGTTTTAGGATCTGGTCAGACTGTTAAGTCCTTCTTGACCAACCTGGCTTTGATATCACTTGTAAGTTTATAAGGTTTGTAGTCTAAGTCACCTAGAGGGGGTGAATAGGATTCTTTTAACTTTCCTTTAATTAGTATGTCTGATTTCTGGTTTGGAGCAGGCAAATGATCAAACACACAGAAAGCACACAAGCATGTATAGAGGTTCCTCAAGACAGGGTGTCTTGAGTAGTCCTCTTTCCCCCTTCACCTTTCTAACAATGTGTTAGACAAGGCCAACTCCTCCAACTCAGCTCCAAGAGCTTACAACTCAGATCCCTCCGGATCTCTCAGGTTTTCCCAACCCTACCTCAGGCTAAGCAGCCCTACAACTCATATCAGCTCCTGATGCTACAGCTCAGACCTCAGCAGGTCCTACAACTCAGACCACAACAGGTCCTACCTCAGGCTAAACAGCCCTACCTCAGATCAGCACCTGATCCTACAACTCAGACCCCTTCCAGGTCCTACAACTCAGAGAATTCCTCCTCCTACCGCTCAGGCTATGAAGCACTACAACTCAGATCAACAGATCCTACACTCAGGCCTTCAGCCCTACAACTCAGAACCCTCAGGTTCCTACAATCTCAGACCAAAAGGTCTTACAACTCAGGCAAAATGCCCTACAGAAAAGTGAGTATTAAGCTTAATACAAATGACAGCAAGTCCCCTGTAGTTCCTGCACAGCTTGTGCTTCCTGTAGCTGGTGATGTTGATGGAAGCTACTAACTGATCTTCTTCTTTAGATGAAGGTTGAAAGATGTCCCTGCTCCTTCTTGCAAATGAGCAAACTTTTTCTCTCTTCTTCTTCTTGCTTGTTCAGTGAGCAGCAGGAGAGAAGACAAGAGCTTCAGTCGTCAATGAAACAGTTGATTTCTTTTTGCATGCGACGGAGAGAGCTTTCAAATGTGCCCTAACTCTTCCTTTTATACACCTCTGATCATCAACGGCTCTTAGCTGTCCTTCTGAGAAGTATGGGAGAAACTGGTGAACCCTACACAGCTTTTCTGCAACCTGCGCCACGGGCAGAACACGCAATCTGCATTCGACGAACATGTTGTACTGTGTTCGATGAACTGGTCAAACTCTGCGTTCGACGAACTTGCCAAACTCTACGTTCGACGATCTTGCCAAACTCTGCGTTCGACGAACTTGCCAAACTCTGCGTTCGACGATCTGCCTTGTCTCTGCGTTCGACAATCTGCACTGTCTCTGCGTTCGACGATCTTGCCAAAGTCTCGGCTGATTCTTTTATCTCATCTCAACGGTCGACGAACTGAGTTCTGCATTCGACGAACGGCACTCTGCGTTCGACGAACACGCCCTTTGTGTCTTCTCAGCGGCTCCTTCTTTGGTCTCGTCTCAGCGGTCGATGAACTGAGTTCTGCGTTCGATGAATAGCATTCTACGTTCGATGAACACGCCTTTGAGCCTTCTCAGCGGTTCCTTCTCTGGTCTCAGCGGATCCGCTGAGACAGTGACCTCGTCTCAGCGGTTTCTTGACTATCTGCAGCTCAGCTTGCGTATAAGCTTTCTCAGCGGCTCCTGTTCTGGTCTCAGCGGTTCCGCTGAGACAGTGGGCTTTTCTCAGCGGTTTTGACCCTTCATCTCAGCGGTTCTTCTGAGACAATTCTTCATCTCCTTGTAGATGATTTCTCCACATCTAAGGGCATGTTTGGCCCTTTATTTTGAGTCACATGTACCTGTATATACTACACAAGTATAGCTTTATCAAATACAATATGTCCTTAGCATTGAGAGTGATGCCTCTTCAAATCAAGGTAATATTGAGGGCAATATTCCCAACACCAGGGACCCATTGGCGTCATCCAAAGAGGCCAAATTGACTAAAGTAAACCATAACTCTAAATTGGTCAAAGTAGCTTAATAAGGGCCAATTGGCCTCCACCATGCCAAATTGACCTTGCCCCTACCCTTATAAGGATACTAGGGACCCAATGGACCAAAAATCCCCATCATGGGACCTCCAATTTGGCCAATTTGACCTAAGTCAACCCTAGCCCTAATTTGGTCAAAAATGCCATATTAAGGGGAAATTCACCCTCGCCTTCCCAAATTGACCTTACCTAGACCTTCCTAACCCTTAAGGGAGGCCAATGGGTCATAAGACACCCATTGGGGTCAACCCAAATGTTCAAATTGACCAAAGTCAACTTCACCCTAATTTTAGGTCAAAATATCCCATTTGGCCCAAATCAAGCCCAATCCACTTGGGCTAAGCCTAGTTGGAGTAGCCCATTAGCTTAGGAGGCTGATAATCACTAAGAGTTACCACTCAATTTTTGTAAATGGTGATTAGGAGAGAGAAAGTGGAGGTTTCCCCAAATTGGAGAGAGAGAGGGAGAACATTCATGGTGATTGAATGCATTTGACCCTTCAATCCTCCCCCCAATTGATGAGCATTCACCTCCTCCTTCAGTTACAAGCAGAATCCTGAGGTTTCCATGGCTAGGGGAGCTGAATTGGGTGAGAATAGGGCTTGGCCGAAATCCTCCATTAATGGCCACCAAGTGAAACCCCCCTCCTGGCTCCAATTGAGGCCTTTAACACCTTCAGAGGAGGGAAAGGAATGAACCCCCCCCCCCCTTCTTCTAGTGAGAAACGTGCAAAGGAGGCCTAGATCAACATGGCACCTAAAGCTCAAGCTCCGGCCATGGCAACCCGCCAGAATTCGCGACACCAGGCCACCACACAGGTCTGATTCGCTTCCTCTCCTCCAGTGTTAGATCTTCATCTGATTTGGGGCTTGATTCAAGCAAAATTGGGATCGAATCAAGCTACCAAAAGGGATTGTTTCAAGCCCCCTTTACCCTGCTAGAACACCTTGTTCCGGCCACATTCGGCCAACCAACCACCGCCAATCGCCGGCCACCACCTCAACGGAGGTGGTGGTGGAATTGGTCGGCCGGGGCGGCGCTCAGGTGGCCGGCAAAATGAAGTGCAAGGCATACCAGGATGGGGCCATCCCATTAGTAGGCTGGAGGAAGAAGATGAGCAGGAGCCGCTCATCTTGCTTCAAGATTCGTGCTGGAATCTTTAAGATGAATGATTATTTCATTTGTGTCACATATTATGCAGTATTTTGTTTTAATTATTAAAAATACTAGGGCCCCTCTGATGAAAAAGTGACCAACATCAAAGTTGCAGCCTTTGGTGTGTAGTTTAATTGAAAATTTGTTTCAGCCCAATAGGCGCACTGTTGCTCCCTGTACAGCCATTTTGGTGAGACTGGTCCCTAGGGTAGGACAGCAACAAATTTTTGAATAACTTTTGATTGGGTCATGGGATTGACTTGAAAATTGAAACATAGGCTATTTGCACCTACACCCTTGATATATCCAAAGATGGGAATTTTAGGAGAACATTTTTTAAGGTTTTTGTAATAATTTAATAATTCATATATTATTTAACTATGGGAGCTAATGACCTCCAATCCAGTCCAAATTTTGGTGGGTGCTCTTTAGGGTTATTATAGGACCCTAGTAAAAATTTTAGCTCAATTGGGACTGGTTTGGTTTGGTAATTAGTTAACCCAAGTTTGGTCAAACTAGGTCAAACTAGGAGTGCACATGATGGAATTAGGAGGTCAAATCTCATCAAAGTGGTGTGAAACTTTGGCCACTGGTTTAGGATCACATAATACACCCCCATGAGTAATTTGGGGTGATGTGGGGTGGATATGACCTAAGAGCCTAGTTTTTACCTTATGGTTGCACTTTAAGCCTTGTGAAAGACATAGGGGCATATTTCCTTGGATGGTCATGAAACTTGGTAAATAAGTTCATGGGATGTAAATATTCCCTAGGAAATTTTAAGAGAATTTTAGGAACACTTATCCCCTCTGATTTAGGTTATAACATTTTTAGGGAACCTTTTTATAAGAGAAATTTACATGCTCAGATAATCTTGAATGGTGATGAAATTTTGGTGGTACTCTCAATAATCATGTAATAGATCTCTGGTAATTTTTGTGTAATTATTGAATTAATTTAATTAGCACTTCATTCACAAGTCATCTATTTGGCCTTAACAATATGTTAAATAAATGAGGGCCAAATACCCTCTGGAAAATTATGAAACTTGGTGGTAGGACAATTTAGGGCAGTAGAGAGCTCTGTGAATTTTTGTATAATTTTTAGAATTATTCATCAGTAGGTTCCTTCACAATTTTCCCTAGAATGGGTTTACTTGGAATATTTACTTATGTGATTAATTAGTCTTGATAAATTCTGAAATTTTAACAGTAGACTTTTCTGATTAGTATGAAGGTCTGGTAATTTTATCATAATTTTTAGACAAGTGTTTTTGGTGGTTCCTTCTTTAAATTCTAATTTGGGTAATTATTCAATATTATAATTAAAGGCCAACCCCTTACTGTAACATTTTGATATTTTGTATTTACTGTTATTTTGACTTCATAGATTTTCCATAATTTTGTGGAGGTCATATCATAAGAGGATTTTATACTTCATGCTCAATTTCATACTGGGTCAATGTTGAGAAAATTTATATTAAATGCCAATTGAATAAGGAAAAATATGATCCTCTTGATTTAGTCTTATAATATCATGATGGACTCCCATTAATAATCTTGAGTCATTTGGATGAATATTTGGGATACCTCCCTTTATGCAACTCATAACGCATTTGGTCTGCGTACAGTAAAACTGTAAAACCTGAGTAATTTATGGATTATTATGTGGGAATGGAAGGTAGGTGGTGTACCTAGTCTGGTAGAGAAGATGTGAGGTCAGTATTAGGGGCTCTATATGTTGGGTGTACCCGATAAGCTAAGGGGTAGGGTCATGTTCGGGACCGACGAAAGATCGTCTTTCCCCTTAGAAGGTCATAAAATACGTAGGGTAATCCAAGTGTAATGATAAGAAGAGTATACTTGTGGGTAGTCACTAATAACATTAAGTGCCTTGGAAAGGGAGCTTTGGGGTGTCATCCCATTATAGTTCCTAGTACCTTATCGAGCCCCTCATAGGGTACTCCTCGGGAAGTCCATGGTTAACCCTAAAATGTAGGAATAAATGGCGGTGCAAGATTAACTTAATAATGCACACACCCACACCCCGTGGTTACGGGAGGTTAGTTTGTTTAGTTTTACGAGCGGTAGGCTCGGTGGTTGTAGTAGTGGACTAGCTAGTTCGGTGAGCTTGTGACTCAGTAATGCTTATTGGTACGGACGGGTTGGTCCGGCGAGCCGTTGGCTCGGAAGGTTATGATGACGGGCAGGTTAGCCCGGGGAGCATATGGCTCGGGGTATAGTAGAACATATTATATGTGCATAAGGTGGTGGGTCATTAGTCTTGACGGTCGTCGCAACGACGATGATACTTTGGCTCGGTAAGTGTGGTTAACACTTTACCAAAGAAAAGTCTGGTGGACTAACCAGTAAGAGTACCCTGGAGATCCGTTGTTGTGTTCTTAGCATTGAGGCGTACGATAGGTCTAGGTGGGGTAGTGTAGATACCAACCTAGAGGTGGGCGAGGCCTAACCCACCGCTTTTATTTGCCACTAAGGAAGTATCATGGGAGTCTTGCTAGCTCCAAAAAGGGTGAACTAAAGGTCTGTGCACATAGAGTCATAGTGTGTGAGTTGCACTTGCATGAACATAACATAAACTACATACCTTGCATGACATAGCATAAACATTGCATTTCAACCCCTACCCCTATCGTATAAATTGGTTATGGGACTTTTTATACGATAGGCCCTGCTAAACGACCCCTTGGTCTATAGGGTTGTTGTTGGGTTTTCTTCTTGAGACACATCATATGTGCGCAGCGGAAAGAAACAAACAAGAACAACCCAAAAGAGTTTTGGATCTTGCAATTTCATGAATCAAGAAATAAATAATGCAAAAGCGCATTGCAATATACCTGAAGTGGATTGAGTCGATACTCAACCAAGATGCTCCAATAGCAGATCTGAAATCGTGCAGCTGAGTTCCCAGCACAGAAAGTATATTTGTGCCTCTATAGCAGTCCACACGAGCGAAGGAGAACCCCAAACTGGTTGTCTAACAAGGTCTGGGTCGGAGAAGGAGTGCCCCCAATGTCTCCCACGGATTTCTAGATCTGACCAAGGGAGTGGCGGTGACGGCAGACTGGATCTCGCAAAACAGTTCCGCCTCTATCTCAAAAGGAAGAACGATCGATATGCGGAAAACCTAATCGTTGCTCTATTTATAACCAGGGCTAAAATTAGATATCCGTAGACCCCGGTCCTTAATAGGAGCATTTAGTCAGTATCGTCATGATCATTAATATCGTCAAGATGATCTCGACAATATCGTCGTGATAACATGTAACGTCGAGACGATCTCGACGATATCCTCTTGATGGCATATATCGTCGAGAAGACATATATATTGTCGAGAAGACATATATATCGTCGAGAGGACACACATATATATATCGTCAAGAAGACATATATATCGTCGAGAGGATATACATATATCGTCGAGAAGACCAAAACATCGTCTTGACAATCAGGACGATATTATTCAACACTTAGCTAATCTGACTTAACTCCAGTGAGTCAAAGGATTGGTCCTTCACTCGTATCCAATATGAGTAAGCCAACACAATCCCCTCCAACTTCTCCAAACACTCTTGTGTGTGACCCCATAGGCTCATATCGGGTTGGCAGTGAGACTAACTGCTTGATTGCTTTGAGATCACCTTGGAAATACCAACAGTCTCCCACTTGATCACAAAGTATCAACAAAAGTCTTACAAACAATGAGCGTCATCTAGCAATACATCATTGCTACCCAAGCGATAAGAGTTCATAACTCAATAAGCCTGTCATGACCAATGTGCCAGTGCTGTCATGTCACTTTGTCCAGTACATCCGGATTGAACTAGAGGCATGGACCATGTCACTCTCATAATTGTTCAATCCTAGTTTCTTGATCTAGATTAGAATGTCTGCAATTGGTGAGCTCAATATCACATATTGACTCAACCAAGCATGGTCATGCACTTCTCAGTCTCATTCCATCAAGGGACCCATGGATGTAACTCATGTCATATAGGAGGACAAATCCCATATTTGTCCACACACAAACACCCAAATGGATCGAAACATTCCCAACAACCACCGTTATCATCAACCTTCTTCAAGGAAGACTTTTGATGGCATCAAAGTACGCTCTTCCTCATTTGATGAATGTTATGACTTCAGGTCAAAGAACCACAAACACCATTGCCATATGAGATCTACTTGTGACACGTTAATATAACAATCCACACAGTAGTCTCATGATGGGTCTGTCCAGTACAACTTTTTCACTAACAAGTACCCATGTGATGACTTGATATCACAATATCATGACCTGTGAGAATTGTACATTAGTCAACGCACATGCTGGTCTAAAGATATCATCATTTCCCTTGGCTTCTAAGATGATACACCGACCAGGGACTATTTAAGAATGAAGCTTCTTAAAAGCATAGGCCCTCACATTCAAGTCATACACTTGAATTCCTATGGAAATGAATATTCTAAGGGCATTTATTATGCTAATTATTCTATCATATAGATACAGTTAACCTAATAAAAGAACTTACCATAAATGCAAAATGAAATATGAAATACTCTATTCATCAGATGAATAACAACCGACATAAATATAATCCACACGACTCACACTAGAGACAATCATTCAGGTATCTAATACCCATTGATCTAGTATGACCATCATGTTTTCTCTATGCAAGAGGTTTCGTCAATGGATCTGTAATATTCTCTTCAATCGGTACTCTGCATATGCTCACATCTCCTCGATCGACAATCTCTCGAATGAGATGGAACCGCCGAAGTATGAGCTTGGAGCGCTGATGAGATCTAGGTTCCTTAGCTTGGGCAATAGCACCGTTGTTGTAACAGTAGATATAGGACACTGGTTCTTAGAGAGACTCACACCATGAGTACATAACATTGCATACATGATTGATCCAATTGCCGAGGCATATGGAATCAACTTCATGCGGTCCTTATCTTCCAAAGATATAGTACATTGGTTCTTAGAGAGACTCACACCATGAGACATGGATAAGAATCCCTTCTTGGACTCAAGCATGCTGAACCGTTTCAGCACCTTCTCAATGTATGCACTTTGGGTCAAACCCAACAACTTCTTTGATCTATCTCTACAGATCTTAATACCAAGTATATAAGTTGCTTCGCCCAAGTCTTTCATAGAAAAGCAGTTCCCTAGGTTGTTCTTAACAACTTGTAGGGTCGGAATGTCATTCCCGATTAAAAGTATGTCATCTACAAATAATATCAGGAATACAACTATGCTCCCATTTATTCTCTTGTAAACACAAGGCTCATATTCGTTCTTGATGAAACCAGACACTTTGATTTTCTCATCAAAATGTAGATTCCAACTTCGAGAAGCTTGTTTCAATCCATAAATGGATCGATTCAACTTGCATATTTTAGTGGCTTCATTTGGAGATTCAAAACCCTCGGGTTGTGTCATATACACTTCCTCAAGGAGGTTTCCATTTAGGAAAGCCATTTTGACATCCATTTGCAAGCTCACGTAGTCATAATACGCAGCAATAGCAAGCAAAATTCTGATAGACTTAACCATAGCGACAGGGGAAAAAGTCTCATCATAGTCAACACCATGAATTTGCTTGAAACCTTTAGCCACTAATCGCCCTTTGAATGTCTGTACATTCCCATCCATGTCGGTCTTCTTCTTGAAGACCCACTTGCACCCTATGGGTCGAACCCCTTCAGGTGGTTCCACCAAGGTCCAAACTTGGTTTGCATACATGGAGTCCATTTCAGATTTCATGGAGTTTAGCCACTTCTCGGAGTCCGGTCCATTCATAGCCTCTTGGTAGGTTGCAGGCTCACCATCATGACCCATAAGCAACATATTACCTATTTGAGATATGAGAAATCCATATCTCTCAGGCTAAAATCTTAGTCTACCAGATCTACGTAGGACTTGTGTTTCTAGAGCAGGCTCTCCAGCTATAACTGCTTGTATTCCTTGCTCAGATTCCAATTCAGGTCCGTTTTCAGTTTGTGGTTCTTGAACTTCTTCAAGCTCTACCTTTGCAGTCTTTCTGGATAAGAACTCTTTCTCCAAAAAGACGTTATTCCTTGCGACAAACACTTTGCCTTCAGACGGCAGGTCGAAGTAATATCCTTCGGTCTCCCTAGGATACCCCACTAGATAACACTTATCCAATTTGGGTTCCAGCTTGTCATATATTTGACGTCATACGTATGCCTCACAGTCCCAAATTTTAATGAAAGACATACTAGGACGCTTCCCAGTCCATATCTCATATGGTGTTTTTAGAACCATTTTCGTTGGAGCACGATTTAAAGTGAATGCAGCAGTCTCTAGAGCAAATCCCCAAAAGGAAATGGGCAGATCTACATGACTCATCATCGATCGCACCATGTCTAACAAGGTACGATTCCTCCTCTCAGAAACACCATTATACTGTGGTGTTCTAGGTGGAGTGAGTTGTGATACAATACCACACTCTCTCAGATGATCACGAAACTCATGACTTAGGTATTCGCCACCTCGATCAGATCGGAGTGCCTTAATACGTTTTCCCAGTTGGTTCTCTACTTCATTCTTAAACTCTTTGAATTTTTCAAAGGTTTCAGATTTACACTTCATAAGATATATATATCTGTATCTACTGAAATCATCAGTAAATGTAACAAAGTAGTAGTATCCACCTCTGGCCATAGAACTCATGGGTCCACATAGATCACTATGTATTATACCCAAGAGATCTTTAGCCCTCTCACTACAAGTAGTGAAACGAGCTTTCATCATCTTGCCTAATAAACATGACTCGCATCTCTCAAATGATTCATAATCAAATGAGTCCAACAGTCCATCTTTATGGAGCTTGGATATGCGTTTCTCATTTATATGGCCTAAACGACAATGCCAGAGATATGTAGGATTAGAGTCATTAGTTTTAAGTCATTTGGTATTTTCTATGTTATAGATTGGATGATTTATGTTCAAAACATACAAACCGTTAAACATTTGAGCAACGCAATAACAAACATCATTCTTATAAATAGAACAATAATTGTTCTTTATAATAAAAGAGAAACCAATCATGTCCAAACATGAAATAGAAATGATGTTTCTAGTTATAGCAGGAACAAAATAACAATTATCAAGTTCTAAAATAAGCCCAGTGGGCAAGGAAAGACAGTATACTCCTACGGCAATGGCAGCAACTTTTGCTCAATTTCCAACGTGCAGGTCCACCTCTCCTTTACCCAGCAGTCTTCTCCTTGTCAGTTCCTACACATTCGTACAAATGTGAGAACCGCATCTGGTATCCAATACCCAAGATGAAGGAGCAGACATGTTAATTTCTATAATGAAAATACCTGAAGTGGAAGTCACACTTCCCTTCTTCTTTAGATCCTCGATGTAGACGGGATAGTTCCTCCTCCAATGCCCTGCCTTACCGCAGTGGTGGCAATTTCCTTCTTTAGCTAACCCATTCTTCTTCAGTGTAGAAAACTTGGGATCAAGGAAAGACTTAGGTCCCACCTTAGTTTTCCTGAATCCCTTGGCCTTGCCCTTGCCTTTATGCACCATCAATATGGGGCTAGCAGGCTTGGTTTTCTTCATGTTGTTCTCGGCAGTTCTTAACATGCCTAGGAGCTCGGGCAGTGTCTTGTCTATCTCATGCATGTTATAGTTCAAGACAAATTGCTCGTAACTGTCTGACAACGATTGCAGGATCAGATCAGTAGCCAACTCTTGGCTTAAAGGAAACTCCAGTCTCTGAAGGTTCTCAATGTACCCAATCATTTTGAGTACATGAGTTCCCACTGGGTCTCTTTCTCCCATTTTACACTGAAATAAAGCCTTAGTGATGTTGAACCTCTCTTGTCGAGCCTGCCCTTGGAACATTTTCTTCAGGTGCTCGATAATCTCAAAGCCACACATGGTCTCATGTTGCTTCTGAAGCTCAGAGGTCATGGTAGTGAGCATGAGGCATTCGATATCTAGGGATTCATCTTGATACTTCTTATAAGCATCTTTGTCGGCACGAGACGAATTCCCGGTCGGCACTGGTGGGGGATCCTCTTCCAAGATATGGAGCTTACGCTCTTGCCTGAGAACAATGCTCAGGTTTCTATACCAGTCAAGGAAGTTAGTCCCATTGAGCTTGTCCTTCTCAAGGATAGCTCTCAGGGACAAGGTGGAGTGAGATCCACTTGCCATTCAAGTTCTACAAAATTATGCAAAATTAATTTCAGTATTAAATTTTAAAATACATTTTATTTAATAAGGACTTTTATTAAATACTCACACTATTTTATTCAAATTGACAACCCTTAATATCAATTCGGAGAGGTTAAGTGAGCTACTCTCTTAGTGGACAAGATCCGTATTTCACCAACACAATGAGTCCGCTTTGGCGTTCCTCTCATAATGCGGTTATTTAGGTAGACAACACTTGCCAATTGCATCATTATGCAACTCTTGTATGGTTGGTGAATAACACTTTATTCGTATCCATCATATGGTGCATGCCAACCCTATGCCCCTAGGCACTCAACCTTTGAGGTCACCTAGTTAAGTTGGACCCGATGTCGACAGTGGGATATTACAATTATCTGCTCGCACCCTTACCAAGATAGATTGATGCACCTTGCTTTGGCAAGCCCACACTTCATCGATCGAGGCAGGAAGAGTGTAACACCCCAAATTCCGGAAATGCATTTCTCGAGAAATCATAAGGGCAAGAGGATTGATTTCTTGAGAAATCAAATGGGCCAGATTATACTTCTCGAAATTTAAATGGCAGGAGGATTGATTTCTCGAGAAATCAAATAGTCAGGATTGATTTCTCGAGAAATCAAATAGTCAGGATTATTTTTCTCGAGAAATTAAATGGGCAGGATTATACTTCTCGAAATTTAAATAGCAAAGAATTTATTTCTCGAGAAATCAAATAAGCAGAAATTAAACTTCTCGAGAAATCGTAAGGGCAGGCAGTGCCAGTTCTAGGGAACAAAAAATGCCTTCTCTCAGCCGTTCGTCGAACGCAGGCTGTCGTTCGTCGAACGCAGGCTGTCGTTCGTCGAACGCAGGCTGCCGTTCGTCGAACGCAGATATTTAGTCGTTCGTCGAACGGAGGCTGTCGTTCGTCGAACGTAGGCTGTCGTTCGTCGAATGCAGATCTTTAATCATTCGTCGACCGCAGCATTTCAGCCATTCGTCGAACGCAACATTTTAGCTGTTCGTCGAACGCAGCTTTATATCCGTCGTCGAGCGCAGCTTTACTGAAATTCGTTGAATGCAGAATCAAAGCTGTTCGTCGAGCGCAGCTTGAAAGAATTCATCGAACGCAGTATCAGTACAGCGATTTTTTTTAATATAATAATAGCAGACCCGTGACTTCTTGATCATGGCCGTCTAAGCCAGGGCGTTAAATCCAAGCGTTGGGATTTCTTTCTGGGGTATCTTAGGGTTCGTATAGAGGAGTATATATATCCTCTTTAGCGCCTAAAACTTTATCTCTTAAAGTTGCGAGAGAAGGAAGTCGAGAGAAAAACAACGAACAGCGAGGAAGAAGAAGGAGTCATCTTCTGCTATTGCCGGAGCTTCAGAGCTCCGAATCGTGAGCCGTTTTCAGATCTGGAAAGAGCAGCCCATAGCGGTTCTTTCTATCCTAGTGAAATCTTAGATCTATGGCAAATAAGAAAGCTCCAAGTGTAACGATCCTTCCTCCCGGTTTTAGGACGTGTCTTGTCCTCTCATTCCTTTTTCTATGCTTGCACGAGGAATCCCTTTCACCAAATGGGTGAAGTGTAGGATTTCCTCCAGTTCCTCGGAACTCCGGGTCGATTGTGTCCGTCCCCGGCATATTGTATTTTGAAATCCGGTAGACGTGCGGATTTAGGCATTTTGTGTGAAGCCTATTCGTGGTCGTGAGCCCGGATCGGTGATGCTTGGATTGCGACATTGCATTTAGGTTAAGCCTAGAATGCCTATCGGAGAATGTCTCCGTGAGATCTTCGATTGTGTTGCGGAACCTTAGCGTTCCATTATTGTTGTTTGCTATGTTTTCGGTCACTAAATTGTGTATTGCACGATTATAGGTGACTAGGAGTGTTGCGGGGCAGTCTCGTCCCCGTAACACAGCTGAAAGTAGTGCGTCCGCTAAGGTGCCAGCGACCACTCCACCTGCTGAGATGATCAGGTTAATCACTGAAGCGGTCTTAGTGATGATCAACACTCAACCTCAAAGTCTTGCACAGCCTGCTATGCCTACTCCGGATGTGGCCCCGGTGGCAGCTGCCGCAGTGGAACCTGCAGTGGAACCGAGGGTGGAGATTCCTGTACCAATGGCTGCAGTGGAACCTGCGGTGGAGCCAAGGGTGGAATGTCAAGTAGAGCGAGTAGTTGTTGTGCGAGCGCGTGATCAACAACTTCAGCACTTTCTAAGTTTCCATCCTTAAACCTTTTCGGGGACTGGATCCCCAAGGGAGGCGGAGGACTGGCTGTCAATAGTTAGTAAAACTCTAAAGGCGACAACAACGGAAGAACTATGATGGTCACCCTAGCCACCTTTCTCCTTAACGGAGAAGCAGAGCTTTGGTGGTCCAAATAGGAAGCGCATAAGTTTGAAGGTAAGGATATTACCGAGATCACTTTGGCGGAGTTCTCAAAGTCGTTTCTTCAGAGATACATTCCCTCTGCCCAACGCATTGCATTGCAGAACCAGTTCTTGAAGTTAACTCAAGACGATAGCTCGGTGGACGAGTACTTGCACGATTTCACTAGCTTGGGCCGCTATGCAGGGTTTTTGATGGAGGATGAGGAAATGAAGACGAACAAGTTGTATGAAGGTCTTCGGGATGAGTTGAGGCTGCTCCTTGCAGGCCCAATGACGTTTGGCTTCCATGTGATGGTGCAAAGCGCCAGATATCTGGAGTTGGACATGAAGAGAGTGCAAGCAAAGGGCGTGGCAAAGAAACTTGAATTTCATGCGCCGACCTCTCAACCCAAATCTGAGTTCAGGAGGAACAAAAGGAAGTTCAAGTCTGCGGAACCAACTCGCTCAAATGTGTCCGGAGCTACGACTGCACGTGGTCCAATTACATGTTTCCCTTGTGGAAAGGTGGGACACAAAGCACGTGTGTGTCGCAGTGGTCCCTCGAGGCCAGAGAACCGAGCGATGGACTATGCTCGCATTGTGGGTCATGCGGAAAAGGGCAAAGCTGCGGAGTCTTCTGCTTCCCAGCACATTCCGACCCAGCCGAGAGTTTACTCGCTTGGCCAGCAAGAATCCATACGACAAACTGATGTTGTCACAGGTTTCGTCCTAATTTTCAACTATCCGGCGAGAGCTCTATTTGATACGGGTGCATCGCACTCTTTTCTGTCTAAGGACTTCGTGGTGCGAATCGGAGTGTCGTCTACCTTAGTATAGGATAGATTGGAAGTAGTGTTACCCAATGGATCTCGCATGGGTGCGGATAGGAAGAGTCGTGTGAAGGTACGGATTGGAAATCAAGACTTTGACCTGGAAGCATCGTTATTACCGCTAGCTGAATTTGACGTGGTCTTCGGCATGGACTGGCTCCCAGAGCAGCGAGCATGCATTGATTGCAATTCAAAGGAGATCACTCTGAGAAAGAATACCAGAGATGAAACCACGTTCGCAGGTATGCGAGGAGCGAGCAAGATGCTGATGTCTGCTCTCCATGTGGTTAAGGCGGTGAGAAAGGGCGCGGAGTTGTTCTTCACTTTGTTGGAGGATTCGGAGCCAAAGGGCAGTTTAAGTGATGTCCCAGTTGTAGCGGAGTATGCCGATGTGTTTCCTAACAAACTCCCTGGGGCTCCGCCTCAGCGAGAGATTGATTTCTGTATTGAGCTGGTGCCAGGTGCCAAGCCTGTAGCACGCTCACCGTACCGAATAACGCCAAAGGAATTGGCAGAACTGAAGGTTCAGTTGCAAGAGCTGCTAGAGCAAGGCTATGTACGTCCAAGTTCTTCACCTTGGAGTGCACCGGTCCTCTTTGTGAAAAAGAAGGACGGGAGCTTGCGTCTATGTATTGATTATCGAGAGCTGAATAAGCTGACCGAGAAGAATCGTTATCCGATTCCGAGAATCGACAACTTATTCGTCCAACTGGTTGGGTCGACGGTATACTCTAAGCTAGACTTAAGGTCCGGCTACTATCATCTTCGTATTCGGGAGTGTGACATCCCAAAGACAACGTTCAGTACCCGCTTTGGGCACTATGAGTTCACGGTTATGCCGTTCGATCTGTCTAATTCACCATAGGTATTCATGGACTTAATGAACAGAACGTTCCGAGAGTATTTGGATCAATTTGTGATCGTCTTCATCGATGACATTTTGGTATACTCTCAATCGGAAGAGGAGCATGTAGAGCCTCTGCGCGCAGTTTTGAGCACCCTGAGGAGGAATCAGCTATATGCCAAGTTCTCCAAGTGCGAGTTTTAGCTATCGTCAGTAGCATTCCTTGGTCATGTTGTTAGTGGAGAAGGAATAGCAGTCGATCCTTCGAAGATAGAGGTGATCCAAGCATGGCCTATGTTGAAAAATGTAGCGGAAGTCCGAAGTTTCTTAGGACTTGCCGGCTATTATAGGCGCTTTGTGGAAAACTTCTCGAGGATTGCACTTCCTCTCACTAAACTGACTAGGAATGATCATAAGTTCGTTTGGTTTCCCGAGTGCGCACGAGCTTTTGAGGAGCTGAAGAGTCGTCTGACCACGGCGCCCATTCTATGCTCGCCATGTGGAACAGAAGGTTACAAAATATATAGCGACGCCTCGGGGAGTGGCTTGGGTTGCGTTTTAGTGCAGTTCGGAAATGTAATTGCCTATGGCTCCCGTCAGTTAAAGGTACATGAGAGGAACTACCCGGTCCATGATTTGGAGCTAGCGGCCGTGGTATTTGCTCTTACACTTTGGAGGCACTACTTGTATGGCGTGAAGATCGACATCTTTACGGACCACAAAAGCCTCAAGTACCTGCTTGATCAGAAGGAGTTGAATATGCGACAAAGGAGGTGGATGGAGTTCCTTGGGGACTACACCTTCGACATTCGATACACTCCTGGGAAAGGAAATGTGGTTGCGGACACGTTGAGTCGTCGGGATCCTGCACAGGCAAACTGGATTTTGATGCATGGTGAGCGTCTAATCCGGGAGCTAGAAGCCTTGGAGATCATTTGTTTCGATAGAAGAGCGTCTCCTTTAGCATGTTTGAACTGGACGGAGGTTCAATTCGACCTAGCCGACCGAGTTCGACAAGCTTTGGAGCTGGATTCGAGCATGAAGCGATATAAAGCGGAGACCATGGATGGGTCAAACGCTGATTTCTCCTTCGAAGATGATCTTATGTGGAAGAATGGCAGATTGTGCGTCCCAAATGTTGGTACATTGCGGGCGGAATTGATGTACGAGGCTCACTATACCAAGTACTCGATCCACCCTGGGAGCACAAAGATGTACATGGATATGAAGAAACTCTTTTGGTGGCCAGGAATGAAGAAAGACATTGCACTCTACGTGGCCAAGTGTCATACTTGTGCGTTGGTGAAGGCTAAATGTCAAAGACCTGGTGGGTTTCTAAAGTCTTTACCGATCCCGGAATGGAAGTTCGACGATATTCTGATGGATTTCGTGCACGGATTGCCGAAATCGCAACATGGAAACGACGCCATCTGGGTGATCGTAGATCGATTGACGAAAGTTTTGCACTTTATTCCGAACCGGAAGGACGACTCCGTGGAAAAGCTAGCAAAGTTGAATGTTGATAATATCGTGCGGTTGCACGGGGTTCCCCGTAGCATCGAGAGCGATCGTGATGGGCGGTTCACAATTATTGGGTACCAAGCTAAAATTTTGCACGACCTTCCAAACGCAAACGGACGGACAGACCGAAAGGACCAATAGGACGATGGAAGACATGCTAAGGATGTGCGCCCTGGATTTCGGAAAGAAATGGGAAGATCATCTCTATATGATTGAGTTTGCCTACAACAACAGCTACCAAGCTAGTATAAAGATGGCACCTTTCGAGGCTCTTTATGGTAGAAAATGTCGTACACCGTTGGCTTGGGCTGAAACGGGCGACACAAAGTTGTTGAAACGCAAGGATGTGGAAGAAGCAAATACACCAATCTGGGCAATACGAGAGCGGTTGCTCATTGCCCAGGATAGGCAGGCAAAGTACTACAATGCAAATCACCAGAACGTCGAGTTCGTCGTTGATGATTGGGTTTACCTGAAGATCAAACCGTTCAAAGGAGTATCGAGGATCCAACGCTTGAAAAAGCTAAGTCCGAGATACTTAGGACCGTTCGAGATCTTGGAGCACATTGGTGAAGCTGCCTACCGGCTTGCCCTATCTTCAGAGCTGAGCGGGCTGCATGATGTATTTCATATCTCTGTGTTGCGGAAGGCTGTCAAAGAGCCTAGTCTTGTTGTTGCGGTCAGTGAAGTGTCGGTAGATGGTGGGCTAACGACGGAAGTCAAGCCCATTCGCATTGAAGACACCGAAGTGAAGTAGTTGTGGAACAAATCCATTCTGATGGTAAAGGTCCGTTGGAATAATTGCGGAAGAGAGGAACTCTCTTGGGAAAGAGAGCAAACAATGCTTGCGGAGTACCCCGAGCTTTTTCTCTCAGGTATAGTTTAATTCTGTTGCTGTTGTTTTCGTAATTTCGGGACGAAATTCCTTAAAGGAGGGGAGATTTGTAACACCCCAAATTCCGGAAATGCATTTCTCGAGAAATCATAAGGGCAAGAGGATTGATTTCTCGAGAAATCAAGTGGGTCGGATTATACTTCTCGAAATTTAAATGGCAGGAGGATTGATTTCTCGAGAAATCAAATAGTCAGGATTGATTTCTCGAGAAATCAAATAGTCAGGAATATTCTTCTCGAGAAATTAAATGGGCAGGATTATACTTCTCAAAATTTAAATAGCAGAGAATTGATTTCTCGAGAAATCAAATAAGCAGAAATTAAACTTCTCGAGAAATCGTAAGGGCAGGCAGTGCCAGTTCTCGGGAACAAAAAATGCCTTCTCTCAGCCGTTCGTCGAACGCAGGCTGCCATTCGTCGAACGCAAATCTTTAGCCGTTCGTCGAACGCAGGCTACCATTCGTCGAATGCAGATCTTTAGCCGTTCGTCGACCGTAGCATTTCAGCCGTTCGTCGAACGCAGCATTTTAGTTGTTCGTCGAACGCAGCTTTATATCCTTCGTCAAACGCAGCTTTACTGAAATTTGTCGAACGCAGAATCAAAGTTGTTCGTCGAGCGCAGCTTGAAAGAATTCGTCGAACGCAGTATCAGTACAGCGATTTTTTTTAATATAATAATAGCAAACCCGTGACTTCTTGATCATGGCCGTCTAAGTCATGGCTTTAAATCCAAGCGTTGGGATTTCTTTCTGGGGTATCTTAGGGTTCGTACAGAGGAGTATATATATCCTCTTTAACGCCTAAAACTTTATCTCTTAAAGTTGCGAGAGAAGTAAGCCGAGAGAAAAACAACGAACAACGAGGAAGAATAAGGAGTCATCTTCTACCATTGTCGGAGCTTCGGAGCTCCGAATCGCGAGCCATTTTCAGATCTGTAAAGAGCATCCCGTAGCGGTTCTTTCTATCCGAGTGAAATCTCAGATCTATGGCAAACAAGAAAGCTCCAAGGGTAACGATCCTTCCTCCCGGTCTTAGGACGTGTCTTGTCCTCTCATTCCTTTTTCTATGCTTGCATGAGGAATCCCTTTCACCAAATGGGTGAAGTGTAGGATTTCCTCCAGTTGCTCGGAACTTCGGGTTGATTGTGTCCATCCCCGGCATACTGCATTTAGAAATCCGGTAGTCGTGCGGATTTAGGCATTTTGTGTGAAGCTTATTCGTGGTCGTGAGCCCGGATCGGTGATGCTTGGATTGCCACGTTGCATTTAGGTTAAGCCTAGAATGCGTGCCGGAGAATGTCTCCGTGAGATCTTCTATTGTGTTGCGGGACTTGAGTTTTAGGTGCCTTTTGAGATCCTAACGAAAGCCCCTTGCTTGGGTGGTTGAATCAAACCTTCGCCACTAGATTTGAAGAGGAGTGGTCTTGTACCGCCTTCTTGGTTGTTATTTGCCAAGTCTAAGTCCGCGTGTAAGGATTAGATGCGTAGCTTATTTATGTGGGCACTTGATGTGCTAGACCCTTACAGGCCGAGGTGAATCCGTACCCGCGTCATGCGATAGATCGCGACGGTTAGAGCATGGGCAAAGATGAACCGAACTCATTTTCATGCAGATCGGTGAGAGGTCCATACCTCATGTAAGTCGTGTGATCATGGGAGAGGTCGTGGAAGGTGTCTTACCTAGACCGACCAAAAGCTCTTTTTCCCCACCTAAGGCTATGTCCTTAGGGTGGAGTGTTTGGGATGAATTGATGTTATGTTAGCCTCATGTGGTTGCTTAGGCGGTTGTGGGGAACCTTCGGGTGAACCCAACCAACATCATGTGCATACCTAGGTTCCCCTTTTTCTTGATGCTCAACCTAGAAGATTGATTGTGCTTGAAACCTCACATTGTGTAGTGTAGTTTGCACTTTCTTTATATTATTACATGTTGCATGTACAGCTTGCTTGCAGGTTAGCGGTGACACGCCCATAAGCCAGCTAGATGGCCGGGGGGTGGGATCGTTACGCAGTTTGTGGTCAGCTCATAACTGACCTTCGTTTACCTCTTATTGGATGTTGGTTGTAGGTGCAGGTGAGCCTAGCGGGAAATAGCGGGCGGTTGCCCTTTTGCTGTGTTGGCCCTTGAAGGCCAGACTGTTTTCTGCTTTACATGTATTTCCGGCCTGCGTGTCGATGTATGTTTTTGAGTTTCAATACATTTGTTAAATGTAAGGCCTTAAGGCCGTAACTCTATTTGTTTCATTCCTGGGATAGTGGACAATTCTAAAAGATGTTTAATCCAAATGCTTCCGCTTACGTTTTTTTTATACTCTCGTGTAGTTGTTGTTCTTTTCTGTTTATCACCTTATAATGCCTAGCTAGTGCGTATAGTATGGCGTGGGGTCCTGGCCGGACCTACTGTTATATTATTTGTACTGGCAGGGTGTTACAAAGAGTGTCATCCATCGGAAGGCATCCGTATACTTAATATTTAATAAGGTATTTTATTATAATCGATTAACAATTAATCAATGTGCACATTTAAAAAATTACAACATTCACAAACCAAATACATCCCAGATGTGCATAAAATAAAATTATCAACACTTAGATAAAAGGGGCTAAATCTGAGCACTTAGAACACTTCTAAACCTTCAAATTTACATGCATTGGACACAGGAAAAAACAACTCCACTTATGCAGTAGACAAGCTCGTCTCTCAATGTCAGATGTAAAATCATTGACATATGGTTTCACAAACCATTCTGAGGGACGGTTACTGCAAAGGAGAAACGATTCCTGAAAAATGAAAATCGCAACGCAATCACATGCGTTCCTGGCGGGGTTCCAAAGGGTCGCGCCCCTGGCATGGTCTTAGGGGCAGAGCCCTTGCTGGGTGCGGGGCAGAGCCCTGACCAATTTTGAAAACACACCACCAGAAAACGGGCAAAATTACATCAAAATTGATGCTCCAGGAAGAAATCTACTCATTTAGAACACTTCTAAATTTCTAGATTTACACGCACGAGATCACCAACCTGGCTCTGATACCACTGTTGGGTTTTCTTCTTGAGACACATCATATGTGCACAGCGGAAAGAAACAAACAAGAACAACCCAAAAGAGTTTCGGATCTTGCGATTTCATGAATCAAGAAATAAATAAAGCAACAGCGCATTGGAATATACCTGAAGGGGATTGAGTCGATACTCAACCAAGATGCTCCAATAGCAGATCTGAAATCGTGTGACTGAGTTCCCAACACAGAAAGTATATCCGTGCCTTTATAGCAGTCTACACGAGGGAAGGAGAATCCCAAACTACTTGTCTAACAAGGTTTGGGTCGTAGAAGGAGTGCCCTCAATGTCTCCCACAGATTGCTAGATCCGACCAAGGGAGAGGCGGTGACGGCGGACTTGATCTCGCGGAATAGTTCCGCCTCTATCTCAAAAGGAAGAACGATCGATCTGCGGAAAACCTAATCGCTGCCCTATTTATACCCAGGGCTAAAATTAGATATCCGCAGACCCCAGTCCTTAATAGGAGTATTTAGTCAATATCGTCATGATCACTAATATCGTCGAGACGATTTCGACAATATCATCGTGATAACATGTAACGTCGAGACGATCTCGACGATATCCTCTTGATGACATATATCGTCGAGAAGACATATATATCGTCGAGAAGACATATATATTGTCGAGAGGACATACATATATATCGTCAAGAAGACACATATATCATCGAGAGGATATACATATATCTTCGAGAAGACCAAAACATCGTCTTGACAATCAAGACGAAATTAGTCAACACTTAGCCGATCTGACTTAACTCCAGTGAGTCAAAGGATTGGTCCTTCACTCATATCCAATATGAGTAAGGCCAGCACATTCCCCTCCAACTTCTCCAAACACTCTTGTGTGTGACCCCATAGGATCATATCAGGTTGGCAGTGAGACTAACTGCTTGATTGTTTTGAGATCACCCTGGAAATACCAACAGTTGTGTGGGCATTCCTATAAATTAAGGTTTCATTTATTTACTATTGCATTACCTATTACTACTGCTTACTTATTACTATTTTACTTCCTACTGCTTACTCATTGTATTATATATTGCTTACCAATAGACTCTTCCGTAGTTAGATTCACTGTCACCTGATCTTAATTATACCCATTGTTGTCCTCCGCTTCATTCCTCCCGCTCGGTGCCTAGGAGTCACCGGGAGAGTGGTGGGGGATTGGCTTAGTCTTTTGACTAACGGTCGGTGGACCTTATCATTTTAGGGGACCGAGGAGATGTTGCAGCACCAGAGGCCGGTGCAGATGGAGGCGGGGCAGTCTAGCACGGGAGCACCGATGACAGGATTCGTTAGTGTCTTATTAGCTTTAGTAGATTATGCTTCCGCGAGTGAAATTATAGTGAGGAATTGATGTACAGGGCATGAGCCCTTTATTTCTACCGTTACCTTATATTCAGTTATTCCATGTGGACCTATTCTATTTGAGATGTTATATTCATGTGATGTGGACTTGATTTCTAGTTAATTAATTGTATTCTTTTCTTCTATGGTGATCGATATGGCCGGCAGGATTGGCATTTTGTACTGGCGACCTTCCCGAGTGAGGTTGTCACCACAAAGCGGCAGTTCTGGGCATAAGACCCGGGTTTTCAAAAAAAATGGGGTCTTACAAACTGGTATCAGAGGAAACCTCGATCCGAAGAAAAAAAAAGTCCACAAACACTGGGCCACCCCGCGCGAGTTTAGTTTGAGGACAAACTAAGCAGCGGAAGCAATGGTGTGTCCATATGGGGAATCACATGAAATGTCCACCTTTAACTGAATTTTGTTTTTAGGCAAACCCTCTTACGAGTGATAATTTTCTTGTGTAGCCCACGACGAACCCTACCCCACAGCATGGAGTGCCTCTGACTCCAAACATAGTCCCACCACCACCGGCTCCTACTCCGTTTTAGCAAACGGAGATAGGGCAGACATTGACTGCCATACTGGAGGCATTCAGGGCATAGCAGGCACTGGCTCCTCAGCCAAACCCTGGGGCCAACTGGATGAGTGCCTTCCGAGGTCTTTCCCCTCCATCATACCTCGGGACGGAGACAGTTGTGCGGACTGAGGAGTGGGTGGACATTATGTATGAGATGCTGGCAGGGATATAGTGCCCGACAGACATGGCAGTACCCCTAATGGTTTCATGCCTGGAATCTCATGCAAAGAGGTGGTGGAAGTCACTACTGGACACCACCTATGCTGGACTAAAGGCGGCTGACATCTCATGGGATGAGTTGAAGACGACGCTACTGGAGAACTACGTACCACGGTCAGCAAGGGATGAGCTGGAAGATAGTTTCCTGCAGTTGAGGCAAGGTAGCAGGACAGTGGTTGAGTATCACCGGGAGTTCACACACATGGCCCGGTTTGCGGATTCCTATCAGTTGGATGATGCAGGCTACGTGATAACTCTAATTTTATCTTAATTTTTATTTAGTTTTTAATTTAATAATCAGTCAATATATGTCTAAATTCTAAAAATAATCTCCCTAATTTATTTATTTCTCTTTTTCAGGTAATTTGGGCAGCCAATAGCAATTTCAAGCTCATTAGAGTAAGCAGGAGAATATTTGGAGTATTTCTACCGAAATCACAGAGTACACGCCCTAGGTCACGGGCGTGACTAAGGGCGTGACACCATGTCACGGCCGTGAACCAGCCCCGTCGTATTCCAGTTGAAGAAGTCAGCCACCACGTCAGATTAAAATTACACGCCCTCTGTCACGGGCGTGACGGAGGGCGTGACCTCAATTTCACGGGCGTGACTTGCCCAGAATGCATTCAATTCAGCCAGCAATCAATTCCCACCGTTTCCAGCTTACACGCCCTCAGTCATGGGCGTGACCGAGGTCATGAGTCTTCTGCAACCGCCAAATTAACTCCAGATCGCGACGTTTCCCGCCGTTTCAAGACAGGGTCACGACACGCCCTCAGTCACGGGCGTGACCGAGGCCGTGACCCACCATGCAATTGATTTCTGGCAGTTTCTCTTCCCCAACGTTCCCGGGTTTTCAAGATAGTAATTACGCAGCTTTCACGCCCTTGGTCACCGGCGTGACCAAGGGCGTGACTCCCTGATTTTTCAACTATAAAAGGCAGCAATCTCCAGAAGTCAAGGAGTTCGATTTTGGAGATTAAATTTAGCTTCAGTTTACTGTTTTTGATGTGCTAGCTAGTTTTTCTTCAAGTTGTAAGTTTTCATATTATTTTTAATTCAAGTATTGTTGTTTTTAATCATGTCTTTTTCCTCTTCTACTTGTATTCCCATCACTATGATGAGTAGCTAAATTTCTTTTAGCACTTGGTCATAATGAACTTTGGAATGAAATAAAATATGTTTTGAATTTTTCTAATTGGCAAGCTCTCATATTTTTTATCTTCGATTTATCTTTGAATTACTTCGTTTTGATTTCATATGTCTGGAGTATGTATTTCAATCTAAGATCGGTATGCTAGTGATCGAGAGATCCATGCGAACGAGGAGATCACTCAAAGATAAAAAGGGTTGCATGCATTCCTCGAGAGAGGGTGACACAAATCTTTCGGATTGGAGTCAAATACAATAGTGGGGTTCACCGCTTAAAGCAAGCTTAGGGGTTTCGACTTGTCGAGGGGTCTTAATCGATCAACCTAAGGTTAGGTGGTAGTTCTCTCGAGAGAGGCTGTACCATATTTTGGGAACCTCCACGGTCGAAGTTATTTTAATAAGAGTTTGTAGTTTCATCTTTTATAGAATTATATTTTATTCCAAAGGGATTCAAGACCAAGTGCTAATCTTTTAAATCATAATTTTTCTTCGTAGTTAATTTTCTCTAAATCGTTTTTCCAAAACAAACCAAACTTTCAATCGGTAAAATAATAGCTCTTCTTTGTGAGTAGAAGTAGTCAACAAGCCCGGAAAAATACGACACTTGATTTTCTAAATCCTATACTATAAAGCGATAGGTACACTTGCCTTATCGAATTATACGGATAGCAATTTAATTTTACGCAGCGCTATTTTATCTATCAAGTTTTTGGCGCCGTTGCCGGGGAGTTATTGTTGATATTTTGAAAGCTTAGTTCTATTAATTTTATCTTTTTCTTCTCTCTTTCCTACGTTTTTCTTTTTGGTGTATGACCCGAAGGAATCCGTCCGATCTTCTTGAATTGGATCCGGAAATCGAGCAAACCATTCGGCGACGCTTAAGATTTCAAGGACCAAATTCTCAAGATCCGATTGAGGAGTCCGTAGGTGACACTTCTCCTTCTCCTTCTTCTTCTTCTTCTTCTTCTACTTCTTCCTCCTCTTCTTCTAATATGGGTGATCCAAACACGGATGAGGCCGCGCAACGGACTATGACCAATTATGCACGGCCTAATCTGGAAGATACCCAATCTAGTATTGTTCGCCCCGCTATAGCGAACAATAACTTTGAGTTGAAGCCAAGCATCATTCAAATGGTACAACAATATGTACAATTTGATGGGCTTCAAGATGAGGATCCCAACGCGTATATTTTTAGTTTTCTAGAAATATGCGATACTTTCAAAATTAATGGGGTATCCGATGACGCAATAAGGCTTCGGCTTTTTCCTTTCACCTTGCGCAATAAGGCTAAGCAGTGGCTGAATTCTCTTCCGAGAGGACCTATCACCACATGGGCTCAAATGACGGAACATTTTCTCACGAAATATTTTCCGCCCGCAAAATCAGCCCAATTGCGTAAGGATATCATTTCTTTCTCCCAAGTTGAATCAGAAACGCTTTATGATACTTGGGAGCGGTTTAAGGAACATTTGCGCCGATGCCCCCATCTTGCAATCTCCGATTGGTTACAGATTCAGACCTTCTACAATGGCCTCAATCTCCAAACACGTCAAATGATTGACGCCGCCGTCGGTGGTACCCTAAATAACAAAACACCGACGGCTGCGCAAGAGCTTATTGAGGGGATGGCCATAAACACTTATCAATGGAGTACACCCCGACCTCGCTCAAATAAATCGGCCGGGCTGTATGAAATTGATTCAATTACTAATTTGTCTCTACAGGTTGAGCTACTTAGCAAGAAACTAGAAAGGATGACTGCTCCCTCTTCTACACCTACCTGGGAGCCTAATCAAAATGCGGCGGAGCATGTGGATTACATGGGTAATCCGAACCGGATGCCCTTCAATCCGGGGAACAATCAATACGGCAACACATACCACCCAGGTTGGAGGAACCACCCCAATTTATCATGGGGTAATCAAGGTAACACAGGTAATGCTCCCCTTGCTCCTCCATATTCATCTCTTCTACCGCAAGCCCCTAAACCGCCTTCTCTCGAGGAAGTGGTTTATAAATATATTTCTAAAAATGATGTGGATGTCCGCAATTTACAAGGGTCATTGCGGAATTTGGAGAATCAAGTGGTACAATTTTTAAAAATTGTCACCGATCAGCCGAAAAGAACACCGCCGACAACTTCAAATGTCTTGGCGGTGACCTTTGCGGATGATTCGGACACTGATCTTGAAGAGGAAATTTCACCTACCCCATCATCTCTTCCTCTTCCAGAATTTCAACCCCGTCTTCCCTACCCCTCTCGTTTGATCGAGCGGGCTAATAATAGTCATTCTAATTTTAATATTCCATGCACAATAGGAACTACCCATTTTTCAAACGCTTTCGCCGATCTGGGCGCTAGTGTTAATATTATCCCCTATAGCTTAGCCCAAAAATTACAATTAGGAGAACCTACCGCCACCGACATCAAATTACAATTGGCCGATCGCTCCGTGAAGACACCCTTGGGGTTGATTCATGATGTGCCAGTTGAGGTTGGCGAGTCTACTTTACCGGTAGACTTCGTTATCCTTGATATGGAAGAAGACGCCGGGATACCTCTAATCCTTGGTCGTCCCTTCTTGGCCACTACGCGAGCAATATTTGATGTTTGTGAGGGCACTCTTCTACTCCGAATGGTGTATGAGAATATTTTAATTTATGCAATAAATTCACCCACCTTGCATCTCACAAAGCTGTTATCATCATTTGATGATAAATTTAGAACAAGGTAAAGACCGGCACGCCACCATGGTCGAGCTCAACGACCGTAACCAAAGCGCTCTTGGGAGGCAACCCATGTTTTTATTTTTCGCTCTTAAAAAACAAAATGTCTCAAAAAAAAGATAAAGGATTTTATATTAATATTTTTGTTTATGTTTTTCTTTTTAAAACTTTAAATTTACAAAAACATATGAAAATATAAAAATGAATCACAAAAAATATATATATATTTTTATAAAAAAAACAAATAAAAAGGTTTTTGTTTTGTTTTTCATATTGTTTCTATTTAAAAACAAAAAAATCATGTTATTATTATTATTATTATTATTATTATTATTTACTAACAATTTTGCAGGTTTGGAGGAGATTTGCGAGATAACGGTCACTCGCACTTACGCACGAAGCCCCGCTCTCCAAGATTGCTCGGGTATTTATTTGTTTTTCATCAGGGAAGTTTTCTCTCCTTTACTCGTACTTATTTCTAAAACATTGGGGACACTTTTTTCTTTTAAGTATGGGGGGGTATTTCACACCGGTTTTATTGCAAAGCAACACCCAAAATTTTTATTAAAAAAAACAAAAAATATATATAGTTTTCTAAAGTATTTTTATATTTACTTGTTTGCAAAATTCTTAGTAGATTTACTTTTACATAGTGTTGCAGGAAATTTGTATATACTTCATTAGATTTTAAATTTTGGAGTAAAAATTGTTGACTCATGTAGTGTTCCTAGTTAAGCGCACGCGTTTGTAGGATCTCATGTCGAATTAACTATTCAGCATAGAATTAGATTTATGTTTTTCTAACTGCGTAAAAATATTTTTGTTTTACTTTTCTCTTGAATATGGTAGAATCTAAAAATACTTTAAGTGAGTATGTAGAAGTTTACTAGAGAAATATTACACAATTTGAACGGAAGGGTATTCTTTCTCGATGTCTAGAACTTGCCTCTAGTGACTCTCAAGACATTTGCATAAGTTAAATTCAAGAGCATAAATATGATATAGGCATTTTATTGGCCCGTTTGAGCTTTTGCATCCGCACCTAACATTCTATCTTTGTTAAGCCACATTGAGCCTATTACTTTATTTTTTTTTGTTTCAGCTCCACCATGCTCTTCACCAAGGCCCAAAAAGCAACCTAATCACACACCTAAGTCTATGCTCGAAAATAATTATTTGAAAAGATTTTGTGAGTGTTGGATGCCTTTTGTTATTTTAGTGGATATTTTTTTTATTAAGCAAAACGATGATGATATAAAAATTCAAAAGAAAAAAAAGAAAAAAAAAAGGAACAAAAAGATTGGGAATTGCCTATTATTTTTACAATGCTACTTAGATTATTTTGTGCGAGCTCACTTTAGGTTTGGGTTTGACTAGCCGTCATTTTTATCTTGTTTGTCCTCACCAAAAATAACCTAAGCCCACATTTCAACCTAATTAAGTCCTATTGCTTCATGCTTATGAGTTAAACTAGTGGCGTGGCGAGAGTGTGAAAGGGCAAGCCTATGGCCATCGTCATTGATGGATTTCTTTGGAGTCTATCCCGAACTTTGATTTTTTGTAATATTGATCTTAGTGAACACGCTACCCGCTCCCTAATTATCATTTTAGGATTTACCGGATTTTCAATTTAAAAGTAAAAACAATATGTTATAACGCATTTTTGAAAATTATAAGCTAATCTTTATGCTGAATAGGTTCTTCTACTAGGCTTTCTATACGTTTAGGCGCAAGACTTCGCATTTTTACTCCTTAGGTTCAAATTTTTTTTCTAGTATTTAAATTTTTCTACTCCTATGAAAAGTTGTTTGCTCGGGACTAGCAAACGGGTAAGTATGGGGGTATTTGATAACTCTAATTTTATCTTAATTTTTATTTAGTTTTTAATTTAATAATCAGTCAATATATGTCTAAATTCTAAAAATAATCTCCCTAATTTATTTATTTCTCTTTTTCAGGTAATTTGGGCTGCCAATAGCAATTTCAAGCTCATTAGAGTAAGCAGGAGAATATTTGGAGTATTTCTGCCGAAATCACAGAGTACACGCCCTAGGTCACGGGCGTGACTAAGGGCGTGACACCATGTCACGTCCTTGAGCCAGCCCCGCCGTATTCCAGTTGAAGAAGTCAGCCGCCATGTCAGATTAAAATTACACGCCCTCTGTCACGGGCGTGACGGAGGGCGTGACCTCAATTTCACGGGCGTGACTTGCCCGGAATGCATTCAATTCAGCCAGCAATCAATTCCGGCCGTTTCCAGCTTACACACCCTCGGTCACGGACGTGGCCGAGGCCGTGACTCTTCAGCAACTGCCAGATTAACTCCAGATCGCGACGTTTCCGGCCGTTTCAAGACCCGGTCACGACACGCCCTCGGTCACGGGCGTGACCGAGGCCGTGACCCGCCATGCAATTGATTTCTGGCGGTTTCTCTTCCCTAACGTTCCCGGGTTTTCAAGACAGCAATTACACAGCTTTCACGCCCTTGGTCACGGGCGTGACCAAGGGCGTGACTCCCCGATTTTTCAACTATAAAAGGCAGCAATCTCCAGAAGTCAAGGAGTTCGATTTTGGAGATTAATTTCAGCTTTAGTTTACTATTTTTGATGTGCTAGCTAGTTTTTCTTCAAGTTGTAGGTTTTCATATTATTGCAATTTTAATTCAAGTATTGTTGTTTTTAATTATGTCTTTTTCCTCTTCTACTTGTATTCACATCACTATGATGAGTAGCTAAATTTCTTTTAGCACTTGGTCATGATGAACTTTGGAATGAAATAAAATATGTTTTGAATTTTTCTAATTGACAAGCTCTCGTATTGTTTATCTTCGATTTATCTTTGAATTACTTCGTTTTGATTTCATATGTCCGGAGTATGTATTTCAATCTAAGATCCGTAGACTAGTGATCGAGAGATCCATGCGAACGAGGAGATCACTCAAAGATAAAAAAGGGTTGCATGCATTCCTCGAGAGAGGGTGACACAAATCTTTCGGATTGGAGTCAAATCTAATAGTGGGGTTCACCGCTTAAAGCAAGCTTAGGGGTTTCGACTGGCCAAGGGGTCTTAATCGATCAACCTAAGGTTAGGTGGTAGTTCTATCGAGAGAGGCTCTACCATATTTTGGGAACCTCCACGGTCGAAGTTATTTCAATAAGAGTTTGCAGTTTCATCTTTTATAGAATTATATTTTATTCCAAAGGGGGATTCAAGACCAAGTGCTAATCTTTTAAATCATAATTTTTCTTCGTAGTTAATTTTCTCCAAATCGTTTTTCCAAAACAAACCCAACTTTTGATCGGTAAAATAATAGCTCTTCTTTGTGAGTATAAGTACTAAACAAGCCCAGAAAAATACGACACTTGATTTTCTAAATCCTATACTATAAAGCGATAGGTACACTTGCCTTATCGAATTATTCAGATAGCAATTTAATTTTGCGCAACGCAATTTTATCTATCACTACGCAAAGAGATTCTACAAGGGCCTCCGTGACGAGCTGAGGCAGTCCCTCCTCTTTGTCTCTGATGGCAGCATGGCCAAGATTTTGGAGATGGCCAAGAAGCTAGAAGCTGACCAGCATCTTGTTCGAGGTAGGAAGAGGCCGACAGAGGACCAGGGAATGAGTGGCAGGAGAGACCAGCAGAAGGGTCATTACATTTGGGAGAGAAGAGTGGAGGACCGACCCCACCAGGAGGAGAGGCAGGAGCAGAGGGAGCTGGTAGTGTTGGCTCCTCAGCCCTTATAGATGTGGGAGATGTCGAGGATATGAGGAGGTGGTCTACCTCCCCCACCTGAGTTCTACCACTGTCACCAGACTGGCCACATCCAGAGGAACTGCCCTCGGAGAAATGCACCACCAGCACCATAGGCTGCCCCACCGACTCAGCATTTCGGGAGTCGAGGATGTGGTCGAGGCCGTGGATTTCAGGGTGGAGACCGGAGACAGAATAGGGACCATATGTACGCTCTGGACCTAACTCAGCCCTGAGACCCTGCAAGGGTCATTACAGGTAGTTTAAATGTTTTCTTTTTATGTTCATTAGCACTTAGTAAACTTTAGTTTTACCTTAGCATTGAACCAAACAATCAAAAACCACCCAGGTATAGTACTCGTCTGCGGCAAGCAAGCATACAATTTATTTGATACGGGTGACTCACACTCGTTCGTCTCGGAAGAATTCGTGGACGATCTAGACCGAGTCCAGCACTTCGAGGGCATCCATAGGAGGGTGCGGTTCCCTGACGGATCGGAGATAGTAACAAATGCAAAGTGCAACATGAATGTGGAGATCAGAGGGAAGCTGTTCGAAACGTTGACGACGCTCTTAATGATGAAGGACTTTGATCTAATCCTAGGCATGATGTTGGGAAAAACCTCTGATTTTACTTAACAAATTAATTAAAAGTGATTTTATTCACTAGGATTTAATTTACCCATTGTATAGTGAGGGTAACTTGGTCTCTAGATGTCTTAGGATGTCACACTCAAACTAGAGTGTCAAGACCAATTAAAGGGATGCAAATTTGGGCAAAGTTAATAATGGTGTCGAATGGAAATCAATGCAACATCGAGTTCATGTCGACGCTACTCCGACTAGAAGTATAAGTGGCTCAACTCTACTGTCGAAGTAACACTAGTCGACGTTACGTCGAATAGATATCAACGCAGAGACCAGAGACTTGTCGAAGGAACTTGAGAAGTCGACGCAACTTCTACTTCAAACTCGACGCAGAAGGGAATACATGTCAAAGCCATCTAAAGTCGACGCAACGTCGACTTCATCTCAACACAGTTAATGGAAGTCAGAGTGGATGCTATTCAACTCGACGGGTGCATCGATAAGGAATCAACGCAATGACAACTAGCCGAGTTCAGTCAGAGCACATAATAAATTGAAGCAGCTCTTAGATGAACTCGAAGCAGCGTCGATAAGAGAGGAAGTTAATTCGACGCTACGTCGAATACAGACTATGGAAGTTCAATCTTTACAGCTGTCTTTCTGTGTCTTCTATCATGGCCCACATCTCTCAAACCGTTCTCCAACGGTCTAATAATTGCCTGAAGAAGAAGGAGACAAAGGCTTTCTTGGAAGTATACACCTTCTGGTTGGACGGGTCGAGAAGTAATTATGGGAGGAAAGAGAATGTCTATCAAATATACCTTTTCAGGTCTTACCTAACAAGGAAACAAATTCAAAATAGAGATAGGGTATATGAGGATAGAGAAGGAAGAGAAGAACAAAGGCATTAATCACAATCAGCCGTCTCTTCTAAAATTAGGGTTTCCTGTCTTCTTCTCCCTCTCTCTCAGAAACCCTAAAACAGAGTTGTGAAAGAGAATAGAAGGCTCTGGTGTTCTTCATCTGATAGAACAAAGAATCTGAATAGCTGCTCTTCATCACCATCTTTTGGCAGCCAGATCTCAATCAGCAGAGGAAGAAAGAATCTGACAATACAAAGCTCCTGCAATCTATTACCATCAAAAGCAGGGGCTAATCAAGAGCAGATTCTTTGGAATAACTAAGAGGCTGAATTTCATACTGCCTTCACAAGAATTCTGAGAACATAATTCCTTTAACCTTCCTTCTTCTCCTTCTCTTTCTATTTCATGTAAAAGAGTTTTATTAATCCCTCTTCAAAGGATTCAATGGTTCAAGATCTCCTTATCAAAAGATCTGGTGGTTCGTGATCTCTTTATCAAAAGATCATGGGTTCTAAGATTCTGCTAATCAAAAAACTCAGACACAGGTGTGCATTCCTACTAGGTGGTAGAAGAGAGGACTACCCACATTTTGGGGAACCTCTATAAAATTCATTGTGTCTGTGCTATGATTTTCTGTGTTGTCCAGTCTTTTATTCTGCACTTTATTTCATGCACTCTTTATTCTGCCTGGATTGTTAAGCATAATTCCTTAGAGTAATTTATTGTCAAACACAGTTAGGATAGAAATATTTTAAAACTCTATTCACCCCCCCCCCTCTAGAGGAATCTCAGAGGCACACTGTGCACTTTTAATTGGTATCAGAGGGAGGTTGATCATTAAGAGGTTAACACCTTGATCAAAAAGATCTCCTACTCTTATTTCTTTTCTATAAATATATTTTATAAAGAAAATGAGTACTAAGGATTACGCTTCCACAAGACCCCCAGTGTGTAACTTTAACAAGTTCACACTCTAGAAGGCTAGAATAAGGCTTTATATGAATTCAATTGATGAAGACATATATAATGTTCTTCTCACAGGTCCTCCTGCTCCAGTCAGACAAAAGGAAGGAGAAACCTCAACAACTGAGGTTGTCCCAAGGAAGGAGTGGACAGAGCTGAGAAGAAGGTCAAGGCATGTGATGCCAAGGCCATGAATATTTTAGTGTCAACTATGTCAGATTACATTTTCCAGAAAGTTGCTGAATTTCAATCAGCAAAAGAGATCTGGGATTCCCTCACCACAATGGTTGATTGAAGTGCTGATGAAAGAAAGGACAAAAAGTCCCTACTCATATCCCAGTATGAGAACTTTCAAAAGAAGGGTGAAGAATCTGTTGCCAATATGTATGACAGATTCAGTCTTGTCATTAATGTGCTCAGAGGCTTAGACAAAGAAATATACTTGATTGAAATTAATGATAAGATTCTCATGTGCTTCCCTAGCTCATGGGACTCAAGGATCCGGGAAATCATAGAATCCAGATGCCATAGAGAAAACTCAACTGAAGCTTTGCTAGGAAATCTTAAGTCCTATGAGATGCTTTTGAAAAATAGGGCTGAGGCTGAAGAAAGAGAGACCTCTCCAGCTCCTGTTCAAAGGTCCCTTGCTCTCAAAGCTGCTGAAGGGGAGTCCTCCACTCCTGAGGATGAAATGTTCAGTCTGCTCGCAAGGAGATTCAAGAAGTGGGTTAAGACTGAGGATTCAAGGAGAAGAGAAAGGGACTCAAGGCCCAGGTATGATAAGACTCCAAAGAAGGAGGTTATCTGTTATACCTGCAACAAACCAGGGCACATTGCTCCTGACTGCCCACAAGAGGAAAGGAATAAAAGCAACAGCAAGGATGAGAAGAAGAAGAGGAAGTTCTTTAGAGGAAAGGACAAGAAGAAAGCCAAAGGCTTTATTGTTGAGACTTGGAGTGATTCTGAAGCAGAAGTAGACTCCTCATCATCTGAAAGTGAGGATGAAGAAGAAGCAGTAGCAATCTGCATGATGGCTCTTGGGATGGTATCAAATGAAGAAAATGATCAGGTATCATCTGTCTTTGATGAATTTGATTTTACTTCAGAAGATTTTAAATCATGCTTTAAAGATTTCTGTATTGAACATCTTAGGGTAGAAAAAGAACTAGGCATAACTAGAACCGAACTAGAGGACCTTTGTAACAACCCGGCCCGACCACCACACCAGAGGCCTACGGTCATGACCCATCCCTGGTGGGCCGGCTGTCGCAGTTGACGGGCCGGCTGGCAACCCGGCTCACAGGCCGGTCCATCTCCGCCCGCTTTTTTACAAGGGCTGCAGCCCATACACCCCAACGCATCCGTCTGGCCCTGTTTCTCAGGCACAGCGCGTTGTTGAGGTCAGGTTTCGATCCCCTGACCCCCTGGATCGGTTGAAGGAGTTCTTATCCAGGGAGTCAGGGGATCGAAACCTGACCTCAACAATGCGCTGCGCCTGAGAAACAGGGCCAGACGGATGCGTTGGGGTGTATGGGCTGCAGCCCTTATAAAAAAGCGGGCAGAGATGGACCGGCCTGTGAACCGGGTTGCCAGCCGGCCCGTCAACTGCGGCAGCCGTCCCACCAGGGATGGGGCATGGTCGTAGGCCTCTGGTGTGGTGGTCGGGCCGGGTTGTTACAAAAAAAATGCACTTTTTTGTAACAGCCCTGGCCCGACCTGACTGACTTTAATGGGACCCGACAGGCACTGTTAAAGGACTGTAGTCCGATGCACCCCACCCATGGCTGAGCCTGTTTCTCAGCTACAGTGGGATGTTGAGGCCGGGATTCGATCCCGCGCCCCCTTGATAAGGCACCTTCAACAGTCCTCATCACCAACTGAGCTCAGCTCAGTTGGTGATAAGACTCGGTTGAAGGAGTTCTTATCTAGGTGGTCAGGGGATCAAAACCTGACCTCAACAATGCGCTGCGCCTGATAAACAGGGCCAGACAGATGCGTTGGGGTGTATGGGCTGCAGCCCTTGTAAAAAAGCAGGCGGAGATGGACCGGCCTGTGAGCCGGGTTGCCAGCCGGCCCGTCAACCGCGGCAGACAGCCCACCAGGGATGGGGTATGGCTGTAGGCCTCTAGTGTGGTGGTCGGGCCGGGTTGTTACAAAAAAGTGCACTTTTAATGTAACGGCCCTGGCCCGACCTGACCGGCTTTACTGGGACCCAACAGGTACCACTACAGGCCTGCAGTCCGGTTCACCCCACCCATGGCTGAGCCTATTTCTCAGCTACAGTGGGATGTTGAGGCCGGATTTCGATCCCGCGCCCCCTTGATAAGGCACCTTCAACAGTCCTCATCACCAACTGAGCTGCTAAAGAAGTCGGGGAAAGAAATTGGGCAACTGTATGCACGGGGTTAGTCTTCTCGGAATTAGCAACATTGACAGAAGGGGGGGGGGGGGGGGGGGGGGGGGGGGTAGGAAGACACTTTTGTAGGTGTAGTTAAGTAGTAGGCCTAACCTTCGGTTCCTGTAACCAAGTTTTTCTTTCTTCGCTAAAGCTCGCCTTATGTGTTTTTTCTGACTTAATCCATAATGAGAAGTGTGGGTTCTACTTCTAACTAATAGCGAACAGCCGGCATTGAAAGCAAATAGAGAGCCTCCGCCCGTTTGAATCATTGCAAGCCGGAAAGCGTACCGACAGTTTTTTTCGCGTTGGGTAGGATAATGAAATTCTCTGAATTCATGTAGGTCGAGCTATTCCATTCGGTCCCATGTAGCTTCTTACTTGAATAGCAGTTCTCAAATGGTTGAATCAAAAAATCCTACTCTTACTCGGGCGATTTCGCTCACTGAACAAAAAAGAGAATCTCGACATTAGCAGCGCGTAAGCCTTCAACGGGAGCGTGATCAACTATACCACATCTTCCCAAATTCCACTTCTGTTTCCCCAGCAGCAAGAGTGAACTTGCACAGCGAGGGCCTTCACCACGATCAATGCTATCAAGAAAAAGGAGAGACTCACTCCCCGAGGAAATGAAACCTTGGGTACGAACGATAGACATTCAATTGACGCGCCCCGTCGTTATGGCTTCAACCCCCCTTTCCAGTTAGATCTTTCTTTCCTGACTTGGAGAGAGTAGATCTCGAATCCACTTCCGAAGGAAGAGGTCGCCTGTATGGGCGAGAGTTTTTTCACCGTTTCTTTAGAAACTTTGAAGCTTGAAAGGGCAGTCTCAATCGCTTCTTTTATGCAACACAAGCTCATAGAAGGACTGATTTTCGGAAGGACCCACAGGGCGGTGCTTAAAAGAGCCAAGCCAAAGAGCATATTCTTGCAAACTGGTCTTCGTAGATATGAGATTGGCACGGGATTTGGTTTATGAGCAATTCCATAGCTACCTTTTCACCTTGCGGAAAATTATTGCCACGCCTGCGGCCGCTGAAGTAGAAATTCCTTTTGAATCAGGACTCCATTTAGTACCCACCTTGTAGACTGATGGAAGTCCACATGAAATATCCTAAAAGAAGAGGTTGGTTTGAAACCCTTGCGAGGATAGGTGGTGTCGGATATCGTTTTCTCTCTAAACAGAACTGGCTTGGAATTTTCAATATGAAAGAGTCTTCCCCTTCGGGTCACCTATCCTTATCAGTCGAGCGGCTTCTCACTTATCCTTTCAGTCTCGCACATAAATCCCCTTGAACTGGCACAAAACCTGGCTATAGTGGCTTATTGGACAAGGTCTTTTCCGACCTTAGTGAAGTCTTCATGACGAGTTCTAAGATAAGGATTGGATTTCAAAGAAATATCCTAAGCATGAAATGAAAGTGGGTCTATCGATACAATAGGTCAGACCCATAATGAAGCATCCAAGCCCTGCTAATTTGAATTCAAGTTCCACTTATCTGAACACAACTCAGGCCGGGTTAATCGACTCCCAGCCTAGCTAGACCTGGGAAAGAGAAATCAAGCCAAAGCAACACGTCTTCCTTCAACGGTAAGAAGCCTATCTCTTGCCTTTTCCTCTCCTGAACCAGTACTGAAAGAAAAGGAAGAAAAGGAGGTAGGCTAAGCATAGACTTTGTCCCCTGCCGAGAAGAAATCTTCCTTCCACAGGGACATTAACGTGGCCGCTCCTTAACTCATGAAAGCAAGCCGGATTTCTTGAGCCAAGAGAAGAGCAGAGGAAGCTGTATCGCATAAGCATTAAAGAAGAAAGCAATAACTAAAATGGAATAGTTAAGGGAAGGCCCCGAAGGGGGATTAGTAGAAGAAGATTCATAAGAAGATGTTGAATAGGCATAATCTCTATAGTCCTAAGTCAGCAAAGCACAGAGTTCCCTTCACCGCTCCGTGGGAAAAGGTAAGTTTGAAGAGAGCTGTGTAATAAGAGCTCATCGTAGATAATATGCTTTCTTTCCGTCCATGAGATCAGGCACATAGGGATTTGAGAAAAGAGCAAGCCTATCCAACTTCTAAAGAGTCAGCCTATATAAGAGAATATCCCTGCGAGCCTCTTTCATTCCTATCCTAAGCCCTCTTTGGGGCTTCTTGGATATGAGGTATTGAATCATTTTTTAGGTTGATAGGCTCAGTCCTAAGAAAAGATCTTCTCCTGGGAAAGCAAATCGTTAGGGCAAGGCTTATGACTAGAACTAAAAACTTGGTCACCGCCCCGTGGGATACAGATTGAGAGGGCGAAGCACTACAACTGAAACTCTTGGGCTTTACCGCCCCGTGGGTACTCGATATGCAGAGTCTTCCCTCAGGTGAATAGAAAGACCTAAAAGAAGAGAAAAGAGAAAAATGAACCAGAGAGCGCATACCGTCTTAGTAAGCACAAAGACGGATACCGGTCTAGAGGAACGGAAAAGCACTGCTTGAAAGACTAGGCTTGCCTATCTTTCAGATCAGAGCTCATATCTTCAATCAACTCACAGTTTACAAAGGAAAGATACCAAACTAAAGAAGGTAAGTCGCCGGTTGTCAAATCCTCTCAATCGTTGCACTCGTGTTAGCTGAAGGAGGAACGCTTTTTTCTTGTGACCCCTACGCTCTTTCCTTTAAGAAAGACTCTTTCTGATACCCTCGAGGGGCATTCCATTTAGGGCGAGACAGAAAGAACTGTTGCCAATGCCCATTTTGCTCTTCGCCTTCTAGTTAGAGGTAGGGAAGAAGGCTTTAGGAGAAGGGAAAAAATGACCTCTTCCTGAAAAGACTCATCCATGCCCAACGCTTTCGCTGTGGAAGTAGCTCGCTGCGCACTGAAACAGGTTCAAGCACATAAAGATGGGTTCCACTACTTCACTCCCACCTTCTTCACCTCCTCCCTTATCTTATCACGTAGGCCTGAACCCAACCAACACCAGCCTGCCCGTCCTGCTCTTTTCCCTGGTGGAAATGAAACTACTACTTTCTCACCAAATCACTTTCTTCTTACTTGAATAGCTGCAAAAAAGAAAAGAAAGAGATGCGTCACTCACATATTATTCTGAATTATACGTATCCACGGGATGAATTTACCAGTAGGGAGAACAAACCATTTTGATTGGAAACATTCCTCTAATGAATTCTCTGGGAACTTCTATAGTCAATGTCATATACAGAATAGTGATCAATCAAATATTGCAAAGTCCCGGTATCTATTACCAGTCAGAATTGGACCATAACGGAATTTCGATCTATACCGGCACCATAATATCAGATTGGGGAGGTTTTAGAGATTTTGAGAAAAAAAAAACATATGGACTCGTGTGAGTAGGAAACAAAAAAGAGATATTCTAACAAGCAACAGCCTGCTTTGAACCCATGCCCGCCCATTCTTGGATCTCTTTCATTACAATAACTAGTCTCCGTGTTCCTCGACTTGAAGAACTTCGTTTTTCTGAAGGCTATCAGGAACGCTATGTCATTTACAACCAATTTCTTTCATAATGATTTTCTTTTTTATATAGAATTACGGATACTCATATCTCCTTGACCATCTTGCTCTGCGGATTTTTCCGCCCTTGTCAACCACGCCTTTAAGTGACGTAACTCCTGGGTACTTTACATATCCGTCATTCGCATGACGAAAGAATATGTTAATTGGCTATTCCCTTCTCGAAGTCTAGAACCCTTTACTGCCCACACGTTTCGCACCTGGGGATTTCTTATTAAGGACTTGGAGACGGGGATTTCTTGGGGTCAAAGTAGTCCTAACAAGCCAAATAGCGTATAGAAGAAAGAATAGGAAAGGGATTCGAAGAGTGCTTACAGTTAGATGTGAAGGCTTACAAGCACTGAGGATTAGAAAAAGCATTCTTCGCAAGATCAGAGCAAGCAAGTACAGGTCTGGTGCGCAAGTCATGGTCATTGGAATGTCTGTTGATGGAGGATTCTGTCCGATCTCATTACTATGCAGAAGACGATTGAGATTCCTAACAGTGAGAATCCGATTTGCGGACATGAAACTGAAAGAAGGGCTGGTTAGTTTGTGCACGTGAATCAGCAGCTAGAGAATAGGCTGTCACTGATGACTTGACTGGTGCAGTTTCAGTTCCCGCTCTTACTGCTCTCGTAGCCGCTGCTGGAGAAGTTGTTGGAGGAAGTAAGGACACTAGTCACAGGAAGGTGCCCAGACTCGGTTTCATTTCCTTGCCCATTAAGATAAAGAGTAGTGAGAGGCTTTTTTTCCTTGCTGAGCTTGCCGGTGAAGAGTAAGATGCTGATTTTAGACTCTATATATAGGCTCCTCAACCAGATTCTTTTCTTTTTCTATTTGACCTATCTATGCTCTTATGAGAAGACCAACGCAACTTGAACAAGAGTTGTGAACTCCACCCCTACTTCTATAGAATGTGAAAATGCCAACAATACATCAAATCAACAGGAATCGTTAAGAAGAAAATTGATTCATGCTATTTTCTTTCGCTTTGTTTTGCCCTAAACCCTGAGCCTACCTTTCGCCTTTGCTTTCTTACGAAGAAGAGGCTCTTCCAGATCATATGGGGGAATAATACCCAACAACCAGTAGTGAAATAAGCAAACCTAGAAAAAGGGAAAAGTCAAAGATAAAGAAGGCTAACTCAAAAAAAAAGAGGGTGGCGCTGGAGTCAGATCAATCCGATGCGGGATCCCACGGGGCGGTTTCGCTCTTATATAAAGAGAACAGGTCTGGATCTGTCTGTAGCTGCGTAGGTATGAGTTGCAAGAACTGCTTAAACACAGTCTGAGAGCAGATTGATCTCAATCGGTGCTTGAGCAACTAGAATTTTTTGAGTGAAGGTTGCTGCCGGTCAACCAGATTGATTTCGCACATAGGAGTCTCCTATCGTCTTGAACCGTGTATGTACCCTAGTAACAAAGCCCTCCTACGCCCTTTCGCCTCATCTACTGGCAACTCAGCTCAAGAATCAATCTCACCAAGTTCACGGGTGCTCTTAATGAAATAGCGATTCAATCCGCCCAGAACCATTCTCAATAGTGAGAAAAGCGTCTGCCGCTAGAGGAGATGAAAGAGTCACGCCTTTTCACGATTTGCTTACCTAGTTTCAAAGAAGCCTCTCCTTATCGGTTTCACACAGATAAGAATCAAATTGCGTATAGAAATCCCACGGGGCGGTATTGTCAGAGCCAGGTTGACCACTGAAAAAATCTTGTATATGTATCTACAGAGAAGGGATGAAAGAAGACCTCCCGTAGCGTAGGTGGAGATTCTGAAAAACCTATCCCCAACAAATCACCGATAAACGATAGGCTAGCCGGACGGCTTTGCTTATGGGAAAAAAAGAAAGCATCGCTACGCTCTCCTTTGTGCGACGAAGAGGACGTTCATGGTGAACGTTCACTAGGTTTTCATCGCGGAGTTAGCTAATCAGAGCACTCTCACTGTTCATCGTCCTTGGTGATCGGAGATGCGTGTGTATATTTATCCTTCGTTTGCCGTACTCGTGAACAGAGGTCGTTGCGACCTTTCAATGAAGAAAGGCTCCCTCTTTTCTCCTAGTTGAGTGAACCAAACGACTTGTGACAATAGACAACCTCTCTTTTCTCTATCCTGGAGCCAGGTCCGGGCATTACTCATTGATAGCACTTCTGAAACAAGCGGAATCGTGCAAAGAGTCAGTCTGGCAGCGATCAAGCTCATTTGCTTCCCTTTTTGGATATAGAGACTTTGAATCAAGCCCCTGACGAACCTTCGGTCCTCACCATGTGACAGGGCCTATCGAGCTAATCCGACGGGGCACAGGATCTTTCTCGCTGAAATGGCTGATCTTTCTCTTTATCCGGGGTCATTCTTCAGTCTAGAAGAATAGCCAACTGGTGGGAATGGTCCAGCAAGGCACGAAGCATCGAAGTGAATGAATCCCTTTCGGGGAGTAGGTTTTAGTGGTCCAACCGTTATCAAATTCATGTTTTCAGTCTCAGCTCATTACCTATCCATTGAATCGTCGTAGACCTTATTGGTTCAATGTTCCATCTACGCCGACAAGACAAGGCCCTCCTCGAAAGAAAGATGGATGCCCGAAAAATTCCTCGCCAGTTCCGGTTGGTTTTCCAAGCTCCGAAAATCTCACTCTTTAGCTGATCGCTTGCAGTTCTTATTTGCTTTCTCGATCTGAACTAATTGACCAACTTGAGAACTTTAGCGAGGCTTCCTTACTTTACTTCAAGCTTATGACGCGTAGCTGTTGAAAGAAATACAATGACTTAATCTTCCTCTTCTTCATCAATCAGGCTTGCTTGCTTCAAAAGAAAGACGAATCCTTTTTCAGAAAGACTGAAAGAAGACTAACCTTACCGTGCGGACTGAAACAAGGCCAACCCTCATTTTCCAATGGGTTGGATTGAAAAGGGAGGCTTGAAGCAGAAGGAATCGTCCCACCACCTTTCATTTTTGAGGTGGAACGGATTCACATCGTATGAATGACAGAATCTCGATATGGTTTACCAACAACCTCCTGATCGGATTCTAGAGATGACCTTTCTATAGACCTGACTTCTAAGACCTCATTCCATCCTACAAGAAAACAATATTTCCCTTATTTTCAACCCTTACCATACTATTGGAAAGGGTCTAGTCGGATCTACTGTAGCTTTAGAATTGCTCCTCTAGAAATCTTTCTATACCGCACTCCAATACTGGCACTAGCAGCTCTGGAGCGAACTCGGGCTTGAACTTCAATTTGCGCATGAGTTGAAGCTGCTGGTCGAGTCTTTTTTCACTTTTCAAACATATATGTATAGAAAGATGAAAGTCTCCCTTGAGCTTGGACAGTTGGGCAAGCCGAATCCTGTACTATAAGGGAAGTTTCAGCTATTGATCTAGTTCTCTTCACCATCTTTGGATGACACCGGTTCTTGCGAAGCAAATTAGGGTATTGATTGAAGCTCAATCCGGAGATGTAGCGGTAGAAGACTCCTTGGCACCGGACGATGAGAAATGAATTTCTTGAAAATCATTCTACTCAGCGTACGAAGCCGGTCGGAAGAAAACAGACAGTGAAACGAAGGCTCGGTTCTGTGACTATTTTCCCTATTCCAATCGCTACGCGCCTCGGTACTATCCAACTCTTTATGGGTCTTCGTGGAAAGGGGAGTAAGATCTTGTAATGGAACCACCCTTACGTCCCTGAATCTTCCTCCACTTCCTTGATTAGACTAAGACTACGTTCCCCTTTCTAGTCCTCTTGGAATACTGATACGCTGCCTCTTCTTTTCAGAGGAAAGAGCTTGGAAAGGTTGTCTTATCAATCGCCATAAGAAGATTGCAAAAAAAGACTACCACCGGTCATCTAAACAAGAAGAGAAAGAACTGCGGACCAAGATTAAGACAAAGCTCATCTGGACTAACTGAACGGAGTCCCCGCTTGGATGTCTGAGAAATGGCGCTACCTGTGAGTTTAGCAAAAGAGCTACTCACGAAGAAAAAGAACTTCGTTACTGAGAATATACATTCTCAATTCCCTTATGCGGACAAAGAACATCGCTACTACTGTCAGTCGTCTTGAGAGTCATGATCCACTATCGATGTCCTGCGGGGACGAAGATTCCTTCTCCAGTGCTTTATGAATCGCTATTGGGTGTTCTACTTCCCCGCCAAGGAGAGCTTCTATGTTTTGGAAAAGAGTCGGACAAAACGGTCAGAGTCCAATGGGAGATAGGCGATTAAAGCGTATAGTAGGACTTTCTCTCATAGTCTTTTCTTGTGCGATAGACCTAGATACGATGGAAATTGGAGAGGTAAGAATCCGAGCTCTTCTTTCTCACTATGTGAATCTGACCGGTGCAACTGATTATCACCGAAAGGAACTCAAAAAGGAAGTGAACCGGCCCATCGGGCTATAGAAGCAAAGTGTGATTTCTTTTTTATCTTCATATGGATTCTTCGCCTATTGAAAGAAGCTCGAAGATCTATGACAACCCAGGCTTGGCCGGAAAGGAACGTAGGGTTTTGGAACACCCTCGGATGGCCCACGGGGCGGAAGGGAAGGGAGCGTGAAGCCTGTGGAGATAGGTGGTGAAGGGTAAGAAATTCTCACACCTAGCTTTGTGAGCTTCAATTCTCACTGTGTTAGCACTGCATCACTGAACTTCGAACTTCTCAATATATGGTTCTTCGTCTTGTTCGCCTATTGAGATAAGCTCACATCCTTCTCCGAAGCATGCCTTCACCTCCTCTCCATCCATACACAACATCTCACCCCCTACACAGGTGAGACTTTCTCTACCCTAGTCAACGACGAGTCAGCGAAGCTTCTCTACACATCCCGTAGCAACATCTACGCCCTGTCACCCTTTACGCGTAGCTAACCCTAAGATACCACATCACTAAGCTACGCTCATTCATGACCTAATTACCTACCAGCTCAGCTACGCTCATTCATGACCTTGATCGGTAATCAAACCCTATGATCGGCAAACGATTTGCCCAGCCACACATAAATCGGTATTCATACCGAACCACAACCATGCAGAAACAAAGGAAACCTTTCGGAAAAGCGAGTCAGTGTAATGCCACTCCACCGTCTTTCAAAGAAGCCTTCTCAGTGGGGTATAGTTATGTTCTAGGTGCTGGGAGTCAAAGGGCTTAGACAAAGAAAACAACGCAAAGCATGAGGGGTGTACTCACACGTCTTTTGTGGCAATCTGCAGGCAGGAGGGCAATGACAGGTGAGAGCAGCGGTTCTCTTTCTGCTATCTTTCCCGAAGGGCCTACGGGATTTCTCTTGTTGAGGCGAGTCTGGTTGCTTCGTCAGTGAATAGGGGTCAGTTTAGCTAATGAATTGGTGTTTTGAGTGGTGGTCTAAATGGGGTTTGTAGGCCCCATTGCCTTGTTGTTGTTTCTTCTTTTCTAGTGTTGGAGTTAAGCTGATTGGAGCGATGGGATTTACTGAAGCGAGTTCAAGGAAGTGAAGGTAACCCCACGGGGCGGTAAGGAGCTGACGAGATAAACAGGTCTCCACGTCTTTTGGTAGTGGGTGACAGAAGGCGGACTTCATTGAGTTATGGTCTTGTTGGGTCCCACGGGGCGGTATGGGGCTTGATTCGGGCGGGGCCCAGTCTAAGCCAGGCAAGCAATGCAAAGCTAGACGAACTCAGACAGAGTCCAGCGAATAATCCAAGCAGAGACAACTCAAGCTTGGGCCTGCCTTTCGGTCAATCAAGGAAGTGCATCGAAGTGGCTTCCTCGAAAGAAGCACGAGCGTCACGCCTTCAGTTAGTAGTGAGTATTTCTTTAGTAGAAAGCCTGTGAAAGCCATCTGATAAGTGATGAGAGACTAGAGGTAAATTCTCTGCGAATATAAGCTTTCTTTTACGCCTTGGAATGAAGCATTCTTCAAAGACAGTAGGCAAGGCACTAGTTGGAAGTGGAGTAGGGTAGGCAGATATAGGCTTCTCTTTTCTTTTCTTTTCTTGAATCAGTCTCCTCTTGTAGGCCTCTCTTTCTGTGACAAAGAAGCATTCCGGAGGAGCAAGAAAAGAACTGAGCTTAGTTTGCTTGTTTAGTGGCACCCCATCCTGTTTCATTAAAGCCTTCCTTAAGGTTAAGGAAGGTACGCTCTAAAGGAAATTATGTAAGCGGATGCCAATGATAGAGCTAGGCCAATGCCAATGATAAAGACAAAGAGAAATGGGCTACGAAATCGGCATTGAAGTATGTTTTCCCATCGGACAAGAGAAGAGGCATTGTCTGCCCTAAGATTTGAAGACGAAGATGCTACGCAACGATGAGTACGAAGTCGGTGAGCCGATAGGCGAATGTTGGCCCCAAAGGGGACTTAAGGCGAAGGGCCCAACCCAAGGGGGGTGAGCCGTAAGGCGAAATGGGTGAGAAGATAGCGACGAAGAGGACGAAGTCGCCGATAGGCGAACAGCCCAAGAAGGCTCCAAAGGAGCTGAGTCGCGATAGCGACGAAGGCCCCAAGGGGGGTGAGCCGCTAGGCGAAGGGGAGACGATACGACTCTTCTAGGGGGTCAGGGGATCGAAACCTGACCTAAACAACGCGCTGCGCCTGAGAAACAGGGCCAGACGGATGCGTTGGGGTGTATGGGTTGCAGCCCTTGTAAAAAAGCGGGCGGAGATGGACCGGCCTGTGAGCCGGGTTGCCAGTCGGCCCACCAGGGATGGGGCATGGCCGTAGGACTCTGGTGTGGTGGTCGGGCCGGGTTGTTACAACCTTAAGAAAAATGAAATGCATCTAACTAATCAAAACCTAACAAATGAAATTAATGATAAAGAATTAAAGTTGATTAAGCTTAGAGAGGAAAAACAAATATAAGAGAGGAGCTAGCAAAGGCAAAGGCCTTTGAGGAATCACTCAATGGGAGGAGTCAGAAGCTCAAGGATATCACTGAAAACCTCTCTATGAGCTTTAATCACCTAGGATTAGGAGCAGAGCCCTTCACTAGCACAGAAACATCTAGGAAACCAGCCTGGAAAAATCCAGTGTCATTTGTTAGATCTAGTGAACATCAATCTAGTGATAGGAGTGCATCACCCAAGGGAGGAGAGAATAATCATCCAGATAGGATAGACAAACCTAAAAAGGCAAACCCAAATAAAAGGGAAAAAATCCTAGGCAAGAATCATTTAGAGAAGTCAAATAACAATCACCTGAAAGTACAAATAAAATCTAAGATAATAAGACACTTTGCTGGTCTTTTGCATTTAGATATGTTTTATACTCATCTAAAGCATTAAAACAAGAGGTTTGGGAAATCCATTCCCTAAAATCCCAAAGGGTATCCTAAAAGACCCTTCTATTCTTTCATTGAACCCAACAATGGTAAAACCAAAGGGCCCAAGGTAACCTGGGTCCCTTCTAATGTTCGAGTTACTTGTGCAGGTATAGGTAGGGTCTCACTCAGGAGAAAATGGAGTGAGGAAAATTATGTATGTCATGAATAGGGAACACAAATCACTCAAGGGAGTAATCTCTATCATAAATCCTCCTTAACATTTATCACATCATATTATCATCTACTTTCAATAAGTAAAATTGCTGGGAAAAATAGCAAGGATTTTCGAAAAGCAATAGATATGTTTATTAGGAGGTGCGTCGAATAGAAGTCGGCGTACCATTGACTTCTACTAGACGCCAGCGTCGAGAAGCACGTATGTTGAGAAAATGATTTCTCTTAACCCCTAGAAATGAATTCTAAGAATGAAAAAAAACAAGGCTAAGTAAATATGCGTCGAATAGTATTCGACGTTTCCTTCAGGTTGAGTCGAAGTAACTCTAGGAAGATTTCGACGTAAGTCTAGTCGACGCCACTCTGATTTCTAGTCGACGCATCTAATGAAGTCGACGCACCTCAGTCGACGCACCTTCCTTATTTTTCTCTCGACGTCCAGAAAGGATGCTCTCGACGCTTGCGTCGAATAGTAATCGACGCACGTCGATTTCTATGACAGAATTTAAATATGCGCCAGATCTCTTTCCTTCTTTCAATAGATCTGATTTATATGGAATAAGTGTCAATATTTCATAGCCGTTCTGAATCATTCTTTCCTTATATCTGATTCTTGGCTAATTTTGATTTAACTTATTTGGATATTATTTGAAATCTGAATTGGTTCTTTCCTTCTACAGAAATAAATATTATGGAAACATTTTCATCTTTCTATTTTTCTGACTGCTAATTAATTATCCTCCTATAGCATTATTTTGAATACACAGAGCTATAAATAAAGAGGAGGTCGGCAGAAAATGACAGTTGAGTGATCCACCACATACATTTTGAAATAGAGGAAAAGCTCCCAAGAGAAAAGAGAGAAATTGAGAAAAAGCTCTGCAGCAACATTCAACCACTTCTTCTTCTTCTGCTTCTGAAATCACACTGCTGCAAAATCTGATAGCTCTCACAAAGAGAGAAAGACTGCAAATCTTCTTCTCTCTATAGAAGAAAGATTCAATTCACTTCTTGTGCTTCCAATCTTCTTGCTAGGAAGAAGATTCATTCTTGTCCTTATATCTTTCCTGCTTTCTTTCTTACATCTAACATTGTAAAAGAGTTTTTAGAAACTCTCTTCAAAAATTCAGTGTACTGGTTCTAAGAGTCTCCTTGTCAAAAGACTCAGTTGGTTCTAAGAGTCTCCTTGTCAAAAGACTCAGGGTGGTTCTAAGAGTCTCCTTATCAAAAGACTCAGTACAAGATAGTGAATTCCTACCAAGGGGGTAGAAGAGTGAACTACCCAAAGTTTGGGGAACCACTATATTTTCTTGTGTTGTGCTGTGATTTATTTTCTTGCATTTACTTTATTTTCTTGCTTAATTCTTGTTGGTGTGTGGGAAGCTCCAATCTGTGATTATACACATATATATATATTAACTTTGCACAAAATATTTTTAATCTCTATTCACCCCCCCCCCCCCCCCCCCCTCTAGAGAATTCTAGTGAGGTTAACTGTGCACTTTCAATTGGTATCAGAGGGAGGTTGATCTAAAAAGGATAACTCCTTGATCAAAAAGATCTTACCTCTCATATATATATATATATTTTTCAAAATTATTTTATCATATGGCACAAATCAAAGATTATGCTTCCACCAGACCTCCAATGTGCAATCTTGAAAAGTTTGCAGTTTGGAAAACAAGAATTAGAATTTATATGAATTCCATTGATGCTGACTTGTTTGATATTACTATGACAGGTCCCCCAAAGCCTTATAGAAAGGATGCAAATGGCAATGTCACACAAACACTTGTTCCAAGATCTGAGTGGACAGAAGATGAAAAGAAGGCAAGAACATATGATCTAAAGGCCATGAACATACTTGTCTCAACTCTCTCAGATGACATTTTTCAAAATGTTGTTGACTGTGAATCATCCAAAGAAATTTGGGATGCTCTCACAAAGATGGTGGAAGGAAGTGCTGATGAAAAGAAAGATAAAAAGGCTCTATTGATCTCTCAATATGAGAACTTCCAAAAGAAGGCTGAAGAAAGCATCTCTGAAATGTATGACAGATTCAGTCTGATCATCAATCAACTAAGAGACATGGATAGAGAAATCTCTCTCACTGAGATTAATGACAAATTGCTAATGAGTCTCCCTAGTTCATGGGACTCAAGAATATGGGCAATAAGAGACACAAGAGGACAAAAAGAGATCTCAACAGATGCTCTCTTTGGAAAACTCAGATCTTATGAGCAGTTGCTGAAAACTAGAGAGGAGAAGGAAAGAAGAGAAAACACTCCAATTTCCTCAAAAAGCAGGAACATTGCTCTAAAGGCAACAGAAGAAGGAACCCCTGTCACTGAAGAAGAATTATTCAGTTTCTTGGCCAGAAGATTTAAGAAATGGGTCAAGACAGATGGATCAAAAAGGAGGGAGTCAAAACCAAGGTATGACAAAACCCCCACTAAAGAAATTATTTGCTATTCTTGCAGGAAACCTGGACACATTGCCCCAGAATGTCCAGAGAATGCTGAAACAGAAAAGGATCTGAAAAAGAAAGATCTGAAGAAAAAGGGGAAGAAGAAAGAAAGAGGCTTCATTGCAGAAGTCTGGAGTGAAACAAACTCTGAGGATAGTTCATCCTCTAAGAGTGACAATGAAGAATCTAGGCAAGAAGACCTATGCTTGATGGCCTTTGAAGACTCAAAGAATGATGATAAATCATGGAGTGAAACAGGATCAGAAGATAGCATATCTTCTGATGATGAAAAAGAAAAGAACCTCATTCTCATTGAGGAATCTGAGGATGAGGATGAGGTAAGCATGTTTGATGAAATAGATTTTCAAAGTGATAATTTTAGAAATGATTTTATGGGAATGTACCTAGATCAACTAAAAACAAAACAAGAAATTAAAGATCTAAAAGAACAAATCAATGTAGCTAAAAACCAGAGAAACACGGAAATTAAATCCTCTAAAGATTATGAATCAATAGCTAGCAGAATAGAAAAGGAAATAGAAAGGGCTAGAATAGAAAATCAGTTCCTTAAGGATAAAGTAACCCAGGCAAAAGCCTTTGAAGAATCAATAAAAATGAGAAGCCAAACTCTTAAGGAAATCACTGAAAAACAAACAATAAGACACAACCATCTTGGGCTAGGGGCTGATCCCTCAATCAGCCTAATTCCATCCAACAAACCTGCTTGGATGAGCCCTGTAAAATTCACTAAACCTGTCAAAATGACAAACCAAGAAAAAGACCCAAAAGATAAGGAAGAAAACTCCTTCAAAGAAATAAAGGAATTTGATGAAACATCTTATTATTCAGCTGATGACTCACAAACTTCATCTGAAGAAACAATCAAACCAAGAAAAACAAGACATAAAGGAGTAAAAACAGAGAAAGGCAAAATGAAAATTTATGAAGATACAGTTGCGTCGACTTCATATCGACGCATGCACGATAGTGCGTCGACTTCTACTCAACGCAATCTCTCAGATGCTTCGACCTCTTCTAGATGGATGAACAAAAGCACGTCGACTTCCAATCGACGCAACTTTTTCTATGCGTCGAAATCAGATTGACACCATCTGGAGAAAGCGCCGAATACAAATCAACGTGACTATCAACATGCGTCGAATGGATATCGACGCACAAAAATTCAGAACAATTTAAACATCTTTCCTCCAAAAGTCTTTCATCCTAACCCTTATTCAGGGCCCATTCATCCTAATCATGAATTCTATCCAAATCAAACCCTCTATTCTAACCAACACTCTTATCCTCATCAACACTACTATCCTACTCTAAACTCAAATTCTCATAATAATAGGATAATCAAATGCTATATATGTAACAAAACTGGCCACCTTGCCAAACAATGTTGGCATAATCAATCAAACTAACTGTAAAAATTAGTCCTAGGTTGTCTTAGAAAAGCTTTAGGACTAGGAAGAGACAACAAGAAATAAGAACATAGAGTGGTTCAGAAAAATCAAAAGTCACGTCAACTTCTACTCGACACTCCGTAGATGACTCAGATCAACAGGTGTAATCGATGCATGCGTCGACTACTATCGACTCATACGTCGATAGGAAACCCTATCATACCAAATCAGACCATATCGACGTTCACGTCGAATTCCACTCGCCGTAACGTCGACTTCATAAAAACGAGCGGCAATACTAAAATATTCTCAGTCACATCCACTGAAGTACCGAATAAGCCTCGAATTGAGTCCCGTTTCGACGCTTCACCTGACTTAAATAAACTCTTCAGTTAGAAAACCTTCGCGATTCTGCATCTATCATCCTTCTTGCTCCTCTGTCCAGCTGATTCTTTTTCCCTCTCTCACCGATCTTCAATGGCTCCCAAGATAAATTCTGGGTTCGATATCGACCTCGAATCCTTCCAAGCAGCAGCAGAGAACTATAAGAACATCATAGCTCTCTTCACTGAAGCAGGACTGGACAAGCTCATCTCCACTAGGTGCAAGCTTCTGGAAACTGAGCTCACAGAGCTCATAACTCATGTTCAGATTTCTGAACAAGGAGAAATCCAAGGAACACTATATGAGACACCAGTCTCAATCTCAGCAGAACACATTAGGGCCACCTTTGATCTCCCATTAGGTATATCCTAATGTCATCTTTGTTCAACTAAAATAGGGAAAGGAAATCTCATAAGTCTTCATCATTTCCTATTAGGTGATGAATCTATAGACCCCACACCTGATGAAATCAAGCATCTGCTAACCACCATGAAGTTCTCAAGGGATAAACCAATCCATCTAAATAAAATAGACTTTTCTTAGGAGTATAGACTACTAGCAGATATAGTAGGAAAGATACTACTATGTAAGATATCTGCCCATGATGCAGTGCCCAAGCAGCAACTGAACATCATGGGAGCTCTGGTGTTAAAGAAGAAAATAGACTGGGCCAGCTGTTTGCTCAAGATGATAGGCTCTAGATATTCCCACAAAGAAAATGCCTACATGAGAATGATGAGTCAAGTACTGTTCCACTCCTTCCCTGGCCTATGTAGGTCAAAAGGAATTCCCATCCCTCCAGGAAAAAGGATGTCCATAGCCCTATTTTCTAAATGGGCCAGGCAAATCCCTAAGCCTGGTTCCATCCCTAAAAGGACTCCATCTCCTCCTATCTCTCCTGCTCATCCTCCTCCTCCTCCTCCTTCTCAAACAGTCACATCTTCTGTCCCAGCATCATCCTCACCAATACCTCCTCAATCACCTGCTCAACCTTTTTCTATTCCTCCACCTCCTCCATCAAATATACCTCCTCAAGATGATAGAATCCCCTCTCCACATCCATTATCTCCTCCTCCTCCTCTATCACCTCTTCCTCCACCATCACCTCCTCATCAACTCTCACACCATGAACCATCTGAATCCATTGAGGCTCTCATCACCTAGTGCATACAATCCACAGCTCAAAGATTCCAAGCAATGCTAGATGAGCATTGCTCCCAGATTCATTCCTCCATCCTTCACATGCACACCCAAATAGATGGGGTCAGTGCCTCTGTGCAAGATCTGAAGTCATCTCTCTCTTCCTCTAGAGTGACTAGGTCTTTCTTAACCTCCTTGGCCAAGAAGGTCAAGAAGGGGGAGAATCTAGATGAAGATCAGCCCTCCAATCCTAAATCTCCTTCTCACAAATCCCTTCCTACCTCAAAAACTGACAGTCTAGCACTGCTCAAAACCCTTGGGAATGAGATAGTACCTGAGCTCCATATTGATGAACAAACAATAGAGGTGCTCAGCATAGCAAGAGAGGCTGCAGACCAAGTGGCACTACTGCAAGGGGAAGCAAGCAGAGCTGAAAAAGAAGATGGGGCAGATGATGAGAAAGTTAAAGAAACTAAACCTCAGGGGGAGCTGGAAATTGTGGTAGCTGAAGTAGGAGCTAAGGAGCTGGATACCATTGTGAATACAGCTGAAAATGAAAAAGAGCAGCCAGATGATGTGTTACCTGAAGCTGAAACTCAGGGGGAGCTAGATGAAACTCAAAGGGACTCAACTGCTGTGACTCAGGGGGAGATGAGGGTGCTATCTGCTGTTGAGAAAGAGCAACCTACCAAAGTCTTCAAAAGAAAAAGAAAGACTCCTCCTACCCCTCCTGAGTGTTAATTTGGTTTCTAAAAACATTAATGAAAATTTTTATGTTCAAAACATTGATTGGTCAATATATATATATTCTCTTCTGAGTTGGTGTATATACAACTTTCTTTCCTTCTTTCCTTTTTGGTTACTCAATATATTTCTTATCTTTACAAATGTTGTGCTGGGTTAATTATATGCTAGTACAATTTCCCTCTAAATAGGGTTAAGACAAATAGGGGGAGATTGTTGGGAAAATGATTTCTCTTAACCCCTAGAAATGAATTCTAAGAATGAAAAAAACAAGGCTAAGTAAATATGCGTCGAATAGTATTCGACGTTTCCTTCAGGTTGAGTCGAAGTAACTCTAGGAAGATTTCGACGTAAGTCTAGTCGACGCCACTCTGATTTCTAGTCGACGCATCTAATGAAGTCGACGCACCTCAGTCGACGCACCTTCCTTATTTTTCTCTCGACGTCCAGAAAGGATGCTCTCGACGCTTGCGTCGAATAGTAATCGACGCACGTCGATTTCCATGACAGAATTTAAATATGCGCCAGATCTCTTTCCTTCTTTCAATAGATCTGATTTATATGGAATAAGTGTCAATATTTCATAGCCGTTCTGAATCATTCTTTCCTTATATCTGATTCTTGGCTAATTTTGATTTAACTTATTTGGATATTATTTGAAATCTGAATTGGTTCTTTCCTTCTACAGAAATAAATATTATGGAAACATTTTCATCTTTCTATTTTTCTGACTGCTAATTAATTATCCTCCTATAGCATTATTTTGAATACACCGAGCTATAAATAAAGAGGAGGTCGGCAGAAAATGACAGTTGAGTGATCCACCACATACATTTTGAAATAGAGGAAAAGCTCCCAAGAGAAAAGAGAGAAATTGAGAAAAAGCTCTGCAGCAACATTCAACCACTTCTTCTTCTTCTGCTTCTGAAATCACACTGCTGCAAAATCTGATAGCTCTCACAAAGAGAGAAAGACTGCAAATCTTCTTCTCTCTATAGAAGAAAGATTCAATTCACTTCTTGTGCTTCCAATCTTCTTGCTAGGAAGAAGATTCATTCTTGTCCTTATATCTTTCCTGCTTTCTTTCTTACATCTAACATTGTAAAAGAGTTTTTAGAAACTCTCTTCAAAAATTCAGTGTACTGGTTCTAAGAGTCTCCTTGTCAAAAGACTCAGTTGGTTCTAAGAGTCTCCTTGTCAAAAGACTCAGGGTGGTTCTAAGAGTCTCCTTATCAAAAGACTCAGTACAAGATAGTGAATTCCTACCAAGGGGGTAGAAGAGTGAACTACCCAAAGTTTGGGGAACCACTATATTTTCTTGTGTTGTGCTGTGATTTATTTTCTTGCATTTACTTTATTTTCTTGCTTAATTCTTGTTGGTGTGTGGGAAGCTCTAATCTGTGATTATACACATATATATATATTAACTTTGCACAAAATATTTTTAATCTCTATTCACCCCCCCTCTAGAGAATTCTAGTGAGGTTAACTGTGCACTTTCAATTGGTATCAGAGGGAGGTTGATCTAAAAAGGATAACTCCTTGATCAAAAAGATCTTACCTCTCATATATATATATATTTTTCAAAACTATTTTATCATATGGCACAAATCAAAAATTATGCTTCCACCAGACCTCCAATGTGCAATCTTGAAAAGTTTGCAGTTTGGAAAACAAGAATTAGAATTTATATGAATTCCATTGATGCTGACTTGTTTGATATTACTATGACAGGTCCCCCAAAGCCTTATAGAAAGGATGCAAATGGCAATGTCACACAAACACTTGTTCCAAGATCTGAGTGGACAGAAGATGAAAAGAAGGCAAGAACATATGATCTAAAGGCCATGAACATACTTGTCTCAACTCTCTCAGATGACATTTTTCAAAAGGTTGTTGACTGTGAATCATCCAAAGAAATTTGGGATGCTCTCACAAAGATGGTGGAAGGAAGTGCTGATGAAAAGAAAGATAAAAAGGCTCTATTGATCTCTCAATATGAGAACTTCCAAAAGAAGGCTGAAGAAAGCATCTCTGAAATGTATGACAGATTCAGTCTGATCATCAATCAACTAAGAGACATGGATAGAGAAATCTCTCTCACTGAGATTAATGACAAATTGCTAATGAGTCTTCCTAGTTCATGGGACTCAAGAATATGGGCAATAAGAGACACAAGAGGACAAAAAGAGATCTCAACAGATGCTCTCTTTGGAAAACTCAGATCTTATGAGCAGTTGCTGAAAACTAGAGAGGAGAAGGAAAGAAGAGAAAACACTCCAATTTCCTCAAAAAGCAGGAACATTGCTCTAAAGGCAACAGAAGAAGGAACCCCTGTCACTGAAGAAGAATTATTCAGTTTCTTGGCCAGAAGATTTAAGAAATGGGTCAAGACAGATGGATCAAAAAGGAGGGAGTCAAAACCAAGGTATGACAAAACCCCCACTAAAGAAATTATTTGCTATTCTTGCAGGAAACCTGGACACATTGCCCCAGAATGTCCAGAGAATGCTGAAACAGAAAAGGATCTGAAAAAGAAAGATCTGAAGAAAAAGGGGAAGAAGAAAGAAAGAGGCTTCATTGCAGAAGTCTGGAGTGAAACAAACTCTGAGGATAGTTCATCCTCTAAGAGTGACAATGAAGAATCTAGGCAAGAAGACCTATGCTTGATGGCCTTTGAAGACTCAAAGAATGATGATAAATCATGGAGTGAAACAGGATCAGAAGATAGCATATCTTCTGATGATGAAAAAGAAAAGAACCTCATTCTCATTGAGGAATCTGAGGATGAGGATGAGGTAAGCATGTTTGATGAAATAGATTTTCAAAGTGATAATTTTAGAAATGATTTTATGGGAATGTACCTAGATCAACTAAAAACAAAACAAGAAATTAAAGATCTAAAAGAACAAATCAATGTAGCTAAAAACCAGAGAAACACGGAAATTAAATCCTCTAAAGATTATGAATCAATAGCTAGCAGAATAGAAAAGGAAATAGAAAGGGCAAGAATAGAAAATCAGTTCCTTAAGGATAAAGTAACCCAGGCAAAAGCCTTTGAAGAATCAATAAAAATGAGAAGCCAAACTCTTAAGGAAATCACTGAAAAACAAACAATAAGACACAACCATCTTGGGCTAGGGGCTGATCCCTCAATCAGCCTAATTCCATCCAACAAACCTGCTTGGATGAGCCCTGTAAAATTCACTAAACCTGTCAAAATGACAAACCAAGAAAAAGACCCAAAAGATAAGGAAGAAAACTCCTTCAAAGAAATAAAAGAATTTGATGAAACATCTTATTATTCAGCTGATGACTCACAAACTTCATCTGAAGAAACAATCAAACCAAGAAAAACAAGACATAAAGGAGTAAAAACAGAGAAAGGCAAAATGAAAATTTATGAAGATACAGTTTCGTCGACTTCATATCGACGCATGCACGATAGTGCGTCGACTTCTACTCAACGCAATCTCTCAGATGCTTCGACCTCTTCTAGATGGATGAACAAAAGCACGTCGACTTCCAATCAACGCAACTTTTTCTATGCGTCGAAATCAGATTGACACCATCTGGAGAAAGCGCCGAATACAAATCAACGTGACTATCAACATGCGTCGAATGGATATCGACGCACAAAAATTCAGAACAATTTAAACATCTTTCCTCCAAAAGTCTTTCATCCTAACCCTTATTCAGGGCCCATTCATCCTAATCATGAATTCTATCCAAATCAAACCCTCTATTCTAACCAACACTCTTATCCTCATCAACACTACTATCCTACTCTAAACTCAAATTCTCATAATAATAGGATAATCAAATGCTATATATGTAACAAAACTGGCCACCTTGCCAAACAATGTTGGCATAATCAATCAAACTAACTGTAAAAATTAGTCCTAGGTTGTCTTAGAAAAGCTTTAGGACTAGGAAGAGACAACAAGAAATAAGAACATAGAGTGGTTCAGAAAAATCAAAAGTCACGTCAACTTCTACTCGACACTCCGTAGATGACTCAGATCAACAGGTGTAATCGATGCATGCGTCGACTACTATCGACTCATACGTCGATAGGAAACCCTATCATACCAAATCAGACCATATCGACGTTCACGTCGAATTCCACTCGCCGTAACGTCGACTTCATAAAAACGAGCGGCAATACTAAAATATTCTCAGTCACATCCACTGAAGTACCGAATAAGCCTCGAATTGAGTCCCGTTTCGACGCTTCACCTGACTTAAATAAACTCTTCAGTTAGAAAACCTTCGCGATTCTGCATCTATCATCCTTCTTGCTCCTCTGTCCAGCTGATTCTTTTTCCCTCTCTCACCGATCTTCAATGGCTCCCAAGATAAATTCTGGGTTCGATATCGACCTCGAATCCTTCCAAGCAGCAGCAGAGAACTATAAGAACATCATAGCTCTCTTCACTGAAGCAGGACTGGACAAGCTCATCTCCACTAGGTGCAAGCTTCTGGAAACTGAGCTCACATAGCTCATAACTCATGTTCAGATTTCTGAACAAGGAGAAATCCAAGGAACACTATATGAGACACCAGTCTCAATCTCAGCAGAACACATTAGGGCCACCTTTGATCTCCCATTAGGTATATCCTAATGTCATCTTTGTTCAACTAAAATAGGGAAAGGAAATCTCATAAGTCTTCATCATTTCCTATTAGGTGATGAATCTATAGACCCCACACCTGATGAAATCAAGCATCTGCTAACCACCATGAAGTTCTCAAGGGATAAACCAATCCATCTAAATAAAATAGACTTTTCTTAGGAGTATAGACTACTAGCAGATATAGTAGGAAAGATACTACTATGTAAGATATCTGCCCATGATGCAGTGCCCAAGCAGCAACTGAACATCATGGGAGCTCTGGTGTTAAAGAAGAAAATAGACTGGGCCAGCTGTTTGCTCAAGATGATAGGCTCTAGATATTCCCACAAAGAAAATGCCTACATGAGAATGATGAGTCAAGTACTGTTCCACTCCTTCCCTGGCCTATGTAGGTCAAAAGGAATTCCCATCCCTCCAGGAAAAAGGATGTCCATAGCCCTATTTTCTAAATGGGCCAGGCAAATCCCTAAGCCTGGTTCCATCCCTAAAAGGACTCCATCTCCTCCTATCTCTCCTGCTCATCCTCCTCCTCCTCCTCCTTCTCAAACAGTCACATCTTCTGTCACAGCATCATCCTCACCAATACCTCCTCAATCACCTGCTCAACCTTTTTCTATTCCTCCACCTCCTCCATCAAATATACCTCCTCAAGATGATAGAATCCCCTCTCCACATCCATTATCTCCTCCTCCTCCTCTATCACCTCTTCCTCCACCATCACCTCCTCATCAACTCTCACACCATGAACCATCTGAATCCACTGAGGCTCTCATCACCTAGTGCATACAATCCACAGCTCAAAGATTCCAAGCAATGCTAGATGAGCATTGCTCCCAGATTCATTCCTCCATCCTTCACATGCACACCCAAATAGATGGGGTCAGTGCCTCTGTGCAAGATCTGAAGTCATCTCTCTCTTCCTCTAGAGTGACTAGGTCTTTCTTAACCTCCTTGGCCAAGAAGGTCAAGAAGGGGGAGAATCTAGATGAAGATCAGCCCTCCAATCCTAAATCTCCTTCTCACAAATCCCTTCCTACCTCAAAAACTGACAGTCTAGCACTGCTCAAAACCCTTGGGAATGAGATAGTACCTGAGCTCCATATTGATGAACAAACAATAGAGGTACTCAGCATAGCAAGAGAGGCTGCAGACCAAGTGGCACTACTGCAAGGGGAAGCAAGCAGAGCTGAAAAAGAAGATGGGGCAGATGATGAGAAAGTTAAAGAAACTAAACCTCAGGGGGAGCTGGAAATTGTGGTAGCTGAAGTAGGAGCTAAGGAGCTGGATACCATTGTGAATACAGCTGAAAATGAAAAAGAGCAGCCAGATGCTGTGTTACTTGAAGCTGAAACTCAGGGGGAGCTAGATGAAACTCAAAGGGACTCAACTGCTGTGACTCAGGGGGAGATGAGGGTGCTATCTGCTGTTGAGAAAGAGCAACCTACCAAAGTCTTCAAAAGAAAAAGAAAGACTCCTCCTACCCCTCCTGAGTGTTAATTTGGTTTCTAAAAACATTAATGAAAATTTTTATGTTCAAAACATTGATTGGTCAATATATATATATTCTCTTCTGAGTTGGTGTATATACAACTTTCTTTCCTTTTTGGTTACTCAATATATTTCTTATCTTTACAAATGCTGTGCTGGGTTAATTATATGCTAGTACAATTTCCCTCTAAGTAGGGTTAAGACAAATAGGGGGAGATTGTTGGGAAAATGATTTCTCTTAACCCTTAGAAATGAATTCTAAGAATGAAAAAAACAAGGCTAAGTAAATATGCGTCGAATAGTATTTGACGTTTCCTTCAGGTTGAGTCGAAGTAACTCTAGGAAGATTTCGACGTAAGTCTAGTCGACGCCACTCTGATTTCTAGTCGACGCATCTAATGAATTCGACGCACCTCAGTCGACGCACCTTCCTTATTTTTCTCTCGACGTCCAGAAAGGATGCTCTCGACGCTTGCGTCGAATAGTAATCGACGCACGTCGATTTCCATGACAGAATTTAAATATGCGCCAGATCTCTTTCCTTCTTTCAATAGATCTGATTTATATGGAATAAGTGTCAATATTTTATAGCCGTTCTGAATCATTCTTTCCTTATATCTGATTCTTGGCTAATTTTGATTTAACTTATTTGGATATTATTTGAAATCTGAATTGGTTCTTTCCTTCTACAGAAATAAATATTATGGAAACATTTTCATCTTTCTATTTTTCTGACTACTAATTAATTATTCTCCTATAGCATTATTTTGAATACACAGGGCTATAAATAAAGAGGAGGTCGGCAGAAAATGACAGTTGAGTGATCCACCACATACATTTTGAAATAGAGGAAAAGCTCCCAAGAGAAAAGAGAGAAATTGAGAAAAAGCTCTGCAGCAACATTCAACCACTTCTTCTTCTGCTGCTTCTGAAATCACACTGCTGCAAAATCTGATAGCTCTCACAAAGAGAGAAAGTCTGCAAATCTTCTTCTCTCTATAGAAGAAAGATTCAATTCACTTCTTGTGCTTCCAATCTTCTTGCTAGGAAGAAGATTCATTCTTGTCCTTATATCTTTCCTGCTTTCTTTCTTACATCTAACATTGTAAAAGAGTTTTTAGAATCTCTCTTCAAAAATTCAGTGTACTGATTCTAAGAGTCTCCTTGTCAAAAGACTCAGTTGGTTCTTAGAGTCTCCTTGTCAAAAGACTCAGGGTGGTTCTAAGAGTCTCCTTATCAAAAGACTCAGTACAAGATAGTGAATTCCTATCAAGGGGGTAGAAGAGTGGACTACCCAAAGTTTGGGGAACCACAATATTTTCTTGTGTTGTGCTGTGATTTATTTTCTTGCATTTACTTTATTTTCTTGCTTAATTCTTGTTGGTGTGTGGGAAGCTCTAATCTGTGATTATACACATATATATATATTAACTTTGCACAAAATATTTTTAATCTCTATTCACCCCCCTCTAGAGAATTCTAGTGAGGTTAACTGTGCACTTTCAACGTAGATCAGACAATTCGAGTAGAATTAGACGCAGTGTCAAGTTCTTATCGACGCATACGTCGACTTAATAATTGCTGATTAAAATCAAAGCCACGTCGAATGGAAATCGACGTAATGTCGACAGGACTATGTCGACGTATGGTCTCTGAGTAGTCTCGAAGCTTCGTTGAGTACTAGTCGACGCAACGTCGATATAGTAGTGCGCGCAGAATTGCTTCTAGAAGCAATCTCGACACAGCTTTGCGCGCCAAATAATAAGTAATATCGATGGTGCGTTGACATAAACCATAAGTAGCATTGATTTATCTACTTTTAAGCAATTACTGCGTCGAAACACTTGCGCTTTCGAATTCTCTTGCTCTCTTGCTCTCTAGCTCTCCCGTGCCACTTTCTCTCTCGCTTTCTCTGACTTTGCAGGTACATTCAAAGAGATGGCTCCTCCAAAGGTTAATTCAGGATTTGATGTGGACATTGATTCGTTCAGTGATGTCGCAGAGAGCTTCAAGGCCATCCTAGGTCTGTTCCAAGATGCGGCCTTTTCCAAGCTAATCTCTACCAGGTGCAAAAATCCTGGATACTGAGCTAACTGAGTTCAAGGACAGTGTTCAAATCGGAGATGATGGCTCCCTTAGTGGGAAATTGTATGATACAGATATTCTTATAACAGAGGACTTACTAAACCAGACACATGATCTTCAGACAGGGAATGAGTCAGATGAATTAACAGGAGATGAGATTAAGAAGGCCCTGGACACTATGCAGTTCAAGAAAGATAAGCCCATCAATCTAAAGAAGATTGATCTTGGGGAGGAATATAGATTTCTTGCAGACATTGTAGGAAAAGTGCTGATATGTAAATATCAGCACATGATGTTGTTCCAAAGCAACAGCTTCACATAATGGGAGTTTTAGTTCTGAAAAAGAAGATTAATTGGTGGAGATGTCTCTTAAAGATGATTGGGCATAAGTATGCTCATAAAGAAAATGCCTATATGAGAATAATGAGCCAAGTGCTCTTCAAACATTATCCAAATATCTGCAAGTCAAAAGGAGTGTCCATTCGTCCTGGAAAGAGAATTAATATTGGAATCTTTTCCAAATGGACCAGGCAAATAGTGAAGCCTGGTCAAGCTCCAGCATCTCCTCCTCCATATCCTCCTCCTCTAGAGTCAAATAGGGAGATTCCAGATCCCCCAAGGGATGATCCTTCCCCAATGGACATAGTTCCAGAGCCCCATCATGAAGACACGCAACTGCAACAACAACAACAGCAGATCCTTTCCACTTCTCCACCTAAACCATCTTCTTTACAAACCCATCTACTTCCATCCATACCACCTCCACCTTCATTCCATTACTCACCTGATGTCTACCATCCTCTCACTCCCATTCAAGAAGACTTTCCTCCATCACCTCCTCCACCTCCAGCTCATCCTCCCATTGACATTGAGCAAATCATCTCTAAGGTTGTAGCCCTTGGCTCCTCCACCTTTGCTGATGTGGTTGCCAACCAGGCTAGGAAGTTTGACAAGAAATATTCACAGGTGGAGGCTGTGATGCTGGATACCAAGAGATCCCCCCAGGGATTAAAGGAATTTGTCTCTTCCTCTATGGTTCCAAGAGAATTCTTAACCTCGCTGGCCAGCAAGGTCAATAAGGAGGAGAATATCTTAGAGGAAGAGGGTCCTAACTTAGGGGGAGAAGTTCAGGGTGATGCTGATAAAGAGCCTGCCCCTGACAAGGTAACTACCTTTCAGGAAGCACAGATCCAGGGGAGCTAGCAGATCAAGGGGAGCTCCCAGGTATTCAAAGGCGGCCTCAAGATGAGGAGATGATGGTTGAAATAGCAAAGATTACACAGGAAGCAGTAAAGGAGCTTGATCAAACTGCACAGAACCAAAGGGAGCCATCCCCAAACATTTAGAGGAATCTTGATGTGGAAATGGAAGCTGTAAGTATAGCAGATGTTCAAGAAGCTGACAAGAATGTTGATGACCAGGGGAGATAACAAAAGAGAAAGAGGATGCTGGAGCAGCTGATGATGATGAGCCTTTTAAAGTAGCTCAAAGAAAAATTCCAATGGTGTTCTCAAGGAAGAGAAGAACTCCTGAGAAGGACTCTTAATTAAGAGGTATTATGTGATTAATTATTATGAAGACAAGTATATATGCTGGGAAGAACAGTGTGATACAATTCTTATTGCGTGACAACTGAATGGAAATGCTCATAATTTTTAGTCTGCATTATTTTATATGAAATATATTGTTGGTTATAAAAATTGTATAAAATCACTCAGAACAAAATGTAAAATTTGTTAAGATAAATATGGGGAGATTGTTGGGAAAAACCCTTAATTTAACTTAACAAATTAATTAAAAGTGATTTTATTCACTAGGATTTAATTTACCCATTGTATAGTGAGGGTATCTTGGTCTCTAGATGTCTTAGGATGTCACACTCAACCTAGAGTGTCAAGACCAGTTAAAGGGCTGGAAATTTGGGCAAAGTTAATAATGGCGTCGAATGGAATTCGACGCAACATCGAGTTCATGTCGAAGCTACTCTGACTAGAAGTCTAAGTGGCTCAACTCTAATTTCGAAGTAACACTAGTGGACATTACGTCGAATAGATATCGACACAGAGACCAGAGACTTGTCGAAGGAACTTGAGAAGTCGACCCAGCTTCTACTTCAAACTCGACGCGGAAGGGAATACATGTAAAAGCCATTTAAAGTCGACGCAACGTCGACTTCATCTCGACGCAGTTAATGGAAGTCAGAGTGGATGCTATTCAACTTGACGGGTGTGTCGATAAGGAATCAACGCAACAACAACTAGCCGAGTTCAGTCAGAGTATAGAAGAAATCGAAGCAGCTCTTAGATGAATTCGAAGCAGCGTCGATAAGAGAGGAAGTTAATTCGATGCTACGTCGAATACAGTCTGTGAAAGTTCAATCTTTACAGCTGTCTTTCTGAGTCTTCTATCATGGCCCACATCTCTCAGACTATTCTCCAACAGTCTAATAATTGCCTGAAGAAGAAGGAAACATTAAAGAAGGAGACAAAGGCTTTCTTGGAAGTATACACCTTCTGGTTGGATGGGTCGAGAAGTAATTAAGTAAGGAAAGAGAATGTCTATCAAATATACCTTTTCAGTTCTTACCTAACAAGGAAACAAATTCAAAATAGAGACAGTGTATATAAGGATAGAGAAGGAAGAGAAGAACAAAGGCATTAATCACAATCATCCGTCTCTTCTCAAATTAGGGTTTCTTGTCTTCTTCTCCCTCTCTCTCAGGAACCCTAAAACAGAGCTGTGAAAGATAATAGAAGGCTTTGGTATTCTTCATCTGATAGAACAAAGAATCTGAATAGCTGCTCTTCATCACCATCTTTTTGCAGCCAGATCTCAATCAGCAGATGAAGAAAGATTCTGACAATACAAAGCTCTTGCAATCTATTACCATCAAAAGCAGGGGCTAATCAAGAGCAGATTCTTTGGAATAACTAAGAGGCTGAATTTCATACAACCTTCACAAGAATTCTGAGAACATAATTCCATTAACCTTCCTTCTTCTCCTTCTCTTTCTATTTCCTGTAAAAGAGTTTTATTAATCCCTCTTCAAAGGATTCAGTGGTTCAAGATCTTCTTATCAAAAGATCTGGTGGTTCATGATCTCCTTATCAAAAGATCATTGGTTCTAAGAGTCTCTTGATCAAAAGACTCAGGCACAGGTGTGCATTCCTACCAGGTGGTAGAAGAGAGGACTACCCACATTTTGGGGAACCTCTATAAAATTCATTGTGTCTGTGCTGTGATTTTCTGTGATGTCAGGTCTTTTATTCTGCACTTTATTTCCTGCACTCTTTATTCTGTCGTGATTATTAAGCATAACTCCTTAGAGTAATTTATTATCAAACACAGTTAGGATAGAAATATTTTAAAACTTTATTCACCCCCCCCCCCCTCTAGAGGAAACTCAAAGGCACATTGTGCAATTTCACATGAATTGGCTTTATTGGAACCATGCACGGTTTGATTGCCCGTCGAGAAGGATTGTTCTGAAGCACGAGGACGCGGAAATAGTAGTCGAAGGTATCAAACCTCCCTCCTATCTCTTATTATCATCTGTTCAGGCCGTCAAGGTCCACCTACAGGGAGATGAAGTATACTAGGTGTTGTTCAAGGCGATCGAGGCGAAGGATTCTGTGGCTAGTATCCCAGTAGTGCGGGATTTTGCCGACGTATTTCCGGAGAAGTTGCTAGGGCTACCAAAGGATGGCCCCGAAGGAGTAGTAGCCGGGGGCTAAGTCGGTATCTAGAGCTCCTTATCGGATGGCCTCGAAGGAGCTAGTAGAGTTTCAGAGCCAGCTACAGGAGCTGGTGGAAGCTGGGTTCGTCAGACCGAGTTCCTCTCCATGAGGAGCTCCGGTGTTATTCATGAAGAAAAAGGATGGGTCGCTTTGACTCTGCATAGATTATAGAGGCATGAACAGGCTGACGGTGCGGAACACGTACCCTCTACCGAGGATAGAGTAGCTATTTGACCAGCTGGAGGGAGCCTGCTGCTTCTCGAAGTTGGATTTGAGGTCGGGGTATTATCAGCTGCGAATTCAGGAGGAGGACGTCCGGAAGACAGCTTCCAGCAACCGATACGGACTATATGAGTTCACTGTGATGTCATTCAGACTCACGAATGCACCTTCAGCATTTATGAGCCTAATGAACCGGGTGTTCGAGCCATATCTTGACATCTTTGTCATCGTGTTCATCGACGACATCCTCATCTATTCGAGGACGGAGGAGGAACATGCACGTCATTTGGCACTAACATTGGAGAAGCTTCGGGAGCACCGCTTGTATGCAAAGTTCAGCAAGTGTCAGTTTTGGCTGAAGGAGGTGGCCTTCTTAGGTCATATTATCAGTGGAGCTGGTCTAGCAGTGGACCCGGTGAAGATCCAAGAAGTACGGGATTGGCCACCGTTGAAGACGGCCACCGACGTGCGGAGCTTCCTAGGACTTGCCGGTTATTACGGGAAGTTCGTACAGGGGTTTTCCCAGATAGCCCTCCCACTCACATCCCTGGCGAAGAAGGATACTGCATTCGTTTGGACGCCGCAGTGCGAGGCGGCCTTTCAGGAGCTAAAGGGTCGGCTTACGACGGCCCCCATCCTTGCCCTTCCATCGGGAAAGGAAGGATTCCATATATACACGAATGCGTCATACTAGGGGATGGGTGTCGTTCTGATGCAGAACGGGCACGTGATAGCATAGGCTTCCCGCCAGTTGAAGAACCTGTTGGAGTTACCATTGTGATCTAGAAGTGGTCAAACATGTAATGTCACTGCCAACGCGATATGAGCCTGCAGGGTCGCACATAAGAGCATGTGGAGAAGTTGGAAGATTGACTATGTTGGTAAAGGTTACCAATCACCATATAGAATGGGGGAAGTCCAGCAAATGTTGCTGTCTGAATTCGTCGGGTTTACACGGATAGAATTCGTCGGGATTCGTCGGATTGTTCCGTGGAATCTCGACGAATTGTTACAGAGATCCTTAACTCGGCAAATGTTGCCGTCTGACATGATTCGTCGGATTCGTCGGGATTCGTCGGATTGTTCCGTGGAATCTCGACGAATTGTCACAGAGAGCATTACCTCGGCAAATGTTGCCATCTGATGTGATTCGTCGAAATTCGTCGGATTGTCCCGTGAAAACTCAACGAATGCTGTTCCGTGGAATCCCGACGAATTGTAACAGAAACCCCTATTTTGCTGTGTGGTCTGCGGATAGCGATTCTTCTAGAAGCTGTTTATCCTTTGGGTATAAATAGGACTTCTTTTAGGGTTCTCATAACTAACAAAATAGAAGCCAACGGAAGGAGTTCCGCTCTCTCTCGAACCCTAGACGGAAGTGTTCCGCCGTTCTGAATCGCCTCCGCCGACTTCCTCTCCGATGATTATCGCCGGTGTTGTTCTTCCTGAAGCGGATCTAGCAATCCGTGGAAGCGCAAGGTGTAGTCTTCTTCTCCCGGCTCGTGTGGACTGCTGTAGAGACGTAGACATTATTCTACGTGAGAACTCTTGCAAAGCCGACGAAGGCAATCTTCTTCTTGGAGCATCTAGGTTGGATTTGATCCAATCCCGCCAAGGTAATTTCATACCTAGCATTTTGATTAACTTCTTGATTCAATATTCATGGTCGATCCGAATCTTTTGGGTTGTTTCTCTTCATTTCCGCTGCGCCTACATTTGATGTATGGTTCTAGAAAAACCCAACAGTGGTATCAGAGCTAGGTTCTGGTCATGATTGTTGTTTCAGAAGTTAGGTTATTCCAGTACGTGCAAATCTAGGTATTTGGAAGCGTTCTAAATGTCAAGATTTCTTCTTGGAATATCACATTTGATGTGATTTTGTGTGGTTTCTGGTGGTGGGATTTCAAAAATTTGGTCGGGGCTCTGCCCCGCACCACCGCCAGGGGCGCTGCCCCTTGGACCCCGTTAGGGGCTCTGTCCCTAAGACCCCGCCAGGGGTGCGGCCCCTTGGAACCCCGCCAGGAACGTCTGGGATTTCATGGTTATTTCTAATTGTTAGAAATTGTTGTCTCCTTAGCAGTAACCGTCCCTCAAGTGGTTAATAAACCCTTGTATTGTTTTGGATTTTGAATCCAACAATGAGAGACGAGCTTGTCTACTGCTTTAAGTCGAGTTGTCTTTGCCTTTGTCCAATGCATGTAAATCTGAAGATTTGGAAGAGTTCTAAATGTCCAGATTTAGCCCTTTTGTCTATCAAAGGTTGATAGTGTTATTTTGTGCACATAAGGGATGCATGTGGATTTTAGAAAGCTTGTTTTTCTGTTGATGTGCACATTGATCAAATGTTGGTCATGGTTAAGTGTTAACCTATTATTACTATTAAAATCCCTTCATCAAATATTAAGTGTTCGGATGCCTTCCGATGGATGACACTCTTCCTGCCTCGATCGATGAAGTGTGGGCTTGCCAAAGCAAGGTGCATTAATCTATCTTGGTAAAGGGTGCGAGCGGATAATTGTGATATCCCACTGTCGACATCGGGTCTAACTTAACTAGGTGACCTCAAAGGTTGAGTGCCTAGAGGCATAGGGTTGGCATGCACCATATGATGGATGCGAATAAGGAGTTATTCACCAGCCATACAAGAGTTGCATGAGGATGCAATTGGCAAGCGTTGCCTACCTAAATAACCACATTATGAGAGGAACGCCAAAGCGGACTCGTGGTGTTGGTGAAATACGGATCTTGTCCACTAAGAGAGTAGCTCGCATGGACTCTCCGAATTGATAGTGAGGGCTATCAATTTGAATAAAATAGTGGGAGTATTTATTTGAAGTCCAAATTAAAATAAATTGTATTTTGAAATTAAGGTACTGATTAAATTCTGCATGAATTCTTGTAGAATTCCATGGCAAGTGGTTCACATTCCACCTTGTCCCTGAGAGCTATCCTTGAGAAGGACAAGCTTAGTGGGACGAACTATATGGACTGGTATAGGAACCTGAGAATTGTTCTCAGACAAGAGCGAAAGCTCTATGTCTTGGAAGAAGAAGCCCCCGAGGTGCCGACCGGGAACTCATCCCGTGTTGATAAGGATGCTTATAAGAAGTATACCGATGACGCCTTAGACGTCGAGTGCCTTATGCTTGCCACCATGAACTCTGAGTTTCAGAAGCAACACGAGAACATGGGGTGCAAGGAGATTGACGAGCATCTAAAGAAAATGTTTCAAGGGCAAGCTCGTCAAGAGAGGATCGATGTCACGAAGACATTATTTCAGTGCAAAATGGGAGCTCGAGACTCGGTTGGTACTCACGTACTCAAGATGATTGGGTATATAGAGAACCTGGAGAGACTGGGTTTTCCTCTGGGTCAAGAGTTGGCCACAGATCTTATCCTGCAATCGTTGCCGGATAGTTATGAGCAGTTCGTCTTGAACTACAACATGAATGAAATAGACAAGACACTGCCTGAGCTCCTAGGCATGTTGCGAACTGCCGAGATAAACATGAAGAAGGCCAAGCCTGCTAGTCCCATTTTGATGGTACATAAAGGCAAGGGTAAGGCAAAGGGCTTCAAGAAGACGAAGGTGGGACCTAAGTCACATCTTGAGCCCAAATCTTCTGCGCTGAAAAAGAAGAGCACCGTGAAGGAAGGGAAATGCCACCAATGTGGCAAGGCTGGTCATTGGAGGAGGAATTGTCCTTCGTACATTGACGGTCTGCGGAAAATGAAGGGAGGTATGACTTCCGCTTCGAATATTTACGTTATAGAGATAAACCTTTCCGCTCCTTCATCTTGGGTATTGGATACCGGATGTGGTTCTCACATTTGTACAAATGTGCAGGAACTAGGAAGGAGGAGATTGCTGAGTAAAGGAGAGGTAGACATGCGCGTCGGCAATGGAGCAAGAGTTGCTGCTGTAGCCGTAGGGGTTTACCATCTTTCTTTGCCCAGTGGGCTTGTAATAGAACTTGATAATTGTTATTATGTTCCGGACATAACTAGAAACATTATATCCATTTCATGCTTTGACATGATTGGATTTTCTTTTATAATTAAGAACAATTGTTGTTCTATATTTAAGAATGATGTTTGTTATGCTGTAGCTCAATTGTTTAATGGTCTTTATGTTTTGAACCTAGACCATCCAATCTATAATGTAGATAATAATAATAAAAGACTAAGAACAAATGACTCAAATCCTACATATCTCTGGCATTGTCGTTCGGGCCATATAAACGAGAAGCGCATATCCAAGCTCCATAAAGATGGACTATTGGACTCATTTGATTATGAATCATTTGAGCGATGCGAGTCTTGTTTGTTAGGCAAGATGACTAAAGCCCCTTTCACTGGTTATACTGAGAGGGCTGAGGATCTCTTGGGTGTTGTACATAATGATGTATGCGGACCCATGAGTTCTATGGCTAGAGGTGGGTATTTCTACTTCGTTATATTTACTGATGATTTCAGTAGATACGGATATGTGTATCTTTTGAAGTGCAAATCCGAAACTTTTGAAAAGTTCAAAGAGTTTAAAAATGAAGTGGAGAACCAATTGGGTAAAAAGGTTAAAGCACTCCGATCTGATCGAGGTGGCGAATACCTGAGTCATGAGTTCCGTGATCATCTGAAAGAGTGTGGTATTGTATCACAGCTCACTCCACCTAGGACACCGCAGCATAATGGTGTGTGTGTGAGGAGAAATCGTACTCTGTTAGACATGGTACGGTCGATGATGAGTCATGCAGACTTGCCTGTTTCCTTTTGGGGTTTTGTTTTAGAGACTGCTGCAATGACACTGAATCGCGCTCCGACGAAAACAGTTCTAAAGACACCATATGAGATATGGACTGGGAAGCGTCCTAGTATGTCATTCATTAAAATTTGGGGCTGTGAGGCATACGTACGACGTCAAATGCCTGACAAGCTGGAACCCAAATCAGATAAGTGTTATCTGGTGGGATATCCTAAGGAAACGAAAGGATATTACTTTTACCTACCGTCTGAGGGCAAAGTGTTTGTCGCAAGGACGGGTGTCTTCTTGGAGAAAGAGTTCTTGTCAAGAAAGACGCAAAAGGTAGAACTTGAAGAAGTTCAAGAACCACAAGTAGTGAATGAACCAGAATTGGAATCTAAGCCAGGACTACAAGATGTTGTAGCTAGAGAACCTTCTCAAGAGACACAAGTCCTACGTAGATCTGGTAGACCAAGATTTGAGCCTGAGAGATATGGATTTCTCGTGTCTCAAATAGGTAATGTGTTGCTTATGGATCATGATGATGAACCAGCGACCTACCAAGAGGCTATGAATGGACCAGACTCCGACAAATGGCTTGAGGCTATGAAATCTGAAATGGACTCCATGTATACAAACCAAGTTTGGAACTTGGTGGAACCACCTGAAGGGGTACGACCCATAGGGTGCAAGTGGGTCTTCAAGAAGAAGACCGACATGGATGGGAATGTACAGACATTCAAAGGGCGACTGGTGGCTAAAGGTTTCAAGCAAATTCATGGTGTTGACTATGATGAGACCTTTTCCCCTGTTGCCATGGTAAAGTCCATTAGGATATTGCTTGCTATTGCTGCGTATTATGACTACGAGATCTGGTAGATGGATGTCAAAACGGCTTTCCTAAATTGAAACCTACTTGAGGAAGTGTACATGACACAACCCGAGGGTTTTGTATCCCCAAATGAAGCCACTAAAATATGCAAGCTGAATAGGTCCATCTATGGATTGAAACAAGCCTCTAGAAGTTGGAATCTTCGTTTTGATGAGAAGATCAAAGAGTTTGGTTTTGTCAAGAATGAAGATGAACCGTGTGTTTACAAGCGAATCAGTGGGAGCATTGTTGTCTTCCTGATATTGTATGTAGATGACATACTGTTGATCGAGAATGACATACCTACCCTGAAAGTTGTTAAGAACAACCTAGGGAACTGCTTTTCTATGAAGGACTTGGGTGAAGCGACTTACATACTCGGTATTAAGATCTATAGAGATAGATCGAAGAAGTTGCTGGGTTTGACCCAGAGTACGTACATTGAGAAGGTGTTGAAGCGGTTCAACATGCTTGAGTCCAAGAAAGGATTTTTGCCCATATCTCATGGTGTAAATCTCTCTAAGGACCAGTGTCCAAAATCTTGCGAAGATAAGGACCGCATGAAGTTGATTCCATATGCTTCGGCAATTAGGTCAATCATGTATGCAATGTTATGTACTCGACCCGATGTCTCTTTTGCTTTGAGCATGACTAGCAGGTATCAGTCTGATCCTGGTGAATGTCACTGGATAGCCGTAAAGAATATCCTGAAGTACTTGAGAATGACTAAGGATGTATTCTTGGTATATGGTGGAGAGGAAGAGCTCGTTGTAAGTGGTTACACGGATGTCAGCTTCCAAACTGATAGGGATGATTCGAAGTCTCAGTCAGGGTTTGTGTTTTGCCTGAATGGAGGAGCTGTGAGCTGGAAGAGTTCCAAGCAAGAGACAGTTGCTGATTCTACAACTGAGGCCGAGTATATCGATGTGGCAAACGCAGTGAAGGAGGCTGTATGGATTAGGAAATTCATCGGCGAGCTAGATGTAGTTCCTAGCATTGTTGGTCCCGTAGTTCTCTACTGTGATAACAATGGTGCAATTGCACAATCTAAGGAACCTAGATCTCATCAGCGCTCCAAGCACATACTTCGGCGGTTCCATCTTATTCGTGAGATTGTCGAACGAGGAGATGTGAACATTTGCAGAGTGCCGACTGAGGAGAATATTGCAGATCCACTAACAAAGCCTCTCGCGCAGAGAAAGCATGATGGTCATACTAGATCAATGGGTATACGATACCTGAGTGATCATCTCTAGTGGGAGTCTTGTGGGTTGCATGTAAAATATATATATTCTGTTGGCTGTTTATTATTCATATGATGAATTGTGTACCAATTATTTCCTTTTACAATTAATGGCAAGTTCTTTTATTACGATATACTGTTTCTATATGATAGAATAAAATTCGTGATAAATACCCTTAGAATGCTCGCTTCCATAGGACATCAAGTACGTGACTTGAATGTGAGAGCCTATGATCTCGAAGCTTCATTCTTAAAAGGTCCCTGGTCGAGGTATCATCGTAGAAGCTAAGGGTGATGATGATACATTAAGACTAGCATGTGTGTTGACTGATGACCGGTTCTCACGGGTCATGATATTGTGATATCAAGTCATCACGTGGGTACTTGTTAGTGAACAAGTTGTACTGGACAGACCCAACCTGAGACTACTTTGTGGATTGTTACTTAAAAGTGTCACAAGTAGGTCTCATTTGACAATGGTGTTGTGGTCCTTTGACCTGAAGTCACAGCATTCATCGAGTGAGGAAGAGCGTGCTTTGATGTCATCTAAAGTCTTCCTTGAAGAAGGTTGATGATAAGGGTGGTCGTTGGGTACGTTACGAATCATTTAGGTGTTTAGGTGTGAGCAGATATGGGATTTGTCCTCCTATATAACAGGAGTTGCATCCATGGGCCCCTTGGTGGAATTGGACTGAGAAATGCATGGCCATGCTTGGTAGAGTCAATATGTGATATTGAGCTCACCATTCTCTGGAAGTCCGTTCTAGATCAAGAAACCTGGATTGAGCTATTATGAGGGTGACACGGTCCATGCCTCTAGTTCTTTTCGGATGTAAGGGACAAAGGGACAAAGACAACACTGGAACATTGGTCATAAAGGCTTATGAGTTATGAACTCTTATTGCTTGGGGAGCAATGATGCATTGCTAGATGCCGCTCATTGTTTGTGAGGTTTTTGTTTGATACTTTCAAGATCAAGTGGGAGACTGTTGGAGTTACCATTGTGATCTAGAAGTGGTCAAACATGTAATGTCACTGCCAACGCGATATGAGCCTGCAGGGTCGCACATAAGAGCATGTGGAGAAGTTGGAAGATTGACTATGTTGGTAAAGGTTACCAATCACCATATAGAATGGGGGAAGTCCAGCAAATGTTGCTGTCTGAATTCGTCGGGTTTACACGGATAGAATTCGTCGGATTCGTCGGGATTCGTCGGATTGTTCCGTGGAATCTCGACGAATTGTTACAGAGATCCTTAACTCGGCAAATGTTGCCGTCTGACATGATTCGTCGGATTCGTCGGGATTCGTCGGATTGTTCCGTGGAATCTCGACGAATTGTCACAGAGAGCATTACATCGGCAAATGTTGCCATCTGATGTGATTCGTCGGAATTCGTCGGATTGTCCCGTGAAAACTCGACGAATGTTGTTCCGTGGAATCCTGACGAATTGTAACAGAAACCCCTATTTTGCTGTGTGGTCTGCGGATAGCGATTCCTCTAGAAGCTGTTTATCCTTTGGGTATAAATAGGACTTCTTTTAGGGTTCTCATAACTAACGAAATAGAAGCCAATGGAAGGAGTTCCGCTCTCGCTCGAACCCTAGACGGAAGTGTTCCGCCTTTCTGAATCGCCTCCGCCGACTTCCTCTCCGACGATTGTCGCCGGTGTTGTTCTTCCTGAAGCGGATCTAGCAATCCGTGGAAGCGCAAGGTGTAGTCTTCTTCTCCCGGCTCGTGTGGACTGCTGTAGAGACGTAGACATTATTCTACGTGAGAACTCTTGCAAAGCCGACGAAGGCAATCTTCTTCTTGGAGCATCTAGGTTGGATTTGATCCAATCCCGCCAAGGTAATTTCATACCTAGTGTAACACCCCAAAGATCGTGGTTCAGCGAGGTAGGCGCAGTGGTAGTGCTGCGCTCGGGATAGGCTAAAAATTCCACATCAGGTCAATGCGCACGACCATTGTCCTCTTCGCGCACGACCAGTGATCGTGCGCCAATGATCGTGCGTAACCCGCAAGGAATCGGAGTTCTGTCTCGGCTTATCGCACGACCATTCTCCTCTTCGCGCACGACCAGTGATCGTGCGCCTGTGATCGTGCGCTCTGTTTATCTGCTCCGCGATTTTGAGCGGAGGAGACGATCCGGCCGTCCAAATCCTTTGGAATTCGATCCAATGGCTAGGATTAGTTGCTGGGGGGTCTTAGGGCTTGTGAGAGGAGTTAAACCCTCATTCTTTTGAGGCTTTTCTCTCTCCAAACCTAGAGGAAGAAGAAGGAGGCAAGGAAGAAGAAGTGAGATTCCGCCATTGACGGAGCTCCGGAGCTCCGTTTCGCGAGCCGTTTCCAGATCTGGAGAGTGCAGCCCGGTGCGGTCATTTCCCTCCGTCTAGAATCTCGGATCCATGGCGAAAAAGAACGCTCCTAGGGTAACGATTCCTTCTCTCGTTGTTTGGACTTGTCTTTTGTCCTCTCCTTCATTTCTCTATGCTTGCATGAGGGATCCCTTTCACCAAATGGGTGAAGTGTAGGATTCCCTCAAGCTCTTCGGAACTCCAGGTCGATTGTGTCCGTCCCCGGCATATTGCATGTAGAAAATCCGGTAGTCGTGCGGATTTAGGCATTTTGTGTGAAGCCTATTCGTGTCCGTGAGCCCGAATCGGTGATGCTTGGATTGCGACGTTGCATTTAGGTTAAGCCTAGAATGCGTACCAGAGAATGACTCCGTGAAATCGTCTAAAGTAGTGCGGGATTTAAGTGTAGGCGTCTTGTGAAGATCCTAACGAAAGCCCCATGCTTTGAGATTGGATGAAGGCAAACCTTCACTTCGAAATTGATGCGGAGCGTATTATACCTCCCTTATTTGAGTATTTGTGAAGCCTAGATCCTTGCGAAGGGATTAGGTGCGTAGCTTATAATTGTGTAGCACTTGAAAGTGCTAAACCCTTACGGGCCGAGGCGAAGCCGTACCCGCGTCGTGCGATAGATCGCAACGATTAGAGCACGGGCAAAGCTAAACCGAACCCGTTTCCATGCAGATCGGCAAGAGGTCCCTACCTCATGAAAGCCGTGCGATCATGGGAGAGGTCGTGAAAGGTGTTTTACCTAGACCGACCAAAAGCTCTTTTTCCCACCTAAGGCGATGGCCCTTACGGTAGAGTGTTTGTGGAATTGATGTTGTTAGCCTCATGCGGTTGTTTAGGCGGTTGTGGGGAACCTTCGGGTGAACCCAACTAACATCATGTGCATACCTAGGTTCCCTACTTTTTGATGCTCAACCTAGAAGATTGAATGTGCTTGAAACCTCACCTTGTGTAGTTGCACTTTCTTTATTTAGTACTTGTGCTAGTATGGCTTACTTGCAGGGTAGAATCTCCGCCACCCCGGGAAAGGGGTGGGGTCGTTATAATTTGGTCAGCTGTGCTGACCAGTACTTTGCTTGCCACCGCTTGGTGGAATGTTCTTATGCAGGTGCAGGTGAGCCTAGCGGGAAATAGCGGGCGGTGGCCCCTTTTGCTGAGTTGGCCCTTGAAGGCCAGCCTCCCTTTTTAGCTTTCTCATGTATTGTCGGCCTGCGTGCCGATGTATGTTTTGGAGTTTTAGTACATTTGTTGAATGTAAGGCCTTAAGGCCATAAATCTATTTCATGGTTTCATTCCTACGATAGTGGACAATTCTAATTAAAATGTTAAATCTTTATGCTTCCGCTAGTGTTTAGTATACTCTGCTATAGTTTCTTTCTGTTTATCACCTTTTAACTCCTAGCTTGTGTGGTTAATATGGCGTGGGGTCCCGGCCGGACCTACTGTTATATTATTCGTACTGGCAGGGTGTTACAATTTGGTATCAGACTTAAGGCGTCGATCCGTAGTTTAGCGAATTCGGGACGAATTCCTTTTAAGGGGTGGTGTATGTGCATTCACCTAAAACGACAAAAACTAATAAGAATGTCCACTTAGGAATGGGAAAACATACTTGTTTGCGGAACCTGAGCGTTCCATGATTGTTGTTTGCTATGTTTTCAGTCACTAAATTGTGTCTTACACGATTATAGGCGACTAGAAGTGGTGCGGGGCCGTCTCAACCCCGTAACACTGCTGAAAGTAGTGGGTCGACTGAAGTGCCAGCGACCACTCCTCCTGCTGAGATGATCAGGTTAATCGCAGAAGTTGTCTTCGCGATGATCAATGCTCAACCGCAAAGGCTTGCACAGCCTGCTACGCCTAATACAGATGCGGCCCCGGTGATCGAACCTGCAGTGGAACCTGCGGTGGAACCTGCGGTGGAACCGAGGGTTGAGACCCCTGTGCCAGTGGCTGCAGTGGAACCTGCGGTGGTGCAAAGGGTGGAGCATCCTGTAGAGCGTGTAGTTGTTGCGCGAGCGCGTGATCAACAGCTGCAACACTTTCTAAGCTTCCATCCTCCAACTTTCTCGGGGACCGGATCCCCAACGGAGGCGGAGGACTGGCTGTCAACGGTTAGGAAGATTCTAAGGGCGACAGCAACAGAAGAAGTTATGATGGTCACTTTAGCCACCTTCCTCCTTAACGGAGAGGCAGAGCGTTGGTGGGCTGAGCAGGAAGTGCACAAGTTCGGAGGCAGGGAGATTACCGAGATCACGATAGCGGAGTTCTCAAAGTCTTTTCTTCAAAGGTATATTCCTTCTGCCCAACGCATTGCGTTGCAGAACCAGTTTCTGAAGTTAACTCAAGGCGACAGCTCAGTGGATGAGTACTTGCACGAGTTCACTAAGCTGGGTCGTTATGCGGGGCCTATGATGGAAGACGAAGAGACAAAGACGAACAAGTTCTATGAAGGTCTTCGGGACGAGTTGAGGCTGCTCCTTGCAGGCCCTATGACGTTAGGTTTCCAGGTGATGGTCCAAACTGCCAGATCCCTAGAGTTGGACATGAAGAGGGTACAAGCAAAAGCTGTGGCAAAGAAACCTGAGTTTCATGTGCCGGTCTCTCAGTCCAAGTCAGAGTTCAGAAAGAACAAAAAGAAGTTCAAACCGGCGGAGCAAAACCGCTCAAATGTTTCGGGAGCAACGACTGTGCGGAGTCCTATCACGTGTTTCACCTGCGGGAAGGTGGGACACAAGGCCGCAGTGTGTCGAAGTGGTCCCCCGAAGGCAGAAAATCGAGCATTGGACTATGCTCGAGCTGCGGAAAAGGGTAAAGCTGCGGAGTCTTCGGCTTCCCAGCACATTACTCCGACTCAGCCGAGATTCTACTCGCTTGGCTAGCAAGAAGCCATACGACAAGCTGATGTTGTCACAGGTATGAATCAAAAATTAGCTTTTGCATAGCTATTTGTGATTATACTGTTGTGCAACTGTATGTTTTATTCGTGTGCAATTAGGCTTTGTCCTAATTTTCAACTATCCGGCGAGAGCTCTATTTGATAAAGGTGCATCGCACTCTTTTCTGTCCGAGGACTTCGTGGTGCGAATCGGAGTGCCATCTACCTTCGTAGAGGATAGATTAGAAGTAATGCTACCCAATGGATCTCGCATGTCTGCGGATAGGAAGAGTCGTGTGAAGGTGCGGATCGGAAATCAGGATTTCGATTTGGAAGCATCGTTATTACCGTTAGCTGAATTCGATGTGATCTTCGGCATGGACTGGCTCTCGGAGCAGCGTGCATGCATAGATTGCAATTCTAAGGAGATCACTCTGGGAAGGAACACCGATGGAGAAACCACGTTTGCCGGTATGCGAGGAGCGAGCAAGACGCTGATGTCTTCTCTCCAAGTGGTTAAGGCAGTGAGAAAAGGCGCCGAGTTGTTCTTCACCTTGTTGGAGACTTCGGAGCCAAAGCCCAGGTTATGTGATGTCCCAGTCGTAGCGGAGTACGCCGACGTGTTTCCTAACGAACTCCCTGGGGCCCCGCCTCATCGGGAGATTGATTTCTGTATCGAGTTGGTGCCAGGTGCCAAACCTGTGGCCCGCTCACCGTACCGGATAGCGCCGAAGGAATTGGCAGAGCTGAAGGTCCAATTGCAAGAGCTGCTAGAGCAAGGCTACGTACGTCCAAGTTCATCGCCTTGGAGTGCACCGGTCCTCTTTGTGAAAAAGAAGGACGGGAGCTTGCGTCTATGTATCGATTATCGAGAGTTAAACAAGTTGACCGAGAAGAACCGATATCCGATTCCAAGAATCGATGATCTATTCGACCAGCTGGTTGGGTCGACGGTATACTCCAAACTGGACCTAAGGTCCGGCTATTACCAACTGCGGATAAGGGAATGTGACATTCCAAAGACAGCGTTTAGTACCCGCTTTGGGCACTATGAGTTCACGGTGATGCCGTTCGGTCTGTCTAATGCACCGTCGGTATTCATGGACTTAATGAATAGGACGTTCCATGAGTATTTGGATCAATTTGTGATCGTCTTTATCGACGACATTTTGGTATACTCTCAATCGGAAGAGGAGCATGTAGGGCATCTGCACGCCGTTCTGAGCACCTTGAGGAGGAGTCAGCTATATGCCAAGTTCTCCAAGTGCGAGTTTTGGCTACCGTCAGTAGCATTCCTTGGTCACGTCGTTAGTGGAGATGGAATTGTGGTTGATCCGTCGAAGATAGAAGCGATCCGAGCCTGGCCTTTGTTGAAAAACGTAGCGGAAGTCCGAAGTTTCTTAGGACTTGCCGACTATTATAGGCGCTTTGTGGAAAACTTCTCGAGGATTGCACTTCCTCTCACTAAATTGACTAGGAAAGATCATAAGTTCGTTTGGTCGCCCGAGTGCGCACGAGCTTTTGAAGAGCTGAAAAGCCATCTGACCACGACGCCCATTCTATGCTCGCCATGTGGTACGGAAGGTTACGAAATTTATAGCGACGCCTCAGGGAGTGGTTTGGGTTGTGTCTTAGTGCAGTTCGGTAAGGTAATTGCCTACGGCTCCCGACAGTTGAAGGTTCATGAGAGGAATTACCCGGTCCATGATTTGGAGCTAGCGGCCGTGGTATTTGCTCTTAAGCTTTGGAGGCATTATTTGTATGGCGTGAAGATCAACATCTTTACCGACCACAAGAGCCTCAAGTACTTGCTGGATCAAAGGGAGTTGAATATGCGTCAAAAGAGGTGGTTGGAGTTCCTTGGGGACTACACCTTCGACATCAAATATACTCCTGGAAAGGGAAATGTAGTTGCGGACGCATTGAGTCGTCGGGCTCCCGCTCAAGCAAATTGGATTTTGATGCACGATGAGCATCTAATCCGTGAGCTGGAAGAAATGGAGATCATTTGCGTTGATCGAAGAGCGTCTACTTCAGCATGCTTGAACTGGGCGGAGGTTCAATACCACCTTGCCGACCGAGTTCGACAGGCATTGGAGCTGGATGAGAGCATGAAACGCTTTAAAGCGGAAACCGTTGACGGGTTAAACGCTGATTTCTCTTTCGAAGATGGCCTTATGTGGAAGAATGGCAGATTGTGCGTCCCAAACGTTGGTACTCTACGGGTGGAGTTGATGTACGAGGCTCATCATACCAAGTACTCTATCTACCCGGGAAGCACGAAAATGTACATGGACATGAAGAAACTTTTCTGGTGGCCGGGTATGAAGAAAGACATTGCCCTCTACGTGGCCAAGTGTAACACTTGCGCGTTGGTGAAGGTGGAATGTCAGCGTCCCGGTGGATTTTTGAAGTCCTTGCCGATTCCGGAATGGAAGTTTGACGATATTTCGATGGATTTCGTGCACGGATTGCCGAAATCTCAGCATGGAAACGACGCCATCTGGGTGATCGTGGACAGACTGACAAAAGTATCGCATTTTATTCCGAACCGGAAGGATGATTCTGTAGAAAAGCTAGCGAAGCTCTATGTCGATAGTATTGTGCGGCTGCACGGTGTCCCTCGTAGCATCGTCAGCGATCGTGACGGGCGTTTCACATCAAAAGATTGGAGGCTTATCCATGAACTGTTGGGCACTAAATTGAATTTCAGCACGGCCTTCCACCCGCAAACGGATGGACAGACCGAGAGGACCAACAGGACTATGGAGGATATGCTCCGAATGTGCGCTCTAGATTTTGGAAAGAAGTGGGAAGATCATCTCTATATGATCGAATTCGCCTACAATAATAGCTACCAAGCCAGTATAAAGATGGCTCCCTTCGAGGCCCTCTATGGTAAGAAGTGTCGTACGCCGTTGTCTTGGGCGGAAACGGGCGATACTAAGCTATTGAAGCGAAAGGATGTTGAGGAAGCAACTTCGACGATCCGAACTATTCGTGAAAGGATATTGATTGCCCAGGATAGGCAAGCAAAATATTACAACGCCAAGCATAGGAACCTAGAGTTCGCCGTCGGTGACCGGGTTTACCTGAAGATCAAACCGTTCAAAGGGGTATCAAGGATCCGACGCTTGAAAAGCTCAGTCCAAGGTACTTAGGACCGTTTGAGATTGTGGAACGTATTGGTGATGCGGCTTATCGGCTTGCACTATCTGCAGAGCTGAGCGGTCTGCACGACGTGTTTCACATTTCAGTTCTGAGGAAGGCAGTGCAAGAGCCTACTCATATCGTTGCGGTTGGCAAAGTGCCGGTTGTTAGTGGGTTGTCGATGAAAGTCAAGCCCTTACGCATCGAGGATACCGAGGTAAAGCAGTTGCGGAACAAGTCCATTCGGATGGTAAAAGTCCGGTGGGATAATTGCGGCCGAGAGGAGCTATCTTGGGAGAGAGAGCAAGCGATGCTTGCGGAGTACCCCGAGCTATTTCTCTCAGGTAAATTTTCTTTAAAAACTGTAAATTCCTGCTATTACTGTTTTCGAAATTTCGGGACAAAATTCTTTTAAGGGGGGTGAAGTTGTAACACCCCAAGATCGTGGTTCAGCGAGGTAGGCGGAGTGGTAGTGCTGCGCTCTGGATAGGCTAAAAATTCCACATCAGGTCAATGCGCACGACCATTGTCCTCTTCGCGCACGGCCAGTGATCGTGCGCCAATGATCGTGCGTAACCCGCAAGGAATCGGAGTTCTGTCTCGGCTTATCGCACGACCATTCTCCTCTTCGCGCACGACCAGTGATCGTGCGCCTGTGATCGTGCGCGCTGGTTATCTGCTCCGCGATTTTGAGCGGAGGAGACGATCCGGCCGTCCAAATCCTTTGGAATTCGATCCAATGGCTAGGATTAGTTGCTGGAGGGTCTTAGGGCTTGTGAGAGGAGTTAAACCCTCATTCTTTTGAGGCTTTTCTCTCTCCAAACCTAGAGGAAGAAGAAGGAGGCAAGGAAGAAGAAGTGAGATTCCGCCATTGACGGAGCTCCGGAGCTCCGTTTCGCGAGCCGTTTCCAGATCTGGAGAGTGCAGCCCGGTGCGGTCATTTCCCTCCGTCTAGAATCTCGGATCCATGGCGAAAAAGAATGCTCCTAGGGTAACGATTCCTTCTCCCGTTGTTTGGACTTGTCTTTTGTCCTCTCCTTCATTTCTCTATGCTTGCATGAGGGATCCCTTTCACCAAATGGGTGAAGTGTAGGATTCCCTCAAGTTCTTCGGAACTCCGGGTCGATTGTGTCCGTCCCCGGCATATTGCATGTAGAAAATCCGGTAGTCGTGCGGATTTAGGCATTTTGTGTGAAGCCTATTCGTGGTTGTGAGCCCGAATCGGTGATGCTTGGATTGCGACGTTGCATTTAGGTTAAGCCTAGAATGCGTACCGGAGAATGACTCCGTGAAATCGTCTAAAGTAGTGCGGGATTTAAGTGTAGGCGTCTTGTGAAGATCCTAACGAAAGCCCCATGCTTTGAGATTGGATGAAGGCAAACCTTCACCGCGAAATTGATGCGGAGCGTATTATACCTCCCTTATTTGAGTATTTGTGAAGCCTAGATCCTTGCGAAGGGATTAGGTGCGTAGCTTATAATTGTGTAGCACTTGAAAGTGCTAAACCCTTACGGGCCGAGGCGAAGCCGTACCCGCGTCGTGCGATAGATCACGACGATTAGAGCACGGGCAAAGCTAAACCGAACCCGTTTCCATGCAGATCGGCAAGAGGTCCCTACCTCATGAAAGCCGTGCGATCATGGGAGAGGTCGTGGAAGGTGTTTTACCTAGACCGACCAAAAGCTCTTTTTCCCATCTAAGGCGATGGCCCTTACGGTGGAGTGTTTGTGGAATTGATGTTGTTAGCCTCATGCGGTTGTTTAGGCGGTTGTGGGGAACCTTCGGGTGAACCCAACTAACATCATGTGCATACCTAGGTTCCCTACTTTTTGATGCTCAACCTAGAAGATTGAATGTGCTTGAAACTTCACCTTGTGTAGTTGCACTTTCTTTATTTAGTACTTGTGCTAGTATGGCTTGCTTGCAGGGTAGAATCTCCGCCACCCCGGGAAAGGGGTGGGGTCGTTATAATTTGGTCAGCTGTGCTGACCGTTACTTTGTTTGCCACCGCTTGGTGGAATGTTCTTATGCAGGTGCAGGTGAGCCTAGCGGGAAATAGCGGGCGGTGGCCCCTTTTGCTGAGTTGGCCCTTGAAGGTCAGCCTCCCTTTTTAGCATTCTCATGTATTGCCGGCCTGCGTGCCGATGTATGTTTTGGAGTTTTAGTACATTTGTTGAATGTAAGGCCTTAAGGCCATAACTCTATTTCATGGTTTCATTCCTACGATAGTGGACAATTCTAATTGAAATGTTAAATCTTTATGCTTCCGCTAGTGTTTAGTATACTCTGTTGTAGTTTCTTTCTGTTTATCACCTTTTAACTCCTAGCTTGTGTGGTTAGTATGACGTGGGGTCCCGGCCGGACCTACTGTTATATTATTCGTACTGGCAGGGTGTTATACCTAGCATTTTGATTAACTTCTTGATTCAATATTCATGGTCGATCCGAATCTTTTGGGTTGTTTCTCTTCATTTCCGCTGCGCCTACATTTGATGTATGGTTCTAGAAAAACCCAACAGAACCATGAGCGGAATTACCCGGTGCACGACTTAGAGATGGGAGCGGTCGTATTCGCTCTGAAGATCTAGCGGCACTATCTCTATGGCGTCCACTGCGACATATTTTTAGATCACAAGAATCTGAAGTACGTATATACGCAGAAGGAGCTGAACATTCGACAGAGATGTTGGGTGGAGTTCTTATCCGACTACAAGTACACCATGCATTACCACCCGAGGAAGGCGAATGTGGTGGCAGACGCACTGAGCAGGAGAGCTACCACGTCGGGAGAAGATCCCCAGTTTATGGCCATGGAGCTAGTATGGATGTTCGAGGACATGCAGATCTCCTTAGTATCCGAAGATGATCCGGAGCTTTATGAGGAGTACCTGGCGGCGATGAGTACCACATATGACATCCGAGACCGCATCAGGGATGGGCAGAGGCAGGATGCCAAGTAAGAGTCGATATTCAGAGCCTTGGAGGCAGGCTCAGCCGGAGACTATTCATTGAGGGACGGCCTGTTGAGTTTTAGAGGTCGAGTGTACGTACTGGCAGGAGGCCGGATTCGGGAAGACATCATGACAGAGGCTCACTGCAGTAGGTATTCGGTGCACCTGGGCATCACCAAGATGACGGCGGACTTGAAGAGGACCATGTATTGGCCGGGCATGAAGAGGGACATCACTTATTTTGTGACCCACTGCGAGTCTTGCCAGCTCGTGAAGGCAGAATGCAAGAACCCAGCCGGATTATTGCAGCCACTCCCAGTGTCGGAGTGGAAGTTTGACGACATCACGATGGACTTTATACACGGTCTTCCCCAATCATATGCGGGGAATGACTCGATATGGGTGATCATCGACAGATTGACGAAGGTGTCCTGATTCATTCCAGTCAGAAAGGACACATCGGTCGGTGATTTGGTACGATAGTTCATGGAGCAGTTTATTCGGTACCATGGGGTGCCTAGGACGATTGTGTCGGATCGGGATGAACGATTTACATCGAGTGAGTGGAGAGCGGTGCGGGCTTACTTAGGCACACGACTGACGTTCAGCACTGCATTCCACCCCCAGACAGACGGGTAGACGGAGCATACCAACCGGACCTTGGAGGATATTCTACGTCTATGCATCCTGGACCGTGGGGAGCCATGGGAGAAACTCTTGCCGTTGGTCGAGTTCTCGTACAACGATAGCCAACAGGCTAGCATAGGTATGTCACCCTACGAGGCATTATACGGACGAAGGTGCAGGACCCCTTTGTCTTGGATCCAGGATGAGGATCCCAAGGCACTTGGCTCAGAGTTTGTAGAGGATACAGAGGCTCAGGTGAGGCTGATTCGAGACAGGATGTTGGAGGCCCAGAGCAGGCAGGCCAAGTATTACGATGTGCGACATCGTATGGTAGATTTTTAGGTGGGAGATCGGGTATTCTTGAAGATACGTCCGATGCATGGAGTCTCGCGGGTACGCGGGCGAAAGAAGCTCAGTCCGAGATATATGGGCGCTACTAGGAAAATGACTTTTAGCCACACCTTTTTTTGCCACGGGTCAAAAATCGTGGCTAAATAGTTAAGTATTAGCCACGACCCATAATTCGTGGCTAAAAAGCAAGTATTTGCCACGGATGTCAAATTCATGGCAAAAAAGAACACATTAGCCATGGTTTATCGGTTTCGTGGCTAAAAGGATACTATTAGCCACAGTTTCCTAATTCGTGGCTAATATTTTAGCCACAAATCATAATTCGTGGCAAATACAGAAGTATTAGCCACAGTTTTTTGCCGTGGAAAAAAATTAGTATGAGATAATTGACTAAAATTTAGTTTTTTAATTTATTTATAACGTACATATGCATAAATATATTAATATTAATTTAAACATTAATTTTCATATACTTAATTAATTAATTTGTGTCACATACAATTCAATCACGCACATGATCACGTGCTATGAGGAGATCAAAAGAACACTCAATCTAAGAGCAGAACTATTATTGAACAACAACATGAGTCAATATTTACTAATGAATGATCCAAAGTTAAACCATTAGTATGAGTAGTTTCATCAAACAAGCTACGTGAAGGAATAATTGAAGATGCAGACATTCAGTGCAATGTCGAAGTAGACAAATAATCCAAAGTAGGAACTAAGTCGCAATAACAACTAAAAGAACTATGTCGATGCGCTAATAGACGAATGGTCTAAATTAAGAAGGAGCTGAGTGACGATAATGATGAAGTTGATTAGAGCCGCAATATGAATGTTCGAAGATAGGCTCCGAGTCACGATAATAATTAAGAGACTACATCAATGTTTGCATCGATTTATTATATGTATTACAAATTACAAAATATAGAATTATAGATTACAATTACAAAAATATAAAATATATTATTAAATTTCAATTTATTATAACATAATAATATTTTATTTATGATTTTAAATTAGGAAATTTGTTTAGGCAGCTCTCTTCAGTTTTTTCCCGTTCCCCTTCACTTTCACGCGATAACTTTAGGGTTTCTACGCCTCTCCAGCAGCTGCGGGCTGCGGCGATGCCGCCGACTTCTTTCTACGAACGGTTTTCGATGCTCAGCTGCTTAGGTATGCCTACTAACTTCGATTTACTCTGCATATGTAATTATTTCTTGATGACCTCCGCTGATTTCTGATGTTTTAGCCTCTTATCCAGGTTTTTTTGATCCAGGTAATGCTTCGACTCCCTACTTCGTGATCCAGGTAATGCTTCGACTCCCTGCTGATTTTTGTAGATCCTTCCTCAGTTCGTTGGTTTTGGAAAGGGGCAAGGGGTCCCTGTTTTACTTCGCTGCTTCGGATCGCCGTGAGTAATTTCAGCAAGGGGTCACTCTCTCCCTCCCTCTCTCATTCTCACTTTTGTTACCCTTGCTTTACAGTAACATTAGGTGGTCTTCTTAATCTTCCTTCGCTAATGACTGCCATCGAACTCAGACAAGAACGTCATTGAACTCGGGCAAGTTGCATTTTAGGTATCCTTCTACACATTCCCTTTTAAGTTCTTCTTCATGGGATTTTAGGTTGTTTCTAATATCTTTTTATTACACCTTTGAGTTTAAACCGGCTCTAGGATCTATTTCCTACTGCACATATTTCTGAAGTTCCTTTTTATCATCTGTTGGGTTGTTCTTAAGTTGTTCTTTTATTGCAGCGCTCTGTCTCCAATTCTCTCCAAGGAGAGATGCATTTCAGATTTCTGATCATTGAACCCAGTCATAATCGAGCACCCCTATCGACTTCGCCTAATAATTATCCTCCTCCTGTTACTATCCTCAGATAGTGTAGCTGCTTTATCCTTTTGGTTTTTCTATTTCGTTGTTATGTTTTTTTCGGTTCCATCTAAAAATTTTCATAGTCCATTTTGGAAAGAGTGTGATTTATTTTTGGTTTATATCATAATAACATGTTGTTCGGACATCGCGAATCATCAATCTGTCCTCCGCGGTCTCGCCAAATTGCATCCTCTACCTATCCTTGGAGATTTATACTTAGGTATTTGGATTGTCATTATCGGAGTTTTTTTTTCATCACATCATAAAACAAGAACTCAACATAATATGATTAACTAACTCATTGTCAAATGGTATATATTCATTTTAAGTTGGACAGACCAAATAATATTTAAATTTGATTAGTTTAATTACTTAAGAGTAGAAAAGATCAAATCTTTTAAACGTGTGTTCATTTGCACATATATTCTCCAAAAATTCTCCATTTTGTTTCTTTGAAAATTAGGTAATACCAACAATTTTTTAGTACCAGTAAAACTCAATTGGTGCAATACAAATGACATCTGTCAAGAAAAAAACAACACAGGAATTTTCGATTTCATTCAGCCATTAAGAGCTTCATTAAAAGGTTACTGATTTTTTTGTCCTAAATTCTCTTCACCGGATGAATGTGGTTTTAATATTTTTGTTTTTCCTTCAGATTTCAAATTCTAATGAACTTTCTTAATTAACTTTATAACTAAATCTAAAGCATCTCTTTATCTCACAATAAGTCTCTAAAAGAAATGGCATGTTGTAGTGTTAGATAAATTTTTTTGTTCGACTTATTAACTCTTGCTCTTTCTATTAAGATTTTGTTCGTTAAAGTTTGTTATAATCTGCTTTTGTATTGCCATAAAGTTCCCATACCCAATTCTTAATCATTTCGTGGTGGTGATTGTGGTTTTTTCATGCTAGGAGGAACTTTGTGGAGAAGATACGATTAATTACAGATCTCACCTACAAATCAGCCTTCAATTTGAAGATTTATCTTGATAAACAGCTACTCTCCAGGTTTGGCTTCCTACCCTCTCAGTTTCTATTCATTACTAAAAGGAAGTACATTTGAGACCAAATGTACTTCCTATAAGCAACTCCATCAAATTTTAGCCCTTCACAATGCCTTAACTTGGTTGCTTATATTTTTTTGATTAATATGTCAAACTATTGATTGTTGTGAGAGATCCTTTTTTAAAAGTTAGGCAATGAAATTGAACGTGGGCGCAGCCCGCTAAGAGTCAGCGAGCACGGGCTTGCGCCCACGTTAAGAGTCAGCGAGCACGGGCGAAGCCCGTGCGGAGCTGCTCGTGTGCGTGTGCGTGTGCGTGTGCGTGTGCGTGTGCGTGTGCGTGGCGTGTGCGTGTGGGGAGAGAGAGAGCACCCATGGATATAGCTATTTGTTCCTCCTGTTATGAAAAACAGTTCCTCATCTACATCCTTTGCACAACTTCTGGGAGATAACTTTCTCCTGGTAATTTGTTCAATTCCTCCTTATAATAAAATCATCAAGTGTAGCTTAGCTAAACTTATCTACGATAGACTCCGAGGTATTTTATGTTGTTGATAGCGAGAGCAGTTCCATTCAAGCTGTTAATTTGAAAACAGGAGGAACAAGATTGTTAGCATGAGGAGATTCATTAATTCCGGATAAAGGTAATTGTATGACACTCATAATAGCTAAACAATGTGTAAGTTTGATTATATTGTCGACTGCATTTCTGCAAGTTTAGTCCATGCTGCCATTTATGGATGATTTTATGATAAATTTTGATTGTGCTGTCCATATTCATGTACCATATTCTGGCAGTTTGGAGATCGTGATGGAGTTGGCTCAGATGCCCTTTTTCAACATCCCTTGGGTGTCTTCTATGACACAGATTTTCAAGTTTATATCGCAGACTCCTACAACCACAAGGTGTAATTATTAAATTTCTTTCATTGCAATTCATTAAGCAAGGTATTCTTGGATTGGGCTGGTCTTGTAGACCAGTATGGAATAAGCAATTTTTTTAGTAACAAAATTTATTTGTTTGAATGAAGATTTGGTAGATAAATGCTGAAATCTCCAAATGCTAAATGTTTTACGACTTGAATTTATTGGTCCCAACCGATCTTTGGTTGAATTAGTTCAAGGTTCTTTCTAGGATAGAATTTATTGGCCCCAACCTGTCTTTGGTTAAATTACTTTGCGGAGTTTTGGAAAATACCAGAAATAGAATTTTCTTAACAAGAAATTTAGTGCCTTAGTTTTCTATGTTAATAATGTTTAGGATTTGTGGCTGATTTGTCATTGATATGATAAGAATGCTATGCGTTTTCTAACATTTTCATCCTTGGTAAGTCATATCAAGCACCTTAGTATATACTTATTGATTGTTAACAATCTTCAAAAAATAAGTTTTCTTGAACAAAAGGTGGTTATAATGCATTTTTTGCTGCTTTCAGTTGGTGTGGTCCTTATCCTGGTTCAATAAAAATATGCCACTTTTTGAAAAAAATAGCTTGATTTACTAAAAACAAATACAGTTGTTTTATTGTTGTAGGACATTTTTTTATTTCTTTGTAATTAGTGGTCACGACTGTAATAAAATGCAAGTGCAAGCACAATTATATGTTTATCCTTACTGATTTGGCATATTCATCTCTGTAGAAGAAATTTCGTACCGGGCGGGTTGTGGTTCATATATTACATATTGTTAGCTTCTTCTGTTGTTATTTTAGATTTCTCTCTCAACAGATTTTGATCAAATTATCTTTGGTGTGAACTGTGTTTCTCTTGGTGATTGTGGTGTAATATGAGCTAACTGAAAATTTCCAAGGAGTAAGAAAATTTGTTATCCTCAGCATTTTTTGTACATATTTTCTATAAATTGTTGGACCAAGAACATAGTAATATCCTCTGCATTTTATTGTGGTATAAAAATGAACATATTTTCTTATTTAGAACCATTTACCATACTTACCCAAAGGTCATATATTTTTTTTCCCTTTTAACATGATCTTAATTTGAGACGAGCATCACACGATTTTTTAGAATATTTTGTGTAATGGTTAACAAATTTGGTCGCGTATAAAATGATCAATTTTTTCGGGTTGCGATTAACAAAAAAAATTTGCAGATAGTTATTTTTGGGTTGTGGTTAACAATCATCTAATTTTTTTTAAATGTATTTAACTATTTGCCACAAATTCAGACAATGACAAATTTTTTTATGAAATCAAACGGGTGTTTGTCACGGCTTTAAACTTTGGCAAATACTTTTTTTAAATAAATTTGCTAAGTATTTGCCACGGTTTCAAACTGTGGCAAATATTATTTTTTATAAAAAGGACCGAGTATTTGCCACGGTTTCAAACCGTGGTAAATATTTTTTTAAAAAAATAATCGAGTATTTGCCACGGTTTAATATCGTGGCAAATAGTTGGCTTTTAGCCACGGCAGGGGCCCGTGGCTAATAATTACTAAAATCAAGACTTTTAGCCACGGTTTAAATTCGTGCTAAAAGTCGTGGCTAAAGAGTATTAGCCACAGACTGGGCGTGGCAAATACCTTTTTCCACGCTCACATTAGCCATGCTCATTTGCCACGGTCAAACCGTGGCTAAAAGTCTTTTGCCACGATTTTGGACTTTTAGCCACGTCACTTTGCCCTGGCTAAAAGCCCATTTTCTGGTAGATATAGGATCCTGGAGCGGATCGGCCCCTTGGTTTACAGACTGGAGCTACCGCCGGAGTTAGCGGGATTGCGCGATGTCTTACACGTCTCCTCACTCACGAGGGCTCTACTACGGCCAGAGCAGCAGATATCTACTACACAAGGGTCGGTAGCTACAGATCGATCAGTTAACCTGGAGCCGGTCCGGATAGACGACACGGAGATGTGAGTCCTGTGGCGCAAGAAGGTTCCGTTGGTCAAAGTCTTATGGCGGAATCATGGACAGGAGGAGAACACCTGGGAGCCACTGTACTTGATGCAACAAAAGTATCCGGAGCTCTTTACGACAGGTATAACTTAATTTCTGTTTGGGATGTTACATCTAACCACATGCTATAGGAACCCCACCGGCCTAACCTGAATTTCGGGGATGAAATTTTTATTTTTATGTATTGGGATTGGTAACAGCCCCAAACAACTAGACCCTCATGTTGGTTTTGTCATGACTAGGTCATGACAAAATCATAGGAAGAGCTTAAGATCATGTGAACTTAGGTAAGAAGGACAAAACCCAAGTGGTCTGCAAATAGCAATTTTCATATACCAAGCCTAGGGTTGGACTTTAGGGCCTCATCTTGATCTTTTGACCCCATCTTAACATCCCTAACCCATTATAGGTCCCCTTAGAGCACTAGGGACCCATTGAGGTCAACCAAAGAGGCCAAATTGACTAAAGTCAACCTTAACCCAAAATTAGTCAAAGTAGCTTAATAAATGTCAATTGGCCTCCACCATGCCAAATTGACCTTGCCCCTACCCTTATAAGGATACTAGGGACCCAATGGACCAAAAATCCCCATCATGGGACCTCCAATTTGGCCAATTTGACATAAGTCAACCCTAGCCCTAATTTGGTCAAAAGTGCTCTATTAAGCGGTCTCATTTCCTAGTCGCGCGAACAGCCAGGTCGGGCGGTCAGGCGGTGTTGGAACAACCCTATTACTAATTTGGGCTAGGATCACTATATGTTGATTAGGATCTGTATTGACCCCAATGTATAGCCTTAGGGTCAAGTTTTAGGCTGATTAGATTAGCAGATCTTAGGAAAATTCTAGCTCAACACATGGTGAGTGGTGTTCGACGAATGACCAGATTCGTTCGACAAATTGCTTCCAGCAGACTGAAGAAATTTACAGTTCCAGCGGTCGACAAATTCTGAGCCAGCTCTCGACAAATGACTAGCAGCGGTCGACAAATTCTAAGCCAGCGCTCGACAAATGACTAGCGGCGGTCGACAAATTCTAGTCAGCGCTCGACAAATTGCTTTCTGACGTTCAGACTTATATTCTCAGTGGATGTCAGTTCTCTGAACTCAAATCAGCAAAATAACGGATATATTTATTTCTCCTTGGACGTATTCAGGCAGCCAAGTAAGGATATCTTTCTCATTTATTATATCCTTATCCCTTCTATTTCAAGAAGAAGAATAGTAGTTGACATTTAATGCCAAATGCATCTTTCTCGACAAAAGGAATTAAAAGGACCTGCCAAAATCGTTTTGGGTGGCTACCTGGTTCCAAGAAGGATTTAAGTCAGAAGAAGACATTCCTTAAAGAGACAGAAGATTTGAATTTGAAAATATATACATACAGTTATCAGAAGAAAAAGACACACAGAATAGCAAGAACTGAGATAGTCGTCTTTTGTGAGAGAAATAAAGAAAAACTTCACTATCACTTTCTCTCTCCAGTGATCACAGAACAAGGAGGATAGAAGAAGTCTTTCAGAAGAAGAAGAAGAAGCAAATACACTATTCTTTTTCAGCATTCTTCTTCATCAAGATCATCTGCTACAAAGACTCCTATTTGAGAAAGCTCTGTCCACAAAGCTGTCATCAACTCTCATCAGACAGGGGGAGCTTTCTGCTTCAACACCTTTTGTCTTCTCTCAGATCATTGACAGAGAAGAACACTCTATACCTTTTTTATCTCATTCTGTACAGGGTTAATACTCCCTTCAAAAGTTTACCCAGTGGTGGCAAGACACCTTATCAAAAAATCCTAGTGTGGTTTTTAAGCACCTTATCAAAAGCTTATTGGTGTGTGGACACCTTATCAAAAATCCCTTGGTGCCTGGGCACCTTATCAACCCTCGTAGTTGATTCCTACCAAAGGTGGTAGAAGAGTAGACATACCCAGATTTATTGGGGAACTACTATAGCTCCTTGTGTCTTCTGTGCTTGATTATCTCTGTGTGCTTGTGCCGTGTGTCCTTTATTAATTCTGTAGTTTTCTATAACTCACACTAAATACACATATACTTAAACAGTAGTTTAATTTCCGCTATAAAACGTATTAAAAATCTTAATACTCTATTCACCCCCCTCTAGAGTAATTTAAGATCTGACCTCCACTTTCAATTGGTATCAGAGGGGTGTTGATTCTTTACAGGCTAACACCTGAATCACAAAGATCAACCAGATCTTAATTTTTCTAAGAGTTTCATTCTCTAGAATTTTATCTTATTTAAAACTCATGGCACAAAACAAGGAGTATTCCAGCACAAGACCTCCTATGTGAAATCTCAATAAGTTTGCACTATGTAAAGCAAGGATTAGGCTTTATATGAACTCCATTGATGAGGAGATTTTTAATGTTATTCTTACAGGACCTCCAGCACCTACAGCATCAGCTAGTACTGCTGCAACAACAGACAACACTGTTGTTCCACCTCCTGAGTGGACTGAGGCTCAGAAGAAGCAGAGAAATGCAGATGCAAAGGCCATGAACATTCTGGCCCTAACTATGTCAGATGACATATTCCAGAAAGTAGTTGAGTGCACCTCAGCAAAAGAAATCTGGGAATCTCTCAACAACATGGTGGCAGGGTCAGCATATGAAAGAAAAGATAGGAGATCTCACCTGATCTCTCAATATGAGAACTTCAAGAAGGGAGAATCAGAAAATGTAGCTGATATGTACAATAGGGTCAGCCTCATAATAAATGAGCTGAAGTCTCTGGACAAAGTGATCTCACTCACAGAGATCAATGACAAATTCTTATGTGCTTTCCCAGCACATGGGACTCCAGAATCTGGCCAATCAAAGAAGCCAGAAGTCTCAATGAGATCACCACTGAAGCTCTGTTGGGCAAGCTCAAATCTTATGAGCAGTTCATCAAAACTAGGGAAACTGAAGAATCCACTTCATCCCCAGCACCCAAGAAGGAAAGAAGCATAGCCTTCAAGGCTGCAGAAGATAAAGGAAAAGCTCCTGACAAAGAGGAGTTTATGAGTCTGTTAGCCAAAAGATTCTATAAGATGGCTAAGAAAGACTTTAGAAAACAGCTATCCAGAAGTAATGACAAGCCAAGGTATGACAAAAATCATTCTAATGAAATCATATGTTTTGGTTGCAGGAAACCAGGACACATTGCTCCTGAATGTCAGAGATTCAACACAAGAAGGACAAGAAGGAAAGAAGAAAAGAAAAGGAAGAAAAGAAGGGCTCCAGCAAATCTTCCTCCCACTCTCACAAGAAGAAGGGAAGATGATTTGTAGCAACATCCTGGAGTGAAACAGAATCTGAATCAGAATCTTCATCTTGCTCCTCTGATGAAGAAGAAACAAAAGAAGACAGCCAATGCTTAATGGCTATTTATGACTCAGACAATGAGTCACAATCAGCATCATCATCCAGCTCCAGTGATGATGAAGAAGAAAAAAATTTTTGTATGATGGCAATCAATGCCTCAACTAACAATTCTGATGAAGAGAAATCAGAATCAGAAACAGAAGATAATATTGATCAGGTATTATCTGACTTTGATTTCACTTCTATTGAATTCAAAGATGATTTCAAAACTCTTTGCCAAGACTTAATAAAATCTGAGAAAGAAATAATCTCTCAGAACTAAGTTAGTTGAAATGAACAATATAAGTGAAGAGAATGGAAATCTTAAGAAAGATTTGGCTGCCTCCAGAGAACACATTACTACTCTTGAGAGTAAGTTATCTGAAGCCAAAAAGTTTGAAGAATCCCTCAATGGGAGAAGTATCAAGCTGATGGACATCACAAGCACTGTCAATGCTAGATTTAATAATAGCAAACTAGGCTTGGGTGCCTCATCAAGAGAGCCATCTCTGATTAAGAGAAACATCCTCTCCACACCCATAAAATTCATTTCTGCTAAAAGCAAAGAAGCTGCAGAAAGAAATAAAGACATTTCAAGCAAGTTTGTTAAGGATAAAAGAATTCAAAAGAATTCAAAAGAATTCGTCGAACGACACTCGACAAAAGGATTCAAATTTGTCGAACGACGCTCGACGAAAACTGAGAACAGATTTTCATTATAGTTATAAAATGAATAATAATCGACGAATTTATTCAAATTCCTCGAACAAGCACTATACAGAAAACTCTAAGAATTCTAATCCTAAATATACTAAAAAAATCCTTTTACTGAGTGGACTATACCTCCAAGGAGATATCATCCACAAGGCTATAAGGATCAGCCTGAAATGACATTTATCTCTGAATTTTATGGTAACATAAAAGGACCTAAGGTAGTCTGGGTCAAAAACAACTAGTTTATGTTTTTGTCTTTGCAGGTACACAGCCATCCAAGATTAAATCAAAAATGGTACTTGGACAGTGGATGCTCAAAGCATATGACAGGGAACAAGGCCAACCTGAACAACTACAAGGCAAAACTTGGACCCAAGGTGATCTTTGGAGACTCCAACTGTGGACAAACCAAAGGCTATGGTCAAATTAAAATTGGAACAGTGACATTCAAGGAAGTAACCTATGTCAAGGGTCTAAAGCACAACCTCATCAGCATAAGTCAGTTATGTGATGAAGGTTATCAGGTAACATTTAATAAATCAGAATGCATCATTAAATCATCTGATAATGTTATTGTTCTATCAGGAATTAGACAAGGAAATATATATTTAGTAAACTTCAACTCATCTAAATCAGAAATTTGTTTATTTAATGAGTTAAGCAAATCTAGTGAATTATGGCATAAAAGATTAGGACATATAAACCTTAGGACTATTGCTAAATTAGCTAAGGATAATATTGTTAGAGGCTTACCATCAGGATCATATGAGAAAGAAGGTCTTTGTAGGGCATGTCAATTAGGTAAGCAAACCAAAAACATCTTTAAATCATTATCTAAAAGTGATTCACCTAGAATCTTATACTTGCTACATATGGACCTTTTTGGACCTATTGCAATAAAGAGCTTAGGGGGGGAAGTCTTACACTCTAGTTATTGTGGATGACTTCTCTAGATTCACTTGGGTGTTCTTTTTGAGAGAAAAGTCAGATAACTTTAAAGTTCTTACAGATTTTCTTAAGAGCATACAGATTGAGTACTCTACTGTAGTTGCATTGATTAGAAGTGATCATGGCACTGAGTTTGAGTCTCTTCTCATGCAAGAATTCTGTGAGATGGAAGGTATCAGGAATTTCTTCTCAGCTCCTAGAACTCCTCAACAAAATGGGGTAGTTGAAAGGAAGAATAGAACTCTAATTGAATCAGCAAGAACATTGCTTGCAGATGCTAACTTGCCCCTATCCTTTTGGGCTGAGGCTGTCAGCATAGCAAATTATGTTCTGAATAGAAGTTTGATACACAAACTTAAGGGTAAAACTCCCTATGAATTGCTTAAAGGGAAGAAACCCAAAGTTGATTATTTTAGAACTTTTGGATGTAGATGTTTTGTTCATAACAATGATAAGAAATATCTTAAGAAATTTGAACCAAAATCTGAAGAAGGAATCTTCTTAGGATACTCAATAGCTAGTAAAGCATATATGGTATTTAACAAATCCTCTCTTAAAATAGAAGAGTTTATGCATGTTTCCTTTGATGAAACTAACATGTTTTACAAGGAGAAGAACTCTTCTACCAAGAACACTTTGCAGGTACCAGCTCTATGTGAAGAGCTTAAAGAGCTAAATCTACAGACAGGAGATTCACTGCATCCATTACCTCAAACTCTTGAAGATAGTGAAGAAGAGGATCATCCAGATCTTGTTGATTACCTGAATCAAGCTACAACAGAACATCCTCCACATGATGTAATAGCTGAACAAATTCCTAATGAAGATACTACTGCTGAACCAACTCCAACTGCTGACCACATCACAGTCAGAGATCATCCAATTTCACAAGTGATTGGTGATATCACAGCAGGTGTTCAAACAAGGCATCAACTACACCAAAATCAGATGCATACCTGCTTTCTATCACAAGTTGAACCTCAAACCATAAAAGATGCAGAACAAGATCCAAATTGGATTCTTGCAATGCAAGAGGAACTCAACCAGTTTGAAAGAAACAAGGTTTGGGATTTGGTTCCAAGACCAAGAGGCCATCCAGTTATTGGCACCAAGTGGGTCTTCAGGAATAAGCTTGATGATCAAGGAAATATTGTGAGAAATAAAGCAAGATTGGTAGCTTAAGGATATTCACAGGAAGAAGGCATAGATTATGATCAAACATTTGCCCCTGTTGCAAGGCTTGAAGCTATAAGGATTTTCTTAGCCTTTGCTGCATTCAAGAAGTTTAAGGTATATCAAATGGATGTGAAAAGTGCTTTTCTCAATGGAGACATCAAAGAAGAAGTCTATGTGGAACAACCACCAGGTTTCATCTCTCCAACTCATTCCTCCTATGTATTCAAACTTAATAAAGCTCTATATGGTCTCAAACAAGCTCCCAGAGCATGGTATGAGACTTTAGCTAACTTTCTCTTGGAAAACAATTTCTGTAGAGGCATGGTAGACAAAACATTATTTTACAAAGTACATAAAAATCAAACTCTACTAGTTCAAATATATGTGGATGACATTATCTTTGGATCTACTGATTCAAATTTGTGCAAAAGATTTTCCAATCTAATGCAATCAAGTTTTGAAATGAGTAGTATGAGTGAATTATCCTACTTCCTTGGTCTTCAAGTGAAGCAAACCCCATCAGGAATCTTCATCTCTCAATCTAAGTATGCTAAGGAATTAGTGAAAAGATTTGGAATGTCTGATTCTTCTACTATGAAAACACCCATGGCCTCTAATGCTGTTATTAATACTGATGAATCAGGGAAACCTATTTATCAGAAACTGTACAGGGCAATTGTTGGCTCTCTACTCTATTTAACAGCCAGTAGGCCAGACATAATATTTGCTACATGCATTTGTGCTAGGTTTCAAGTTGATCCTAAAGAATCTCATCTTATTTTTGTAAAAAGAATTTTAAGATATATAAAGGGTTGCCCTAATCTGGGACTTTGGTATCCAACAACATCTGAATTTGAATTAACTGGATTCTCAGACTCAGATTATGCTGGATGCAGGGTAGATAGGAAAAGCACATCAGGAACTTGTCAGTTTCTTGGTGATAGGCTTGTATCTTGGTTTTGTAAGAAATAAACATCTGTGTCTACATCAACAGCTGAAGCTGAATACTTAGCTGCTGGCAGCTGCTGCTCACAGATATTGTGGATACAAAATCAGCTCCTAGACTATGGTGTCAACTTAAATAATTCAGTTATATTTTGTGACAACACTAGTGCAATATCTATAGCACAAAATCCAGTTCTCCATAGTAGGACTAAACACATAGAAATTAGGCACCACTTCCTCATGGACAATGTGGATAAAAACAAAATTTGCCTACAATTCATTTCTACTGATTTGCAAAGAGCTGACATTTTCACCAAGCCCTTGGATGAAAAGAAGCACATCTTCTTTATAAATCAACTAGGAATGATAGATGGAGATTCAATCTGCTAAAAATTAAGTATTTCTATTTTTTCTCACAAATTTGTCGAACGAAGAACGACAAATTTGAATCATTTGTCGAAGGTGGTCTCTGAAACCTCTTAAAGGCAGAGTCAGTTAAGGCAATCTCTTTTGTCGAACGACGGTCGACGAAAAAGATGCTCTTGTCGAACGCTTTCAGACAAAGAAATAAAGCCTTTTCGACTTCTAATTTTATTAGGTTTTGTCGAACAGCGGTTTACGAATGCGCCCTCATTCTTCGACCCTTCTATATAAGCCTTATTTTATCTTATTCTAAGCTTTGCGCCTACAGAAATCGTCTTTCCCTCCAGTTCCCCTCTGCACTTGATCTTCAACTTTCTTTACAGGAACAATGGCGATTCCTCAGGCCTCTCTGCACCTAATGAAGTTTGGCGCAGGTTTCGACATTGACATGGACTCGTTTGCACAATCAGACCAAATCTTCAAGGATATTCTTCAAACGCTGGATGAACAACATCTAAGGAAGCTTCTAAGCACCAGGCAGAAGATAGCTGTTGCAGAGATAAAAGAATGGGTTTACACTGCAAAACCAGTCGATGAAAGCTTGTCGGGAACAATCTCAGGTCATCATGTCTCTCTCTCCCACCATCCTGTCTGAAATCTTTGGTTTTGAAAATGGTGAAGATGAATTAGACATAAACTCAAATGAATTTGATGAAGCTTTAGTCAAAATGGGGCATTTGACTGGAAACCCTAGCCACCTTCTGAAAAAAAACCTGTCTCAGGACTACAAGTTCTTAGCAGATATTGTTGGAAAAGTCTTGCTGAGCAAGACTTCTGGGCATGACTATATCAGTAGGCACCAATTTCTGTTAATGGTGGCCTTAATGCAGAAGAAGAAAGTCAACTGGGGATCAATTCTTTTTGAATTGATTAAAAAGAAAAACTCTAAAGACAATGTATGCTTTGGAAGAATTTTAGGGATTTTTCTGAAGGAAAGGCATCCAGAGCTTCTGGTGTCACCAAAAGCAACAATAAATGCCAGCAAGAGGCTGACATCAGCTCTCTTTGCTAAATGGGATAGAGTAATTCCCAAGAAGAATACAGAAGCTGATGCCTCCAGAAAAAGGAAAGCTTCTGAGGACACAAGGACTGATCAAGTCACTCCCTCTACCCTTCTAGAAGATCCTTCCTCAGTTCCTCCTTCCTCTCATATTCTCTCTCCACCTGCTCAACTTTCTCCTGCACATTCTCATTCTTCATCCCCTCCTTCAACTACAATAACACCCATCAATGATATTCCACTCTCAACTGCCCATATCAGTGATGCTACACCTCCTCCTCCATCTTCAGAACCACTACCTACCACTCCTCCCTCTCCAATACACAATGAATATCATTCACCTATTCATTCTCCTAGTCCAATCCATCTAGACATTCCCACACATACCACTAACATCAGCAATATCATTCCTTCAATATCATCTCCATCCACTTCTCAACCATCCTCTAGTCATCCACCAGATTATCCATCCCTCAACCTCTCCTCTATTGCTGATCAAGTTTTTGATCTTATCCTTCCTAAAATAAGCCAGCTCCTGGATGCAAAACTTGCTCCAGTTCTTCAGGCACTTTCTACTTTATCTGCTAAAATAGATTCTCTTCCCTCCTCCACTACTGTCCCTTCTTCTAGGGGCCTAGATTCAGGCTGCCCTGAAGCTAGGCAGGGGGAGATGTCCAATGAAGAAGCTCCAGAAACAGAAGAAACTCCAGAGGAAGATACAGAAGTTACAATTTTTGATACAGATATAATTGATTCAGCTACACAAGTTATAGAAGAAATAAATAATATATGCATTCATCCATCCTGTGATCTATATAGCTTATTATCAAAATTTGATGTCACATATACTTCAAGGGTATCACCAAAGGTATACATAGAGGACCTATCAAAGGCTCTGATATGCCTTCCTCAGAAGACTCATTCTCATTCTGATATCATACAAAATTACATCTCCACTATTTCTTCATTCACTGTTCAAGACATTCAAATAAAGGATCACTCTGCAGAATATGAAGATGATCTTGCAGAATTTCTTGATGATACAACAGCCTAACAAATTACTTCTTCACCTCCAAATCCTGTATGGAATGAAGAACCAATGCCAAGCTTTGATGAAATCTGGAAAGAAGCAGATGCAGAGTTTGACAAAGCTGAAGAAGAAAGATTAAAGGCTCGTGAAGCAATCAAGAGAATTGATGATTTATACAATAAGCCAATCTCATCTTCTGACTCTAATGATGATGATGACAACAGTGATTCTGATGATACACTTTCAAAGAAAAGAAAGAAAAGAACAGCCAAGTCAAAGGCTGCTCCCAAGCCCCCAAATCCAAATAATGACATTCCTCTGTACATTTTGTATAATGTTCCTCTTGATGAGAAAACTCCTCATTGGATGAAGCTCTCCAGAAATGAGAACAACAGGAGGAAGAAATTCAAGAAGACTGGCTACATCCCTGACAAACCAGTCAAGCACAATCATCCTCCTCCTCCTCCAGCAGCTGGTGCAACAGGATTATCAGGTGTTTCATCTTCCTCTCAGAAGCCAAGCTCTCAACATTCTAGGAGACCTGGTAGTTCTAGTGGTCCTCAAGCATCTAGATCAGCCAGTGCTCCTTTCTCTAAGAGATCAGCACCTATCCTTCAAGAAAGTCAAACCTTTTCCTCTTCTCAAATATCTTCAGAATACAAACTTCACATATCTGATGGATCTCTTCACAGAGATAGAGTACCTCAAAAGGTCACTCAAGACAAAAATGATTCAGAAGATATTTATTACTTTCCAGATCCAGAAGAAGAGAAAATCTGTCAGATGGCAAGACTGAGAAAAACAATTGCATATGCACAGATTAAACAGGCTAAAGCAGAAGGCAAAGACTTCTCAGGTTTCTCAACCATGTCAGAATACAGAAGAAAAGAACTTGAAAAATACAAAACAGTTAAAGCATTCAATGCTGAGGAATATATTGACATGCACCCAGAAGCATTTATCCCTCATGTCAAAGAACAGAAAATCATTGGAGCTCAAGATTTGTTTATCAGCAAAAAGAAATCAGAAGACCCAAACAGGAAAATCATATTCAAGCCACCTTCTCAGGACAAAAAGTCTTAAATAAATTGCTTGGTTATGAATGTAAAGTTTCTAAACTTAGAGATTTTTTTTAATCTTATCTGATGATCTATTTTAATCTATCAGATATATTTCATTTCATTGTTTCTCTGTTGTTTATACTTTCTGCTGTAACTATTATTTGTCAAATAGTATCCTAACTCAAATAGGGGGAGATTGTTGGAACAACCCTATTACTAATTTGGGCTAGGATCACTATATGTTGATTAGGATCTGTATTGACCCCAATGTATAGCCTTAGGGTCAAGTTTTAGGCTGATTAGATTAGCAGATCTTAGGAAAATTCTAGCTCAACACATGGTGAGTGGTGTTCAACGAATGACCAGATTCGTTCGACAAATTGCTTCCAACAGACTGAAGAAATTTACAGTTCCAACGATCGACAAATTCTGAGCCAGCGCTCGACAAATGACTAGCAGCGGTCGACAAATTCTAAGCCAGCGCTCGACAAATAACTAGCGGCGGTCGACAAATTCTAGTCAGCGCTCGACAAATTGCTTTTTGACGTTCAGACTTATATTCTCAGTGGATGTCAGTTCTCTGAACTCAAATCAGCAAAATAACGGATATATTTATTTCTCCTTGGACGTATTCAGGCAGCCAAGTAAGGATATCTTTCTCATTTATTATATCCTTATATCTCTTCTATTTCAAGAAGAAGAATATCCGTTGACATTTAATGCCAAAGACATCTTTCTCGACAAAAGGAATTAAAAGGACCTGCCAAAATCGTTTTGGGTGGCTACCTGGTTCCAAGAAGGATTTAAGTCAGAAGAAGACATTCCTTAAAGAGACAGAAGATTTGAATTTGAAAATATATACATACAGTTATCAGAAGAAAAAGACACACAGAATAGCAAGAACTGAGATAGTCGTCTTTTGTGAGAGAAATAAAGAAAAACTTCACTATCACTTTCTCTCTCCAGTGATCACAGAACAAGGAGGATAGAAGAAGTCTTTTAGAAGAAGAAGAAGAAGCAAATACACTATTCTTTTTCAACATTCTTCTTCATCAAGATCATCTGCTACAAAGACTCCTATTTGAGAAAGCTCTGTCCACAAAGCTGTCATCAACTCTCATCAGATAGGGGGAGCTTTCTGCTTCAACACCTTTTGTCTTCTCTCAGATCATTGATAGAGAAGAACACTCTATACTTTTTTATCTCATTCTGTACAGGGTTAATACTCCCTTCAAAAGTTTACCCAGTGGTGGCAAGACACCTTATCAAAAAATCCTATTGTGGTTTTTAAGCACCTTATCAAAAGCTTATTGGTGTGTGGACACCTTATCAAAAATCCCTTGGTGCCTGGGCACCTTATCAACCCTCCTAGTTGATTCCTACCAAAGGTGGTAGAAGAGTAGACGTACCCAGATTTATTGGGGAACTACTATAGCTCCTTGTGTCTTCTGTGCTTGATTATCTCTGTGTGCTTGTGCTGTGTGTCCTTTATTAATTCTGTAGTTTTCTATAACTCACACTAAATACACATATACTTAAACAGTAGTTTAATTTCCGCTATAAAACGTATTAAAAATCTTAATACTCTATTCACCCCCCCCCCCCCCCCCCCCCCCCCTCTAGAGTAATTTAAGATCTGACCTCCACTTTCAGGCGGTCTCAGGATTTCAGTCCGCTGGTTATCCGTCCTTTCAGCATTTTAATTTCCTTTCGTTTTGTGTACTGGCGAAATCATGTCTCGCCATGTATACCTCGCATTGTAATCAAGACTTTTGCTATCATCAATAAAGATTGTGTTGCTTCATGTGCTTCTGGTTGTTGGCTTTAACTTTGAGTTATACTATTCTTGCTCACTCCTAGGTCTTCAGAAAACTTCACATGGTATCAGAGCTAGGTTGGAGTGGATAGAGCAGTGAATAACTCAAAGTTGCCATCGCCTTTGTGAAGAAGGAACCAGTAGTATAGCCATGGAAGCAGGTTTTGCAAGAGGTCTTGGAATTGAGATGCTTACTTCGACTAACTTTAAGAAGTGGAAGTCGTGTATGCAGAGCTATCTTCTAGGCGGGGACCTTTGGGAGGTTGTTGGAGGTGATAGCATGGAGGAAGTTGTCCCAGTTGGGGATAATGGTCATGAGGTGAGGAACTGGAGGAGGATTAATGCGAAAGCAGAATTCACTCTGAAGATGGCAATATCACCTGACCTATTTGATCACATCTTGGGGTGTGGATCAGCTGCAGAGATCTAGAGAGCCCTGGATGGGCTGTTTAACAAGAAGAATGTAGCGAGGCTATAGTTTCTGGAAAATGAGCTAGCTAGGTCGGCTCAGGGTGATCTTTCTATCTCTACGTTCTTCCTGAAGATGAAGAACTTGTGCGTCGAGATTTCAGCGCTGGATCCTGATGAGCCAATTTCTGAGGCGAAGCTGAAGAGGCACATCATCCTTGGCTTGCGGAAGGAATATGTGTCCTTTGTGACGTCGGTGCAGGGTTGGACAAATCAGTCGTCTCTGTTGGAGCTGGAGAATCTGCTTGCGTCGCAGGAGAGTCTGGCAAGGCAGATGGCGGGGGTGTCAGTGTCTGAGGGAGATGGCGAAGTTCTCTTCACAGGGAAGAAGAAGAAATGGGATAAGAAGAAGAAGACCACATGAGGCAATGGGCCTTCAACTTCGGGTTAGCAGGAAAGGGTTATGCTCCTAAGGCTGAAGGGAAGAAGAAGGGAGAAGGACCCAAGTGCTTCAGATGTGGAAAGCTTGGTCACATCAGGAAGGATTGTCGGGTGAATCTTCAGTCGGGGCATGCTGCTGCAGGGAAGGAGGAAGCTGAGGCCAGGCAGAATGATGGAGGATGGGGAGGAGCCTTCTCGGCTTCTGTTGGAGCTGCAGCTCCTATAAACTATCAGGAGGACTGGATCGTGGACTCGGGGTGTGGTCATCACCTCACCGGGGATGAGTCGAAGCTTTCTTCAGCGCAGCCTTACTCAGGTAATGATGCCATCATAACTGCTGATAATACTGTGCATGCAGTCGAGAAGGTGGGAGTTGTATCCTTGGGCAGTGATAGAGGGCCACTAACTTTGAAGAGTGTCTATCATGTGCCCGGAATGAGGAAAAACCTCTTCTCCGTGACCAACGATGTTAACGCTGGGTATCACGTTCTGTTCGGCCCAACAGAAGTGAAGTTTCTAAGAAACGTTGAGGCAGTGAAGGTCGAGGTTGTTCATGTCGGGAGAAGGGCAAAAGACTTGTTCATTTAATCGACAAGTTCTTATGTCGACAAGATGAGGACAAATGATAGTGCCGTTATATGGCACGAGAGGTTGGGGCATGTAGGGATGGACAAGCTAAAAGCTATGGCGGTTAAAGGTCTGGTCAAGGGCTTGCCTAGTCTATCTTCCTACGGTGACGGTCACGTCTGCGCGGGATGTCAGTTCGGCAAGTCTCATCGACTGCCGTTTGATAAGTCTCAGACAAGGAGTAGTTTGTCGTTGGAGTGTATCCACGGTGACTTGATGGGACCGACTGCTACCCCAAGCCTCAGAAGAAGCAGGTATATGCTGGTGTTGATCGATGATTACACCAGATATGTCTAGGTTTATTTCCTGAAGGAGAAGGCGGAAGCGTTTGCCAAGTTTGTTGAGTTCAAGGAGCTTGTGGAGGGTCGGCTAGGCCTGCGGGTTAAGAAGCTGAGGACTGACAACGGGGGGAGTTCAAGGTCGGCTAGGCCTGCGGGTTAAGAAGCTGAGGACTGACAATGGGGGGAGTTCACCTCTGGTGTGTTCTCTAGTTTTTGTAGGAAGGCGGGCATCCAGAGGGAGCTTACTTGTGCACATACTCCACAACAAAACGGAGTTGCAGAGGAGAAGATCCGTCATCTGACGGAGACCTACAAATGTTGGCTGCATGCCAAGAGTATCCCAAGGTCCTTTTGGGCGGAGGGAATGTCTTGTGCTGCCACGTCATCAACAGGATGCCTCTCAGTCCCATCAACATGTTGACTCCGCATAAGATGATGTTCAAGGAAAATCCAAGTGTGGCACACCTTCGGGTGTTTGGTTCCACCTGCTATGTGCACGTTCCAAATGCGCTTCGGACGAAGCTAGATGTGAAAGCAAGGAAGCTAGTCTTCATTGGATATGATGATCGGAAGAAGGGCTGGAAGTGCATGGACCCGGAGACGCAAAGATTTGTTGTGTCTCGCGACGTCGTGTTCGACGAGGTGACGTCTTACAAGGGAAGTTCTGGTGTTGTGTTACCAGAAAGCAGGGTGGAAGAGCAGGAGAAAGCTGTGGAAAATCTTCAGGTGGAGCTGCCTATGTCACCAGGTGGTCCATCTGCTTCTAGTTCTGAGACGGAGGATTCTGGATTAGGAAGCAGAGGGAGCGATGCTCCTAGTACGTCTGGAAGGGGAGCTAGGGAAGAAGCAGCTGAAGTTAATGCGAGTCAGGGGAAGGAGCTGAGGAGATCGAAGCGAACGATCATTGCCCCTGATCGCTATACTGGAGGAAACATGGTGAGCTTTGTCTCGTGTTTCTTTTCTGGTCCCTTGGATGAGCGGGAACCAGTGAGCTTTGAGAAGGCCAAAGGCGTGAAGCAGTGGTATTCGGCCATGGAGGAAGAAATGGCAGCTCTTGAGAAGAATGAGACTTGGTCTCTGGTGCCCAAGCCCAAAGGCATCACCTATGTGACATGCAAGTGGGTCTACAAGCTCAAGAAGAAGGCAGATGATAGTATCGAGCGATACAAGGCTCGCCTTGTGGCTCGGGGATTCTCACAGCAATACGGTGAAGATTATGAAGAGACATTCAGTCCAGTGGAAAAAATGACTTCAGTTCGGTTTGTGATTGCCTTGGCGGCATTTTGGGGATGGGAGATTTGGCAGCTCGACGTAAAGAATGCTTTCTTGTACGGAGAGATTGACAAGGACATCTGTATGGTGCAGCCGCCAGGTTTCGTATCTGAAGATTTTCCAGACTATGTCTGTAAGCTGAAGAAGGCTCTGTATGGGTTGAAGCAAGCGCCGAGGGCATGGTACGGGATGATTGCAGAATATCTCCTATTTTGCGGATTTGTTGCTTCAGACTCTGACTCGAGCTTGTTTGTCAAGAAGAGCGGGGAGCTTCAAGTCATCGTGCTGCTTTACGTCGACAATATGATCGTGACGGGGAATTCGAAGGAGGAAGTAACAAAGCTTCGGGCTGAGCTATCTATCAGGTTTAAGATGAAGGACTTGGGTGAACTTCACCATTTCCTTGGACTCGAAGTGCAGAGGAAGGAAGGTGGAGTGCTGGTGTCCCGGGCTGGATATGCGGAGCGAATCGTGGAGCGATTCGGCATGAAGAAAGGGAAGTGCATCTCTACACCACTGGAGAAGGCCATGAAACTTCGGAAGGATGAGGGGAGGATTCTGGAAGATCCGCTTGTGTTCCGAGCTCTGGTTGGGAGCTTGATCTATCTAACGATCACTAGGCCGGATATTGCATATGCAGCTGGCAGGGTGAGTCGGTATATGACGGAACCACGGATGCCTCATCTACTAGCGGCCAAGAATATTCTGAAGTATGTCAAGGCGACTTCGGATATGGGTCTCCTATACAGGAGGGATGCGGGCTTCGAGGTGCATGGGTACATGGATGCTGATTACGTGGGAGATACAGATGATCGGAAGTCGACGTCTGGATTCGTCTTCATGGCGGGCCCCACGGCTATATCATGGTGCAGCAAGAAGCAGGATTCCGTGTCTGTCTCCACCACGGAAGCAGAATACAAGGCTTCGGCCTTGGCAACTCAAGAATCCATCTGGCTTAGGAGGTTGGTGGGAGACGTCCATAAGGAGGTTCGGGGTCTGACTTTGCTCCGCGGTGACAATGAGAGTGCTCTCAAATTGGTTACTAATCCAGTTCGTCAGGCAATGACCAAGCATATCGAGATCGAGCATCATTTCACTCGTGAGAAGGTGTTGGAGGGGTCTCTTTCGGTCGAGCATGTTCGGAGTTAGGACAATGTTGCTGACATATTCACAAAGGCGCTGGCGAAGGGGCCGTTCACTCGGCTAAGGAGTCTACTTGGGCTGTTTTCAACTTCCCACTTCAAGGGGGAGTGTTGAAAATGTTGAAGTAGAAGTTTGTGGAAGTTGGCGGTCTGGAAAACCGCGCGGTCTTGCGGTCTCCATCTGCGGTCTGATCTCTTCGGTCTAGCCGCAGGTCTATTTGGCGTGACCGCCGTTCGTTTTGTCCAAGGCTGCTGAAGTGAGGCCGCGCGGTCTGGTTCTGTGACCGCGTGGCGGGTTGTTACTTCAGGACTGTGCCGGTCAAGCTGTGACCGCACATGGTTGATTTAGGTATCTGGAAGTCCGGTCTGGCGACTGCCCGGGTTCCTGGTAGTGTTCGCCGACTAAGGTCTCTTAGTCGCGTGGTCTCTGTTCGCGGTCTCTGGTGGATGCTGGCAATGCGAACAGGTTGTGTTCGCCGTCTCATTGGCAAACAGGTTGTGTTTGCGGTCTCGTTGGCGAACACTGGTGGTGGGCGGCTTCTTGGAGGAGTGGCGATCTCCTTGTCTATGTTGAAGCTGGCGAGCTCACTAAGCAGAATGATCTTTTGCTGATCGCGCGGGTTGACCGGTCTGGTCGCGCGATCAAGGGTGGTGACCCTATCTCTAGGTTGGTGACTGGATCAGGTCTCACGCCTATAAATAGGAGTCACTGTAGCAGCAAAATAAATCGTACCATGTGTAAGCTGAGCTCGCGCCTATTTCTTGCGATCTCATTATTGTGACTGTCCGGTTAGCTGATTGAACTTGTCTTGTGCAGCTTCTGCGGATTGTGCGGGCAGCAGCGGTCACCTTCTCTTCTAAGGTGTTCAGGCGGTCTCGCGGCTTGCAGTGCGGGTTGCTGGAGTTCGGGAGAATCAGTGGAGGTCACGGAGGTTCAGTTGGTGTTGATCAGGTCGTTGGTTGTGTGTGTTCGGGCGGTCTCGTTTCCTAGTCGCGCGAACAGCCAGGTCGGGCGGTCAGGCGGTCTCAGGATTTCAGACCGCTGGTTATCCTTCCTTCGGCATTGTAATTTCCTTTGGTTTTGTGTACTGGCGAAATCATGTCTCGCCATGTATACCTCGCATTGTAATCAAAACTTTTGCTATCATCAATAAAGATTGTGTTGCTTCATGTGCTTCTGGTTGTTGGCTTTAACTTTGAGTTATACTATTCCTGCTCACTCCTATGTCTTCAGAAAATTTCACAGCCACCGCCTCAATGGAGGTGGTGGTGGCATTGGCCGGCCGGGGCGGCGCTCAGGTGGCCGGGAAAATGAGATGCAATGTAGCCCAGGATGGGACCATCCTAGTCGTTGGCTGGTGGAAGAAGATGAGCAGGATCCGCTCATCTTGCTTCAAGATTCGTGATGGAATCATTAAGATGAATGAAATGATTATTTCATTTGTGTCACATATTATGCAGTATTTTGTTTTAATTATTAAAAATATTAGGGCCCCTCTGATGAAAAAGTGCCCAACATCAAATTCGTAGCCTTTGGTGTGTAGTTTAATTGAAAATTTGTTTCAGCCCAATAGGGGCATTGTAGCTCCCTGTAGAGCCATTTTGGTGGGACTGGTCTCTAGGGTAGGACACCCACAAAATTTTGAATAACTTTTGATTGGGTCATGGGATTAACTTGAAAATTGAAACAAATGCTATTTGTACATACACCCTTGATGTATCCTAGCCCATTAGGGGTCCCCTTAGAGCACTAGGGACCCATTGGGGTCAACCAAAGAGGCCAAATTAACCAAAGTCAACTCTAACCCTAAATTGGTCAAAGTAGCTTAATTAGGGCCAATTTGCCTCCACCATGCCAAATTGACCTTGCCCCTACCCTTATACGGATACTAGGGACCCAATGTACCAAAAAGCCCCCATCATGGGGCCTCTAATTTGGCCAATTTTACCAAAGTCAACCCTAGCCCTATTTTGGTCAAAGTGGCCTATTATGGGTCAATTAACCCTCACCTTGCCAAATTGACCCTACCTAGACATTACTAACCCTTAAGAGAGTCCAATGGGTTACTAGACACCCATTGGGGTCAACCCAAATGGTCAAATTGACCAAGGTCAACTCTACCTCAAATTTAGGTCAAAATGACCTAAGTTGACCTAACCAAGCAATCCCCTTGGGCTAGACCCAATTGAGGTGGTCCACCACCTAATGGGGTTGGGTGCTGCTGAATAGGCCATTCCATTTCAAGAAAATCGGCCAGCAGAGAGAAAACCCAATTTGAAAGGGAGAGAGAGAGAGAGAAGGGGGAGTTAATGGAGAGGAAGAGGAAACCTCCCATCTCCTCCAATAATGGCACCATTCATCTCCTTTTGGGGAGAGGAGAAGTTTGCAGCCTTCTCCCAACCATATTGATGCCCAATTCATTCCCCCCATATGAAACTGAAATCCTCCTTCATGGCCATTAATGGCAATTCAAGAAACTCCCCCCCCCCCATTGCCTCAATTAGCCTCTTTAACACCTTCAGAGCAGTGAGAGGAAGAAAACTCCCAACTGTACAACCCTGTATTCGCCGAGTAGGTACTCGAGCCAAGAGGCATTTTGAAACGTCGTTCCTCACCAGGATCCAGGGTAGGGAGAGAAGAGGGCGAGCGGTGGAGGTAGAGGCCTCCCGCTCCCCCACCCCCAGCAGGGGGGCGAGCTCCACTCGCTCCCCGCGCCCCCAGCAGGAGGGGGCGAGATCCTTAAGCAGGGGGGTGAGACCAGCAGGAGAGCCGCCCCTGCCTGGGTCTCGCCCAGCCCCAGGGGCGAGACCAGCAGTGGGGCCGCCCCTGCCGGGGTCTCGCCCAGCCCCAGGGGCGAGACCAGCAGGGGGGCCGCCCCTGCCTGGGTCTCGCCCAGCCCCAGGGGGGCGAGACCAGCAGGGGGGCCGCCCCTGCCTGGGTCTCGCCCAGCCCCAGGGGCGAGACCAGCAGGGGGCCGCCCCTGCCGGGGTCTCGCCCAGCCCCAGGGGCGAGACCAGCAGGGGGGCCGCCCCTGCCTGGGTCTCGCCCAGCCCCAGGGGGTGAGACCAGCAGGGGGGCCGCCCCTGCCTGTGTCTCGCCCATCCCCATGGGCGAGACCAGCAGGGGGCCGCCCCTGCCTGGGTCTCGCCCAGCCCCAGCAGAGGGGCCGACCCCCGGGTCTCGCCCCACCCCAGTTAGGGGGCTCGCCGAGCCCTGCGAAGTACCCCCTCTCGCCCAATTCCGGGGGAGGGGTTGGTCTGCATATAGCGCCTCGGAACAGCGGGATTTGGCTATCCGCAGCCATTTCTGAGGGTATTTTGGTAACTTCGGGCACCAGTTTGTGGTTATTTGCAGCCCAAATCCAGAAATCCTATAAATAGGACCAAGGGGCACCATTTGGAGGGAAGTTTATCCTAGGCTAGCTCTCTCTCTCTCTCCCTCCCCAGGTCTCTCTCTAGTGGGGTGAGGAGAGCCTCCAGTGGTGCCCAAGCCCGGCATTGGCTTGGGAGGGGAAGCGCTCTGAAGATCTTCCGGGTATGTGGTGGGACCACCTCGCCAAGCCCTTGGTCCAGTTCATAGTGCCTCAACCTTCAACCTAGAGCTCTCCCTTGGGGGGAGTAAGTGTTGGTCGCCCCTCAGCTTGCTGAGGGCCCCGAACTCCACGGAGACCGAGGCTTGTTCCCCAAGTTGCCGATTTCAACATTTTGGTGCGGTGAGCGTGGAGTGTGGCCGATTCAAGAAACTCTCAAGATGAGCTCCATGGACGGAGGTGGAGGAAGTTCCGACCCAAGTCACATGCAGCCCCCGGTTGCTGGGGTGACGTTGGAGATGTTTGAAGACTTCAAGCGGGAGGTCACGCAGGTCTAGCAGGTTACTCTCAGCCGGCAGTCCCGGATGGAGGTGCCAGCAGGGGGAGAGTGGGGAGGAGACGTACCCCCGCTCCCCCAACAAGGGGGCGAGATCTGGAGGGGGGCGCCCTCCCATCTCGCCCCGCCCCAGCAAGGGGGCGAGATCTGGAGGGGGCGCCTTCCCATCTCGCCCCGCCCCAGCAAGGGGGCGAGATCTGGAGGGGGCGCCCTTCCATCTCGCCCCGCCCCAGCAAGGGGGCGAGATCTGGAGGGGGCGCCCTCCCATCTCACCCCACCCCAGCAAGGGGGCGAGATCTGGAGGGGGGCGCCCTCCCATCTCGCCCCGCCCCAGCAAGGGGGCGAGATCTGGAGGGGGGCGCCCTCCCATCTCGCCCCGCCCCAGCAAGGGGGCGAGATCTGGAGGGGGGCGCCCTCCCATCTCGCCTCGCCCCAGCAAGGGGGCGAGATCTGGAGGGGGGCGCCCTCCCATCTCTCCCCGCCCCAGCAAGGGGGCGAGATCTGGAGGGGGGTGCCCTCCCATATCGCCCCGCCCCAGCAAGGGGGCGAGCTCAGGAGGGGGGCGCTCTCCCAGCTCGGCCCGCCCCTTCTGGTCCAGCCACAAAAAGGGGCAAGCGGGGAGGCATCCGGCCCCCACTCACCCCGCCCCAAAAGGAGTCGAGTGAATGTTGGCAAGCGAGACCACCTTGGGTGGCGGCCATCCGATAGCCCGACGGGCGCAGAGGCCCGCGAGTCAGCTCCGCGAGAGCAAAGAAGGGAGGACTTCAAAAGGAAAAGATCCAACCGCCCGAGGTGGAGGCAGGGGCAGAGAACACCCCCTCCACCGCCCCAGCAAACCATGGCGATCGGCCAAAGAAGAAGAAGGAACCGCACGGGAGGAAGAAGGGGCATCCGAGTGGGGTTACCTTACTGTGACTTCCACGATGAGGAGGGTCACGCGACGTCTGCCTGCCATTAGTTCTTGAAACTGAAGAAGGCAAGGGATCTAAGGCACAAACATCAACCACCAGGAGAGGTCGAGAAGGACCAGGCCCGGGAGTAGGAGACCAAGTTTGATCTCCATACTTAGTTTTTCTGCCTTTAAGCATATGTAATGTAATGTTTCATTTCCATGTCTAGTGTTCTCACAGGTACTCGGATGATCAATATAATGAAAGTTTTTCAAAAAATACTTGGCCCCGAGCAGACCCGCTGACCAGGCTCTCATCTAGCTGGCAGGTCCGAAGGGTCACTCGGCGGTAGGTTCTAAGAGTTTTCAAAGGTTGTCCCTGAGCAGACCCGCTGACCAGGCTCTCATCTAGCTGGCAGGTCCGAAGGCTCATTCGGCGGCAGGTTCTAAGAGTTTTCAAAGGTTGGCCCCGAGCAGACCCGCTGACCAGGCTCTCATCCAGCTGGCAGGTTCGAAGGCTCACTCGGCGGCAGGTTCCAAAGTTTTCAAAGGTTGGCCCCGAGCAGACCCGCTGACCAGGCTCTCATCTAGCTGGCAGGTCCGAAGGCTCACTCGGTGGCAGGTTCTAAGAGTTTTCAAAGGTTGGCCCCGAGCAGACCCGCTGACCAGGCTCTCATCTAGCTGGCAGGTCCGAATGCTCACTAGGCGGCAGGTTCTAAGAGTTTTCAAAGGTTGGCCCCGAGCAGACCCGCTGACCAGGCTCTCATCTAGGTGGCAGGTCCGAAGGCTCACTCGGCGGCAGGTTCTAAGAGTTTTCAAAGGTTGGCCCAGAGCATACCCGCTGACCAGGCTCTCATTTAGCTGGCAGGTCCGAAGGCTCACTCGGCGGCAGGTTCTAAGAGTTTTCAAAGGTTGGCCCCGAGCAGACCCGCTGACCAGGCTCTCATCTAGCTGGCAGGTCCGAAGGCTCACTCGGCGGCAGGTTCTAAGTGTTTTCAAAGGTTGTCCCCGAGCAGACCCGCTGACCAGGCTCTCATCTAGCTGGCAGGTCCGAAGGCTCACTCGGCGGCAGGTTCTAAGAGTTTTCAAAGGTTGGCCCCGAACAGACCCGCTGTCCAGGCTCTCATCTAGCTGGCAGGTCTGAAGGCTCACTCGGTGGCAGGTTCTGAGTTTTTGAGAAGATGGCCCCGAGTAGACCCACTGTCCAGGCTCTCATCTAGCTGGCAGGTCCGAAGGCTCACTCGGTGGCAGGTTCTAAGTTTTTGAGAAGATGCCCCCGAGCAGACCCGCTGTCCAGGCTCTCATCTAGCTGGCAGGGCCGAAGGCTCACTCGGTGGCAGGTTCCAAAGGCACTTGGCCCCGAGCAGACCCGCTGTCCAGGCTCTCATCTAGCTGGCTGGGCCGAAGGCTCACTTGGTGGCAGGTCCCAAAGGCACTTAGCCCCGATGCTGGCCCGCTGTCCAGGCTCCCATCAAGCTGCCAGGGCCGGGAACCGCTCGGTGGCCGGATGTTTCAAAGGTACTTAGCCCCGATGCTGGCCCGCTGACCAGGCTCCCACCAAGCTGCCAGGGCCGGGAACCGCTCGATGCCCGGATGTTTCAAAGGTACTTAGCCCCGAGGCTGGCCCGCTGACCAGGCTTCCACCTAGCTGGCAGGGCCGGGAACCGCTCGGTGGCCGGATATTGCCAAAGTAAATTCTTCCCCCGAGGTGGCTCCGCTAGCCGGACACTCTCTAGCCGACAGGGTGGAGGAACTCTCGGGGAGGCTTTATGTTTTTTCCCAAAGTAGCTCCGTTATTCTGATTTCCAGCGACACTCGTCGAATATGCAGGGTTGGACATTTCTTTCCGAGCGTGTACCTCGCTCGAAAAGAGCGGGGATTGTGTACAACCATGTATTCGCCGAGTAGGTACTCGAGCAAAGAGGCATTTTGGAACGTCGTTCCTCAGCAGGATCCAGGGTAGGGAGAGAAGAGGGCGAGCGGTGGAGGTAGAGGCCTCCCGCTCCCCCACCCCCGGCAAGGGGGGCGAGCTCCACTCGCTCCCCGCGCCCCCAGCAGGAGGGGGTGAGATCCTTAAGCAGGGGGGTGAGACCAGCAGGGGAGCCGCCCCTGCCTGGGTCTCGCCCATCCCCAGGGGCGAGACCAGCAGGGGGGCCGCCCCTGCCGGGGTCTCGCCCAGCCCCAGGGGCGAGACCAGCAGGGGGGCCGCCCCTGCCTGGGTCTCGCCCAGCCCCAGAGGGGCGAGACCAGCACGGGGGCCGCCCCTGCCTGGGTCTCGCCCAGCCCCAAGGGCGAGACCATCAGGGGGCCGCCCCTGCCGGGGTCTCGCCCAACCTCAGGGGCGAGACCAGCAGGGGGGCCGCCCCTGCCTGGGTCTCGCCCAGCCCCAGGGGGGTGAGACCAGCAGGGGGGCCGCCCCTGCCTGGGTCTCGCCCAGCCCCAGGGGCGAGACCAGCAGGGGGCCGCCCCTGCCTGGTTCTCGCCCAGCCCCAACAGAGGGGCCGACCCCCGGGTCTCGCCCCACCCCAGTTAGGGGGCTCGCCGAGCCCTGCGAAGTACCCCCTCTCGCCCAATTCCGGGGGGAGGGGTTGGTCTGCGTATAGCGCCTCGGAACAGCGGGATTTGGCTATCCGCGGCTATTTCCGAGGGTATTTTTGTAACTTCGGGCACCAGTTTGTGGCTATTTGCAGCCCAAATCCAGAAATCCTATAAATAGGACCAAGGGGGCACCATTTGGAGGGAAGTTTATCCTAGGCTAGCTCTCTCTCTCCCTCCCCAGGTCTCTCTCTAGTGGGGTGAGGAGAGCCTCCAGTGGTGCCCAAGCCCGGCATTGGCTTGGGAGGGGAAGCGCTCTGAAGATCTTCCGGGTATGTGGTGGGACCTCCTCGCCAAGCCCTTGGTCCAGTTCATAGTGCCTCAACCTTCAACCTAGAGCTCTCCCTTGGGGGGAGTAAGTGTTGGTCGCCCTCAGCTTGCTGAGGGCCCCGAACTCCACGGAGACCGAGGCTTGTTCCCCAAGTTGCCGATTTCAACATTTTGGTGCGTTGAGCGTGGAGTGTGGCCGATTCAAGAAACTCTCAAGATGAGCTCCATGGACGGAGGTGGAGGAAGTTCCGACCCAAGTCACATGCAGCCCCCGGTTGCTGGGGTGACGTTGGAGATGTTTGAAGACTTCAAGCGGGAGGTCACGCAGGTCTGGCAGGTTACTCTCAGCCGGCAGTCCCGGATGGAAGTGCCAGCAGGGGGAGAGTGGGGAGGAGACGTACCCCCGCTCCCCCAACAAGGGGGCGAGATCTGGAGGGGGGCGCCCTCCCATCTCGCCCCGCCCCAGCAAGGGGGCGAGATCTGGAGGGGGCGCCTTCCCATCTCGCCCCGCCCCAGCAAGGGGGCGAGATCTGGAGGGGGCGCCCTTCCATCTCGCCCCGCCCCAGCAAGGGGGCGAGATCTGGAGGGGGCGCCCTCCCATCTCACCCCACCCCAGCAAGGGGGCGAGATCTGGAGGGGGGCGCCCTCCCATCTCGCCCCGCCCCAGCAAGGGGGCGAGATCTGGAGGGGGGCGCCCTCCCATCTCGCCCCGCCCCAGCAAGGGGGCGAGATCTGGAGGGGGGCGCCCTCCCATCTCGCCTCGCCCCAGCAAGGGGGCGAGATCTGGAGGGGGGCGCCCTCCCATCTCTCCCCGCCCCAGCAAGGGGGCGAGATCTGGAGGGGGGTGCCCTCCCATATCGCCCCGCCCCAGCAAGGGGGCGAGCTCAGGAGGGGGGCGCTCTCCCAGCTCGGCCCGCCCCTTCTGGTCCAGCCACAAAAAGGGGCAAGCGGGGAGGCATCCGGCCCCCACTCACCCCGCCCCAAAAGGAGTCGAGTGAATGTTGGCAAGCGAGACCACCTTGGGTGGCGGCCATCCGATAGCCCGACGGGCGCAGAGGCCCGCGAGTCAGCTCCGCGAGAGCAAAGAAGGGAGGACTTCAAAAGGAAAAGATCCAACCGCCCGAGGTGGAGGCAGGGGCAGAGAACACCCCCTCCACCGCCCCAGCAAACCATGGCGATCGGCCAAAGAAGAAGAAGGAACCGCACGGGAGGAAGAAGGGGCATCCGAGTGGGGTTACCTTACTGTGACTTCCACGATGAGGAGGGTCACGCGACGTCTGCCTGCCATTAGTTCTTGAAACTGAAGAAGGCAAGGTATCTAAGGCACAAACATCAACCACCAGGAGAGGTCGAGAAGGACCAGGCCCGGGAGTAGGAGACCAAGTTTGATCTCCATACTTAGTTTTTCTGCCTTTAAGCATATGTAATGTAATGTTTCATTTCCATGTCTAGTGTTCTCACAGGTACTCGGATGATCAATATAATGAAAGTTTTTCAAAAAATACTTGGCCCCGAGCAGACCCGCTGACCAGGCTCTCATCTAGCTGGCAGGTCCGAAGGGTCACTCGGCGGTAGGTTCTAAGAGTTTTCAAAGGTTGTCCCTGAGCAGACCCGCTGACCAGGCTCTCATCTAGCTGGCAGGTCCGAAGGCTCATTCGGCGGCAGGTTCTAAGAGTTTTCAAAGGTTGGCCCCGAGCAGACCCGCTGACCAGGCTCTCATCCAGCTGGCAGGTCCGAAGGCTCACTCGGCGGCAGGTTCCAAAGTTTTCAAAGGTTGGCCCCGAGCAGACCCGCTGACCAGGCTCTCATCTAGCTGGCAGGTCCGAAGGCTCACTCGGTGGCAGGTTCTAAGAGTTTTCAAAGGTTGGCCCCGAGCAGACCCGCTGACCAGGCTCTCATCTAGCTGGCAGGTCCGAAGGCTCACTAGGCGGCAGGTTCTAAGAGTTTTCAAAGGTTGGCCCCGAGCAGACCCGCTGACCAGGCTCTCATCTAGGTGGCAGGTCCGAAGGCTCACTCGGCGGCAGGTTCTAAGAGTTTTCAAAGGTTGGCCCAGAGCATACCCGCTGACCAGGCTCTCATTTAGCTGGCAGGTCCGAAGGCTCACTCGGCGGCAGGTTCTAAGAGTTTTCAAAGGTTGGCCCCGAGCAGACCCGCTGACCAGGCTCTCATCTAGCTGGCAGGTCCGAAGGCTCACTCGGCGGCAGGTTCTAAGCGTTTTCAAAGGTTGGCCCCGAGCAGACCCGCTGACCAGGCTCTCATCTAGCTGGCAGGTCCGAAGGCTCACTCGGCGGCAGGTTCTAAGAGTTTTCAAAGGTTGGCCCCGAACAGACCCGCTGTCCAGGCTCTCATCTAGCTGGCAGGTCTGAAGGCTCACTCGGTGGCAGGTTCTGAGTTTTTGAGAAGATGGCCCCGAGTAGACCCACTGTCCAGGCTCTCATCTAGCTGGCAGGTCCGAAGGCTCACTCGGTGGCAGGTTCTAAGTTTTTGAGAAGATGCCCCCGAGCAGACCCGCTGTCCAGGCTCTCATCTAGCTGGCAGGGCCGAAGGCTCACTCGGTGGCAGGTTCCAAAGGCACTTGGCCCCGAGCAGACCCGCTGTCCAGGCTCTCATCTAGCTGGCTGGGCCGAAGGCTCACTTGGTGGCAGGTCCCAAAGGCACTTAGCCCCGATGCTGGCCCGCTGTCCAGGCTCCCATCAAGCTGCCAGGGCCGGGAACCGCTCGGTGGCCGGATGTTTCAAAGGTACTTAGCCCCGATGCTGGCCCGCTGACCAGGCTCCCACCAAGCTGCCAGGGCCGGGAACCGCTCGATGCCCGGATGTTTCAAAGGTACTTAGCCCCGAGGCTGGCCCGCTGACCAGGCTTCCACCTAGCTGGCAGGGCCGGAACCGCTCGGTGGCCGGATATTGCCAAAGTAAATTCTTCCCCCGAGGTGGCTCCGCTAGCCGGACACTCTCTAGCCGACAGGGTGGAGGAACTCTCGGGGAGGCTTTATGTTTTTTCCCAAAGTAGCTCCGTTAGTCTGATTTCCAGCGACACTCGTCGAATATGCAGGGTTGGACATTTCTTTCCGAGCGTGTACCTCGCTCGAAAAGAGCGGGGATTGTGTACAACCATGTATTCACCGAGTAGGTACTCGAGCAAAGAGGCATTTTGGAACGTCGTTCCTCAGCAGGATCCAGGGTAGGGAGAGAAGAGGGCGAGCGGTGGAGGTAGAGGCCTCCCGCTCCCCCACCCCCGGCAAGGGGGGCGAGCTCCACTCGCTCCCCGCGCCCCCAGCAGGAGGGGGTGAGATCCTTAAGCAGGGGGGTGAGACCAGCAGGGGAGCCGCCCCTGCCTGGGTCTCGCCCATCCCCAGGGGCGAGACCAGCAGGGGGGCCGCCCCTGCCGGGGTCTCGCCCAGCCCCAGGGGCGAGACCAGCAGGGGAGCCGCCCCTGCCTGGGTCTCGCCCAGCCCCAGAGGGGCGAGACCAGCACGGGGGCCGCCCCTGCCTGGGTCTCGCCCAGCCCCAAGGGCGAGACCATCAGGGGGCCGCCCCTGCCGGGGTCTCGCCCAACCTCAGGGGCGAGACCAGCAGGGGGGCCGCCCCTGCCTGGGTCTCGCCCAGCCCCAGGGGGGTGAGACCAGCAGGGGGGCCGCCCCTGCCTGGGTCTCGCCCAGCCCCAGGGGCGAGACCAGCAGGGGGCCGCCCCTGCCTGGTTCTCGCCCAGCCCCAATAGAGGGGCCGACCCCCGGGTCTCGCCCCACCCCAGTTAGGGGGCTCGCCGAGCCCTGCGAAGTACCCCCTCTCGCCCAATTCCGGGGGGAGGGGTTGGTCTGCATATAGCGCCTCGGAACAGCGGGATTTGGCTATCCGCGGCTATTTCCGAGGGTATTTTTGTAACTTCGGGCACCAGTTTGTGGCTATTTGCAGCCCAAATCCAGAAATCCTATAAATAGGACCAAGGGGGCACCATTTGGAGGGAAGTTTATCCTAGGCTAGCTCTCTCTCTCCCTCCCCAGGTCTCTCTCTAGTGGGGTGAGGAGAGCCTCCAGTGGTGCCCAAGCCCGGCATTGGCTTGGGAGGGGAAGCGCTCTGAAGATCTTCCGGGTATGTGGTGGGACCTCCTCGCCGAGACCTTGGTCCAGTCCATAGTGTCTCAACCTTCAACCTAGAGCTCTCCCTTGGGGGGAGTAAGTGTTGGTCGCCCCTCAGCTTGTTGAGGGCCCCGAACTCCACGGAGACCGAGGCTTGTTCACCAAGTTGCTGGTTTCAACACCAACATTTCAAGAGGCATCGTGCACTGAAGACCAAAAGAGGCATGGATCCAAAAGCTTTAATCCCGGCCATGGAAAACCGCCGGATTACGCGACACCAGGCCATGAATTAGGTCTGATCTGCTTCCCCTCCCCTAGTGCTACATTTCTATCTAACTTGGGGCTTGATTCGAGCCAAATCGGGCTCGAATCAAACTCCCTAAATACCACTTTTTCATGGCTTTTTTCTCCGCTAGAACTCCCAGTTCCGGCCACCTCCGGCCGGCCAACCACCCCTAATCGCCGACCACCACCTCAACGAAGGTGGTGGTGGCATTGGCCGGCCGGGGCGGCGCTCAGATGGCAGGGAAAAAGGGGAGGAAGAGAGCCCAGGACGGGTTCATCTCATCCCTTGGCTGAAGGTAGACGATGACCCAGGGCAGCACGATTTGCGCCAAGATCTTTGTTGAGATCAAATTAATTTATTATGTTATGATTTGTATTTCTGTCACACTATTTGCAGTACCTAGATTAATTTATTAAAAATACTTAGGCCCCTCTGATGAAAAAGTGTCCAACATCAAAGTTGTAGCCCTTGGTGTGAACGTTATTTTAAAATTTGTTTCAGTCCAAAAGGAGTACTGTAGCTCCCTGTATGGCCATTTTTGTGGGACTGGTCCCTAGTGTAGGACAGCCACCATTTCTTGAATATATTTTGATAGGGAAATGATATTGACATAAAAATTGAAATGTAGGCTATATGTATCTACACCCTTAACATATCCAAAGATGGGAATTTTTAGAGAACATTTTCGTAAAGTTTTTGTAATAATTTAATAATTCATATATTATTTAATTATAGGGTCTAATGACCTTCAATCCCCTCCAAATTTTGGTGGGTGCTCTTTAGGGTTATCTTATGACCCTGGTAAGATTTTCAGCCCAATTGGGACTGAATTGGTTGGGTAATTTGTTAACCCAAGTTTGGTCAAGCTAGGTCAAACTAGGTCAAAAGTGCACATGATGGAATTAGGTGGTCAAATCCCATCAAAGTGGTGTGAAACATTGGCCACTAGTTTAGGATCACATAATACACCCGCATGAGTAATCTGGGGTGATGCGGGGTGGATATGCCCTAGGACCCTAGTTTTTACCTTTAGGTTGCACGTTAAGCCTTGTGAAGGACATATGAGCATATTTCCTTGGATGGTCATGAAACTTGGTAAATAAGTTTATTGGGTGTAAATATTCCCTAGGAAATTTTAAGAGAATTTTAGGAACACTTATCCCCTCTGATTTAGGGTATAACCTTTTTAGGAAACATTTTTATATGAGAAATTTACATGCTCAAATAATCTTGGATGGTGATGAAAGTTTGGTGGTACCCTCATAATCATGTAATAGATCTCTGGTAATTTTTTTGTAATTATTGAATTAATTTAATTAGCACTTCATTCACAAGTCATCTATTTGGCCTTAAGAATATGTTAAATAAATGAGAGCCAAATACCCTCTGGAAAATTATGAAACTTGGTGGTAGGACAATTTACGATAGTAGAGAGCTCTATGAATTTTTGTATAATTTTTTAAATTATTCATCAGTAGGTTCCTTCACAATTTTCCCTAGAATGGGTTTACTTGAATTATTTATTTATGTGATTAATTAGTCTTGATAAATTTTGGAATTTTGCCAGTAGACTTTTCTGGTTAGTATGAAGGTCTGTTAATTTTCCCATGATTGTTAAACAAGTGTATTTGGTGGTTCCTTCTTTAAATTCTAATTTGGGGTAATTATTCAATATTATAATTAGAGGTCAACCTCTTACTGCAAAATTTTGATATTATATATTTACTGTTATTTTGACTTCATAGATTTTTCATAATTTTGTGGAGGCCATATCATAAGAGGATTTTATACTTCATGCTCAATTTCATACTGGGTCAATGTTGAGAAAAATTATATTAAATGCCAATTGAATAAGGAAAAATATGATCCTCTGGATTTAGTCTTAGAATATCATGATGGACTCTCATTAATAATCTTGAGTCGGTTAGATGAATATTTGGGGTACCTCCCTTTATGCAACTCATATAACTCATTTGGTCTGCGTACAGTAAAACTGTAAAACCTGAGTAATGTATGGATTATTAGGTGGGAATGGAAGGTAGGTGGTGTACCTAGTCTGGTAGAGAAGATGTGAGGTCACCATTAGGGGCTCTATATGTTGGGTGTACCAGATAAGCTAAGGCGTAGGGTCGTGTTCGGGACCGACGATAGATCGTCTTTCCCCTTAGAAGGTCATAAAATACGTAGGGTAATCCAAGTGTAATGATAAGAAGAGTATACTTGTGGGTAGTCACTAATAACATTAAGTGCCTTGGAAAGGGAGCTTTGGGGTGTCATCCCATTATAGTTCCTAGTACCGTAGCGAGCCCCTCATAGGGTAGTCCTCGGGAAGTCCATGGTTAACCCTAAAATGTAGGAATAAATGGCGGTGCAAGATTAACTTAATAATGCACACACCCATACCCCGTGGTTACGGGAGGTTAGTTTGTTTGGTTTTACGAGCGGTAGGCTCGGTGGTTGTAGTAGTGTACTAGCTAGTCTTGTGAGCTTGTGACTCGGTAATGCTTATTGGTACGGACGGGTTGGTCCGGCGAGCCGTTGGCTCGGAAGGTTATGATGACGGGCAGGTTAGCCCAGGGAGCTTATGGATCGGGGTATAGTGTAACACCCTGCCAGTACAAATAATATAACAGTAGGTCCGGTCGGGACCCCGCGCCATACTATACACACTAGCTAGGCATTATAAGGTGATAAACAGAAAAGAACAACAACTACACGAGAGTATAAACAGCGTAAGCGGAACATTTGGATTAAACATCTTTAGAATTGTCCACTATCCTAGGAATGAAACAAATAGAGTTACGGCCTTAAGGCCTTACATTTAACAAATGTATAGAAACTCAAAACATACATCGACACGCAGGCCGGCAATACATGTAAAAAAGAAAAGAGGCTGGCCTTCAAGGGCCAACACAGCAAAAGGGCCACCGCCCGCTATTTCCCGATGGGCTCACCTGCACCTGCAACCAACATCCAATAAGAGGTAAACGAGGGTCAGCTATGAGCTGACCACAAACTGCGTAACGATCCCACCCCCCCCCCCCCCCGGCCATCTAGACGGCTCAGGGGCGGGTCACAGCTAACCTGCAAGCAAGTCGTACATGCAACATGTAATAATATAAAGAAAGTGCGAACCACACTACACAAGGTGAGGTTTCAAGCGCAATCAATCTTCTAGGTTGAGCATCAAGAAAAGGGGAACCTAGGTATGTATATGATGTTGGTTGGGTTCACCCGAAGGTTCCCCACAACCGCCTAAGCAACCGCATGAGGCTAACATAACATCCATTCATCACAAACACTCCACCCTAAGGGCATAGCCTTAGGTGGGGAAAAAGAGCTTTTGGTCGGTCTAGGTAAGACACCTTCCACGACATCTCCCATGATCACACGGCTTACATGAGGTAGGGAACTCTCACCGATCGGCATGGAAACGGGTTCAGTTCAGCTTTGCCCGTGCTCTAACCATCGCGATCTATTGCACGACACGGGTATGGCTTCACCTCGGCCCGTAAGGGTTTAGCACATTAAGTGCCCACATAATTAAACAACGCATCTAATCCTTTCACGCGGACTTAGACTTCGCAAATAACAACCAAGGAGGAGGTACAAGACCACTCCTCTTCAAATCTAGTGGCGAAGGTTTGCATTCAACCACCCAAGCAAGGGGCTTTCGTTAGGCTCTCAAAAGGCACCTAAAACTCAAGTCCCGCAACACAATAGAAGATCTCACGGAGACATTCTCCGGCACGCATTCTAGGCTTAACCTAAATGCAACGTCGCAATCCAAGCATCACCGATCCGAGCTCACGGCCACAAATAGGCTTCACACAAAATGCCTAAATCTGCACGACTACCAGATTTCTAAATGCAATATGACGGGGACGGACACAATAGACCTGGAGTTCCAAAGAACTGGAGGAAATCCTATACTTCACCCATTTGGTGAAAGGGATTCCTCATGCAAGCATAGAAAAAGGAATGAGAGGACAAAACATGTCCTAAGACCGGGAGGAAGGATCGTTACCCTTGGATCTTTCTTCTTTGTCATAGGTCTGAGATTTCACTCGCATAGAAAGTTTCGCAACGGCCTACACTTTCTAGATCTGAAAACGGCTCGCGAATCGAAGCTCTGAAGCTCCGGCAATGGCAGAAGACGACTCCTTCTTCTTCCTCTCTGTCGTTGTTTTTCTCTCGGCTTCCATCATTTCACGCTTGAAGAAGATAAGGGTTATGAGTTAAAGGGAGCCTATATATATCCCTCTGGACAAACCCTAAAATAACCCAAAAATTAATCCCAACCTTTGGCTTTAAAGATCTGGATCTGACGGCCGCAAAAACAGAGTCACGGGTCTGCTAATTCGCAAATCGCGGATTCTATCTGCGTTCGACGAATGGCGGACTGCGTTCGATGAATGGTGGACTGCTAAGCCTGCGTTCGACGAATGGCTGCTAAGCCTGCGCTTGACGAACGACTGCCTGCATTCGACGAATGGCGGGTTGCGTTCGACGAACGGCTGCTAAGCCTGCGTTCGACGAATGGCGGACTGCGTTCGACGAACGGCTGCTAAAACAGGTTCGGCTATATACCTGGGGAAATTCGTCTATATCATATAGCCGAATTAGCCTATAGCCTTTAGCCGAATTTAGCCTATAGCCGAATTTTAAAGTCTTTAGCTGAATTTTCAACAGCCTATAGCCGAATTTAGCCTATAGCCGAATTTAGCCTATAGCCGAATTTAGCCTATAGCTCGCAGCATACCAAGTTTTGGGGTGTTACAAATCTCCCCTCCTTTAAGGAATTTCTTCCCGAAATTACAAAAATAGCAGCAACAGAATTAAACTATACCTGAGAGAAAAAGGTCGGGGTACTCCGCAAGCATTGTTTGCTCTCTTTCCCAAGAGAGTTCCTCTCTTCCGCAATTATTCCAACGGACCTTAACCATCCGAATGGATTTGTTCCGTAACTGCTTTACTTCCGTGTCTTCGATGCGAATGGGCTTGACTTCCGTTGTTAGACCACCATCTACCGACACTTCATTGACTGCAACTACAAGACTAGGCTCTTTGACAGCCTTCCGCAACACAGAGATGTGAAATACATCATGCAGCCCGCTCAGCTCTGAAGATAGAGCAAGCTGGTAGGCAGCTTCACCAATGCGCTCCAAGATCTCGAACGGTCCTAAGTACCTCGGATTTAGCTTTTTCAAGCGTCGGATACTTGATACTCCTTTGAACGGTTTGATCTTCAGGTAAACCCAATCACCAACGGCGAACTCGACGTTCCGGTGATTTGCATTGTAGTACTTTGCCTGCCTATCCTGGGCAATGAGCAACCGCTCTCGTATTGCCCGGATTGATGTATTTGCTTCATCCACGTCCTTGCGTTTCAACAACTTCGTGTCGCCCGTTTCAGCCCAAGCCAACGGTGTACGACATTTTCTACCATAAAGAGCCTCGAAAGGTGCCATCTTTATACTATCTTGGTAGTTGTTGTTGTAGGCAAACTCAATCATATAGAGATGATCTTCCCATCTCTTTCCGAAGTCCAGGGCGCACATCCTTAGCATGTCTTCCATCGTCCTATTGGTCCTTTCGGTCTGTCCATCCGTTTGCGGGTGGAAGGTCGTGCTAAATTTTAGCTTGGTACCCAATAATTGATGAATCATCCTTTAATCGTTTGATGTGAACTGCCCATCACGATCACTCACGATGCTACGGGGAACCCCGTGCAACCGTACGATATTATCAACGTATAACTTTGCTAGCATTTCCACGGAGTCGTCTTTCCGGTTCGGAATAAAGTGCAAAACTTTCGTCAATCGATCTACGATCACCCAGATGGCGTCGTTTCCATGTTGCGATTTCGGCAATCCGTGCACGAAATCCATCGAAATATCATCGAACTTCCATTCCGGGATCGGTAAAGACTTTAGAAACCCACCAGGTCTTTGACATTCAACCTTCACCAACGCGCAAGTGTGACACTTGGCCACGTAGAGTGCAATGTCTTTCTTCATTCCTGGCCACCAAAAGAGTTTCTTCATATCCATGTACATCTTTGTGCTCCCAGGGTGGATCGAGTACTTGGTATAGTGAGCCTCGTACATCAATTCCGCCCGCAATGTACCAACATTTGGGACGCACAATCTGCCATTTTTCCACATAAGATCATCTTCGAAGGAGAAATCAACGTTTGACCCATCCATGGTCTTCGCTTTATAACGCTTCATGCTCGAATCCAGCTCCAAAGCTTGTTGAACTCGGTCGGCCAGGTCGTATTGAACCTCCGTCCAGTTCAGACATGCTGAATGAGACGCTCTTCTATCGACACAAATGATCTCCAAGGCTTCTAGCTCCCGGATTAGACGCTCATCATGCATCAAAATCCAGTTTGCCTGTGCAGGAGCCCGACGACTCAACACATCCGCAACCACATTTCCTTTCCCAGGAGTGTATCGAATGTCGAAGGTGTAGTCCCCAAGGAACTCCATCCACCTCCTTTGTCGCATATTCAACTCCTTCTGTTCAAGCAGGTACTTGAGGCTTTTGTGGTCCGTAAAGATGTCGATCTTCACGCCATACAAGTAGTGCCTCCAAAGTTTAAGAGCAAATACCACGGCCGCTAGCTCCAAATCATGGACCGGGTAGTTCCTCTCATGTACCTTTAACTGACGGGAGCCATAGGCAATTACATTCCCGAACTGCACTAGAACACAACCCAAGCCACTCCCCGAGGCGTCGCTATATATTTCGTAACCTTTTGTTCCACATGGCGAGCATAGAATGGGCGTCGTGGTCAGACGGCTCTTCAGGTCCTCAAAAGCTCGTGCGCACTCGAGCGACCAAACGAACTTATGATCTTTCCTAGTCAGTTTAGTGAGAGGAAGTGCAATCCTCGAGAAGTTTTCCACAAAGCGCCTATAATAGCCGGCAAGTCCCAAGAAACTTCGGACTTCCGCTACACTTTTCAACACAGGCCATGCTTGGATTGCTTCTATTTTCGAAGGATCGACTGCGATTCCTTCTCCACTAACAACATGACCAAGGAAAGCTACTGACGATAGCCAAAACTCGCACTTGGAGAACTTGGCATATAGCTGATTCCTCCTCAGGGTGCTCAAAACTGCGCGCAGATGCTCTGCATGCTCCTCTTCCGACTGAGAATATACCAAAATGTCGTCGATGAAGACGATCACAAATTGATCCAAATACTCTCGGAACGTTCTGTTCATTAAGTCCATGAATACCGACGGTGCATTAGACAGACCGAACGGCATAACCGTGAACTCATAGTGCCCAAAGCAGGTACTGAACGCTGTCTTTGGGATATCACACTCCCGAATACGAAGCTGATAGTAGCCGGACCTTAAGTCTAGCTTAGAGTATACCGTCGACCCAACCAGTTGGTCGAATAAGTCGTCGATTCTCGGAATCGGATAACGGTTCTTCTCGGTCAGCTTATTCAGCTCTCGATAGTCAATACATAGACGCAAGCTCCCATCCTTCTTTTTCACAAAGAGGACCGGTGCACTCCAAGGTGAAGAACTTGGACGTACATAGCCTTGCTCTATTAGCTCTTGCAACTGAACCTTCAGCTCTGCCAATTCCTTTGGCTCTATTCGGTACGGTGAGCGTGCTACAGGCTTGGCACACGGCACCAGCTCAATACAGAAATCAATCTCTCGCTGAGGCGGAGCCCCAGGGAGTTCGTTAGGAAACAAATCGGCATACTCCACTACAACTGGGACATCACTCAAACTGCGCTTTGGCTCCGAAGCCTTCAACAAGGTGAAGAACAACTCTGCGCCTTTTCTCACCGCCTTAACCACCTGGAGAGCAGACATCAGCATCTTGCTCTCTCCTCGCATACCCGCGAACGTGGTTTCGTCTCCGGTGTTCTTTCTCAGAGTGATCTCCTTTGAATTGCAATCGATGCATGCTCGCTGCTCCGAGAGCCAGTCCATGCCAAAGATCACGTCAAATTCAGCTAGCGGTAATAACGATGCTTCCAAGTCGAAGTCTTGATTTCCAATCCGCACCTTCACACGACTCTTCCTATCCGCACCCATGCGAGATCCATTGGGTAGCACTACTTCCAATCTAACCTATACTAAGGTAGACGCCACTCCGATTCGCACCACGAAGTCCTCAGACAGAAAAGAGTGTGATGCACCCGTATCAAATAGAGCTCTCACCGGATAATTGAAAATTAGGACGAAACCTAATTACACACAAATCAAACATAAAGTCGCACAACAGTATCAATCATAAATAGCTGTAAAAACTAACTTCTATTCCATACCTGTGACGACATCAGTTTGTCGTATGGCTTCTTGCTGGCCAAGCGAGTAAACTCTCGGCTGGGTCGGAATGTGCTGGGAAGCAGAAGACTCCGCAGCTTTACCCTTTTCCGCATGACCCGCAGCACGAGCATAGTCCATCGCTCGGTTCTCTGGCCTCGGGGGACCACTGCGACACACGCGTTCTTTGTGTCCCACCTTTCCGCAAGTGAAACATGTAATTGGACCACGTGCAGTCGTAGCTCCCGACACATTTGAGCGAGTTGGTTCCGCAGACTTGAACTTCTTTTTGTTCCTCCTGAACTCAGATTTGGATTGAGAGGTCGGCGCATGAAATTCAGGTTTCTTTGCCACGCCCTTTGCCTGCACTCTCTTCATGCCCAACTCCAGAGATCTGGCGCTTTGCACCATCACATGGAAGCTAAACGTCATTGGGCCTGCAAGGAGCAGCCTCAACTCATCCCGAAGACCTTCATAAAACTTGTTCGTCTTCATTTCCTCATCTTCCACCAAAAACCCTGCATAGTGGCCCAATCTAGTGAACTCGTGCAAGTACTCGTCCACCGAGCTTTCGCCTTGAGTTAACTTCAAAAACTGGTTCTGCAACGCAATGCGTTGGGTAGAGGGAATATATCTCTGAAGAAACGACTTTGAGAACTCCGCCAAAGTGATCTCGGTAATATCCTTACCTTCCAACTTATGCGCTTCCTGTTCGGCCCTACAAAGCTCTGCTTCTCCGTTAAGGAGAAAGGTGGCTAGGGTGACCATCATAGCTTCTTCCATTGATGTCGCCTTTAGAGTTTTTCTAACTGTTGACAGCCAGTCCTCCGCCTCCGTTGGGGATCCATTCCCCGAAAAGGTTGGAGGAGGGAAATTTAGAAAGTGATGAAGTTGTTGATCACGCACTCGCGCAACAACTACTCGCTCTACTCGACATTCCACCCTTGGCTCCACCGCAGGTTCCACTGCAGCCATTGGTATAGGGATCTCCACCCTCGGTTCCACTGCAGGTTCCACTGCGGCAGCTGCCACCAGGGCCACTTCCGGAGTAGGCATAGCAGGCTGTGCAAGTCTTTGAGGTTGAGTGTTGATCATCGCTAAGACCGCTTCAGCGATTAACCTGATCATCTCAGCAGGAGGAGTGGTCGCTGGCACCTCAGCGGACGCACTACTTTCAGCGGTGTTACGGGGTCGAAACTGCCCCGCAACACTCCTAGTCACCTATAATCGTGCAATACACAATTTAGTGACCGAAAACATAGCAAACAACAATCATGGAACGCTCAGGTTCCGCAAACAAGTGTGTTTTTCCATTCCTAAGTAGACATTCTTATTAGTTTTTTTGTCGTTTTAGGTGAATGCACATCCCGTGCACACCACCCCATAAAAGAAATTCATCCCGAATTCGCTAAACTACGGATCGACGCCCTAAGTCCGATACCAAATTGCAACACCCTGCCAGTACAAATAATATAACAGTAGGTCCGGCCGGGACCCCACGCCATACTATACACACTAGCTAGGCATTATAAGGTGATAAACAGAAAAGAACAACAACTACACGAGAGTATAAACAGCGTAAGCGGAAGCATTTGGATTAAACATCTTTAGAATTGCCCACTATCCCAGGAATGAAACAAATAGAGTTACGGCCTTAAGGCCTTACATTTAACAAATGTATAGAAACTCAAAACATACATCGGCACGCAGGTCGGCAATACATGTAAAGCAGAAAAGAGGTTGGCCTTCAAGGGCCAACACAACAAAAGGGCCACCGCCCGCTATTTCCCGCTGGGCTCACCTGCACCTGCAACCAACATCCAATAAGAGGTAAACGAGGGTCAGCTATGAGCTGACCACAAACTGCGTAACGATCCCACCCCCCCCCCCCCCCCCCCCCCCCCCCCCCCCCCCCCCGTCCATCTAGACGGCTCAGGGGCGGGTCACCGCTAACCTGCAAGCAAGCCGTACATGCAACATGTAATAATATAAAGAAAGTGCAAACTACACTACACAATGTGAGGTTTCAAGCACAATCAATCTTCTAGGTTAAGCATCAAGAAAAGGGGAACCTAGGTATGTACATGATGTTGGTTGGGTTCACCCGAAGGTTCCTGATGAGTCCCATTTATATACACATATTTGGACTCATCTGGGCTAGTTTTCACGCACTTGCACTTCATTTTTAATTCATTAATGCTTATATTTCACTTGTTCACTCTTCTCACACTAAGTGCACTTTTAGGCCCGTTGTGGTGTGCAATTGCATGCTTTGTTGTTGGGGGCAAGCACAATGTGCTCCCCATTCATTTTCTGTGTTTATCAAGTGTTAGAGGTGTTTTCCCAGCTGTTTTATCTTGTATACAGGTGGTCGGATCATCCAGTTTTCCCCCAGAATTCATGATTGTGTGCAACACACGATCATGTGTTTCCTTGACGCACGGACGGTTGCGGTCGTGCGTTCTCATTTGGGTAGAAAATGGGAGATCTGAGTTTGGTCGTGCGTTTTGACGCACGGGTGGAATTGCCCGTGCGTGAGTAAAACGCACGGTCGCCTGTTTCTTTCTGTTTTTAGCTTTTCTGAATTTACCCGTGCATTTTGACGCACGGGCGGATTTGCCCGTGCGTGAGTAAATTGCACGGGCGGCGCAGCTTCGTCTTCACGCCAGTTTTTATCATTAATTATCGCACGGTCGTGCGTTCGACCGTGCGTGACCAATTTCTGACTGTTTTTCCCTAGAAGGATCGACCTTCTTTCTCGCGCCCAGAGCTCTAGTTCCGCGCCATTTTCGCCGCTCCATCACCGCCCACCTTCGGGAGGAGCTCCGGACGCCATTCTCTTGCAAATCTCAAGCTGGAGCATCCTCTAGGCCTCCTCCATTGTTCGTGCACCTCCAAAGCTTCATTGTGAGGGATTCAGTGCTGCACTTGTGAAGTTCTCCGGTGAGATCGTGGCCAAAGAAGATTGACGGAGAAGACGGAGAAGACAGGTATAATAGAAGAAGGTGACAGCTCTTCCGGACCCCGGACGGCAGTTGGAGCCCGAGCCCGGACAAGGATTGACAACCCTAGATTCCGGCCGTGAAACTCCGATGAGTCTCCGTGCTTTGGTTGTAATCTCAACCTCCTTTACATTGTAGTGTGTTATTCCTTAATTATTTGGGTGTATGAACAATGTTTGCTAAACCTTGTTATGATATTTAGTATTTCATGTCTATGTGAAATTGATATGTGTGGTTTATGCAAGTGAGGAGCGCCCCATTACATCCTCCATCCCGCTGTCATGTTCGTGTGCCGCACTAGCAATTGCTAGTGGCGTGCTTGTCGACGAGGTGCTTGCGACCCTCATTCTGTAAGACTACTCGTCCATCCGCCAAGCTAAGCGGTGCTAACGGCCCGTGTAATCCACCTCGACTCCGCCGGTGCAAACCATTCCATCTGCTTGCCTTCTCGTCCATCCGCCTAGTGAAGCGTGGCATAGCGGCCCGTGTAATCCATTCGCCTAACGAAGCAGCGCGCTCAAGGCCTGCACAGTTCGATTCCGCTTGCCTACTCGTCCATCCGCCCTTGTGAAGCAGCGCGCTCAAGGCTTGACTAGTCTCCATCCCGCCAAGCGAAGCATTGCATAGGAGTAGTTGTAGTTATTTTCTTTTATTTTCCAAAAGCCAAATCAACTCTCCCGCATTCCATCCGACTTAAGGACTTCAATCTCAAGTCCCTCCTCAAAAGTAAACTCCACCTTACTGTGTTCCTTGAGAGATTCGATACTTGGGGATTTACTTCCTCATATTATTACTTGAACGATCGGTACACTGCCGTTTTGTGCCGCAGTCTTGCTACCGCCTATAGTGGTGTGCTAAAATTTGCGCATCAGTTCCCCACAACCGACTAAGCAACCGCATGAGGCTAACATAACATCCATTCATCACAAACACTCCACCCTAAGGGCATAGCCTTAGGTGGGGAAAAAGAGCTTTTGGTCGGTCTAGGTAAGACACCTTCCACGACCTCTCCCATGATCACACAGCTTACATGAGGAAGGGACCTCTCACCGATCGTCATGGAAACGGGTTCGGTTCAGCTTTGCCCGTGCTCTAACCGTCGCGATCTATCGCACGACGCGGGTACGACTTCACCTCGGCCCGTAAGGGTTTAGCACATCAAGTGCCCACATAATTAAACTACGCATCTAATCCTTTCACGCAGACTTAGACTTCGCAAATAACAACCAAGGAGGAGATACAAGACCACTCCTCTTCAAATCTAGTGGCGAAGGTTTGCATTCAACCACCCAAGCAAGGGGCTTTCGTTAGGCTCTTAAAAGGCACCTAAAACTCAAGTCCCGAAACACAATAGAAGATCTCACGGAGACATTCTCCGGCACGCATTCTAGGCATAACCTAAATGCAACGTCGCAATCCAAGCATCACCGATCCGGGCTCACGACCACGAATAGGCTTCACACAAAATGCCTAAATCCGCACGACTACCGGATTTCTAAATGCAATATGCCGGGGACAGACACAATCGACCCGGAGTTCCGAAGAACTGGAGGAAATCCTACACTTCACCCATTTGGTGAAAGGGATTCCTCATGCAAGCATAGAAAAAGGAATGAGAGGACAAAACATGTCCTAAGACCGGGAGGAAGGATCGTTACCCTTGGAGCTTTCTTCTTTGCCATAGGTCTGAGATTTCACTCGGATAGAAAGTTTTGCAACGGCCTACACTTTCCAGATCTGAAAACGGCTCGCGAATCCGAGCTCCGAAGCTCCGGCAATGGCAGAAGACGACTCCTTCTTCTTCCTCTCTGTCGCTGTTTTTCTCTCGGCTTCCGTCTTTTCACGCTTGAAGAAGATAAGGGTTATGAGTTAAAGGGAGCCTATATATAGCCCTCTGGACAAACCCTAAAATAACCCAGAAACAAATCCCAACCTTTGGATTTAAAGATCTGGATCTGACGGCCGCAAAAACAAAGTCACGGGTCTGCTAATTCGCAAATCGCGGATTCTGTCTGCGTTCGACGAATGGCGGACTGCGTTCGACGAATGGTGGACTGCTAAGCCTGCATTCGACGAACGGCTGCTAAGCCTGCTTTCGACGAACGGCTGCCTGCATTCGACGAACGGCGGGCTGCGTTCGACGAACGGCTGCTAAGCCTGCGTTCGACGAATGGCGGACTGCGTTCGACGAATGGCTGCTAAAACAAATCTGCACAAAAGCGCACGGTCAGCGGCGGAGCTGGGCGGTGAAGAAGGAGGCGAAACACTGCAGAAAATGTGAGAGTTGAGCGGAGCTGGGCGGAGTCGGATGGTCGATCCCGACCTAAAATCGCGCATGTCTATTTATAGACGGAGCAAAATTAAATAACGCGCGCGATCAGGCGCACGACCAATGGTCGTGCGCGAAGGAATGCCTATGATCGTGCGCGAAGAACTTGTAGCTCGATCCAAATCTGCACAAAAGCGCACGGTCAGCGGCGCACGACCAGTGGTCGTGCGCGAAGAAGGCCAATGATCGTGCGTCGTCGCTCGATCAGGGAAGGGAATTAATGCACGACCAGTGGTCGTGCGCCTGGTCGTGCGAGAAGGAAAATGCACGATCAGAGGCTTTTTCGACCGAAAATCCCCCAGGACCCATCCCGAGTGTCGCACAACCCTTGGACTTGCATGAAAATATACTAGACCACAGAAATACATGAAATCACACCAAGATGGGGCATAAATGTGCACTAAGCAATGAAATGGGCAATGTGATCAAATAGAATTGAAAATAGGCCTAAAGTGAAGTGCAAGTGCATGAAAACTAGCCCAGATGAGTCCGGAAATCACTATATAAACTGGACTCATCACCTACTTACAGACAACCAGCATGCTCCTCCACCATCACCAGTTTATATCTCTCCAGAAACCTACCAATCTCTTTCCCCTGTCTACCAAGACCCTCCTAATCTGAATGAGAACCTCACACCTCCACCTACACCTGCCTCTACCTCTCATTCTACACCCTCAATGGATATTGAACAAGCAATAGCAAAGGCAGTAGGGCTGGCTTCCAGCACCTTTGATTACCTAATGGCTACTCAATCCAGAAGGTTTAATAAAAAGTATTCTCAGATGGAAAGTGAGATACTTAATTCAAGAGGGTCCATCATGGCTCTGAAGGAATTTGTGTCCTCCTCCATGGTCACTAAAGAGTTCTTAACCTCTTTTATCAGCAAGGTTAAGAAGGGGGAGAATATTCAGGAGGAGGAAAGGTCAGTCCCAGATAACATTGACCAGGTGAAGGATAAGGATGTGGAAAATCCTAATACACTTACTGTATTTCAAACACCTGTTGCAAATGTTCAGGGGAAGCATCATACAAGTCCTCAAGAAGATCCAGCATAAGATGATGAAGTACTGCCTGTAGTAAATCAGGGGGAGCTACCATCAACTCAGGGGGAGCTCCTTGCAGATGATCTACTACTAGATGAAGTATCAAGAATTGCAAAAGAAGCTGCTCAGGGTGCTGAGAAAGAGGCATAGTCTCAGGGGGAGCTTCTCAAAGATGATAAAGAAGCTGAAAGGAATCTTGAAGAAGATGAAGAACCTCTTGCATTTACTGCAAGGAAGGTCATACCAAAAGTATTTTCAAGGAAAAGGAAAACTCCTGATAAGGAGCATTGAATTCTCAGGTATCTTGTCAAATGGACATGGTGAACAATATATTTACTTGACAATGAAAGAAATGGCATGTGATTTTGTTCTATCATATCATGTTGTCTATAAAAGTCTTGTTTGTATTTGTACTTGTATTAATATCAAAGTTTGTGTAAGATCACTTTAAAACAAACTATAAAATTTATTAAGATAAATCTGAGGAGATTATTGGGAAAAACCTCTTTTGATTTAACTTAACAAATTAACTATAAGTGATTTTACTTCTTAGGTTTATTACCCACATTGTATAGTAAGGGTAATCTGGTCATTAGATGTCTTAGGTTGTCACACTCAACTTAGAGGGTCAAGATCAAGTCAAGATAAGCTTAAATTCAGTTAAGTTAAGACTTGCGTCGAATACAAGTCGACGCAACTTTGACTTGATATCGACGCAACTCTGAGTTGATGTCAAAGCAGATCATTCAGCCTGTCGAAGTAGATCATTCAGCCTGTCGAAGTATAAGTCAAGTCGACGGAACGTCGAAAGGAACTTGACGCAGAAGATAGAGCTTGTATAAGCCATCTAACAAGTCGACGCAACGTCGACTGCAATTCGACGCAGAAGTTAAGAGATCAAGTCGAAATGCTTCAACTCGACGGGTATGTCGATAAGGTATCGACGTAACGTCGACATCTGAGTTCATCCAAAGCTAAGAAGAAATTCAAAGTCACGTTGATAAGAACTCAGAGGTGCGTCGACATGAAGGTTGATGAAGTCGACGCAATGTCGAATACAGTCAGAAAAAGGAATCTTTCCCAGCTATCCTTTTGGGGCCTTTTTAGAAGGACCACCATGCTAGAGGTAGTTCTCTAATGGCTCGTTTGTTGCCAAGAATAGAATGAAGCATTCCAGGACACAACAAATCACTTTTGGAAGCTATTCAAAATGGATTGACGGGCAACATCATACAACAATGGAACTACTAAAAGTGGTGAGAGAAAAAGGATCAAGCAAAACAACCCTTGCAAACCATCACTATCATAAGTAAGGGTTTATTATTTCAGATCCAGTGAAATCAACAGAGAAGCATCAACAAAGCTTCTGAAGAATTCAGAAAACACAATTCTCTTCTTCTCCCTCTCTTTCTTTCTCCTTCTATTTTCTTTCACTTGTACAGAGTTTTAAGAATCCCTCTACCAAAGGATTCAGTGGTTCAAGATCTCCTTATCAAAATATCTGAGTGGTTCAGAATCTCCTTATCAAAATATCTGAGTGGTTCAAGATCTCCTTATCAAATGATCTTTGGTTCTAAGAGTCTCCTTATCAAAAGACTCAGGCACAGGTTGTGCAATCCTACCAGGGAGGTAGAAGATAGGACTACCCACATTTTGGGGAACCTCTATAAAAATCTTGTGTCTTCTGTGTTGTGCATTTTCTGTGATGTCCATTTTATAGCTTGTTGTTTTTCTACTTTATATTTACAACACTTATTTATTATGTGTGGGTTTTGTTCAGTGCATAATATCTTAGAATTTTTATTGTATGCATAGTTAGGGTAAAAACATTTAAATCTTTATTCACCCCCCCCCCCCCCCCTCTCTAGAGAATTCTCAGAGGCACACTGTGAACTTTCACCCAACATCTCTTATATTCAAATTGTATATGACAGTGAAGAGGGTGAATGAGATAGGATGCACAACACCAAGGAGAACAGAGGAAAATGACAATATTTTATCATTAAGAATAGGACAATTGAAGGAGTCTTCATCTCAGAAGCTCCAACTGTTGTCTACAACCCTGTATTCGCCGAGTGGGTCCCAGGGCCCCAGGGGCCAGATGGCAAGACATTAGCCCAAGAGTCCTCGGGCGAGAGAGGCCCCATTCGCGGGGCACTCGCATGGTAACAAAGTGTGTATCAGTGGCCGGGCTAGTGAGGGGAGGCAAGGCCTCACCCGCTGAACGTACCGAGTACCTGGCGAGTGATGTCCTCGTGAATCACTTGCCCGGTCGAATACAACGAGAAAGGAGCCTGGCGAGTGGTGCCTTCACGGACCACTCGCCCAGAAGGCTTAGGGGGAAATGACCTAGATACCCCTTGTGGGCTGCCAATAGCCCTTCAGAACAGCGGAGTTAGGCTGTTAGCAGACCAATTTGGGGTGCGATTAGTAAAACCAAAAGGCGGATTCATGCTATTTGCAGACCAGCCTAGAAAAATCTATAAATAGACCCTTAAGGGCACCTTGGAGGAGATCAGATCTTTTGAGCTCTCTCCTCCAGGCTATTTTCGGATTTGGCTGTTAGTGCCCTCCAAGGTGCCCGACTGAGCATTGGTTTGGGAGGGGAAGCTCTCTTAGATCTTCTGGGTGTGTGGCGGGACCTCCTCGCTACAACTTTGGGTCTGTTCCAGATTTTTCATCCAAAGTCAGGAGAGTTTAGTGAGAGAGAAGTAGGCACGGGCTACACCCCCCAGTGGGTCCGAACTCTAGAGACCGGTTGCCGGTTTCAAAATTTTGGTGCGGTGAGCGTGGACCGTAGCCAGTGCAAGAAAATCTCAAGCTGAGCTTGATGGCAGGAAATGGAAGAGACGGCTCCGACCCAGGTCACTCGCAGCCACTAGAAGCAATGGAGTGGCTGGATATGTTTGAGAATTTCAAGCGGGAGGCGAGACACCTGTGCGAGACACCTGTGGTTCCGGTGGTTCCGCCCTAGCAGATTGGCGAGAACGCTCCGGGCCAGCGGCTTGGGAAGGAGGTAGCGGCGGAGGCAAGCGCGCGAGATCTCCCTGGGCGGCATCTATTCAGCTGCCTGGCAAGTGTGGAGGTGTGTAAGCTAACTCCGTGCGAGAGGACCAATCACCGAGCAGGGGAAGGGAGCCCCTTCTATTAGCTGATCCTCTCGGCCCCGGTTCCAGAGGGGTTCAGAGGGCCAGATATGTCTTACTACACCGACAAAGATGATCCAGTCCTGCACCTGCAATGGTTTGAGGACATGGTCTCGATCCTTCCAATGACATATGCCTTTAAGTGCCGGCTCTTTGCCACCACTCTGAAGGAGAAGGCGAGGGACTGGTTCCACCAGCTCCCCGTAGGTTCCATCTACGCTTTCGAGGACTTGCGTCGGAGCTTCAGGTTGCGTTTCTCAACGTCAAAGAAGAGGAAGAAATATGCAGAGGCGCTTTTCAAGATCAAACAAGGGCTTGGGGAGTTGTTGGCCCATTACGTGGACAGGTTCCAAGAAGAGGTCCTGCAAGTGCAGAAGGTGCCAGGGTTCACCCTCCAACTAGCCTTTATAGTGGGGCTTCGGGAGGGGTTCTTCAAAATGGACTTGAAGTGGAAGGCCCCTCTATCCTTCGAGGAGATGATGGAGCGGGCGGCAGAAGAGATTGAGGGAGAGGCCGCCAACCCCGAGTTTGCAAAGAGGTTGGCAAGGCTGAGCGAGCCAAAGGTGAGGCACCAGGAGGGAAGAAGAAGGGATGAACTCAGAGGTCAGGGTTTTGGGGGCAGCAGTGGGATTAGGGGTATCAGGAGCCCAATAACCGGCTGGCTTGGAGGCCCCATGAGGGACCGGTGAGAGGTCAGGAAAGAGATTACCAGCGAAGGGGGCTGGGGAGGGCCAATCATCCGGGTGGAGGCAAGGTCCTAGACCACCTCACCCCCCCTCGAGAGCAAACCATGGTGGTAGGTCGGGGAAGAGGAGGAAGAGGAAGAGGAGGACGATGGGGTAGGGTGGCGTTGCCCTATTGTGATTTCCATTAGGAGGAAGGTCATGCGATGAACACCTGCCCAGAGTTTCTGGATATGAGGGGAAGAGGTCAGCAGCAGCAGCGACCTGTAAGGATGGAAGAAGTGCTACCCGGAGAAGAAGAAGATGGATGCGAAGACAGGAGAGATGTAGGAGCCAGGGGAGGGATCAGAGTGATCCATGGTGGGGTGGGAATAGAGGCGACTCGCAAGAGAAGCTTCCAGGCGATGTTCCCGAGGAGCGTCGCGTCGACCTCCCAAACCCCACCCCCTTCGGAGAAGCTCACCTTCTCATCAAAAGACATGCCAGACTTCGAAGACCCATTCTATGACGCCTTGGTGATCCAGACGGCGATCGAAAACTTCACGGTCTCCCGAATCTTGGCCGACAATGGGAGCTCCGTGAATGTGATTTTCAAGAAAGCCTTTGACGCGTTGGAGGTGGAAGCGAAAAGAGTGCAGGCCTCAGATGGACCCCTATTTGGGTTTTCAGGGGAGAGGAAATAGGTCGAGGGAGGAGTTGGCCTCCAGGTAATGTTGAGAGGGGTCCCCAGGAACTGTCGGTTTGTCATCGTTGACGCTCCAAGTATCTACAATGCCATATTTGGACGCCCTCTCATAAGCACCTTCCGGTGTGTTAACTCGTCCTTCCACCGGTGCTTGAAGTTCTGCGGTGGAGGAGTCCAGGTCCGGATCTGGGGGGATGCGAAGGTGGTGAGGCAATGCTACATGACTGCCGTCAACACAATCTCCTGGATGGAGGTGACTGAGAGAGTGGACAGAGAGATGAAGGGGCCGGAGGGGCCAGGAGGAGAAAGTAAGGAAGGAGAAGGAGAGAGCAACATCCCAGGAGAGGAGAGGGAAGTGGCTCCGGAAGAGCGTGACGAGCCGATGGAGGAGGAAGCTGCGGTGGAAGAGGAGACCCTTCCCGAGGGAAGGGAGGCAAGGGGCAGATGGGAAGAGCTGGCCCGTCTTGAGGCTGCTGAAGAAGTGGTCAAGATGGAGGTCACCACCCAAGAGGGGAAAGTGGAAAAGGTATGGATTAGCGGGGGCCTTGGCCCGGAGGACAGGAAGAGGATGCTAGAGTGCATCCAGAGGAGCGTGGACATCTTCGCATGGGGCGCAGTGGACATGTCGGGCATCGATACAGACGTGGCCTGCCACCAACTCAACCTCAAACCAGGGGCCCGCCCCATCAGGCAGAAGAGGAGGGCCATCACCGACAAGCTGGAGGGGCCGATCCGCGAGGAGGTGGAGTAGCTCCTCAAAGCAAGTTTTGTATCAGAGATCCAGTATCCAGGTTGGGTCTCCAATGTTGTCATGGTGAAAAAGGGCGATGGACGCTGGCGTATGTGTATCGATTTTTCTCTATTAAACAAATCCTGCCCTAAGGATTGTTACCCCTTGCCTCGAATCGACGCGCTGGTTGACTCAGCCGTCGGTTTCTCTGTAATGTCTTTCTTAGATGCTTTTTCAGGTTATCATCAGATTAGGATGCATCCTCCGGACGTCAAAGACGTCTCCTTCATCACAAGAGAAGGGTGTTATAGCTATAAGATGATGTCATTCTGACTAAAGAACGCAGGGGCGACATACCAAAGAATGATGGACCGGGTCTTCCGGGAGCAGAGAGGAAGAAACTTGGAGGTTTACGTGGATGACCTCATGGTGAAGAGTAAGAGCGTGAGCTCTCACCTCCAAGACCTCGAGGAGACCTTCACCACTCTGCGCAAGTACAAGATGTGGTTGAACCTGTGAAGTGCGTATTTGGGGCCAGCAAGGGGAAGTTTATGGGTCACCTTCTTACCCCAGCAGGGGTGGAACCTATCCCGGACAAAGTTAAAGCCATAATGGAGTTGGGATCGCCGCAAAACACTAAGGAAGTCCAGCGCCTAACTGGGAAGCTCGCGGGGTTGAGTAGGTTTTTATCCCGAGCTGGGGAGAAATGCTCCCCCTTCTTCAAAGTATTGCGTTGCAATCAGAAGTTCGAATGGACGAAAGAATGCGAGGAGGACTTCCAGGCTCTGAAGAGCCAACTCACCAAGGCTCCGCTGCTCCAAGGTCCCGAGGAAGGAGAGGACCTAGCCTTGTATCTCGGAGTCGGGGCTGAAGGCGTGAGCTCTGTCTTGGTCCAGGAAGAGGGTAGGAAGCAGCTGCCCATTTACTATGTGAGCAAGGTTTTGAGGAAGGCGGAGCTCAGATACCTGATTTTGGAAAAGCTGTCCTTCGCTCTAGTCATCTCGACCAGGACGCTCATGCCGTATTTCCAGGCCCACTCGATCCAAGTAGTGACTGACCATCCCCTTTGCAAAATCTTTTAGGGGGTAGAGCACTCGGGGAGGCTCGCGAAATGGTCGATGGAGTTAAGTGAGTTAGACATCACTTTTGTCCCTCGGTTGTCGATGAAGGCTCAAGCGGTCGCAGATTTCATGGCGGACTACGTGGTCGAAATGGAAGAGGACCAAACCCCTCGTCACGTCCCCTCGAAGCTTTTAGTCGACGGGGCCTCAGGCAAGAACTACTTAGGAGGAGGTGTGGTGTTGGAAAGCCCTCATGGGGTGAAGATTGAACAAGCACTAGTGATACATTTTCCCGTCACCAACAACCAGGCGGAGTACGGGGCAGTGATCGCCGACCTATGTCTGGCCCAGGAGTTGGGGGTTCATGATGTGGAAGTCCTTACCGATTCAATGGTGATAGCCTCGCAGATTAAGGGTGAGTTTGAGGCAAGGGAGCCCACCCTCATGAGGTATCTAGCCAAAGTAGGGGGTCTCATCGGAGTATTCAAAACCTTCTCCATCAGGCACATACCAAGGGAAGAGAGTGCCTCTGCGGATTGGTTGGCCAAAGTCGGTCCTCGGGTTGGAGGAACCTTGACAGATCTATTCCGCCCTTCGATTGAGGAAGGGGAGCTCATGGACATAGAACATCGGACCTCGTGGAAGGACCCTTTCGTGACCTTTCTAGCGACGGGCAAGTTTCCGGAAGAGGTCCCAGATCAAAGGCGTTTTAGATACAAGTCTGCCTACTACGTGCTTCATGAAGGGGACATGTATCAGAAGACTCTCTCTGGACTTTGGCGCGATGCGTCTCAGAGGAAGAATCCCCGAGGGTTCTGGAGGAGGTTCACTCCGGTGAATGTGGCAGTCATTCGGGGAGCAGGACATTGGAAGCAAGGATAATGAGGCAGGGGGTACTTCTGGCCGACCCTGAGCAAGGACGCGGCGGTGTTCGCCAAGCAATGCCGGAAGTGCCAGCTATTCGCTCCACTTCAACTTTTGCCGGCTCAGAGGCTAAGGAGCATCACGGCGCCCTAGCCCTTCGCCATATGGGGGATGGATCTGGTAGGACCTTTCCCTCAGGCCAGTGGGCAAAGAAGATTCCTCTTGGTCATGATTGACTACTTCTCGAAGTGGTTGGAGGTCAAGGCACTAGCCAAGTTCACCTCCCAAGTGATCCGCAATTTCGTATGGGGGGAGATCATCTGCCGACACGGGCTTCCGCAGGCCATCGTCACAGATAACGGTCCCCAATTCGCCAGCGAAGAATTCATCAGCTTCTGCAGCCAGCTGGGTATAGACCTCAGGTTCGCATCCGTCCATCACCCCAGGAGTAATGGGCAGGTGGAGGCAACGAACAAGATCATAGTAAACCTACTCAAAAAGAAGGTGGAGAACTTGAAGGTAATTGGGTGGAGCAACTTCCCTCGGTTCTGTGGGCTCTAAGGACTACCCCCAACACCTCCATTGGTGAGACCCCCTTCAAGCTCTCTCATGGTTGCGAGGTCGTCATTCCCATGGAATTTTAAGTCAAGACGTCGCGGATAAGGGCCGCCTCATATGGTGATGAAGAATGGAGATCAGGAAATGAGGAGGAGCTACGGCTCTCCTTGGATCTGATTGAGGAGGCGAGATCTTGCCGCCATTCGTTAAGAGGAAGTCAAGCGGAGGATGGCCAAATACTTTGAGAAACACGTCCAGATCAAGCAATTCGAAAAGGGGGACCTCGTGTTGAAAAATGTCGACGTGGCCGGAAGATCAGCCGCGGTAGGAAAGCTCAATCCTAATTGGGAGGGCCCCTATGTAGTGGAAGAAGCCTTAAAGTCAGGGGGATATCGCCTCTAGAATATGGAGGGCGAGTCTGTTAGTCATACGTGGAGTGGTGACGACTTGAAACGTTTCTATCCTTAGGTCCATATAATGAGAATACCTATGTTTTGTATTTTATCTTTCTTACGCATACGGGGATAAATGACTTGTAAGATGTTGATAAAAAGTCTTCAAAGTGTTGAAACCGACAACTTGGTGAACAAGACTCGGTCTCTGTGGAGTTCGGGGCCCTCAGCAAGCTGAGGGGCGACCAAAACTTACTCCCCTCAAGGGAGAGCTCTAGGTTGAAGGTTGAGGCACTATGAACTGGACCAAGGGCTCGACGAGGAGGTCCCACCACATACCCGGAAGATCTTTAGAGCGCTTCCCCTCCCAAGCCAATGCCGGGCTTGGGCACCACTGGAGGCTCTCCTCACCCCACTAGAGAGAGACCTGGGGAGGGAGAGGGAGAGAGAGCTAGCCTAGGATAAGCTTGCCTCCAAATGATGCCCCCTTGGTCCTATTTATGGGATTTTAGGATTTAGGCTGCAAATAGCCACTAACTGGTCCGCGAAATTACCAAAATACCCTCGGAAATGGCCTGCGGATAGCCAAATCCCGCTGTTCTGGAGCGCTAAACGCAGACCAACCCCTCCCCCCGGAACTGGGCGAGAGGGGGTACCTCGCGGGACTCGGCGAATCCCCTAGTTGGGGCTGGGCGAGATCCAGGGGTCGCCCCCCTGCTGGTCTCACCCCCCTGCTGGGGCTGGGGCAAGGGGGGCCAGAGGCCTCCTCCCCCTGCCCCCCTGCTGGGGCTGGGCGAGACCCAGCCAGGGCGGCCCCCTGCTGGTCTGGCCCCCCACGGCTGGGGCTGGGGCAAAGAGGGGGCCAGAGGCCTCCTCCCCCTGCCCCCTGCTGGGGCTAGGCGAGACCCAGCCAGGGCAGCCCCCTGGCTGGTCTCCCGCCCCCCTCTTGCTCGCCTCCTTCATGGGTGGGGCGAGCGGGGGGTCTCTACCTCTACCGCTCGCCCTCCTCTCTCCCTGCTCTGGTCTATATTAAAAGACGGTGCTCCAAAATACCTCTTGCGTCCCGAGGACTTACTCGGCGAATACAGGGTTGTACACAATCTCCGCTCTTTTCGAGCGAGGTACACGCTCGGAAAGAAATGTCCAACCCTGTATATTTGACGAGTGGCGCTGGAAACCCGACTAACGGAGCTTCCTCGAGAAAGAACATAAAGCCCCCTCGAGAGGTCCTCCAACCCTACCGACTAGCGGGAGCCCGGCTAACGGAGCCACCTCGGGGGAAAAAACACTTACCCTCCTCGAGAGGTCATCCAGCCCTACCGACTAGTGAGAGCCCGGCTAGCGAAGCCATCTCGGGGGAAAAACACTTAGCCTCCCCGAGAGGTCATCCTATCCTGCCGGCTAGTGAGAGCCCGGCAAGAGGAACCACCCTGGGGAAAAATACTTAGCCTCCCCGAGAGGTCATCCTATCCTGCCGGCTAGTGAGAGCCCGGCTACCGGAGCCATCTCGGGGGAAAAACACTTTGAAAACTTCCGGCCACCGAGCGGTCCTCGGCCCTGCCAGCTTGATGGGAGCCTGGACAGCGGGTCTGCTCGGTGCCAACCTTCGAAACCTTTGTAACCTGCCGCCGAGTGAGCCTTCAAACCTGCCAGCTAGATGAGAGCCTGGTCAGCGGGTCTGCTCAGGGCCAACCTTTGAAATCTTTGGAACCTGCCGCCGAGTGAGACTTCGGACCTGCCAGCTAGATGAGAGCCTGGACAGCGGGTCTGCTCGGGGCTAACCTTTGAAACTCTTAGAACCTGCCGCCGAGTGAGCCTTCGGACCTGCCAGCTAGTTGGGAGCATGGTCAGCGGGTCTGCTCGGGGCCAACCTTTGAAACCTTTAGAACCTGCCGCCGAGTGAGCCTTCAGACCTGCCAGCTAGATGAGAGCCTGGACAGCGGGTCTGCTCGGGGCTAACCTTTGAAACTCTTAGAACCTGCCGCCGAGTGAGCCTTCGGACCTGCCAGCTAGATGAGAGCCTGGTCAGCGGGTCTGCTCGGGGCCCACCTTTGAAAGTTTTGGAACCTGCCGCCGAGTGAGCCTTCGGACCTGCCAGCTAGATAAGATCCTGGACAGCGGGTCTGCTCGGGGCCAACCTTTGAAACCTTTGGAACCTGCCGCCGAGTGAGCCTTCGGACCTGCTAGCTAGATGAGAGCCTGGTCAGCGGGTCTGCTCGGGTCTAACCTTTGAAACTCTTAGAACCTGCCGCCGAGTGAGCCTTCGGACCTGCCAGCTAGATGAGAGCCTGGTCAGCGGGTCTGCTCGGGGCCAACCTTTGAAACCTTTGGAACCTGCCGCCGAGTGAGCCTTCGGACCTGCCAGCTAGATGAGAGCCTGGACAGCGGGTCTGCTCAGGGCTAACCTTTGAAACTCTTAGAACCTGCCGCCGAGTGAGCCTTCGGACCTGCCAGCTAGATGAGAGCCTGGTCAGCGGGTCTGCTCGGGGCCAACCTTTGAAACCTTTGGAACCTGCCGCCGAGTGAGCCTTCGGACCTGCCAGCTAGATGAGAGCCTGGACAGCGGGTCTGCTCGGGGCCAACCTTTGAAACCTTTGGAACCTGCCGCCGAGTGAGCCTTTGGACCTGCCAGCTAGATGAGAGCCTGGACAGCGGGTCTGCTCGGGGCTAACCTTTGAAACCTTTGGAACCTGCCGCCGAGTGAGCCTTCGGACCTGCCAGCTAGATGAGAGCCTAGACAGCGGGTTTGCTCGGAGCCAACCTTTGAAACCTTTGGAACCTGCCGCCGAGTGAGCCTTCGGACCTGCCAGCTAGATGAGGGCATGGACAGCGGGTCTGCTCGGGGCCAACCTTTGAAACTCTTAGAACCTGCCGCCGAGTGAGCCTTCGGACCTGCCAGCTAGATGAGAGCCTGGACAACGGGTCTGCTCGGGGCTAACCTTTGAAACTCTTAGAACCTGCCGTCGAGTGAGCCTTCGGACCTGCCAGCTAGATGAGAGCCTGGACAGCGGGTCTGCTCGGGGCCAATCTTTGAAACCTTTGGAACCTGCCGCCGAGTGAGCCTTCAAACCTGCCAGCTAGATGAGAGCCTGGTCAGCGGGTCTGCTCGGGGTCAACCTTTAAAACCTTTGGAACCTGCCGCCGAGTGAGCCTTCGGACCTGCCAGCTAGATGAGAGCCTAGACAGCGGGTCTGCTCGGGGGCTAAGTATTTTTTGAAAAACTTTCAGTATATTGATCATCCGAGTACATGTGAGAACACTAGACATGGAAATGAAACATTACATTACATATGCTTAAAGGCAGAAGAACTAAGTATGGAGACCAAACTTGGTCTCCTACTCCCGGGCCTGGTCCTCCTCGACCTCTCCTGGTGGTTGATGTTGGTGCCTTGGATCCCTTGCCTTCTTCAGTTTCAAGAACTCAGGGTAGGCGGACGTCGCGTGACCCTCCTCAACGTGGAAGTCACAGTAAGGTAACCCCACTCGGATGCCCCTTCTTCCTCCCGTGCGGTTCCTTCTTCTTCTTTGGCCGATCGTCATGGTTTGCTGGGGCGGTGGAGGGGGTGTCCTCTTCCCCTGCCTCCACCTCGGGTGGTTGGATCTTTTCCTTTTGAAGTCCTCCCTTCTTTGCTCTCGCGGAGCCGACTTGCGGGCCTCTGCGCCCGTCGGGCTATCGGATGGCCGCCACCCAAGGTGGTCTCGCCTGCCAACATTCACTCGACTCCATTTGGGACGGGGTGAGTGGGGGTCGGATGCCTCCCCGCTCACCCCCTTTTGCGGCTGGACCAGAAGGGGTGTGGCGAACTGGGAGGGCGCCCCCCTCCTGAGCTCGCCCCCTTGCTGGGGCGGGGCGAGATGGGAGGGCGCCCCCCTCCAGATATTGCCCCCTTGCTGGGGTGGGGCGAGATGGGAGGGCACCGCCCTCCAGATCTCGCCCCCTTACTGGGGAGGGGCGAGATGGGAGGGCGCCCCCCTCTAGATCTCGCCCCCTTGCTGGGGTGGGGCGAGATGGGAGGGCGCCGCCCTCCAGATCTCGCCCCCTTGCTGGGGCGGGGCGAGATGGGAGGGCGCCCCCCTCCAGATCTCGCCCCCTTGCTGGGGTGGGGCGAGATGGGAGGGCGCCCCCCTCCAGATCTCGCCCCCTTGCTGGGGTGGGGCGAGATGGGAGGGCGCCGCCCTCCAGATCTGGCCCCCTTGCTGGGGAGGGACGAGATGGGAGGGCGTCCCCCTCCAGATCTCGCCCCCTTGCTGGGGCGGGGCGAGATGGGAGGGCGTCGCCCTCCAGATCTCGCCCCCTTGCTGGGGCGGGGCGAGATGGGAGGGCGCCCCCCTCCAGATCTCGCCCCTTGCTGGGTGAGCGGGGGTACGTCTCCTCCCCACTCTCCCCCTGCTGGCACCTCCATCCGGGACTGCTGGCTGAGAGTAACCTGCAAGAACTGCGTGACCTCCCGCTTGAAGTTTTCAAACATCTCCAACGTCACCCCAGCCACCGGGGGCTGCGAGTGACTTGGGTCGGAACTTCCTCCACCTCCGTCCATGGAGCTCATCTTGAGAGATTCTTGAATCGGCCACACTCCACGCTCACCGCACCAAAATGTTGAAACCGACAACTTGGTGAACAAGTTTCGGTCTCTATGGAGTTCGGGGCCCTCAGCAAGCTGAGGGGCGACCAACACTTACTCCCCTCAATGGAGATCTCTAGATTGAAGGTTGAGGCACTATGAACTGGACCAAGGGCTCGGCGAGGAGGTCCCACCACATACCCGGAAGATCTTTAGAGCGCTTCCCCTCCCAAGCCAATGTCGGGCTTGGGCACCACTGGAGGCTCTCCTCACCCCACTAGAGAGAGACCTGGGGAGGGAGAGGGAGAGAGAGCTAGCCTAGGATAAGCTTGCCTCCAAATGGTGCCCCATTGGTCCTATTTATAGGATTTCAGGATTTGGGCTGCAAATAGCCATTAACTGGTCCGCGAAATTACCAAAATATCCTCGGAAATGGCCTGCGGATAGCCAAATCCCGCTTATCTGGAGCTCTAAACGCAGAACAACCCCTCCCCCCGGAACTGGGCGAGAGGGGGTACCTCGCGGGGCTCGGCGAACCCCCTAACTGGGGCTGGGCGAGATCCAGGGGTCGCCCCCCTGCTGGTCTCGCCCCCCTGCTGGGGCTGGGGCAAGGGGGGGCCAGAGGCCTCCTCCCCCTGCCCCCCTGCTGGGGCTGGGCGAGACCCAGCCAGGGCGGCCCCCTGCTGGTCTCGCCTCCCACGGCTGGGGCTGGGCAAAGGGGGGGCCAGAGGCCTCCTCCCCCTGCCCCCCTGCTGGGGCTGGGCGAGACCCAGCCAGGGCAGCCCCCTGGCTGGTCTCCCGCCCCCCTCTTGCTCGCCTCCTTCATGGGTGGGGCGAGCGGGGGGTCTCTACCTCTACCGCTCGCCCTCCTCTCTCCCTGCTCTGGTCTATATTAAAAGACGGTGCTCCAAAATACCTCTTGCGTCCTGAGGACTTACTCGGCGAATACAGGGTTGTACACAAAGGTTGGCCCCGAGCAGACCCGCTGACCAGGCTCCCATCTAGCTGGCAGGGCCGTAGGCTCACTTGGTGGCAGGTTCTAAAGGTTCAAAGGTTGGCCCCGAGCAGACCCGCTGATTAGGCTCTCATCTAGCTGGCAGGGCCGTAGGTTCACTCGGTGGCATGTTCCAAAAGTTCGAAGGTTATCCCCGAGCAGACCCGTTGACCAGGCTCCCATCTAGCTGGCAGGGTCGTAGGCTCACTCGGTGGCAGTTCCAAAAGTTCGAAGGTTAGCCCCGAGCAGACCCACTGACCAGGCTCCCATCTAGCTGGCAGGGCCGTATGCTCACTCGGTGGCAGGTTCCAAAAGTTTGAAGGTTAACCCCGAGCAGACCCGCTAACTAGGCTCCCATCTAGCTGGCAGGGCCGTAGGCTCACTCGGTGGCAGGTTCTAAGGGTTCAAAGGTTAGCCCTGAGCAGACCCGCTGACCAGGCTCTCATCTAGCTGTCAGGGTTGTAGGCTCACTCAGTGGCAGGTTCCAAAATTTCGACGGTTAGCCCCGAGCAGACCCGCTGACCAGTCTCTCATCTAGCTGGCAGGGCCGTAGGCTCACTCGGTAGCAGGTTCCAAAAGTTCGAAGGTTAGCCCCGAGCAGACCCGCTGACCAGGCTCCCATCTAGCTGGCAGGGTCGTAGGCTCACTCGGTGGCAGGTTCCAAATATTCGAAGGTTAGCCCCGAGCAGACCCGCTGACCAGGCTCCCATCTAGCTGGCAGGGTCGTAGGCTCACTCGGTGGAAGGTTCTAAGGGTTCAAAGGTTAGCCCCGAGCAGACCCGCTGACCATGCTCCCATCTAGATAGCAGGGCCGTATGCTCACTCGGTGGCAGGTTCCAAAAGTTAGACGGCTAGCCCCGAGCAGACCCGCTGACCAGGCTCCCATCTAGCTGGCAGGGTCGTAGGCTCACTCGATGGTAGGTTCTAAGGGTTCAAAGGTTGGCCCCGAGCAGACCCGCTGACCAAGCTCCCATCTAGCTGCCAGGGTCGTAGGCTCACTCGGTGTCAGGTTCTAAAAGTTCAAAAGTTAGGCCCCGAGCAGACCCGCTGACCAGGCTCCCACCTAGCTAGTAGGGCCGAAGGCTGACTCGGTGGCAGGATGAAAAGTTTCAAAAGTTAGGCCCCGAGCAGACCCGCTGACCAGGCTCCCACCTAGCTGGCAGGGCCGAAGGCTCACTCCGTGGCGGAATGAAAAGTTTCAAAAGTTGGGCCTCGAACAGACTCGCTCACCAGGCTCTCAACTAGCTGGCAGGGCAGTAGGCTCACTCGGTAGAGGCCCATGAGGAAGGCAAGGTGGGAAAAATCCAACGTAAAAAGTTAACTCAGAACAACCCACTAGGGGGAGTGCTAATGGTGTCTATCATAAGAGCACTCACCCGTGAATGTAACTGTTCGAGGAAAGCACTCCCCTGGCGAGTGCACAGCGTAGGAATAGCCATCCCCAAGGGGTGCGAAAGTTTAACAGAGCGAGGAGGGTTCTCGGCGCAGTCCTTCTCCCGGCGGAAATCACCAAAATCGTAAGTCCTATAAGGGCAGGGACAAGTGCGTAAGGGTTGCGATCGTGTGGCACGAAAGTGCGAGAATATGCGAAATAATGTATGAGCGCGAGAGCTATCAGGTGATGACAGCGAGAAACGCAGGAAAGAGAGAATCACAATCACGTATGGAAGCAAAATTATTTTCATTTCATTCCATCAAAAGGGTTGCAAAAGGAGGGTTCTTGCAATACAAGTGAAGGAAGAAGAAAATAAAGTAAAAGTTTTCACGGGTGAGAGTCATGCTGCGGCGAGAGTCATGCTGCGACGAGAGAACATGTGGGTCAATTCATGGGCCCGCATCATGGCTCGCGCGGCCTCATGTGCGAGATTCTGAGTTGTCTCGGTATCATATATGGAAGCGCGCTCGCGGCTGTAGAGCGCGTAAGAGAGGCCGTAAGCATGGCCGCTGGTGGTTTCCTTTTCCATCCAGGACGGAGGGAGGGTGGAGATGGAGACCCGGTTGGCCCGCCGGTCCCATTGAACAAGGGGCTCGCCGGCCAAATCATCATACATCTCGCTGATGAGTCTGGTTTATACAGTGATTTCCGGCCTCATCTGGGTTTGTTTTAGTGTCATTGCACTTCAATTGTTGTTCATATATGCTTATATTGATATCACGGTGTATCTGCGCCTTTTGTGCAATCCTTCCCCCTTTGTGACATGTTTTTCTTATATATTACTGTATGCCTGTGTTATGGATCCGGTGGTGTGCACGGATCGGGGTCATATGTATTTTTCCTGCAGGTCCTGGGATCGCGTGAACGTTCGGGATGGTGCGGGGCAATTTTTGGCCTAGAAAGCCTCTGATCGTGCGCATTCCTTCGCGCACGATCAGGCGCACGACCAGTGGTCGTGCGTTAATTCCCTTCCCAGACAGAGCGACTGCGCACGATCAGAGGATTCCTTCGCGCACGACCACTAGTCGTGCGCCCCTGACCGTGCGTTATTTGCCATCTTTTTCTTTACTACATGTTGATTGCGCACGATCACAGGCATTTCTTGGCGCACGACCATTGGTCGTGCGCCACTGACCGTGCGCAGTGTTTATTCTGCTCCTTATTTAAACCGCTGCTCCGCGAAATAAGGGCATTGAGCACTGTTTTGGGGCGCGATTTCTCCGCGCCAGTCCGCCGTTTCACCTCTCCAAGTTCCTCTCATCCATTCCCCCCTTTGGGAAGGCTTCATCCATTGATCCTAAGGTCCATCTAGGATCCCGAAAGCATTCTCCGCCATCTACAGCCAGCATTCCATGAGGAGGACATCTCCATTGGGCGAAGCAGAAGTGACCCAGCTCTGAGAAGAAGACGGGCAACGGTTGGAGGTAGTGACAGCCTCTAAGCCCCGGAAGCAACCAAGGACTGAGCTCGGAGGAGGCGTGACGATCCCCCATTCCGGCCAAGATCCACGGCGAGGCTTCTCATCTCGTGGTTCCTTCTACCCCTTCTCCTTTTTTTGATATGTACTCTTCATTGTTGTAATGAACTAAGTGAACCTTTATTTGTCTATGAATGGGAGTTTGTTTATGATCTTGTTCCTTACTTGATGCTGTGTTGTGATGCACTCTGCACCCGCTCCACTTACACACACACGTTCTAGCACTCGCTCTAGCAAAAGCTGGAAGCGATAGCGAAGAGGTGCCTTCGACCCTCAACTCTCGCATTTGCACTCACCTCATCCATTTGCTCACCGGCCATCCGCTAAGCGAAGCATGGCATCGCGGCCTGCACTAAATCCATCCACCAAGCTACGCGGTGATTGCGACCCGCATAGTTTGTTTAGTTTTCTCATTCCTGTTCTATAAAACCAATCAAAATCCCTCTGTTTTTGTTTAACTTAGAAACCCTCATAATTAATCTCCTAACAGGCAAATCGTACTACCCAACTTGCGGTCCTTTGAGAACGATATTCGGGGAGCTACTCCCTACTTTTATTGCTTGACAACGACCGGTGCACTGCCGTCGTACCGCATTTCGTGCCCGCTAATTAGCGGTGTGGAAATAGCGTGTCAAGTTTTTGGCGCCGTTGCCGGGGACTGCAAGCGTGTATGATTTGTCTTTCTTGGGAAATTAGTTTAATGGTATTTTTGTTTTTGATATTTCTTTTTTTGGTGTAGTGTGCGCATGCATAGACAACATCCTGGTGAATTTGCAGCATTTGATCCTGAAATAAAGCGTACCCTACGGGCGCGTCTCCGTGCTGCCGCCACCATGGATGTCAATGGGAACCCGATCAATCCCGGGATGGGAGATGCACCAGGCGTTGGTCAGGCAGCTGACGAGAATGAAGTGGTTAGGTCGAGGCCAAGGACCATGAGAGATTACACCACGCCCACTGTGGGGAGTGTGTACCCCGGATTTGGCCCGGCTATTACTAACAACAATTTTGAGATAATGCCGGCCATTCTGAATATGATCCGCAATAATGCCCAATTCTCCAGGTTAACCAGTGAAGACCCCCATCTTCATCTAGCTGAATTTGCAGAGATTTGCGGTACATTTCGGTACGCAGGAATTGCTGATGAAACGGTGAAACTCAGGTTGTTTCAATTCTCCCTCCGCGACAAGGCGAAGGCTTGGCTCCACACAATACCACCCGGCGCAGCTACCACCTGGGACGCTCTGCAGACAAAGTTTTTGGCAAAATTCCACCCGGTGGACAAGGTTGTAAACTTGCGGAGAGAAATCGCAACTTTCCGACAACACGATCAGGAGACCCTTGCGGAAGCATGGGATAGGTTCACGGACCTCCTCCGGAAGTGCCCTCAGCATGAGCTACAACCTTGGAGCTTAGTGGAAATTTTCTATTTTGCAATCGAGCCCAATTATAGAGCCATGATTGATGCTGCTGCAGGCGGGACCCTGATGAACCATACTCCCGAGGACGCACTGAGGATTCTCCAGGACACTGCCATTCATAGTTCGTTCTGGACTGCTGGAAGAAACGCTCCAAGGAATGCTCGTGGACTCTTTGAGGTGAGCACGTCGGGCGCATCTGCCGAGGTGGCATCGGCGCCTTATGACAACGTCGTGCTACTTAAGAGGCCTGCCCTCCCTCCTGCCCCAGTAATGGCCATTTCGTGTCAAGGATATGGAAACCCCGGGCATCATGCATATGAGTGCCCCTCAGGTGAGCAACCTGCTGAATTAACTTTTGATGAAAGTGTAAATTATATGAATGATCAAAATCGGGGAGTACCATTTAACAACGCTTATAACCCGGCCGTGAGGAGTCACCCGAACTTCTCATGGAAACAAAACGTTCCTAGCCAACGATGGCAAGGAGGCTTGCATCAATTTGATGCGCAAGCCTCCGGTAGCCAACCGAGGCCACCACAACCCGGGTTTGCTCAAAATGCACCACTGCAGAGGAATAGCGCATTGGAAGAAATGATGGAAAAGTTTGTTGATCTGGCTCAATCAAATATGGCCAATCAAACTGCTTCAATGCGAAACTTGGAGACACAGCTAGGCCAATTGGCCCAGGTGCTCTCCGAGCGTACGCAAGGTGCTCTTCGAAGCAATACTGAAAAGAACTCGCGGGAGCAAGGTAAAAGCATTGCTGACGCGGATGGTGGTCAAGTGAGCCCTTGCGTTGTTGAATGTACTATCAATAATATTGAGGTTTCCACGCTTTGCGACTCTGGGGCATCTCGCAATATTCTTGCTCTGCAAGATGTTGAGAGATTGCACCTAACAATGAACTCTGAGGACCGGAAGTCGCTGGTGTTGGCTAATGGAGTGACTGTCGAAACTGAGGGTGAGATTCGTGAGGTCGTAGTAAACCTTAATGGGACGGCTGTAGTCACCGACTTTCAGATTCTAGGCTCCATGGAAAATGATTCCATGCCAATCCTAGGGGTTCCTTTTCTAAAGGAGAGTGGCGCAACCCTCCACATCTCCACGGGTTGCGTCACCCTACCTTCCTATGCGACAAACCTGTCAGGATCATCTTATCTTCCTAACCTCTCTGTGAGTAAAAGTAAGTGCAGGTCCAATGAAGAAAAATCAGACTTTGACGTGAAGAATCCTAGAGAGGAGGAAAGTATCACTCTGATGGAAGAAAAAGCAAAGCAGCTCACAAATAAAGAGTTGGAGATGGAGAGGAAAAGTAGTAAGACCAAGGAGTGGGAAGACATGGGACAAGGCGGAGCGATGAGCCTTACAAACAATGTTTTTATTCAAAACAAGAAATGTAAACAATCTAAACAGGTTCATTGGGCCGATCTACCCCCTTTTGAGGGTGCAGAAATGAAGCCCCCGGCTGATCCCAATCCGACAAACACTATCACCCCTCCCGCACATGGTGCTCGGTGGCGCTCTCCTTCAGTGGAAAAACTGAAGCGGGAAAGAATCATGCACGCAGCGCGCTTTGCAGCCCTCCGACGCGAGAAGGAGGAGGTTAGGGGCAAGGGAGAGACATCTTCCTTGGGCCCTAAAGCTTTCACCTCCTGCCCATCTCGCGTGACTGGGGAGAACCACCACAAATCAGCATATAGCTGATGCGTGTCGGGATCTCCGGGCTGTGCTGTGTGTCATCTGTTATGTTTCTTTGCTTCTCTGTTTCAAGTTATTTGCTGCGTCGTACTGTCTCTTTAGTTTTTTTTATTATAATACTATTGCTATCAAACTCTAATACAGGTATTTGGTCCACCTTCAAGGACGTTAAACAAAAGGGCTCTTGGGAGACAACCCATTGGGGACCATTTGGTTCCGTTCTTTCTTGTTATCTTTTTTGCTATATTTTTGTTGTGCTTGGGATCTCTTTAATCGCAGGTCCGCATTTATTGGAGCAAGGCGGAATCACCGCATTCTGAACAAAACGCCATATCTTCTGGTATGCTCATTTTTGAGCATGGGGTAATCTCTCATCCTATCCCTCTTAAGCTTATGCCGCTATCAAGCATGCTTTTTGCTTAGTGTAAGTCTGGGGGAGTGAGAGTTATCGTTACCACGTGCACATGCACAGTGCACAGCATACTAGGATTTACAATCTGTGTTATATTGTAGCATTGTTCATCTCATGGCACACCACGACACCCACGTGAGCGCACTTAACTGTAGGCGCGCGACGAGTCTAACTCATCTCGGTTGTGTGAATGGGAAATCACGGTGCTGGGTTAGGATTGCGAGACGAAGTACTTTGTTGACTCGTGTAGTGCTCTAGTCATTTATTCATGTCTCGCATAGAAATTGGTGTAGATTAAACTTTTCTTTATGCTTTTAGTTTTACATTTTATTCTGTCAGCGTAATTCTAGTTTATTCTACTCAAAAGCGGTGAATCCGGTGCGAATCAATCGGTAGTGTAGGGATATGTGTAGAGGGGTGCTAGGCTCGTATTGCTCGAGTCGGGAGGAAGAATTATCTTTCTCGGTGACTAAGAACTTGCCCCAAGCGACTCTCGAAGCATGGGTATGAGTTAGTTCAGTGCGTGAGCGTGACGTAGGCCATCATGTTGGCCAGTTTGAGCTTTGTATTCCGGTCCTAACATCTTATCCTTGCTAGCCCCTTGTGCCTACCCGATCCCGTTGATTCAGCTCCACCTTCAATTCACCAAAGCCAAAATGACTATCCTAATCGCACACCAAATTCTGAGCTCAAGCAATTTGTGCATTTAAAAAATTGGGTGTTGATGCGGTGTATATTTGTGATTGTGGTGGAAATGCGTTATTGAAGATATAGCTGTTTTGTATCTAAATTGTGCAAAGTTATGAAATTTGAAAAAATGAGAAAAGAAAAGAAAGTAAAAAAGAGAGAAAAAAATGTATAAAGAGATATATTTGGGAATAAGTGGTGTACACATTTTTATTATTGCTGGGATAGTGTTTCTTTTGCAAGCTCATTTGGGTCATGTGTGCTCAGCCCCCGCATTTATCATTGTTTACCACACCGTAGCCTAAGCCTAAATCATAACCTAAAGTCCTATTGATTTGCGCATCAAATCGTACGAATGCCGTGGAGAGAGTGTGAACGGGTGAGCTTATGGTCATCGACACTGATGGATTTCAGTGGAGGTCGTTCCGAACTCCGGTGTTGAGTAATGTTCGCCTCAGCAGCCTTTCTACTTTCTTCCTACGCATGACCGAGTGATTCCCTATGATTCAACTTTTGAGTAGAAATAATATACAGTTACGTTGTTAGAATTATGTAAACTATTTTGCATAACTAAAAATTCTTTTTACTAGATTTCTATGCACATGTGTATGAGACTTCGCATATTACTCCGTCCTTGCAATTTCTAACCCAGCTATGTCTTTTCTTGCTTCGCCGGATTTGTTTGCTCGGGTCGCGCAAACACGTAAGTCTGGGGGTGTGATGAGTCTGGTTTATACAGTGATTTCCGGCCTCATCTGGGTTTGTTTTAGTGTCATTGCACTTCAATTGCTGTTCATATATGCTTATATTGATATCACGGCGTATCTGCGCCTTTTGTGCAATCCTTCCCCCTTTGTGGCATGTTTTTCTTATATATTACTATATGCATGTGTTATGGATCTGGTGGTGTGCACGGATCGGGGTCATATGTATTTTTCCTGCAGGTCCTGGGATCGCGTGAACGTTCGGGATGGTGCGGGGCAATTTTTGGCCTAGAAAGCCTCTGATCGTGCGCATTCCTTCGCGCACGATCAGGCGCACGACCAGTGGTCGTGCGTTAATTCCCTTCCCAGACAGAGCGACTGCACACGATCAGAGGATTCCTTCGCGCACGACCACTGGTCGTGCGCCCCTGACCGTGCGTTATTTGCCATCTTTTTCTTTGCTACAGGTTGACTGCGCACGATCAGAGGCATTCCTTCGCGCACGACCATTGGTCGTGCGCCACTGACTGTGCGCAGTGTTTATTCTGCTCCTTATTTAAACCGCTGCTCCGCAAAATTATGGCATTGAGCACTGTTTTGGGGCGCGATTTCTCCGCGCCAGTCCGCCGTTTCACCTCTCCAAGTTCCTCCCATCCATTCCCCCCTTTAGGAAGGCTTCATCCATTGATCCTAAGGTCCATCTAGGATCCCGGAAGCATTCTCCGCCATCTACAGCCAGCATTCCATGAGGAGGACATCTCCATTGGGCGAAGCAGAAGTGACCTAGCTCTGAGAAGAAGACGGGCAACGGTTGGAGGTAGTGACAGCCTCTAAGCCCCGGAAGCAACCAAGGACTGAGCTCGGAGGAGGCGTGACGACTCCCCATTCCGACCAAGATCCACGGCGAGGCTTCTCATCTCGTGGTTCCTTCTACCCCTTCTCCTTTTTTTGATATGTACTCTTCATTGTTGTAATGAACTAAGTGAACCTCTATTTGTCTATGAATGGGAGTTTGTTTATGATCTTGTTCTTTACTTGATGCTGTGTTGTGATGCGCTCCGCCCCCGCTCCACTTACACACACACGTTCTAGCACTCGCTCTAGCAAAAGCTGGAAGCGATAGCGAAGAGGTGCCTTCGACCCTCAACTCTCGCATTTGCACTCACCTCATCCATTTGCTCACCAGCCATCCGCTAAGCGAAGCACGACATCGCGGCCTGCACTAAATCCATCCACCAAGCGACGCGGTGATTGCGACCCGCATAGTTTGTTTAGTTTTCTCATTCCTGTTCTATAAAACCAATCAAAATCCCTCTGTTTTTGTTTAACTTAGAAGCCCTCATAATTAATCTCCTAACAGGCAAATCGTACTACCCAACTTGCGGTCCTTTGAGAACGATATTCAGGGAGCTACTCCCTACTTTTATTGCTTGACAACGACCGGTGCACTGTCGTCGTACCGCATTTCGTGCCCGCTAATTAGCGGTGTGGAAATAGCGCGTCACTCGCCAAAAGGATAGTTTTGTTGACCTCTCGGCACCGGCTCCGAGGATGACATCGTCGGCGCCACGGCAGGCTGGATGGCCGAGTCGCCCGCCACGAGAGCGCTTGAGCCAGGGACATCCTCCACGACCGCTTTTCCCTTGTCGGCTACAGTGGGTTTTGTTGGATCGATTGGCGCCCTTAGAGGGGGGGGGGGTGAATAAGGGAATAAAATTCTTTATAAATTTTTAGACGATTTACTAAATTGTGTAGAGGAAATTAGAATGAAATAACAATTTAACTTAAAGGATGAAACAATTGTAATTTGCAATTTTATAACTTACGGCAAATGATAGAAATCAAGTAAACACAAAAAGAGACATGACTATATTATATAAAAAAGGTGTTTACATAAATTTGATTTCAATTTCGCTTGAAATCGGAGGCGTAAAAGTAAAACAATTTTTCCTTTTCTATACCGACTTGTATCCCCACAAACCGGTTGGATTTAGCCTATCCTTCCCCGGATAAGGCCTCAAGCCGCTCTAGCCAATCCTTCCCCGGATATGGCCTCGAGGACCCCCTAGATCTAACCACCTAGAACTAGTCGCCAACGCAAGGCGAATTCTCTAAACGGTTACAAAAATATATAGAATGAAAATAAAGATAACAATAATAAAACTCCTTATATGAGATCTTCTGAAGTCAGAGATGAAGGATCGCTGTAGTATAAGCGAGGTCGAAGCGATCGTCCTTCGGATGTAGCGTGACGTAGTCCTCCTCCAGAATTCTCCTTAAGCTTTTTGTGTGAGATCCTTCTTCAGTAGCATAAACAACAATGGAGTTTTGGCACAAGTATTCTCTCTGGAAGCTCTCTCAGATTTCTGGAATAAAGTCTTCAATAATCCTCCCAGCAATGAGCAAAAACGAAATCATGTCTTTAAATAACCACTGGAGCTAACGCGCGGCGTTGAGGTTAACGCGCGACGTTAGTGAACGTGTACGGCAGTTGCTGAGATCGTGCATAAAGTCGGGAGCGTGGCTGAACAAAATTTCGTCGAACGAAAACAAATTTTGTCGAACGCGCCTTCGTCGAATGGAAACCCATTACGTCAACTGCAACCGTCAGGGTCGTGCAAACCGAGTTCGTCGAACGGAATCAATTTCGTCGAACGGAACTCATAGTTCGTCGAACGCAGTTTGTCAAGCGTAATTTCGTCGAGAGCAGGCAATTTTGTCGAACGGAACTCCAAGTTCATCGAACGCAGTTTGTCGGGCGCACTGTCATCGAGCGCAAGAAATTTCATCGAATGAAACAATTCGTCGAGCGCAGTTCAGTTCAGATTTCGTCGAACGCAGGTTCCTTCAGGTTTTGTCAAGCGTCTTCAGAGCTCGTCAAACGCTCCAATTCGTCGAGCGCAGTTCAGTTCAGATTTCGTCGAACGTAGGTTCCTTCTCAACGGTTTTGCTTCTCAGCGGTTTGCTTCTCAGCGGTTGTTAACGCTGGGCGTTAACAACTAACGCGAGTGTTAGCATAATTTCCAGAGAGTCATTTCCAATTTGTTTTCTACCTGTGGAGTATTGCACCTATAGTTCCTCCACACTCTAAATACACGACAAGCAAGATCAAATACAATTTGTGATTTGTTATTCTCAAACAAAGGGATGTGACACACATGTCCAACAGGTTTCGCCCGCTTGACGGAAGGGCTCAAGGCCGCATCGGGCTTCCGCTTCTGCTTCGGTTTTTGCCCGCTAGACTTCGCAGGAGGCGGGTTCTTGCGGCAATCCGCAGCAGCAGACTGTGCGCGTGCAAGGGCGTTGACGGGAGGGACCTCCACGATCGCATTCGTCGGGTGGAGGGGAAGGCTCCGAATCCCTGTGTCAAAAAGGTTAGTTAAAAAGGCGGAAGCGAGTGAAAAACAAGCGGGAGCTCGGGTCGAAGTGATTCAGCTTACCCTCTCCCGGCAGAACCACCGGTAGCGAGCTGACGTTCTTCCGCAGGTGCACGACATCCATGTCGTGCTTCAGGATGAAGGCGTGGAGCTTGGCCTCGTAACCTCCCAGCGTCGGAGGCCGAAAGGTCGATTCGTCCTCCTGCACAGGCGCGAGTGGCACGTTGCCAAACTTCCCGGTGACAAAAATAAACCGCCGAACCCAGTCGTGGTTTTTGTTCGCCATGCCGGTCACGGTGAGGGGGGACTGCCCGGAAAAGAACGCCACTCCGCCGGTGTCCCTGAAGTTAAAAAGCTTACGGACTATGGGGAGCGAGAACTCGATCCCCTCCTCACGCAGATAGCAGGCGAATGCTACCAGCATTGCGATGGAGTTTGGGTTGAGCTGCGCGAGAACTACGCCGAAGTAGCGCAGGGTCTGGCGCACTTCTGGCCATAGCGGGAGGCAGTGCCCCACCTCGAAATGTTCGAGGGGGATCGCCATAGTGTCTGGCAAGAACTAGTTGATGCGATCTCGGTTCCCCGGGAGGCGCCCGACAAAACCCGGCGGGATGAAGTCAGCGATGGCCTGGTTAAAGTCTGCTTCTGAGCGATTGCAGGTCTCGAAGTCTCGGTTTGCAAATGCTAGTGCACAGTTGGCTCCGCCATCCGCATCCTTCGGCATCGCTAAGGGATGGGGAGTTCTCGCAAAGGTTCTAGAGAGAAGGGCGAGTGGTATCGCGAGTGCAAGAAGGATAGGGAGATGAAAGCGTAATAAAGACGGTGGTTGGGCTAACTATTTATAGAAAAAAGGGGAAAATGATTGAAATCATCTATGCGCGGGGTGCGGATAGCGGCCGCGACATCCTAGCGCCTCGGGGTCTGAACCACAAACCTGAACCCAGGCCCTTACAGAAGGCGAAAGCGATGCGCGAGACCCTTCCTGCGAATGAAAATCAAATTGCACAACAAGAACAAAAACACTCGCAAGACAACATTCAGAAATATTGCGAAAAGCAGGATATATAACACACAATCAAGAAATAGCTCGCGAGACGCAGCAGGTTTTGTCTCGGTCCAGTGCGAGAATGAAGAAGGAAAGAAAAAGAAATAGCAGGGGTATAGGAGAACACAGGGAGCGAGATCCTGTAGGCTTAGTATTGATCCCACCGCCATCGGCCCCGGCCTCGCCTCCCTATCCATGGAGGAACCCGCTAGTGGAACTCGCTAACCACCGTCAGCTCTTGGCTAATCAAGCGCATTTTATCCCTAGCCCGCGCAATGTGTCTCCCAGGCGAGGTCTCCTCGCACCCGCCCTCCTAGCGCTCCATCTCCCCGATCAGGTGCTTGTAGTCCCGCTCGAGGACGTTTATCCGACGTTCGAAGGCTGCCCGGTGCTCCTCCGTCAAGTTGGATTGGTCGCGCTGCATCCAGATCAGCCTGCCGAAATGCTCTGTCATCCGTTCCTTCATAGCCCAGGCATCTTCGTGGTCGCCGAGAAAATCCAAGACGTCGCAGGGAGAGGGGGTGGTGAGATCAGCCACTCCTCCTCTGGAGGGTCAGTTAGCGAAATCTGGCGGTAACCTGCAAGAGCAGAGGTTAGTCCTTTCTCAGGTACAAATCACGAGTTCGGTGAGATAAGGCAACTAACCGGGTACATATTCTTCGACGGGAGACTGGCGAGAGGTGCTGGGCTGCCTTGCGAATGGTTGGATGGGGGTGGAGAGATTTCCCCTTCCCGGGGCGGTGCACCTGGTCGGCCGCGGTAGAAGTAGCGGCCAGGTTCGCGGAAGGAGAGTTGGGCTCGGGGCTCTTTCTCGCCGAGCATTCCTGCTCCGGAGCAGGGGGGCTTTTGGTGACATCTAGGGCAGGAGAATTGCGCGAGGGATGAGGCAACCCCGTGGTCCCGAAGGTACGGGCTGCTGAGACCCGAGTCAGAAGAATTGTGAAAGGCGAAAGGCAAGCGAGAGGGAAATGGAAGGCTTACCAAGCGCGGACAGGTCTTCGCCAGAAGTGCCTGATGCGCAAATCTTAGCACACCGCTATAGGTGGTAGCAAGACTGTGGCACGAAACGACAGTGTACCGATCGTTCAAGTAATATAAAATGTGGGAGTGAATCCCCAAGTATCGATCTTGAAGGAACACAGTAAGGTGGAGTTTAATATTGAGGAAGGACTTGAGATTGAAGTCCTTAAGTCGGATGGGTTGCGGAAACGAGGGGTTTTGGTTTGTGGAAATAAAGAGAAAACATTACAACTACTCCTATGCAATGTCGCTATGCAATGCTTCGCTTGGCGGGATGGAGACTAGGCAGGACTTGAGCGCACTGCTTCGAAAGGGCGGATGGACGAGTAGGCAAACGGAATGAGGGTCGCAAGCACCTCTTCGACAAGCATGCCACTAGCAATTGCTAGTGCGGCACACGAACATGACGGCGGAATGGGAAATGGATGGCGGCGCACCTCATACACACATATAAACAAAAAGATACATTCACATAGACATGAAATAACTTTATAAAACAAGGTCTATAGTGTTCATCATCTAGATGCAAAGGATCTAACAATTACAACACAAAATACAAAGATGGGGAAAGTGAGGAATCGACCGAATCCGAAGTCTTGCTGAGGGTTCACGGTTGGAATCGCTGGGTTGTCAATCCGCGTCCAAGCTCGGTCCTCAACTGCGACCGGGGTAGAGAAGGCTGTCACTACCCTCCAATGGCCCGTCTTCTTCGTGTCACGATTCAGCCGCACAACTGAGCTTCCTTCTTCTTGGATGATGGTAGATGAAGAGCTAGATCCTTCCCTTGGAGCTTGAGGATGATGGAGGAGGCCTAGGGCCAAGCCCTTATGGAAAGGTGGAGGTGTACAGAGCTGGAACTCCTTTTGCGGCGGAAAAAGCAGAAAAATGTACGATGCTTCGTACTAGGGCGAACTGCGCTTTTATAGAAAAGGATTAGAAAAATGGACACGCACGACCGTGCGTAGACCGTGCGATATTAATAATAGAGAACAGCGCAGGAAGACGACCTAGAGCGCCCGTGCGATTTACTCACGCACGGGCAAATCCGCCCGTGCGTCAAAACGCACGGGTAAATTCAGAAAGGCTAAAAACAAGGCTGAACAGGTCGATCATGCGATTCCTTCGCGCACGGGCAACTGCCCGTGCGTAAAGTCGCACGATCAAAATCAGATCATCGTTTTCCTCCTCAGCAAAGGACACACGACCAAAACCAACTGTGCGCCAACATAACACACGACCGTGCGATATGCACAGATATGAACTCAGGATAAAATTGATGAAACGTCCACCTGCATTAGCCACAACAAAGCTAGGAATATCCTTCCAGCATCAAAAAAAAATAGAAAAAACACGATGGGGGAGAACAGTGTGCTTACCCCCAACAACGTAGTGTGCAATTGCACACTACAACAGGCACTTAAAGCATAAGTATGAACAAGGTGAAAGTAAACAAATACGAACAAAAACTGACGTATAAAAGCAAGAAAAGCAGCCCGGATGAGTCCGAAAAACAGTATATAAAATGGACTCATCACACCCCCAGACTTACCTGTTTGCACGTCCCGAGCAAACAAATCCTAAGCAGGCAGGAACATGAAATAGCTAACTTCAAATTACAAAGTGAAATACTATGCGAAGTCGCATGCCCATGTGCATAGAAAAATACGAGAGAAGATTTCTAATTTATACACATAGTTTATAAATTTCTAAAAGAGTAAATAAATATTACTTCTGCTCAATGGGAATCACGGTGAATCATCCGGTCACACATATGGAGAAAGTAGAATAATCGCTGAGACAAGCATTGCCAAAGCTGGGGTTCCGAACAAACTCCACCGAAATCCATCGGTGTCGGAGACCATAAGCTCACCCGTTCACATTCTCTCCACGGCACTAGATTGGCTTATAGCGCGAGTCGGTAGGACTTTAGGTTTTAAGATGGGGCTTGGGTTAAGGTGAGATGAACAAAGATAGAAACGACGGCTCAAACACTAAACCCAAATGAGTTTTTAAAACAACTCCTCGCACACCAACATCGAATGCAAGTGCACCACACCCCCAGACTTAGATTTTTGCAACATGGGTGTGTGCACCGCCTACTTTTATTCAAAAATTTACACAGATTTTCAATTAAGCTCATCTTCCTCTTTTTCTTTTTCTTTCTTCTTTTCTCTCTTTTTTTTTCATTTTTCTTTTCTTTTCTTTATTTTCAGCAAAATTTTGCAAGAAAGCACAGCCACATTTTCACAAAACAAAAATTCCACATCAACACCCCAATCATGAAAATAATAAACAACTAAAGCTCAAATTCGGGTGTGCGACTAGGATTGGCTTTTAGGCTTTGGTGAGATAAAAGTGGATCTGAATCAAGAAACGGGTAGGCACAACTGGGCTAACGAGTATAGAGCGATAGGAATGGGCACAAAGGTTCAACCGGGCCAAAATGATGGCCTACGTCATTCTCACGCACTAGAACTATCCTATGTCAATGCTTCGAGAATCGCTTGGGGCAAGTTCTTAGCCACCAAGAAAGATTATCTTTCCTCCTGACTCGAGCAATACGAATCTAACAATCATTTACGCACATCCCTATGCTACCATTTGATTAACACCGGATTCACCATTTGAGTAGAGTAAACAATATTTATGCTAACAGAAATGCATAAAGCTAGCAGTATAAAAGAGAAATCTAATCTACATGAATCCCTATACTCACATGAGTATTTGACTAGAAACACCGGAGTCAACATTTTATTCCACTCCATAATTTTAAAAACTAGCACAATTATTTTCCAAGCTACAAAAAGAAATGAGTTATACTCGTGACGCACAAAAGGTTAAGTACGCGCTCAAGTGGGTGCATTGTGTGCAGACAAAATAAACAAAACAATCTAGATAAGAACTTCTAGCATGCTAAATAAATGTGCACGTGAGTGGGTACACAAAATGGTCTCCCCCAGACTTAAACTATGCATTAAGATATTCTAAAACAAAGTTAGGGGAAGAGGGTACCCAATGCTCAGCAAGTAAGCATGCCGGAAGCCTGGAGTGAAGCTCTACGAAGATTCACAACCACCGCCTTCACAAATAGAAAATACATGCAAGTGGTTGTCTCCGCAAAAGCAAGCTAAAATAAAATCTAACTACCTAGTTAGAGTAGGCGATAAAATAAAAGACAAGAAAAAGTAAGATAACTACTGGGGTTATTGTCATCCCAGCATGACTTATTCAGGAAGGCGAGGGTCTTAGCTAATGGGAGTATGGAAAGAGAAGTGGACAGGCAACTGTTCTAATTTCCGTGTCGGTAGCGGGTACCGATACGCTGATAGAACCACTACTCCTCTACCTAAATAATAATACCTGCTAGGCACAGGTAGAGGAGAGAGAAAGAAAGAGGTGGAGGGAGAGTCCTCGACACTACTTTCACCAAAATAAATTTCCTTGCCTAGCAAGGTGTCATCTCCAGGGAGGAAGCATATCCTCTGTGGAGGGGGAATTAACCTCCTCACACAAGAAGATGTGCGCAGCACTGAATGGTGCAATTTGCACCACCTCCTGCATAACCTGTGAAGGCTCAACCTGCATAGGCTCGGAAAGGGAAGGGGGATCAAGAAATAAAAGGGAAGAATGACAAAAATGATCAAAAATCGGGGGAGTGGTCCCGGTCTCACTCCCATTAGATTGGGGAAGTAAAATAATGTTGGCATTGTTGACAATGCCGCAAGGTTCGGTGGGATCAATGGTGACCTTTCCCAGGAATTGGACTTCCTCCACCGGTGCTGAGGAAAAATCCTCTTCACCTAGAAGGTTTTCCTCCTCCATAGGAATAGGCACAACACAAAGATCGTCCGCCTCTTCTTGTGACGCATCTTCAACAATGTTATCAGAAATAAATGTAATAGAGTGCACAATAGGGGGAGGAATAGGGCTTGGAAAAAACTCAAGCACTGATTCCTCACAAAGAATCGAATCTATGCATGGTTATATATGTGCAAGGGATGTGGGCTCAGCTATGTCAGAGCCTAGATCAGCCACACATCTGGTGATTGTGTCCACTTCATACCCTTCAAAGCTTGAAGGTGAAATGGGCACATAGCCAGATGTTGAAGGGGTGCTGCCAGAAGTCGGAGTCGGGACGATCCTGATATCCGGCTCGTCATCCTAATTAGCAATGCTAATTAGCAACGCTCAAGTAATTTCAGCAATTTCAGCAACGATAATTAGCAAGCATGAAATGCGATACGACGGCAGTGCACCGGTCGCTCAAGTAATAAAATAGGGAGGAACTCCCCGAATGTCGATCTCAAAGGACCGCAAGTTGGGTAGTATGACTCGCTCTGGCCGGAAATTAGTTAAAGGGATTACTAAGTAATAACAAATGGAGTTGTGACTTCGTTCCTAAGCTAATGCGGCAAAGAGAGAAATGCGGGTCGAAAAGCACCGCTTCGCAAGGTGTGGGTGAATGCAGCGGCCGCGATGTCGCGCTTCGGTAAGAGGATGGAATGGCCACAGTGCGAGGTTTTGTGAGGGTCGCACACACCTCTTCTCCAAGCATCACCACTAGCAATTGCTAGGGCTTCACACACAACGAACTCAAAAAATCACAATAAGGAAAATGTTATTCTCACACCACCGCATCATTGCATATGAACATCATAAAAGATCTATGACATTAAGCTAATCAATAGTTCATTACAACAACACAAAGAAAACACAAGCATCAAGTTTGGAGAGGACCAATAGAAAGATGTCACCGCATCTTGGGTTCTCGGCCGGAATGAGAGGTTGTCGGGCTCTCTCCGGGCTCGGCCCTCAGATGGTGTGCGGACTCGATGGAGGCTGTCACCGCTCCAATGATCTACAACACTTATATGGCTTCCCACGACGAGGAATGCTTGAACACTTGGTGGAGAATGCTTGCAAATGCTCCCGGATGGAGGAATGACGAAGGAGATTGCTGGAAATGGTCTCCTCTAGTCTCCTCTAGTGGAAAGGGAGAAAATGGCGGGGTTCCTGCGCTTTTCCCGCGAGGGGAATAGGTCCTCGGGTAGCGGCATTTCCTGCGCTTTTATAATAAACTGACAGAAATTTGGGCACGCACGGTTGAACGCACGGTCGTGCGCTGCCCGTGCGATAATTAGAGATAAAAACTGGCGTGAAGACGAAGTTGCGCCGCCCATGCGATTTACTCACGCACGGGCAAATCCGCCTGTGCATCAAAACGTACGGGTAAATTCAGAAAAGCTAGAAACAGGAAGAAACAGGCGTCCGTGCATTTGACTCACGCACGGGCAATTTCGCTCGTGCGTCAAAACGCACGACCAAACTCAGAACTCCCGTTTTCTGCCCAGATGAGAACGCATGACCACAACCGTCCGTGCGTCAAGGAAACGCACGACCGTGCGTTGCACACAATCATGAATTCTGGGGGAAAACTGGATTATCCGACCACCTGTACACAAGATAAAATAGCTAGGAAAACACCTCCAGCACTAGGTAAACATAGAAAAAGGGATGGGGAGCACCATGTGCTTACCCCCAATAACAAGGAGCGCAAATGCACACCGAAACGGGCCTAAGAGTGCACCTAGCAATGAATAACAAAATAAAATCAAAAATATGCCTAAAGTGTAGTGCATCAACTAGAAATACGGCCCAGATGAGTCCATAAATGTGTATATAAATGGGACTCATCACACGCCTAGACTTAACCATTTGGACATCTCGGGCAAACTACTCAGCTCTCCTGTCGGAACAATTGGATGTTAGAGTGAGTTTGAGCGGTAGAGACCTATGCGAAGTCGCATGCACACGTGCATATAAATACATTAGAACAGAATTAAACTCAAGATTATATCTAACTATTTCTAGAACAGTAATTTGAAATTTACTTTACTTGGATGATGAATCCTGGTGAATCTTTCGGTCGCGCAAAAGGGAAAATAGCGTGACTAATGAGTATAGTTTTACTCGAATCAAAGCTCGGGACAAACTCCTAAAAAATCCATCAAAGTCGGTGTACATAGGCTTGCACGTTCGCACTCTCTCTACTGCATGAGATGACTCGTATCTAAAATCAATAGGACTTATGGGTTAGGATTGGGCTTAGGTTGAGTTTAGGCTAGATAAGTAGAAGGACGATGGGAATCGCATTCAACATAACTGAGCACTCAAGAGAATTACAATCACCAATACAACATTTTCAAGAAGTACACAACACCCCCAGACTTCAACTGAACACTAGGTGCGTGCTAAGCCAAATATAATTTGAATTTGTCGAGAGAGTATTCATTTTGAACAACTTTTTTTTTCTCTTTTTTGTTTTCTTCTTTTCTATTCTCTTCTCGACAGAATACTTTTGCAAGCACAATAAAACAGCTCCTTTAGCTAAATCAAAGCTGCCATATACCACAGAGATAACACCAAATGCGATCGATAGATAAGTTTCTTTTAGCTCAAAAGTTGGTGCGACGATAGGTTTGGCCGTATGGCTTTGGTGAAATTTTGGTGGAGCTAAATAAGGAGGAAAGGTAGGCTCAAGTGGGCTTGCAAAGGTGATTACGATGGTAAGGATTTCAAAAGCACAAACGGATCAAGCAATGGCCTATATAACATTTTATAATGAGTACTTCAACGCAATCGATTCAAGAGTAGCCTAGTGCAAGTTCTAGCCACCGAGAAAGGTTGTCCTTTCTTCTGACCCTAGTAATAAGCTACTACTAGTACAGCTACACTCGACCTTATGCTACCGTTGAATTCACCGGATTCATCACTAAAGTAAAATAAATTGCAGCTACTATAATAGAAATAATTAAATTATAACTTTGAATTTTATTCTACTCTAATTGAATTTCTAGGCGTGACGGAAGCATTTGACTAGATCACTACTCGAGTCAACATTTTTCTCTACTCCTCACTCCTACACTAACAATCCAATTCTTACGAGCGGGGAACCTCACAGCGATATCCAATAAGCGCGCGTGATCAAGTGCGCGTGACCTAGGTGCAAGTGTATGCAATGTGTGCAACAAAATGATAAATCCTAACTCAGCACATTCATACATGTTATGCAAAGTGTGTGTTCATGCACAGCTCTCTCTCTCCCCCAGACTTGATCAAAACAAAATAAAATAGACAATTCAGGAGTAGGGAAAATAAGGGTAGAGAGAACCTATTCTCACAAAAGAGCATGCCAGAAGTGCGGTGGTTCCTTCTTTAAATTTTTCTCATTCCGCATCCACCAAGCGAGAGCTAACACAAATGGGTCCGCCAAAAAAAATGTCGTCATACTTGCATTGTTAGCACCAAAGCAAAAAACAAACAGAACATAATAGAAATTAAAGCAAGCAAGCGGAACTGGGTGGTTCCCATGGGTTGTCTCCCAAGAAGCCCTTTTGTTTAACGTCCTTAAAGGTGGACCAAATACCTGTATTAAGCATTGTTCAAAAAGCAGAAAACTTAGGAATAAGTTTCACACACACAGATCGCAGCAAGAAGAAGAACATCAGCTGTACGCGCTTTTGTAGTGCACGTCTCCAGTGGCTTGTATGCTGGAGGTGAAAGATTTAGGGCTAAAATTGGTGTCACCCAATTTTTTCCTAGCCTCTGCCATCTTGCCACTGGAAGTAGTGGAGCGTGCATCACGCAATCGTCTTTCTTGTTTCAACTTCTCCACGGTTGGAGAGCGCCAACGTTGATAGTCGTTGGATTTTCCCACCTTGGTTGTGGGTGGCATCACTTCCGTTGTCGCGGTGGCAATTGGGTCAGCCCAAGAGATAGACTGTTTAAGAGGTGTATTACACTATTTCTTGCTAAATAAAAATGGGACATTGTCCCGAGTTAAGTTTTGCTTGGCGGGTTCAGAAACGAGGCTCTCCTTCCTCTCCGGGTCACATTCCTTTCGTAAGCCTGTTTCTGCTTCTTTTTCGCATGACTGCTTCTCATTCTTTTCTTCCTCCAACGATATTATTTCAGCCCTGATTCCTGCATTACTAAGAGATTCATCAGAAATAATTTGGGGAGAGCGAGACAATGTTTCAGTCACAATCTTAGGGCAAGTAGGGATGATAACACTTCCCGCAGAGAAATCCAAAGTGGCACTGCTCTCTTTCAAGAACGACACTCCCAAGATGGGGATAGATTTATTCTCTTGGGGTCCCAATACTTGAAAGTCAGCGACCACCACCATCCCCTCGACCATGACTTCAACATTTTTCACTTCTCCCTCCGACTGAATAATGGTCCCATTAGCAAGCACCAAAGACTTATGATCGTCCGTGTTCATTTCGAGTTGCAATTTAGCAACGTCTTGCAATGCAAGGAGGTTGCGGGATGAACCGGAGTCACATAAGGCAGCAGTTTTGACATTATTAATAGAACAAGTGATTACTAATTCACTTGGGTCAACCACTTCCGTGTCGGTAAGACTCTTCCCTTGATTGATAGGATTTTTTTCTATGTTGCTGGGAAGGGTCCCTTGCGAACGCTCGGTTAACAACTGAGCCAATTTGCCCAATTGTGTCTCTAAGCTTCGCATGGACGCGGTTTGGTTAAACATATTCGAGTTTGCGGCCTGCATAAACCTCTCCATCATTTCTTCGAGGTTGCTCTTCTTAGGATTCGGGGCACCTTGATTATAACTCGGTTGAGGTGGCCGCGGTTGGCTACCGGAGGCTTGAGCATCGAATTGATGCGAGCCTCCTTGCCATCGTTGGCCTGGAACGTTTTGTTTCCAAGAGAAGTTTGGATGACTCATCACGCCCGAGTTATAGGCGTTATTAAACGGTGCTCCATGATTTTGATCATTAATATAATTGACGCTTTCATCAAAAGAAACTTCGGTAGGTTGCTCACCTGTGGGGCAGTCATATGCATGATGCCCCGGGCTTCCACAACCTTGGCATGAGATCATCATCACTGAGGCAGAAGGGTGTGTAGGCCTCTTTAGTAGCATGGTACTTTCAGCGGGTGCACCAGACGTGTTCACCTCAAAGAGTCCCCGAGCATTCCTTGGAGCGTTTCTTCCAGCAGTCCAAAAGGAGCTATGAATGGCAGTGTCTTGAACAATCCGTAATGCGTATTCCGGGGTGTGGTTCATCAGAGTTCAACCTGCAGCAGCATCAATCATGGCCCTGTAGTTAGGCTCAATAGCAAAGTAAAAAATTTCTTCTATAGTCCATGGTTGCAGCTCATGCTGGGGACATTTCCGGAGAAGGTTCATGAACCTCTCCCAAGCTTCTGCGAGAGCCTCCTGATCATGTTGTTGGAAGGTTGCAATTTCCCTCTGCAAGTTTACGACCTTGTCGACAGGATGGAACTTTGCCAGAAATTTTTCTTACAGAGCGTCCCAAGTGGAAGTTGTGCCAGGCGGTATCGTGTGGAGCCATGACTTTGCCTTGTCACGTAGAGAGAAAGGGAACAGCCTGAGCTTTACCGTCTCGTCAGCCAGCCCTGTTTACCGAAATGTCCCGCAAATTTCTGCGAATTCAAACAAGTGAAGATGGGGGTTTTCACTGGCTAACCCAGAGAATTGGGCCTGGTTGCGGATCATGTTCAGGATGGTCGGCTTTATCTTAAAGTTGTTGTTGGTGATAGTCGGGCAGAATCTAGGGTACACACTCCCAACAGTGGGTGTAGTGTAATCTCTCATGGTCCTGGGTCGTGGCCTAGCCACTTCATTCTCGTCAGCTACCTAACCCACGACCGGTGCATTTCCCACTCCGGGATCAACCTGATTTCCGTTAACATCCATGGTGGCAGCAGCACAGAGACGCGCCCGCAGGGTACGCTCTATTTCAGGGTCAAAAGCTGCGCACTCACCAGGATCTCTTCTATGCATACACACTCTTCAACACGAAAGAAAAAAAATAAGACCTTAAAACGAATTTCCACAGAAAACAAATCATACACGCTTGCAGTCCCCGGCAACGGCGCCAAAAACTTGATGCGCAATTTCAGCAACGCTAATTAACAAGCTAATAAAATAGGGAGGAACTCCCCGAATGTCGATCTCAAAGGACCGCAAGTTGGGTAGTATGACTCGCTCTGCCCGGAAATTAGTTAAAGGGATTACTAAGTAATAACAGAGGGGGTTGTGATTTGGTTCCTAAGCTAATGCGGCAAAGAGAGAAATGCGGGTCGAAAAGCACCGCTTTGCAAGGTGTGGGTGAATGCAGTGGTCGTGATGCCGTGCTTCGGTAAGCGGATGGAATGGCCACAGTGCAAGGTTTTGTGAGGGTCGCACACACCTCTTCTCCAAGCATCACCACTAGCAATTGCTAGGGCTTCACACACAATGAACTCAGAAAATCACAACAAGGAAAATGCTATTCTCACACCACCGCATCATTGCATATGAACATCATAAAAGATCTATGACATTAAGCTAATCAACAGTTCATTACAACAACACAAAGAAAACACAAGCATCAAGTTTAGAGAGGACCAATAGGAAGATGTCACCGCATCTTGGGTTCTCGGCCGGAATGAGAGGTTGTCGGGCTCTCTCCGGGCTCGGCCCTCAGATGGTGTGCGGACTCGATGGAGGCTGTCACCGCTCCAATGATCTACAACACTTATATGGCTTCCCACGACGAGGAATGCTTGAACACTTGGTGGAGAATGCTTGCAAATGCTCCCGGATGGAGGAATGACGAAGGAGATCGCTGGAAATGGTCTCCTCTAGTCTCCTCTGGTGGAAAGGGCGAAAATGGCGGGGTTCCTGCGCTTTTCCCGCGAGGGGAATCGGTCCTCGGGTAGCGGCATTTCCTGCACTTTTATAATAAACTGGCAGAAATTTGGGCACGTACAGTCGAACGCACGGTCGTGCGCTGCCCGTGCGATAATTAGAGATAAAAACTGGCGTGAAGACGAAGCTGCGCCGCCTGTGCGATTTACTCACGCACGGGCAAATCCTCCCGTGCGTCAAAACACACGGGTAAATTCAGAAAAGCTAGAAACAGGAAGAAACAGGCGTCCGTGCGTTTGACTCACGCACGGGCGATTCCGCTCGTGCGTCAAAACGCACAACCAAACTCAGAACTCCCATTTTCTTCCCAGATGAGAACGCACGACCACAACCGTCCGTGCGTCAAGGAAATGCACGACCGTGCGTTGCACACAATCATGAATTCTGGGGGAAAACTGGATGATCCGACCACCTGTACACAAGATAAAATAGCTGGGAAAACACCTCCAGCACTAGGTAAACATAGAAAAAGGGATGGGGAGCACCATGTGCTTACCCCCAATTACAAGGAGCGCAAATGCACACCGAAACGGGTCTAAGAGTGCACCTAGCAATGAATAGCAAAATATAATCAAAAATATGCCTAAAGTGTAGTGCATCAACTAGAAATACGGCCCAGATGAGTCCATAAATGTGTATATAAATGGGACTCATCAGTGTTGGGAGGGGCAGACTCCTAGACCGTAGGGGCGTTCTCGAGAGCAGGTGGAGGAATGGTAGCACTCGCCTGGTTGAGCCCAGGGCCACCCTCAATCGCCGGCAGATTCTGCGAGTGGTCAAAAAGGCGGAGGTCAATGACGTCACCATGATTGACTTCGAAAGTGAGATGAATCGTGTTACCTCATTGGTGTTGACAGGGGGAATGTTAGAAAGGGGGAGAGTCTCTAACGCAGACTCCCTCTCTGACGGTCTCGCCGGACCGTCTTGGCCTTCTTCAGCCTGTAAGGCTTGGAAGGGTCTCTCGTTGACGAGAGCCAAGGGGCGTATCGAGTGGTCTTGGGAGTGGTCCCTCCCTGTGCGGTGGCGAGACGAGCCATCATCCCTTCCGAAAGCGGTCGTGGCGTCGGCTTCATGAACGTCATGTCGAGTGCTCCAAGGGGGAAATGAGGAACAATGATTAGAGGATGGGCGCTCTGAGGGCAGCGGCCTGGGACATATTTATAGCAAAGTGGAGGGCTCCACCAGAAAGATTCTCTCCAGGTCAGCAAAGCACTCGCCGAATATTGGGGGTTGGACTCTTCTTTCCGAGCGTTGGACTCGCTCACAAAGAGCGGGGATTGTGTACAACCCCGTATTCACCGAGTGGGTCCCAGGGGCCCCAGGGGCCACATGGCAAGACATTAGCCCAAGAGTCCTCGGGCGAGAGAGGCCCCATTCGCGGGGCACTCGCATGGTAACAAAGTGTGTATCGGTGGTCGGGCTAGTGAGGGGAGGTAAGGCCTCACCCACCGAACGTGTCGAGTACCTGGCGAGTGATGTCCTCGTGAATCACTCGCCCGGTCGAATACAATGAGAAAGGAGCATGGCGAGTGGTGCCTTCACGGACCACTCGCCCAGAAGGCTTAGGGGGGAATGACCTAGATACCCCTTGTGGGCTGCCAATAGCCCTTCAGAACAGCGGAGTTAGGCTGTTAGCAGACCAATTTGGGGTGCGATTAGTAAAACCAAAAGGCGGATTCATGCTATTTGCAGACCAGCCTAGACAAATCTATAAATATACCCTTAAGGGCACCTTGGAGGAGATCAGATCTTTTGATCTCTCTCCTCCAGGCTATTTTCGGAGTTGGCTGCTAGTGCCCTCCAAGGTGCCCGACTGAGCATTGGTTTGGGAGGGGAAGCTCTCTTAGATCTTCCAGGTGTGTGGCGGGACCTCCTCGCTACAGCTTTGGGTCTGTTCCAGATTTTCCATCCAAAGTCAAGAGAGTTTAGTGAGGGAGAAGTAGGCACAGGCTACACCCCCCAGTGAGTCCGAACTCTAGAGACCGATTGCCGATTTCAACATGTTGATCAAGAAGAATCTTTCCTTCCATCTGAAGTTTCAAATAAAGAAACCATCATCTTAATGACTATTGCTGAAAATCCAGATTCAACTTTCTCCTTCAGAATCTTGGTCAATAAAGAAGAATATGTTGCTCACTTTCTACTGCATCCACATCGTGAAGAAATTGTTGAAGAACACAATGTGGAAATTTCATTCAAACTCAACCAGATTACAAGGAGTCTTAAGAGTCCCCCTCAAAGGTTTCAGATTTGGTTCTGAGAGTTGTTGGATCTTACGGCGCCCTTAGAGGGGGGGGGGGGTGAATAAGGGAATAAAATTCTTTTTATAATTTTTGAGAAAATTACTAAGTTGTTTTGATTAATAGGAAATAATGATGACAAATTAGAAATAAATAATTTAGATTTAGAATTGAAAACTTAGAAACACAAAATAATAAAGATTACGTCAAATGATAGAAATCAAAGTAAACACAAAAGAGACATGATTATATTATGTGAAAAAGTGTTTACATAAAATTTGATTTCTATAATGCTAGAAATCGGAGGCGTACAAAAAATGATTTTCTTTTCCTTTTCTATACCGACTCGTATCCCCACGAACCGGTTGGCTTTAGCCAATCCTTCCCCGGATATGGCCTCAAGCCGCTCTAGCCAATCCTTCCCCGGATATGGCCTTGAGCACCCCCTAGATCTAATCCCAAGACCTAGTCGCCAACTCACGCGGCGAATTCCCCCTAAGCCGCGCAAGGACCTAGTCGCCAAAAATAAGGCGATTTCACTACAACGGATACAAAAAATGTGGAATGGAAATAATAAATAACAAGCAAAACTCCCTCTTGAGATTTCTGGAGATGAGGATGAAGGATCGCTGAAGCACAAGCGAGGTCGAAGCGATCTTTCTTCGGATGCAGCGTGATGGCTTCCTTCTCCAGAATTTCTTCTTTGGCTTTGAGTGGGAGATGATGATTTGGTAGAGTAGCAGCACGAGAGTTTGGGCACAAGTAATATCTCTGGAAGGTCTAACCAAAATGAGAGAGAACACTTCAATTTATAGACCTTGGAGCTAGCGCATGCGGTAGTGGATAGCGCCGGCGGTATCTTTCGTGTGGAGCGGTTGTGCAACCGTCGGCGGCATGGCGCTGTGCACAAACTGGAGATAGCGCCTGGCGGTAGCGATTGTGCTGGCGGTAGCGGGAGATAGCGCTGGCGGTAGCGGTTGCGAAACTGTCGCGTGCACGAATTCGAGATAGCGCCTGGCGGTAGTGCTGGAGGTAGCGGTAGCGCTGGCGCTAGTGATAGCGCCGGCGGTAGTGCTGCTCCTTTCAAAAGTTTGTTCTAAGCTGCTTTCTACCTGTGGAGTATTGCACCTATAGTTCCTGCACACTATAAACACACTACAAGCAATATCAAATACAATATGTGATTTGTTATTCTCAAACAAAGGGATGTGACACACATGTCCAACAATCTCCCCTTTTGATAATAACAAATCCTCTAAGCAAGAAATCAACAATAGTGTTTATAGATAAGATAAGCAAGATAAAAGTGCAACTATAGTAAATGATATGCATGATAATGTGCATACTCCCCCTATCTTAATGCCCCCCCTACATAAATGCAATTTATGTGTTACTCCCCCTAAATGATAGATTTCATTAGTCTCCCCTTATTTATCTATATTTCTCATATATAGATTTCTTCAATTAATCTCCCCCTTTTGGTATTATCAAAAGAAGGTGGGGTGAGGGTAGTAAGGAGGCATTTCTTAGAAATGATAAAGCATGATCGGGCTTTTGTAATATATGATTTGATAAAGAGTTTAAGCATTGTATATAAGAGATTTCAAATAAAAAGAATAAGATTTGTAAGCAAGCGGAAGATTATAGAAAAACATCTTTGTTTAAGCATGATGATCATAATTATAAATATGAGTTTAAGTTCAAAATGTAAAGATGTTGTAACCTTTTTGAAATCTCAAAGTTTTTTATAAAAATACCAAGCATGAAATGAACAAATCAAGGCGAGATTAAGCTACAATGTTACTTAATTCTAAGTTCAAGAAATACCAAAACATTGTAGAGATCATGCTAGGTTATCTATTGCATTTTTATATAAAGAGTAGTATAGATAATGCATTTGAATCCAATACTCATGAGAAGAAGTGTTATGAAAGATAATGATGTGCACATAAGTGTATTTTGAGCAATGTTAACAATAGATTTAAATCATCAAAATACAAGACATATGTAAAGTAAAGTGCACAATAAAACACAAGTAAATTACTTTCACACACCTTTTAATGCACATAATTTTTAACAAAGTGGTGTAATAATCAAAGTTTGCACAAGACACTTTACTATTCTTTCCAAGGTGCTCAACCTCACAATGCTTATGAAGACTTATCAGGAGGTTCAAGTAGTGCTTGGTGGAGTTATATTTGTCTATATATATAATTTTTTTTTCACATTTGTGAGACAACATTCTCCGAATACACTTGTTTTACAAACCAAAATTTTTAACTTAACCACTTTTCTAAATTTCATAAGTGTAATTCAAATGTAGTGTAAGCAATAAACTTATGCAAGTTTTAATTCATTGCACAAATACAATACACAAGCAAGCATTTTTAGATTTAGACGCACATGCTGATTACCAAAATAAGTGAGTGAAATGTATCATTATCAATCATAAAACATTTACTCATACTTAGAGGCATGCTAAGCTTGGTTCTATACATTTTTAAATACAATTGATGCACTTTAAGTAGATATATCAAAGCATGATAAGCAAAACAATGTTCATAGTAATTTGAAGGAATAAGTTTTAACATTGTAAATAATTCTAAATAGAATTCATACATGCTTGATATTGGCAATAAAGATCATACAGTTTTTTTTTGTTTTATCATTTTTTTAAATCAAATAAAAACAGAAAAATCATAAAAACATATTTTTGTAAGTTTTGAATTTTGAATTTTTGTAGTAGATTTTTCATAATATGAAGAAAAAAACATAAATCAAAAAACATATTTTTGTATATTTTTAATTTTGAACTTTTGTAGTTGATTTTTCATAATATGATTAAAAACAGAAAAATCACAAAAACATATTTTTGTAAGTTTTGAATTTTGATCTTTTGTAGTTGATTTTTCATAATATAAATAAAACAAAAATAACAAAAGTCAGAAACACAACAAATAAGTAGAAAATATGAACCAACATATTTTTAAGGATTTTCAGAAATTTTAAAATTCAGAAAAATCACACACTCACGCTAGCGCCGGCGCTAGCGCTAGCGCTGGAAACAGCACACGATTTTTCAAGAATTTTAAATTTTTGATTTTTTGATATTGGTTAGGGGTCTTAAGAGTAGTCTTATGCAGAAGTTTTGTAATTATCAGAGATGTCTTGATTGCTCAAATTGCATAAAACATTAGCATTTTATATGTTTTTCATCCTAAGATGTCTAAGACTCCTAATTCCAACCTTAACATTTGAAACCTTACATCGGGAAGAGGTTTAGTGAATATATCAGCAAGTTGAGAGTCCGTGCCAATGAAACTAATCCTTACATTTTCCTTTTTAATGTGATCCCTTATGAAATGATGACGCACATCTAAATGTTTGGATCTAGAGTGGTGTACTGGATTATTTGTGAGATCAATGGCACTTTTGTTGTCACATTTTAATTCAATAAGTTTTAGATGAAAACCAAAGTCCTCTAAAGTTTGGCTCATCCATAGAGCTTGTGCACAACAACTCCCTAATGCAATGTATTCGACCTCCGTGGTGGAGAGAGCAACCGAATTTTATTTCCTACTAGACCATGCAACTAATGAAGGTCCTAGAAAATGACAAGTACCACTAGCGCTTTTTCTATCAAGTGAGCAACCGGCATAATCCGAATCGGAATAGCCATGCAATGTAAATGAATCATTATGTGGGTACCATAATCCTAATCTATATGACCCAATGAGATATCTAAAAATTCGTTTTACCGCTTTTAAATGAGATTCTTTTGGATTGGCTTGAAATCTAGCACATAAGCATACGGCAAACATAATATCGGGTCTAGTTGCACTAAGATAAAGTAGAGATCCTATCATACCTCTATATAAAGTTTGATCTATAGAAACTCCTGATTCATCTTTTCCTAATTTTAGTGATGCACTCATTGGTGCAGAAGTATGCTTAAGGTTTTCAAATCCAAAACGTTCAAGCATATCATGGACATATTTAGTTTGACATACAAAGATACCATCAATTCTTTGTGATATTTGAAAACCAAGGAAATAAGAAAGTTCTCCTACAAGACTCATTTCAAATTCATTTTTCATCACTAAAATAACTTCTTTACACATCTCTTCATTAGTAGATCCAAAAATAATATCATCAACATATATTTGTAAAATAATTATATCATTATTATTGTGCTTAATGAAGAGAGTATTATCCGCATTTCCCATAATATAACCGTGCTTCAATAAAAATGAGGTAAGTCTTTCATACCATGCACGGGGCGCTTGTTTTAAACCATAAAGCGCTTTTTCTAGTTTATAAATATGATTTGGAATTTTTTCATTAATAAAACTGGGGGGTTGTTCAACATAAACTTCTTCTTTTACAAACCCGTTTAGAAAAGCACTTTTCACATCCATTTGAAATAGTTTTATTCCTTTAAAGCTTGCAAATGCTAGAAAAATTCTTATAGACTCCAATCTTGCAACGGGTGCAAAAGATTCATCAAAATCTATCCCCTCGATTTGAGAATATCCTTGTGCTACTAAGCGTGCTTTATTTCTAGATATTCTAGACTCACCATCCAATTTTTTTTAAAAAATCAATTTTACACCTACAACCGGGTGATTAGATGGTCTTTCTACTAATTTCCAAACATTATGTCGCTCAAATTGTTCTAATTCTTCATTCATAGCCAAAAACCAAAATTCATCATTTAAAGCGGTAGTAACGGTTTTTGGTTCTATTTCGGAAACAAAACAAATATTTGAAAAAGATTCATGAAGAGAAGAGCGAGTTCTTACCCCGGTGGATGGTTCACCAATTATCAATTCCCGTGGATGATCCTTTGTGAATTTTAAGACGCTTGGAGGTACATAGTCATCTTTCTTGGCCTCCTCTTCTTCTTCTTTGGAAGGTTCTTCATCACCATGCTCCAAAGGAGGTAATAGATCATCCTCTTTACCTGCGGAAAGTCTTTCTATACAAGGAACAAGCTCATCAAATTTCACATTAATTGACTCTTCAACTTTTCTAGTTCTTTTATTAAAAACTATATAAGCTTTACTAGTTGAAGAGTATCCAAGAAATGTTCCTTCATCACATTTTTCATCAAACTTTCCCAAGCTATCTTTTGTATTTAAGATAAAGCATTTACAACCAAAAACTTTGAAGTAAGACACATTAGGCTTCTTTTGAAAATAGAGTTCATATGGTGTGAGATTTAAAGATGGGCGAAGCATAATTCTATTTATAACATAACATGATGTGTTTACGGCTTCGGCCCAAAAGGACTTAGGTAATTTATATTCACATAACATAGTGCGAGCTAGCTCTTGAAGTGTCCTATTCTTTCTTTCTACAACACCATTTTGTTGTGGTGTGCGTGGTGCGGAGAACTCATGTTTTATGCCTAACATATCACAATAAGAAGTAAATTTTTCATTTTCAAATTCTCCTCCATGATCCGAACGAATGCATTTAATTTTTATATCACTTTCATTTTGAATACGAGTACATAATTTTGAAAATTTACAAAACGCTTCGGATTTGGATGAGAGAAATATTGTCCAACAGTATCTAGAAAAATCATCTATTAAAACATATGTATACAATCTACCACCAAGACTTGCGGTACTAACGGGACCAAAGAGATCCATATGAATTAATTGCAAAGGTCTTGTAGTAGAAATAACATTTTTACTTTTGAAAGAGGATCTAGTAATTTTACCTTTTTGACATGGTGAACAAAGTGAAGGTAAATTTCCATTTAATCTAGGCAATCCTCTAATTAAATCTCTTTTGGCAAGTTTTACAATAAGCTTTGTGCTAGCATGTCCTAGCCTTCTATGCCAAAGATCAAGTTCATCATTTTTGGTAATAAAACATTTTAAAGATGATTTTGAAAGATCGTGAAATGAAACAATATAAACATTGTGTATTCTTGGTGCAGTTAGTAAAATATTGTATGTAATAGGATTAGATATTTTGCATAGATTAGTAGAAGATTCAAATAAAACATCTAATCCTTTATCACATAATTGGCTAATTGAAATCAGATTATGTTTTAGCCCTTTTACATAAAGAACATTTGATATAGTGAAGGATTCGTTACCAACTGTACCAATTCCCATGATTCTTCCTTTTCTGTTGTCGCCAAACGTCACGATCCCTCCCTTCTTCTTTTCTAGGCTAAGGAACTTAGCTTTATTGCCCGTCATGTGCTCGGAGCATCCTGAATCCAAGTACCACACATCTTCATTGTCCTTAGCCTGCCTACACATCTAGAAAGAAGATGAGAGTAAAGATCTGGATACCCAAGTGGAACCTCCCATAGAATAAGTGGAAGCCTTAGGTACCCAGATTTGCTTTAAAGTATTTTGTTTTATTTTCCTGCAAGAACTAGTTGTGTGACCCAACCTATAACAGTTTGCACACGAAATAAAGGGGGTTGAGACCCTTTTCTAGAAAATTTTCTTGCTGGAATAAACTTGATTTACAGAAGAAAAGCATTTTGAAAAAGAAATTTCTGGTTTCTGATATGAGGTTCTAGTGCCGGCGTTAGTGGCTAGCGCCGGGCGGCAGCCCTCTCCTCGATATCTGAGCCCAAACTTTCCAGAACCATGGCATTGGTTCCCTAGAATCATTTCCAGTGATTTTTGGCCTATTCCAAATTTTTTAATGGCCATGGTGAGATCATGAACATGTGCTTTAAGTGAAGAATTTTCTTTCACAAGCATGACACACCTATTTTCAAAACCTTTCTTATTATTTTTGATTTGCAAAAGAGAGGCTTCCAATTTCCTTTTTAATTCCCCCTTCTCTTTTGTAAGAGTTTTGGCATGAGAGAGGGCTTTAGAAAGTGACTCTTCTATATCTTTTGACAATTTTGTGGAGTGATCACATTCTTGGCAAGAAACCTTTCTCTTTTCTAAAACAATTACCTTTTTGGAAAGCTTTTGATTTTCTTTAATAAGAGATTCATTCTCACGATTTAATAAAATACTATCTTTCATATTTTTATCAAAAGCTTTGCAAGTTTCAAGAAATTCATTATACAATTCATCATAAGTGGGAGGAGTTACCTCAGTGTCGCTAGGAACACTGGTGTCGTCGCCGTCATTTTCATGTCCCATGAGGCACATGTTTGCTTCCTCATCTTCGCTTGATGAAGACCCACTTGATTCTTCGGAGGAGGAGGAGGAAGAGTCATCCCATGTTCTAGCTTTTAGTACTTTCTTCTTCTCCTTCCCTTTGTGCCGTTTTTCTTTCTTCTCCTTCAAGAACTTTGGGCACTGGCTCCGAATGTGCCCCGTCTTCCTACAATGATAGCATTCCAGTGGAGGTCTCTCTTCTTCATTGTCACTCTCTTTTTCCTTCTTTGAAGATGACCCTTTCCATCTTTCACCCTTTTGGAAATATTTTCGAAAGGTGTTTCTCCTTTCCGGATTGCGCATGAACTTTCGGAAATTCTTTGCCAAAAGACTCTCTTCATCTTCATCCTCATCCTCTTGGCACTCCTTCTTCGATTTTAATGCCAACGCCTTTTCTTTGGCTCCTTGTTGTATTCATCATGTTGGATTTTGAGTTCTACCTCATGGGTTTTGAGATTCCCAATGAGGCTCTCAACTTGGAGCGTCCTTAAGTTGTGCGACTCCGAAATAGCCGTCACCTTTGGGTTGAATTTTGGAGGAAGAGAACGAAGGATCTTACGGACCAAGTCGCCATTTGAGAAGGTCTTTCCAAGAGCTTTAGAGGCATTGACGATCTTGGTGAAGCGCGTGTACATACCATCAACATCTTCGCTTTCATCCATTCTGAATTTTTCATATTCCGACTCCAGTTGGAAAAGCTTGGAATCTTTAACCTGCGATGTACCTTCATGAGTAACTTCCAAATGATTCCAAATTTCATATGCAGAAGTACATGCAAAAATTCTATTAAATTCATTTCTATCTAACGCACAAAATAGAGCATTCATGGCTTTTGCGTTATTTTTACATTTGAGTTTATCCCGATCATCCCATTTATATTTAGGTTTGTCTAAGGTTATCTCTCCAACTACAAATGTAGGAGGAGTGTATTCTTCTTCTACCATGTTCAAAACCTCAATATCTATGGTGATTAGAAAACAATGCATCCTATTTTTCTAATAATTATAATCTGACCCAGTAAATAGAGGTGGTCTACTAATTCCCTGACCCTCGGAAAAAGCGAGATCATAAGATGCCATTATTCCCAGTTTTTAAACCGTTTGGAATAACCTCGCTTTGATACCACATGTTGGATCTTACGGCGCCCTTAGAGGGGGGGTGAATAAGGGAATAAAATTCTTTTTATAATTTTTGAGAAAATTACTAAGTTGTTTTGATTAATAGGAAATAATGATGACAAATTAGAAATAAATAATTTAGATTTAGAATTGAAAACTTAGAAACACAAAATAATAAAGATTACGCCAAATGATAGAAATCAAAGTAAACACAAAAGAGACATGATTATATTATGTGAAAAAGTGTTTACATAAAATTTGATTTCTATAACGCTAGAAATCAGAGGCGTACAAAAAATGATTTTCTTTTCCTTTTCTATACCAACTCGTATCCCCACGAACCGGTTGGCTTTAGCCAATCCTTCCCCGGATATGGCCTCAAGCCGCTCTAGCCAATCCTTCCCCGGATATGGCCTCAAGCCGCTCTAGCCAATCCTTCCCCGGATATGGCCTTGAGCACCCCCTAGATCTAATCCCCAAGACCTAGTCGCCAACTCACGCGGCGAATTCCCCCTAAGCCGTGCAAGGACCTAGTCGCCAAAAACAAGGCGATTTCACTACAACGGATACAAAAAGTGTGGAATGGAAATAATAAATAACAAGCAAAACTCCCTCTTGAGATTTATGGAGATGAGGATGAAGGATCGCTGAAGCACAAGCGAGGTCGAAGCGATCGTTCTTCGGATGCAGCGTGATGGCTTCCTTCTCCAGAATTTCTTCTTTGGCTTTGAGTGGGAGATGATGATTTGGTAGAGTAGCAGCACGAGAGTTTGGGCACAAGTAATATCTCTTGAAGGTCTAACCAAAACGAGAGAGAACACTTCAATTTATAGACCTTGGAGCTAGCGCCTGTGGTAGTGGATAGCGCCGGCGGTATCGTTCGTGTGGAGCGGTTGCGCAACGTCGGCGGCGTGGCGCTGTGCACGAACTGTAGATAGCGCCTGGCGGTAGCGATAGCGCTGGTGGTAGCAGGAGATAGCGCTGGCGGTAGCGGTAGCGGTAGCTGTAGCGGTTGCGAAACCGTTGCGTGCACGAATTCGAGATAGCGCCTGGCGGTAGTGCTGGCGGTAGCGGTAGCGCTAGCGCTAGTGATAGCGCCGGCAGTAGTGCTGCTCCTTTCAAAAGTTTGTTCCAAGCTGCTTTCTACCTGTGGAGTATTGCACCTATAGTTTCTGCACACTATAAACACACTACAAACAATATCAAATACAATATGTGATTTGTTATTCTCAAACAAAGGGATGTGACACACATGTCCAACAAGAGTCTCCAATCAAAAGACTCAGTGGTTGAGCTTCCTTATCAACAACTCATTTTGTTAGAGTGACCTTATCAACAACACACTTCGTTCTAAGAGTTTTACAATCAAAAGACTCGGTGGTTCTTGAACATCTTATCAACAGTCGTGGTTCTAAGAGTCTTCTTATCAAAAGACTCAATACTAGTAATATTGAATTCCTGCTGCGCCAAAAGAGTGGACGTACCAGTATTTGGGGGAACCACAATAACTAATTGTGTCGACTATGATTAATTGTTTATTCTCCGTGTTTTTCCTTTCTGAACCTTTATTTACTTTTGAATTGTTATGGTCGTAATATAAATGGGGGATTCCATGAAATTGAGAAATTGTTAATAATAGGAATATAAATCTCTTTAAAATTTAACCCCCCCCCCCCTCCTCATTTAGAGTTCTTCTTAAGAGATTATCTTCTCTTTCGAGCGTTATGTCCAAACTCACCAGAGCATAAACCCACGATAAATTGATCGGATATTTATATATAACGTTTCACTTGCATGATTTAATTTTCTTGTTGTTTTTTAATCACATATTTTAACACATCAACATCTTTCATAGATACCTTCAAAACTCTTTCCTCCCCGCCACTTCTCTCCTTGTACACATGTTATGGAAAAGAAAAGATTTTATTTCGCTTAAATTTTGGGCGTTGTATTGATACCCCCACAAATGACTATTTGTAACTCATAGATGTTTGTAGATTCTAAAATTATATTTGTACTCAAACATACTATTCGTAGACCAATATACAAAAATATTTAAACAAACAAGAGCTGCAATGAATGATGTTAATAACTACAAAATGAACCCCTTTCCATCAAGCACGAGCTACGACAAATCAATGAGCCATGGACCTGTAATAACTTGTAACCAAAGCAGATAAGTGAAAAGTGCTCACAAAGTCAAACAAGAAAAGATTGTACAAAAAACAAACTTATGAACATTCTGAATCGGAGATTCCAAGCTCGTGGCTACCATGAAGCCGTCAACGACGGGCAGGATGAGAGGAGAGGTAGAGCTCACAGTAAATGAGGATCTAGGTTGCGAATTGAGTGGTGGAATCGGAGCTCCAAGCAGCGGGTTCCCAAACACAAGTCACGCGGCGGGAGATGTGACCCCGACGAACAGCGGCGACATCTGGAGTCGTGCGAGCGCGGGGTGGAGTGATACGTTCTTGATACGTTCCGTTAATCTAAACAACTCAGCAATATCTCAGCGCAAAATTCGGCTAAGAAATAAGCAGTAAAACAATCTATTAGATTCAAGAATAACGAACTCAGCCCTAAGGAGATAACTCCTGAACAGGCTGCCACGCTCTCTCCACGGAGAAGAACAAGTATTCACTAAATTTCCAAGTCCCTCTTTACGGAACCATTCCCTCTTATTTATACAATTTCATATTAGCAAGAAAAGACAAAACTACCCTTAACCCAAATACAATTGTCGACTGCCCAGCCCTTCCCGTCGGATGACCGCTGGCATCGAGCTGGATCGTAACAGGGCATCCTCCTTCAAAACTTCCTTGACCTCAAGGAACTAAGTGCGGGCAAATGCGGTGTTGATACGCCAAGTCTTCCCATGTAGCATCATCTTCAGTCCCATTAGACCATTGAACCAGGAATTGTGCAATCACACGCCCATCCTTCTGTATCATTCATCGACCAAGCACACGAACAGGCTCTAGCAACACAGTACCATCTGGAGCCACAGAATTTGACAAAGGAATGATCTGATCAGGAGCTCCTCCTTTGAATTCCCTCAACTGAGAAACGTGAAATGTATTGTGAATTTTGACATCACTGGGTAAATTCAAACGGTAGGCTACCTCCCCTATCCTCTCCACAACCTGGAACGGTCCAAAAAACTTTGGAGAAAGTTTGTGAAACCCGTGAGTTCTCAAACTCACCTGCTTGTAAGGTTGAATCCTAACAAATGCCCATGATCCAACTTGCAATAACCTCTCCCGTCGCTTCTTATCCGCTAAAACCTTAATTCTGTTTTGGGCTTGCTGAAGGTTAAACTTCAGGATGGAGAGTATTTTCTCCCGTGCTGTTAAAGAACGATCCACATCCACAGATATTGCCTCACCCTCAATATAGGGAAAATGTAAAGGTGGTTCTTGGCCATACACAACCTGATATGGAGTCATCTTACTTGCACTGTGAAAAGAGGTGTTATACCACCACTCGGCCAGGGCTAATCAAGATACCCACTCCTTTGGTCTTTCGAAGCACATACATCGTAAATAAGCTTCTACACAGCGGTTCACTATCTCTATCTGTCCATCAGATTGGGGGTGATAAGCCGTGGACATGTTAATTTGAACCTGCAATACACGGAAAAGTTCTTGCCAAAACAGACTCAGGAAAATCGTATCTCGGTCACACACAATTTGCTTTAGGGAGCCCATGAAGACGCACCACTGAGTTGACATACTCTTTTGCCACTTTTTCAGCCGTGTAAGGGTGACTCAAAGGCACAAAGTGAGCTTGCTTGCTCAACCTGTCTACGACCACGAGAATTGTAGTCTTTCCCTGGCTTGGAGGTAATCCATCAATCAAATCCATAGATATCTCTTCCCAAATCCGATCTGGTATGGGTAATGGTTGAAGCAAACCCATAGGCTTTTGGTGATCTGATTTGCATCGTTGACACACATCACACTCTTGAATATACTTATAAATTTCAGGTTTCATCCTCCTCCAATAGAACATTCTCTTAATTTTTTGATAGGTGGCTGTTACTCCTGAATGCCCCCCCCCCCCCCCCCCCCCATAACTCCATCATGATTGAATTTAAAAATAGTATGTTTTACATCCTGATTATTGCCCACCACCAGTTTCCCCTTCCTCTTCAACAACCCTCTTATCCATTCATATTTAGGCTTGGACTCAGCATCTAACTCTTTTGCTGTTATAATTTTCTGAATATGAACATCATTCACCCAAGAACTCTTAACCTGCTGCAGTAAATCAGAGGTCACAGTTGTTAAGACTTGGAGTTCAGGTATAGGACAATTGCGAGACAAGGCATCAGCACACTTATTGTCTACCCCCTTCTTATACTGTATTTGGAATTCATAACCTAATAATTTTGCTACATATTTTTGTTGAAATGGTGTTGCAATTTTCTGTTCCATCAGGAACCTTAAGCTCTGATGATCAGTCCTTATAATGAAGGTTGTTCCCAACAAATAATGGCACCAATGTTGGATAACTAGCACCAAGGCTAGCAATTCCTTATCATATACCGATAGAGCTGCATTCCTGGGCCCCAAAGACTTAATGAAATACGCCACAAGATGATTACCTTGCATAATCACTGCTCCCAATCCTAGTTCAGAGGCATCTGTTTCCAAAACAAAAGGTTTAGAAAAATCTGGCAAAGTTAACACTGGGGACTTGATACTGCCTGTTTGAGGTTTTCAAATGCAGAATTAGCTTCTTCAGTCCACTGAAAAGCATTTATCCTAAGCAAATTAGTCAAGGGCTGGCAATACTTCCATAATTTCGGCTAAACCTTCTATAATATCCTGTCAAACCAAGAAAACCTCTTAATTTCTTAACAGTTGTAGGTACCGGCCAGTTTATCATGGCATGAATCTTCCCAGGATCAGTGGACACCCCTTTCTTTGATATCAAATGTCCTAAGTACTGAACCTGACGTACCCCAAAAGAACACTTGCTCTTTTTTGCATAGAGTTAATGCTGCCTGAAAACCTCAAAGGTATACTGGAGATGAGCCATGTGATCCTTCCAAGATCTGCTAAATACAAGAATGTCATCAAAAAATACTAAAATAAAACGTCTGAGTTGGTCCTGGAACAGCTGGTTCATTAGACTTTGGAAAGTAGATGGAGCATTAGTGAGCACAAAGGGCATCACAAGAAATTCATAGTGCCCATGATGAGTTCTAAATGCTGTCTTATGTACGTCTTCCGGTGCCATCAATACTTGGTGATACCCAGCTCTCAAATCCAGTTTAGAAAAGTATGTAGCTCCCTGTAATTCATCTATCGACTCCTCTATGATAGGTATAGGAAACTTATTCTTAATTGTGTAGGAGTTCAGCTTTCTATAATCCACACATAGTCTCCAAGATCCATCTGATTTCTTTACTAATACCACAGGAGAACCAAAAGAACTGCTGCTGTGTTGAATTATTCCTGCGGCTAACATTTCCCTCACCACTCTCTCAATTTCATTTTTTGAAGAGGGGGATACCTGTAAGGCCGTAAGTTTACCTCCACAGCTCCCTCCTTCAAGGGAATGTTATGCTCAGTCCTACAGGTTCTTCAAAGATGTCAGCAAATTCCTGTAATAAAGATTGTAACTCTCCCTCCTCTGAAGGGACATGTACCTCCACACCTTGATAAGATATATCTAATTCATTAACAGACCTTTGCTGAGCATGGACGGATTCCAGAACTTGACATATAACCATCAGTTGTAATTTTGCTGAGGTGGATAGAAGTTTTTCCATCTTTCTTTGTTTAACCCATGCCCCTGGTAATGATTTGGAACCCCTTAAAGATACCTTCCCGCCCTTGGCAGTAAAGTCCATCCTCAATTCCTTGAAATGCTAATGGACCCTTCCTAGTGTAAGCAACCATTGAATACCCAATACTACTTCACATCCACCCAAAGGAATCACCAGCATTTCAGAAACAAAACAGACCTCCTGCATTTTCCAGGCAAAGTCCTTCACCATTAATGAACTACATATGCTTTTTCCATCTGCAATTGAAACATTAAAGCTTGGTATCGTCATCAGATCACATCCCAGTTTTTCAGCCATCTGTTCATCTAAGAAATTATGAGTGCTGCCAGAATCAATGAGCACTTGGATTGGTTTTACCAGATACGAAGCGATCACACACATAGTATGAAAATTCGAAATGCCAGTCATGGCATGTGTGGATAGCTGAGGAGAAAAATCAGCTTCAACAGCTTCCACAAGAAGGGGTGGTTCACCCTCCTGCTCGTGTTCCTCGTCATCTAATATCAGTTCCAAAGAATATGATTGTCTTCTTCCTAAACATCTATGTCCTGGAGAGTACTTACTATCACACAAGAAGCACAATCCCTTAGTACGTTTTTCATCCATCTCAGTAGAGGTTAAGCGCCGTCCCTGATTTGATGATGGAATTGCCGGTGAATGTGAGCTGCTAGCCTCCCCCTTTTGAAACACTTTGGGTGCAGTGATGGCGCAAATCTCACACACCGCTATAGGCGGTAGCTCGACTGCGACACGAAACGGCAGTGTACCGATCGTTCAAGTAATATAAAACGAGGAGTAATCCCCGAGTATCGAATCTCTCAAGGAACACAGTAAGGTGGAGTTTATTATCGAGGAAGGACTTGAGATTGAAGTCCTTTCGAGCGGATGGATGCGGAAATGGGGGATTGGGTTTGCGAATTATTAAATAAAATATTACAACTACTCCTATGCAATGCCGCTATGCAATGCTTCGCTTGGCGGAATGGAGACTAGGCAGGCCTTGAACGCGCTGCGTCGCAAGGGCGGATGGACGAGTAGGCTAACGGATCGAACTATGCAGGCCTTGAGCGCGCTGCTTCGTTAGGCGGGATGGAATACACGGGCCGCTATGCCACACTTCGGTAGGCGGATGGGCGAGTAGGCTAACGAAATGAGGGTCGTCGGCACCTCTTCGACAAGCACGCCACTAGCAATTGCTAGTGCGGCACACGAACGTGACGGCGGGATGGAGGATGGAATGGGGCGCACCTCAAGCAACTCAAACAACAAACATTTCACATAAACATGAAATATATAGAAATACAAACTAGTTTAAGTGCAACTTCATCTTAATACACAGATCTAACTACATACACATCAATAAGAGAAGAATAAGGCAAGAAATCGACCGAATCCGAAGGCTCATTGTGGATTCACGGTAGGAAGCACCGGGTTGTCAATTCGCGTCCTAGCTCGGTCCGCAACTACGTCCGGGGTAGAGAGAGCTGTCACTACTCTCCAATGAGCCCGTCTTCTTCGTGTCATGATCTGGTAGAGGTTGCAAACTTCCTCTTGCTTGATGGTGATGGCGGCTAGATCTTCCCTTGGAGCGCTAGGATGAAGGAGGAGGCCGAGAGGAAGCTCCGGCTCAAGGTTGGCGTGAAGAACAAGCCTGGAGCACCTCCATATGGTGGGCGGCGATGGATGGGGCGAAAAACCTGCGGAAGGGGTGAAAACGGCGAAGCTGGGCGAAAAAAACGGCGAGGATCCGACCTAAAATCACGAGCAGGGCAATTTATAGGCGCTGGACTGAACAGCGCGCACGGTCGTTGGCGCACGACCAGTGGTCGTGCGCACTATCATCCTGTGATCGTGCGCCTGACTGGACGGAGCCTGAAAGGGGAGAAAATTATAAAATACAATGTTCGCACGACCAGTGGCGCACGACCAATGGTCGTGCGCGCTATCATAAGTGGTCGTGCGATAAGCCAGACAGAACTCATGAAATGGGCGTTAAGTGCGCACGAGCAGAGGCGCACGACCAGTGGTCGTGCGCGAAGGAGCCAATGATCGTGCGCAGTGTTCCTGTACAGAATTGTACCGGGAACACCTGCACGACTCCTGTTCCAACATACGACACCAGTCTGGCCACTGAAGGTGGCACTTAACACAACATGACAACTAGTAACAAAGATGAACAAGAAATAACACCGAAACGGGCCTAGAAGTGCACTTAGCATGGAGTGTTAAATAAGAATGAAAACATGTCTAAAGTGACGTGCAAAGACTAGAAAATCGGCCCGGATGAGTCCATAAATGTGTATATGATTGGGACTCATCACACCCCCAGACTTACCTGTTTGCGCGTCCCGAGCAAACAAATTCTACGCGAATGAGGAAAGAAAAGTAGATGGCTTAAAATTACAATACAGAGTACCATGCGAAGTCGCATGCTCACGTGCATAAAAAAATAGTAGAGAAGGTTTCTGATTATATAAACAGTTTATATATTTCTAAAAGAGTAAAAGCATATTATAACCACTCAAAATGGTGAACAACGGTGAATCATTCGGTCATGCATACGGAGAAAGTAAACCAAGCGCTGAGACGAGCATTGCTCAAGATCGGGATGCAGGACAAACTCCACTGAAATCCATCAGTGTCGGTGACCATAAGCTCGCCCGGTCACATTCTCTCCACGACACTAGATTGGTTCATAGCGTGAGTCGGTAGGACTTTAGGTTAGAGATGGGGCTTGGGTTACGGTGCGGTAAACAAAGATAAATATGGAGGCTAAGCACACCTAACCCAACATTAGCATAAGATAGAGCTACCCGCACGACGATAATAAACAAATGCACCACACCCCCAGACTTGGACTTTTGCAACATAGGTGTGTGCACCGCCCACTCCCAATACCAAAATTTCAAAATTTTCAATTCAACTTTTTTTTCATAACAATCCCCCTTTTTTTTCTTTTCTTTCTCTACTTCATTCTTCTTTTTCTTTCTTTTTCTTTTTTTTTCAGCAAAAATATCAATGAATACACCCACAATTTCCACTATAAAAATTACCACATCAACACCCCCCAAAATGTAAATAAAACTACAACTAAGGCTCAGATTTGGGTGTGCGAGTAGGTTAGGCTTTTAAGCTTTTGGTGAGATAAAAGTGGGGCTGAATCAAGAGGAAGGGGTAGGCACAAAGGGGCTAGCAAGGGTAGATGATAGGCATGAAATAAAATGCTCAACCGGGCCAAAATAGTGGCCTACGTCATTCTCACGCACTAGAACTATCCTATGCCAATGCTTCAAGAATCGCTTGGGGCAAGTTCTAGCCACCGAGAAAGATTCTCCTTTCTCCCGACTCAAGCAATACGAGTCTAGCGATCGTTTACACACATCCCTACGCTACCATTTGATTCCACCGGATTCATCATTTGAGTAGAGTAAACAACATTTACACTAATAGAGAAAAATATAAAACCATAGTATAAAGAGAAATCTAATATACACAAATTTCTATGCAACCGAGCACTCGACTAGGAGCACTACTGGAGTCAACATTTTACTCTGCTACATAGTCCTAAGCCATCACCTAGACCTCCCCACATAAGCAGAAGAATTAAATTCACTACAGAGCACGCATACAGACGAGTACGCGCTCAAGTGGGTGTTGTGGTGTGCAATGAAAATGGTCAACAATTTCCAATAAGCTAAAATAAAAGTACTTCTAGCATGCTATGCAAGAGTGCACGTGAGTGGGCACACAAACTGCTCTCCCCCAGACTTAAACTAAACAATCCACAAAATGTATGACATGACAATCAGAAAAGGCTAGGGAAAGAGAGTACCCAGTGCTCAGAATTGAGCACACCAGAAGATTGGCGTGTAAGCTAAAATGAGCCGCAACGTCTGCTATCCAGAAAAAATACCTGCAGGGGTCAGCTCCACAGAAACAAAAGAAAATAGAAAACTGAAAAAGAAAAAAAAAAGAATACTACTAACTAAACTAAACAAGATGAAATGAGAAATGCAGGAAAAGGTAAGATAACTACTGGGGTTGTTGTCATTCCAGCGCGACTTATTCGGATTTTATACAGTTCTAGCTTATAGGCCTATGAAAAGAAAAGTGGACAGGTAATTGTTCTAATATGCGTGTAGGTAGCGGGTACCTATACGGAGAAAGAACAGTCACGCCTCTACCCGAATATAAATAAAACCTGCCCATCACAGGTAGAGGGAAAAGGAAGTAAGAAGAGGAGGAGGCTTGGTCCTCACTCATCTCACCAAAAACATCCTTGCCTAGCAAGGTATCATCTCCAGGGAGGCAGTAGGAGGAGAAGGAAATGAGTGGAGCTTCCTCTACGGAGGGGGGATCAACCTCCTCACATATGAGGATACACTCATCATTGACTTGAGCAACATGCTCCAAGTCCTCCTGGGGTACCTGTAAGGATTCAACCTGCACAGGCTCGGGTGAAGAAGGGGGGTCAAGAAATAAAAGAGAAGAAGGACAAAAATAATCAGAAATCGGGGGAGTGGTCCCGGTCTCACTCCCAACAGGATCCAAGGATAGATCGCTATCATCATCGTAAGTATCATGGCGAGGGGAACCCAAGAACTCAAGGGCCTCAGTGGTGGTTTGGACCTCCTCGTCCCATGAAGAAGTGCAAACCTCCTCATCAGAGAGAGTATCCTCCTCAACCCACTTTGGAGCATCCTCCGAGTCCGAAGCATCACCCCACTCCTTTACTTTGATAGGATCATAAAGAATGTGTGTAGAAAAATCTTGCAAAAAAACTGGAGAAACACAAAGATTTGGCTCCTCCGCAAAAAGATCTGTTGACGCCTCCCCGATGGAAAGAATACTTTCCTCATCATACTCAGGTGCATCTAGGAGCTCCCATTCCTCTCCTTGTTGGCCAACAGATGAGTGATCATCATCACTGGGAGTGAAGCCATACACAGGGAGTGAGGAGTCCATGCACGAGACAAGCTCGGGGGCAGAGGGCACAATTGCCTCCATGGGTAAAGAATGAGTGATAGGGACAATGTTGTCATGAGTGGAGGAGCGGCGGTCAGGATTGAAAAGACTAGGGCAGTCCTTCAATTCATGACCCTCTCCTCGACACAATAAGCAAACAATGTTCCTACACTGCCCAGCATTCAACTCATTCATTTGGTCTAAATAATAAACCATATTGTCATTAAAGCTAGGTGAAATATCCCATGACGACATATTTGACAATTAAAGCAGATATAACGAGACTAAAATTCTTTGCAAGAAAATTTACACAAACTAATAAAACTTCTTGGATTAGACTTGCCTAAAACTTTTAAAATAAGAGGGACAGAGATAAAAACAAGCAGTAAATAAGTAAAAAGCAAACAAAAATAAGAAGGCGGTTATACACACTGGAAGAAACTTCTCTCTCAGGTTCTCCCTCTCCAGAAAACTCACACGACTGTGTTCCCCGGCAACGGCGCCAAAAACTTGATGGCGCAAATCTCACACACCGCTATAGGCGGTAGCTCGACTGCGACACGAAACGGCAGTGTACCGATCGTTCAAGTAATATAAAACGAGGAGTAATCCCCGAGTATCGAATCTCTCAAGGAACACAGTAAGATGGAGTTTATTATCGAGGAAGGACTTGAGATTGAAGTCCTTTCGAGCGGATGGATGCGAAAATGGGGGATTTGGTTTGCGAATTATTAAATAAAATATTACAACTACTCCTATGCAATGCCGCTATGCAATGCTTCGCTTGGCGGAATGGAGACTAGGCAGGCCTTGAACGCGTTGCGTCGCAAGGGCGGATGGACGAGTAGGCTAACGGATCGAACTATGCAGGCCTTGAGCGCGCTGCTTCGTTAGGCGGGATGGAATACACGGGCCGCTATGCCACGCTTCGGTAGGCGGATGGGCGAGTAGGCTAACGAAATGAGGGTCGTCGGCACCTCTTCGACAAGCACGCCACTAGCAATTGCTAGTGCGACACACGAATGTGACGGCGGGATGGAGGATGGAATGGGGCGCACCTCAAGCAACTCAAACAACAAACATTTCACATAAACATGAAATATATAGAAATACAAACTAGTTTAAGTGCAACTTCATCTTAATACACAGATCTAACTACATACACATCAATAAGAGAAGAATAAGGCAAGAAATCGACCGAATCATAAGGCTCGTTGTGGATTCACGGTAGGAAGCACCGGGTTGTCAATCCGCGTCCTAGCTCGGTCCGCAACTACGTCCGGGGTAGAGAGAGCTGTCACTACTCTCCAATGAGCCCGTCTTCTTCGTGTCACGATCCGGTAGAGGTTGCAAACTTCCTCTTGCTTGATGGTGATGGCGGCTAGATCTTCCCTTGGAGCGCTAGGATGAAGGAGGAGGCCGAGAGGAAGCTCCGGCTCAAGGTTGGCGTGAAGAACAAGCCCGGAGCACCTCCATATGGTGGGCGGCGATGGATGGGGCGAAAAACCTGCGGAAGGGGTGAAAATGACGAAGCTGGGCGGAAAAAACGGCGAGGATCCGACCTAAAATCGCGAGCAGGGCAATTTATAGGCGCTGGACTGAACAGCGCGCACGATCGTTGGCGCACGACCAGTGGTCGTGCGCACTATCATCCTGTGATCGTGCGCCTGACTGGACGGAGCCTGAAAGGGGAGAAAATTATAAAATACAATGTTCGCACGACCAGTGGCGCACGACCAGTGGTCGTGCGCGCTATCATAAGTGGTCGTGCGATAAGCCAGACAGAACTCATGAAATGGGCGTTAAGTGCGCACGAGCAGAGGCGCACGACCAGTGGTCGTGCGCGAAGGAGCCAATGATCGTGCGCAGTGTTCCTGTACAGAATTGTACCGGGAACACCTGCACGACTCCTGTTCCAACATACGACACCAGTCTGGCCACTGAAGGTGGCACTTAACACAGCATGACAACTAGTAACAAAGATGAACAAGAAATAACACCGAAACGGGCCTAGAAGTACACTTAGCATGGAGTGTTAAATAAGAATGAAAACATGTCTAAAGTGACGTGCAAAGACTAGAAAATCGGCCCGGATGAGTCCATAAATGTGTATATGATTGGGACTCATCATGCAGCAGGAATGGATATTAAAGAACGTACTGTTGCTGAAAATGGTGCTGCCGGGACACGTTTTGCTCCCAAGGACTCGCGATGTTCTTGCAATCTAGCCAAAGAGAACATGTCCAAGAGAGTTTTTGGATGAAACATACGTACGACGTAGCCAATATCATCCTTAAGCCCAGCTAGGCAAAAACTGACCGCATGATCCTCAAGAATTTCAACCTTATGCAATAATAAATTGAATTCATCCAAATAAGATTACACAGAGCTTCGCTGACGCAAATTCTTTAACTCCCCCATTGGATCGGAACCCAACAGAGAGCCAAAACGCTGATTTAAAGCCTGACAATAATCCTCCCAGGAAGGCCATTCCCTAGAAATTCTTGCCTTCATAAACGACTGGTGCCAGTATAGAGCGCGACCTTCTAAATGAATTGACGCCATCTTAACCTTGAGATCTGACGTTGTCCCCTCCAAATCAAAATACTGATCTGCCTTATAGACCCATTCACGCAAATCTTCCCCCAAAACTTAGGAAAATCCAACCGTGGTAATCGGAAAGGCAATTGACCTGTAGAACTAAATGTTGGTGCAATTCCTTTACCCTCTCCCTGAACAAGTGAGACCCAACCTCTGAATGTTGATCTGGTTTAAGAGAAGAAAACAGATCACGTAATTCAGCCATAGATTTACTATGTTGCTCAGTCAAAGAATGCATAGATCGTGCCATGACCTCATTATTTTGGCGTAAAACTTCCTCCAGTGATTTCATCTGATGATCCGCCATGGATTGGACTGATCGAATTAAAACGTCATGCTGTTGACGCAAAGCTTCCAGATCCGCCAACACCTCTTTAGAACAGATAACATCCGACGCAGGCATGATGAAGATGGAAGATCAGTTCCTCTGATACCAATGATACGTTCCGTTAATCTAAACAACTCAGCAATATCTCAACGCAAAATTCAGTTAAGAAATAAGCAGGAAAACAATCTATTAGATTCAAGAATAACGAACTCAGCCCTAAGGAGATAACTCCTGAACAGACTGCCACGCTCTCTCCACGGAGAAGAACAAGTATCAAATAAATTTCCAAGTCCCTCTTTACGCTACCATTCCCTCTTATTTATACAATTTCATATTAGCAAGAAAAGACAAAACTACCCTTAACCCAAATACAATTGTCGACTGCCCTGCCCTTCCCATCGGATGACCGCTGACATCGAGCTGGATCGTAACATGGAGTCGGGGAAGAGATGGTCTGGCGAATGGGATAGGGGAGGCGGGTCTGCCATTATTAAGTTTGGGTCTGCCATTATTAGGTTTGGAAGGCCTCTAGGCGCCCTAATTTTTTTAGATTCGAGATAAAAAAATAAAAAAATAATAATTTAAATAAAGATATATATATACGTGCACATAATACTTCCAAATAATCGAACAAAACTGAAGTTTTTTTCCATTTATTTCCATAACCTTGCCGAAGCAGCTCTTCTCTGGGTATGGATGCCCTCGGCCATGGGAGTTTTTGGTGGAACTTTCCTCCGCGTAAAGAGGGTGGTGGCCGCCGACGTAGGCTGGAGCTTAGGTCATCTTCTTCCGACTCTATCAACCGCCGAGACGTAAAGGGGTGCCAGCTCTTCGCCTTCCCTCTGAAACAAGCTACCATCGCTGCTTCCCTCGCCTTAACTGGCGACACCATCGCACAACTCAGTCACCGTATCTTCTCTAGAGGCCAAGATCAGTCGGATGTAGAAGAGAAGGTCGGATCCTGAATCAGAGTTTTTCTATCGTTATTCTTCTAAACAAAGGAATTGATTACTGGATTTTTTTTGCCTTCAAATTCTGTTTAAGAGTGTTAATAGAGGGCGAGGTATTCATTTCTAGCTAGAATGCACATTTCTACCGAAGCTATGCTTGTGGCCCAGAACCGAAAATTAACTCTGGTTTTTAGGATAAAAGCTGTATTTTCCAGAAAAAAATCCAGTGAGACATGTTAGAATTCATTAGATGCTGTTACGATCCCGTGTGACGTGGGGGCTGTTGTCGCCGGGGGTTGGTGCCAAGGGGACGCCAGGCGGTGGTTACGTGAGGGAGAAAGGCCAGTAGGGGCGTCCTGGAGGGAAGGGGAAGGACAAGAACTAGGGAGGGGAAACAAGAAAGCTTTAATTCATTTCATGCATTAAAAAAACATACAGGAGACACACGACTATTTAAAGCAAAAAGGCAAAATACTACCGTTATACATTTCAACGGTACAATACTACTAAGATAATCCTAAATACAATATGACCGTGTTTCATCTCCACCGTTACTTGCATCCTGCGGTGGCTGAGTCCCGGTGACTTTGATTTGGTCAATGATGGCTGTGGGTCCCTGCGTGGCCTGGTCCTGTCCGTTGGATGTGCATTGAACCAGGGAGGTTGTCAACTGCTCATTTGTCAGCCGGCGATCTGTATCGGGGCCTTCTGAGACCAATTTTCATTCTCCTAAATCCCTAACATTGTCGCCCCCATTAAAAACGCTGTCCTCAGCGTTTTGGTTCGTCTTCCTGCCCTCGCTGCCGAGAAGAGGGAACGGTGCCTTCAGGGGACCTGGGAGGGGTTCCTTTGGCTCGATGTTCCCGCGGGGAAGGTCTTCAGATACTGCGTCCCTAGCCCTGGTCGAGATTGCTGAGACGACAGTGGTGATGATTGGGAAGGACATGACCCATCCCAGCTGAGGGCTGCAACTCACAATTTCTACCGTGGTGCCGGGGGCGTATGGTAACTCGTGCTCTTCCCTCTTGCCTTTGTTTGATTTGTTGGGTTCTTCGTCGTTGATGTTTGCTTTTGGGGGCCGTCCGTCTAACTGTAGTATACTTTTTATGCCCGGCGCCGTGCGTTTTTTGCGTACCCCATGTTGCTGCTGGTAGATTGTGCTGTGCGAATTGGTTATCTGTAATCGGGTGCCTGGGGCTTCTTTTTTGCTTGACCTTCCAATTGAGGGCTGTGATGTTGGTGCCATCGTTTTGTAATTGCCGAGCAATAGCCGCCTTCAGTAAGGGGTCATCTCCCAGATTCGATACCTCCTCCCATGTACTGTCGGTCGGGGGAAGACCCTTCCACCTGTCCCCGCCGCATGATTTGGCGAGTGCTGATGACGGCCAACGGTTGATGTAGTTGGCTATTCTCCCAGCTGAGCTCTGGTAGTTCTGAGATTTGGATGCTAGGATCTCCAACATAAGGCTTGAGCAACGATGCGTGGAAAACCGGATGTATCTGGGATGAGGGGGGGGGGGGGGGGGGGGGGGGGGGTGATTGCAGTCGGAATGACGTCTCCCCGATGACTTCCTGGACCTGATAGGGGCCATAATATTTGAGGCTTAGCTTTCTTCCTTGGGGTTTCTTCATAGATACTTGCCGGTAAGGGTGTAGTTTGAGTAACACCCAGTCCCCCTTCTCTAATTTTAGCTCCTTCCTTCTTTTGTCGACTTGATTCTTCATGCTGTGCTGTGATTTGGCTAGGTTTTCTTTTAAACAATGAAGAATTTGTTCCCTTGTAAGCATGGTATCTTCCACGGCTTCGTTGCCAGTGCTCCCTGCAGTAAAATGAAGTAAACCAGGGGGTCGACCAAACATGACCTCAAACGGGGTCATATTGGTCGAGGAGTTATATGTAGTATTGTAATGATATTCGGCAAGGTTTAAAAAAAGAGACCATTTCTTGGGAATTTCGTGGCAAAATATCCTTAAGTACTGGGTTAGGCATCGATTGACTTGTTCCGTCAAGCCGTCGGTTTGGAGGTGATAAGCCGAGCTATATTTAAGGAGGGTGCCTTGTTAGCGAAATAATTCAACCCAAAAATTACTTGGGAAGATTGTGTCCCTATCCCATATGATCGTTTCTGGTGTGCCGTGTATTTTTCCCACGCAATCCCAGAATGCTGTGGCAACGGATGGCCCTGTCATAGGGTGTTTGAGAGGGGCAAAGTGTGTGGCTTTAGAGAACCTGTCGACCACGACTAGAATTATGGTGAATCCCTTTGAGTTGGGTAGGTGTGTGATGAAATCCATTGTGAGGTCGGCCCATAACTGTTGCGGGGTCGGCAGTGGCTGTAAGAGGCCGTAAGGGGCATGGTTAATGACATTGGCTTTTTGGCAAATCTCACATTGGTTAATAAATTTGGTAAGGTCGGTTTTCATGTTGTGCCAGAAGAATTGGGCTTTGATTCTGTGTAGGGTGCCTTTAATTCCGGAGTGCCCTCCTACTAGACTAGCGTGAGCCTCGAGCATGATTCTGTGTTTGGTTGGGGAGTTGGTGGGTATATAAATTTTGTTTTTATATGTGATATACTTGCCTTGTTGTTTCCAGTCGAGGTATTGGTGTGGATTGTGAGTCATTTTTTTGGCTGTCTCATCATTGTGGTATTCCGCTGTGAGTCCTTCTAACAAGGTGGAAATGGGTTGTGAAATTTTGGTGAGGCTCATGATGGCTGCCCGTTCAGGGAGTTCTGGGAGCATGGATAATGTATCAGCGACTTGGTTATTTTTTCCTGCTCTATATTGGATGATAAAATCGTAGCCTAGTAATTTGGACAAGAAGATTTGCTGCTCGGGGGTTTGTATTTGCTGGTTTAGCAGATGGTGTAAGCTCTGATGGTCCGTTAAAATGAGGAATTGGTGGCCTAGTAAGTACTGACGCCATTTAGCAACTGCCGCCGTGACCACATACAGCTCTCGAATATATGTGGACTTTTTTTGCATGAGCGGGTAGAGTTTTTTGCTAAATATGCGATGGTACCTTTGGTTTGGCGTAGCACTGCTCCAATATCTGTGCCGGAGGCATCAGTTTCTAATATGAATGATTCATCGAAATTTGGTAGAGTGAGGATGGGGAAATTAATTAATTTATGTTTCAGTTGTTCGAAAGCGTCTTGGGTGTGGTTGTTCCAAAGGAAGGAGTTCTTCTTAAGTAATTCGGTGAGGGGAAAGACAGTTTTTGCGTAGTCGCGGATGAACTTTCTATAATAGCCAGTTAATCCTAAAAACGCACGAACTTGTTTTTGATTGGTGGGTGCGGGAAAACCTTTGACGGATTCGATATTACTTTCGTTGGGTGTGACGGTCCCGTCCTGGATGATGTGTCCTAGGAATTCGATTTTTGTAGTTAAAAATGAGCATTTAGAAAGTTTCACAAACAAAGTGTGGTGTGCCAATATTGTTAATGCTAATTTTAACTGCTCCAAATGTTCTTGTTCGGTTGTGCTGTAGATTAATATGTCGTCGAAGAAAATTACAACGAATTTTCTTAGGAAGGGCTGAAAAATGGTGTTCATAAGAGCCTTGTAGGTCGACGGGGCATTTGTAAGTCCGAAAGGCATTACGAGGAATTCATAATGCCCCTGGTGGGTCCTAAAGGCGGTCTTATGGACGTCATTTTTTATCCATCCTAACTTGATGATATCCGGATCTTAAATCTAATTTTGAGAAGAAACGGGCCATATATAGTTCGTCCAGCAATTCGTTTTTTTTTAACTAACAGTACGGGTGAACTAAAGACCGATGTACTTGGCCGAATGTGGCCGTTGTCGAGCATTTCGGCGACTAACCGTTCAATCTCATTTTTTTGATGGTACGGGTAGCGGAAAGGTCGAAGATTTGGTGCGGTGGCGTTATTAGTGAGGTTAATTTATGGTCTAATTCCCTTGGGGGTGGCAACGATATAGGCTCTGTGAATAATTTGGCGAATGAGTTAATGACCCGTTGGAATTAGGGGGGGGCAAGTTGCTTGTGACTGTGCCCGGAATACGCGAGGGGTTATCAACTGAATTATGCTTTGCAAGAATCAGACACATGGCGGATGGCTTGACGACAATCATCCACATTAGTTGCGATGATGAGACTTGACCGGATAAGGAGGTGCTACGATGACCCACTAACGTTACATGTCCCTCCGTGCCTGAATATGATAGGGTAGATTTATCGTAGTCCATGGTGACCGGGCCGAGTGTCCGTAACCAACCTTGTCCTAAGATAAGGTCCGTGCCTTCAATTTCGAGGACGTATAAATGGACTGTATATCCAATGGTCTGGATGAGCAGCGATGTGTCCCGACACTTGCCTTGGCAGAATTCGGTTGATCCATTCCCCATGAACACGGGAAACCGTTTGACAGCTATCACCGTGAGGTTGAGAAAACGCGCCATTCGTGGAGAAATAAAATTGTGTGTACTTCCGCTATCCACAAATATTTGTAGTGGTTTGTTATTAATGTATCCCGTCATCCGTAGCCCGTGATCGGGGAGGGCTCCGATGAGAGATTGTAAGCAAATCATAGTGGATGGTCCGTCCTCCTCCGTGGGCAATTCTGGTGGGTCGAGGTATTCTAGCTCCTCTTCTTCTTCAGTGCCAACGAGATAAAGTAACGCTCCCCGTCCTTTACATTTGTGTCCGGCGTGTGATGTTGATATTATTTATTATCTAATTTGTGACTAATCCGTCGGGCTTTGCATAGCATGTAGGATTAGGTCGCAGATATTCCGTCGCCTATAAATTCGTCCTGCGTCAATTGGTATCAAAGCGGGTTACGCGCACTTTCGATACGCAGTCGTAGGGTCTATAGGTTTCATTATGTCTAGGTGTCACAATTATTCCTCTCCTCACTCTGGAGGTCTCGAGTCCACTTGCACCTACCCTCATAGATCCCTTTCAGGGAGACCCCCACGACACTACGATGATTATTCGCGATCGCAATACACCACTTTCAGAGATCGTGTTGACCCACCGACACGACCCCACTATGCTAAAGATGATCAGTATGATGATTATCGTCGTTCTTATCCGTACACACGAGCGGATCGTGTTGGTCATTTGACACGACTCGGTTACCTTAAGGATGATTATTATGAGGATTGTCGTTCTGAGAGAGATCTTGAAAGTCAGTTTCGTACTGTTGTCCCTTCCTTTGACGGCTCATCGATTTCCGAGTCTTTCAGTTATTGGCTCGTGGATATGTAGTATTATCTTGAACATTTTGAGGTATTCGGTGAGCGTCGCGTCAAGTTTGCGAAACTTAGACTTTTAGGTCAGGCGAGGGCATATTGGGCTAGCGTTGAGAGGACCCGCGAGCAAGAACATCTTCGTCGCATCACTAGTTGGGTGGACATGAAACGTACATTGTGTCAGAGGTATCTGCCTTCGTCGTATCGGAGTCGCTTGCTCGGCCAATTATTTTCCCTTCAGCAAGGTTCCATGTCTGTCGCTGAGTACAAAGATTGCTTCGATGAGTTAGTTGTGAGGAGCGATATCAGAGAGGACCCAGCGATGACCACTTCCCGATTTCGGTCTGGGCTTCGATCTGACATTCGTACTATGGTGATTTATCATAGCTCGAAGTCCCTCGAGCAGACATATCAGCTCACCCTTCGTTATGAGCAGTCTTTGAGAACCGCAAGAGCTAGTCGATTGGATTCTCACATTGACCTTCGCGACACGAGTCCCTCCCATACTGAGGTCACCACGACGCCTATCATTGTTCCGTCAGACATGACTGAAGTGATACATGATACAGATTGCTCTCACCCCAGTGAGGTGCTTAGCCCAATGAGTGACTTATCTTTTGTTTCTGACCCGTCTCTTGCCCCGATTGGGAGCGAACCTGAGCGGCATATTGAGCATGTAGTGTTGTGTCCCTCACCCACACCTCCTCCCTTGCCATCCATCGGGTTAGTTAGCACCCCAACCACAGACCCACTTCCTGACACCACACATACGGATCCATTCTTGAGTGTAGGTCTATGTCGCTCTCCCATTGTCATTACCCTGAATCACTTCACGACCGAGAGCCCAGAGCCTCCTGACGAGCCACCACATCATGGGGACACTACCCCTCACGATGGTACTCATCTGGAGGACCATAACCCTAATGACGAGTACTATGATGACCCCCTTGTTGAGCCTCCTGACGAGCCACCACATCCTGGTGAGGATGTGATTCAGGTGAGCCGCTTGTTTACGAGTTTCGAGTTAGTGGTGTTTCTTCCATTATCGTCCCTGACCTTGCCCCAGATGATGGATATTGTGTGGAGCATCAAGCATTTAGGGAACCAGCTGCTGACACATCGCACCCTCGATGAGTTTTGGGACGCACCACCTGCTGATCCACCTGACGAGCTCTTTCTTTTCTGGGACACGCACCACACTCGAGAGTCATGTCTTTTCGTCGGTAGACATGATTCTCATTCAGGCGGTCGTCGCATTCGTGATGACTTTTCTTACACACTTCCTGGTGAGCCCCCTGATGCGTTACGCTCCCTGAGAGACATGTTGCTCTTCATGAGCTCGCCCTTGAGTGTAGATGTTTCGCACGATCACCTGAGCACTCGACACACACAAGATGAGTTTTTCTACACTCCCCCGAGAGAGCCTCCTGATAGGCCACCTCTTTTGATAGATTTTCAGGTCATTATTAGATTTTCTCATAAAAAGCATGTAGTGTCCGTCATGTTTTGTTTGCATCATTTGCATGAGTATGTTGAGTCGTTTCTTCATCATTTGCATAAGTCTGTTGTGTTGTCTGTTCACCGTTTTCATGCATGTCATGAGTCGGTCCGACGAATAATCCATATTGGTAATAAATCTTGTAACTCATATGCGGATGTTCATTCACAAATGCAGGTACTTCATGAAGGCGAGCAGGTGATGATGAGAATCTGCGTTGTGAGGCTCCGTGCGAGGCTTGCTAAAAGCTTGAGCGTTAGGCGAATGGATCCCTATATAATCATGAGACAGATCGAAGCAAACATCTACGATCTTGATATCTCTCCAAGTATGAGTATCCACCTGGTATTTAGTGTTGAAGATATGACGCCGTACTACGAGCCTCGCGAGTATGTGGACCCAAGCAGTGGGGACTTCCATCCGCCCACACCTCCACTCCCGTTGCCTTACCATTATCATAGCCCACCCACGTCTAATGACCACCACTACTCACCCACTTCTGACACCCACCCACCTGGGGACTCGTCTTCTTTGGTTCTACCTACGACGCCGTCGATCGCACCGGGATCCACCACTCGTGAGTTGAGCGTTGAGAGCTTCATGGAGACCAGATTCCGCCAGTGCATTCCTACTACAGACGTTGGTGACACCTGGGTACTTGCAGCAGAGCGTGATCGATTCACCTTTGGGCTTCGACTTCAGTGCGGCCGTCTCCATTTACCGGAGATGACAGCTTTTCAGTCGGGGAAAGTCGATTGGCGAGTTTTTCGAGATAGAAGGTGTCAGAGTTTGTCGAGCAAAAAAAAAGAATGGCATCATAGTGTCAAATGTACAACTACTTTTTGCTAGTGAAAAAGGTAACCAAATTCTCTGTTCCGAACATTTGGTTACTTTTTTCATCGACAGTAATGACGAAAGGGGGAAATAGCTCAGTTGGCTACAAGAATAGCTACTATCTCTCGATTGAAGACTTAATAGAAAAGGCGCGAGCCCTTACTAGACTTTATCCCGAGGGCATGGTATGGAATAGACCTCACCGTGGTTGGTCAACATCGGTGGATCGTCTTCTCTCAGTTCGTTGGCTTCATTACAAAAAGTAGCTAAGTAGCTCCGAGGGTTTTCTTTCCCTTCAATCCCTCCTTACCAAGCACAATCAACAGTTTTCGCCAGGGAGAACAACCTAATCAACATCCGAGTAGTCACGTAACTCAAGGGAGGAATGCGCCGAGAAGTTTAGGCCATGAAACAAGGTGCCCTTGATATAACGAAGAATAGAAAGAGGAGTAGATGTAGTCTGACTCTTAGTCAATCCAGCCCGAGATATGAGATCAGAAGACTTTTTGGCCTGAGAAAGAGAATATGCATCAGAAGCCCTCAATGCTGAAGAAAGAACTAAGAGATTCTTCATCTCAAAGTGCTGACTAAGGAACTGCTTCAGATCTGAGATGCCTGTAAGATCATCCCCCATGATTATAATAGAGTATACATAGAGTATAGAGTAAAGGAAGACTTCGCTATCGCTCGCCTCTGTCAGATTTACGAATGAAGAGAGCTGAATCATAAGGGCTAGGAGTTCAGCCAAAACGACCAACACTGAACTAAGGCCGAGATATAGCCCACCCTGATCCCACAATAGGGATAGGGCTGAGCCGTCAATACGCCAGGCCTTTTTTTTCGAAGGCGAGCGAAGCGAAAGTAGAAAGAGGCTGTTCACTTTTGTCAACGGAAGTCGCGCCAACTCAAAACTAACTGATAAAGGATAGAGCAGAGCGCGGAGCTCCGTTTGAGTCTAAGCGAGCAGAACCGTTTGTTTCTACTGTCGTACTACTCAAAGAAAAGAAAAAAAAAGAATGGATCATAGTGTCAAATGTACAACTACTTTTTGCTAGTGAAAAGGTAACCGAGTTCTCTGTTCCGAACATTTGGTTACTTTTTTCATCGACAGTAGTGACGAAAGGGGGAAATAACTCAGTTGGTTAGAGTGCTGGTCTGTCACGCCAGAAGTCGCGGGTTCGAACCCCGTTTTCCCCGATCCTCCCACTTTTTCCGACCCATTTTGTCTTCACTGGAAGCTGCTGATCCCGGTGTAGCAAAAAAGACTCTTCTTCTTTCTTCGGTCAGGAACAAGGGCATCGCTTGTTGTGGGCCGCATCTCACCGCGTGCACTTAATGAATGATTGGAGATCTGCCTTCCCCCCTTGCTAATTACCAAGGACCCCTAGTGGCGAAGAAAAAGTGGACCTATACGAGACCCAGAGGGCGGTGAGGAACACACAAGAAACTTCCCACTTGACTTTTGATGCCCCGTTTGACTATTCTGCTGCGTAAAAAAGAGAACGACCCATTAGAATGAGTTCTGAACATTTCATCATTATGAGAATGATGAATTTCTCTGATTAGGAGGAGTCTTCCCCGTAATGACATAGTCATCCTCTTCATGTCTCATTCTAACATTTTGATGTCCCGAGACATCAATATCCAACCCCAATTATGAATCGCCAAACTAACTTCGCTATCGCTCGACTTTCTTTTATGATCAGAAACTTGAAGTAGGGCTGTTTGAGCCCCTAAACCTAATGAACAATGACTTGAACTTGACTTTACCAATCAATATACGAGAATTTTGCTTTTCTACGCACCCAATGGGCTTTTTTAACTGACTTCGCTATTGTTCGCCTTTTTTTTTTCTATTGTCTCCCTTCACTGTCTAGCCAATCCATCTCTAAGAAGATCACATAAAAGTCATGCATGTCTCAGAAATATGGACTAGCTGGCATCCATCTCCCTTGGATGGTAATGTATACTGTAAGCATACATCGACTCGCTCAAACTGTATCACCAATGGGAGTACTCATGGATATCGGGTACGTATCAGTTGCACTGCCTACTCAAAATTTCAGCAAATTTGACTGAAAAGAATCTGCCACGTGCGTAGCAAGAGTATTCACGCATCATAACCACAGACAGAAATCGTACCTTCAGCCGTGGCCTGAGCATCCTTTTAGGTTAAGAAAAAAAAAACAACTTGAACAGGAAAGTGAAACTAACAGCTTGAACTATGTTGGGAAAAATACCCTTGATTTATCTGAACAAATTATATACGAGTGATTTCATGTATTAGGAAATATTACCCATTGTATAGCAAGGGTAATTTGGTCATTAAATGTCTTAGGATGTCACACTCAACTTAGAGTGTCAAGACTAGGTCAGGGCAAGCACAATCTGAGTTGAATCAATACTTGCGTTGAATATAATTCGACGCAACTTCGACTTGCTGTCGACGCAACTCAGACTAGAAATCTAAGCAACTCAAACCCTTTGTCAAAGTATATTAAGTCGACGCTACGTCGAATAGGAGTCGACGTAGATAAAGAAGCATGTCGAAGTTATCTTAGAAGTCGACGCAACCTCAACTTCAATTCAACGCAGAAGGAAGTATCTGTCGGAGCCATCTGAAGTCGACGCAACGTCGACTACAATTCGACGCAGACAATGAAGTTCAGAATGAAGTCTTCAACTCGACGGTTACGTCAATAAGTAATCAACGCAACGTCGAAAACAGAGTTCAACCAGAGCAAGAAGGAATTCGAAGCTGCTCTTACAAGAACTCGAAGGTGCGTCGATAAGAAAGGAAATGAAGTCGACGCAGCGTCGAATACAACAACAACAACAGAACCCATATAGTCCCCAATCATTGGGGGTATGGGCGGGGGAAGATTGGAAACAGACCTAACCCTTGGCACTATGCACAAAGCGGCTTCTCTCAGAGGAGAAAGACCTAACCCTTGACGCAGCGTCGAATACAGTCTGAAAAAGAAATCTTTTCAGCTGTCCTTTTAGAACTCTCTCTCTCTCTCTGAAGGCCCACAACACTAAAGATCGTTCTACAACGACTTGTTTATTGCCTAGAATAGAGAGGAGCAGTAAAGAAGACAGGAAAAACTTTCTTGGAAAGGATTAAAACAGTTGGCAAACGGGTCGTGAGCAAATGAAGAAGAAAGGATTAATTGTTCAAGATTGTGCCTTTTCAGGATAATCCAAAAGAGGAATAGAATTCAAAAATTAATCATGGATAATAAATAGGAAGAAAAGAGAGAAGAAAACAGAGCATTCACCACCATCTGCTTCAGCTTGTCGATTAGGGTTCCCACTTCTTCTTCCTCCTGGAACCCTAACAGAGACAATATAGAGCAAACAAGATCTCTTTCAGAACAGAAAACTGAGCTGCTTCTTCATCAACATCTTATAGCAGCCAGATAACAAGCAAGAGAAAGAGAGAAGGATCTGAAGAAAAATAACCCGTGCAAATCATCGCAATCATAAGCAAGAGTTCATCATTAGCAGATCCATTGAAGAAAAGAAATAGAAACAGAAAGCTTCTACAGAATTCTAAGAACAGAATTCTTCCTCTCCATCCTCTTTCTTCTTTCAACTTCCTCAACTGTACAGAGTTTTAAGAATCCCTCTTCAAAGGATTCAGTGTTCAAGATCTCCTTATCAAAAGATCTGAGTGGTTCGAGATCTCCTTATCAAAAGATCTTTGGTTCTGAGAGTCTCCTTATCAAAAGGCTCAGGCACATGTTGTGCATTCCTACCAGCTGGTAGAAGAGAGGACTACCCACATTTTGGGGAACCTCTATAAAATCTTGTGTCTTCTGTATGTGTCACTTTTCTGTGCTGTCCCATTTTATTTACTGTTTTTCTGCTTTTTACTTTAACAACACTTATTTTATTCTATGTGTGGAATTGTTGAAGCATAATACTTAGTGTTTTTATTGTGTTTGCACAAATAGGATAGAAATATTTTCATAAACTCTATTCACCCCCTCTAGAGTATACTCAGAGACACACTGTGCACTTTCAATTAGTATCAGAGGTAGGTTGATCATTAAAAGGTTAACACATTGATCAAAAAGATCTCCTACTCTTATTTCTCTACAATAAATTTATTTTATTAAGAAAATGAGTTCTAAGGATTATGCCTCAACTAGACCACCAGTGTGTAATCTGAATAAGTTCACACTCTGGAAGGCCAGAATAAAAGTTACATGAACTCTATTTATGAAGACATCTTTGATATCATAATTTCAGGTCCACCAACTCCATACAAGAGAGATGCCAGTAGGACTTCAACACAGGAACCTATGCCCAGGGCTGAGTGGACTGAAACAGAGAAAAAACAGAAGGCATGGGATGCAAAGACAATGAACATTCTGGTGTCCACAATGTCAGATGACATTTTTCAAAAAGTTGCTGACTGCCAATCAGCTAAAGAAATTTGGGAGTCACTTTCCAGACTTGTAGAAGGAAGTGCTGATGAAAGGAAGGACAAGAAGTCTCTTCTCATATTCCAGTATGAGAACATTCAGAAGAAAGCTGAAGAAACAGTTGCTGATATGTATGACAGATTCATCATTATCATTAATGAGCTCAGAGACTTGGACAAGGAGATATCCTTGACTGAAATTAATGATAAAATCCTCATGTGCTTCCCAAGCTCACGTGATTCAAGAATCTGGGCCATCAGAGAGTCCAAATGCCATAGAGAAATCTCTACTGAGGCTTTGCTAGGAAAGCTGAAGTCTTATGAGATGCTGCTGAAGAGCAGGGCTGAAATAGAGGTTAAGGAGACAGTCTCAACTCCTATTGACAGGAGTCTAGCTTTGAAGGCTAGTGAAGGAGAGTCCTCCACTCCTGAAGATGAGATGTTCAGTCTCCTGGCAAGGAAGTTCAGAAAATGGGTCAAGACTGAAGACTCATGAAGAAAGGATTGGAGCTCAAAGCCTAGATTTGATAAGACTCCAAAGAAGGAAGTGATCTGCTTCACCTGCAACAAGCCAGAGCACATTGTCCCTGACTGTCCACAAGAGCAAAGGAACAGGAGCAGCAACAAGGATGAAAAGAAGAAAAAGAAGTCTTTCAAGAGGAAAGACAAGAAGAAAGCCAAGAGTTTCATTGCTGAAACCTGGAGTGACTCTAAAGCAGAGTTAAGCTCCTCCTCATCTGAAAGTGATGATGAAGCAGAAGCAGAAGCAGCTTGCATGATGACCTTGAAGATGTCTTTAGATGATGAAGAAGAACAAATATCAATGTTTGATGAATTTGATTTCAATTCTGATGATTTCAAAAATTGCTTTAAAGAAGTTTGCAAGGATTTCCTCAATGCACAAAAAGAAGTAGAAACAGTTAGGTTAGAACTAGACAACCTAAAACAAGATGAATTATATCTAAGAAATCAAGATTTAACAAATGAAATTGATAATAAAGAATCAGAATTAATTGAAATTAGAAAAGAAAATCTAAAGCTAAATTAAGAGCTAACAAGGGCTAAGGCCTTTGAGGACTCACTCAATGGAAGGAGTCAAAAGCTCAGAGACATCACACAAAATCTCTCCATGAGATTTAATCACCTAGGGTTAGGAGCAGAGCCATCCACTAGCACAGAAACCCCTAGGAAACCTGCCTGGAAAAATCCAGTTAGGTTCATTAGACCTAGTGACTATAAATCCTATGAGGATAGTGCAAAAACTAAGTATCAGGAAACTAATAAACCAAAGAAAATAAATAGAGGTAATGTAGCAAATCTTAACAAAGACACGGAATCTCAAGGGAAGAGTAATGCAGAGAAACTAAACAATCAAAAGGCTAAAGCCAAACCTACGGTAATAAAACACTCTGCTGATCTTTTATGTTTAGATACGTTCTATACAAATTTGAAGTATCAAAATAATAAACATAGGTTTGGGAAACCCATTCCTTATCATCCAAAATGGTATCATGAAAGATCCTTCTATTCTTTCATTGAACACTACAATGGTAAAAGCAAAGGGCCCAAGGTAACCTGGGTTCCTTCTAATGTTTGAAATTACTTGTGCAGGGTAAGGTAGGGTCCTACCTAAGAGATAATGAAAAAGGAAGGAAGAACTAAATTCAATCAAAGGGGTGATTTCTTCTCTTAATTCCCTTGAAATCCCCTTAGTTCATAAAAATAATAGCATAAACACTATTTTTAATAAACCTCATTGCTGGGAAAAACAACAAGAATTTTCTAAGAAAATAGAACTATTTATTCAGAGTTGCGTCGAACGACGTATTGTCGAATTCTACTCGACGTAAGTGCCTAGAGCCAATCAGAGTTGGTGATTCGAATGCCATTCGACGCAGCGTCAAGTTCATATCGACGCATGCGTCGACTTAGTAGCCGTTGATCAAATTCGTGGTCGCGTTAATTATAACTCGACGCAACGTCGACATCACTGCGTCGACTTAAGAATTGCTGAACAATCTCGAAGTTGCGTCGAATATTAATCAACGCAACGTCGATATAACATCGCGCGCAGAATTGCCTCTACAAGCAGTCTAGTCTTGACCTATTTTTGCGCGCCAAATATTAATTCTTATCGACGCAACTTCGACTTAAACCTTATGTTGCGACTAATCATCTTCTTTTAAGCAACTTCAGCGTCGAATCATTTAAGCTTTCGAATTTTCCTCTCCTTGCTCTCTGGCTCTCTTGCATCCTTGTCTCTCGCTCTCTCTCGTTTTCTCTTGTGTTTGTAGGTACCTAAAATAGATGGCTCCACCAAAAGTGAACTCTGGCTTTGATGTGGATGTCGATTCTTTCAGTGCTGCAGCAGAAAGCTTCAAAGCCATCCTTGGCTTATTTCAAGATGCTGGTTTAACCAAACTTATATCTACAAAGTGTAATTTATTGGACATTGAATTGACAGAGTTAAATGACAGCTTTCACAAAGGAGATGATGACTCCATAAATGGAAACATATATGAGACTGCCATCAACATTACAGAGGAGATGTTAACTCAAACATATGATTTACCATCTGGTAGTGATTCTGATGAACTTTCAGCAGAAGAGACCAACAGGGCTTTGCAGATTATGAAATTCAGCAAAGAGAAGGCAATAAATCTAAAGAAGATTGACCTTGGGGAAGAATATAGATTTCTTGCAGACATTGTAGGGAAGGTGCTGCCTACAAAATCTCTGCTCATGATGTCATTCCAAAGCAGCAGCTGCAGATAATGAGAGCTCTTGTTCTAAAGAAGAAGATAAATTGGGGGAGATGTCTCCTGAAATTGATCAGGCACAAGTACACTCATAAGGAAAATGCTTATATGAGGATTATGAGTCAAGTACTTCTCCAGCACTACCCTGCAGTGTGCAAATCAAAAGGAGTGCCTATTCCTCCAGGAAAAAGAATCAACATAGGAATCTTCTCAAAGTGGATCAGACAGATTTTAAAGCCTGGTCAAGCTCCATCTTCACCTCCTCCCTCTTCACCTCCTCAAGATTCAGAAAGAGATCTACCAAATCCCCCAAGGGATGACATTCCTGAACAGGAACCAGCTGCAACACCACAAGAAACTATTCCAGATGATACTACAGTCCCAGAGCCAACACCTCAATCTCCCATCCACCAACATACTAAGCAACAACCATCCATCCTACTCCCAGACAGTCAGTCTGCTCCTCCACCACCACCATCATATCATATCTCTCCAGAAACCTACCTATCCATTTCCCCTGCCTTCCAGGATCCTCCTAATCTAAATGAGAACCTCACACCTCCACCTCCACCTGTCTCTACCTCCCTTCCTACACCCTCCTTTGACATTGAACAAGCATTCTCAAAAGCAGTGGGGCTAGCCTCCAGCACATTTGCTGACCTACTGGCCAACCAAGCCAGAAAATTTGAAAAGAAGTATTCACAGATGGAGTCTGAATTCTTAGACTCAAAGAGGTCTCTTCAAGGTCTCAAAGAGTTCATGTCTTCCTCCTTGGTAACAAAGGAATTCTTAACCTCTCTTGCCAGCAAGGTTAAGAAGGGGGAGAAAATTCAGGAGGAGGAAAGACCTACTCTAGAGATGAGTGTCCATGAAAAGGGGAATGATGTTGAAGCCCCTGATAAAATTACTACCTTCCAAACTGTTCAAGGGGAGCTTGCTGTTCAGGGGGAGCTTGTTGAAAAAGGTATGGAAGAGGTACATCAATACCTAGCAGATGTTCAGGGGGAGTCCTCACAAAAAGCTGCTGAGAAGGATACAGCAGATCAGGGGGAGCCCCTAGCAGGAGGTGATCCAGAAGAACAACTCCTATAAGATATTTTTAACATTGCAAAGGAGGCTGTAGAGGTAGTCCAAGAAAACATTGCTAAAGAAAATGAGAAAGAGGATGAAATGAATGTTGATAAGGCTGATAGAGACAAGAAAGCTCTCTTGCTGACTGCACCAAGAAAAGAGTCACAAAAAGTCTTCACAAGGAAAAGGAAAACACCAGACAGGAAGTAAAGATTTTCAGGTATTCTGTATACATAAATATATGAAACAGTATTCAGTAGATTAACATTTGATACAAAAGTTCAGAACAGTATGATCACTTGGAAATATGTTATGTCCTATGTTTATACTGTCATTCATTATTGTCTGTATTGCTTTTATAATCTGAGAAATTATTTCAATTTTATGTTTGAGTATGCATGAAATCACTTAATCAAATAGGGGGAGATTATTGGGAAAAATACTCTTGATTTATCTGAACAAATTATATACAAGTGATTTCATGTATTAGGAAATATTACCCATTGTATAGCAAGGGTAATTTGGTCATTAGATATCTTAGGATGTCACACTCAACTTAGAGTGTCAAGACTAGGTCAGGGCAAACACAATCTGAGTTGAATCAATACTTGCGTCGAATTATATTCGACGCAACTTCGACTTGCTGTCGACGCAACTCAGACTAGAAGTCCAAGCAACTGAAACCCTCTGTCAAAATATATCAACTTGACGCTACGTCGAATAGGAGTCGACGTAGATAAAGGAGCATGACGAAGTTATCTTAAAAGTCGACGCAACCTCGACTTCAATTCAACGCAGAAGGAAGTATCTGTCTGAGCCATCTGAAGTCGACGCAACGTCGACTACAATTCGACGTAGACAATGAAGTTCAGACTGAAGTCTTCAACTCGACGGTTACGTCGATAAGTAATCGACGCAACGTCGACAACAAAGTTCAACCAGAGCAAGAAGGAATTCCAAGCTGCTCTTACAAGAACTCGAAGGTGCGTCAATAAGAAAGAAAATGAAGTCGACGCAGTGTCGAAATACAGTCTGAAAAAGAAACCTTTTCAGCTGTCCTTTTAGAACTCTCTCTCTCTCTGAAGGCCCACAACACTAAAGACCGTTCTACAACGGCTTGTTTATTGCCTAAAATAGAGAGGAGCAGTAAAGAAGACAAAAAACTTTCTTGGAAAGGATTAAAACAGTTGACAGACGGGTCGTGAGCAAATGAAGAAGAAAGGATTAATTGTCCAAGATTGTACCTTTTCAGGATAATCCAAACGAGGAAAAGAATTCAAAAATTAATCATGGATAATAAATAGGAAGAAAAGAGAGAAAAAACAGAGCATTCATCACCATTTGCTTCAGCTTGTCGATAGGGTTCCCACTTCTTTTTCTTCCTCCTGGAACCCTAACAGAGACAATATAGAGCAAACAAGATCTCTTTCAGAACATAAAACTGAGCTGCTTCTTCATCAACAACATCTTATAGCAGTCAGATAGCAAGCAAGAGAAAGAGAGAAGGATCTGAAGAAAAATAACCCTTGCAAATCATCATAATCTTAAGCAAGGGTTCATCATTAACAGATCCATTGAAGAAAAGAAATAGAAGCAGAAAGCTTCTACAGAATTCTGAGAACAAAATTCTTTCTCTCCATCCTCTTTCTTCTTTCAACTTCCTCAACTGTACAGAGTTTTAAGAATCCCTCTTCAAAGGATTCAGTGGTTCAAGATCTCCTTATCAAAAATATCTGAGTGGTTCAAGATCTCCTTATCAAAAGATCTGAGTGGTTCGAGATCTCCATATCAAAAGATCGTTGGTTCTGAGAGTCTCCTTATCAAAAGACTCAGGCACAGGTTGTGCATTCCTACCAGGTGGTAGAAGAGAGGACTACCCACATTTTGGGGAACCTCTATAAAATCTTGTGTCTTCTGTGTGTGTCACTTTTCTGTGCTGTCCCATTTTATTTACTGTTTTTCTGCTTTACTTTAACAACACTTATTTTATTCTGTGTGTGGAATTGTTGAAGCATAATACTTAGTGTTTTTATTGTGTTTGCACAAATAGGATAAAAATATTTTCATAAACTCTATTCACCCCCCTCTAGAGTATACTCAGAGACACACTGTGCACTTTCAAACTAGATCATGAGCAACATGTGAGCGATTCCCAGTACTTATTTCAGTTCCAGCAACGAATCCAAGTGCTTTCAGTTTCAGTGAAAAGCCAACCTTGTTATATAGAGCTAAAAACTGCTTCAACAAATGAAAGAGCTAATTGAATTACAACAGCTTGACCCACGAAGCGGTAGACTTTATCTACCTTATTGTCAACCTTCTTTCTATTGTCAGTGTAGCTATAAGAACTCTAAAAACCTTCCAAGCTTCACTAAGGAGCTCTACGCCTAGTAATAGAGAGAGTTACGAGCGTCCGTTTGCTAGGAGGACTTTTCAAAAGCTGAAAAGCCTACGTGGTGAAGAGGAAGTTGCCTGCATGTGTTGCTAGCTGCCTGTATGGCTTGGATTAACATAAAGTTTGGCGGTATCATCTGAAAGCCTTGCTTGCCAAGTTCAAACTATCCAGGACTTGAACGAAAACAACTACCTAGGGTATATAAAGGCGAGCGATAGCGAAGTATTGATGATGTGCAACCACCTAGTTGATTGCACCCCGATCTGATGCTGGAAGTAAACGAAAGACGAAATGGAAAAGACAGGATAGGGAGAGGTGGGGGTTGATGAAGGCACTCGATTATGGTTCAAGTTGAGACAAGAAGGTGGGGGTTGATATGCGAGCGGTCCGGTCGAAGAAAAAAGAGATTGGTTTTTCGTCTTCGCTATCGCTCGCCTTTTCAATCTGCACAGCTTTCTAATACTGAAAACATTCAGGCAGGGAGAGTGGCGGGTGACGGTGAAAAGAGAGTTGAGGGAAAGGCTCCGGCATAGTAAGAGGCCAGTAAAAAAGAATGGGTGAGCAATAAGCACACAACACTACTGAATTCCCCTTTTGGCTCGTTTCAGAGTAGTTTCTGCATATATTATGTAACACCCCCATCCGTTAAGAAGCATATGACAGAAGGTCCGGCCGGGGCCCTACGCCATATACTACCAAACAAACGGGAACGTCACTTAATTGAAATATCGAACGACTCTAAACAATGAACCTAACTCAGAGCATTCTATGCGGAAGCAAAAGAGAGAGACAAAATATATAAACCACCACGAACCCGAACCCGGGTATGTCCACTTCTACTAATAGGAATAAAATGTGTTTACACAACAATAGAGGCACGACGGCCTTATAGTTTACCAACATCGGCGCGCAGGCCGGCCATACATGAAAAGTAAAAGAACAACAAAAGGCCTTCAAGGGACGCAGCAGCACCAGGGCTTCAGCCCGCTATTAGCCCGCTATGTTCCTGCTCGGTCCAGCACCTGTACAACAAGCCCACCAAAAACGGTGGCAAAACAGGGCAACGGTCAGCTAAAGCTGACCAAATTGTACCGACCCCACCCCTTCGAGGGGGTGGCAGTTCTAACCATCCCTGCAAAACAGTGTCCGCAGCATATATATATATATAAGAGTGCGACTAGCAAAGCCCACAACAGTTCATACATATGCAACAATCACAAACGTGGGAATGACCCCCACGTCTCGTGCTCTCAGGCACTCTTTGGTGTACTCCGCCTTCCACCACCATCCACTCTTGATGGCTTTGCCCTTCGAGGCTAAAGTCGGTGGCCCGAATACCGGGGCTCTCCCGTGCTTTAATTGTGAACATACCGTAGTCCGAAGACTCTTTCCCATTACCTCCCGACATGCTGTACGAGACTCACTAATCAGGTGCTGCAATGGTGCGGTTTCAGGTTCGCCAAATGCCCGTTGTTCACAGCTCTCGTTGTACAACACGAAGAGCGGGTATGGCGTTCCCTCAGCCCAGGTATTCTCAATTAGCCGGCCCTACGGGCCGCTAAGTCATCCACCAGGACACCCTCACGGGTCGGGCACAAAGGCCTCAGGTCCTCTCAACAGGTGGGCACAACAACATCACCAGAACTCAGTCTGGGAGCTGTCGCCAGCGACAGTGAACAAAACCCCATTTTGGCTTCTAGCTGTGGGTGCTTCCCGGGGCACACCCCCAGGCATTGCTGCACATGCAGTAGCACTCACACTGCCTCAGAACGTCCAAAATTCACCAGATCCAAGTCTGGGAGCTACCGCCCGGCGATAACGCTAACGCCGGCGGTAGTGAACAGAAACTCCATTTCTGTTTCTAACTTCGGGTGCTTCCCGGGGCACACCCTCAGGCGTTGCTGCGCATGCAGTAGCACCCTCTAGTCCTACGAAGCAGTATATCTGCACGGAGTTTTCCCCGGCACGCATAATACCAAAAAGCATCACCAATCCGGACGAACCGTCTCGGATGGGCTTCACACAGCGCGCCTACGTCCATTTCACGTATGGACTCTACATGTATGCAAGATTTGACGGGGATAACACGAATCGACCCGTCGGAGGCCACGACCTCACCCTTTTGGGTAGGGGGCCTCAACGATGCAAGGAACGGACTAGAACGTGTCCAAATGAGAGTAAAGAGAATCGTTACCCTTAGATGTTGCTTCTGAACCATGGAGACGCGCCCGGATTTGACGGCTAACGAACGTAGCGGCTGTCCGCGCACGAAAACGGCGTCCAAGCTTGCTCCGGAGCTTCCACGTTCTCCGAATGGCGCACAACTTCAACGTTGTGATTTTCCCCTTGAAGGAACCCTAGGGAGGAAGCTTCTTCCCTTAGCTTGCGGCTGTCCTAGCACCCAAGAGGAAGAAGGAGTCGGGCTTCTCCTTCCAGCAGCAGAACAAGAAAGGGAGGGGGGGGGGGGGGTTCGGCTCTCCTTGTCTCAGGCCGACGGGGAGGAGGAAGAGGGCGACGAGAGGGAGAGATGAGAGGGGAGATCGGGGGGGGGGGGGCTGCTCCTGTGCGAACGAGAGCGAGAGAAAGAGATGAGAGGAGGGTGTCGGCCTCCTCCTTCCTGGAGCCACGCGAGCAAGAGAGGGAGGGGGCGCTGGTCGGCCGACCTAGACGAGGGCAAGAGGGAGATCGAGAGAGAGATTGCGGCTGGGGGGGGGGGGGGATCGGGAATGAGAGGGGGAGGGGAGTTAGGTTTTGTTTTAAACCTAACAAAGCTATGCTATTCGCAGACCAACTCCCCTAACCGCACCCCAATTTCTAATCGCACCCCAAAACCAATTTTAAATAAATTGAGGTGTTACAATTCTCCCCCCCTTACAGAAATTTCGTCCCGAAATTTAAAGCACAATCAACGAAATGAAATTCGTCATACCTGAGTAAACAAATCAGGGTACTCCTCGCGCATGATCTCTTCTGGCTCCCAAGAGAGCTCCTCGCGGCCACAATTGTCCCAACGGACTCTCACCATCTTGATGGCCTTTCTCCGCAACTGCCGAATATCAGCATCAATAATACAAACCGGAGTCACCTTGGTAGTTAGGCCACTTTCCACCGGCACACTAACGGCCTCCAACACAGCATCGGGCTCTCGCACCGCCTTCCTCAACGCAGAGATATGGAAGACGTCATGCAACCCACTCAGCTCTGTCGACAAGGCAAGTCGGTAAGCTGCTTGGCCGATGCGCTCGGTGATCTCGAATGGCCCTACATACCTCGGACTCAGCTTCTTCAAGCGTCGGATCCTCGACACTCCTTTGAAAGGCTTTATCTTCAAATACACCCAATCACCAACCGCGAACTCCACGTTCCGGTGTTTGGCGTTGTAATACTTCGCCTGTCGGTCTTGGGCGGTCAACAACCGCTCTCGAATGGTCCGTAACGACTCATTCGCATCAACGACCTCCTTGCGCTTCAGCAGCTTGGTATCACCGGTCTCCGCCCACGCTAACGGAGTACGACACTTCCTGCCGTATAATGCCTCGTACGGGGCCATCTGGATACTCGCCTGGTAACTGTTGTTGTAGGCGAACTCTACCATGTAAAGGTGATCTTCCCAACGCTGCCCGAAGTCTAAAACGCACATTCGCAGCATATCCTCCATCGTCCGATTTGTCCTTTCGGTCTGCCCATCCGTTTGCGGATGGAAGGCTGTGCTAAACTTGAGCTTTGTGCCCAATAACCGATGGACATGCCTCCAATCACCGGACGTAAACCGCCCATCACGGTCGCTAACTATGCTGCGAGGGACGCCGTGTAATCGAACGATGTTCTCCACATACATCTTTGCTAGCTTCTCCACTGGATCGCTCTTCTGATTCGGGATAAAATGTGCAACTTTAGTCAACCGATCCACAATAACCCAGATAGAGTCATTTTTCTGCAGTGACTTTGGCAAACCGTGCACAAAATCCATGGAAATATCATCAAATTTCCACTCCGGGATTGGCAACGATTTCAAGAAACCTCCTGGCCGTTGGCACTCGGTCTTCACTAGCGCGCACGTTTGACATTTTGCCACGTAGAGGGCTATGTCCTTCTTCATGCCTGGCCACCAGAACAGTATCTTCATGTCCTTGTACATCTTTGTGCTCCCTGGGTGGATTGAGTACTTGGTATTGTGAGCCTCATACATCAACTCCTCTCGTAAAGTACCGGATTTTGGGACGCACAAACGATCATCCTTCCGCAGAAGACCGTCTTCAACCGAGAACTTTGGCCCTTCCGCTGCATAGCGCTTCATGCTCTCATCAAGTTCCAACGCTCTCCGAACTCTGTCCGCGAGGTCACACTGCACCTCCGTCCAGTTCAGGCATGCATTTGCACTAGCACTCCTGTCAACACAGGTAATACCCAAGGCTTCCAACTCCAGGACTAAACGTTCATCATGAATGCGCAACCAGTTTGCTCGAGCTGGAGTTCTGCGACTCAAAGCATCAGCGACCACGTTCCCCTTCCCGGGTGTGTAGTGTATCTCGAAGGTGTAATCCCCGAGGAATTCCATCCACCTTCTTTGTCGCATGTTCAACTCCTTCTGATTCAACAAGTACTTAAGGCTTTTATGGTCCGTGAAGATGTCGATCTTCAAGCCATACACATAATGCCGCCATAGCTTCAGGGCAAATATCACGGCCGCCAACTCCAAGTCGTGGACCGGATAATTCCGCTCGTGCACCTTCAGCTGGCGAGAGCCATACGCTATAACCTTGCCATGCTGCTGCAGAACGCAGCCAAGGCCGCTCCCAGAAGCGTCGGTGTAGATCTCGTAGCCCTCCGTGCCGCAAGGCAAACATAAGATCGGAGCCGTCGTAAGCCGCCGCTTCAACTCCTCGAAAGCCTGCGCACACGCGGGCGTCCAAATGAACTCCTGCATCTTCCGTGTCAGTGCCGTAAGAGGCAGCGCGATCCGTGAGAAGTTCTCCACGAAGCGCCTGTAATAGCCGGCCAGCCCGAGAAAGCTACGGACCTCCGCTACAGTAGAAAGAACAGGCCACTCCCTGATGGCCGCAACCTTCACCGGATCTACCGCCACACCCGATCCACTAACCACATGGCCTAAGAACGCCACGGAAGGTAGCCAGAACTCGCACTTCGAGAACTTGACATACAGCTGGTTCCTCCTCAGAACCTCTAAGACTACTCGCAGGTGCTCACCGTGCTCCTCCTCGGACTGAGAGTAGACCAGTATGTCGTCAAGGAAGACGACCACAAACCGGTCGAGGTACTCTCGGAAAGTCCGGTGCATCAAGTCCATAAACACCGAAGGCGCATTAGACAGCCCAAACGGCATCACGGTGAACTCATACTGCCCGTACCTTGTACTGAAGGCAGTCTTCGGGATGTCGCACTCCCTGATCCGCACCTGATAATAGCCGGACTTCAAGTCCAGCTTCGAGTATACTGTCGAACCAACGAGCTGGTCGAACAAGTCGTCTATCCTCGGAAGAGGATACTTGTTCTTCTCGGTCAGCTTGTTTAGCTCCCGATAGTCGATGCAAAGCCGCAGGCTACCGTCCTTCTTTTTGACAAAGAGGACCGGCGCACTCCAAGGTGAGGAACTCGGACGCACGTAACCCTGCTCAAGCAGCTCCTGCAACTGCATCTTCAACTCCGCCAACTCCTTCGGAGCCATACGATACGGCGAGCGGGCCACGGGCTTAGCGCCCGGCACCAACTCAATCGTGAAATCTATCTCCCGCTGCGGTGGAGCACCGGGGAGATCGCTCGGGAACACATCGGGGAACTCTGAAACCACCGGAACATCCGCTAGGCTGGGCATCGGCGTTGAAGCCTCCACAAGAGCAAAGAATAACTCTGCTCCCTGTCGCACTGCCTTGGACACCTGGAGAGCAGACATCAGCGTCTTGCTCGATCCACGCATGCCCGCAAAGACCGTCTCACGATCGGCACACTGCCCAAACCTCACCTCCTTGGTGGCGCAATCGATGCACGCACGCTGTTCCGACAGCCAATCCATGCCGAAAATTACATCGAACTCAACCAGGGGGAGTAACGATGCTTTCAGGTCATACTCCTGACTTCCGACTAGAACCTTCATGCAACAACTTCTCTCCACACGCATCGAATATCCATTCGGCAGTAGGACCTCCAGTCCATCTGCAGAAGCAATCGACGGCGCACTAATACGTTGGACGAAGTCCGACGATAAGAAGGAGTGCGAAGCTCCAGTATCGAAAAGCGCTCTCGCCGGAACGCCTAAAACATTTACAAAGCCTATGCCGCTAAACAGGGTTAGCATGAATAATAAAACAGGTATATAAAATAGTAAGGACTGTATCTTAAATTATACCTGTCACGACGTCCTTGGCTTTGATAGCCTCCTGCTGACCAAGATTGAAGACTCTGGGCTGCGGGGGAGCCATACGGGAGGCAGTGGACTCAGCCGCCTTCCCCTTCTCAGAATAAGCTGGCCCAGTCTTCTTCTCTGGCCTTGGGAGCCCACTGCGGCACTCCCGAGAGAAATGGCCAGGCTTGCCACAAGTGAAACAAGTGAGCGGGCCGCGTCCAGACGACGCGCCCGAAGCAGAGGGAGCTGGCCCAGATACTCGAGCCTTCTTCCAGCGACTCAACCTCCGCATCTTTGACGCACTCGGCGCCTTGCCCTCCGGCACTGCCTCGACCGCAGCCACCTTGCCCTTCTCCCTGAGCATGTCCTGCTCAAGCGCTCGGGCAGAACCAACGAGGGTCGTGAAACCCTGCGTCAACGGCCCTGTCAGAAGGTACCGCAACTCACTACGCAGTCCACCGTAGAACCTGTTCACCCTTCTCCCTTCGTCATCGAAAGAAGTTCCAGCGTAACGCCCGAGGCGGGTGAACTCGTACAGGTAGTCATCAACCAGTCTATTACCCTGCGTCAGAGCCAAGAACTGGTTCTCCATCGCGATCTGCTGCGACGAAGGCACATACCTTGCCAGGAAGATTTTCGAGAACTCTTCCATCGGCACATCAACCAGTCGCCTTCCCGCGAACTGGCGCTTCTCTACCTCATCCCACCACCGCCTGGCTTCCTTTTCCAACAAGTAAGAAGCAAAGGTCACTTTCTGCGCTTCATCCGACTGTGTCGCTGTCAGAATTCGCTCCACATGCGACAACCAGTCCTCGGCCTCAGCTGGGGATTCAACCCCGGTAAACGGAGGAGGTCGAAATCCAAGGAAGTGCTTCAGTTGCTGCTCAGGAGCACGCCTCACGGGGACCTGCTCCGCTCTTAGTGGCTCTGGGGCCACTTCCTGCACCAGCGGTTGACCTTGCCTTCCAGGCTGGCCATTCAACGCAGCTAGAACGGCTTCTGTAACTAGCCGAACCATCTCAGCAGACGGAGTTGTAGGGGCTTCAGCGGACCCGCTACTCTCAGCCACGTCACGGGGACGCGACGGTCCCGCTGCACTTCGAGTGCCCTACACGAGTGCAACACACAGTTAGGCGACAGCACAGCCGCAACTAACAACAAAAGGAACACTCAGGTTCCACGATCATGCAATTATTGTTGGTTTGTTGTTACATTTTATTCCTAAGTGGACATTTTTGGGTTTATTTTATGTCTCGACGGTAGTGCACACACGTGCTCACCACCCCTTAAAAGAATTCGTCCACGAATTCCTTAGAAGGATACGGAAACCTTAGAAGCTGATACCAATTTGTAACACCCCCATCCGTTAAGAAGCATATGACAGAAGGTCCGGCCGGGGCCCCACGCCATATACTACCAAACAAACGGGAACGTCACTTAATTGAAATATCGAACGACTCTAAACAATGAACCTAACTCAGAGCATTCTATGCGGAAGCAAAAGAGAGAGACAAAATATATAAACCACCACGAACCCGAACCCGGGTATGTCCACTTCTACTAATAGGAATAAAATGTGTTTACACAACAATAGAGGCACGACGGCCTTATAGTTTACCAACATCGGCGCGCAGGCCGGCCATACATGAAAAGTAAAAGAACAACAAAAGGCCTTCAAGGGACGCAGCAGCACCAGGGCTTCAGCCCGCTATTAGCCCGCTATGTTCCTGCTCGGTCCAGCACCTGTACAACAAGCCCACCAAAAACGGTGGCAAAACAGGGCAACGGTCAGCTAAAGCTGACCAAATTGTACCGACCCCACCCCTTCGAGGGGGTGGCAGTTCTAACCATCCCTGCAAAACAGTGTCCGCAGCATATATATATATATAAGAGTGCGACTAGCAAAGCCCACAACTGTTCATACATATGCAACAATCACAAACGTGGGAATGACCCCCACGTCTCGTGCTCTCAGGCACTCTTTGGTGTACTCCGCCTTCCACCACCATCCACTCTTGATGGCTTTGCCCTTCGAGGCTAAAGTCGGTGGCCCGACCGGGGCTCTCCCGTGCTTTAATTGTGAACATACCGTAGTCCGAAGACTCTTTCCCATTGCCTCCCGACATGCTGTACGAGACTCACTAATCAGGTGCTGCAATGGTGCGGTTTCAGGTTCGCCAAATGCCCGTTGTTCACAGCTCTCATTGTACAACACGAAGAGCGGGTATGACGTTCCCTCAGCCCAGGTATTCTCAATTAGCCGGCCCTACGGGCCGCTAAGTCATCCACCAGGACACCCTCACGGGTCGGGCACAAAGGCCTCAGGTCCTCTCAACAGGTGGGCACAACAACATCACCAGAACTCAGTCTGGGAGCTGTCGCCAGCGACAGTGAACAAAACCCCATTTTGGCTTCTAGCTGTGGGTGCTTCCCGGGGCACACCCCCAGGCATTGCTGCACATGCAGTAGCACTCCCACTGCCTCAGAACGTCCAAAATTCACCAGATCCAAGTCTGGGAGCTACCGCCCAGCGATAACGCTAACGCCGGCGGTAGTGAACAGAAACTCCATTTCTGTTTCTAACTTCGGGTGCTTCCCGGGGCACACCCTCAGGCGTTGCTGCGCATGCAGTAGCACCCTCTAGTCCTACGAAGCAGTATATCTGCACGGAGTTTTCCCCGGCACGCATAATACCAAAAAGCATCACCAATCCGGACGAACCGTCTCGGATGGGCTTCACACAGCGCGCCTACGTCCATTTCACGTATGGACTCTACATGTATGCAAGATTTGACGGGGATAACACGAATCGACCCGTCGGAGGCCACGACCTCACCCTTTTGGGTAGGGGGCCTCAACGATGCAAGGAACGGACTAGAACGTGTCCAAATGAGAGTAAAGAGAATCGTTACCCTTAGACGTCGCTTCTGAACCATGGAGACGCGCCCGGATTTGACGGCTAACGAACGTAGCGGCTGTCCGCGCACGAAAACGGCGTCCAAGCTTGCTCCGGAGCTTCCACGTTCTCCGAATGGCGCACAACTTCAACGTTGTGATTTTCCCCTTGAAGGAACCCTAGGGAGGAAGCTTCTTCCCTTAGCTTGCGGCTGTCCTAGCACCCAAGAGGAAGAAGGAGTCGGGCTTCTCCTTCCAGCAGCAGAACAAGAAAGGGAGGGGGGGGGGGGGGGTTTCGGCTCTCCTTGTCTCAGGCCGACGGGGAGGAGGAAGAGGGCGACGAGAGGGAGAGATGAGAGGGGAGATCGGGGGGGGGGGGGCTGCTCCTGTGCGAACGAGAGCGAGAGAAAGAGATGAGAGGAGGGTGTCGGCCTCCTCCTTCCTGGAGCCACGCGAGCAAGAGAGGGAGGGGGCGCTGGTCGGCCGACCTAGACGAGGGCGAGAGGGAGATCGAGAGAGAGATTGCGGCTGTGGGGGGGGGGGGGGGGAATCGGGAATGAGAGGGGGAGGGGAGTTAGGTTTTGTTTTAAACCTAACAAAGCTATGCTATTCGCAGACCAACTCCCCTAACCGCACCCCAATTTCTAATCGCACCCGAAAACCAATTTTAAATAAATTGAGGTGTTACATATTATTTAAAGGCAAAGTTTTTAGGGTCAAGGAAAAGCGCCGACTATACATTAATCGCCCTAGACTCGCTACTGACTTCTGACGTATCGCTACTGAGACCCTGCGCGCGGGTCTCGCTCCATTTCGAGACTTTCTCGCCTCGCGTATAGACGTTATGCGCTTTCCCGCTCGACTCACACATCTCGATCTACGCTACTATCTCCTATTTCACCGGCTCGAACTACTCTTTCCTGCGCTCATGGAACTCTTACTAATGAACAAAACGACCTATTCCAGTTCTCACTCAGGGGGAAACAATGCTTCGAAGGCGTCACCTTCAAGAGCCTCCTGAGTTTTTCGAGATAGAAGGCGCAGAGCTTTTCTTTTCTCTTCAGAGAAATCCAAGAAGAATGACGTTCTTTTTTCAGAGCTAGTCAAACATTGAACTTTTTTTGAAAAAGGAGAAGAGGATATGTACTTTTTTTGAAAAAGGAGAAGAGGATATGTACTGGAGGAATGCCACGCTTAGTCAGCATAAATCGATCATGGGAACTCAGTACTTACTCAATCTAATCGTTTCTTTGAGTGAGGGACCCAGTGGATTCTTCCGGCCGGCGAACGAACCTACAACCTACGGGTCAAGTCAATCCTGAGAATCTAGACACTCTTCGTTATCGCTCGCCTGTTGAAACAAAGAAAAATACTTATTTCAAAGGCCTTTTTTTCACTTTTCAGAAAGAGTCAAACGCGAAACCAATGCTTCATGCCTTACCTTCTTTCATCTTGGAACCTTCCAATGTAGGACCCCCCTCCCGGAACACAAGACACGACCGAGGAGAGTCCTATGCCCAGGACAGCCGCCTTGCGGATGTGCCAACACACGGGCTAGCCCCCTCCACAAGACGCCTATCCTGCCGGCTATTCTCAAATATTATCATGCCAACCCATCAATAATACAAAAACAACAGAAGCCATTTATTCACAACTAAGTAATAATGTCCAATACAGTACAAAAGAACATGAAGCTACATAAGCTCCTGTTAAACATCAGAGTACAAACTTGCCCTAAGGCTAGATCTCGAACACTCACTCACATCTGCCACTGACGGTGGCCAAAGTATCGTAGTCACCAGCCCTGTCACCCTGGCCTGACTGTCCTCCTGTGTCGTACGCTGCTGCTCCACCTGAGTGTGCTCCTAAAAGTAACGGTGTAACAACCGTTAGTCATAAAGACTAAGTGGCTTCACATCCTCTCCCCCGACGACTCCAAGGCACCGGCCGGAAGGGAATGACGAGAAGTTGCAATATAATCAGTAATATAACAAGCAGGCGACATGATGATGTTCTTAATCTAGCAGTTACTATATCAACAGTACAACAAGAAGACAGGTAACAACAAGAGGTATCAACATGTATATAAGAGCACATCTATACTAGCAGTGTATCAGTACAAAAGTAAGCAATATATTTGCAGTTTCAAAACGTACCTTAACTTATATGAATGTCCATACAAACTTATAAGTTAAGGTTTCCAATTTGGAACCCATCATATAAAAGAGCCCATACTAATTTATATGATGGACATGATGCGGTGCAATGTTATGATCATGAAAGGATGAATGCAATGCAATGATTATGATATGATGACTCACCCATGCAGGTTTGCTATGTCGACATAGACCTGTAGTTCCCGCTTTTCGAGGGTAGCTAACCACTCAGGCACCTCACGTCGTGGCCAGACGGAGACAGTGGAGCGGGCTCCTCCACTACTAGGTGGGTATGAGCTCTACCAGACTTAGGTCTATGTACGCCTCAACGCTAAGAACACACATCGGAGACCTTGTGTACTGCTCGCATCATGCGGAGTCTTCATAACACGGAAGGGGTCTTGGGAAGTGAACACCAAGAACACAACCCAACCGGTCTAGAGTCTAACTGCCAGCTTCTGTCGGTGTCACAACTAGCAAGCCCGTAGACCCGCACAAGTAATCCTCCAACCAGGATTATTACACCACCATGTGTAAACCATGCACATTCATGTAACTCCCATGCATAATCTGTGTTATAAAGCACCCAAGGACTCACAGATGGAGTCTTCTTACCTTTCACATCATACCAGTTCAACCGATGCTAATTAGCATCCAAGGCCCCCAACAACCGGGCCCTTAACATTTCACCATAAGATATAACCGTATATTATAATCCACACCACGCCATCAATGCTACCCATACCGAGTTATCATGATTCTATGCAGTAGCGTGTGCATAACATGGAAATTACTCCACAAGATCCTGTAGGACTACTTGTGTGTATGGAGTCATATTCATATTTTGCTATATAAGTAAGCCCGAACATATCACCAATATTCATTCCTCATGCACAAATCACAGCGTGTTCCAACACGATTAAAGCTATCAATCTATTGAGAGGTTATCACCAATCTAAACATCCGATAAATTGTCAAACGATGTGCGCATTTATATAAACATGTCCTTTTACGATTTCACATAAAACTAACAATTGAAGGTTCATTTAAGGAGACATCTCAACAGAATAAATCTGAAATTATTATCACAGGCCCATACTAGCATGTACATGATTCATACAAAATTTCGGCACAATCGGCCTTCACATTCAGCATTTATATCTCCTTCAAGTTATCAAATGAAACAGTAATATCTCTATTACTACTTATCCAAAAATTATGAAATCCAACAGGGGTGTACATATTGTTATCACAAATCTAATCATCCGATAGATTATCAAACGATGAGAGCATTTATATAATCATATCCTCTCAATTTCTCATTCAATTATACATCGCAATGTCCCATTTCAGAATCATAACATTCATCTACACCTCACCCAATTGACATAGGAATCCAGGAACTCCTACCCTACCAAAGGGGAAGAACTGAATTTTCCTGTTTGATAACGCCGACGGTAGCGCTACCGCCAGACGTTTGTGATCCAGACGACACCCCTCCCGTCGATGTCGACGGGAAGCTAACCCTTCCCGTCGATGTCGACGGGAAGCCAACCCTTCCCGTCGACTGCAAGGGGGTCGACAGGAAGTTGTCCCTTCCCGTCGACTATAAGGGAATCGACGGGAAGTTAGCCCTTCCCGTCGACACCAACCCTTCCTGTCGACACCAAGTGTCGACACGCTAACGCCGGCGGTAGCGTTACCGCCGGGCGTTAGCTAACAGAGAACAACTCCTCTGTTAAACACCTTCAGTTTTCTTCCCGTGAAATCTCAGCTCCAATTAAGATCAATTCCTTTCTTCCCTTAGCTGCTGGACTTTCACCACTATTCATGGGTCCCATTAATTATTAAGTGCCCAATTAAAATATCATAATCCATTAACATGAGACTATTCATCCAGAGAAATGTTTATAATATCCAACTTATTTTAAAATATCATAACCCAATTAATCATGAGACTATTCATCATCTTCCCCAAATATGGGTTAGGTCATTTTACCTTCTCTCCTCCAATACTCCCTCATTAGGCCACCAATCTTCACGAAATCAACTCCTTTAACTTCGTATTGAAGAGGGGAGTTGATCGAAGACATTTTCGCGGCCAACGACGCCATAGAACGTAAATTCTAGCCTGGCCTCTTCCTACGAAACTCCATTAATCTTACAAAAATCAAGCTCTTTTGAGCTCGATAGCTCTTCTAATTAGATCTAAAGATCTAGCACCAAGGGAGAGGGGTCGGAAGTCACCATTTTTCAGCCATGGTTGGAGCTCATCTTCATGGCAGCCGGGTGGTGGTCGGCCAAGCTCCAAATCCTTCTCCAAGCTTGCTCCTTCAAGAACCCTAAGTTAAAACCCTGAGGTGTGAGGAAGAAGATGAAAAAAAGGAGAAGAAGAAGATGAATATGAGAAGTGATCAGCCCTGTTGGCTTAAGAGAGAAGAGAGTTTGTGATTTGATTTGCATTAATAAGCCTTTAAATGCAACCCAACTTTCCAAGCAATGCCTTGGAACTCCAAAGTTAGGTGTCAGCTCCTTATTGGACATCAAGTCCACTACAACCTTATTTTATGCCATTTAAGCCACCCACCATGGGAAAAGTCACGGGTACAGAATTAGCCGCTACCGCCAGCGTTAGCAGAAGCTAACATTGGCGTTAGCTCCAAGCTGAAGGCAACGATCGGCGGGAGCTCCCTTCGATCGACGGGACGGTCTGTCGATCGACGGGACGCACAGTCGACTTTGACTTGAAAGATTAAAAGGCCACCTCTCCCAACCGATGACAAGGATCGACGGGAGCTCCCGTCGATTGACGGGACGGTCCGTCGATCGACGGGCCGACCAGTTGATTTTGACATAAAAGATTTTTTTTCCCGAATTTTCTAAACTAACCTAACCTACCTCTGCCAAAGCCTATTTCTGGACTGTCAGGACATACTTATACTTACCTCATTACAATTAGAGTAGAGTAGATCAATCATCACTTGCTGACCGTGACTCAACCTGACCACCTCAGGGTCTTAGGGCTTCTACCGAGCCCGAGTCAACTCTCGGCGACACAACACACTCCCGAGGGGTCTAGCTCAAACTGGGATGTTACATCCAGTGTGTAGTTCTATCATTTCTATAGAAAAACAAGTTTTCATTCTAGTTCATCGCTACGTGCCTCCTATAATCCAGTCCAGGATTTCGATATTGAAAAAGAAAAGTTCCTTAGCAGAGTCCATAATGCTTGTCGTTCAGACACCTTACATCTGGCGTATACAAAAGAGAAAAAGGGGACCTTGATCTAAAGCTTCTCACTATCTGGTGATAGAGTCTGAACTCCAGGCGCGTAGCGGCTGATATTTCCAAAATTTTGGAAGTACCAACACCCTGACTGAAATCTCAGTCCATTTTTCGTCTGCGGCATATTTTTTCTTCTGCTATCTACCATGTGTAAGGCTACGAAGCAAAGCTTAGACTCCTGAGTGAAGGACTTGATCCGGCCCCAACACCACGAGCATTCAAAATGAACATTAATTTAGGTTAAAGTTCTCCTCGCGTCTGCACACTGAACGACACTACTACAACTCTTGTCCTTCTTTCACTAATGCCTTGCTTCACATCTCCGCGTCAATATTCTCCATAAAGTGTTTTTCCTGCAGCTCTGATCACTCTATATCTTGGATAGATGAGAAAGTAGCATATTGGTTATCAGACAGCAGTTGATCTGATAGCTTCTCTACAACAACTTCTTCTCTGAGCTGAGTTCCACCAGCAGATGTCTCACCACCTTTTCAGATCGAGGATCTTCTGTAATATTGAAAACTTCTCCCCTCAATGGATTCTCTCAGAATTCTTGGAGGGCCTTTTTGCAGCAGTAGGGCGAACCTTTGGATTGCTTTTCTTTTTTTACTACCTCCTCTCCTCCTTAGAACCTTGGAAAAGGGTCTGAGGCTAGGAGACGAGAGTTGATCAGCTTTGGCACCTGCACTATTCTTTCCTGTATCATTTGTCAAGCAAGCGGAGCATCGCTAAGCGACCCAAAGGCATGCTTCGGAGAAGGATGTGAGCTTATAGAAAGAGGCGAAGGGTCCAAAGGCCGCCCTAGGCCGCTCGTCAGGTTGCCCTTGCGCCAACCTCGAACTAGTGTGGTTACAATAGTGACGAAGAGTGAGCCGATAGGCGAACAGGTTTAGGCGTAGTCATAGCAAGGAAACGAAGGCCCCAAGGCCCCAAGGCCCCAAGGCCCCAAGGCCCCAAGGCCCCAAAGGGGACGAAGTCGGTGAGCCGATAGGCGAACATGCCGCCCAGATGGTTTATGGTATATAAAGGCGAACTAGCGTGGCTTATAGAAAGAGAGGCGAAGCCCTTGCGCCTACCCCGAAGTAGCTCGAGCGAAGCGAAGAGGATTAGTAGAGTGAGGGAGGGGTCGGCTGAAAGGAGACCTTGTTGACTTCCACCGGCTATCCAATCCATCGGTGAATTCCATTGATTGACTCAATCGACTGATGAGACTGGTCAACCCTAGTATACTGAGTCTAGGGCTGAGCTGATAAGCGAAGGCTCCCTCTTCTTCTTTCCCGCTTACACGAATTATCAACAATTGAAATGAACAATGGAAGCTATGCCGAACAGCGAAGGTAGAGCAGGAAATAGAAAAGAGTTGTAGCTACACCAGGGCCATGAATATCTTCGGTTTGGTCAATCCCTCTTCACGACCGAAAGAATATAGACTGAATGGAGATTTTCATCCCATTATTCAGGCGTGTTAACGCCCACTTTTTCACAAGAATCCTACGGAGCGGTTGGGAAGGATTTCATCTCTCAGACCCTCGCTTAAGACGAATAGCTTTCCATCTTTCTTTCGTCAAGCATCTGCTTGAAAAGCTCGATCGTATGCTTCTGTATATCGAGTAAAGCCTCTTCTCCGCGTAGCGGATATTTCGTATAACAAGATAAGGCCTCTGCTTGTTAGCCACGTTGAGACGTTAAAGGACTTCGAAAGCCGCGGAACTTCACTTCGCAGCCTACACAGAACTTCTCAGCAAGGATAGGGTTGGGCCAACCTATGGTGTGTAATACCGGTTGTTATGAAGACCTGGTCTAGATCGGAAAGGGAAGGAAGGTTTTCCGTAAGGAGCGAGTTTCGGTTCGAGTATTGATCGGTCGGACTTTGCTGAAGCCCTTCTTTAGAAAGTAACCCTCTGGTTTAAGAGAGAGAGAGAGTGATGAATATCATTAATGAAAAGCATAGGATGGCTCCCCTACGCAACGTTCCTTGCCTATGGATTATCAGTCAGGGTAGGGGCTCATCCCTCGCTATTGCGTACGTACTTAGACATAATCAATTGTTATTAGTAAAGTAAGATATAGGCTTTGGATCACACATAGGTAGGTAGGAAAAATTGGATTGAGACCTCAAATGTTTGAAGGATCGATCGTATGACAGATCTCAGTAACAAGGTCCGGTGCAGCCCAAGAAAACCTGGATTTCGGAGTCACTCGATATAGCCGTTGCTGTCAACCTAGGGCCTGCTCCTTGTGCAATTCTGTTCAGGTCTTTCATGGACTAGATCCCAGCAGACAACAATCTTCTACCTGGATGTCGAGCTCAAATAGGTGTGAGAATTTCTGACATTTGATGAAAGGATTCAGTTTGCGACAAGTCTTGTCTGACAGTTAGGGTTGCATTTCAATCAATTAGTCCTGTCAAATTCTGGGACTCAATGGCTTGTCTTAGCTTGTCATGGGCGGTCTGCTAGATCTTCTCCGTTTCTCCCGTACCCTTCTTCATGTTCTTTCCTTCCATAAAAAAGAGCAAGATCTTCGACTTAGCTCCCAAAGAGAATCCACCCGGGTTTATGGTATATAAAAAGCACGAAAGGGAGACAAAGTCCTAACTAAATCAACACACAAGAACCTCAACTGTTTACCCATTCCATCCATCGAGTCGATCCGATTCGTTCTTATCTATAGATAAGGCAAGAGAGAACTTATGACCTCGCGGATGGAGAGGGATTCCCCGGTCTTCCTATCAAGATTTCAGTTCGGTTTTCAAGACCTACTCTTTCAACCGCTCAGCCGTTACATAGCCTAAACCCTTCGCGCTTCGCCCGCCCTATCTATCTGCGCGCTGGCAGGTAGGGGCAACACTATGTACGCTTGCTTGCGCCCCACCCCGTAAGCTGGCTCTATTGTCTGCCGGTTAGCGAAACTTTTCCGGTAGTACGAATCGCTACGCTTCTTTCTATATGAAAATATGCACCGTCGGTTGCTGCGCTCTATGCCGGTAATAGCAAGAGAGTGAAGAACGAACGATCCTCCAAAAAGTCAGCAGGGATTGAGTCCGAGTAGACTTTATCTACCCGAAACTCATGCGAGTGAGTGAAAGGCGTGGCAAGAGAGCGAGTTCTACTCGCGAACGATCCTCAAGTGAAGGCCCACTGCTATAATCACACTGACTTTCATTAAGCGTCTTCAATTTTTTGGCGAGTACAACAGTTCCTCCATAATCACACTGAACGGCCAGAGCAGCTCTCTCCCCAGTCTTCAGCAACGTGATCTACTTTCTTTGTGTTCTGACTATAATGGATCACCTTCTACTACAAAAAACTACTACTAGGGAGATAAGATGCTAGATTTCATAGATTGGACTCTCTTACTGTGATTAGTCTCCAGGTTCCTTGGATCCATTCTGACCTAAATGAATGAAGAAGGGGGCAGATAAGACGACCACACACACCTCTTTTTAGCCGAAGAAATCCGGATCTACTACACGGCTAGGAGCAGAGAAAGATTGAGAAAGCAAGAGAAAACCTACTCTACTGTCGATTCAAAAGGCGAACAACCCCCTCATAGTCCATCAATGAATGTATCAAAGAAGGAGGCTCTATCTATGTCATGGGAAGAAGCCCGCGCCCTCCCCTGATCGAAGAATGAAGAAGCTAGCCTGGGTAGACTCGAAGAGCTCTTGCCCGTCCCGCTCGAACAACCTACTCTTTTGTGCCCTCTCAAGGTCACTGTTTCCGCATCTACAGGTCTTCATCGAGTGATTCCCTATGGCATGCCTCAAACGTGACTTTCTCTTTAGTGAGGTCTGGTTTTTGACTTTCCTACAGCTATAGCTGGGCGACTCTGGAGCTTCTGGTCGAATTTTTTCTTTCTAGTCCACAGACAGGAAGAAAATCCCACCCTTTTCTCTATACCCCGATCAGTCTGTGCTTGCATTGGAAAATTTGACTTGCTTGGGTTCGTATGAATGGAACGACATAGGAAAGCAACCATTGTACGCTACCACACGAAAATGGAGATTCCGAAAGATTTGATCGGGGCCAGTCTTTCGAGTCGTTCTTACGGCCTTGGTCGTTGCGAGCCTCCTCTTCGCTACCGCTCGCCTCGTATTTTTTCCTCTTGTAATTGACCCTATCTTTTCTTTTCTGCCTATCCATCCGTCAGATTGACATCCACCCGGGTGAGTGATAGCGGCCTCCTGTTTACTAATAGATCTGCCGCCGCTAGTCTAACAAAAAAAGCACATAAGGATCCGTAATATAAGAGAGAGAGAGAGAGTGACGAATATCATTAATGAAAGGCATAGGATGGCTCCTCTACGCAACGTTCCTTGCCTATGGATTATCAGTCAGGGTAGGGGCTCTTCCCTCGCTATTGCGTACGTACTTAGACATAATCAGTCGTTATTAGTAAAGTAAGATATAGGCTTTGGATCACACATAGGTAGGTAGGAAAAATTGGATTGAGACCTCAAATGTTTGAAGGATCGATCGTATGACAGATCTCAGTAACAAGGTCCAGTGCAGCCCAAGAAAACCTGGATTTCAGAGTCACTCGATATAGCCGTTGCTGTCAACCTAGGGCCTGCTCCTTGTGCAATTCTGTTCAGGTCTTTCATGGACTAGATCCCAGCAGACAACAATCTTCTACCTGGATGTCGAGCTCAAATAGGTGTGAGAATTTCTGACATTTGATGAAAGGATTCAGTTTGCGACAAGTCTTGTCTGACAGTTAGGGTTGCATTTCAATCAATTAGTCCTGTCAAATTCTGGGACTCAAAGGCTTGTCTTAGCTTGTCATGGGCGGTCTGCTAGGTCTTCTCCGTTTCTCCCGTTCCTTTCTTCTTCATGTTCTTTCCTTCCATAAAAAAGAGCAAGATCTTCGACTTAGCTCCCAAAGAGAATCCACCCGGGTTTATGGTATATAAAAAGCACGAAAGGGAGACAAAGTCCTAACTAAATCAACACACAAGAACCTCAACTGTCTACCCATTCCATCCATCGAGTCGATCCGATTCGTTCTTATCTATAGATAAGGCAAGAGAGAACTTATGACCTCGCGGATGGAGAGGGATTCCCCGGTCTTCCTATCAAGACTTCAGTTCGGTTTTCAAGACCTACTCTTTCAACCGCTCAGCCGTTACATAGCCTAAACCCTTCGCGCTTCGCCCGCCCTATCTATCTGCGCGCTGGCAGGTAGGGGCAACTCTATGTACGCTTGCTTGCGCCCCACCCCGTAAGCTGGCTCTATTGCCTGCCGGTTAGCGAAACTTTTTCGGTAGTACGAATCGCTACGCTTCTTTCTATATGAAAATATGCACCGTCGGTTGCTGCGCTCTCTGCCGGTAATAGCAAGAGAGTGAAGAACGAACGATCCTCCAAAAAGTCAGCAGGGATTGAGTCCGAGTAGACTTTATCTACCCGAAACTCATGTGAGTGAGTGAAAGGCGTGGCAAGAGAGCGAGTTCTACTCGCGAACGATCCTCAAGTGAAGGCCCACTGCTATAATCACACTGACTTTCATTAAACGGCTTTAATTTTTTGGCGAGTACAACAGTTCCTCCATAATCACACTGAACGCCCAGAGCAGCTCTCTCCCCAGTCTTCAACAACGTGATCTACTTTCTTTGTGTTCTGACTATAATGGATCACCTTCTACTACCAAAAACTACTACTAGGGAGATAAAATGCTAGATTTCATAGATTGGACTCTCTTACTGTGATTAGTCTCCAGGTTCCTTGGATCCATTCTGACCTAAATGAATGAAGAAGGGGCAGATACGACGACCACACACACCTCTTTTTAGCCGAAGAAATCCGGATCTACTACACGGCTAGGAGCAGAGAAAGATTGAGAAAGCAAGAGAAAACCTACTCTACTGTCGATTCAAAAGGCGAACAACCCCCTCATAGTCCATCAATGAATGGATCAAAGAAGGAGGCTCTATCTATGTCATGGGAAGAAGCCCGCGCCCTCCCCTGATCGAAGAATGAAGAAGCTAGCCTGGGTAGACTCGAAGAGCTCTTGCCCGTCCCGCTCGAACAGCCTACTCTTTTGTGCCCTCTCAAGGTCACTATTTCCGCATCTACAGGTCTTCATCGAGTGATTCCCTATGGCATGCCTCAAACGTGACTTTCTCTTTAGTGAGGTCTGGTTTTTGACTTTCCTACAGCTATAGCTGGGCGACTCTGGAGCTTCTGGTCGAATTTTTTCTTTCTAGTCCACAGACAGGAAGAAAATCCCACCCTTTTCTCTATACCCCGGTCAGTCTGTGCTTGCATTGGAAAATTTGACTAGCTTGGGTTCATATGAATGGAACGACATAGGAAAGCAACCATTGTACGCTACCTTACGAAAATGGAGATTCCGAAAGATTTGATCGGAGCCAGTCTTTCGAGTCGTTCTTACGGCCTTGGTCGTTGCGAGCCTCCTCTTCGCTACCGCTCGCCTCGTCTTTTTTCCTCTTGTAATTGACCATATCTTTTCTTTTCTACCTATCCATCCGTCAGATTGACATCCACCCGGGTGAGTGATAGCGGCCTCCTGTTTACTAATAGATCTGCCGCCGCTAGTCTAACAAAAAAGCACATAAGGATCCGTAATATAAAAATAGACTGATCACTGATCAGGATCATATAAAGCCCGGTATTACCAGAAAGGATAGTCGTGATGTTCCGGCCGGCCTGATCAGTATGGAGCCGAAGGCGATGGTTTCCAGCAGGCCCCCGTCTCTTGCTTAACCTTTCAGTGACAGGGGGGGTGAGCCGCTCCAAGCCGAAAGCGATAGCGAATCCCGAACTTGCCCACGCTCATCCAAACCGGCCTCAAAAAGCGATCGGAAAGCAATTCCTTCCAATCCAAGCCGCCCCTATATCTAACCACCGCGCACATATTGGCACGTTCATGATTCATCATGATCAAAAGGCCGTAAAGAAGACCTATGCATCAGTGTATGACTTTCTCAATTTTCTTGACGGCTTGAAGGCGAAGCCGCCTATTTCTTAGGGCAAAGGGCGCACCCTCCTTAATCTTCCTTAGAACCCCTACTTTCACTATAGCTAGAATCGAGAAAAAGAAAATGTGAACCCCAACCTCTGGCATTTTCGGTGAGTAGCCTTTTCTAAGATGAAAATTGACTTTCAGTATTCCGTCTGTAGCCAGGTGGCGAAGAGTTCTCATTCAGAGGGGTGTCTTCACTAAGGGGATTTCTATTTCATTAATAGCCTTTTTCGGGCATTGAGAGCAGACGAAGACTCAGAAGACTTTCGGCTAAGACGTGAGATCAACTACTTAGCCGTTAGAATAGGCTACCCGCTTCTTCTTTTTGCTCTTCAGGCTTCGATTATGCTCGTTCTACTTTGAGGGAGAGATCGCTCCTTTAAGGAGACGAGGTTCCACTATGAAAAAGATCCCACCACTTTCAAGTGATTCAAGAACAACCATTCTTCTTCCAAGAGATTCAATAGAAGGCCTTCCTCCAACAACAGGGCTAATGCCGACTACTATCCATTGTCTGTTAGATAGAATTCCCTCTTATGCTTATGACGACTCTGATCTTTCCTTCCCTTCTCTTGAGCCGAATGTGGCCTTCTATTCTATGGGTGTGGCGCTAATTCGGCCATTTCACAAAGAAAGACGGACTCTCCTGCTTGAACTGATAGCTATTGCGAATCAAGCTTGAGAAAAGAGAGGAGCCTTGTTCACCCCTGACTAGAAATTCTTTCTGAAAGAGAATAGAATGCGCCTACTAATGCACCAACTGTAGTTATTAGCGAAAATAGCTTCGGTTATTTCTTCAACATAGAATCTCTCGCCTACCTGGGGATAAGAAAGAATGGAAAGCAGAAAAAAGCGCACCAATCACAGCTTCTTCGCCAAGACGTGTGAACAACGAAGAAGATCCCAACATCAAATATTCCCCTTCGATTGTCATTGGCTTATTCAATATGAGATATTCATACTGTCTGATTGTATTCAATATCTAGTCCTTCCGTGCATTTACGTTTGATGCGCGAATCTAGCACACCGCTATAGGCGGGAGAGAGACTGCGACACGAAATGGCAGTGTACCGATCGTTCAAGTAATAAAAAATGTGGGAGTGAATCCCCAAGTATCGAATCTCTAAGGAACACAGTAAGGTGGAGTTATCTATCGAGGAAGGACTTGAGATTGAAGTCGGATGGATTGCGGAAAAGGGGTGATTTGGATTGTGGAAAATAAAAGAAAAGAACTAAACTACTCCTATGCAGGCCGCTATGCGCTGCTTCGCCGGGCGGATGGAAACTATACAGGCCGCTATGCACTGCTTCGCTAGGCGGATGGGCGAGAAGGCAAACAGATGGAGTGGTTCGCACTGGCGGAAAGGTTTGAGGGCCGTTAACACCTCTTAGCTAGGCGGATGGATTACACGGGCCGCTATGCACCGCTTCGCTACACGGATGGAAGAGTAGTCTTGCGGATGGAATGGTTCGCACCGGCGGAGTCGAGGTGGATTATACGGGTCGTTGGCACCGCTTAGTTTGGCGGATGGAAGAGTAGTCAAACTGAATGGAATGGCGGGTTTGCGGAGTGGAATTGAGTGGGGGTGGAATCGGCGCACCTCATACACACATATAAACAAAAGAGTAATTTCACATAGACATGAAATAAACACTACAAATCAAGGTTTACATGTGCCACATCATCAAATAATAAGATTACATTCAACATCAACACAAATAAGAGAAAAGGCAAGAGATACGACCGAATCCGGAGGCTTGTTGTAGATTCTCGGTAGGAATCACTGGGTTGTCAATCCGCGTCCTAGCTCGGTCCCAACTATCGTCCGGGGTAGAGGAGGGTTGTCACTTCCTCCCAATGGACCCGTCTTCTCCGGTAAACTACAATCCGGTCACGTCTAATGCGAAGAACTCTTGCTTGGCGATGAAGATGGAGGTGGAATCCTCTCCTTGAAGCACGTGGATGATGGAAGTGGCCTAGGGCAAAGCCCTTATGGGAGGTGGAAGAGGAACGGAGCTGGAACTCCCTTTGCGGCGGAAAATGGCGGAACCGTGATCGATCCCTTCTTAGGTTGAAATCTGCGGCTTTTATAAAAAATAATCAGAAATTTGGTCACGCACGGTCGAACGCACGACCGTGCGTGAACCGTGCGATATTAACCCTACAGCAGCCCAGGCAGAAGAACCAGACGCGCCCGTGCGATTTTTTGCTCACGCACGGTCGGTACGCACGGTCGAAACCGACCGTGCGTAAAAACGCACGGGTAAGTCCAGACGGCCAGAAAACTTGCACATAACAGGAGATCGTGCGTTTCCTTCACGCACGCTCGAATTGTCCGTGCGTGAAGGGCTTTACACACCTAACCCAAATGAGCTAATGCAATAAACTATCCTCAAGCACCACACAAACACGCGGGTACACCGCACCCCCAGACTTGAACTTAACAACATGGGTGTGTGCACCGCTGTTACGCCACCTTTACGCTTTACGGGGCGTCATTACGTACGGAGGAACAAAGGCGCGCTAAACAACGGGGCTGAACCTTCCGGTTCAGCCCCCACTCAGTGAACCGGCCGGCCGAGGGCTGAACCGGACGGGTTCAGCCCTCCTTGGAGGGGCCGGCCGGCCCCCTCCTTGCCCGGGTGTTTATATACCCGGGCAGCCCCCTTGTTGGGGTTAGGCAAGAAGTATTTGGTTAGTCTTTTCCCTCTCTCTCAAACCCTAATCTTCCCTCTCTTTCTCTAGATCTTCTTCTTTAGTCTCTCTAGTAGCTTTGCCCTAACATTTGGTATCAGAGGATATCCTCCGCCATGGTGACCACTCGCATTCAAGAAAAAGAAGAGTCCTCACGGATGGAAGCCCTAGAGGAGAACATGGTTGGCCTTACCGACTCTATGGCGGCCATGGAAGGACGGATCGACGCTCGGATGGAGGAATTGAAGGCCTTGCTGAAAGGGAAGGCATCGGTGAGTGAGGATTCGGCGGGATCGGGCGCTGCGGACGCACGGGTCGCGGAAGACGATCGGCGGCGTGCGACGATCGCGCAAGGGGCCGATTCCGCGCGACTAGCGGACGACGATCGCGCAAGGGGCGGCGGGTTTCTGCCTGGCACGGGCTGGCAGGGAAGTGCGTCGGCCTATGGCATGGCAGGGGGTGGCTCGGGAGTAGTTTTTGGGGGTCCGGCGGGGCTGATTCCGCCTGGAGCTGCAGCGGCGGGGTTCGCCGACCCCGGCGCGGCCCGGGGACAGGGCCGGCGGGGCTGGGGGGAGCCGGCAGGGCTTCGTCGAGGCTGGGAGGATCCGGCTGGACTCCGGCGACCTCCCGATCCAGCGGGATACCAAAGGGGGGGGGGGCTTCTTCCTCCTCCCCGTGGGTTTGGGCCGCCGGGCATGGCCGGATTTGGCCAAGCATGGGCCGGACAGCAACAACCTCCTCCTTGGGGAAACGGTCCGCATCAAGGCTACGGCGGATTCGAGCAAGGTGAGCCTGCAAGACGGGAAGGAGGTCACGGGGGACAACGCTTGACGCCCGGATTAACTCGCATGTACTTTCCGGAGTTCGAGGGCGGCGACGCACTGGAATGGATTCAAAAAGCTGAACTTTTTTTCCAGTACCAAAAGGTGCCTGAAGGACAGTGGGTGCAGTTAGCGTCTTTCCACTTGAAAGAGGACGCTTTCCAGTGGACGCAGTGGTTCCTACGGGGACGGGAGTACGTGCCTTGGGGAGAGTTTGTGGATGGATTTACGGCCAGATTTGGGCCACTTGAGTACGAGAACTTTGAGGCCCTCCTTCAGAAGCTTCGTCAGAAAGGGTCAGTGCTGGAGTATCGCACCGAGTTCGAAAAGCTGGCCAATCGGGTTCAGTGGCCGGAGAGGACACTCTACAGCTGTTTCAATTCTGGCCTCAAGGAGCACATTCGTGACGAGGTGCAGACACTCATGCCTCGGTCCTTGAACCACGCCATTACTTTGGCGCGCATCCAGGAGGAGCAGTTCAACAGGCAGCGAGCACGCATCACAAGTAGACCGCCTTTGGCTCCTACCACAGCAGCACGAAGGGAGCAGCCTCCGGGTAGCAAACCGACGATGACTCGGTTATCGTGGGGTGAGTTGGCCGCTCGTAAGGAGAAGGGACTCTGCTTTAATTGCGATGAGAAGTTTGTACCTGGCCATAAATGCCAGAAGATACAGGTCTTCATGTTGCATCAGGATGGGGGCGACGAGCCGGCTCCAGATGAGGAGTTGGAGGTGGACTTGGACGAGACGGAGTTCGGGGGTTTTCTTCATGCTCTTGAGGGTTGCACTCCCCCGCTTACTATGCGGCTGGCGGGCCGGGTCGCCCAAGAGAAGGTTACTATTCTGGTGGACAGTGGGAGCACCCAGAATTTCATACATCCCGACGTGGCCCGGCGAGTTGGGCACGTGGTTGACAAGGGGGCGGCCTTTCATGTTATGGTGGCGGATGGCAGCAAGCTTCGATGCGAAGGGGTGCTGAAGGGCGTGGAGCTGCGGCTACACGACTATGTGGGGCGGACTGACGTCTACCTGTTGCCTATTCGGGGCTCCGACATGGTGCTGGGCGTTCAGTGGTTGCACCAGTTGCAGCGGGTGACTTTCGACTGGGAGCACATGACGATGGAGTTTGTGCATGACGACAAGCAGTTTTGCTTGCAGGGTCTCATGTCATCTCCTATTAAGGAGGTTTCTCTTCACAGCATGCAGCGGTTGAGCGGAGACGGCCAGATGATGGCCGTCCTTCGGGAGGTCCCGACCGGCGCGCCAACGCCTTTGGAGGTACCGGTTCAGTTACAGTTACTTCTGACAGATTATGCTGATGTTTTACAGGAACCACGCACTCTGCCTCCGCCGAGGTTCCGTGATCACCGTATCCCGCTCAAGGCGGGTGCTGAGCCTACAAATGTTCGTCCGTACCGTTACCCGCACGTTCAGAAGGCGGAAATCGAGCGCAGTGTCCGCGAGATGCTGGAGGCCGGTATCATTCGGCCAAGTACGAGCTCTTTCTCGGCTCCCATTATTCTGGTCAAGAAGAAGGACGGATCCTGGCGATTCTGTGTGGACTACCGTGCCTTGAATGACGTTACGGTCAAGGATAACTTCCCGATTCCCCATATCGAAGAGTTGCTGGATGAGCTGCATGGGGCCCGACGTTTCACCAAGCTGGATCTTCGCTCCGGCTATTACCAGATCTTGATGGCACAGGAGGACATCCACAAGACGACTTTCCGGACACACGACGGCCACTACGAGTTCTTGGTTATGGCCAATAGGCTGACCGGCGGGCCCTCTACGTTCCAGGCCAACATGAACGAGATGTTCAGAGATTTTCTGCGGGTATTTGTGTTGATCTTCTTCGATGATATACTCATCTACAACGCGAACTGGGAGGACCACGTGGGCCACGTGGAGCAGGTCCTTGCCAGACTGCGTCAGCACAACCTTTATGCCAACCGTTCCAAGTGCTCCTTCGGTCAGGAGGAGGTGGAGTATTTGGGCCACTTGGTTTCCGGTCAGGGCGTCAAGGCCGACCCACGGAAGATTCAGAGTATGCAGTCTTGGCCGCGACCGGTTACAGTCCGCGCCTTGCGGGGTTTTTTGGGGCTCACCGGGTATTACCGGCGGTTTGTCCAGGATTATGGAAAGATAGCTCGACCACTGACCCAGCTACTGCAGAAGGACTCCTTTTCTTGGAGTGAGGAGGCGGAGGAGGCATTTCAGGCCCTCAAACGCGCCATGACCACCACGCCAGTCTTGGCATTACCGGATTTCACACAGGAGTTCGTTCTGGAGACGGACGCCTCAGGTGTCGGCATCGGGGCGTTTTTGATGCAGGTAGGGCGGCCGATAGCCTTTTATAGCAAGGCCTTGGCCCCTTGTACTTTGGGCCTCTCGGCCTACGAGAAGGAGATGTTGGCAATTATTCACGCGGTGGCTGTCTGGCGGCCATATCTGTTGGGCTGACACTTTAAGATCCGGACGGATCACCAGAGTTTGAAGCATTTCCTGGACCAACGGGTCTCCTCGCCGCTACAACAGAAGTGGGTAACTAAGCTTCTCGGGTACGACTACGAGATTGTGTATCGCCGTGGCAAGGAGAATGTGGTCGCCGATGCTCTCTTTCGTCTTCCAGAGGCTGCTATCGCTCATATTTCGGGGCCGTTGGTCGATTCTGTGGAGGATATTCAGGAAGAGGTCCGGCGATCCGACACGCTGCGTCCATTGGTGGAGGCTTTACAGCGGGGAGAGACCATCGCAGCCGGCTACCACTTGTGTAATGGCCGGCTTTACTATCGGGGCCGGGTGGTCGTGCCCGCCGAGTCAGCCTGGAAGACCGTGTTGATGCATGAGTTCCATTCTTCGCCTACAGGAGGGCATGCGGGGGTGCTCCAGACCCTTCAGAGGGCACGAGCAAACGTTTTTTGGACAGACATGCGACGGGACATTCAACAGTTCGTTCGCCACTGTGAGATCTGCCAACGGCAGAAATATGAGACCTCTTCTCCGGCAGGGCTGCTTGTTCCGTTGGAGATTCCACATCAGATTTGGGACACGGTGTCCATGGACTTCATTGATGGACTGCCCAAGTCTAAAGGGAAGTCTGTCATTCTAGTGGTGGTGGACAAACTGTCCAAGTATGGTCATTTCCTGGCACTCAGCCATCCGTACACCGGGGTGTCTGTGGCCGCACTCTTTGCTCGAGAGATCGTTCGCTTGCATGGCCTCCCGCGCGCCATTATCTCGGATCGAGACCCTACCTTCGTCAGTGGGTTCTGGAAGGAGCTGTTCCGGCTGCAGGGCACTCGCTTACACTTTAGCACGACCAATCACCCGCAGTCGGATGGTCAGACGGAGGTGCTTAATCGTGGGGTCGAGACTTATCTGCGTTGCTTTGTGATGGATGAACCGCGGAGCTGGCCGGACTGGTTGCATTGGGCCGAGTACTGTTACAACACGGCATACCACTCCGCCAGCAGGATGACACCATTTGAGGTGGTTTACGGACGACCTCCTCCTACCTTGGGCAGCTACGAGCCCGGGAGCACCGCTCTTCCGGCCGTGGATCGCGCTCTGCTGGACCGGGATCGCATGTTAGTCACACTTCGGGAGAATCTCCGTCTAGCCCAGGATCGCATGAAGACTCAGGCGGACAAGCACCGCACTGAGCGGGTGTTCGCTGTTGGTGACGATGTGTTCCTCAAGCTCCAGCCGTACCGGCAATTGTCCGTTGCTCGTCGAGGCAACCAGAAGCTGTCCCCACGCTACTACGGTCCCTTTCAGGTTGTCAGCAGGGTGGGACCGGTAGCTTATACCCTGGCATTACCGGAGGGTTCGCGCATCCATCCTACATTCCATGTCTCGTTGCTCAAGCGGAAGGTCGGACCACATGTCCAACCTAGCACTTTATTACCTGAGGTTACTTCGGCAGGTGAGCTGCGGCCGCTTCCTGAAGATATTGTGATGCTCAAGTGGAAGAAACGGGGCGCGGAATACCGGCCCGAGCTCTTGGTCAAATGGAAGAACCTATCGCCGGCACACAATTCATGGGTGGACTTCTTCGACTTCAAGGAGCTCTACCCCGACTACCACCTTGGGGACAAGTTGGTTCTTGATGGGGAGGGGAATGTTACGCCCCCTTTACGCTTTACGGGGCGTCATTACGTACGGAGGAACAAAAACGCGCTAAACAACGGGGCTGAACCTTCCGGTTCAGCCCCCACTCAGTGAACCGGCCGGCCGAGGGCTGAACCGGACGGGTTCAGCCCTCCTTGGAGGGGCCAGCCGACCCCCTCCTTGCCCTGGTGTTTATATACCCGGGCAGCCCCCTTGTTGGGGTTAGGCAAGAAGTATTTGGTTAGTCTTTTCCCTCTCTCTCAAACCCTAATCTTCCCTCTCTTTCTCTAGATCTTCTTCTTTAGTCTCTCTAGTAGCTTTGCCCTAACAACCGCCTACTCACAATCATAAATTTGTACAAAGATTTTTTCAATTAAGCTCATCTCTTTTTCTTTTTTTTTCACTTCTTTTCGTTTTCTCATTTTTTTTCTTTTCAAATCATTTTCAGCAAATTGAGCAATAAAGCACAACCATATTTTCACAAAAGTATCACAACATCAACACCCCAAATAATAAACAACTAAAGCTCAAATTTGGGCGTGCGACTAGGATTGACTTTTAGGCTTTGGTGAGATAAAAGTGGGGCTGAATCAAAGAACAGGTAGGCACAACTGGGCTAACGAGGATAAGATGATAGGAATGGCACAAAGGCTCAACCGGGCCAAAATGATGGCCTACGTCATTCTCGCGCAACAGAACTATCATATGCCTATGCTTCAAGAATCGCTTGGGGCAAGTTCTTAGCCACCGAGAAAGATTATCCTTCCTCCCAGCTCGAGCAATACACGTTTAACGATACTTGACACACATCCCTATGCTACCTTTTGATTCGCACCAGATTCACCATTTGAGTAGAGTAAATAATATTTACACTAATAGAAATGTATAAAACTAATAGTATAAAAATAAATCTGATCTACACAAATCTCTATACTTACGTGAGTACTTGACTAGAAACACCGGAGTCAACATTTTACTCAACTACATAATTTAAATGCTAGCACAACGATTTTCTCAATCCTACAAAAGAAATGAGTTCAACTCATGACGCGCCAACAACTAAGTACACGCTTAAGTGGGTGATGTGGTGTGCAAAGAAAATGAATAAAATATCTTAAATAAAAGCTTCTAGCATGCTATGCAATAGTGCACGTGAGCGGGTACATAAAACGACTCTCCCCCAGACTTAAAATGAACAATCCAACGCAATATATTACTATGAAATCCAAAATAAAGCTAAGGGGAGAGAGTACCCAATGCTCAGCAAGTGAGCATACCAGAAGATGCATGAAAATCCAAGGCAAAACCGCCATACGAAGAATCACGATCACCGCCTTCACAAATAGAAAATACCTGCAGTGGCGGTGAGCTCCGCAAAAACATGAAAGAAAAATAAAAACTGAATTAAAGAGAATGCATATATAAAAGTAAGATAACTACTGGGGTTATTGTCCACCCAGCACGACTTATTCAAAAGTTTAACAGTTCTAGTTTATAGGAGTATGGAAGGAAAAGTGAACAGGTGATTGGCCTAGTATCCGTGTCGGTAACAGGTACCGATACGGTGATAGAACCACTACTCCTCTACCTAAATAATAATACCTGCTCGTCACAGGTAGAGGGAAGAGAAAGAAAGAAGTGGAGGAAGAGTCCTCCTCCCTACTTTCACCAAAATAAATGTCCTTGCCAGGCAAGGTGTCATCCTCAGGGAGGCAGCAGGGGGAAAAGACAATGAAAAAGGCTTCCACTGTGGAGGAAGGATCAACCTCCTCACACAAGAGGATACTCTCATCTTTGACTTGAGCAACATGCTCCAAGTCCTCCTGACATTCCCGTGAAGATTCATCTTGCACAGGCTCAGACAAAGAAGGGGGGTTAGGAAATAAAAGAGAAGAATGACATAAATAATCAAAAATCGGGGGAACGGTCCCGGTCTCACTCCCACTAGGTTGAGGTAGTAAAATAATGTTGGCATTGTCAACAATGCTGCAAGGTTCGACAGAATCAACAGTAACCTTGCCCAAGATTTGGACTTCCTCCACCGGTGCTAAGGTAAAATCCTCTTCACCTAGAAGGTTGTCCTCCTCCATAGGAATATGCATAATATATAGATCACCTGCCTCATCATGCGATGCATCATCAACAATGTCGTCAGCGACGAGCATAGTGGTATGCACAACAGGGGGAGGAATAGTGCTTGGATAAAAATCAAGCACCGATTCCTCACAAAGAATCGAATCTACACATGATTATATATGCACATGGGAGATGGGCTCAGCCATGTCAGAGCCTAGATCAGCAACACATCTGATTACTGTGTCCACATCATTCCGTTCAAAACATGAAGGTGGCACGGACACATAACCAAATGTTGAAGTTATGCCGCCTGAGGTAGGTGTCGGGATGATCCGGATATCCGGTTCATCATCCTCGTCCAATTGGCGAAGATACTCGGCACAGTCCTTCAAGGCGTGATCTATGCTTTGACAAAACAAGCACCGTTTTATATTACTCCTTAGTCCTTGCGGTGCCGGAGAGGAATATAAAAATGGTACATGCGTCGAGGGTGAGTGGCCATAAGACTTGGGCACGGGGTATGAAGAACCGTAGGAGAACGGTGCTCCATACACTGGGCCACGAGAATTATGCCCACCATCTCCTGTAGGGCATTTATCACTATCGTGGGAAATATCTCCGCACCAACGACAACGGACATTAAATGCAGCCCACATTGTGAAGATACCAAGATTCAACCGAAAATTACAATTGTTCAAAACACTACACCTAACAAAAAAAATTACTAAGACAACCTAAATTAAAACACGAAACAAAATCGGAATATGAAACAAAATATGAAAAAAGGAATGCAATTTACAAATGGAAGAACTTCTATCTCTCAGCTCTCCCTCTCCAAAAACTCACACGACTGTGTTCCCCGGCAACGACGCCAAAAACTTGATGCGCGAATCTAACACACCTCTATAGGCGGGAGCGAGACTGCGGCACGAAACGGCAGTGTACCAATCGTTCAAGTAATAAAAAATGTGGGAGCGAATCCCCAAGTATCGAATCTCTAAGGAACACAGTAAGGTGGAGTTATCTATCGAGGAAGGACTTGAGATTGAAGTCCTTTAGGTCGGATGGATTGCGGAAAATGGGTGATTTGGATTGTGGAAAATAAAAGAAAAGAACTAAACTACTCCTATGCAGGCCGCTATGCGCTGCTTTGCCGGGCGGATGGAAACTATGCAGGCCGCTATGCACTGCTTCGCTAGGCGGATGGGTGAGAAGGTAAACGGATGGAGTAGTTGGCACTGACGGAAAGGTTTGAGGGCCGTTAGCACCTCTTAGCTAGGCGAATGGATTACACGGGCCGCTATGCACCGCTTCGCTACACGGATGGAAGAGTAGGCTTGCAGATGGAATGGTTCGCACCGGCGGAGTCGAGGTGGATTATACGGGCCGTTAGCACCGCTTAGCTTGGCGGATGAAAGAGTAGTCAAACAGAATGGAATGACCGGTTTGCGGAGTGGAATGGAGTGGGGGCGGAATCGGCGCACCTCATACACACATATAAACAAAAGAGTAATTTCACATAGACATAAAATAAACACTACAAATCAAGGTTTACATGTGCCACATCATCAAATAATAAGGATTACATTCATATACATCAACACAAATAAGAGAAAAAAGGCAAGAGATACGACCGAATCCGGAGGCTTGTTGTAGATTCTCGGTAGGAATCACCGGGTTGTCAATCCGCGTCCTAGCTCGGTCCCAACTATCGTCCGGGGTAGAGGAGGGTTGTCATTTCCTCCCAATGGACCCGTCTTCTCCGGTAAACTACAATCCGGTCACGTCTAATGCGAAGAACTCTTGCTTGGCCATGAAGATGGAGGTGGAATCCTCTCCTTGAAGCACGCGGATGATGGAAGTTGCCTAGGGCAAAGCCCTTATGAGAGGTGGAAGAGGAACGGAGCTGGAACTCCCTTTGCGGCGGAAAATGGCGGAACCGTGATCGATCCCTTCTTAGGTTGAAATATGTGGCTTTTATAGAAAATAATCAGAAATTTGGTTACGCACGGTCGAACGCACAACCGTGCGTGAACCGTGCGATATTAACCCTACAGAAGCCCAAACAGAAGAGCCATACGCGCCCGTGCGATTTTTTGCTCACACACGGTCGAAACCGACCGTGCTTAAAAACGCACGGGTAAGTCCAGACGGCCAGAAAACTTGCTCATAACAGGAGATCATGTGTTTCCTTCACGCACGGTCGAACTGTCCGTGCGTGAACAAATCGCACGATCAGAGACAGAACATCATATTACCCGACCGATCACCGCGCACGGTCGCAACCCACCGTGTGTCAAGAAAACGCACGACCGTGCGATTCGTGCAGACATGAATCTTGGGCAATATGGACGATCTGTCCACCTGCACGGTAAATCAAAACACAGTAAATACATCTCCAGCACAAGTGTAGAAGCAGAAATAGAATTGGGAGCACAATGTGCTTACCCTCAGCAAAATAGTGCACAATTGCACACCACAATAGGCCAAAACATTGCACTTCAAGTGAAAGCTTGTACAAGAAGAATATAAGCAATCCAGGACTGAAAGCGAAGTGCAAATGCAAGAAAACAAGCCCAGATGAGTCCGAAAATCACTATATAAATTGGACTCATCAACGTTCAAGAAATTGACTTCCTTGCTTGCCTTAGCTAGGTCTCCTAGAGTGCGAATGTGAGTTCGAACCAATCAACTTTCAAGCTCTCCAAGGCTAGCTGTCAAATGAACCAAGCCAGGCAGGAATGAGTGCGTGGATTGATGCCAGAAGATGATGTTGTGCAAGAGTAGCAGTTCCATTCATTTCCAGTCAGTCCGGGCAAGCGTCCTCCTTCCCTGCGAGCCAAGCCAGTAGTCCATCATTCCAGTTAGTCAAGGAAGTCAGTGAGAGAGGAGAGGATGAGTGCAAGAATCAGATCGAAGAGAGAGAAAGAAATTGGATGTGTGAGGTAGATAATGAGATCCTTCTTAGCCCTTTGATTCTGTTAGTGAGTTCCTGAGTACGAGTTCAGTGTGCGAATCCGTAGCTGTCCATTCAATCCTTTCTTTTCGACATCGCATTCCCTTATTCCCGCGAGTAAACTCGCCCGCTCCTTGCTTGGAAAAATGCAACAACCATTCCATTCTGTTCTATAGCCCACGCTTACTTCGCTTAGCTACTGGGACTTGGGAATCCGGGCTGTACGCCAGATGCCAGATGCCAGATGCCAGATGTCTGAACGGCATGCATTATGGACTCTGCTAAGGAACTTTTCTTTTTCAATATCGAAATCCTGGACTGGATTCTAGGAGGCGCGTAGCGATGAACTAGAATGAAAACTTGTTTTTCTATAGAAATGATAGAACTACACACTGGAAGGTTCCAAGATGAAAGAAGGTAAGGCGTGAAGCGTTGGTTTCGCGTTTGACTCTTTCTGAAAAGTGAAAAAAAGGCCTTTGAAATCAGTATTTTTCTTTGTTTCAAAAGTCGAGCGATAACGAATAGTGTCTAGATTCTCAGGATTGACTTGACCCGTAGGTTGTAGGTTCGTTCGCCGACCAGAAGAATCCACTGGGTTCCTCACTCAAAGAAACGATTAGATTGAGTAAGTACTGAGTTCTCAGGATCGATTTATGCAGACTAAGCGTGGCATTCCTCCAGTCCATATCCTCTTTTCCTTTTTCAAAAAAAGTTCAATGTTTGACTAGCTCTGAAAAAAGAACGTCATTCTTCTTGGATTTCTCTGAAGAGAAAAGAAACGCTCCGCGCCTTCTATCTCGAAAAACTCAGGAGGCTCTTGAAGGTGATGCCTTCGAAGCAGTGTTTCCCCCTGAGTGAGAACTGGAATAGGTTGTTTTGTTCAAGTGACACTCTTTCATCGACGACACTTGGGCGACCTCTGGTGGATCTCTTCGAGTTTTACCTGGCATACAACGAAAGAATTCCGATCCCAATTCATCGGGAGATGAATTCTTTCAAGCCGGGGAGATTGATGCGGAGCATAGATGAGGACTGACAGTGGATGATGAGTTTTCGGCCCATTATGGGCTGATTTGCCGACTTTCCATATATGACGTGCCTGGATCGACGATCAGACTCCGCAGATGTGTTCTGATTCGCGTTGCGAATCGATTTGATATATTATTTCACTATTTTGCATTTTATTTTGATGTATTTGGGTGGCCCCACCTCCAGCCAATCATAGCCGTTGAAGGTGGGATGCCCTAGCCTTTATTTTATTATAAATAGATAGGTAGTGGGCTGATGGAGGCATTACAAAATTTGGAGAAAGCTATTCCCGGATTCTCGCGATCATCCCACGGTGCCGACTCCGTGGAACCCTAGGTGACGACTCCTAGGCTTGTATCTCCCTCCCCAAGGTTTGCCCTAACCCTAGGCCACCTTTTCCACCTCCAATTCCCCCTTGCCGCCACCTACCAGCCCCCTAATTCCATCCCGCCTTGCTGCCCAGATTCCATCCCCCTGTTCATTTTCATTGCACTGTTCAAAAATGAAATTTACTATTCATCCCTATAGTTTTCCCCTCCCTATTCCACCGCCAGCCCCCTTTCACCACCGCCGCCTACTCCCCTTTTCCTGAATCCCCAACTGCCTACTCCTCCCCCACCTGAAGCCACAACTGGTCAAGCAGCCGCCGCCCCTACAAGCTGCTCCCCTCTTTGTCGCCAACCTTCCCCCATCCCGTGGAGCCACCCTCACATTCCTCCCTCCCAAATCAGTCTAGATCCGGACTGTTCAGCCCGAATCCGCTCCTAAACATCCGATCCATCCTTCCCTCGCCCGAATCTACCCATACATCGCCGGATCTATTCTTTTTCGGTCCGTTTCGACCTTCCACCGCCGAGGACAGCCACCTACGCTATTTCCACGCCGACGGTTCCACATTAGATCGCCGTCAAAACGCGTCCGGCTCTGGAATCTTCAGTGCCTTGGTCAACCCACTATTTGGTGAGATTTTGTTCTATTGGATTATTATTTTCAGCATATCTGTATTGGCTTGGACTCTCTATATTTGCTTGGATATATTGTACTGTGGTGGTTTGCTCTGGATTACTATTGTGATTTACATGATTTATTCGCCACACGCTCTTGCTTTGGCCCTCCACGCGGAGGAAAGCCTAAACTTGTTTTCGCCCTAATAAAATATTTTGTCTTGTCTTGAATTATCTGCGTGGGATGTTGTTATTATTTATTATCTAATTTGTGACTAATCCGTCGGGCTTTGCATAGCATGTAGGGTTAGGTCGCAGATATTCTGCCGCCTGTAGATTCGTCCTGCATCAACATGGTTATCCTTTATTAAAATAGTTGAGCAAAAAGTTAGGGATATGAGCTGAACAACGACGAAATTAATACAAAATATTTATAGATCATAAACATTAGAACTGAGTTTCAACACAAAACTTGAAGCATACTATCTTAGATGGATAATAGAGATTTTTTTTTGATAAAACTAGTTTTTTCCTAAATAACATGCGAAGTGATTTTTGATAGTGTATAAAAAGTAAAAGGATTGTGGCTTTCTTTTTGAATTCAAAGATTAAGATTTGTTTGAGTTTTCTTTTTAAATTCGAATGTTAAAATTTTGTTTGAGTGAGTTCACATGCATCTATTTAATTGTAGTATTGGTATAAAAATTATTAATTGGTTGAGTAAAATTTACAATGACTACTGCTTTCATGTCTAATGAACATTTGTTATGAAACTCTTATTTTTTGTATATTTGTTTTATTGGAACGGTCAAATTGTATTTATACCATGTCTGTGCATCATTAAAAATGTAAACACTATGCTCCAGTGGTCCAAACATTGTGAAAAATAATGTACTGTGATGGTTAACTTGGGGGGATTAAAAAAATGATGCTTTTGTAGTTACCCTGAACTATGTATTTAGTAAATGACTGGAATATGGTCCAGTGCTTTTCAAATATATCGTCTTTGTTCAGTAAATATTTTGTAATGTTGTCTTTGCCGATCCCACTATAGTGGGATAAAGGCTTGAGTGTTGTTGTTTTTATGTCTTTGCCTTGAAATCATGAATTGTATTGTTGCATTGGAGATCTGATAAATATTTTTGCTCTCAGGAAGTATCCTGTGTAGCAAATCATGATTGGCTTAGATCTCTACGGATGACGTCCTATGGGTTTCTTTTTTATGGCCCTTGCTCTTATGCTTGGTACCAATTTCTTGATAAGTTTATGCCCAAACAAACCTTCGTTACACTCTTAAAGAAGGCAAGTTTACTGTCATTGAATGTTTAAGAGTTAAATCAGAAGTCTTCCCATTTGCATTTTGTTATCAACATGTTTCTTCATCTAATTTTTCAGGTCATATTAAACCAGATTATTCTCGGCCCATGTGTTATTGCTGTTATGTTTGCGTGGAATAACTTATGGTTAGGAAAGTTATCTGAGCTTCCTGCTAAATATAAAAAAGATGCTCTTCCCACCCTTCTCTATGGTAAAACAAATTCTATTCGTTCTATTTTTTAAATTTTTAAAGGGGCCCACTAAGTTTACATTTGTTTATCATGATGCAGGTTTTAGGTTTTGGATTCCTGTTTCCATATTGAATTTCGGGTAAGGAAATTAATCAGTAATTTTATTTTTGAATCATGTTGAAGTTGTGTTGGTATCCCTCAAATTTAAAACTGTTTGAAACATAATGGAAGCTTAATAACTGCATCCCATTTGCAAAGAAGATTCAAAAAACGATAGGCTAGGCATGCTGACCACCACGAGCAAAGTCTGATAGATGATACCTTGTATCTTGATATGGTTTTAAATATCCTTTTTGTAGAGGGTAGCCAGAATCAACCAAGTAATTTTTTCCTGAAGAATATAAAAAAATGTTTAACAACGAAAAATATTTAAAGTAATAAATAGATGAACTGAATTTTTATTATTTACTTTGAGGTGGATGAGGGAACTTATAACGAGGATCAATTATGGCATAATTGAAAATGCGACTATCGTGCGCAGATCCCTCCTAACCCGCCATAACGAAAGTGAAGCACTTGTTGAAATCACAAGCCGCCATGACATATTGTGTTGGTCTGCCCTTTCTACCAATATAGGGAACTTGAATTCCAACTGGTATGCACGCGTCAACATGTGTTCCATCTATTGCCCCAACGTAATCTTTAAAAAAAGGCATATAACATCTGTCATACATAATCTCTGGCGGAGTGCAGCTGAAAGACCTATCTGATGGCTGAAACACTTCCTCGGCTAACTGCAACAAAGCGCGAACACCTCAAGCAAAAAATCTGCTAGTTGTCTCCGTTGAGTGTTGAAATCGCTCGCTTGTTTTTCCCATTGATTCATTATGCGACAATATGTACACTGACAATGCTAGGACTTCTCTGGATGCAGTCCTTCTTGTTCCCTGAAAACCGCACTTCTCTTCCAAAGAATGCAATAGATCCATAAAAATTTCTTTACTCATCATGAATGAGTCATGAAATCTCACTCGAGTACCACGAAGTCGCTCTCCAACCCATTTATCACCTGTTTGCTTTGAAGTCATGGATGGAATTGGATGGTTTAACAACGAGGTGTGTTCGGAGATAAAACCAATTGCTGCAACCAGATTTTGATGATGGGCGATAACATAATTTCTTCTAATGATCTCGTGCTCCTCGTGCTCTTCTCTGGTATTCTCAGATTCATCACTAAACATTTTTTGTTAAAAAAATGCATTACCAAGAATTATAAATACAGTAGTAAACAATATCATTATCACCAGAAAAGTAAAATTGAAAACAACAATTGTCCATAATGTTCGTACGACAGTAAAAAAACATAATTGTGTCCGCATCATAACAAAGAACATAATACATAACAACAAAATATAACATTCATAGTTCATAAAAGTAGATAATGCAAGTAAAAATGATGTCTCCTACTAAGCCCCACGAGTATAGCGGTTACGAAGCCACTTTATGTTCATGCCTTCCGGAAGGCACATTAAAGTTTCTCTATATTTTGTTTCCATCAAATATGTGATGACAAAATCATAGAAATCTTCATTATACTGCACTTCTGAGTACGTGCTTAATTTTTCTAGTGCCTGTCCAATACTAAAATGACAAGATGAACTCCTAGGTGGCTCCTGGATTCATCGACTTATGATCTTCGAGGACTCGGCCAAATCTCTTAACACCGAGCTAGCAGTTTTCTTTTTTCATTTCTTCCTTTTTTTGCTTGTTTCTGATATATTTGTGGTCTCAGCTGGATGAGGAACTCCGCTAACCTCAATGTTATCATGTTCATCCCCTGACATTGCTCTTTCATCGATAGACTCCGTAGCAAGATTCCTGGAGTGAGGGGTGCAAGCATGATGTCCTGTAGCGACAACCGAACTGAACATCATGTTCAGTTTATCCTATAACTCTGCGGGGATTCCTGCATACCGGAATTTCTTTGCCATCAGGACAACCTAAAAAATAAAAGGTTTTAAAATTAGACATTGAAAAATTTAAAAATACCAATAAGAAATACAAATGATTTTAATTAATAAATACCTTCAATCTTTCGTCCCACGACTCGTCTGAAACGTCTATAGTCTTTCTTGATGGATTCCAACCCAAATCGGTCTCACCACGTTTCAACTCTGTCCATAATTTCCACTCTTTCTTCAAATGATCCAATTTATTCTTAATTTGGACTTTATCATATTTTTTTCCGGTCTGCGCTTCAAATTTTTTTATAACATTTGTCTACCCCTCTTTATTAAAATGCGTGGTTGGTCGATTCCCAAGCTCTATCTCTTTTATGCAAATTTCACAGAATAACATCATATCATTATTGTCCCACATAACGGCCACCCCACCATCTTTTGTTTTGCCCATCCTTAGAAAATTAAACAAGATAAACAAAAAACTGCAAACAAACACAACAACGCGCGCACACACACACACACACACAATAATACACACACAATAATACACACACAATAATACACAATAATACACACACCAACACACACACATACATACATACACCAACACATACAAACAAACAAACACATACAAACAAACACATACATACACCACACATACACACACACATACATACACACACAAAACACACACACACAACAACAACAACACCAACACATACACACCAACACATACACACCAACACATACATACACCACACACACACACAAACACACACCAACACACACACATACATACATCACACACACACATACACACCAACCATACACACAAACATACAAACAAACACATACACACAAACAAACAGAACCACAACAATAACATGGTTACGCCCGACGTCGTTACCAGGTTATCCGATTACTGTGCACGTCGACCAAAGGAGAAGGCGGAGGAAGACCGGGCTGAACCATCCGGTTCAGCCCGCCAGTATTAATATAAGGAGCACCGGGGCTGAACCGCACCGGTTCAGCCCCTATGGGGGCCGGCCGGCCCTAGGGGTTGGGTGGGCATAAATACCCAACCCCTCCTCCTTGGTTGGGATGAAAGACTACTAGCAAGGTATTTTCCCTCTCTTCTCCCTCAAACCCTAACCTTAATCTCTAGATTTCTCTAGTTCCCTCTAGTTCTTCCCCTTTCTCTAGATAGTTCATAACATTTGGTATCAGAGGATCTTCCCTCCAACCACGGTTTCCACTTGCTCCGAAGCCGAACTCGCACGATTAACCGCCATCGAGGAAAATTATGTTGGGTTGACGGATGTCGTCGCCGCCGTTGAGGAACGGATGAAGAAGACCACTGATCAACTCGAAGAAAGGTTGGACAACCGTCTAGAGGAGATCAAAGCCCTCCTCGTTCAGAATCTGAAAGGGAAAACGCAGATCCAAGAAGGATCAGAAGGGGAGATATCAACACAGCCAACAGGAATTTCGGTCCAGGGCGCCGATCTGCTGATAGCGTCGGGTCCCAAACCGACGGGACTCGGGCGACCGGGAACCAGCAGAGAAGGATCGGGGGGGGGGGGGGGGGCGGCGAGGGCTGGCAGGGGGGCGGCGCAGTGCCGCTGGGCTCCTGGGAGAGCGGCGGAAGCCGCGCGGGCTACATCAGGCCGACGGAACCCGATAGGGTTCCGCACGCCTATGGGCCGATTCCAGCCCCTGTTTCGACCCACGGGGGTGAGTTTCAGCATGGAGGGAGGCCACCGGAGCAGATCGCAACGTTCTCACGGCCGTACGGGATGCCGGGAGCACCGACGGGGGCTGAAACGGGAATTTTACCACTTCCAAGGGCCTATGGACCTCCCATTGGGTTTGGAAATACACATATGGGGTACGAGAGGCCCCCACCAGCCATGCAGCATGGGGGAGGACAGCCCCTGGTCGGTGGCGGCGGAGGAGTGAACTACCCGGGACCACAGGGCCATCCTATTCCACCACGGGAGCAATACAGGGTCAGAGACATGGACCACGACGGGTTTGGACCGGGCAATCAACGTGCATACATGCAGCCCAAGCACACTCGCATGAATTTTCCCAAATTCCGGGGTGGCGATGCCCTGGAGTGGGTTCAGAAGGCAGAGCTTTTTTTCAATTATCAGGAGATACCGGAGGATCAGTGGGTGCAATTGGCGGCCTTCCATCTGGAAGACGACGCCTATCAGTGGACCAAGTGGTTCTAGCGGGGTCGCGCTTATGCACCCTGGACGGAGTTCGTCGAGGCTTTTTCGGCCTTGTTCGGGCCGTTGGACTATGAGGATGTAGAGGCAATGTTGCAGAAGCTGCGGCAGAAAGGGACAGTCACGGAATACAGGACAGAGTTTGAACGATTGGCCAATCGGGTCAATTGGGAGGAGAAGACGCTCCTCAGTTGTTTCATATCCAGCTTGCGAGATGAGTTGCGGGACGAGGTCCACGCCTATTTGCCACGAAGTCCGAGCCATGCAATCAGTGTGGCAAGGATACAGGAGGAGAGATTCAACCGGCAGAGGACCCGTACAGTGGTGAGAGCTCCTGCGGCTGCACATCCTCCTCGGGGGGCTCTCCCGGCTGAGGGCGGGCCAACAGTGACAAGACTGACATGGCAGGAACTTCAGGCCAGGAAGGAGAAGGGGTTATGCTTCAACTGCGATGAGAAGTACACCCGAGGGCACGCTTGCCAGAAGGTCCAGGTATTCATGCTGCAGGAGGAAGCGGAAGATGTTACTCGCACTGAAGAGGAGGGAGAGTTGGTTTTCGATGACTTTGGAGTATCCATCCAGGCCCTGGAGGGGGGTACCCCATCTCCGACCTTACACCTGGCGAGGAGGGTCGGCAGGGAGACGGTGGCGATCTTGATGGACAGCGGGAGCACTCACAACTTCATCCAACCCGCAGTGGCCCAGAAGACGGGGTGTCTCATTGATCGCAGCGCAGCTTTCCCCGTCAGGGTAGCGGATGGTCGTACACTGCAGTGCGAGGGCGTGTTGAAAGGAGTGGAGCTCCAGATACAGGGGTACACGGGACATATTGATGTTTACTTATTACCGATCCGGGGTTCTGACATGGTGTTGGGCGTACCGTGGCTGCAGCAATTTCAGCGGGTGACCTTCGATTGGAACCAGATGGCTATAGAGTTCAGCCAGCACGGGAAGAGGTACTGCTTGGGAGGCCTCAAGTGGTCTCAGGTAAAGGAGACCTCACCCCGCAACGTGGAACGACTAGGGGCACCAGATAGTACGATGACCGTCGCCACGACGAGTAGAGCGGAGCCTACGGCTCCAACAGAGATCTCGTCTCAGATGCAGGCCAGAGCCGACTGGTCCCAAGAGCCGCACGCTCCCCGCCTCCAGCTTGAGGACAAGCTGGTCCTTGATGGGGGAGGGAATGTTACGCCCGGCGTCGTTACCAGGTTATCCGATTACTGTGCACGTCGACCAAAGGAGAAGGCGGAGGAAGACCGGGCTGAACCATCCGGTTCAGCCCGCCAGTATTAATATAAGGAGCACCAGGGCTGAACCGCACCGGTTCAGCCCCTATGGGGGCCGGCCGGCACTAGGGGTTGGGTGGGCATAAATACCCAACCCCTCCTCCTTGGTTGGGATGAAAGACTACTAGCAAGGTATTTTCCCTCTCTTCTCCCTCAAACTCTAACCCTAATCTCTAGATTTCTCTAGTTTCCTCTAGTTCTTCCTCTTTCTCTAGATAGTTCATAACAAACATACATACACATACACACACCAGCACATACATACAAACAAACACATACATACACCACACACACATACACAGACATACACACACCAACACACACATACAAAAACATATACAAACACACACGCCAACACATACAAACAAACACACATACAAACACCAACACATACATATACACACAATAACACATACACAAACATACACAACAACACAAATACAAAAACACACAAACATACATACAAACACACCAACACACAAACACACCAACACATATACACAAAAATACACACATACAAACAAACACATACACACACACCAACAAATACATACACACACCAACACATACACACATACATACACCAACACATACATACAAATACACACAATAACACATATACACACACACACACACACCAACACACCAACACACCAACACACACCAACACACACCAACACACACCAACACACACCAACACACACACAATAACACATACACAGTTATGGCATACAAACAAACCCACACAACTTGCAGCTGAAAATAAAAGACAGAAGGTGGGATTACCCAAAGTCCTGGAATGGGGCAAAAATTCCTATGACCGTTCAACCCTGGAGAAACCGGTAGTGAGGCAAGATCCCTAACCACTTGCAGCTGGAAATGCAAGGTGGACCTACAAGGAGGAAGAACCATTAAAATCCCTAGCTATCCGGGCGAGATCACACGAAGGGGAGGCTGTGGATGTCATACCTAGGCGATATCGCAGAGGATATGCGCGACGGGAGAAGGCGTCGCAGATGAGAGGAGGCACAGAGGAATCGATGAAGAAGCTATCGCAGGTGGACGCCGCCGGGAGGAATCGATGAAGCTAGCGCTGCCAGGAAAGAAGGATCACCGCTAGGGTATCGAGAGAGGAGGAGGCACGAGAGCAGGAGGAGAATCACGATTGCGGTTGGACGAGGCTAAGCAGCGCAGCTGGGAGGTAATAGAAAACCGCAGAATTAAATAACCTGTTTTTTAGAAAAAAGCCGAACCAAACGCTGCCTCTCCGCCAACCTCCGTTTTTTGGCAAACGCACCGCAGGCTATCATCCCAACCAAAGGCCACCTAGGCTTAAGTGTCTTCTTCTTAGACTTTGCTCGAAGGTTGTTGGATCAGAAGCCTGTTATGACGCGCGATGAGTTGGGCCCACACGTACCAACCCCGCTGTCATGCGATGATTGCATGAGTGTTATTTTTAATTGTCTTTTATTATTTTCCGATGCTCGCATTATTTTTATCTTTCGGCGCGGTAGTTTGTCCCACGTGTTGTAACCCCAAGTGAGGGGGGGGGGGGGGGGGGGGGGAGAACTTCTGAACTGGCTATATGGTCTGATCAGTTGGGCCTTAATGTTTATGCAAAGTTTAATTCCTCAAATCCCTCTCTTCTCCTGTCTCTCTCTCTAAATCCCGCTTTTTTTCCTCTATCCGACTCCCGTATGGAATCCCTAGCCGACGGACCCCTTTCGCTGAGTCGCGCCTCTCCTCCTCCCCTTCCGTTCCGGCGGTTCTTCTCCCCTCCTATCGGTATTCTCCTCACTCTCCATCCATAGCACCTTTGGGCTCAAGGAAGGGACAAGCCAATCCCTGGTGGGATCTTCCCCTCGCAAGACCCTTCCGAACTTCTGAACTGGCTATATGGTCTGATCAGTTGGGCCTTAATGTTTATGCAAAGTTTAATTCCTCAAATCCCTCTCTTCTCCTGTCTCTCTCTCTAAATCCCGCTTTTTTTCCTCTATCCGACTCCCGTATGGAATCCCTAGCCGACGGACCCCTTTCGCTGAGTCGCGCCTCTCCTCCTCCCCTTCCGTTCCGGCGGTTCTTCTCCCTTCCTATCGGTATTCTCCTCACTCTCCATCCATAGCACCTTTGGGCTCAAGGAAGGGACAAGCCAATCCCTTGTGGGATCTTCCCCTCGCAAGACCCTTCACTAGATCTCAATCCAGTGCCCATAATAAAGTCCAAGTGTTTGCTTCTCCGATTTGGCTCCAAAGCTTGTGGAGGATCGTAAGGCCAAGTATCTGATATATCGAAATTCCTAGTGCTTTGTAGACCAGAAAGTTAAGTATCTACTCGATCAGAAGGTCAAGTGTCTACTTCTCAGACTGGGCTTCAGTGCTCATCAAGGATTATAAGTCTAAGTGTCTAACTTATGTGACGGGCTCCAAAGCTCGCTAAGGATCATTAGGCCAAGTATCTATTTCTTAGAATTGGCTCGAAAGCTTATCGAGGATCATAATGCCAATTGTCTACTTCTCAGACTTGATGCCAAAGATTTTCGAGGATTAGGTGACCACATGTCTACTTCTCAGGCTTGGCTCCAAAATTTATTGAGGATTACATGACCAAGTGTTTACTTCTCGGACTTTGCTCCTACATGTGTCGTTCCTTACAAACATTTGAGAGGGATCACATCATCATCAAGAGAGGGAGGGATCGAATGCTTGATAGGAGAACTTACCTCGATGATCTTGATGGCCCCCAATGGTGAAGGAGAAGAGAAATACCACCAGAATAGATATGGAAAAAGACGGAGACGAAGGGGGGTGGGTGAGCTCGCTCCTTAGGGGCTCTCGACCTAGAGTTGATGTGCATAAGAGAGGGGGCACCGTTCACAAACAAATGAAATAGACAGAAAAGAGACTAAATTAAGGGCTTCTAACCTTCCTTCATTAAACCCCTCCCATCTATATATTTTGGAGATCAAAAGTTCTTAAAACAATTAAAAAGAAGTGCAAAAATAAAAAAAGTAGGAATATGAAGACGCCAATAAGTGTTCTGACTCTATTGGGATGCCGATAGGAAATCAGGGTCCCGATCAAGTCAGGACCGCAACACCGTCGCTGTTCTCCAAAAAGAGCTTGCCCTCAAAGCTTGGTTCTCAAGGTTCGTCATTGTCGCCTTCAAATTTGCTCATGTTGCAATAACACTTGATGTCCTCCCAATTCATGTTGGGGTTCTCTCGCCCCAATTGGATGAACCATAGTTGGACCGCATGTTGCAATAACGCTTGAAGTTTTCCCAATTCATGTCGGGGTGCTCTCACTTCAATTAGACGAACCATAGTTGGGCCAATCCCACAAGATGGTAAGAGGCGACCTCAATCTAACGGTGCCATTGGGTTCGTTGGTTTGCAAAGAATTGCTCGTAGTGTTAACCAAATTTGTGGGTCGTCCTTGCCATTAAAGGTGAAACTTTATTTGTACTCCCCACGGTAAACCCGGTGATGTGGATCACGACATACATCGGCCTACACGGCGATTAGAGCCATTCATTTTATGTGGGTGAACGAACTGAGATTTTTTATTATTTTTATGTATTTTTAAATTTTTATTTCTTGCATTTTTAGGGTCATCATGATCACAGAATCATGGCCGTTCATAATGGCCCCGTAGTCTATAAATAGAAATAGAGGGTTCATTTTGGAGGGATTGAAAATTGTAGCCAAGAAGCCTTGTTTTTGATCAACCGATGTTGAAGCCAGAACTCCCCAGGTGCGACGCTTGATCCTCCTCTGACCCCTTGGCTGCCGGCCACAACCTCCCTCCTTTCCCCCTCCAAACCGAGCCCCTCCCCTCATCTCCAACCGGCCCCAATCCAACCATACCTCCCACAACCGACAACCCCCCTTTCCCCACCACCACCACCCTTCGGCAGCACCAAAACCAGCCCTCCAACCACCGGCCGGCCACCCAACATTCCCCTCCCCAAACACCACAAAAACAACCCCTTCTCCCCTCCAAATCCCCTCCATTTCCGGTCTCCGGCGATCACCAAAAAACCTTCCACAACCATCTTCGGCGAACCCCCACCATCACCCTCCAAGTTACCTTCGTTTCAATTTTCCGGTGATCACCGAAAAACACCTCCGGTCACCATCACCACCGGACACCTCTCCGGCGACCACCTCCGGCCAACCTCTGACCACCTTAACTACCTCCTCCACTACCTCCATAACTCCCCACTCCTAAAATTTAGGATCTCCTCCTAAATTTCCTCCACTACACCTCCCCACCTCCTCCATAAGAATCAGCCCACTACCTCTTAATCTCACGTGGAACCACCTCCCTTGAACCCTCCCATAGCCTTGCACCCTCCCACAACCGGCCTCATAACCCCTACACCCCAGCCCCACCTCTCACAAACCGAGACCCAACATCCCTCCCATTCACATGGAATCACTTCCTATTCCATCCCCTTGTCATTTTCCAGCACCCTAGCAACACTCAGGCAGCCTCCTGAAATGCCATTCCTGCAACCTTAAACCCTCCAGAACCACACTTTACCCTTGCATTTCCTTAGCTGGAGTCCTTCTTGTCCACTGCCCAACAAACAACTTTAATTCTAGCCATTGAAATCTATTTCCAACAACCTGAATTCACTGTCCACATACTTCCAGCCCTCTAGAACTCTCATCCAACTGCTGGAAATTCATTCCAGTCTTGAAGCAATCCGGCTCCAGCAAACCGAGCTTCCCTTTGAGCCCTTATTCAGTCCTTTGCCATCTATCCAACCACTCAAAGTTTGTCGGAGATCCACCAAGCCCTCTATTTCTTAGTTGTGTATGTTTCTAAGTTTGGTGTCTTTTATTTCATGTTGAATCGTGTTCCAGTTCCCTACTTGAGGTATATCCATTTGTAACCTTTTTTTAACAATCTTTTGAAACATTTTATGTTCTTGTTTACTTGTGCAATTTAATTACGCTCTCTCTTGTACAACTTTTCTTGTTTTCTTTTGTAAAAGCATCATCATTGTGGTTTATCTAGCCTCAATTTTATAAAATTATTATTTCAAGTTACAAATCGTTGGATATCATATTGTTGCATGTAGAGTTCACCAATTATTTCCCTGTCATTTTAGGACTGTTCTGCGTCACCCGGTCTGTCATGTTGAAGTAGGATGGAGTCACCACGACCTTCGTGGTAATTTCTTTAGTGTTCACCCCCCTAGGGGGCAGTCCCTCTTTTTATGTTGGTGGAACTGCCAAATGCCCTTGGAACTCAACCTTTACCCCAAATGGGATCCCGACACCTAGTAGGCCCTCGATTGGAGCCACTAACAAACTATTGATCTTCCCGTTGCACCTCTAACCGAGGCACAAAGGGCTGATACAGGTTGGATCTGGGTCCCAGTAAAGATATCACACGAGTAGGCCCCAACCCCAGCGGTCCCAACTGCTTTGATCCAACTATCGTCGGTGCTACTAGCGATGATTCCACCCCTTTCAAAATTTCATCGATACGAGTATTGATTTGTGAAATGGCCACTTGGGTCACCACCGATTCCTTGATAATATTACTTAGTATCTAGCAGATGTCCCCATGACCACTAGAACTCATCTCCATACCAGTGAATGACTTTGATATCAATTTGTTACAAACCTTTGAGAGGGATCGCGTCAAGACCGAGAGAGGGAGGGATTTAAGGCAGGAGAGAACTTCCCACCTCGATGATCTCGATTGCCCCCATGTTGAAGGAGAAGAGAAGTACCGCCATAATAGATACGTACGAAAGAGGGGGGGGGGGGGGGGGGGGGGGGATGAGGAGGGAGGGCACAAGGATGTAAATAAAGAATTTCAATGAAATTAAGGGTCATGTAATTATAATAATGTTATCAATTCTTATTTGATTTGATACATTTTAGTTTGTAATGTTGATGAATGAAAAGAGAGAGAGGGGGGGTTCAAACTTTTTGTAAACAAAAGTCTACATAGCAGTTCCAATGCTATACCTTGAACCACTCGACCATCTCTCCTACACAATCTTATTTTTGACCAAAACCCGAATGTGCGAGCCATTCATCTTAATTGTAGTATCAGTATGACCGTTCGATGCTTCCATAAGTAGATTTTTTTTCCAATTTCATATAATATTTCAACATTTTATTTCATCACCTACCCCGTGAATCTATTCAAAATTGACTTAAGTTTAGGGATTCCAACCTTCTTTCATTAAACCCATCCTTCCATATATATATATATGTGTGTGTGTGTGTGTGTGTGTTAGGTTATTTAGAAATTTTGGAGGGAGAAGAAGGGGAAGGGGGAGAGAGAGAGGGGGAAATCAGAAATTGAGGAGAGAGAAACAAAATGATCAATTACTTCAAGCATAAGCAAAATACAATAGTCCCCCGGCTTACATACGCGCCAGACTCATAATGAAAACAAGAGCGGTGCATAAAAGAAAACGGATACAACGCCTCCTCGGCATGAGCCGGCTAGGCCGGAATGGCGCGCGCGCCGCGCTCCCTTCGACGGTACACTCGCCACACCGGTGGGTGCCCCTCGCCTCACCCCCTTCGTCTGCCTCCGTAACAATTCAACCATTTGAGAAATTTGCCTTGTCCTTAAGGCAGAAGTCTGGGAACTGGCGCCGCAGGTCCGCTCGATCTACCCATGTCACTTCCGAAAGCGGGTGACCCTGCCATGCCACCAAAACCCGCTCCACTGACTGCTCCGAGCGATGTATCGTGCGCGTGCCTGTAATATGTCGGGGAAGGAATGCTGGTGGGAGGGCCTCATATGCCGGCGGTGGGAGCGTCTCCTCGACTGGGTGATCTCCAATCACCCGCTTGAGCTGCGATACATGGAATACGGGATGGATGCGGCTCTCTGGAGGCAGGCGAAGACGGTACGCCTGAGTGCCCACCCCAGCGAGGATCTCAAAAGGACCGTAGAACTTGGCCACCAACTTGGAGTGAGTTCCCAGGGCCGTCGTCACCCGGCTGTGTGGCCGGAGTTTGAGGAAGACCGAGTCCCCCTCAGTGAACTGGACATCACACTGATGGCGGCTGGCCGAGGCCACCATCCTATCCTGGGCGCGCTGGAGGTTTTGGCGCAGTTGCTGGAGCATGGTGTCTCGGTCACAGAATAAGCTGTCCACGGCGGCAGCCGCATATTCGCCGGGAATGGTTCGGCCCAGAACTGGTGGGGGTCGACCATATACTGCCTCGAACGGGGTGGTGCCGGTGCTGGAATGGAAGGAGGTGTTGGAAGAGTATTCGGCCCAGGATAGCCACTCAGACCAAACCCGCAGTTGGTCACACACGAAGCAACGGAGGTAGGTCTTGAGGCAGCGATTCATGACCTCGGACTGTCCTTCCGTCTGCGGGTGGTATGCGGTACTCATGCGAAGCTGCGTACCCTGCATCTTGAATAACACCTGCCAGAAAGCACTCAGAAAAAGGGGGCCGCGGTTGCTCACGATTGAGCGAGGGAACCCATGTAGGCGGACCACCCCGTCGATAAAGGCAGCGGCCACCCCGGGGGCCGTGAACGGGTGACGGAGCAGAATAAAGTGGGTATACTTGGACAGGTGGTCCACGACCACCAGTTTACAGTCCCATGTCTTGGAGCGGGGAAGGCGGGAGATGAAATCCATGGAAATATCTTCTCAGATTTGAGTCGGAATAGGGAGCGGCTGGTGGAGACCCCCAGGAAAAGTCGGCTCGTACTTGGCACGCTGACATGGTAGCCAGGCTGCGACGAAGGCCTTGACCCGTTGGAACATCCCCGACCAATATAGGGAAGCGGTGAGGCGACGATACGTCCTTAAGGCGCCTGTGTGACCTCCTTCCGGAGTCGCATTAAACTCGATGAGCAGACGCGGAATCAACTGCGAAGAGGTGGGTAGTACTAGACGATCCTGGTAGTAGAGGCGGTCTCCCACAACCACAAGGCGGTATGGTGGGCGGGCCGTGGCATCTGCCCTGAGAGCCCACACTATCGTCTGAAGCGCAGGGTCGGCGGCCATTTTGTGCTGAAGGATGGTGACGTCCTCCCAATATGGTCGTGAAATGGCCGTTAACCTGGCCGTCCGCGGTTGGTGGGAGAGCGCATCGACCGCCCGGTTGGACGAACCCGCCCGGAACACAATGTCGAAGTGGTACCTCAGGAGCTTGGCTACCCAGAGTTGTTGTGTCGGAGTCGCAATCTTCTAGTGGAGGAGGTAGCGTAGGCTGTGGTGATCTGTCCGAACTGTGAAATGGCGGCCTAGCAAGTATGGCCGCCAATGCTGTACGGAGAGAACCAGGGCCATTAGCTCGGACTCGTATGCGGAGCGGGGCCCCACGTTGGGCGCGAAGTCCGACTGAAATAGGTGATAGGCTGTCCAGCCATCATCAAGACTGCACCGACTCCGGATCCCGACACGTCGCACTCCACCATGAACGGCTGTGAGAAATCTGGCACAATGAGTACATGGGCGGTGCTCAGGGCCTGCTGGAGGGCCCAGAATGCCTCAGCAGCTGGAGGTGTCTATTGGAAACTGCCAGACTCGGTCTTCTTCAACAGGCTGGAGAGAGGTTTGGCAATCTTGCCATAGTCCCGGATGAATCAGCGGTAGTACCCAGTGAGGCCCAAGAACCCCCGGACGTCGCGAAGTGAGCGAGACGTGGGCCACTGAAGTACGACCTGAACCTTCTCCGGATCCATCGCCACGCCGTTGGTGGAGATAGTGTGGCCCAAGTAATCTCCATCTGACCGAAGACGCACTTCTTGGGATTCACACAGAATGAGTTCTCCCGGAGGGTGGTGAGTTGCCCGAATATGGTCCAAATGGTCCTGCCACGATGAGCTGTAAACAAGAATATCATCGAAGAGGACCAAGTTATACCTGCGCAGGACTGGTCAGAACAGATCATTCATGGTGGCCTGAAAAGTGGCGGGGGCGTTCGCCAGGCCAAAAGGCATGACTTAGAACTCGTAATGGCCATCATGTGTGCGGAAAGCTGTCTTGGGGACGTCCTCCTCGCATACCCGTATCTGGTGGTAGCCAACCCGTAGATCCAACTTCGAGAAGAAGACCACGCCTCGCAGCTTGTCTAAGAGCTTCTGAATTACCGGAGTAGGATACTTATCTAGTATAGTGGCCTTGTTGAGTTCCCTGTAGTCTACGCAGAAGCGCCAGCTGTCGTCCTTCTTGCGGACCAGTAGGACGGGACTCGAGAAGGGACTAGTGCTGGGGCGGATGATGCCAGCTGTGAGCATGTCGCTCACCAATATCTTGATATCGCCCTTTTGGGCGTGGCCGTAACAGTATGGTCGAACTAAGATGGAGGACATCACCCCCCAGTGGAATGTGGTGATCCGTCGGTCGAGCGTGTGGAAAAAGGGTCCTGTCGGCGAAGAGGTCCAAGATAGCATGTAGCGCCAGGCCGGAAGGGGGAGGGGATGGGGCAGCCTGCTCCGCCACGTGCTATAAGGAGTCCACCCACTCGATGTCGGTGAACTTCTGAAGAGTGCGAAGGGAGTCGGGTTGGTTAAGTAAGGCGGTGTTGGAACCCTAGTTTTGATTTGAGTCAGGATCCATCTTTGGTCTATGTTTCTATCATAACACATATTGTATAAACTAGATCAAATCTCATTAAGACAGAAGAACTGAGAAAATAATATAAGTTAAGCTGCGATCGACGAAAAGCTAGCAGCGCTCGACGAAATATCTCTGAAGTTGTGATCGAAGAAAAGCTAGCAGCGCTCGACGAAATATCTCTGAAGCTGCGTTCGACGAAAACCAAGCAGCGCTCGGCGAAAGTTCATTCAACAGTTAATCAATGATCAGATCGACAAACGTCGAGCTCAGCCCGACGTACTTCAAGCTTAGATCGACGAAATATTATCAGATTTATAAAATCTCATTTCCCAGCCCGACTAAAATTCTATATGTTGTCAGATCTGATAAAGCAATATTTTGAAGGTTTTCTATTTATATATTGCTGCCCTTCTTTTGTATGAATTATCACTGCCTCACATTAATGACATAGCCGTTGCAGAACAATTAATGATATAGCCGTTGCAGAACAGCTTCAATTAAAGATGACAGTTTATCTTCTCGATGAGTCCAGTTGATTAAAAGAGACTCTATCTCTTTCCTTTTCTGATTAGAAGAAGAATTCAAACATAAGAGAGAAGCTCTCCAGATTACACAAAGACAGAGAAAGCACAAAGAAGACAGAGACAGAGAACAACATATTTTTTATCTATCTTGTTTGCTAACTCTTCTCTGCAGATCATCTTCATCCCGAGACACTTAATCTAGATCATTTGCTCAGGATCTCAACTGCAGAAGAAGAAGAAAGGAGTTACTACATTCTAGAGAAGAAGCTTCCTCACCTGATCATCAAACACTAATCAAATCAGGAGGAGCTCTTCAACATCATCAAGGATCCACTAGAGTCTTCTCTGAAAGAGAAGAACAATATATTTTTGTTTTCTTTTAACTGTATAAAGGGTTATAACTCCCTTCAAAATTTACACCCCTTGGTGGCAGGGAACCTGAACAAAAACCTGTAGTTTGGTTAGAGCACCTGATCAAAAGCTCACTTGGTGTGTGGACACCTGATCAAAACCCATTGGTGGCAGGGCACCTGAACAAAAATCTAGTGGAATCCTACCAAGTGTGGTAGAAGAGTAGACGTACCCAGGTTTATTGGGGAACTACTATAAAATCCTTGTGTCCTCTGTGTTGTGTTTATTTTCTGTGTTGTGCTGTGTGCTGTGTTTCTTTATTATGTTTTATAACTTACTCTGCAATACACATATAAGTATCACTATTTTAATTCCGTTATAAAATTAAGTGAAAAACTTTTTAATACTCTATTCACCCCCCTCTAGAGTAAATCTAAGATCTAACCTCACTTTCAATTGGTATCAGAGGTTGATTGATTGTATATATGCTTACACCTGAATCAAAAGATCAATTAGATCTTAAATTTATTTTAGAGTTTTACTTTTTCATGGCACAAGAAGAATTTTCAAGCATCAGACCACCAATCTGTAATTTGAGTAAATTTTCTTTATGGCAAGCTAGAATTAGATTATATATGAATGCAATAGATGAAGAAATTTATAATTCTATCCTGACAGGACCTTCAACTTCACCAACATCAACAAATGCTCAAAAGAAGCTGAAAAGTGTTGATGCCAAGGCTATGGATATATTAGCTCAAATAATGTCAAATGACATTTTTCAAATAGTTGCTGATTGCACTTCAGCAAGAGACATCTGGAACTCCCTCACAAGAATGGTAGCTGAATCTTCTTCCACCTCAAGTGATTCAGATACAGAATCATCATCTAGTTCAAGTGAAGAAGAACAAAAAGCTATAGAATTCTGCATGATGGCCATAAATGGCTCAAACCACAACTCAGATGCAGAATCTGAATCTGATGAAGATGAGGTAATTTCAAGTTTTGATTTTACTCCTAAACAATTCAAATCAGATTTTAAATTACAATGTACAGATTTAATAAAATATGAGAAAGAAATCAAATCTCTCAGAAAAGAGTTAACAGAAATAAACAATTTAACTTCTGAAAATACTAAACTTAAAGAAGATTTGAAAACATCAGAAGAGCAAATTATTTCTTTGAAACATAAGTCAATTAAGGCTGAAATGTTTGAACAATCTCTTAATAGGAGAAGTATCAAAATAATGAATATCACAAACACTATAAATGCCAGATTAAAAGGTAACAAACTTGGCTTAGGATTTTCATTTAATCTACCTCATATTCAAAAGAAAAATACTCTAACTACATCTATAAAATTTATCTATGCTAAGGAAATAGAAGTAGCAGAAGACTCAGTATAGAAATTGCTGAAATTTTGTGTGTTCAACAAAATTCGTCGAACGGAGATCGACGAAATCAAATGACTTCGTCGAACGCTGATCGACGAAAGCCGAACACAAAAATCAAGCATAATTTTCTTGTGATCAGAGCTCAACGAATCAGAGTTCAACGAACTCTGAACACAGAGAATAAATATAACTATTCCTTGATCAGAGATCAACGAAATCACTGCACTTTGTCAACCCGAGATCGACGAAATCAGAGTAGTTTATCAAACATATATTTTAATGATTATCAAAGAAAATTTCAATTGGTAAAACACTTAACAGATACAAAAGCCAATATAACTAACTATAAGGCAATGCTTGACCTATTAAAAAAAACTTTTTAACTACAATTATAATCAAACAAAAAGTTATAAGATTCAATTGAATTTTCTATCTTAAAAACAAAGTCAGATACCTTTAATGTTCTGACAGACTTTCTCAGGTACATCAAGATTTGAGTACTCTACTCTAGTTGCATCGATCAGAAGTGATCATGACACTGAGTTTGAATCTCTTCTGATGAGAGAATTCTGTAAGAAAGAAGGTATCAGACAATGTTTTTCTGATCCTAACAATTCCTTAGAATCCATTAACAGCTGTAGCAACTCATCATATTAAAAGAATCCTATTAAAACAAAATTTAGGAATCAGAATTGCTATATTCCCATTTACCCTTCTTCTAGGGGTCTTGATCCAGGGTTCCCTGAATCAAGACAGGGGGAGAAATTTAAAAGAAGAGGAGAAATTAAAAGAAGAAGAAAATTAAAAGAAGAAGAAAATTAAAAGAAAGAGAAATTTCAAAGAAGAAGAGAAATTTAAAAGAAGAAGAGAAAATTAAAAGAAGAAGAAATTTAGTAATTTATGATTAAAATGTTTTCAAAAGAACAATTAATTTCTACTATCTGTTTATTCTGTATATCTCCTTAAAGCTTTATAATATCTACTGAAATGATTTCATATGCTTTGAGTTATTCTCTTTTCTCTTGCTTGGCATCCTAAATCAAATAGGGGGAGATTGTTGGATCACCAGTATTGATTTGGATTAGGATCCCTGTATGTTTTAAATTTCAAATCGGTATCCCAACTCAAATAGGGGGAGATTGTTGGAACCCTAGTTTTGATTTGAGTCAGGATCCATCTTTGGTTTAAGTTTCTATCATAACACATATTGTATAAACTAGATCAAATCTCATTAAGACAGAAGAACTGAGAAAATAATATAAGTTAAGCTGCGATCGACGAAAAGCTAGCAGCGCTCGACGAAATATCTCTGAAGCTGCGATCGACGAAAAGCTAGCAGCGCTCGACGAAATATCTCTGAAGCTGCGTTCGACGAAAACCAAGCAGCGCTCGACGAAAGTTCATTCAGCAGTTAATCAATGATCAGATCGACAAACGTCGAGCTCAGCCCGACGTACTTCAAGCTGAGATCGACGAAATATTATCAGCTTTATAAAATCTCATTTCTCAGCCCGACTAAAATTCTATATGTTGTCAGATCTGATAAAACAATATTTTGAATGTTTTCTATTTATATATTGCTGCCCTTCTTTTGTATGAATTATCACTGCCTCACATTAATGATATAGCCGTTGCAGAACAATTAATGATATAGCCGTTGCAGAACAGCTTAAATTAAAGATGGCAGTTTATCTTCTCGATGAGTCCAGTTGATAAAAAGAGACTCTATCTCTTTCCTTTTCTGATTAGAAGAAGAAGAATTCAAACATAAGAGGGAAGCTCTCCAGATTACACAAAGACAGAAAAAGCACAAAGAAGATAGAGACAGAGAACAACAGTTAACAAGTCGTTCCCCCGCGGAGGAAGCGCATAATCATGTTGTCCCAGTTGACGTTGAAGTTTCCAAGAGTGTGAAGCCACGCCATGCCGAGAATCACATCCACTCCGCCCAGAGTGGGCGTAGAAGTCGGCTTGGAATGGGCTGTGGCCGATGGTAGGAGTGAGCGTTGCGCACAGGCCACCCGTCGCTCGTCGTCGCCCAAGCAAACCGTGAAGCGGTCCGCACCGGATGTGCAAAGCGATCCACCAGGTGATGAGAAATAAAATTGTGGTTGGCGCCGCTTTTAATCATCACCACCACGGAGGTCCCCTGAAGCGATCCCCGCAGCTTCATCTTCTGAGGGCCCGAGAAACCGCAACGACAAACAACGACAGGTCCAAACGATGGAAGTGTTGGAGCATGCGTTTCGCACTCCTCCGGTTTGATAATAACAAAGTCCCGTTTGTATTTGATTCTATTTTTATTAATGGTGTGCAGGTAACAGGTATGAGATGTTCACATTTCTGCTGGAGCTAAATTTGAATGTGGGAAAATTGCACTGTCGGAAAATTCCGACAGCCGCTGTCGCCCAGGCGACAGCAGAGAAGTTACAACTACTTCCCTCCACGGCAGCTCGACGAAAGTCAGTTTTGAGCTGTCGGAATTCCGACAGCGATGTCGCCCAGGCGACAGCTCGGAGGTTACAACAACTGCCCACGACACCACCCACGATCGGCAGTTTTGCACTGTCGGAAATCCGACATCGATGTGGCCCAGGCGACAGCTCGACGGTTACAGCAACTGCCCGCATGACGCCACTCTAGCGGCAGTTTAACGCTGTCGGAAAATTCCGACAGTCACTGTCGCCCAGGCGACAGCGATTTTCTATAAATTGCCTCCTTGTGTTCGTGCATTAAAAAAGCTTTGAGAATTCCAAGTCCCTTCCTGAGTGCATACGAACCAGAGAGCTCCAGAACCTCTTCAACTCCCATTTGTGCAAAGAAGGATTGAAGATTGAAGACGAGATCGGGCGCGCTTCTACATCATCGATCATCTCGAGGCTTCAACAATCCGTTCAGAGATCTGATCTTCTAGGGAGTTGTTCTTTTCATATTGTATTTTCATTCACATACTTTTCATTTTGTATTGGTAGAGAAATCGTCGTCTTGCGTGCGGCGTCTAAGTCCTTGCGCGGCTTAGGGGAAAATCGCTTCCTTGTGCGGAGCGTCCAAGTCCTTGCGTGGGTTGGTGGGAAATCGTGGCCTTGTGTGCTACGTCTAGATCTTGGGAAGATCTAGAGGATAGGCTTGGGCTTGGTCTTGGGAAAGACAAGCGATAGCCTTCCGATCCTTGGGAGAAGGATTGGTAAACCAAAATTGTAGAATTTTTTATTAACATAATTGTGCCTTGATCTTAAGCATTGTTAAGATCATTTTTATTGTACTCAAATTTCGTGATTAATATAATTATGTCTTTTTCTTTAATTACATATTTGGTGGCATAATCTTTATCTTAAAAATTTGTGTTTTGGTTTAATACTAAAGTTGCATTTATTTGAAAGTATATATAAGTAATTTTTTAGTAAAGTAAAATCTCTTTAAAAAAAAAAATTACTAAGTAAAAATTAATTTTTAGACACACCCTTATTCACCCCCCCCCCCCCCCTCTAAGGGCGTCATACGATCCAACAAGTGGTATCAGAGCCAGGTTACTCCAAAACGGTTTTACCACCGGGAGTAATGGCGCACAACGATCACGCGTTCGTTGAGGGGCAAGGAATTAGTAGGCCACCACTTTTTACGGGCACAGACTATAATTATTGGAAAACACGTATGCGTTGTTTTCTAATTGCGCTAGATATATAAGTCTGGAATATGGTAGAATCTAGTTACACTTCTCCAACATTTGTTGTAGGAGATGTAACCATGGATAAGCTCAAAGACAAGTGGGATGACAACGATAAATTAAAATGTAAGAACAATGCAAAAGCCATGAATGCTTTATTTTGCACACTAGATCGCACTGAATTTAATAGAGTTTGTGCTTGTAATACTGCATTTGAAATTTGGAATTTATTAGAAATCACTCATGAAGGTACTTCGCAGGTAAAGGATTCAAAGCTATTTCAACTGGAATCTGAATTTGAAAGGTTCAAAATGGAGGTAGATGAAGAGATTGATACGATGTACACACGATTTACAAAAATCGTGAATGACTCAAAGGTGCTAGGAAAGGTGTTCTCAAATGGAGATTTGGTAAGGAAAATCTTAAGATCACTTCCCCCGAAGTTCAATCCTAAAGTGACTGCAATTTCCGAGTCACATAACCTTAAGACCTTACAATTGGAGAGCCTCATTGGGAACTTGAAAACTCATGAAGTTGAATTGAAAATTCAACAACAAGAGTATATGGAGCCAAGGAAGAAAGGATTGACTCTAAGATCAAAGAAGGAAGAAACTAGTGATTCTGAGGAGGTTGAAGAAGATGAGGAAAGTTTATTTGTTAAAAAATTTAGAAAATTTATGAAAAATCCGGAGAGAAGGAATTCGTTTAAGAAGTATTTTAAGAAGGAGACCTTTAGGAAGAAAAGGAAGGCGATGACCTTTAGGAAGAAAAGGAAGGCGATGAGGAGGAAGAGAGACCGCCACCGGGGTGCTATCACTGCAAGAAGTTAGGACACATTCGAAGCAAGTGTCCAAAGTACTTGAAAGAACTTAAAGAAAAGAAGCACAAAGGGTCGAAGAAGGTGTTGAAGGCGGAAACCTGGGATGATACTACTTCTGAGGATGCAAGCAGTTTCGACTCAAGTAAAGAAGAGGAGGCCAACATATGTTTAATGGGAAAGAGCGTCATATCTGATGACGAATGCAGTGTCCAAAGCGACACTGAGGTAATTCCTCCAACCTATGATGAATTGTTTTCTGAATTTTTAAAGACTTGCAAATTTTTTGAAAAAAGCTTAAAAGACAATGATCTTCTTAAATCTGAAAATGACATTTTACTTAAAGAAAACAAAAAATTTTTAAGGGAAATTAAGACTATTGGAAAAAGAGATCTCTTGCCAAGAGTGTGATCACTTTTTGGGTAGAATTAATGAACTTGAAGAATCTCTTTCCAAATCTCATTCTACAATAAAAATTCTTACTAACAAGAATGAGATTTTAGAGAGAGATCTGAAATCTTCAATCTCCAAAGTCCATGAGGGAAAGAAATCTTTTGAAAGTAGATGCGTAAATCTAGTATCCGAGAATACACAAATGAAAAACCAGATTCATGACTTAACACTAGCCATGAAAAAATTTGGAATGGGCCGAAGATCACTGGATATGATCTTAGGATACCAACGCCATGGATCTGGAAGGTTTGGGCTCGGATACACATCTGGAAGCTGTCACCCGGCGACAACCACTGTCGCCAGCGACAGTGAAAAGTCCAAAAAATTCACTTTTAAAAATTCTAAAATTAATGAATTGTTAAATACTGCATCCTCATCCAGTAAAAGTCCAGAAAAGTTATACTCCTCTAAATACATTACATGTGCCAAATGCAATAGATTTGGTCACACTACGGACTCTTGCTGGAAAGAACGAAAAAGTAAAATCAAACAAATCTGGGTGCCTAAGGCTTCTACCTATACTATGGGTGGAACCACTTGGGTAACCAGATTTTTACTCACCTCTTCTTTCTAGGTATGTTGGCAGGCTAAGGACAAAGAAGACGTGTGGTACTTGGACTCGGGTTGTTCAAAGCACATGACGGGCAATAAAGAAAAGTTCCTTAGCCTAGAGATGAAGAAAGGAGGAGTTGTTACATTCGGAGACAATGGAAAAGGAAAAATCATCGGCATCGGAGTTGTGGGTAACGAAAATTTTTCAATTTCAAATGTTTTATTTGTAGAAGGATTAAAGCATAATTTGATTTCTATTAGTCAATTATGTGATAAGGGTTTAAATGTTTTATTTGAATCTTCTACAAATTTATGCAAAATTATTAATTCCAAAACAAATGAAATTGTTTTTACCGCACCTAGATGTCATAATGTATATATGATTAAATTTCTTGATTTTTCAAATTCTACCTTAAAATGTTTTTTATCAAAAAATGATGAATTAGATTTATGGCATAGGCGACTTGGACATGCTAGTGCCAAGTTAATTTCAAAACTTTCAAAAGATAAATTAATTAAAGGTTTACCTTTGCTAAATGGAAATTTATCTTCTTCACTATGTGTGCCTTGCCAAAAAGGAAAATTTTCAAAATCATCTTTCAAAAGTAAAAACATTATTTCTACCACTAGGCCACTTCAATTAATACATATGGACTTATTTGGGCCAATTGGAATTTCTAGCTTAGGAGGTAGAAAATACACATTTGTTTTGATTGATGATTATTCTCGTTTTTGTTGGACTTTATTTCTAACCTCCAAATCCGAAGCATTTTCAGAATTTTCAAAATTATGTTTGCGTATTAAAAATGAATTTGAGTTAAAAATTAAACGCATACGATCGGATCATGGAGGAGAATTTGAAAATGAAAAGTTTATTTCTTTTTGTACGGAGTTAGGAATTAAACATGAATTTTCCGCTCCACGCACACCACAGCAAAATGGTGTAGTGGAGAGGAAAAATAGAACTCTTCAAGAGTTAGCCCGTATAATGTTATCTGAACTCAAATTACCAAAATCTTTTTGGGCTGAAGCGGTTAGCACAGCATGTTATGTAATAAATAGAGTAATGCTTCGCCCTATTTTAAAATTAACTCCTTATGAATTAATTTTTAATAAACAACCAAATGTTTCTTATTTCAAAGTTTTTGGTTGTAAATGTTTTATTATGAATTCTAAAGATTCCTTAGGAAAATTTGATGAAAAATGTGATTAAGGTATTTTTATTAGCTATTCTTCAACTAGTAAAGCTTATCGGATTTTTAATAAAAGAACAAAAATAGTTGAAGAATCCATTCATGTTAGGTTTGATGAGTTTGCTTCATGTGTAGAAAAGAAAATAACAGGAAAAGAAGATGATCCCATTCCTTCGGTGGAGAATGATGATGAAGAACTTGGAGAAAATGAAGAAGAAAAAGGAGAAGAAAGAGAAGGAGAAAGAGAAGAAGAAAGAGAAGAAGAAAGAGAAGAAGAAAGAGAAGAATATGTGCCTCCAAGTGAATTGAGATTTTCAAAGGATCATCCAAAGGAGCTTATCATTGGAGATCCGCAAAAAGGGGTTAGTACTCGTTCATCGCTACATGTTTTATTTTCAAACCTTTGTTTTGTCTCTGAAATAGAACCAAAAGATGTTTCCACCGCTTTAAATGATGAATTTTGGTTTTTAGCTATGAATGAAGAACTTAATCAATTTGAACGTAATAAGGTTTGGAATCTTGTAGAACGACCCAAAAATCGTCCTGTAGTTGGTGTTAAGTGGATTTTTAAAAATAAAATGGATAATGAATCTAGAATTATTAGAAATAAAGCCAGATTAGTTGCAAAAGGTTATGCACAAATTGAAGGGGTAGATTTTGATGAAACTTTTGCACCCGTAGCAAGATTAGAAGCGGTTAGGATATTTCTTGCATTTGCTTGTTTTAAAAGATTTAAATTATATCAAATGGATGTCAAAACCGCATTTTTAAACGGGTATATAAAAGAAGAGGTTTATGTAGAACAACCCCCTGGCTTTCTAAATGAGAAATATCCAAATTATGTTTATAAATTAGATAAAGCGCTTTATGGATTAAAACAAGCGCCTCGTGCTTGGTATGATCGATTAACTCAATATTTGTTAAAGCACGATTATAAAATAGGAAGTGCTGATTCTACACTCTTCATTAAGCAAATTGATCATGATTTAGTTATTTTACAAATTTATGTTGATGATATTATTTTTGGAGCCACTAATGAAGAGTTGTGTAATGAAGTAGTTCAAATTATGAAAAATGAATTTGAAATGAGTATGGTTGGAGAACTTTCATATTTTCTAGGTTTTCAAATTACACAAAAACATGATGGAATTTTTATATGTCAAACCAAATATATTCATGATATGTTAAAAAGATTTGGATTTGAAAACCTTAAGCATGCAAACACTCCTATGAGTACTTCACTAAAATTAGGAAAAGATGAAAGTGGTGTTTCAATTGAACAAACCCTTTATAGAAGTATGATAGAGTCTTTATTGTATTTAACCGCATCTAGACCTGATATTATGTTTGCCGTTTGTTTATGTGCTAGATTTCAAGCTAATCCTAAAGAGTCACATTTAAAAGCGGTGAAACGTATCTTTAGATATCTCATAGGAACATCAAAATTAGGTTTATGGTATCCTCATAATGATTCTTTTATTTTACATGATTTTTCGGATTCCGATTATGCGGGATGTTCTTTAGATAGGAAAAGCACTAGTGACACTTGTTACTTTATCGGCCCTTCACTTATTTCATGGTCGAGTAGGAAACAGAATTCTGTTGCCCTCTCTACTACCGAGGCCGAATATATTGCACTAGGTAGTTGTTGTGCCCAAGCTCTTTGGATGTCACAAACATTAGAAGATTTTGGCATGCAACAAAGTAGTGTAAAATTAAAGTGTGACAATAAAAGTGCTATAGACTTAACTAACAATCCCGTATTACATTCTAGATCTAAGCATATAGATGTCCGACATCATTTTATAAGGGATCATATTAAAAAGGGTAATATAAAAATCAATTTTATAGGCACGGAAAATCAACTAGCGGATATATTCACTAAGCTGTTACCGGATTCCCGTTTTTCTATGCTTAGGCTAGAATTGGGAATTCTAGACATTTCACAATGAATATATCACTATTTAAATCCTATAAAATTTTTAAAAAAAAATTTTTATCACAAAACCTAAACAATTTAAAAAGCAAAAGCCTAAATTTAAAAAATCAAACAATAGAATTTCAAAAGACTTAACAAAAAAAAATTCAAACATCATTAATATTACATCAATATTGTTCAAATAAAAACAGTAGAAAACAACATAAGGATCAAGTTCATTAAACAGCAATAGATCTGAAGAAGTTCACTGTCGCCCAGGCGACAGTGGATGTCGGAAATTTCCGACATCTCCCAGCAGCAGCAACCTGATGAAACTACTCTGAATCTTCATAACCAGCCCCGCTGCTCTCTGGACAATCTTCTGGAGGTCCTCGTCTCACGGCTTTACCACGGCGAGTCCGCCTCACCGATTGGCGTGGCGGTTCTTCGTCCGGAACTTGCAATTCGGCCTCTTCCTCCGGCGTTGGCTTCAACTTCAGACCTTTGGCGAGAAACTTCATAAACTTCTGCATTCGACTACGGTCCTTCTTCACTTCCTTTTTGTGATCCTCTAATGAATCACGTAAATCATCAATGGACTCTCGTAGTGATCCTGCCCTAGGCAATGGCAGCTCTCGAATCTCAATTCCCGGATGAGCCTTTTTCTGCGTCTTCTTCACTTTCATCGAACCCGTATGATATATCTCCGGATAACAATCATCCAAATACGAACTTTGCGCTATCCATCCGTACTTCTTATAGAGTACACGCTGAATTATCGCCCCCATTGGCAGCGTATGAACCTTCACCCATCTTGGATGCTTTAATCTATACGCATACCTAATTTGGGAGAGTATGAAGTCCGCCACATCAAAAAGCTCATCCTCCATAATGTAGTATGTAATGAGGGTCAACTGAGCCGTAATACTTCTTGTATCTCCACTCTTCAACATAACTGAATTCCTTAAGATATCTTGAACTAAGAAAACATCCGGATTGAGTGACGTAACTTCAGTGGTTAGAGTCTTCTTTTGATTCCCATGTAAACTCATGTTTACAAGGGTCCAATCTCTATCTTTTCTATAATTCTCCACTATATCCGGTACATTTTCACTAATCACTAATCCGAATTCCTCTCTTAGATCAACATGTGTTATTTCCACATGTTGACCCTGAATTCTTGATCTTACTCCTCCATCCAACTCAGTGCAATTTGGATCTTCCAAATGATTATAGAACTCGCGAATCAAAAAGGAAGAGAACGGCTCTGGGGTGATTATTGAGAGAATACCTGCATTCGCAAGCCGATCATAGATATGATCGTGCTTCGGCGTATCAAATTCCACATACTTCGCAACTCCAACAATAGCTTTCTCCACCCCAGGAAAAACTTTATATGAACTATGTGCATCTTCCGAAGTACTCCTTCGAGCTTTGGAACTGGAAGCCATTCTGCAAATAACATAAAAATTTTGATTAAACATGTGCTGTGCACTGGAACACTGTCGCCCAGGCGACAGTGACTGTCGTAAATTTCCGACAGCTCTCCAGTGAACTTCTCTCGAAATTTTTTACATTCACTTCCAGATCTACTCAAAATAAAGGTTGTTTCAACATCAAGTTTAAAAAAAAATATATGTTTTTCAAATCAAAATCTTCTCCATATCCTTACTATTCATCATCTTCAACCTTCATTCAAAAGACAAAACTTCCATTTTTAAAATTAGTCTATGAACAAAAGCAAACCTTCAACCACAAGAATCACAAAATCATAACATTTTTAACAAAGATCCAACAAGATCCACTTGTTTTTAAACTAGATCTACACTTTAAAAAAAAAAAAATTCAAAAACCTACACCATTCATCAAAAGTCAAAATGAAAACTACATTTTCCTTCTTCTCTACTATCAAAATCACAAATCCCTAAAAAATTTTGAGTTAAAAACATAAAAATAAAAAATCCATACCTTAGATCTAGAGTTGTCGCCGACTTCCGACAGCCTTCTCTCGCTCTACAGTCCAGAAAAATGAAGCACAATAGGGTTTGACTCGGTCCAAAGCCCTATTTATATTTTTGACTGTCGCCCAGGCGACAGTGACTGTCGGAAATTTTCGACAGCTCCCGAATTGATATTTCTTCAATTATTGGTCCCTTTGATGATTTACAATTGTTATATGTCATTATTAATGCTTCACCTCATGACTTGATGACAAACCATGTGTTTTTTATTTTAAAAAAAATGACTCTTACATGATTATATGATTTCATTTCTAAGCTATCATCGTATTGACACTCCTACTTAGTTGTTTAGACCATTGGAAATTGTTTTCGCATGCCTCTAAGTATGAGAAATTGTTTATCTATCATAATGAACTATCACGTTCACTTCTTTTGATCAATACGTATGTCTTTTTATTTAATATATACATGAATCATATTTGCTTTAACATAATAAAATAGCACTTCTTAAATACAACTTTCAACCTTGATTTGTTAGCACAACAAAATATACACCATCTTTTGCGATTCAAGTGAATTCGGAGATCCTTGGTCAATTACAAAAAAAATATATCAATATATCAAAATTAAGATATCACAACATCTGTGATCAAAAAACAAATTTATAATAAAGACAAGGATACTCCACCAAGCACTACTTACCCTCCTGATAAGTCTTAATGAGCATTGTGAGGTTAAGCACCTTGGAAAGAATTGTAAAGTGTCTTGTGCAAAAGAAAAATGGTTTTCTATTCCTCTTGTGCTATATCTTCAAAGTCAAAGTTGACTTTAAATGCTTTTATTATGTTCTACATTTCAATGATCATGTAAATTAAATAACTTCATATGTTTGATCTAAGTATCACATGTACACATCATTATGTTATATAAACATTCATCTCATGAGAATTGGACCGAAAATATTCCATAATTCTATACACTATTGTGTCTTTCTATGATACTTTCAAATGAACTTACTCATGTTTAAGTTATTTTCTTTCATTACTTCATATGGCTATACCGTCACTTCATGGGTTTATTCATACTATGACATATTCCTATTATTTCATGGAATTCAATCATTTCCAAAAAAAAAAATGCTTCCGCTTACTCTTCATTTCTATATTCTATATCCTTTCCCTTAAGAACTACACTTTTATCTAATATTAACTTTTGCTAATACCAAAAGGGAGAGAATTTAAAGTATAAAAAGAAAAATCACAAATCTATTACACCTAAATATTCCACCTACACAATACATCATATATTTAGGGGGATTATATATTTAGGGGGAGCATATATTTAGGGGGAGCATTCATTTAGGGGGAGCTTTCACCTAAAGGGAGATTATTTATTTTAAGAGAAATATATCATGTTATTTTTGTGCACACACCAAATATTAAAATCAACAATCTAAATAAGACATGATTTCTTTTTATACGGGTTTGTTATTATCAAAATGGGAGATTATTGGAGCATGCGTTTCGCACTCCTCCGGTTTGATAATAACAAAGTCCTGTTTGTATTTGATTCTATTTTTATTAATGGTGTGCAGGTAACAGGTATGAGATGTTCACATTTCTGCTGGAGCTAAATTTGAATGTGGGAAAATTGCACTGTCGGAAAATTCTGACAGCCGCTGTCGCCCAGGCGACAGCAGAGAAGTTACAACTACTTCCCTCCACGGCAGCTCGACGAAAGTCAGTTTTGAGCTGTCGGAATTCCGACAGCGATGTCGCCCAGGCGACAGCTCGGAGGTTACAACAACTGCCCACGACACCACCCACGATCGGCAGTTTTGCACTGTCGGAAATCCGACATCGATGTCGCCCAGGCGACAGCTCGACGGTTACAGCAACTGCACGCACGACGCCACTCCAGCGGCAGTTTAACGCTGTCGGAAAATTCCGACAGTCACTGTCGCCCACGTGACAGCGATTTTCTATAAATTGCCTCCTTGTGTTTGTGCATTAAAAAAGCTTTGAGAATTCCAAGTCCCTTCCTGAGTGCATACGAACCAGAGAGCTCCAGAACCTCTTCAACTCTCATTTGTGCAAAGAAGGATTGAAGATTGAAGACGAGATCGGGCGCGCTTCTACATCATCGATCATCTCGAGGCTTCAACAATCCGTTCAGAGATCTGATCTTCTAGGGAGTTGTTATTTTCATATTGTATTTTCATTCACATACTTTTCATTTTGTATTGGTAGAGAAATCGTCGTCTTGCGTGCGACGTCTAAGTCCTTGCGCGGCTTAGGGGAAAATCGCTTCCTTGTGCGGAGCGTCCAAGTCCTTGCGTGGGTTGGTGGAAAATTGTGGCCTTGTGTGCTACGTCTAGATCTTGGGAAGATCTAGAGGATAGGCTTGGGCTTGGTCTTGGGAAAGACAGGCGATAGCCTTCCGATCCTTGGGAGAAGGATTGGTAAACCAAAATTGTAGAATTTTTTATTAACATAATTGTGCCTTGATCTTAAGCATTGTTAAGATCATTTTTATTGTACTCAAATTTCGTGATTAATATAATTATGTCTTTTTCTTTAATTACATATTTGGTGGCATAATCTTTATCTTAGAAATTTGTGTTTTGGTTTAATACTAAAGTTGCATTGATTTGAAAGTATTTATAAGTAATTTTTTAGTAAAGTAAAATCTCTTTAAAAAAAAAAATTACTAAGTAAAAATTAATTTTTAGACACACCCTTATTCACCCCCCCTCTAAGGGCGTCATACGATCCAACAAGTGGTATCAGAGCCAGGTTACTCCAAAACGGTTTTACCACCCGGAGTAATGGCGCACAACGATCACGCGTTCGTTGAGGGGCAAGGAATTAGTAGGCCACCACTTTTTACGGGCACAGACTATATTTATTGGAAAACACGTATGCGTTGTTTTCTAATTGCGCTAGATATAGAAGTCTGGAATATGGTAGAATCTAGTTACACTTCTCCAACATTTGTTGTAGGAGATGTAACCATGGATAAGCTCAAAGACAAGTGGGATGACAACGATAAATTAAAATGTAAGAACAATGCAAAAGCCATGAATGCTTTATTTTGCGCACTAGATCGCACTGAATTTAATAGAGTTTGTGCTTGTAATACTGCATTTGAAATTTGGAATTTATTAGAAATCACTCATGAAGGTACTTCGCAGGTAAAGGATTCAAAGCTATTTCAACTGGAATCTGAATTTGAAAGGTTCAAAATGGAGGTAGATGAAGAGATTGATACGATGTACACACGATTTACAAAAATCGTGAACGACTCAAAGGTGCTAGGAAAGGTGTTCTCAAATGGAGATTTGGTAAGGAAAATCAGATCACTTCCCCCGAAGTTCAATCCTAAAGTGACTGCAATTTCCGAGTCACATGATCTTAAGACCTTACAATTGGAGAGCCTCATTGGGAACTTGAAAACTCATGAAGTTGAATTGAAAATTCAACAACAAGAGTATATGGAGCCAAGGAAGAAGGGATTGACTCTAAGATCAAAGAAGGAAGAAACTAGTGATTCTGAGGAGGATGAAGAAGATGAGGAAAGTTTATTTGTTAAAAAATTTAGAAAATTTATAAAAAATCCGGAGAGAAGGAATTCGTTTAAGAAGTATTTTAAGAAGGAGACCTTTAGGAAGAAAAAAGGAAAGGAAGGCGATGAGGAGGAAGAGAGACCGCCACCGGAGTGCTATCACTGCAAGAACTTAGGACACATTCGAAGCAAGTGTCCAAAGTACTTGAAAGAACTTAAAGAAAAGAAGCACAAAAGGGTCGAAGAAGGTGTTGAAGGCGGAAACCTGGGATGATACTACTTCTGAGGATGCAAGCAGTTCCGACTCAAGTAAAGAAGAGGAGGCCAACATATGCTTAATGGGAAAGAGCGTCATATCTGATGACGAATGCAGTGTCCAAAGCGACACTGAGGTAACTCCTTCAACCTATGATGAATTGTTTTCTGAATTTTTAAAGACTTGCAAATTTTTTGAAAAAAGCTTAAAAGACAATGATCTTCTTAAATCTGAAAATGACATTTTACTTAAAGAAAACAAAAAATTGTTAAGGGAAATTAAGACTATTGGAAAAAGAGATATCTCTTGCCAAGAGTGTGATCACTTTTTGGGAAGAATTAATGAACTTGAAGAATCTCTTTCCAAATCTCATTCTACAATAAAAATTCTTACTAACAAGAATGAGATTTTAGAGAGAGATCTGAAATCTTCAATCTCCAAAGTCCATGAGGGAAAGAAATCTTTTGAACGTAGATGCGTAAATCTAGTATCCGAGAATACACAAATGAAAAACCAGATTCATGACTTAACACTAGCCATGAAAAAATTTGGAATGGGCCGAAGATCACTGGATATGATCATAGGATACCAACGCCATGGATCTGGAAGGTTTGGGCTCGGATACACATCTGGAAGCTGTCGCCCGGCGACAACCACTGTCGCCGGCGACAGTGAAAAGTCCAAAAAATTCACTTTTAAAAATTCTAAAATTAATGAATTATTAAATACTGCATCCTCATCCAGTAAAAGTCCAGAAAAATTATACTCCTCTAAATACATTACATGTGCCAAATGCAATAGATTTGGTCACACTACGGACTCTTGCTGGAAAGAAGGAAAAAGTAAAATCAAACAAATCTGGGTGCCTAAGGCTTCTACCTATACTATGGGTGGAACCACTTGGGTAACCAGATCTTTACTCACCTCTTCTTTTTAGGTATGTTGGCAGGCTAAGGACAAAGAAGACGTGTGGTACTTGGACTCGGGTTGTTCAAAGCACATGACGGGCAATAAAGAAAAGTTCCTTAGCCTAGAGATGAAGAAAGGAGGAGTTGTTACATTCGGAGACAATGGAAAAGGAAAAATCATCGGCATCGGAGTTGTGGGTAACGAAAATTTTTCAATTTCAAATGTTTTATTTGTAGAAGGATTAAAGCATAATTTGATTTCTATTAGTCAATTATGTGATAAGGGTTTAAATGTTTTATTTGAATCTTCTACAAATTTATGCAAAATTATTAATTCCAAAACAAATGAAATTGTTTTTACCGCACCTAGATGTCATAATGTATATATGATTAAATTTCTTGATTTTTCAAATTCTACCTTAAAATGTTTTTTATCAAAAAATGATAAATTAGATTTATGGCATAGGCGACTTGGACATGCTAGTGCCAAGTTAATTTCAAAACTTTCAAAAGATAAATTAATTAAAAGTTTACCTTTGCTAAATGGAAATTTATCTTCTTCACTATGTGTGCCTTGCCAAAAAGGAAAATTTTTAAAATCATCTTTCAAAAGTAAAAACATTATTTCTACCACTAGGCCACTTCAATTAATACATATGGACTTATTTGGGCCAATTAGAATTTCTAGCTTAGGAGGTAGAAAATACACATTTGTTTTGATTGATGATTATTCTCGTTTTTGTTGGACTTTATTTCTAACCTCCAAATCCGAAGCATTTTCAGAATTTTCAAAATTATGTTTGCGTATTCAAAATGAATTTGAGTTGAAAATTAAAGCATACGATCGGATCATGGAGGAGAATTTGAAAATGAAAAGTTTATTTCTTTTTGTACGAGTTAGGAATTAAACATGAATTTTCCGCTCCACGCACACCACAGCAAAATGGTGTAGTGGAGAGGAAAAATAGAACTCTTCAAGAGTTAGCCCGTACAATGTTATCTGAATTCAAATTACCAAAATCTTTTTGGGCTGAAGCGGTTAGCACGGCATGATATGTAATAAATAGAGTAATGCTTCGCCCTATTTTAAAATTAACTCCTTATGAATTAATTTTTAATAAACAACCAAATGTTTCTTATTTCAAAGTTTTTGGTTGTAAATGTTTTATTTTGAATTCTAAATATTCCTTAGGAAAATTTGATGAAAATGTGATGAAGGTTTTTTTATTGGCTATTCTTCAACTAGTAAAGCTTATCGGTTTTTTTTAAAAGAACAAAAATAGTTGAAGAATCCATTCATGTTAAGTTTGATGAGTTTGCTTCATGTGTAGAAAAGAAAATAAAAGGAAAAGAAGATGATCCCTTCCTTCGGTGGAGAATGATGATGAAGAACTTGGAGAAAATGAAGAAGAAAAAGGAGAAGAAAGAGAAGGAGAAAGAGAAGAAGAAAGAGAAGAATATGTGCCTCCAAGTGAATTGAGATTTTCAAAGGATCATCCAAAGGAGCTTATCATTGGAGATCCGCAAAAAGGGGTTAGTACTCGTTCATCGCTACATGTTTTATTTTCAAACCTTTGTTTTGTCTCTGAAATAGAACCAAAAGATGTTTCCACCGCTTTAAATGATGAATTTTGGTTTTTAGCTATGAATGAAGAACTTAATCAATTTGAACGTAATAAGGTTTGGAATCTTGTAGAACGACCCAAAAATCGTCCTGTAGTTGGTGTTAAGTGGATTTTTAAAAATAAAATGGATAATGAATCTAGAATTATTAGAAATAAAGCCAGATTAGTTGCAAAAGGTTATGCACAAATTGAAGGGGTAGATTTTGATGAAACTTTTGCACCCGTAGCAAGATTAGAAGCGGTTAGGATATTTCTTGCATTTGCTTGTTTTAAAAGATTTAAATTATATCAAATGGATGTCAAAACCGCATTTTTAAACGGGTATATAAAAGAAGAGGTTTATGTAGAACAACCCCCTGGCTTTATAAATGAGAAACATCCAAATTATGTTTATAAATTAGATGAAGCGCTTTATGGATTAAAACAAGCGCTTTGTGCTTGGTATGATCGATTAACTCAATATTTGTTAAAGCACGATTATAAAATAGGAAGTGCTGATTCTACACTCTTCATTAAGCAAATTGATCATGATTTAGTTATTTTACAAATTTATGTTGATGATATTATTTTTGGAGCCACTAATAAAGAGTTGTGTAATGAAGTAGTTCAAATTATGAAAAATGAATTTGAAATGAGTATGGTTGGAGAACTTTCATATTTTCTAGGTTTTCAAATTACACAAAAACATGATGGAATTTTTATATGTCAAACCAAATATATTCATGATATGTTAAAAAGATTTGGATTTGAAAACCTTAAGCATGCAAACACTCCTATGAGTACTTCACTAAAATTAGGAAAAGATGAAAGTGGTGTTTCAATTGAACAAATCCTTTATAGAAGTATGATAGAGTCTTTATTGTATTTAACCGCATCTAGACCTGATATTATGTTTGCCGTTTGCTTATGTGCTGGATTTCAAGCTAATCCTAAAGAGTCACATTTAAAAGCGGTGAAACGTATCTTTAGATATCTCATAGGAACATCAAAATTAGGTTTATGGTATCCTCATAATGATTCTTTTATTTTACATGGTTTTTCGGATTCCGATTATGCGGGATGTTCTTTAGATAGGAAAAGCACTAGTGGCACTTGTTACTTTATCGGCCCTTCACTTATTTCATGGTCGAGTAGGAAACAGAATTCTGTTGCCCTCTCTACTACCGAGGCCGAATATATTGCACTAGGTAGTTGTTGTGCCCAAGCTCTTTGGATGTCACAAACATTAGAAGATTTTGGCATGCAACAAAGTAGTGTCGAATTAAAGTGTGACAATAAAAGTGCTATAGACTTAACTAACAATCCCGTATTACATTCTAGATCTAAGCATATAGATGTCCGACATCATTTTATAAGGGATCATATTAAAAAGGGTAATATAAAAATCAACTTTATAGGCACGGAAAATCAACTAGCGGATATATTCACTAAGCTGTTACCGGATTCCCGTTTTTCTATGCTTAGGCTAGAATTGGGAATTCTAGACATTTCACAATGAATATATCACTATTTAAAGCCTATAAAATTTTTAAAAAAATTTTTTTAACACAAAACCTAAACAATTTAAAAAGCAAAAGCCTAAATTTTAAAAATCAAACAATAGAATTTCAAAAGACTTAACAAAAAAAATTCAAACATCATTAATATTACATCAATATTGTTCAAATAAAAACAGTAGAAAACAACATAAGGATCAAGTTCATTAAACAGCAATAGATCTGAATAAGTTCACTGTCGCCCAGGCGACAGTGGATGTCGGAAATTTCCGACATCTTCCAGCAGCAGCAACCTGATGACACTACTCTGAATCTTCATAACCAGCCCCGCTGCTCTCTGGACAATCTTCTGGAGGTCCTCGTCTCACGGCTTTACCACGGCGAGTCCGCCTCACCGATTGGCGTGGCGGTTCTTCGTCCGGAACTTGCAATTCGGCCTCTTCCTCCGGCGTTGGCTTCAACTTCAGACCTTTGGCGAGAAACTTCATAAACTTCTGCATTCGACTACGGTCCTTCTTCACTTCCTTTTTGTGATCCTCTAATGAATCACGTAAATCATCAATGGACTCTCGTAGTGATCCTGCCCTAGGCAATGGCAGCTCTCGAATCTCAATTCCCGGATGAGCCTTTTTCTGCGTCTTCTTCACTTTCATCGAACCCGTATGATATATCTCCGGATAACAATCATCCAAATACGAACTTTGCGCTATCCATCCGTACTTCTTATAGAGTACACGCTGAATTATCGCCCCCATTGGCAGCGTATGAACCTTCACCCATCTTGGATGCTTTAATCTATACGCATACCTAATTTGGGAGAGTATGAAGTCCGCCACATCAAAAAGCTCATCCTCCATAATGTAGTATGTAATGAGGGTCAACTGAGCCGTAATACTTCTTGTATCTCCACTCTTCAACATAACTGAATTCCTTAAGATATCTTGAACTAAGAAAACATCCGGATTGAGTGACGTAACTTCAGTGGTTAGAGTCTTCTTTTGATTCCCATGTAAACTCATGTTTACAAGGGTCCAATCTCTATCTTTTCTATAACTCTCCACTATATCCGGTACATTTTCACTAATCACTAATCCGAATTCCTCTCTTAGATCAACATGTGTTATTTCCACATGTTGACCCTGAATTCTTGATCTTACTCCTCCATCCAACTCAGTGCAATTTGGATCTTCCAAATGATTATAGAACTCGCGAATCAAAAAGGAAGAGAACGGCTCTGGGGTGATTATTGAGAGAATACCTGCATTCGCAAGCCGATCATAGATATGATCGTGCTTCGGCGTATCAAATTCCACATACTTCGCAACTCCAACAATAGCTTTCTCCACCCCAGGAAAAACTTTATATGAACTATGTGCATCTTCCGAAGTACTCCTTCGAGCTTTGGAACTGGAAGCCATTCTGCAAATAACATAAAAATTTTGATTAAACATGTGCTGTGCACTGGAACACTGTCGCCCAGGCGACAGTGACTGTCGTAAATTTCCGACAGCTCTCCAGTGAACTTCTCTCGAAATTTTTTACATTCACTTCCAGATCTACTCAAAATAAAGGTTGTTTCAACATCAAGTTTAAAAAAAAATATATGTTTTTCAAATCAAAATCTTCTCCATATCCTTACTATTCATCATCTTCAACCTTCATTCAAAAGACAAAACTTCCATTTTTAAAATTAGTCTATGAACAAAAGCAAACCTTCAACCACAAGAATCACAAAATCATAACATTTTTAACAAAGATCCAACAAGATCCACTTGTTTTTAAACTAGATCTACACTTTAAAAAAAAAAAAAAATTCAAAAACCTACACCATTCATCAAAAGTCAAAATGAAAACTACATTTTCCTTCTTCTCTACTATCAAAATCACAAATCCCTAAAAAATTTTGAGTTAAAAACATAAAAATAAAAAATCCATACCTTAGATCTAGAGTTGTCGCCGACTTCCGACAGCCTTCTCTCGCTCTACAGTCCAGAAAAATGAAGCACAATAGGGTTTGACTCGGTCCAAAGCCCTATTTATATTTTTGACTGTCGCCCAGGCGACAGTGACTGTCGGAAATTTTCGACAGCTCCCGAATTGATATTTCTTCAATTATTGGTCCCTTTGATGATTTACAATTGTTATATGTCATTATTAATGCTTCACCTCATGACTTGATGACAAACCATGTGTTTTTTATTTTAAAAAAAATGACTCTTACATGATTATATGATTTCATTTCCAAGCTATCATCGTATTGACACTCCTACTTAGTTGTTTAGACCATTGGAAATTGTTTTCGCATGCCTCTAAGTATGAGAAATTTTTTATCTATCATAATGAACTATCACGTTCGCTTCTTTTGATCAATACGTATGTCTTTTTATTTAATATATACATGGATCATATTTGCTTTAACATAATAAAATAGCACTTCTTAAATACAACTTTCAACCTTGATTTGTTAGCACAACAAAATATACACCATCTTTTGCGATTCAAGTGAATTCGGAGATCCTTGGTCAATTACAAAAAAAAAAATATCAATATATCAAAATTAAGATATCACAACATCTGTGATCAAAAAACAAATTTATAATAAAGACAAGGATACTCCACCAAGCACTACTTACCCTCCTGATAAGTCTTAATGAGCATTGTGAGGTTAAGCACCTTGGAAAGAATTGTAAAGTGTCTTGTGCAAAAGAAAAATGGTTTTCTATTCTTCTTGTGCTATATCTTCAAAGTCAAAGTTGACTTTAAATGCTTTTATTATGTTCTACATTTCAATGATCATGTAAATTAAATAACTTCATATGTTTGATCTAAGTATCACATGTACACATCATTATGTTATATAAACATTCATCTCATGAGAATTGGACCGAAAATATTCCATAATTCTATACACTATTGTGTCTTTCTATGATACTTTCAAATGAACTTACTCATGTTTAAGTTATTTTCTTTCATTACTTCATATGGCTATACCGTCAATTCATGGGTTTATTCATACTATGGCATATTCCTATTATTTCATTGACTTCAATCATTTCCAAAAAAAAAAAAAAAATGCTTCCGCTTACTCTTCATTTCTATATTCTATATCCTTTCCCTTAAGAACTACACTTTTATCTAATATTAACTTTTGCTAATACCAAAAGGGGGAGAATTTAAAGTATAAAAAGAAAAATCACAAATCTATTACACCTAAATATTCCACCTACACAATACATCATATATTTAGGGGGAACATATATTTAGGGGGAGCATATATTTAGGGGGAGCATTCATTTAGGGGGAGCTTTCACCTAAAGGGAGATTATTTATTTTAAGAGAAATATATCATGTTATTTTTGTGCACACACCAAATGTTAAAATCAACAATCTAAATAAGACATGATTTCTTTTTTTACGGTTTTGTTATTATCAAAAGGGGGAGATTGTTGGAGCATGCGTTTCGCACTCCTCCGGTTTGATAATAACAAAGTCCCGTTTGTATTTGATTCTATTTTTATTAATGGTGTGCAGGTAACAGGTATGAGATGTTCACATTTCTGCTGGAGCTAAATTTGAATGTGGGAAAATTGCACTGTCGGAAAATTCCGACAGCCGCTGTCGCCCAGGCGACAGCAGAGAAGTTACAACTACTTCCCTCCACGGCAGCTCGACGAAAGTCAGTTTTGAGCTGTCGGAATTCCGACAGCGATGTCGCCCAGGCGACAGCTCGGAGGTTACAACAACTGCCCACGACACCACCCACGATCCGCAGTTTTGCACTGTCGGAAATCCGACATCGATGTCGCCCAGGCGACAGCTCGACGGTTACAGCAACTGCCCGCACGACGCCACTCCAGCGGCAGTTTAACGCTGTCGAAAAATTCCGACAGTCACTGTCGCCCAGGCGACAACGATTTTCTATAAATTGCCTCATTGTGTTCGTGCATTAAAAAAGCTTTGAGAATTCCAAGTCCCTTCCTGAGTGCATACGAACCAGAGAGCTCCAGAACCTCTTCAACTCCCATTTGTGCAAAGAAGGATTGAAGATTGAAGACGAGATCGGGCGCGCTTCTACATCATCGATCATCTCGAGGCTTCAACAATCCGTTCAGAGATCTGATCTTCTAGGGAGTTGTTCTTTTCATATTGTATTTTCATTCACATACTTTTCATTTTGTATTGGTAGAGAAATCGTCGTCTTGCGTGCGGCGTCTAAGTCCTTGCGCGGCTTAGGGGAAAATCGCTTCCTTGTGCGGAGCGTCCAAGTCCTTGCGTGGGTTGGTGGGATATCGTGGCCTTGTGTGCTACGTCTAGATCTTGGGAAGATCTTGATGATAGGCTTGGGCTTGGTCTTGGGAAAGACAAGCGATAGCCTTCCGATCCTTGGGAGAAGGATTGGTAAACCAAAATTGTAGAATTTTTTATTAACATAATTGTGCCTTGATCTTAAGCATTGTTAAGATCATTTTTATTGTACTCAAATTTCATGATTAATATAATTATGTCTTTTTCTTTAATTACATATTTGGTGGCATAATCTTTATCTTAGAAATTTGTGTTTTGGTTTAATACTAAAGTTGCATTGGTTTGAAAGTATTTATAAGTAATTTTTTAGTAAAATAAAATCTCTTTAAAAAAAAAAATTTACTAAGTAAAAATTAATTTTTAGACGCACCCTTATTCACCCCCTCTCTAAGGGCGTCATACGATCCAACAGGAAGGTGGCGGTCGGGGGGTCCTCGGTCGCGGTCTTCAGCTTCAGAGCTACGAAGCCGCCAGTGTCACCTCGGGTTCCTCCTCGCCGATGAGTACCTGAAGGGCTTTCAGTGGGCACTCATGTGTGGGGGTATAGGGTTGCTTGCAGCGAAACACAGCCCCTTGGTACGCAAATCGTGGTATTCCTGATTGGAGAGCCAGGGGTGGGTTGGAGGCTGAGGGGGTGGGGCGGCCCGTCCGAGTCCCGGATGCGGCTCGAGCTGTGGTGGCCGATAGGGGGAACAGGTCGGTGGGTCGATCACACTGCCGACGCGGGAGGCGGTTTGCCCGTGTCTGGTGGGAGAGTCTGGAATTCCGCTTCAACCAAGCGGGCTAGGTCCATGGCCTCCGTCATGGACGGGTGGTGGTGGGTGTGTATACGGGCCCGAATGTGGGGCAGAAGCCCATGCATGAAGAAACTGAGGTAGCGATCCAGTGGGTGGTCGGGAATATGTGTGGCGAGGGCGATGAACTCGTCAATATACTCGTCAAGGGAGCTCGTTTGGCGGACTCCGCAGAGACTCTCCATGGCGGTTCCCGAGTAACGGGCGTCGTAACGACGGATCAGCTCCTGCTGAAAGGCCGACCATGACATGGTCGGGGTGGCTTGGCGGAGCCAGCGTACCCAATGGAGTGCGGAGCCCTCCATTCCGATCATGGCCATGCTTACTTTTTGCGGTTCTGGGGTTTGTTGTAGCTCGAAAAATTGTTCGGCGCGGGCAGTCCAACCCAAGTTGTCGGTGCCGTTGAATGAGGGAATATCAAGGGAACGGGGGACCACTGAGACAACGCCGGTAGGGGAAAACGGGGGCTGGAAAGGTTCCGGTGGAGCACAAAGAAGAGAAGGCGACTCATCGGCGGAGGCGGCAGAAGTGGATGGGCTACTGGCCAACAGGGAGTCGAGTTTGGTGTCCATGCGCAACATGAGGGCCTGCAGGGAAGCGATCGAAGCATTGTGGTCCTCCAAGCGGCGGAGGATGGCTGGATCGGCTGTCGAAAGGGATGGCGTTGTGTTCGGGTTGCCCATGGAGCGCAACCTAGAGGGCATGCACGCGGAGGACGGAGAGGGTGGCCGGTGAGGGAGGCGCGGCTGTAGAAATCGCGTGGGGGCGTTGGCGAGTCGAGGCAGATCGACGTCGGGCGAGGCAGATTGGCGTCGGGTGAGGCAAATTGGCGTCGGGCGAGGCAGATCGGCGTCGGGAGAGGCATATCGGCGTCAGGAGAGGGGCGCGTAGCGGACGTGGTGGAATTAGCATGGGGAGAGTCGGGCGAGCCAGATCGGCGTCGGTGTGGGGACACGTAGACGGTCGCGGGTGGCACTGGAACGGATTCTAGCGCAGAGACCGCGACCTGACTCTGGCAGGTCGGACCACTTGTTAGGTTATTCAGAAATTTGTGAGGGAGAAGAAGGGGAAGAAGGAGAGAGAAAGGGGGAAATCAGAAATTGAGGAGAGAGAAACAAAATCACCAATTACTTCAAGCATAAGCAAAATACATTAGTCCCCCGGCTTATATATGTGTCAGACGCATAATGAAAAACAAGAGCGGTGTATAAAAGAAAACAAATACAACGCCTCCTCGGCATGAGCCGGCTAGGCTGAAATGGTGCGCACGCCGCGCTCCCTTCGACGGTACACTTGCCACACCGGCTGGTGCCCCTCGCCCTCGTCCTCTTCGTCGGCCTCTGTAACAATTCCATCATCTGGGAAATTTGCCTTGTCCTCAAGGCAGAAGTCTGGGAACTGGCGGCGCAGGTCCGCTCGATCTACCCATGTCGCTTCCGAAAGCGGGTGACCTTGCCACACCACCAAAACATGCTCCACTGACTGCTCCGAGCGATGTATCGTGCGCGTGTCTGTAATACGCTGAGGATGGAATGCTGGTGGGAGGGCGCCAGATGCCGACAGTGGGAGCGTCTCCTCGACTGGGTGATCTCTGATCACCCGCTGAGCTGGACACATGGAATACGGGATGGATGCGGCTCTCTAGAGGAAGGCGGAGACGGTACGCCTTGTGCCCACCCGAGCGAGGATCTCAAAAGGGCCGTAGAACTTGGCTGCCAACTTGGAGTGAGTTCGCGGGACCGTCGTAACCTGGCGGTGTGGCTGGATATTGAGGACCGAGTCCCCTTCGGTGAAGTGGATTTCGCGCCGATGGCGGTTGGCCGAGACCACCAGTCTATCCTGGGCGCGCTGGAGGTGTCGACGCAGTTGCTGGAGCATGGTGTCTCGGTCGCGGAGTAGGTTGTTCACGGCGGCGACCGCACATTCGTCAAGAATGGTTCGGCTCAGAACTGGTGGGGGACGACCATTGACTGCCTCGAACGGGGTTGTGCCGGTGCTGGAGTGGATGGAGTTGTTGAAAGAGTATTCGGCCCAGGATAGCCACTCGGCCCAAACCCGCGGTTGGTTACACACGAATCAATGAAGGTAGGTCTCGAGGCAGCGAGTCATGGCCTCGGACTGTCCGTCCGTCTGCGGGTGGTATGCGGTGCTCATGCGAAGCTGCGTACCCTGCATCTTGAATTGCGCCTGCCAGAAAGCACTCAGTAAAAGGGGGTCGCGGTCGCTCACGATGGAGCGAGGGAACCCATGTAGGCGGACTACCCCGTCGATGAAGGCGGCGTCCACCCCGGGGGACGTGAACGGGCTACGGAGCGGAATAAAGTGGGTATACTTGGCCAGGCGGTCCATGACCATCAATATGCAGTTTCATGTCTTGGAGCGGGGAAGAAGGGAGATGAAATTCAAGGAAATATCTTCCCAGATTTGAGTCGGAATAGGGAGCGGCTGGAGGAGACCCCCAGGAAAAGTCGTCGCGTACTTGGCGCGCTGACATGTTAGGCAGGCTGCCATAAAGGCCTTGACTCGCTGAAACATCCCCGACCACTATAGGGAAGCGGCGAGGCGATGATACATCCTGAAGGCGCCCGCGTGACCTCCTTCCGGAGTCGCATTAAACTCGATGAGCAGATGTGGAATCAGCTGCGAAGAGGCGGGCAGTACTAGACGATCCTGGTAGTAGAGGCGGTTGCCCACAATGCGGTATGATGGGCGGGCCGTGGCATCTGCCCTGAGAGCCCCCACTATCGTCTGAAGCGCGGGGTCGGCGACTACTTTGTGCTGAAGGATGGTGGCGTCCTCCTAATATGGTCGTGAAATGGTCGTCAACTTGGCTGTCCGCAGTTGGCGGAAGAGCGCATCGGCCGCCCTATTGGACGAACCCGCCCGGAACACAATGTCGAAGTCGTACCCCAGGAGCTTGACTACCTAGAGTTGTTGTGTCGGAGTCGCAATCTTCTGGTGGAGGAGGTAGCGTAGGCTGTGGTGATCTGTCTGGACTGTGAAATGGAGGCCTAGCAGGTATGGCCGCCCATGCTGTACGGTGTGAACCAGGGCTATTAGCTCGGACTCGTATGCGGAGCGGGGCCGCACGGTGGGCGCGATTGTCTGACTGAAATAGGCGATTGGTTGTCCAACCTGCATCAAGACTGCACCGACACCGGAGCCCGACGCGTCGCACTCCACCACGAACGGCTGTTTGAAATTTGGCATAACGTGTACAGGGGCGGTGCTCAGGGCCTGCTGGAGGGCCCGGAATGCCTCGGCCGTCGGAGGTGTCCAATGGAAACTGCCAGACTCGGTCTTCTTCAACAAACTGGAGAGAGGTTTGACAATCTTGTCATAGTCCCGGATGAATCGGCGGTAGTACCCAGTGACAGTGAGGCCCAATAACCATCGAACGTCGCAGAGTGAGCGAGGCGTGGGCCACTTAAGTACGACCTGAACCTTGTCCGGATCCATCGCCACGCCGTTGGCGGAGATAGTGTGGCCCAAGTAACTAATCTCCGTCTGACCGAAGACGCACTTCTTGGGATTCACACAAAATGAGTTCTCCCGGAGGGTGGTGAGAGTTGCCCGAATATGGTCCAAATGGTCCTGCCACGATGAGCTGTAAACAAGAATATCATCGAAGAAGACCAAGATATACCTGCGCAGGACTAGTCGGAACAGATCATTCATGGTGGCCTGAAAAGTGGCGGGGGCGTTCGCCAGGCCAAAAGGCATGACCAAGATCTCGTAATGGCCATCATGTGTGCGGAAAGCTGTTTTGGGGACGTCCTCCTCGCCTACTCGTATCTGGTGGTAGCCGGCCCGTAGATCCAGCTTCGAGAAGAAGACTGCGCCTCGCAGCTCATCCTAGAGCTCCTGAATGACCGGAATGGGATACTTATCCGGTATATTGGCCTTGTTGAGTTCCTTGTAGGCCACGCAGAAGCGCCAACTACCGTCCTTCTTGCGGTCCAGTAGGACAGGGCTCGAGACGGGACTAGCGCTGGGGCGGATGATGCCAGTTGTGAGCATGTCACTCACCAATGTCTCAATATCACCCTTTTGGGCGTGGCCGTAACAGTATGGTCAAACTGAGATGGAGGACACCCCCCGCCCGCAGAGGGATGTGGTGATCTCGGTCTAGCTGGTGGAAAAAGGGTCCTGTTGGCGAAGAGGTCCGGAAAGAGGTCCAAGATAGTCTGTGGCGCCGGGTCGGAAGGGGGGGGGGGGGGGGGGGAGAGGGGGCGGCCTGCTCCGCCACGTGCCATAAGGAGGCCACCCACTCGACGTCGGTGGACTTCTGAAGAGAGCGAAGGGAGACGGGTTTGCTAAGTAAGGCGACATCGCCTTCCAATAACTAGTCGTTCCCTCGCGGAGGAAGCGCATAGTCATGCGGTCCCAGTTGACGCTGACGTCTCCAAGAGTGTGAAGCCACGCCATGCCGAGTATCACATCAACTCCGCCCAGAGAGAAGGCGCAGAAGTCGTCCTGGAACGGGCTATGGCCGATGGTAGGAGTGAGCGCTGCGCACAGGCCACCCGTCGCCTGTCATCGCCAGTCGCCCAAGCAAACCGTGAAGCGGTTCGCGGCCCGCACCGGAAGTGCCAAGCGACCCCCCATGTGCCGAGAAATAAAATTGTGGCTGGCTCCACTATCAATCATCACCACCACGGAGGTCCCCTGAAGCAATCCCCGCAGCTCATCGTCTGAGGGCCCGAGAAACCGCGACGACAAACATCGGCAGGTCCAAACGATGGAAGGTGGCGGTCGGGGGGTGTCCTCGGTCGTGGTCTCAAGCTCCAGAGCTTCGAAGTCCGCCACTGTCATTTCGGGTTCCTCCTCGCCGAGGAGGACCCAAAGGGCTTTCAGTGGGCACTCATGTGTGGGGGTATAGGGTTGCTTGCAGCGGAAACACAGCACCTTGGTACACAAATCGTGGTATTCCTGATTGGAGAGCCAGGGGTGGATTGGAGGCCGAAGGGGCGGGGTGGTGGGGCTGCCCGTCCGGGTCCTAGATGCAGTTCGAGCTATGGTGGCCGATAGGGGGGAATGAGTCGGTGGGCCGGTCACACTGCCAGCGTGGGAGGAGGTTTGCCCGTGTCCGGTGTGCGAGTCTGGAATTCTGCTTCAACCAAGCGGGCTAGTCCATGGCCTCCGTCATGGACGGGTGGTGGTGGGTTGATGAGTAATTTATTTACTCATCTTTTAGTTTAGGTTTATTATGTTTTTATATAAAATTATGTTATTTTTAGGAATTGTATCATATAAATCCTTCCATTGTTATTTCATAAGCTAACTTAAGTTTATTTTGTGTTTTCAGGTCTTCTGGGCTGTTTCGAGCAAAAAGTTAAAATTACACGCCCCAGGTCACTGGCGTGACCATGGGCGTGTAACCTACGAAATACTCCAGACCTGCTTCTGCCACTCCGGGAACGCTCCGTGAAGATTTCGCCAAGTACACGCCCCAGGTCACGGGCGTGACCCAATGTCACAGCCACGACCCGCCACAAGCAGCAGGAGCACGCTGCCACGTCAATTAAAATTACACGCCCTAGGTCACGGGCGTGACCAAGGGCGTGACCAAGGGCGTGACATCAGGTCACGGGCGTGACTCGCCCCGCACTTCTTCCCGCCAGAGTTTCCCGCCAGCAGCCAGATTTCAAGATTACACGCCCCAGGTCACGGGCGTGACCTAGGGCGTGACACGGCCGAAACGCTCGCAATTACTCCAGAAGGCGCCCTCTCCGCTGCTGCTTCGATCACGCCCCTTACACGCCCTTGGTCACGGGCGTGACCAAGGGCGTGTAACACCAAAAATTCAGCTATTTAAAGGAAGCTTTTCCAGATGTTTGGGGACGATTGTTGGGAGTTCTAAGTTTATTTTCTTGTACTGCTTTTATTATTCTTAAGCTTGTAATCTTCTTTCTTAGCTTGCACTTTCATTTCAGGTTTGTAATTTCTTGTTTCCTAGTTGTAATTTCCCTTTCGATTAATAAAATAGCACTTTTACTCTTATTCTACTCTCAATCTTCATTATGCACCTCTTGTATTTCATCAATTCCTCCATCTCCACGAGTAGCTAAATTTCATTAGTACTCGGCCGAGATGATCCAAGGAAAATATAATTCATAATTCAGTTTAGAACTTCTTTTTCTCTTATTTAGATCGCTTAAGATTTATCCTTGAATTTATATTGATTGAGATTATATTATCGATATATAATCTCATCCTTGTTTTCGTAGTCAAATAATCGAGAGGTTTTGAGTTCGAATCGATCACTTTAAGGATAAAGAGATTTGAATGCACTCCTCGAGAGAGGACTGCATAAATCTCCCGGATTGGAGTTATATCCAATAGAGGGGTTCACTTCGATAAAGCGAGCTTTAGGGGTTTCAATTCTAGAACGAGAGTTCAATTGATCAACCTAAACAACCACAAATTCTATTCGATAAAATAATAGAGATTTTCCGAAGTAAGAGTATTCAACCGCCCCGAGTCTAATACGACCTTGTTTTAACAACCTATACCACATTCGATACGGTACACTTGCCGTTATCATTTGCGGATATAGTTTTGCGCATCAAGTTTTTGGCGCCGTTGCCGGGGAGACGGTTGATATTTCGAAAACCGAAATATCTATTAATTTTATCTTTTTTTTTCTTTTTTTTTCTTAATTTTAAGGTGCAACTAAATTCCTGGAAAGGACGCTTTGGGTTTGAATTCCCATCATAGCCTCTAGTACCTTGCAAACCCTTCACCGGGTAGATCTTGGGAAGTCCAGGACTAATTTTAATTCACCTAATAATAATAATAAAATTTTTTTTAATAAAAATTGATTTATTTATCTAAAATCTTATTTTTCCCTTTTTCTTTTTCCGCTTTTCTTTTCTTTTGGTTTATGACCCGAGGAAACTCTTCAATCGATTTTGAATTTGGTTTTGATCCAGAAATCGAGCGCACCTTGCGGCGACGTCTCCGATTTAGTGATCTACCAATAATTCGCGAAGAGTCAGTCGGAGAAACTAACGAAGATATAATGGGTGACCCCGACCATAATGAGGCTCCGCTACGGACTATGTCCTATTATGCGAGGCCAAATTGGGAGGGAACACAATCAAGTATTATTCGTCCGGCGGTGGCAAATAAAAATTTTGAAATCAAAACTAGTATCATTCAAATGGTACAGCAAACCGTCATCTTTGACGGGTTACCAGATGAAGATCCAAATTTACACTTATTGAATTTTTTGGAAATCTGCGACACGTTTAAAATTAATGGCGTCACCGATGACGCCATTCGTTTGCGTTTATTTCCATTTTCTTTGCGGACTAAGGCCAAGCAATGGTTGAGATCTCTTCCTAGAGGTTCCATCACTACATGGGCCGAAATGACGGAGAAATTTTTAACTAAATATTTTCCTCCGGCGAAGTCCGCTAAATTACGTACGGACATTCTCTCATTTACGCAAATAGACTCGGAGTCTCTCTATGACACATGGGAGCGCTTCAAGGAATTATTGCGGAGATGTCCTCACCACGCCCTTCCTTTATGGCAACAAGTTCAAACATTCTACAATGGTTTGAATCTCCAAACGAGGCAGATGATTGACGCAGCAGCTGGGGGAACTCTAAATAACAAAACCCCAGATGCCGCTCAAGAGCTTTTCGAGGAGATGACCATGAATGCTTATCAGTGGAATGCGCCACGGTCGCGTCCTAACAAACCGACCGGACTCTTTGAAGTCGAGGCCACCCCGAATTTAGCATATCAAGTAGAATGACTTACTAAGCAAATGGCGGAGATGTCTGCTTCCTCCGCCATTAACGGGGCTAATAATCATAATAATAATAGTTATTATAATAATAATAATAATTATAATCAAGAACAAGTTGATTATATGGGGAACTCCTATCGTCCTCCTTATAACCCAAATAATAATAATCTTCCTAATAGTTATAATCCGGGTTTAAGGAACCACCCGAATTTTTCATGGAGCAACCCCAATAATGCTCAACGCCCCCCACAAGTGAATCCTCCTGGATTCGCTCCACCACAACCACCAAAAGGCCCCTTCACTTGAAAAGGTCTTCACCAAATACGTCGCTTCTACTGATGCCAATATCCGGAACCTTTCCGGATCTATTAAAAGCCTAGAAAATCAGATTGGACAACTCGCCAAGATGTTCTCCGAACGCCAACAGGGAGCTCTACCGGGCAATACTGAGCCCAATCCACGGGAGAGCGCCAACGCTTTAACCCTCCGTAGCGGAAAGGAGGTAAAAAGTTCAAATTTGGCCGAGCCTAAGGTAAACGTTTCAACTCCAACTCCGCATTTAAACTCTTCTGATTTAGCTCCGCGCATTATTCAAACACCTTCTATTCCGTATCCTTCTAAATTACAAAATGAGCGCAACGAGGAGCAGTATAAAAAATTTATAAATATTTTAAAACAAATACAAATTAATGTACCATTTGCGAAGCACTCTCTCAAATGCCTAAATACGCGAAATATCTCAAGGATTTATTATCAAATAAAAAGAAACTTGAAGATATTTCGCGTATTTCTCTTAATGCAGAATGTTCGGCGATAGTTCTTAATAAATTACCGGAAAAATTAAATGATCCGGGACGGTTTTCCATCCCGTGTTTGTTCGAAAATTTACTAATTAAAAACGCCTTGGCCGATCTAGGGGCGAGCATAAATCTTATGCCTCTCCTTATTTAAGAAGCTTGGTTTGGGCACCCCAAGCCCAACCAATATAAGCATCCAACTAGCGGATCGGTCCGTAAAGTATCCAATCGGGATCATTGAGGATGTGCTAGTGAAGGTTGACAAGTTTATCTTTCCGGTAGACTTTGTCATCCTCGATATCGAAGAGGACGCTGAAGTACCACTCATACTTGGCCGGCCCTTCCTAGCCACCGCTCGGGCTATAATTGACGTAAGTAACGAAAACCTTCTCCTACGAGTTGGGGAGGAAGAAGTTACTTTTAATATAAATCAATCGATGAGAAATACGTTTCCAAACGACGACTCTTGTTTTACCCTAGAAACAAATTTTGAAGAGGAAATAACGTCGTTTTCTGAAATAATCTCGCCTTTATTTGAAAATCCGGAAATTGCAAATTTATTTTGTTTAGAAGAAAAAACTCGGCCAACCAAATTTGAAGAAGTAAACCTAAATATTTCTAAAATAAAAACATCTTACGAGGAGCCACTGAGTTTAGAACTAAAACAATTGCCGGAACATTTAAAATATATTTTTTTAGAAAAAAAATTCAAAACTGCCCGTAATAATATCTTCCGCGCTTAACGATTCGGAAATTTCCGAATTAATAAAAATATTAAATAATCACCGCCATGCGATTGCATGGCAAATTTCTGACATCAAGGGGATTAACCCCTCTTTTTGCTGTCACAAAATTAATTTAGAAAATAATTCTCGCAGTACTATTCAGCCTCAACGACGGCTTAATCCAAATATGAAGGACGTCGTTAAGGCCGAAATAATAAAATTATTAGATGCGGGAATTATTTACCCAATCTCTGATAGCACTTGGGTTAGCCCAGTGCAAGTCGTGCCTAAAAAGGGAGGAATAACGGTAATCACCAACGAAAATAATGAGTTGATTCTGACCCGTACTGTTATGGGTTGGCGAGTATGCATCGATTATAGAAAATTAAATGATGCTACCCGCAAAGATCACTTTCCGTTACCCTTTATTGACCAAATTTTAGAACGCTTATCCGGTCACTCACACTACTGTTTTCTCGATGGTCTTTCGGGATATTTTCAAATCCCAATTGCGCCCGAAGACCAAGAGAAAACCACATTCACTTGTCCGTTCGGCACCTTCGCATATCGAAGAATGCCGTTTGGACTTTGCAACGCGCCGGCTACATTCCAAAGATGTATGTTGACAATTTTTAATGAACTTATCGAAGACATCATGGAAGTATTCATGGATGATTTTTCTGTTTTTGGCGATTCTTTCACTAATTGTCTAAATAATCTTGATCGTGTTCTTCAACGCTGCGAAGACACGAATTTGGCACTCAACTGGGAGAAGTGCCACTTTATGGTCCTAGAGGGGTTAGTGCTCGGACATAAAGTTTCTAGTAAGGGGATCGAGGTCGATAGGGCCAAAATCGAGGTCATAGAAAAACTTCCCCCTCCTACCAATATAAAATCTATTAGAAGTTTTTTAGGACATGCGGGTTTTTATAGGCGGTTCATAAAAGATTTCTCAAAAATTACGAAACCGCTAACTCATCTCCTAGAAAAAGAATCCGCGTTTAATTTTGATGAGGAATGTTTAAAAGCGTTTAATAAAATCAAAAATGAACTAATCAAATCCCCGATTTTAATCGCGCCAATATGGTCTCTTCCGTTTGAAATCATGTGCGACGCTAGCGATTTTGCTGTAGGTGCAGTTTTAGGCCAACGGGTGAATAAACATTTTCACCCAATCTATTACGCAAGCAAAACGCTAACATCCGCACAAGCAAATTATACAACAACGGAGAAAGAATTTTTGGCTATAATTTTTGCGTTTGATAAATTTCGATCATATTTAACGCTTTCAAAAGCTATTGTTTTTACAGATCACTCCGCTCTCCGGTATTTACTACAAAAAGGAGATGCAAAGCCTCGACTGCTAAGGTGGATCCTCCTACTACAAGAATTCGATTTGGAGATCCAAGACAAAATGAGAGCGGAGAATGTTGCGGCCGATCACCTCTCACGGTTGGAGAATCCGGCTGCAGGAACACTAGTGGAAGCCGAAATTAACGACAAATTCCCTGAAGAGCGCCTCCTTGCCATCGAAAAGGTAACGACTTCTTCCACCCCTTGGTACGCGGATTTGGCCAACTATTTAGTGGCCCGGGTCCTACCAAAAGATTTTTCAAGTCAACAAAAGAAGAAATTTTTTTCAGATTTGAAAAATTATTTTTGGGAGGATCCCTTTTTATTTCGTGTCTGCGCGGACCAAGTGGTAAGAAGGTGTATTTCGGGCGAGGAAGGCGCCCAAATTCTGCGGCACTGCCACGAAGGGCCAACCGGTGGCCATTATCAAGCAAACCGGACCGCAAGAAAGGCGCTAGAGCCGGGCTTCTATTGGCCCACCTTATTTAAAGATGCTCACAATTTCGTGAGTAATTGTGATCGGTGCCAACGGTCAGGTAACATTTCTAACCGGGACGAAATGCCCCAAAATATTTTTTTAGAATGCGAAATTTTTGATCTTTGGGGAATAGATTTCGTAGGTCTTTTACCCTCCTCTTTTAATAATAAATATATCCTTGTTGCGGTCGATTACGTGTCAAGGTGGGCGGAAGCACAAGCTTTTCCCACTAACGACGCGAGAGTCGTCGTAAAATTTTTAAAAAAATTATTTTCACGATTTGGCACACCCCGAGCACTAATTAGTGATCGGGGCACACATTTTTGTAACAACCAACTTGCTAAAATTTTAGCAAAGTATGGAGTTACCCACAAGCTATCTACCGCCTACCACCCACAAGCAAATGGCCAAGTGGAGGTGGTGAACCGTGAACTTAAAAGAATTTTAGAAAAGCTGTGTCCGTTAATAGGAAGGATTGGTCGCTAAAATTAGACGACGCTCTATGGGCATATCGGACAGCGTACAAAACCGCCATCGGATGTACACCGTACCGATTAGTCTACGGAAAAGCTTGTCATCTACCGGTGGAATTAGAACATCGCGCCTTTTGGGCGCTAAAATTTTTAAATTTGGATTTAAACTTAGCTTCCGAGCACAGAAAACTACAATTAAATGAATTAGACGAGTGACGCGCAAACGCTTACGAAAATAATAAGATTTATAAGGAGCGCGCAAAATTTTATCATGATAAAAAAATCAAAAATCCAAAAACGTTTTCACCGGGAGACTTAGTCCTATTATTTAATTCAAAACTTAGGCTTTTTCCGGGTAAATTAAAATCACGATGGTCCGGTCCCTTCATAGTTAAAGAAGTTTGGCCATACGGAACGGTGCTAATAGAGCACCCGGAAAAAGGCTCTTTCAAAGTCAACGGACAACGCTTAAAATTATATCACCCGGGCGACCCAGCGCCCGGAAACATCAAAACCATTCACTTCCAAAATCTTTAAAATTACCACTTAGTCAAGCTACGCGACGGTAAACAAAACGCTCTTGGGAGACAACCCAATGTTAACCTCTTTATTTTTGTCTTTCTTTTCTTGTTTGTTTTTCTAATTTAACTCTGCAGGTGTTCGACCGGCAACCCCGACTACCATTCAGGGAAGCCCTCTTTACACTTTAGTAATTTATCTTGATTTTTCTTTATTGTCATTTTTTTAGTTTTAAATCTTTCATACTTAGTTTTAAACATTGGGGACAATGTTTAATTTTAAGTATGGGGGTGTAGCATAGCTTTCTTTGTAGTTTTACTTGAAAAAAAAAATTTTATTATAAAAAAAAAAATAAATTAAATTTCTTGGAAAGGGCGCTTTGGGCTTGAATTCCCATCATAGCCTCTAGTACCTTGCAAACCCTTCACCGGGCAGATCTTAGGAAGTCCAAGAACAAAAAATAAATCTATTAGAAAATGTTCTTTTTATTCATCAAAACTCCCACTTGCTAAATTGTAAGTTCTAAGTAGACTGTTTTTCATATGGACTAAAAATAATTTTGTGCTAGAATAGTTTTTGAAACTTTTGAGTAAAATTGTTGACTCATGTAGTGCTCCTAGTCATATGCTTGTCTTTGAGTAGTTTTGGTGTAAAATTAAATTCTTGGCATAGATCTAAAATTATGTTTTATTAATTTGCGTAGTAATAATTTATTTTACTTTTAAATTCGAATCCGGTCTTATCCAAAAGTAGTTTAGGTGAGTGTGTAGAAGATTGTTAGAAAGCTATTACTCGAATTGAACAAAAGGGTATCCTTTCTCGATGTTTAGAACTTGCCCCAAGCTATTTTCGAAACATGTGCGCTTTAGACAAATTAACTTTACGGAAATGATTTAGGTCTTTCTTTGGATAGTTTGAGCATTTGCACCCAACCTAGATTTACCACCATTGTTCACACAAATTTGAGTCTTACACCTTTATTTGATCCACCCTCATCATTTCGGCACCAAAGCTAAAAAGCCCAAAACCCAAATGAACACTTTGAAATTTTGAGCTAAATTGAAAAGAAATATTTGGGTACGATTCTATGAAAAAATTATGGGTATCAATTCAAAAAAAAATGTTTAAATCTCAAAAAGTAATAATCTCATAATGATATGTGGCCTAGGTATGTACATGCATACTTGGAATGATCCCAATTATGAAGATTCTTGATTTAAATAAAAGTGTATGAGAGTGTTTCCCCTTTGAAAAAATGCGAGTATGGGGGTAAAGCTTCATTATTTTGTGGTGACAATCATTTTCTTTTAGCTCAAAAATTTTGTTTAAGTGGAATGCGCCTTCATGTTTATCATTGTTACCTCACCCTTAAACCCAAGCCTTAAAATGTACCCTATTTAAGTCCTAAAGATCCATAGAGTCGATTTAGTTCGAAGTGTAGTGGAGAAAGTGCAAACGGGCAAGCCTATGGCCGTCGACATTGATGGATTTCTTTGGAGGCCACCCCGAACGTCTACATCTAGTAATTTAAATCTCAGCAATCACGCTATTTTCTCCCTTCACATAACTTTTTGATTAACCGTCGACTCATTTTTAAAGTAATAATAAATAATTATAACGCGTTTTTGAAGTATTTCATAAATTAGCATTTATGCCAAGAACATCTTTTTACTAAAATATCTACACATGCCTGCATAATACTTCGCATTTTACTCTCTAGTCTTCACATTCTATCTTGCATTAATTTTTTTAACCCTTGTGAAAAATGGATTGCTCGGGACGAGCAATGAGCAAGTATGGGGGTATTTGATGAGTAATTTATTTACTCATCTTTTAGTTTAGGTTTATTATGTTTTTTTATATAAAATTATGTTATTTTTAGGAATTGTATCATATAAATCCTTCCATTGTTATTTCATAAGCTAACTTAAGTTTATTTTGTGTTTTCAGGTCTTCTGGGCTGTTTCGAGCAAAAAGTTAAAATTACACGCCCCAGGTCACGGGCGTGACCATGGGCGTGTAACCTACGAAATACTCCAGACCTGCTTCTGCCACTCCGGGGACGCTCCGTGAAGATTTCGCCAAGTACACGCCCCAGGTCACGGGCGTGACCAAGGGCGTGACCCAATGTCACGGCCACGACCCGCCACAAGCAGCAGGAGCACGCTGCCACGTCAATTAAAATTACACGCCCTAGGTCACGGGCGTGACCAAGGGCGTGACATCAGGTCACGGGCGTGACTCGCCCCGCACTTCTTCCCGCCAGAGTTTCCCGCCAGCAGCCAGATTTCAAGATTACACGCCCCAGGTCACGGGCGTGACCTAGGGCGTCACACGGCCGAAACGCTCGCAATTACTCCAGAAGACGCCCTCTCCGCTGCTGCTTCGATCACGCCCCTTACACGCCCTTGGTCACGGGCGTGACCAAGGGCGTGTAACACCAAAAATTCAGCTATTTAAAGGGAGCTTTTCCAGATGTTTGGGGACGATTGTTGGGAGTTCTAAGTTTATTTTCTTGTACTGCTTTTATTATTCTTAAGCTTGCAATCTTCTTTCTTAGCTTGCACTTTCATTTCAGGTTTGTAATTTCTTGTTTCCTAGTTGTAATTTCCCTTTCGATTAATAAAATAGCACTTTTACTCTTATTCTACTCTCAATCTTCATTATGCACCTCTTGTATTTCATCAATTCCTCCATCTCCATGAGTAGCTAAATTTCATTAGTACTCGGCCGAGATGATCCAAGGAAAATATAATTCATAATTCAGTTTAGAACTTCTTTTTCTCTTATTTAGATCGCTTAAGATTTATCCTTGAATTTATATTGATTGAGATTATATTATCGATATATAATCTCATCCTTGTTTTCGTAGTCAAATAATCGAGAGGTTTTGAGTTCGAATCGATCACTTTAAGGATAAAGAGATTTGAATGCACTCCTCGAGAGAGGACGGCATAAATCTCCCGGATTGGAGTTATATCCAATAGAGGGGTTCACTTCGATAAAGCGAGCTTTAGGGGTTTCAATTCTAGAACGAGAGTTCAATTGATCAACCTAAACTCAGTTAGGCGTATCCTCGAGAGAGGTACGTTCATAAATCAGGAACCTCCACGGTCAAGCATTTCTTTTAAAGAGGATTAGAAGTTTTATTTCTTTATTTATTTATTTTTCCAAGGTGATTCAAGGTTGAGTAGTAACTTTTAATTCATTAATTTAAATAAGCTATTTCTCCTTTTTCGCAACCAACCAACCACAAATTCTATTCGATAAAATAATAGAGATTTTCCGAAGTAAGAGTATTCAACTGCCCCGAGTCTAATACGACCTTGTTTTAACAACCTATACCACATTCGATACGGTACACTTGCCGTTATCATTTGCGGATATAGTTTTGCGCATCATGGGTGCGTAAACGGGCCCGAATGTGGGGCAGAAGCCCATCCATGAAGAAACTGAGGTAGTGATCGGGTAGGACGCCGGGAACATGTGTGGCGAGGGCGATGAACTCGTTGATGTACTCGTCTAGAGAGCCCGTCTGGCGGACTCCGCAGAGCCGCTCCACGACGGTTCCCGAGTAGCGGGTGTCGTAACGGCAGATCAACTCCTGCTGAAGGGTCGACCATGGCATGGTCGGGGTGGTTTGGCGGAGCCAACGTACCCAGTGGTGGGCGGAGCCCTCCATTCCGATCTTGGTCGCGCTTACTTTTTGCGGTTTCGGGGTTTGTTGTAGCTCGAAAAATTGTTCGGCGCGGACAATCCAACCCAAGGGGTCGATGCCGTTGAAAGAGGGAACATCAAGGGAACGAGGGCCCACTGAGACAGCGCCGGTAGGTGAAAATGGGGTCTGGAAAGGCTCCGGTGGAGCGCCAATACGAGAAGGCGACTCGGCGGTGGAGGTGGCGGAAGTGGATGGGCGGGCGGACGACCAACATGGAGTCGAGTTTGGTGTCCATGCGCAACATGAGGGCCTACAGGGAGGCGATCGAAGCATCAGAGTCCTCCAAGCGGCGATGGATGGCTGGATTGACGGACAGAAGGGATGGTGTTGTGTCCGGGTTGCCCATGGAGCGCAACCTAGGGGCATGCTGTAACATCCCAGTTCGAACTAGACCCCTCGAGTGACACGGGTCACTTAGAGATGCTCGGACCAGGTGGGATCTGGAGATCCTAATAGGCCATGGTTGTGCCCTGATCTCCAAGGGTGGAGGTAGCCCTCAATTAGGAAGCTGCATTCGACGAACGACATGAAGGCTGCGTTCGTCGAACGGCCTGAAGGCTGCGTTTGACGAACGGCCTGAAGGCTGCGTTCGTCGAACGGCCTGAAGGCTGCGTTCGTCGAACGGCCTGAAGGCTGCGTTCGTCGAACGGCCTGAAGGCTGCGTTCGACGAACGGCCTGAAGGCTGCGTTCGACGAACGGCCTGAAGGCTGCGTTCGTCGAACGGCCTGAAGGCTGCGTTCGTCGAACGGCCTGAAGGCTGCGTTCGACGAACGGCCTGAAGGCTGCGTTCGTCGAACGGCCTGAAGGCTGCGTTCGACGAACGGCCTGAAGGCTGCGTTCGACGAACGGCCTGAAGGCTGCGTTCGACGAACGGCCTGAAGGCTGCGTTCGTCGAACGGCCCGATCTGGCGTTCGCCGAACGGCGTTCGACGAACGACCTAGCCCTTTCTTTTTCTCGAGAAATCAGGTGATTTTCAACATGCCTTGGAAATGGAAATTGCATTTAATGCCATTAATGCTATCTCTTTATCTCTCTTTCTATCCTTCTCTCTCTCTCTCTCTCTCTCTCTCTCTCTCTCTCTCCTTCTTCCCTGGCCGAATGGGCTGGAATAATGGAGTCAGAAGAGTATTCTTCTTCATCTTGTTCTTCTTCTTCTTTTCCCTCACCTTAAGGTTTCAACCTAGGGTTTTGAAGGAGCAACTTGGGAGAAGGGCTTGAGCTTGGTCGACCGCCGCCATGCCGTCGAGGAGACGAACACGATCGTCGGCCAGAAATCAGGTGACTTCTGACCCCTCTCCCTTGGTGCTAGATCGTAGAGAAAAATTAGGAGAGGTGTTGATCTCAAAAGAGCTTGGCTTGTAAGTTAATGGAGTTTCCTAGGAAAAGACCAAATCATCTTTTTTTAGGGCACTGATTGCCGCGAAAGTTCCTTCAATCACTTCTCTCCAAAAGGAAGAGATAGGATTTGGTTTCGTTGAAATCCATGGTCTATGGAGGGAGTATTGGATGAGAGAAGTTGTAATGACCTAACCCTTTGTTTTTGGGGAAGATGATGAATAGTTCCCTGTTAAGTAGGATGTTAATTTATTTATTAGGTGAAAAGATGAGTAAATTCCCTGTTAAAAACCCCTTGTTAAATAGGGTTGTTAACTATATAATGGTGTGATAAAGGTGATGATAGCCCTTTGCTAAAGAAGTTCAAATTATATCATTTCACTTGGTTATTAATGGGGTAAAAATTGTGCGCAGCTTGGTTCGAGCCAATTTTTAGGCTTGATCTCACTGGAATTAGACTTCGGGCTCAACACAAAAGTTGTAGCCCTCGGAAAGAGCTTTTCGACGATAGGTTACCCGTTTTCTGAAGTGACCTGTAGCTCCCTACAAGTCCAGTCGAGTGGACTGTCCAGAAAGCTGGGAGTTGATAAGTGCGTGCTGTTTTGCTGTCCAGATTTTTGCAGTTGACTTCAGAGCAGATTTTAGGTAGGACCCACTTGGATCTGGGTTTAGGACTCGACATGAATGTTGTAGCCCTTGATGTTAGCTTTCCAAAATGGGGTGGATCATAATTTCTGGACAACTGTAGCACCCAGAAATCCAGTTTTAGTAAACGGTGTCATAACACATCCGATCTCAGTATTTTGTGGATTTCTCTTAATATATTGCTTGGATGCTCATGAAAATTGGTGGAGACATAGGTGATAACAATATGTAGATGCCTGTTGAATTTCATGATTTTTGGATAAGTAGTATTAAAGCTATTGCTGTTTCGCTTGATAATTTGAAGGAGATATAAATGCTGAATGTGAAGCCTGATTGGGCCGAAATTTTGTATGAATCATGTACATGCTAGTATTGACCTATGATAATGATTTAAGATTTATATCTGTTGGGATGACTCCTTAAATGAACCTTCAATTGTTAGTTTCAGGTGGAACCATAAACAGGGCATGTGTAGTTGATGGTGAAGATAAATAGCATTGATTATGGTGGAAGTTTCAGTGGATTTGGTTTTGAAATGAATCCATAATTAAATGTGTCGTTATAATTTGTTAGGCTGAATCGAAATGTTAAAGTGCTTATTTAGACAAGGAAATTGGAAGCGTACACAAAACCGTACACAAATCATTCGGATATCTATCGAAGAGTTTAGAATTGTGATAACCGCTTAGTAGATAATTTAATTGATAATCCTTAAAGAGGACGGGAGTGAGATAATTGGTATAGGCTAGGCGTGACCGAATGATGCTTATGAAGTTAATTGTGACCAAGGCCGGTTGTGAATCGAGCTCAAGGATTGGGATGGTTAATGTGTATGGTCAGATTGGTATAGTGAACTCGAACATATAATCACGCACACAAGTAGTCCTATAGGATCAAAGATAGTAATTCCCTTATATACCCATGCCACTGCAAGAGAGTTATGACAACTCCGTATGTGAAGCAGTGATGGTTGGTGAGGCTTCTAGGGTATGGTTATATCCTGAGAGGCGAGGGACCCGGTTGGTAGGTCCTTGGATGCTAATTAGCATCGACACCGATTGTATGAGGAGAAATGGAATAAGGCTCCTTACGTGAGTCCTCGGGTACTTAATAGCACGGGTGGTGCATGGGAATTTCATGAATGTGCATGGTTTACACATGGTGGTGTGTGATCCTGGTTGGAGGATTACTTGTGGAGGGTCTACGGGCTTGCTGGTCGTGACACCGACAGAAGCCGACTGTTAGACTCTAGACCGGTTGGGTTGGACTCTTGGTGTTCACCTACCCAAGTCCCCTTTTGTGTCCTTGAAGGCTCAACATGATGCGAGCAGTACGCAGGGTCTCCGCTGTGTGTTCTTAGCGTCGAGGCGTACAGAGGCCTAGGACTGGTAGTGTTCATACCCTCCTAGTAGTGGAGGAGCTCGTTCCACTGTCTCCGTCTGGCCACGACGGGGGATGCCTGAGTGGTTAGCTACCTCTCAAAAAGCGAGAACAGTAGGTCTATGTCGACATAGCAACTTGCACGGGTGAGTCATCATATCATAGTCATTGCATTCATCATTCATAATCATAACATTGCACCGCATCGGGTCCATCATATAAATTAGTATGAGCTCTTTTATATGATGAGTTCCAAATTGGAAACCTTAACTTATAAGTTTGTATGGGCATTCTTATAAGTTAAGGTATGTTTTGATGCTGCTTACTCCTGTTTATATATACTGCTTACTTCTGTACTAATATACCGCATTTTATATTGTTGATATAGAATTGCTAGATTGTACCATTATTATGGCCATCTGCTGTTGCTATTACTGTTTATATTGCAGCTCCTCTTCGTTCCCTTCCGCCCGGTGCCTTGGAGTCGCCGGGGGAGAGGATGTGAAGCCACTTAGTCTTTATGACTAACGGTTGTTACACCATTGTTTTAGGAGTACACCCAGGGGGAGCAGCAACGAGCGATGCAGGAGGTCGGACCGGCCAGGATGGCAGGGTCGGTGACTACGATACCTTCGCTACCGTCAGTGTCATATGTGAGCGAGTGTTTGAGTTGTAGCCTTAGGGCAACAGGTACTCTGATGTTGTTCAGGAGCTTTTGTAGCTACCTGCTTTTATGAACATTTTTACTTACTTGTGAATTATGGCTTCTGTTGTTTATATATTTTATTGATGGGTTGACATGATATTGGAATTAGCCGGCAGGATAGACGTCTTGTGGAGGGGGCTAGCCTGTGAGTTGGCACCTCCGCAAGGCGGCTGTCCTGGGCATTGGACTCCCCTCGGACGTGTCTTGTGTTCCGGGAGGGGGGGGGGGGGGTCTTACACATGCACACGGAGGGCAGAGAGGGAGGCCGGCGAGGGAGGCGCGGCGGCCTAACTGCGACACGCGTGCGGTAGAAATCGCGTGATGTGCTGGTGATGCTAGGCAGATCGGCGTCGGGCGAGGCAGATCGGCGTCGGGAGAGGGGCGCGTAGACGGACGTGGTGGAATTAGTGTGGGGAGCGTCAAGCGAGGCAGATCGGCGTTGGGGTCGGGGACGCGTAGACGGACGCGGGTGGCGCTGGAACAGATTCGGGCGGCGGAGACTGATGAGTCCCGATTATATAGGGTTTTTCGGACTCATCTTGGCCTGTTTTCTCACTCGTGCACTACCCTTTTAGCGTTAAACGCTCATAATTACTTTAGTTATCATTTTACACATAGTGCACTCTTTTCGCCTATCGGGGTGTGCAATTGCACATTCTGTGCTGGTGGTATGCCTTTGGGGGCTCCCCATGCCTTTCTTGCTGATATTGTGGGTGTTAGTCTTATTTTATGTGTGGTTGGAGCTTTGGTTTTGATTGTGCAGGTGGATTGTGCCCTTGAGCTGAGCATTGCAGTTCGGGTAAATCGCTCGATCGTGCGATTATTGTTGATGCACGATCGAAGCGATCGTGCGATTTACGCAGAGCTGCTTGTGATGTTGTTCATCGTGCGTTTTCCTTAACGCACGATTGAATCCAATCGTGCGTGAAGGAAAACACACGAATTACCTGAAAGAGGGTAAAATCGGCGACCTGTCCTACCCCGTGCGTTTTTGGTCGCGCACGAGCATTCCGCTCGTGCGTGAACAAAAACGCACGACCTTCCTGTAGCTCCAGGCACTGTTTATCTATGTAAATCGCACGGCCCAAAACGCACGGTCGTGCGTTTTGATCGTGCGTTTCTTAATTTAAGGCCTCTATTTAAGTGCGCAGGAGCTGCCGACCCGGGGGGATAATTCATTTTTTGGGGAGTGCCGTTTCTTCCGCACCAGCCCGCCATTTTCGTCGCTCCATCGCCGCCCACCTTCGGGAGGAGCTCCGACCGCCATTCTCTTGCAAATCCATAGCCGGAGCATCCTCTTGGCCTCCTCCATTGTTCATGCACCTCCAAAGCTCCATTTTGAGGGATTTCTTGCTGCATATATGAAGTTCTCCGGCGAGGTCGGAATCGAAGATGATTGACGGAGAAGACGGGTCAACTAGAAGGAAGTGACAACTCCTCTCCGTACCCCGGACGACAGTTGGAGCCCGAGCTCGGACAAGGATTGACAACCCTAGATTCCGGCTGTGAACCTCCGATGAGTCTCCGCCCCTTTGGTTGTAATCTCAGCCCCTTCATATTGTAGTACTGTTTTCCTTTATCATTTGTGTGTATGAATAATGTGTGTTAAACCTTGTTATGCTATTTAGTATATTTCATGTCTATGTGAAGTTATCTCTGTGGTCTATGAAAGTGAGGAGCGCTCCATTCCACCATCCATTTACCCATCACGATTGCGTGCCGCTCTAGCAATTGCTAGTAGCGTGCTTGTTGATGAGGTGCTTGCGACCCTCATTCCGCCGGTGCAAATCACTCCATCCACCTAGCGAAGCAGTGAATAGCGGCCTGCATAGTTTCCATCCGCCCGGTGAAGCAGCGCATAGCGGCCTGCATAGGAGTAGTTGAGTTAGTTTTTTTATTTTATTTTCCACAAACCAAACCAAGCTTTCCGCAATCCTCCCGACCTAAAGGACTTCGATCTCAAGTCCTTCCTCGATAGATAACTCCACCTTACTGAGTTCCTTGTGATCGATACTTGAGGACGTACTCCCATTTTATATTACTTGAACGATCGGTACACTGTCGTTTCGTGCCGCAGTCTTACCACAGCTTATAGCGGTGTGTAAGATTCGCGCATCAGAGACCGTGGCCGGACTTCGGCAGGTCGGACCACTTGTTAGGTTATTCGAAAATTTGGGAGGGTGAAGAAGGGGAAGAGGGTGAGAGGGAGAAATCAGAAATTGAGGAGAGAAAAACAAAATCACAAATTACTTCAAGCATAAGCAAATACAACAGTCCCCGTATATACGTGCCGGACTTATAATGAAAAACAAGAGCGGTGCATAGAAGAAAACTGATACAACGCCTCCTCGGCATGAGCCGGCTAGGCCGGAATGGCGCTCCCTACGACGGTACACTCGCCACACCGGCGGGTGTCCCTCGCCCTCGTCCCCTTCGTCGGCCTCCGTAACAATATAGGTGGTCAGAAGTTTTAGCCTAAAGAAAAAAGCAGTAACATGAAGATACCCTTAAATGTTCTGACCTTATCAAGATCCTAATAGGAAATTGTGGTCCTGATTGAGTCGGGTCGTAACACAAGCATTCATTTGATGGTTTGAACAAATAATGTGAATCAATAGTAGTTGGAGAACCTAAGAGAGATGTTCTAAGTAGGTGGTCCATGTAGATGAATACATAGTTGCAGAAGATGAGGACAAATCTACGTAGTCCTGGATGGATTGTCTTGTTCATGTCTATTTTGAGCATATATTCGTTAGGACAACATGCATGATAGGGAACTCATACTGTGTAATATGCTGAAGTCAAGTTTTGAGAATTAGGTGGTTTTACGAAGTTCGTTGACCATCTTGAATGAAATTTGACCATCTTGAATGAAATTTGGGACAGAAAATTCTTTGCTTATTTTCACATTTACTGTGTGGTAGTCGACACAGAACCACCAAAAGCTATTTCTTTTGTAGACTAGGAGGGTGGGTGAAGAGAAAGGACGAGTTCTCAATCTAATGATGTTCTCAGTTGGTGATGAGGGCAAGCGTTAAGTGCCTCTCATCAAGGAGGTAAAGGGTTCGAGACCCAGCCTCAAACAACCTGTCGTGCCGAGAACACGTGCGGTGATGGGTGGGGTGTGCGGGCCGCGACCCTGTTATGTGGCTCGATCGGGGTTCAAAACCTGAATGAGCGGCCCATAACAATTGTCTTGGTGATGTGGGTATAATGAGCAACAATCGTTGCACTCAGGATCGATATTGATAGCAAGGAAGAACTAGCGTGACTTGCAGCGGTAGCTGCAATGAAACTTTTTGTTACAGTTGAATCAAAGCCCCTGCTTGAATAATTTTGCATCTCAGTGAGGGAGGGGGGGGGGGGGGGGGGGGGGGGGGGGGGGGGGGAGACGTGTTAAGCAACAAATTGGCATGACAACGAGGTTGATTATTTGGGGTGGAAATACAATGGCTGCTATAGGAAGGAGCTCATGTTGCAGATGGAGTTTGGGAGTAGCGGAAGGTGTTGAACTGAAGCTCCATTTTTCTTTGCCCAGGTAGTTCATCTAGGCTCATCACTATGAAGAGATGTATTTTGGATTGTATGGACTTCTCGATAGAGGTCATAGGAAAAATTGGTTGGCTTTGAAGATCCATTTGAGGAGTTTAGTCCCTTCGAATCTTTGAAAGTCCAGGTTTGTGTGGCGTGCTTGTAACTATAAGAATCCTTTTTCCCACATTTCTTTTTCCTTTCCTCGGGCCACGCACCGGTCCGAAGGGAGTCTTACCGCCCCGAACCACCGCCTTGCGGTGACACCAACACTCGGGTTAGTCGCCACTACAAGACGTCGATCCTGCCGCCTATTTTATTCAATCAAGACCAACCACATATATATGTAAGAAACATTTTATTTGGCACCGAATCCACATCACACAGAATAATATATAAAGTCCGAATAGACTAGTCCACAATGAGATACATATATAAAGTCCGAATAGACCAGTCCACAATGAGATACTTAAATAAGAATGAGGTACAAGGTAAGAATGATAAGGGCTTATGCCCAGTACATCAAAATCTCTCCAAATCATCTCGCAGAAGCAAACTAAACTCTCACTCTCACATCCGTCCGAGGGAGTGTCGTGGTACGCTGCATCGACTCCTCATGCTCTATCTCCCTGGCCTGCTACTCCTGCCCCGGCTCTATGTGCTCCTGGTTGTTAAGGTCACATCCGACCGTTAGTCAAAAAGACTAAGAGATTTCGTCCACCCCTCCCCCCATGACTCCTAGGCACCGGGCGGGAGGATAAAGAGAAAATGTATACAAAGTAGTGTATATATATCAAGCAGGTGACATGACTCTACCTAACATAGTAGTGTATAGTAATGTATAGTAATGTATAGCTAACTGGCAATTCTACTATATAAGGTGTTGTAAAGCTATACTAGCAGTTCTACTATGTAAGGTACGGTAAGGTAAGAGTAGTAAATAAAGAGCAGTAAGTAAATGCGATGCAGTAATAAATAAAGTAAAGCAACTAACTTTAATCACAGAAAAGTAACTTAGCTTATATGAATGCCCATACAAACTATAAGTTAAGGTTCGAGTTGTATAAATAACTCATCATATAAAAGTGCTCATACTAATTTATATGATGTGGGTCTTGTTGTATGCAATGATGAGTATGCAATGCAATGCTTATGCTATAATTTCACACATGTGTAACTCACCCACACGACTCTATGCGCATAGATCTTTCTCCTTCCTGCTTTTCTGAGGTAGCTAACCTCTCAGGCACCTTCCGTCGTGGTCAAACGGAGACAGTGGAGCGGGTGTCTCCACTACTAGGTGGGTATGCACACTATCAGACCTAGGCCTTACGTACGCCTTAATGCGTGAGCATTGCGGAGCCTCTACGTGCTCCTGCTGGAATGTACCAAACCAGATCTCCATGGCTTAGGGAAGAGTCATTGGGAGAACGTCACCAGGACACCAGCTGAGCTGACCCACTAGACCTCGAACCCTCTAGCCAAGTCTGCATGCTTCCGTCGGTGTGACGACCAGGCACGCATCGTAGACCCACCACAAGTAATCCTATGATTATGATCTATATGCATATGCTTAAGTATCACCTCAACCACACACAACCGAGCCTCCAGCTCTCAGGACTATCTTGTCCTCCATATCACAACCAAACCGAGCCTTAGCTCTATGGACTATCCAGTCCTCCTTATCACAACTAAACCGAGCCGTAGCTCTCCGGACTATCCAGTCCTCCGTATTACAACCAAGCCGAGTCTTAGCTCTCGAGACTTATTCAGTCCTCCTTAAATCACCTGTAAGGGATGTGTATATAAGTTTCAACTATATTCTTATTTAATTCATCCTTAGGTATTATGTGGACCTATCAATTTAGGTTGGATCTTGGACTTTTCGAGGACTACCCGGTGAATGGCTCGCAACGGTACTAGGAGATATGATGGGGTAACATCCCAAACCTCCCTTTTTCAAGATATTTAATCTTATTGATGACTACTCTTCCTTAAAACCCTCTCTCAATGCTACTCTTATTAACCTAAGATAAATTTATAACTCTTTTAAGGGAGAGTTGATCTATCTCTCAAACCCCATATATTGACTACTCTCTTTAATGTCCATGTATTCTATCACTTATCACCACTTGGCTAATTGACTTATGACTCAATTCAGAAGTCTAACATACTCCAATGATATCTCTAACCCATTTATTATCAGGTCCTAGGTTTTTTTTATCCTCAAGATTTACTCACTAGCAAACGTTTTGTTAAACGCAGCTCATTTCTAACCCTTTACTCAAGGCGATTAGTGTAAACCCCAACCATACTAATCTATATGCTCAAGATTAAATCCAGAGATGCAATATGATCACACTAATGTTTTATCAGGTGTCTTATCATTTTCTAAAATGGTTTGTCTCAAATATTTTCTTAATTTGGTATGTGACATAATTCTAATTTAAATCAAACTCTTGGGAAAATGTGTTCCAAAAATTCTACCAAATTTTGAAGCTTATCTAAGGGTTGCCTTACTGTCACATTCCAGATTTCATCCAAATTCAAAGTGATATTACTGATCAAATCAATAAATCATGTTTGTTAAACACATACCAAAATGTTCAAATTGTGTTATTCATGTCATGTATGAGGTAACTATCAAAATTACATGGCCAATAAATCTAAAATAATTTCCAGAGGTTCATCATGACATTAGATGTGTTCTACCAGAGATTCATTATTTTTCTAATTAATTTGACCGTGCTAATAATTTTCATTAAATAGGGACAATATCCAAGTCATGAAGTACAAAAAATTGTTGACCAAATATTTCCAGAAAATTTCCAGAGGTTTGTTATATCATAAAAAGTGTCTAGCAGAGAATCAATATTTTTCATAATTATTTGATTACTAAACTTCCACAAATACTTTATAGGACAATATCGACATTACACAGGAACTATATAATTTACTCATCCAAAAATTCTATATAAATTTTCAGAGATTCATAATGTCATAAACAGGTATCTAATATAGAATCAATATTTTTCACAATTATTTGCTCACTAAAATTCTACAAATACTTTTATAAGACACATTCATCATTACAAATGAACTAATATAATTTACTCATCCAAAAATTCTAAATATATTTCTAGCGATTCATAATGTCATAAAAAGATATCTAACAGAGAATCAATATTTTTCACAATTATTTGCTCACTAAAATTCCATAAATACTTTTATCAGACACATTCATCGTAACATATGAAGTATATAATTTACTCATCTAAAAATTCTAAATAAATTTCGAGAGATTCATAATGTCATAAAAATGTATCTAACAGAGAATCAATATTTTTCACAATTATTTGCTCACTAAAATTCCATAAATACTTTTATGTGACACATTCATCATAACACATGAACTATATAATTTACTCATCCAAAAATTCTAAATAAATTTCCACAGATTCATTATACTTTAAAAATGTGTTTAACAGAGAATCAATATTTTTCACAATTATTTGCTTACTAAAATTCCATAAATACCTTCATGGGGGTAATTCTAACATCACACAGGAAGTATTTAAATTACTCATCCACAAACTCTAATTAAATTTTTAGAGATAATGCTCTAAAAAGTGTCTAGCCAGAAAATATGAATTTTTTAAGATAAATTGATCAGATATTCATCATATATACATATATGAAACAATCATATATAATGATAAATTGCAGGGAAAGTGATATTCTAAAATTTCCAATAAATTCCCACAGGCATGATTTGATCTAACTAACCATATGCCAGAAATTTGGATTTTTCCTAAATTGTTTGGCCACATACAATTTCTCAAAAGATCCATATTCATAAGAGTGACTAAATTTTACGCTGGTCGTCTACCTAACACAACCCTCACCATTTTTCATCCGGGCTTGGGACCGACATCGGCTGGTTAAATTAATCGTAGGAAAAGAAACTATTAATGTAATTAGTGCTTATGCGCCACAAGTATGATTAAATGAAGCTATTAAAGTATAATTTTGGGAAGACAGATGATTTGGTAAGAGAAATTCCACAAAGCGAGAAAATTTTATTTGGAGGGGACTTAAATGAACATGAGCTAATTGTGACAAATACGTTCTACATGAAGAGGGAAGAACACTTAAATTACGTTTAAGAGTGGACAAAATAAATTACAAATTGATTATTTTATGACTCGCAAAATGGATAAATTTTTTTGTAAGGATTGCAAAGTCATACCCGCAGAATGTTTGACAGCGCAACATAAACGAGTTGTGTTGGATGTGCAAATTAAATATAGTAACTTTAAGAGAGACAAAAGTGTTGCCAAAAATTCGGTGGTGGAACTTGAAGAAGGAAAAACAGGTTGCTTTCAAGGAAGCGGTTATAGAACAACTAGTTGATGATCCTTATGTTAATCCTAGTGTCACATGAGAAGTTATGTTTTCTCATTTAAGTATTAGTGGAAAAAATGTACTTGGAGAGTCAAAAGGTCGTGCGCCCCCACAAAAAGAATCTTGGTGGTGGGAAAAGAAAGTTCAAGACAAAGTGAGGGCAAAAAGGGTCAGCTACATAACATTATATGCTTGTAGGAATGATGAAAATTTGACAAAGTATAAAGTCGCCAAGAAAGAAGCTAAAAATGCAGTAAGTAAAGCAAGAAATCAAGCTTATGAAGAATTTTACAAACGATTAGATACCAAAGATGGAGAGCGTGTTATATATAAAATTGCTCGAGCTAGAGAGAGGAATACCAGAGATTTAAGCCAAGTTAAATGCATACAAGATGAAACAGATACGATTTTGACGGATGATGTGGTTATTAAGGAGAGATGGAAAAGATACTTTTATCAACTATACAATGAAGGAAAAAATAATGAATTGAACTTGGAAGAGTTAAGTAAATCTGAGTATAGAAACATAACTTTTTATCGTAAAATTCAAGCATCAGAGATAGATGACGCTCTGAAGAAGATGATAAATGGAAAGACGTTTGGATCAGACGATATACCCATTGAAGTATGGAAATGCTTATGGAGGGAAGGAATTCTATGGCTTACAAATTTCTTCAATAAGATATTGAAGACAAATAGGATGTCAGACCAATGGAGAGAAAGTATTTTGGTACACCTTTGTATAAGAATAAAGGAGATATACAGAATTGTGTTAATTACAGGGGAATTAAATTAATGAGTCATACTATGAAACTATGAGAACGAGTAATATAGAGAAGAGTTAGACGAGAGACTAGCATCTCAAAGAATCAATTTGGATTCATGCCAGGGAGGTCAACCGTGGAAGCTATACATCTCTTGAGGAGACTTACTGACAACTATCGGGAAAGACAAAAAGATTTGCATATGTTGTTTATCGATCTGGAGAAGGCTTATGATAGGGTTCCAAGAGAGGTCTTGTGGAGAGTCTTAGAAAAGAAAGGTGTAAATGTATCATACATTGACGTAATCAAAGATATGTAAACAAATTCAGTGACCAGGGTGAGGACATCTAGAGGATTAACACAGGAATTCCCTATCGCTGTTGGCTTACATCAAGGGTCAGCTTTAAGCCCTTATCTCTTTACCCTTATCTTAGATGAGCTCACCGGACATATCGAACAAACAATACCTTGGTGTTTATTATTTGCAGATGATATTGTTTTGGTCGATGAGACGTGTGAGGGTGTAAATGTGAAACTTGAATCTTGGCGAGACACTTTAGAAAAGAAGGGTTAGGTTGAGCAGGACAAAGACGGAGTATATAGAGCTTAAATTTAGTAGTGCAAGAAGGTCGGATGACTCTGTTATTAAACTGGGTGACCAAGATATTTCCCGCAGTGAGTGCTTTAAATATTTGTGATCAATAATTCAAAAAGATGGAGGTGTAGATAAAGATGTGATACATAGAATCCAAGCAGGTTGGTTGAAGTGGAGAGGCGCGTCTGGGATCTTATGTGATCGTAAAGTACCATTAAAACTTAAAGGCAAGTTTTATCGTACTGCAATTAGACCAGTAATGCTCTACGGTTCTGAGTGTTGGGCAGTGAATGGTGTACATGAGCAAAAAATGGGAGTTGCGGAGATGAGAATGCTTAGGTGGATGTGTGGTCACACGAGACTGGATAAAATTAGGAATGAATGTATCAGGGATAAGACAGGAGTGGCGCCAATTGTAGTGAAGATGCGTGAAGCCCGTTTAAGATGGTTCGGACATGTACATAAAAGAACATTAGAGGTACCTGTTAGGCGTTGCGAGAGAAGGAAAGACATGATGTACTTAGGCATTAGTGAGACTGATACCGCTAGGGAATCCGAAGAGCAAGAGAGGAAGGGGGAAGAGGAGTTGAGAGAAGAAGTTAGGGTTGGCAGAGGAAGAAGAGGGATCAGCCCCCCACACAAATTTACTTGATCTCAAAGATAGACATACAAGACCCCCCCTTATATAAAGGGAAGGCCCCACCACATACTAAAATAACCCATGCTGAAATTAAACCAACAACATAAGAAAAACATAATAAAGAACCGGCCGGCCAATGCGATAGCCGGACTGGACTCGAGTCATTCGATTGGCGCCTTCGATTCGCTTCCCGCCACGCGCGCGCGACCTCCTCGAGTAGACTTGCCACGGCGGCTCTTCCGACTGCAAGTCGGTAACAATACCCCCGTCTGGGAAATTTGCCTTGTCCTCAAGGCAATAATCTGGAAACTGGCGCCTGAAGTCGTCCCGCAGAAGCCAAGTCGCGGAGCTGAGGGGTTGGTCGCGCCAAGCGACGCGAATCTCGTCTGGCAGAGGATCCCCTGGAGTATGATGGAGCTGATCCACGATCGAGGCCGGGTACATCGGTGGGGAGTCAGAGGACTCGATGTCTGCTGGGATGTGATCGGTAACGGGGTGGTCGCCGATGACTCTGCGGAGCTGAGAGACGTGGAAAACAGGATGGATCCGGCTCTGGTCTGGTAGGCGCAGGCGATAGGCCACGGCGCCGATGCGGCTGAGAATCTCAAAGGGCCCAAAAAAACGTGGGGCCAGCTTGGGGCAGGTGCGGCGGGCGACGGTCAGCTGGCGGTAGGGGTGAAGCTTGATGAAAACTCGCTCGCCCACCTGGAAGGAGAGGTCCCGACGCTTCCGGTTGGCAAACGAGGTCATCTTTGCCTGCGCCCGTCGAAGGTGGTGCTTCAGGCTATCCAAAACGATGTCTCGATCATGCAGATGGTCGGCCAGGATGGCCACGGGGCATTCGCCCGGAAGGTGTCGGAGTATCGAGGGAGGAGGGCGGCCATAAACTGTCTCAAACGGCGAGGTGTTGGCCGAATGATGGTACGAGGTGTTGTAAGAGTACTCCGCCCACCAGAGCCACTTCGCCCATGAGGCAGGCCTTTCACCAATGAAGCATCTGAGGTAAGTCTCCAGGCAACGGTTGAGCACTTCGGACTGACCGTCCGACTGTGGGGTGGTATGCGGTGCTCATCCGGAGTCGTGTGCCCTGAAGTCGGAAGAGGGACGTCCAGAAACTGCTGAGGAAAAGCGGGTCCCGGTCACTCACAATGGAGCGAGGAAAACCGTGAAGGCGGACGATCTCGGAGATGAAACTATCGGCCAATGTCGCGGCCGTATAGGGGTGGCGCAGCGGGATGATTGTAGGTCCGGAATGCGCCGGCGTGACCGCCCGAGGGTGTCGAATGAAACTCTGCGAGAAGGAGCGGAATGCGGGTCGAGGCAGCTGAGAGAACAAGGCTGCCCCGATGAAATAGCCGTCCTCCGATCAACGAGTAAGGTGGCCGGGCCGCGGGGTCGGCGAGCAAGGCCGTGCGGATCGCCCGCAGATGTGGGTCGGCCTCCGCTTCCTGCTGCAAGATGGTGGCGTCCTCCCAAACAGGGCGTGAAATGGCGGCTAGCTCCGAAGCCTGAGGGTGACGTGACAGCGCATCCGCTGCTCTGTTGGTCTTGCCCGACCGGAACTCAATCGTAAAATCATATCCCAGAAGCTTGGCTACCCACAGCTGCTGTGTCGGCGTAGCGATCTTCTGCTGCAGCAGATACCTGAGGCTGTGATGATCAGTGCGGACGATGAAGGGCCGTCCCAACAGGTACGGCCGCCAATGCTGCACGGCCAACACCAAGGCCATCAGCTCGTTCTCGTACGCCGACCGACTGCGTACGACCGGCGAGAAGGCGCGGCTAAAATAAGCTACCGGGCGGCCGGCCTGCATCAGGACGGCGCCGACGCCGGAGCCGGAAGCGTCGCACTCCACGACGAACGGTTGTTGGAAATCCGGCATGGCCAAAACCGGTCCACAGATCAAGGCTGACTGCAAGGCGGCGAAGGCGGCCGGCGGCTACGAGAAAGGACCATCGGCAGGGGCCTTCAACAGCTGAGTGAGAGGGCGGGCCCCCCCCCCCCCCCCCGTAATTCTGTATAAAACGCCGGTAGTAGCCGGTCAGGCCGAGGAAGGCCCGCACGTCGCGGACAGAAGTGGGAGTCGGCCACCGGGTCACCGCCTCAATTTTGTCCGCATCTATGGCCACGCCCTGTGCGGAGATCGTGTGGCCTAGATAGCTCACCGTCGTGGCCCCAAAGGTGCACTTCTTCCGGTTGATGGTAAATTGATGACGACGCAGAGTGGTAAAGGTTTCCCGAACATGGTGGAGGTGGTCCTGCCAAGAAGTGCTGAAAACAAGAATGTCATCAAAGAAAACCAGAACGTGCTTACGCAGGACCGGGCGGAAGATGTCATTCATGGAAGCCTGGAATGTAGCGGGAGCGTTGGTGAGCCCGAACGACATCACCAAAAACTCAAAGTGGCCGTCGTGAGTCCGAAAGGCAGTCTTCGGAACATCTTCCGGCCGGACCCGGATCTGGTGATAGCCGGCGCGGAGGTCGAGCTTGGTGAAGAAAACGGCGCCGTGTAATTCGTCGAGCAGCTCCTGAATGACCGGGATCGGGTACTTGTCCGGTACCGTCGCCTTGTTCAGCTCGCGGTAATCCACCTAAAAGCGCCAGCTTCCGTCCTTCTTGCGAACAAGAAGCACCGAGCTGGAGAAAGGGCTCGCACTGGGCCGAATCAGGCCCCCCAACAGCATCTCACGAACAAACCGCTCGATCTCGTCCTTCTGCATGTGCCCGTAGCGGTAAGGACGGACGGAAACTGTTGCGGCACCGGGCCGGAGGACGATGGCGTGGTCGGTCGATCGCGCCGACGGAAGGCCGGGTAGTGGTGTGAATAGCGCCGAAAAATCATCAAGGAGCTTCACCATATCGGTCGGGAGTCCGTCGGCCGACGACTGAGGTGTGGGTTGCACCGTCCACAACCACGCCGAGAAGTCGATGTCGGCGATACGAGTCATGGCGCGGAAGGAAATGGGCGAGCGGAGGAGCGTCAAATCGCCCACCAATCGGCAGGGCTGGCCCTGGTGGAGAAAGGACATGGTCATGAACGCCCAGTTGACCCGGACGTCGCCCAGAGTTTGCAACCACGCGACCCCCATGATGGCGTCAAGAACCCCCAGCTCGAAGAGGTAGAAGTCCGTGGTGACCGTGCACGGGCCCAGGGACAGGGTGACTCCCGTGCACTGGCCTAAGGTGGGGCGGCGGCGGCCGTCTCCCAGACAGACGGAGAAATCGGGGGAAGGATCGCCCGGTAATCCCAAGTCGCGTGCGAGGTGAGCCGACATGAAATTGTGGCTCGCACCACTGTCAATCATCACAATGATGGGCCGGTCGTGGAGCACCCCAGACAGCTTCATCGTCCGTGGCCCCGTAAGGCCGCCCGCTGAGTAAAAGGGAAGCTCCAGGACGTTGAGCGGTGCGGTCTCCTGCTCTCTGGCAAGAGGATCTGGGGGCGCCTCCTCAATCGAAGGGTCCTCGAATCCGTCGGGGCTGTCGCTGTCCACGAAAAAGGCATGAAACTCCTTAACTGGACAAACGTGATGCGGGGAGTAGGGCTGGCGGCAACGGAAACAGAGCCCGCGTCGGCGGAGGTCGTGGTAGTCGACGCGTTGCGGGCCCTCCGGTCGGGGAGGCCGTCCAGCACCCGGAGGCGGAAAGCGCTGAGCGGGGGCCGGCGGCGGAGACGGCCGAAAAGTGGGTGGGGAAGCCGGTCGAGGGCCGAGGTCCGCCTCGACGGCCCGAGCAAGGTCGAGGGCCTCGGACACGGTGCGCGGATGATGCGTGCGAAGACGGGAGCGGATGTTCGGACGGAGGCCTTGGAGGAATAATCCGAGGTAATGGTCGGGAGGGAGGCCCGACACTTGAGTGACCTGTGCGACGAACTCGTTGATGTAGGCATCCACCGTGGTGGATTGACGGGTCGTGCAAAGCCGCTCGATGGCAGATCCAGCGTAACGAGCGTCGTAGCGGCTCACCATTTCGTGTTTGAACTCCGTCCACGAAATGTCGGGTTGAATTTGCCGAAGCCAACGGGCCCAATGGAGGGCCGATCCTTCGAGGCCGACCACGACCGTGCTAACTCTGTCCGTAGGTGACGTCCCGTTGAGATCGAAGAATTGCTCGACACGAGCAATCCACCCAAGGGGGTCCGTGCTGGAGAAGGAAAGAATGTCGAGGGCTAGGGCGGAGCGGTCGGCGGTGAAGCCGGGGGGAGGGGGCGCACCGAGGACGGAAATGGCTTCTGGGGGATACGCCGGGGTCGGAGCTGGGATCGGGGCCGGGGGAATGCGGCCGAAGGTGAGGCCAGCAAGGGCAGGCGGCAGGGTGAGGGAGTCCTGGCGGACGGGCGGAACAGGTCTGCCGTCCGCCTGGCTCGTGCGTTCCGGCGCCCAGGCGGCCATCCGGGCCAGGACTTCCGCCTGGCCGGCCGCCAGGGAAGCCTGGCCGGCCGCGAAGGAGGCGTGGCTGGACGTGAGTGCCTCCTGGCCGGCGGTGAGGGCCGCAACAGCGGCTTGCAGTGCGGAGAGCGTCGCTTCCTGCGCAGTCACGCGATCCGCGATATCGTCGGTCGTAGATCCCAATTCGGCGGGGCGTGCGTTGGTCTTGGGAGCCATCGACTGTATCTCCGGCGGCCAAAAAGGGGGCGGGCGGAGCGGCAGGTCGGACCAAATGATACCGCTAGGGAATCCGAAGAGCAAGAGAGGAAGGGGGAAGAGGAGTTGAGAGAAGAAGTTAGGGTTGGGAGAGGAAGAAGAGGGATCAGCCCCCCACACAAATTTACTTGATCTCAAAGATAGTCCAAACAACATACAAGACCCCCCTTATATAAAGGGAAGGCCCCACCACATACTAAAATAACCCATGCTGAAATTAAACCAACAACATAAGAAAAACATAATAAAGAACCGGCCGGCCAATGCGATAGCCGGACCGGACTCGAGTCATTCGATTGGCGCCTCCGATTCGCTTCCCGCCACGTGCGCGCGCGACCTCCTCGAGTAGACTTGCCACGGCGGCTCCTCCGGCTGCAAGTCGGTAACAGAGACTATGATTAAAGATAGGGCGCAATGGCGACAGAGGATCCATATAGCCGACCCCACTATGGTGAGATAAAGGCTTGAGTGTTGTTGTTGTTGTTTTTGGCCACATACACTTCATTAAGTTCAACATGTGCCATAATTAATAATAATTCAAATATTAGGAAAATTAAGTCCAAATATTCTAATTTCTCCCGAGGTGATGCATCTCATCATAATATAAGCATAGCCAAAATTTCATTGACATGCATTAATTTTGGAAAAATACCTCAAATGATATTTTGTGCTACATGTACATTATTTCTCTAGATTTACAAATCTTGCAAATGGAATTCCTCCACATGCACTAAGCCAAATGATCCCAAATTTTTTTCAGGGATATTTGATGACCTAATCAACCATCTACCAAAGATTTAGGTCAATTTGAAGTGATCTAACCATGGATCTAACACATGCATGATTAATTAAATAATTTCTAAAACTACAAAAAAATGTTTTTTGGGCATGGGTCCTATGACACCGTCCAATATTGATTGGGTCATGGCGGAGTCATGATTGGGCTAATCGATCCATTTAGGGTTGATTTGACCTAAATTGACCTTGATTTGACCTAAATTGACCTAGGTTTGACTTTGGTAAAATTGGGTGATTTGGTTGACCCAATGATAAGATCCATGGTCAATTGACTCACTATTAGGGTTAGGAAGGTAGTGGTGAGGTCAATTTGACCAATTGAAGTCTAATTGAGCCATTTAGGGTTGAATTTGCTAAGTTGACCCAAAGTTGACTTTGGTCAATTTCATGAAACTGATTGAGCCCCTTTGATCATTATTGACCTAATGGCCTAACTTGGTGGTTAGGAGGGTATTGGTGATGTCAATTTGGCCAAATGAAGTCCAATTGAACCAAATTAGGGTTAAATGAGCTAGTTTGACCTAAGTTTGACTTTGGTCAAGTTGCCTAATTTGGTTGACCAATCCATGTGGTCCATGGTCCATTGACTCGCCCTTAGGCCTTAGGGTTAGGAATGTATTGGCGAGGTCAATTTGGGCTTGTGAGTTCAATTTGAGGTGAATTGACCTAGGTTGACTTGTGTCTATTGAGGTTCACTAGGTGAGATCACCTAGTCACTTTGGGTCCTAGGGTCACCTTCTTGCCCTAATGCACGTGCCATGACACGTCATGGACTAACTCACACTAGAGGTCTAGTAGGAATGGGGTTAAAGTAGCGCTATTATATTGCCGACTCTTATAGTGGTCAGGTTGGAGCCACGAGTTTAGGACCATGGTGATGTTAGCATTGAGTTGAAATGAAACTAGTCGAGCTTCCATTCGAGGGAGATTATGGGGGTGTTAACGGAGGAGATAGTATATGATATTTGATTGATTTTTCAAACATGGTTGTTTGATGAGGCATGAGATCTCATCATTTTTTGAAGCATATATCATATTCTATTGGTGGGAGATGGGTCAATGAGAGCACCAAATGATTGATTTTTTTAGAGCAAGAAAGTAACTCCTACAAAAAAGATTAACAAAAGAGAGAAAAAATACTAATTCTTCTATGCTTTACTGCTAGAGGAGTTTCTATTTATAATAAATTCTCAAAAGAGTTGCAAAAATCTATTTGCAAGAGTCAGCTAGGGTAGTCAGTAGACCATTAGTCTGCACAAAGTAGTTTGCGAGTGAGTCTGACCCCATTATATCTTTCTCCCCGAGAATCTTTCAGTTTAAAATTTTAACATTCTACAGTGTCCAATTTTTTTGAATTACGCCGTTTTCCAACCAATCCACCTTGACATCTGTAGTTATTGTGAACCTGATTCTTTAATTTTGTTTTTATCCAGGCTAGTCCCAGTTTCTGCCCGCGTGGCGTTCATGTCTGTCTGCTCCATTTTTTGGAACTTCTATTTGTCTTCAACTATGAGCAGGTGACCCCATACTTGTCGTTTTGCAACATCCTTTCAGTTGCTGGACACAATGTGAGAGAGCTCGGCCTTTGGATTTCCTCATCATTATTCTTGATTCGTCAGACCATTAATATTCGCTTTGTTTTACTCGCAGGTTTCAAAATGATGGCGGTGCAGAGTCCTCATTCATCAATTGAGCGGTTAGACACGAGGAATTTCTATTTTGATTCTTTTCCGCCTTCTATTTTGGCGAAAAATTTCAGAGTTTTTGTTATTTGGCATTGTAGTTCTGTAGTGAATTGCTTTAGGATGGAATTGATGATTTTTTTCTGTATTACCATAGTTACATCTCATTCACTAAGCCATGTTCTTTATTTTTTTGTACTCCTATCTTTTATATCAAGTTTTCAAAAAAGGAAATGCTTGGCTGAAAAAAAAAGATTGACAACATTAAGTTATGGATGGTTCACAAGGCTGCTGCTACTGGTTGTGTTGCGAACGACGGTGCCGAACGAACCCTTAAATCCACCTTATGCTTTGGCGGTGTGGCGGGATGCTCTCCAATGGCTACCTCTATGACATGCTTAATCCCATTTTGTGGGAGCGCAGTGGTCATCACCCGGGGCGTGAAACGGCGAGCCATAGATGTTTTCCGCTCATTTCTCGCTACAAAGATGTTCCTGCATCTGGGTTGTAGGGATGGATGCAATGGGTTATCTTTTGAGAAATCTAAGGCTTTGTTTGTTACTGTTTTTTGCTCCAATGAGTTTGAATAAAAATGCACGATAACAAATATATGTTTGGCATGACAATGGTCATCATTGCCACAAAGAAAACAAAAAAACTGATTTTGAACGTAAAAGTGGATGAAGTTCCTTAGGTGAGGTTGGATGTTCACGAACGATGGTTCATTACTATGGAGTTCATAAACACCACCACCGTACTAAAATATCCAAGTCAAATTAGAGCTTTGATTGGGGGGGTGCGATGGAAGCAACAAGGGAAACTCGCCCACCTCTTTTTCTCTTCAATTTCTTGTTCCACCTTTTTATTTTAATTTTTTGTCCTCTTCCTTTTATTCTACCTTTTCTTGTTCCATCTTGTATGAGGATCGTGAAGGTGAGAAATATAAAAAGGAAAGATTGAAAGAGGACACATGGTTCTTATAAGCTAGTGCCCAACTTTCTGGATAAAAGATGGAAGAAGAAGCTGTCTAGCGACTTTCTGGTCTACGGTTATATATGCTAAGTTTCTTCCTCTCTATGTAGCAGAAATAGAAAATGGAGGAGCTCCGGTTGGAAATTTATATCTTCTCAAGCAGAGACTCTCTAATCTCTATGCTATCTTTTATTTTTGTGTTCTGCATTTTGCAATTTGTGTTTGGGCCTTCTAACTTTGATTAATTTTATAGATTGCAATACATTCTTTTGTGATTAATTTTATAGATTGTGATTAATTTTCTTTGTTCTAGTAAGTGATTGATTTTCTATATTGAAATTATTTAATTATTTTGTGTTGTCTTGCGTTTTTTCGGTACCAGCCCCCTCCAAGAGTGTTTGATAATCTTTTGTCCCAAACAAATACTTTAAAGCTTGCTTATCAAATCCACTCCTTTTAATCTTTGCCCCGTGTGGATTACATTTAAGCATGCTAACAGAACACATTCATTTGTGAATGTTTAATTGTATAGATAGTTATATTTTCTCCTCAGCTTTTAAGAACAAAAAAAAATCTTCCAGTATTTACCATAGCTATTTTTAGTTTTAATTTACTGTGTCCTTAAATCAATTCTAATTTGCTGATAATGTTTAAAAAATAACTTAATTTAATTTAATTAGAATTAGTTATTAAAAAAATCAAGCTTTAATTTATTGTGCCGGGTTTGGTGGAAATCCTAGTTCCACCGCTGATGATTGACATGACAGAGAAATTAGTTTTGAACATAAAAGTGGACGAAGTTACTTAATTGATATCGGGCGTTCACAAACGACGACGGTTCATAACCACCGTGTTTATGACCGCCACCATCATGCCAAACAGAGCTTTAATAATAAAATGAAATAGTTACAAGTTTTATTTAATTAATTCAAATAGTGCAACTAGGTATTAATTATTGACTGTTGTTATTCGTAGATCAAGTTTGTCTATTCATAGATTTTTTATTAATCGCAGCTCCAAAGTGTTGGGAAGTGTGCCCAGCAATGTTCCTGATTTGAAGAATTGCTTAGATTAATGATAAATGCACTATGTATTTGATGATATATTTTATTCATAACTGCAGAAGATAAACCATATGTCAAGTAATTTCCTAAGTCCAAAATCATAAAGAACTGGATATATCGTTGAGATGATATACATATCGTCGAAATGCATCAAAGATACATCACTGGTATCTAGACGATAATAGTAATGAGAATTAACTAAGTAAAATATCGTCTAAAGACTCAACAAAAGAATCGTTGAAAAAGGAAACTCATCGTCGATACAGTTTCGACGATATCGTCTTGAAGAATGTTTATCGTTGATAAAGCTAAGTTCAGATAACTCAGTGACATCGTCTTAAAGAAGATATATAGTCTGGACGGTTGAAGAAAGCTTATCGTGGATAAAGCTAAGATGTCTTGACGATATCGTCGACAATATCGTCATGAAGATCAAGACGATATCGTTTTGAAGAAAAGATATAGCCTTGAAGATTAATGACTTGACTCATTAAGTCATGAAGAAAGGTTCATGAAGACAAACATCGGTGTGAAGACTTTATATCGTCTTGAAGATCAAGACGATATCGTCCCGAAGAAAGGCTATCAACTTGAAGATAGGTCTACGTCATATCTCGACGATATCGTCAAGAAGCAGTAATATCATTGAGATATCATGTAAAGTCTTGAAGAAGGATGCATGTCGACGATACCATTTTGAAGAAGACATATCGCCTTGAAGATTGAAGATATATTGTATCTAAGGAAACATCTCGACGATATCGTCTTGAAGAAGTAATATTGTTGAGATATCAAGTAAAGTATTGAAGAAGGAAGTATGTCGACGATATCGTCGTAAAGAATATCTGTCGTTTACATCGATCAAGACGATATCGTCTTGAAGGAATAATGTCGTCTTGACAGTTACAGAGCAACATTTAATGCGCAGACATTCTTGGAAATTGATATTCAGGGAATGTACATGCCGCCTATCTTGAGCACAAATCAAGGAGCAATAAATGATATATTCTTTACAGAATATAGTCGTTGCACAGTATTTAATGACAAATTTATTATTTCTATATTCTGCAAGTTCCAAAAATGGACAGTAATTATGATGAAATATTGCCAATTCTGCAAGACGTTTTCAAACGGGAAAATTGATTATGGAATAATCAATAAGGGGTTTTATTCAAAATTGCAGAGCAATATAAAATGAGATATTTTTATCTACAGAAAGAAGCTTGCTCAGTATTCTCAAAAGTTTTATTTTTTCTACATACTTCCTGAAGAGAAAGAAAAGAATCAACAAAAAGAAGAAGTCTTCACGGATGCTGTGCTGTGAAGGTCTACAGAAGATTCTAAAGAAAGGTTCATTGATTCACAAGATCTCTGGGTTTATTGTTACAAGAAGAAGAAGAAGATCTGTGATTTAAAGCTTTCATCCTGAAGTCTTCTCTTCTACAACAACATCTCTGTATTACTTTGTAGGGTTCTTTGTGAGCCTGGGCTGGTAGGATCTAGTGATAGATCTGAGTTGGTAGGGTTCTTAGTGAGCCTGAGTTTGGTAGGATCTTGTTGAAGATCTGAGTCATTGTAGGACTTGTAAAGTCTGAGAAAATTTGTTGTAAGGTTTGTATAACCTGAGTGTAAGCTTTTCTGTGTGAAGGGCTGAGGTAGGATCCTTTGTGATCCGAGTCGTAAGATATGCTGTATAGTGAAAAGATATGAGATTTGGAGAAGTTGCCTAGTCTAGTACACTGCTCGATAGGTGAGAGGGACAGTGGACTATTGTCAACCCATATCTTTCAATTGGTATCAAAGGTAGGTTAAGTTCAAAGGCTTAACAACTTAGAACAAGATCTATAAGTTTTTGATTGGGTTGTGATCTTTCAATGGCCTGTGAGCATCATTAAGAGATGAGATCAATGAGGCTGCCCATCTGCACCAAAGTGAACTTTGCCATATGGAAGCTAAGAGTCAAGTTGTTTATGGAAGCGTCAGATCCCCGGTTATTTATGGTTGTTGAAGAGGGGCCTTATGCCCTCATGACTGGCTCAATGACTCCAAGAACTCCTTCAGTCCCTGAAACTTTGTCACAGTTCACCAATGAAGATGTAGATCTGATAATCATGGATAAGAGAGCAAAACATATAATTGAAAATGCAATTGATGACTCTACATCTCAAAACTTTAAGTCATTGCAAAACTGCAAAAGAAATGTGGGATTCCTTGGAGATCTACATGGAGGTAATTGAAGAAGAAAACTCAAAGGGGAACACCAGAGAAAGGGTCATGGTTCTTGAGGATGAAAGCGAGGAGTACCAAAACAAGTTTCCTACAATTTAGAAAATCTCTGAAGACACTGCAACTTCTGATGCAAGCACATCAAAATTTGATGTCACTGTTAAAGAACCAGTACTCCTCACCAAGCAGCTCAAAAGGAAGATGCCTAAAATAAGAAGAGACAGACATATGACATCCTCCTCAAACTCCAGAAGATCTAGTCATCATGACAAGTCCAAATCTTCAAAGGAGGAAAGGTATAACTCTAAACTTAATAAATTTGATTTGGCTAACTCAGTTTGTTGTCACTACAAGAAGACAGGTCACATGATTGTTGACTGCCCCTCTAAGAAGAAAGAATCCAAGAAGACAGATGATAGAAAAAGCCCAAGGGACAAAAAGGAATCTGAGAAAGGATTCATAGCTAAGAAAATCAGAACACTTAGTGATTCTGACTCAGATTCATCAGAAGCTAAGGAGGAAGCTCTCATTGGCTTCATGGCCATAACTGAAGAAATCCAGGATGACAACACTTCTCCTGGGAAGGTACATATTAGAGCCCCTTTATCTGTCTCTGATTCAGAATCAATGACAGAGTCTATGCATGAGAGTAAGTGTGGATCTGCTTGCAATGACATACCCTCAAGATCCCTACATGAGGCTGAATCTGAGCTAGTGCAGCATAATGAATCCCTGCGGATTGCTTTAAAAAGAAGCAAGAAGCTTCTTAGAGCTCAATCTAAGGAGTTAGCATCCCTGAAATCTGTCCAATCTGAGCTCCAAGAGATAGCTGAAAAGCTGACAGCTATGAGCAAAGAAATGGACAAACTCAAGGATGTCACAAAGCTTAAAAATGCCGAGTTGGGTCAGAAGAACATGGTCATCAAGGATCTTGAGCAAATGTTATTGGCTGAGAAGAAAATTGTTGCGAGCTTCTCAATGCCCAAAACTGTCCTTCCCATTATTGATAAATTCTCTGCACCATTCAGAGGTGGTGTAGGATTTGGCAAAGAGACAGTCAAGGGCAAGGCATCTAAAACCTAACCTTCCTTCAAGGAGAAGCTGCTGACATCAAATTTCTCTGACCAGAAATCTTCACATGGTCATCTGATCAATGCCTGCTCTACTAGAAGCAGTAAACCCTCCAACACACATAGGAGAGCAAGCTTTGGGCCAAATGTTCTAAAGCACCCCTTGAAGAGACTCATATGAAGAATCCTGGTTCTCATGTCAATGGATCTAGAGTATCAACACTCAATAGTAAGGGAAAGGCAGCCCCCACCAAGCCTGTTCCCAAAGTGGTGAACCAAAAAGTGGTGAGACCTGCTCAACTACATACTCACCATTGTGAGGTTCACCCAAGGTCTGTTAGGACAGCTATCTTCACTCCTGCCCAAACATTTCCAGATGGTGAGGCATAAGAGAAGATACAAAAGGTATGCGTGCTGGTGTTGTGGAAAGATTGGTCATTTTGCCTTAGACTGCTGGTTCAATCCAACAGTGCCTAATGCAAGAAGAGTGCAGACCACTCAGAGGTGTAAAATTTCAGGTTATTCCCTTAACATGAACCTAGGACCCAAATCCAATTGGGTGCTTAAGGATAAGTAATCCTTTTTGCAGGTATGTCCAAATGCCAATCCTTTTGGTACTTGGACAATAATTGCTCGAGGCACAAGACTGGAATAAATAAGTATTCAAGAAAACTAAATCCAGAGAGAGTATACTAATAGTGATACTTGGGGATTCAAACAAACAGATGTCACTCAAATCCCAGCACACCTCCCACAAGAAGTTCAACCCTCTTTTGCATCTATTGAGGGGGAGCCTCTAAGAGAAGATACACTTGTGATGAAAAATGATCCAGCTCTTCAAAATGAGGTACATCAAGAAGATATCCTCAAAATTGCTCAGGAGGCTACCTTGAACATAGAAAATGAGGAATCTGAGAAAGATCTCAGTAGTGGACATGAAGTCACTGAAGAATTAGAAGAATCTACCAGACCCCTGCAAGAATGGAGGGGGAGTTCACTGCTTCACTCACTGTGCAGACCTCACTTCCAAGGATAGAAGATGAGCATCATGTTCAAATCATCATAGTCCCTACTCTCTCATCACCATGCTTGAGAAGTAGGCAAGTCAGAAAAAGCAAAATATATCATGTTGTCTCTGAAGAATAAGAAGCCAAATGAAGAAAATGGAGAAAGTTAGGAAGAATCCAAACCTTGAAGAATGGAGCTCTTGCTCAAATGAATATCAAATTGGTACCTCTATACAAGAGATGTGAAGGAGGAAATCTAAGTAGCACTGTCTCCAAGAATCCTTCAAGAAGTGCTGACAAACTTCTTAAGTTAGACAAATATCAGATGAGTATTTTAATGACATAGATGAATTCTCAGCGACACAAAACGAACAGTTTCGACGACAAGATCTGCTTCTCGACGATATTGGTGAAGTCTCGACGACAAAGCTGAAGTAATTCTAACGACATAGCTGAAGTAATTTCGACGATACTATCGATGACAAAATACACATCATCGAAATACGACGCAGATACTAAATGCAATATTGAATCCTTAATCAGAGCCGTCTGATGAATTTTTAATCTATTAATCAGGATAAAAAGGTACGCGCCTCTTCATCTACTTCTAATATAAATAGAGTGAATGCTTATGTTAAAAATTACGCTTTCATTTGCCCTAAGTCATTACCGCGACAAACTTTCGTTCCGTATCCGACAATCATTCGTTCTCGACGCTCTGCCTCAATGGCTCCAAAGAAGGAAGAATCTTCAGTCGTCTCCGGCTGTGAGCTTCTGCGAGGAGGATTCAGCTCCTGTTCGGAAGAAATTAGGTCAGTAATTGCATTGGTAGAATCGGCAGGGCTGGAGTATCTCCTCTGCGAACCCTGTGCTCTCATGTACCTTAATCAGAGCCGTCTGATGAATTTTTAATCTATTAACCAGGACAAAAAGGTACGCGCCTCTTCATCTACTTCTAATATAAATAGAGTGAATGCTTAGGTTAAAAATTACGCTTTCATTTGCCCTAAGTCATTACCGCGACAAACTTTCGTTCCGTCTCCGACAATCATTCGTTCTCGACGCTCTGCCTCAATGGCTCCAAAGAAGGAAGAATCTTCAGTCGTCTCCGGCTGTGAGCTTCTGCGAGGAGGATTCTGCTCCTGTTCGGAAGAAATTAGGTCAGTAATTGCATTGGTAGAATCGGCAGGGCTGGAGTATCTCCTCTGCGAACCATGTGCTCTCATGAACCGGCTCCAGGAATTCTTTGATCGAGCGAGAATAAAGCATTCAGAGGCCATTCTAAAGTCTACTGTGGCCGGGAAGAAGATCAAAATGTCTGCCAAGAGCTTAGGAAAAGCTTTAGGGATTCCGAGACTGGAGAAAGAAGTGGAAGAAGAAGATCTGAATGCTGAAGATCTATCTATTGGATATGCCTGGTGTGGGCATAGTGGCAAGACTTACGGGTCTATTAAAAAGGCGGAATTCAACCAGAAGGGAAAGCTCCTTGCAGACATTGTAGGGAAAGTACTGCTGTGCAAGTCTGGTTCCCATGACAGGATTTCAAATGAAATGTTTGAAACAATGTGTATGATCATTGTTTCAAAGAAGACAGATTGGAGAAAATTCCTATTCCAGAATCAAGAACACTCTGAAGACCCCATCATTTGGAAGAATCTTATCTATCTTCCTCTTGAATACCCTTGGGGATGCAGTGAAGAAAAATATGGGAGCACCTCTGCACTATTCAAAGAGGTTAGATTTAAAAATGCTGGACAGATGGGAGAGAGTCATCTCAAAAACTCCTACGGATGCCCAAACTTCTACAAAGGGAAAAAGAAAGAAAGTTGTGATAGCTAATCACTCAGAGGAGGTAGGGTCCTCTAGCAGTTCTGAGGAAGAAGGAGTCCCATCTCTACCAAACCCTGCTTTGACAGAGGGGGAGGTAGATCCAAATCAGATGATCCTAGTGGATATGTGTGAACCTGCTAACACAGAGGTTTTTGAGGAAGGTGGAAGGCCCATTTTGGGCAGTGATCCAGTTGAGGGGAAGTTCCTAGTTGTAAGCTCAACCCAAGACACCGAGGGAGTTGAGGGGGAGACCCATCTGGGGTGCTCTACCATGGAGAATTAAGCTGAAGGACCTGCAACTGAGAAATCAGTCCAAGAGAAGGTTGCTTTAGAAAAGGAAACTGAAGAAAATGTGCCAGAGAAGGATGAAAGTTCTGATCCCTAGACTGGGCTTGACCTAGTTCTGAAAAAGGCAAACAAGTGCTGGTGGAAGAAGATGAGCAGATGCAGGTAAACTCTCCTGATTTTCTGGCTCAAGATAGTGTTCCTGAAGACTCCCCAGAAGAAAATCCAGCTCCTAAGGTGAATGTAGCAGGACCATCTACTGATCACTCATGCTCCTTGTTTCATATGATATCAGCCTTGCTGAATGTTCAAAGGGAGAAAATAGAAAGGTTCATTCTACAGACTGTAGATGACCTAAGGCAAGAAATGAATGCTGAGTTGCAAACTGTGAAAATGATATTCATCACCTCAACACTCAGCAAACTCACTTCTTTCAATTGGCAGCTCCAGCCATGGAACATGTGGGTGAGGAAATCAACAAAGTAGGACATCAGTCTCATGAGCTCATTCAAAACCAAGGCACTTTGACAAGGAATACTGAGCAAGCTCTTCGACAAATAACATGGTTTATGAATCAAGACAGAGATCAAATTCTAGAGAAATTAAATGAAAATACTCAGAACTTAGATGAATACTTGCTAGAAGTAAGAAATAGCCTGTATGAGCTGAACAACACTACACGAAACAATAAATTTGGTGCAAGTAACTCTTGATGATCATATAGCTGAAGAAGTCCTAAAGGGGGAGAAGACAATGATAAATGCTGGCTCAAATCAGGCCATGTGGGTTGTCAATCAAGTCAAGCAAGCCTTACAAAAGCCTCCCTCGGCATTTGAATTAGCAGAACCATCTGAGAGCACTGCATCAGAGATTTATGGAATAGAAGTTGGAGACTCTGCCAGCTAAAGAAAAAGAAAAAAGGTTCAGAGCAAGAGGTACAGGCAGAAGAGGCTTAGGGAAATTGAGCAGGATCCACAGTCATACAAGTGGAGTCCTAACTCTAGGACTCTAATCTCAGAAGCCTGGATGGAATATGGATACCCTCAGGATGGGTCAGAAAGAGTATATTATTCTGCTGATTGGAATCTGCACTCAATTCAAATGGAGAAAAGGAGAAATCATAAACTGGCATTTTCTCATGGTCCTCCTTCTCCAAAAAAAAACCAAAACCAATCAGCTTTTATGAAAGGCAGAAGAGAAAAGGAAAATGAAGCAGCAGTAGGATCTGAAGACCACATGATGTTTTGTCTAAATATGACATGGGCAAATGACTGAAATATTTTTGTTCTAAAAATATTCTCTATTTATATCATGTTGATAGATGAATCATATTATACTTTCTGAATGTCTTCAAATTATGATTGTATTTATCTTTGACATTTATCATTGAAATGAGTTATGACTTCTTCAAATATGGGGAGATTGTTGGGAACTGTGTCCATCAATGTTCCTGATTTGAAGAAGTGCTCAGATTAATGATAAATGCACTATGTATTTGATGATATATTTTATTCATGACTGCAGAAGATAAACCATTTGTCAAGTAATTTCCTAAGTCCAAAATCATAAAGAACTGGATATATCGTTGAGATGATATACATATTGTCGAAATGCATCAAAGATACATTACTAGTATCTAGACGATAATAGTAATGAGAATTAACTAAATAAAATATCGTCTCAAGACTCAGCAGAAGAATCGTTGAAAAAGAAAACATATCGTCTATACATTTTCGACGATATTGTCTTGAAGAAAGCTTATCATTGATAAAGCTAAGTTCAGATGACTCGGCGACATCGTCTTAAAGAAGATATATAGTCTGGACGGCTGAAGAAAACTTATCGTGGATAAAGCTAAGATGTCTCGACAATATCGTCTTGAAGATCAAGACGATATCGTCTTGAAGAGTAGATATAGCCTTGAAGATTAATGACTTGACTCATTAAGTCATGAAGAAAAATTCATGAAGACAAACATCAGTGTGAAGACCTTATATCGTCTTGAAGATCAAGACGATATCGTTCCGAAGATAGGTCTACGTCATATCTCGACGATATCGTCAAGAAGCAGTAATATCGTTGAGATATCATGTAAAGTCTTGAAGAAGGATGCATGTCGACGATACTGTCTTGAAGAAGACATATCACCTTGATGATTCAAGATATATTGTATCTAAGGAAACATCTCGACGATATCTCCTTGAAGAAGTAATATCGTTGAGATATCAAATAAAGTATTGAAGAAGGAAGTATGCCGACGTTATCGTTGTAAAAAATATATGTCGTTTACATCGATCAAGACGATATCGTCTTGAAGGAATAATGTCATCTTGACAGTTACAGAGCAGCATTTAATGCGCATACATTCTTGGAAATTTATATTTAGGGAATGTGCATGCCGTCTATCTTGCGCACAAATCAAGGAGCAATAAATGATATATTCTCTACAGAATATAGCCATTGCACCGTATTTAATGAAGAAATTTATTATTTCTATATTCTGCAAGTTCCAAGAACGGCCAGTAATTATGATGAAATATTGCCAATTCTGCAAGACATTTTCAAACGGGAAAATTTATTATGGAATAATCAACAAGGGGTTTTATGCAGAATTGCAGAGCAATATAAAATGAGATATTTTTATCTACAGAGAGACGCTTGCTCAGTATTCACAAAAGTTTTATTTTTTCTACATACTTCCTGAAGAGAAAGAAAAGAATCAACCAAAAGAAGAAGACATCACTGTTGTTGTGCTGTGAAGGTCTACAGAAGATTCTAAAGAAAAGATCATTGATTCACAAGATCTCTTGGTTTATTGTTACAAGAAGAAGAACAAGATCTGTGATTGAAAGCTTTCATCCTGAAGTCTTCTCTTCTACAACATCTCTGTATTACTTTGTAGAGTTCTTTATGAGCCTGAGCTGGTAGGATCTAGTGATAGATCTGAGTTGGTAGGATTCTTAGTGAGCCTGAGTTTGGTAGGATCTTGTTGAAGATCTGAGTCATTGTAGGACTTGTAAAGTTTGAGAAAATTTGTTGTAAGCTTTGTATAACCTGAGTGTAGGCTTTTCTGTGTGAAGGGCTGAGGTATGATCCTTTGTGATCTGAGTTGTAAGATCTACTGTATATTGAAATGATCTGAGATTTGGAGAAGTTGCCTAGTCTAGCACACTGCTAGATAGGTGGGAGGGACAGTGGTCTACTTCTAGACACATTGTCTTGAAGGGAACCACTATAAATCTTGTGTGCTTTCTGTGATGCTTTTATGATGTGATAGATAAACTTTAAAGTAGCAAAGAACATTGAAAACACTTAATCACCCCCCTCTAGGTGTAGATTATTGTCAACCCATATCTTTCACAAAGTGATAGAATTATTATTTACAGACAAATTTGTTATTCACAAATCAGTAATTTTTTTAAAAAGGAAATAGTCTAAACCTAACAAGTTAAAGAAACTTTACCTAACCAAAATATTTGCAAAAAACATACAATAGGCGAGGCTAGTAAACGAATCTATAGAGACGTGCACATTGCTCTACTAATTATATTCTTGCAACCAAATTGAAGAGTAAGGTAACATTGTTTCAGCTTGTTCTAGTGTTAATGAACTCAGCGTTGCACTAGCGAAAAGCTCTGTAAGTTCCATGTTCTCTTCTCATCGTTGCCTGCTTTTTTCATTTCCTAGGGATCTACGAAGCACGGATACTTAAAAATGCTTCGCGTATCGGCTCGAATGTGTATCGGATATGGGAAACGCCCGGAAACGCGTTTCTGAAACATAGGAAACGCAATATTTAAATTAAATAAAAAAATTAATTGAGAAACACGTATCCCACTTGCGGGATATGCGTTTCCCGCAATTTTATTCACGGCGTCAGGCGCGCAGTCACGCCTCATATTAAATGGTGGCTAACTCTTAGAAATAATTTTTTCTCCTTACATAATCATTTTATTAATTTAATGTCAAAGAAGATCTTGTTTATGTGAAGAGTTTGATGATCATCATTACATATTATGATATTAGTTCTCAATGTGTACTTGTAGGCCCAATCTTGACTCTTGAGTAATCTGTATTGATAATAAATAAATCAAACTAAAATGTGTGTACTTGTAGGCACTATAAATAATATTTGTGCTTTTGGATACCTCAAGGAAAAGATTGCATGAGTTATTCTTCATATTTTCTCTTCCTGTGATATCCAATACCTTCTCCTAGCCTAATCTTTCCCATTGCGCCTAAACAACATTATTGTGCGCCAATTATTCTTTATTGAATGTAGTAACTGGGATGGTACCTTAGTTTGTTAATTGTGTTTTTTTATATTAATTAATACTTATATTAAAATAATTAAAAAAATTATAAACGTTTTCGGTATCTGTACTTTTTTAAAAATCACGTTTCCCGTATCCGTTTCGTATCGTATCTCGTATCCCGTTTTCGTCCCCATGCTACATAGCTGGTGATTATTATGTTGATTAGTATTTAACCAACAAAAGTAAGAACAAATTTGACAAATCAGTAAAATCATCTTAAATTAAACTAGTTGTTGACCTTAACATCAGCTTAAACATTTTCGTCTTTGCTTCCTTTGATTGAATAGAGGTAGCACACTTTATTATCAGTGATTTCCATATGTACAGATAATAGTTCAAGTGGTAGAGCTAATCTTTCACCATGTATGTCTCTTCATACCTTTTTATTGAGAATCCATGATACTCCAGAAGACTATACACATCCTCCCCCTAGTAAGAGGGGAAAAATGGAAAGGGTCAAGTAGAGGAGTGCTTATTAATTCTTTATATTTAATAAGGTATACCACTTAATTGTATGATGACAATTGTAAGTCAATTGTATGATCCTGAGAAAAAATAATAATTAATCAAGTATAAGTAGAACTACCACATACATGTAGTGATCCTGATAAAGAATAGTATGATAAGGTCTCAATGAGCTGGACAAAGTAAACTTAACTTACAGAAGGTGTCTTTGAATTTATTGGGAAATGACAAAGTGTTTGATCTATAAAACCGTTTTGGTCTCGATGACCACCAACAGATTGCCGCCCCACTTCAACAATCATCTAAATAATATTTGCATCACAACTCAATTAGAAAATTCAAAATCAGAAAGACAATATACAACAAAATTCCCAACCTTAAAATAATGTAACCTCAAAACTAGTGGTAATCCAAAACTATATTTGCTTCTAATGAATGTATGGTTAAAACATATTTTCAATTAGAGTTGCATGGAATTATTTGACTAAAATGAGAAGGCGGTAAAAATACATAATTAAAGAGCATAACACACCTCAAAGATAGGTATCATCCCAAAGCAAAATTTTCTTCTCTTTCGTTGTCATATGGAGAAGCTATGAAATACCACAATAATTCAAATCGTGAGCATATTAATTGGCAAAATTAAAACCACATAGAACTAGTTTAGTCACATACCTCAAAACTAGTAGTCATCCAAATTTACTATATCACTTTGTCTGTTCTCTTAGGTTAAAGAGTTATCCAATCTTGTAATGTATGTATCTTCCCATGAATTTGTAATCGGATCATAAAATCTTCTCCACGGTGAGACAATACGTGGCAATGGACACCCGTCATGCAGTGAAAAATGTAAAAAATAATTACCATCTACAAAGCCCATGCATACTAGATATGGACTAGCCTACGATCCAGAATTTAAGGCCAATTCTCTATCAGTAATGAAGACAACATGCAAATTAAGAATTGTATTAAAACATCTAAGATCCCAAATATAGCTTCTTTCATGCTCATCTGACTAAATGTGAATGCAGAAAAAAGTTATTGATTTGTCAATGTAACCCCAATGATTGACAATAGAGGCAAACGATACCTATTAGTTTATAGGTACAATATAGTTGAAAGACAAATGAGAACATAAAACTTTGTTTGATAGATGTACGATGTGCGAAGAATAAACCCTTTAACTGTTTGGGGTCCCTTTAATGATGTTGAAGCTTACATATCCTGTATCTGTAATACAATTGTATAAAAATTGCATTTGACTTATACCCGCCAACTCTTTCTTTTATAACACTACCCTTTGGTTATAAATAGTTCTCATTGTAATGGTATTTTCTATATCCGCTTTTTTTAGTGCAGATAAATTTTTTTCTGGGCTTAACTCCCGATGAGTGCATAACTTCGACCAATTTATCTTCGTTTTCATTCAACCTCTCGACATAGGGATGTGCCTTTAAGTGAACAACATTATGGTTATGAGTGTCACATAACACGTGTACTCTTCATTCATCAACATTAACATCTTTCTATCCCTTAATAGAAGGACACCCACATTTTTGTGTGGTTGTTTTTCTCATATTTTGTTTAACCCAACCTTTTTTATTCTGACTCTCATAGACATAACCTGCTCTGTAGCACCCAAGTATAACGCGAGGTCGTTTTCTACCAATTAGTTTATCAGAGCTCTGTATCGTGAAAACAAAGCTAAGAGACCTACCAACATTATGTGCTCATGCAATTAGCTCATCCCTTGACGCAAATACTATATTTGTATGAAAACATTGTCATATCTAAGAGCAAAAAATACAAGAACATTTAAGAAAGGAAATTACCATTTAAGAACTAAACATACAAGAAAAGGTTGGGTCATTACCATTTGCGTACAAAGAAGATGGAATATTAACAAGAACATTGTCTTCATTGTTGATGTTGGCCTCTTCATCCATTATTTCGTCTACACCTGAAACGAATTTGCATTACATTATGATGAAGCTGAAAAGTAATAATGCATGTTAATGAAGCAAAAAAACCTCCATTAAAAATAACATATGTGATTGGGCCTCAGGAGTCTTTAGTATAATCAATTATGTGCATCCCTCCCTGATTTTATCACATGTCCACTAAACACTAAAATTTAGATAGACTGGACAATTCAACTGCAGTTATGTTAAATCTCTCTTTCTCATCCTGATGGCAATGACTCGTGCAATTGGGTCGCAGGAATTATAAGTGAAAGATACAATTTCATTTACTTTGTTCATATGCCAAAAGTACACAACAAATTTGACTTCATTCATTTGGAACTAATCCAGCTGAATTGGGTTCCTATATAGATGGGCACTAGGATAATGACTTTGAGGAACCACATTGTATGCACTCCTTGCGTATGCAACAGGAAGCCTCCAGGTTCATTGAGAGATGTGTTAATGGTGTACCTCAAAGTCGACCAAGTCAAGAAGCGTTCTCTACACACCTTTATCAATGTTAAGCCGACAGTGAGAGAGCATATCCTAAACAGACAAAAGGGGAAGAATTTTTTTACCAAGAGGTAGCGATTAGCCTCTGCTTAGACGGTCGTCAGAGACGAGGGCTGAAGTCGTGCTCCGTTTAGATGTACGTCGCCAGATCAGAGGAGGCATCGTTTGGTTTGGCTGAGCGGTTGCGTCGGGATCAGTTGATGGCTCAGTCTAGGAAGAGGGTGCCTCCAACGTAGTTGGGGATGCTAGGGTGACGTCGCCAACGAGTGGGAGCGGCCAATCGAGGAAGATGGAGGGTAACTGGTGACGAACTCGCAATCGGTTGCGTCTAACGAGGGGGTAGGGCACATGAGCGTGAGGTTTGCAAATAGACACCACCGAATTGGCAAAGGATATTAAAAGTGTTTAATCTGGTATAATACTGGTCTGCGAATAAATATAAGCGGTCTGCGAATAGATATAAGCGGTCTGCGAATAAAAACCGCCTAATTATTTCATTTTATTAATTCAAAACCACGTTAGTCATAAAATGGGAATATTGTTTACGCCCCCTTCGACGACCGGAATTGAAATTTAGCATTGGAATTGGGTGAGGCGGAATTCAATTCAAGTGTTCATCGGCTTGGAATTAGCGCGGATTTGGAATTGGGGCCATTTCGACGATGTTGAAATAAGGCATGGTCCAATTCTTTGGGTAAACCGTGATTTTCTCTGGTTTTTAGCGGAGCGAAACCCTATCCCGAGGCACGATGCAATTTCTTATTCATCGCCGCTACAAGTAATCTCCTTGCTTCCTTCTTCTTCGTTCGCATCCAGCCCACCTTCCCCTTCCTCATCTTCTTCCTCTTGTTTCTTTTTCTTCTTCTTTGTTTTTCATGTTCCTCGTCTTCTTCGTAGATTTGCTACAGGTAATCTTTATTTTTCATTCGAGCTTTGAGATATTAATTCTAATCATGGCCCGTTGGTTGAGCTGCCAAGCTCGGTTTCAGTAAAAAAAAGGAGTTTGAGGGTATCAAAGTGTTTGGGAAAAAATACAAACTCTGTTTTTTCATAAACGGCGCCTTAGGTCAAAATTCAAACGTAAGGGGAAGCTCCAGTTCGAACGTTCAGAACGACGTGTCTAGCTCTTGTTAAGGTATATTTAATAATCGGGTTAGCGGATATTTAGCAGTTGGTTAGGATCCAATAGGAATCCACGTACCCGCCGGGGACTTAGGGTTTGCCTATAAATACCCTGCTAGGGGCAACGAGTAGAGTGTTCCAAAATAGACACTCACGCGGATGCTTCGAGCTCCATTCTAACATTCTCGAAGTCTCACTCGTTCTCCGTGCGTTTTCTCCCCATAACCAAATCTCCCGAGCGTTCTCCTCTCTCCCGAGCGGTTCCCACTCCCGTAAATGTATCTTCCGCCGCCTCTCCCTCTCGCACCTCGACTGTTCCCGTCGATCGAAGGAAGAAGGCCGCCGGTTCTCGACGTTCTCGTCGTCGCCCGATCGTGAAGCGAAGGCCCTCGGTTTTTCCGTCGTTGCAAAGGAGGAAGAAGCCCGCATCCCATCGCTGTAAAGGAGGAAGAGCAGCCGATCCTGTGTGCGTAGGTCTTCAATCGCTGCAAAGGAGGTAGAGCCCCATCGCTGCGAAGGAGGAAGGATTTCGTGCGCTCTCCTCATCGCCGCTCTCTTCATCGTCGCTCCTTTGCATCGCTGCCGATCGAAGCCCTAGCACGCGCCTGTAACCGCCGCCGTCGAAGGAGTTTCCTGCCGGATCTGCCAGACTCCAGTGTACTGTTCCAGTGCGACTTTTGCTGCAGATCCCGCCGCTGCCGTCGTTCCGACGCTGTCGTCGCTGCTAAGAAGGAAGAGCAGGTCGCTCCGTGTGCGAAGGAGCCCGCCTCAACCGCTGCCCCAGTGCCGTCGCTGTTACTGTTGCAGTTTTTCCGCCATCAGATTTCCGACAGCGATAACGGATTTCCGACATCGATATCGGAATTCCGACAGTGTACTGTCCTCTTGGTGATCCAGATTTGGCTTGGTTGTTCACTGCCATCATTGTTTGTGTGGATTAGTCTTCGACGACCTTGTTCAGCCGGAGAAGAGGAGCACAACTTTTTTCTGGATTGGATCCGAAGATTCCTCGCCTCCACGCGTTTCAGGTGCTCTCTTTCTAGTTTTCTGCTCGTAATTCATTTGCTAGTGGAATTCAAGTATTTGGCAAGAGACACACAATGTCGAAAGGGACTACTCCCGTTCCGATGATCAAGTTGGAGAAATTCTCCAACTCCGAGTTCTGTGTTTGGAAGAGGAACACGCCGTTCAGCATGAAGTATCTGAACGTGTTCTATACCGTTCATTCTGTATGAGTTGACGTTCTTGGGACAGATGACGATGCCCAGTGGATTGAAGATGAAGATTTCTGCCGCGACTACCTGTTGAACTGCCTCTCCAACAGGCTTGCTGAGACATACAGTAAACTGAAGATGGCCAAAGAAATCTGGGATGCTCTGAAGGAGCAGTTCAAGGAAGAGGAAAATATGTCCAAGACGCACCTCGTGGATAAGTTTATGGCTTTCACCTTCACTGAGGAAAGGGAAATCCTTCCACAGGTCCCCGATTTTGAGAATCCGGTGGACAAGCTGAACAGTGAGAACATCCCACTGCCAGATGGATTTATTGCAGGAGCTATCATTTTCAAGCTCCCGTCGGCGTGGTACTTCTTTAAAACGGAGATGTATCGGAAGAAAACGCAGGTCAGTCTTAAATACCTCAAGCACTTCATCTGCATTGAGGATGAGAACCGGACTAGACACGCTAGAGAGACCATTAGCAAGCAGTCCTCTGCTGCCAACATGGCCACGCATCCTAAGCGGAAGTTTAAGCCCGGTAAGACTAGACCGTTACCCAGTGCACCCGCAGTTGTGGACACGAGCAAGAAGGCGAAGAAATTCAAAGGCAAGTGCTATAATTGTAACAAGTGGGGTCACTGCGCTTCCGAGTGTAAGCAAATAAAGAGAGGTGACTCTAGCACACCAAAGCCTGATAACCGGGCCAATATGGTTCATCACAATGCGCCTACCGACTTTGTTGACATGGTCGGTAACGGACAGGCCAGTACCGAGTGGTGGCTAGACTCAGGTGCTACATGTCACGTCTGCAACAACACTGCGCTTCTGGAGGATATCGGTACAGTCCGAGAGACTGTTACTGTTGCTGATGGAGGAGTAACTGACGTGCTGAAGGTCGGCAATGTACCTTGACGCTCTCCTCAGGTAAAACTCTTACTTTGAAAAATGTTAAATTTATACCATCATTAGCTGCTAATTTAATTTCAATTAGTTTGTTATGCGATGCAGGTATGTCATTTAACATTAGTGGTGGTCGAGTAACGCTAATGGTTCACTCGCACTACTTTCGTTGTGCGTATGTCGTCAACGGAATGTATAGGTTGAGTCTAACAAACGAAGTAGTAAATCATGTTAGTTCTAATTTGATCGATCCTAAGAATTTACAAGCAAGACTAGGACACGTCAATTATAGAAAACTACTTTTGCTAGCTAGAAGTCACAACATCCCCTTAGACAAAAAAACCAGATTTGACAAATGTAAAATCTGCGCTCAAACTAAGATAACTAGAACACCTTTTAGTCAGGTTTCTAGGAGCACACACTTGCTAGAGTTAATACACTCCGACATATGTGACTACAAAAGTTTTGTCACATGTGGAGGTCGGAAGTATCTGATAACCTTTATCGACGACTACTTCAGATTCAGTCACATTTATCTACTTAAAACCAAAGATGAAGCTTTTGAAAAATTTCGTATATTCAAAACTAAGGTTGAGAATCAACTTGGCATGAAACTAAAAAGGCTAAGGAGTGATAGAGGAGGAGTATACGTCTCCGGGGAGTTCAGAGATTTCCTTGCCAACAATGACATCATCCTGAAACGACTGCCCCTTATTCCCCCCAATCCAATGATATCGCTGAACGAAAAATAGAACTTTAACAGAGATGTTGAATTCTATGTTGTTAACTGCAGGCATGCCTGCGGCCTACTGGGGTGAAGCTGCCCTCACGTCAAATCACATTCTTAATAAAGTTCCTCATGCCAAGTTGACTAAAACACCCTATGAGCTTTGGTTTAAGATACCTCCTAGATTTGATAATCTTAAGACCTGGGGCTGTATCGCTTATGTTAGGATACCTGACCTTAGAAGAGCTAAGATTGGACCTAGGACAAATACATGTGTCTATCTAGGATGTGCAGAGGATAGTGCTGCAGACAGATTTCTAGATCTCTCAACGAACTCTGTAATAGAATTTAGAGACGCTGTCTTCTTTGAGGATAAGTTCCTTAAGGATAAGAACCAGACGCTTCCAGGTCTGTCAGCCACTAGTTTTGAGCCTCCAGCTGAGCCAAGACAATATAACTCTGACACTGAGCCTGCAGACATGAGTGGTTTAGATACCAAAAGACTATCTAGTAGAGAGAAAATGCCTAAAAGCTTCGGTACATACTTTGTGACATACCAAGTTGAAGCTGATTCATCCACCTATAAGGAAGCGATGCGATCTCGATGCTCTCTATTATGGAAAGAAGCCATAGATGAAGAGTTAAACTCTCTCATGCAGAACAATACATGGACTTTGGTTGACTTGCCCAAAGGAGCTCAGACCATTGGAAACAAATGGGTTCTAAAGAAGAAGCTTAATCCTGATGGGAGTATTGCCAAATATAAAACACGTCTAGTTGCAAAAGGCTTCACTCAAGTGAGTGGAATAGACTACTTTGATATATACTCACCTGTTTGTCACTATGCGACAATTAGGATACTTCTCGCGATAGCAACTATTGAACATTTTACAGTTCATCAGATGGATGTCAAGACTGCATTTCTTAATTGAGATCTGACCGAAGAGATCTACATGCACCAACCTGAAGGGTTTGTCATAGAAGGTCTCGAGAATAAGGTCTGTAAGTTGATTAAGTCACTCTACAGATTGAAGCAAGCACCCAAATTGTGGCACGAAAAATTTCACACTTGTGTTAAAGCCATGAGTTTTAAATCCAGCTTTTCAGATAAATGTCGGTACATTCGAACAAGTTCAAATTAAGTTGTAATTATATGCCTGTATGTTGATGACATGCTAATTCTAGGCACTGATCATTCTGAGGTGAAAGACGTGAAAGCTGCCTTGACGACACAATTTAGCATGACTGACTTAGGTGTGGTGAAAACCATACTAAGAATGGAAGTGAACTTCACTGACAAGGGTATTACCCTCAGTTAGAGTTACTACATTCAAAATCTACTTGAGAAGTGGGGTTACGTTAATTGCAAAGGTAGTGAGACTCCATACGATTATAACAATAGACTGAAACCGAATGAAGGTTCATCTATTAAACAGCTGGATTACTCCATACTCATAGGTAGTCTCATGTATGCTACAACCTGCACTAGACCTGACATAGCCTTTACGGTCGGCATGTTAAGTAGATTTACGAGTAACCCTGGGAAGGACCACTAGAATGCCTTAGAAAGGCTAATACAATACTTAAAGTACACTGATAAGTATGCTTTATGTTATAGTGGACATCCTCCTGTGCTTGAGGGGTATTCTGACGCCTCATGGTGCTCAGAAATTGCTGACAGTAGATCCACTAGTGGTTTTGTATTTACCCTAGGAGGAGCAGCAGTAGCTTGGAAGCTAAAAAGGCAGTCGTGCATTGCACTTTCCTCTATGGAATCAGAACTTTATGCTCTCGCTATAGCAGGAGAAGAAGCGGAGTGGATAAGAGATCTGATCATTGACATTCCAATGACGAGTCTGAAAATGCACTCTATTTCGCTATATTGTGACAATCAGGCCACAAAGACCATTGCAACAAATACGTTGTTCAATGGAAAGCGAAGACAACTAAGGATGAAACAGGCCTGGTTGACCCATCTCACCAGTCAGGGGATAATCTCCCTATTGGACGTGAGATCGAAAAATAATGTAGCAGATGTCCTTACCAAGGGCTTATGTAAGGTTCTAACACATAAAGCATCGGGGGAGATGGGATTAAAGTTCATTTAGTACCCTGCTTATGTTTTAAATCTTAGAACCGTAGTCTACTTACATTCGAGCATCTAGAGTGAGCACACAGAAGTATTTCAGATGCTACCCGATGAAAGCCAGAGATGAATAGTTGCCAGTCATTCCAAACTTGATGACTTACGCAAATTTTTTTAATTCAAAGGCTGATTTGGGTATCATTCCAAAAAGAAATACTGAAGTTACTGATATGAGTCCTGATATTATGATCGTTACTTATATCATTCCAAACTTGATGATATATTGGTCACAGCTTGTTGTATCATTCCAAACTGATGATATATCACAATTGTGAAACGTTTAGTAATAATCTTAATAATCGAAGGAACATGGTTTGATTCTATGAAATCAATTGTCTAATTTTGTGTAAATTGGATAGAGATGCTGATATGTGATTATTTCTTCCTGGTTAGAGTATTACGTGTTGGAACAACCTTATTTCTGATTTGGGCTAGGATCACTATATGTTGACTAAGGATAAAGTTGACCCCAATGTATAGTTTATGGGTCAAGAGTTTAGGATGTTAGAACTAGAGATTTCATTCAGATTCTGCGTTCGACGAACTCCACACTGCGTTCGACGAACGGCTATCTGCGTTCGACGAACGGCAAGCTCTCTGCGTTCGACGAACAAACTTGTTCTCAGTGGTCGAGGAACCCGTCTCAGCGGTCGAAGAATTTGTCTAAGTTCATCGCTCGACTAATTATATCTTGCTCAAGCTCAGCGGTCGACGAACGTATCCAGGCTCAGCGGTCGATGAATACTTCCGTTCGACGAACTCCAGTCTGCGTTCGACGAACACCTTCAGATCAACAAAATTAATTATCTAGCAAGATTCAATTGAGGTCAACGAAGTAAATGTTGTGTTCGACGAAAATCTTGAGGTCGACGAATCTGCGTTCGACGAATTCTGTTCAGATCGAAGAATTATTATTTAAGTTCAGATTTATTTCAGAAGATTATATTTATTCATTCTCTGAACTCAGATCGACGACAACAACAGGTCTTTCCATCAGATCAAGTAAGGATAATATATTTCATTTATTATTCCAAGTTTATAGCGGTTGACATTTCCTCGGAAAAGGACATATTCATGGAAAAGGAAAGAATTAAACGGCGCAGCTGTTTTATGTTTTCAAAATAGCTCTTCAGCGTTTTATATTCCTTAATATAAGGAATCTGCAATTAATGTCTGTCAGAGATTTTCAAAAGAAAAGGAAAGAAGATATAGCAGATTAAAAATATACAGCTCACACGACAGATCATCACAGAATATTTTGCTGTACAGAAAACGACAGAAAAAGAGAGAGAAATATTCAGGAAGAAAAAGAAATTAAAATCAGTCTTCTTCCTCCTCAAGAATTTTTCAGAGAACAGAACTTCATCTTCTTCCTCTTCAGCAGCACACATTTTTCGGAGAACAACTACACTTTCTCTCAGATTTCCTGCTGCAAGAATCAGATCAAGAAAGGAGAAAAACTTCAGGAAGAAAAAGAAGAACAGGAATACAAATCATCTTCTTCTTCCTCAACAGCAGCAACTTCATTCAACTGAGAACAACATCAACATTATTCTCGCAGTCATTAGCTGCAAGTGTAGATCTTTCAAAAGAGCAACAAAAAAATCTGAAGAACTCTTTCTTCCAGATTTATCTGCTACAGGAAGATCATTTCTTCAAAGAGAAAGCTCCAGCCATTCAACTGTCAAACATCTTCAATCAGACAGAGGAGCCTTTCTACAACATCAAATCCACTAGAGTCTTCTCTATACATCTTGACAGAGAAGAACATCTAAACCCCTCTCTATCCCATTATGTACAGGGTTAAAACTCCCTTCAAAAGTTTACCCCATTGGTGGCAAGACACCTGATCAAAAAATCTAGTTGGTTTTTGGGCACCTTATCAAAAGCTCATTGGTGTGAGGGCACCTGATCAAAAATCCTAGTGGATTCCTACCAAGGGTGGTAGAAGAGTAGACGTACCCAAGTTTAGTGGGGAACTACTATAACTCCTTGTGTCTTCTGTGTTAGTTTTACTTTTCTGTGATTGTGTTGTGTGATGTTTTCATTATTCATTTTATTTCAGTTTTTATTTATCACTCACTCTATACACATATACTTATATCAGTATTTTAAATTCCGCTATAAAACTAAGGGAAAAGCTTTAAACTCTATTCAACCCCCCCTCTAGAGTTAATTTAAGATCTAACCTCCACTTTCAATTGGTATCAGAGGGCTGTTGATTCTTTATAGACTAACACCTGAATCACAAAGATCAATTAGATCTTAAATTCCTTTATAGTTTTTATTTCATTTATTTCTGTTAAAAACTCATGGCACAAAACAAAGAGTATTCTAGCACAAGACCTCCTATGTGCAATCTCAGTAAGTTTGCACTGTGGAAAGCAAGGATTAGGTTATATATGAACTCAATTGATGAAGAAATTTTTAATGAGATTTTGACAGGGCCTCCAACACCTACAACAGCAGCAAGCACTGGAACCACTACTAACAACAGTGCTGTTCCACCTCCTGAATGGACTGAAACCCAGATAAAGCAAAGGAGTGCTGATGCAAAAGCAATGAATATTCTGGCTCAAACAATGTCTGATGACATTTTTCAAAGAGTGGTGGAATGCACCTCAGCAAGAGAAATATGGATTTCTCTCAACAACATAGTTGAGGGATCTGCTGATGAAAGAAAAGACAGGAGATCACATCTTATTTCTCAGTATGAGAATTTCAAGAAAGGAGAAAATGAAACAGTAGCTGATATGTACAATAGGCTCAGCCTCATAATAAATGAGCTGAAGACCTTGGATAAAGTAATCTCTATCACTGAGATCAATGATAAGATTCTTATGTGCTTCCCCAGCACATGGGATTCTAGAATCTGGCCTATCAAGGAAGCCAGAAGCCTCAATGAGATTACCACTGAAACTTTGTTGGGCAAGCTCAAATCCTATGAGCAGCTCATCAAATCCAGGGAAGCTGAATCATCCACTTCATCTCCAACAACAAAGAGAGAAAAGAGCATAGCTTTCAAAGCAGCTGATGAAGAAGAAAAATCTCCAAGGGATGAGGAGTTCATGAGCCTACTTGCCCAAATATTCTACAAGATGGCATGAAAAGACTTCAGGAAAAAGTCATCCAGGAGCCATGAAAAGCCAAGGTATGACAAGTCAAATTCTAAAGAAATCATTTGTTATGGTTGCAGGAAACCTGGACATATTCTGCCAGATTGTCCAGAAATTCAGAAGAAGGAGAAGAGAAAAGAAAAAGAAGAAAGAAGACACTCCAGTAAGTCTTCCTCCCACAAGCACAAAAAGAAGGGAAGAGGATTTGTAGCAGAAACCTGGAGTGAAACTGAATCAGAACAGTCATCCAGTTCTTCAGATGATGAAGAAGAAACAAAAGAAAATGATCAATGTTTGATGGCCATTTATGACTCAGGCAGTGAGTTAGGAAATGCATCATCATCTAGTGATGATGAAGATAATGAAGAAGAGAAGAACTTCTGCATGATGACAATCAATGCCTCAGCCAACAATTCTGATGAAGAAGAATCAGAAGCAGAAATTGATGCAGATCAGGTAATATCTAACTTTGATTTTACTTCAGTTGAATTCAAAGCTGAATTCAAAGTCCTTTGCTCAGACTTAATTAAATCTGAGAAAGAAATAATCTCACTCAGACTTAAGCTAGCTGAAATGAATCAAATAAGTGAAGAAAATGTAAATCTTAAGAAAGATTTGGCTGCCTCCAGGGAACATGTTGTTTTCATTGAGAGCAAGTTATCTGAAGCCAAAAATTTTGAAGAATCCCTAAATGGGAGAAGCATCAAACTGATGGACATTACATGCACTGTCAATGCTTGACTTAATAGCAAACTAGGTTTGGGTGCTTCATCAAGTGAGCCACATCTGATTAAGAAGAATATATTATCTACACCTATAAAATTCATCTCTGCTAAGAGCAAAGAGGTTGTAGGAATAAATAAAAACATTTCAAGTAAGACTGTCGAGAATAACAGAATTCAGTAGAATTCGTCGAACGGAGCTCGACGAAATGTAACCACTTCGTCGAACGGAGCTCGACGAACTCTGAAGACAGATTTTCAATATACTCATTATATGAACGGGGCTCGACGAACTCAGCCCAGTTCATCGAACAGAAACTATACAGCAAATCTGAACAATTCTTATTCTTCACATTTTATCAATCCTTTCACTTAATGGATAATACCTCTAAGGAGATATCATCCACAAGGTTACAAGGACCAACCTGAAATGTCTTTTATTTCAGATTTTTGTGGAAATACAAAAAGACCCAAGGTAATCTGGGTCAAGAACAAATAGATTGTTTTCTTGTTTTTGCAGGTACACAGCTGTCCAAGAATAAATGAAAAATGGTATTTGGACAGTGGCTGTTCAAAACATATGACAGAGAACAAGGCCAACTGATGTAGGCCACCGGATTGCGGCGGTCGCACGCGACTTTGAGCAAGGGACTCTCGCCACTCCGCTCTACCCAAATATAAAGGGAATTTATATAGGCAGCCCGCGTTTGGCTATTGGCAACCCGAAAAACAACAAAAAAGAACTTAAAAATAACCCAAACCCCCTCTAATAGCAGCCCTAATATTTTCTCCCTTTCCTATCTCCCGTGCTTTCTAACTCCCGAAACCCTTCCGCCGCATTTCGCCCAGCACGCCGCCTCCCGCTCGGACGGGCGAATCGACGCCGCCGGCCACCGACGACCGCCGGAGAAGGTGGCTCAGAACTCCGGCGAACTCCTCTGGGTGGTTCGTTGTTCACCCTTTTGCATTAGGGCATCGATAGCAATGTAATTTTTTCGTGCTTTTCTTTGGCAGCCCCTTCGATTCTGAGCTGGAGTTAGGGGCGCTGCTGCCTAGTCGGCATCATGCTCCATGGGGAAGCATAATAAGCGAGCTGCTGGAGTTTCGAAACACTCTTCTTGTTTTGTCTCTTACGAAAAGAGTTACGTGCAACTTCTTCTGCCATTGTCGTTGATGTGGAGGTCATTAATGTCATTGTCGCTGATGTGGATGTTGATAAGGTCGATCTATTATATCCTGCATGTTCTCAATGAAATTGTTTGCACTACTAGCGTTTGTGGAAATGCCCCAATGAAATTGTGAGAGTTATTATGTAATTTCTCCTGTGTGGGTTGTTGATTCACAGTTATTAGTGTTTTCCCATTGCATCGGAGTTATTTGCTGCAAACTAATAGCGTTGCTACAAAAATTACTGCAACATAATTATAACTTATTATACAGATACATTTAAATGGAAGTTTTGTGACAAGTGTGTGCAATGGTTAGTTCTTTAACAAGTGTGTGCGATATGGTTAGTTATTTAACAAAACTTATTTATTATTAATCTGTTTGTTTGAGATTCTTTAAAATTAATATTTACTATTATTGGTTTACTTTTATTGTGCAGGAGATTCATTTTGTGGGTGGGACTAAGGAGTTCACAATTTAGTTATGCTTCATTATTAGTTCTTATTATATTCCCATTTTCAGTATTTGTATAAGAACAATGGATTGCAAACATGTTTAATGATTTTTTAATTTTGGGCTGCCAATAGCAGTAGTGAAAATGGGGCTGCAAATAGCGCTTTGTCGGGCTGCTATTATCTTTGGGTTGCCAATAGCCAAACGCGGGCTGCCTATATAAATTCCCAATATAAAATAAACGCAGCCCTCGAATATGCTTATTATTAATTTAACGCAGCGTACGGGTAGCAACCGTTAGAGTATGAATATAGGCTATAAGCTTATATCCACACAAGCTAAATGGAATAATATTGATTCTGGACGAGCGCGGTGTTGTACCAAAGAAAAATCCACCAAAATAAATCGAGTCGGAAAGGGTGGATGTTTCCCCAACAAGAACAAAGCAAGGATGTACCACATGGAGATCCTCCGAAAACAACAACTTCGGAAAGTAGGAAGATCTTCTCCAACGAAATCAAAAGGGGATCTCCACTCCCCGTCGAATGAAAATAACCCTAGATCGTTCCACTAACACGAGAAAATAACCGCGAGAAAATCAACGAACGAAAAACTCGTCACAGAACCTATCCACCACACATATGCTTTGTAAAGAAAATCTCACAAATCGTTGTGTGGTTACCCCGCCCGGAATAGGAAATCCAGGATGTAGAGATCCTAGTGTTATCCACGTGGTGGTCGCCGGAGGAGGATCTCTTGACGGAGTGCACGTCCGCCTTCACGATCCGCCGCCACGAACAAAGCCCTAGAGGGGCCTCTTTGCCTTGGCCGATTTTGCCTCTCTCAGATCCAGGGTGGAGGCCGCAAATCTTCAAAGGGAGGAACGGGAAGGTGGTCGGCCGAGAGCTATCAAAGAGGGTGGAGGAGGGGTCGGTTCTTGAGGAGCAAGTGGAGGAGGGATTAGGGAATAGGGAGAGGGGAAGAGGCTGGCGGCCTAGGAGGGGGAGAGAGAGGATGAAGAGGCCGAACCTCAAGGGGGAGAGAAAGAGGGGGGCCGGCGGCCACAGGGAGGCAAGGAGGATTAGGGGAGGTTAGGGTTTGGGAAGCTCTTTTTTTTAATTCATTCAACGTTAATAAAATAGAGAAGGTTTGGCCTATATATGGGCCTACAAGGAGCGGCTAAACGCAGCCCAACACAATTTGCTAAACGCAAACCAAAGTAAATAATGTCCCAAATTTGAAATAAAACAAATAAGCAAGTGCAAATAAATAAAAAGGAGAGTGCCCGGGCGCCGAATAAGGCTCAAGGGGGTTCCTTGACATCTTCATCATCATTCCTCGTCGGCAAGGGTTGCTCCAAATCAGCATCGAGTCTCGTCCAATAAAGAGGTGGAGGTCCATCCACGGCAACAAACGGTGTAGGCTCGTTCTCGTCCGGAGGTGGCGGCTCCAAGTACTTCACCGCAACAGAAGTCTTCTTCCACGTAGTGTCCCTAGCAGCATCTGTCCCTTTCATCCATGTCCTCGGCATCAATGGATCATCAGTAGTAGTCCCGACCCAGAATAGGAAGGGGTCTTCAACAACAACAGTAGGGGAAAGAGAGGGAATGAAGGGATGGTCCCCATCAATCCTCCCCCGCTCGAAAAGACTCACCCCAGGTGAGTCGGCACAGTCGGGTGTAGGTCCAGGCAAGAGTGCTCCTCCAAGCTTCCTGTCAAGAACAAAAGAGGTCTCGGGGACCTTGATCAAGGCATGGGAAAATGAAGGAGAAAATGCAGCACTATCAATAAAATCCATACCTCCAGAGAACACCAATGCAGTGAATAACAGACTACCCATCTCATCTCTCAACCCAACATAAGTTTTAGTGGAGGGGAACGAGAAGGAAGCATGATGCAGTGGAACTAGGAAGAGTGAAAAGCAATTCAGATCGTTAAAAATGGGGTTTGGGCCCCTCTCAGCAAAAATTTTTACGTGACCAGCAAAACTCTTCAGGAGTATAATTACTCGGCGGTAATTGGGTACCCTACTGACTTTGATTTCTATGATTCCATTTGGCATCCGTTCAGGGGAAGTGTCTACTAAATCCAAATTTAGTTTTATGCGGGATTCTCCAACGGGTGCGGTGACAACAGAGTGAATGGACCTAAGTGGGTCGGCTAACACCAAGTCATCATGTTCGGGTGAGTTAAGACTTCTTGGAACATCCACTAATTCATTATATAATTTTAAATCCAAGTTCATCGTAGGATGGGTAGTCGCACGAGCTATAGCAGCGGGGTCTTTGGGAGATAAGAATGTTAAAAAGTTCATAACTTCGTTTCCAAGACTAGATTCAAAAATGCTAGCACTCCCAAAGGGAGTGGTATCGGGAGCACAAAGCCTAGGGCGATCCCAAAATTTATGGTCAACTAGCATAGGAAGGACAACCCAACGAAACCACTCATCTCGTCCCGCGGTGGTGACGGGTTCCATACCATACTTCAAGGTCGGAACTGAAGTAGGGGGGATCCAAGCAACCATAAATGGGTGACGGTTCAATAGGGGAGCTAACACTAGCATATGGTCCACTAGTGCAGAGAGTGTGCCCACACAACTATTACCAACAGATAACGGATTGGACCACTTGTCCTCCCCACTAGAAGACACGGGAAACTCACTAGCCCTAATCCCGCTATCAAGAGTGTGAGAAGCTAATAAGGGTCGCCCCATCTCTTCGGCTTTCTCACCAACATCATCAGAATCACTTGGCTCTAGTTCAGAATTTTCAACAACCTCCGGAATGATCTCAGGATGACCAACAAGAGGCTCCCTAAAGCTAATGGGGTCATGTAAAGGTTGACTAATCAGGGCAACCTCAGTCTCAGACACTAAGCCAATCGTGGGAGTATCAACAGGGACATTATGGCCTATGGGCGGGCTAGGACTAACCGGACCAGTCTCGGGTTTAACGGTTAGGCATAAAGTGTTCGTTTTTGACTGGCTAATACCGTCTATAGGCTGATTTTGACTAGTGGTGTCAACATCCCTTTTCGTTGGTAAGCATAGGGGTGTCGACTCAGCAGGGCTACAAATGTCCCCAGATGGGACCGATGGCTTCATAGGCGGAGTGAACCTAAGAGATATAAGCCGACCTTGATGCATGAAGTCTAAGGTGTCATCACGATCATCGTATATAATATCGTGGCTAGCAAGCCAAGGGTGTCCTAACAACACATGGAAGTCCTTCACCAAACACGCTCAGAATAGGCTTTCATGGTGAGGGGCACCAAACATCGTTGGGACACAAAAATAACACTCTCATCAGGACACACAAGGTGGTATGGGCAAGGATGTGGCTCGGTGGTCACCAAAATCCTAGACACCGCGTTCTCCGTTACAGCGTTGGTATGACAGACGCTATCAACGACCAACCTGCACCACTTCTCACCGTGCTTAAAGTTTAAACGAAATTGATGTGCCGGATCACGGCTAAACCTTGTCATTGTAGGTTCATGGAATGGGTCTCTAGCCCCATGGCGGAATTTAGTGAACTCCATCGGGTCCAAACCCATATGGGAGTAGTGCGGGGACAGCCCCATTCCTAAAGTTGTGCTCATAGGCTAGAGGAAGGCAAATCTGACTAAAATTTTATAGAAACGTAATTTTATTCCCGCCTGATAACTAGGATAAATTATGATATATTTTTATTTTAATGCTGACAATAGAGTGAGGATTGTCCAGAAATTTTTTTTATTGATTTTCTACAAAAATTTCAGATTTCAGACCGCTATTCGCAAACCGCAGCGAATCAATTTTTGAATTTTGATTTCAGATTTTTTTTTGGAGTGCAAGTGTCCTATAAGAAAAATGATGAGGATTGTGCCAATTAGGAAACCGACACGAACCTAGCTCTGATACCAAATTGATGTAGGCCACTGGATTGCGGCGGTCGCACGCGACTTCGAGCAATGGACTCTCGCCACTCCACTCTACCAAAATATAAAATAAACGCAGCCCTCGAATATGCTTATTATTAATTTAACGCAGCGTACGGGTATCAACCGTTAGAGTATGAATATAGGCTATAGGCCTATATCCACACAAGCTAAATGGAATAATATTGATTCCGGACGAGCGCGGTGTTGTACCAAAGAAAAATCCACCAAAATAAATCGAGTCGGAAAGGGTGGATGTTTCCCCAACAAGAACAAAGCAAGGATGTACCAAAAGGAGATCCTCCGAAAACAACAACTTCGGAAAGTAGGAAGATCTTCTCCAACGAAATTAAAAGGGGATCGCCACTCCCCGTCGATTGAAAATAACCCTAGATCGTTCCACTAACACGAGAAAATAACCGCGAGAAAATCAACGAACGAAAAACTTGTCACAGAACCTATCCACCACACCTATGCTTTGTAAAGAAAATCTCACAAATCGTTGAGTGGTTACCCCGCCCGGAATAGGAGATCCGGGATGTAGAGATCCTAGTGTTATCCACGTGGTGGTCGCCGAAGGAGGATCTCTTGACGGAGTGCACGTCCGCCTTCACGATCCGCCGCCACGAAGAAATCCCTAGAGGGGCCTCTTTGCCTTGGCCGATTTTGCCTCTCTCGGATCCAGGGTGGAGGCCGCAAATCTTCAAAGGGAGGAACGGGAAGGTGGTCGGCCGAGAGCTATCAAAGTGGGTGGAGGAGGGGTCGGTTCTTGAGGAGCAAGTGGAGGAGGGATTAGGGAATAGGGAGAGGGGGAGAGGCTAGCGGCCTAGGAGGGGGAGAGAGAGGATGAAGAGCCCGAACCTCAAGGGGGAGAGAAAGAGGGGGGCCGGCGGCCACAGGGAGGCAAGGAGGATTAGGGGAGGTTAGGGTTTGGGAAGCTCTCTTTTTTTTTAATTCATTCAACGTTAATAAAATAGAGAAGGTTTGGCCTATATATGGGCCTACAAGAAGGAGCAGCTAAACGCAGCCCAACACAATTTGCTAAACGCAAACCAAAGTAAATAAAGTCCCAAATTTGAAATAAAACAAAAAAGCAAGTGCAAATAAATAAAAAGGAGAGTGCCCGGGCGCCGAATAAGGCTCAAGGGGGTTCCTTGACATCTTCATCATCATTCCTCATTGGCAAGGGTGGCTCCAAATCAGCATCGAGTCTCGTCCAATAAAGAGGTGGAGGTCCATCCGCGGCAACAAACGGTGTAGGCTCGTTCTCGTCCGGAGGTGGCGGCTCCAAGTACTTCACCGCAACAGAAGTCTTCTTTCACGTAGTGTCCCTAGCAGCATCTGTCCCTTTCATCCATGTCCTCAGCATCAACGGATCATCAGTAGTAGTCCCGACCCAGAATAGGAAGGGGTCTTCAACAACAACAGTAGGGGAAAAAGAGGGAATGAAGGGATGGTCCCCATCACCAACCTGAACAACTACAAGGCAAAGCTTGGACCAAAAGTTATATTTGGAGACTCCAACTGCGGACAGACCAAAAGCTATGGAAAAGTCAAGGTTGGAGAAGTCACCTTCAAAGAGGTAGCTTATGTCAAGAGACTGAAGCACAATCTCATCAGCATAAGCCAATTATGTGATGAAGGGTATCAGATAACCTTTAATAAATTGAAATGCCTTATTAATTTGCTAATAATGTTATTGTTTTATCAGGTATTAGGCAGGGTAATATATATTTAATAAATTTCAATTCATCTACATCAGAAATTTGTTTATTTAATGAATTATGCAAACTTAGTGAACTTTGGCATAAGAGATTAGGACATGTAAACCTTAGGACCATTGCTAAATTATCCGAGGACAATCTTGTTAGAGGTTTACCCTTAGGTTCATACAAGAAAGAAGGTCTTTGTAGGGCATGTCAACTAGGCAAGCAAACTAAAAATAGTTTTAAATCATTATCTAAAAGTGATTCACCTAGAATCTTATATTTGCTACATCTGGACCTTTTTGGACCTATAGCAACAAAGTGTTTAGGAGGGAAGTCTTACACTCTAGTTATTGTAGATGACTTCTCTAGATTCACTTGGGTGTTCTTTTTGAGAGAAAAGTTAGATAACTTTAAAGTTCTTACAGACTTTCTTAAGAGCATAAAGATTGAGTACTCCACTGAAGTTGCATTGATCAGAAGTGATCATGGCACTGAGTTTGAGTCTCTTCTTATGCAAGAATTCTGTGAGAGGGAAGGTATCAGGCATTGCTTCTCAGCTCCTAGAACTCCTCAACAAAATGGGGTAGTTGAAAGGAAAAATAGAACTCTAATTGAATCAACAAGAACATTGCTTGCAGATGCTAATTTGCCCCTATCTTTTTGGGCAGAGGCTGTTAGTACATCAAACTATGTATTGAATAGAAGTTTGATACACAAACTTAAGGGTAAGACTCCTTATGAATTACTTAAAGGGAAGAAACCTAAAGTTAACCATTTTAGAGCTTTTGGCTGTAGATGTTTTGTTCATAATAATGATAAAAAATACCTTAGGAAATTTGAACCAAAATCTGAAGAAGGAATTTTCTTAGGCTATTCTTTAATCAGCAAGGCATATAGGATTTATAATAAATCTTCTCTTAAAATTGAAGAATCTATGCATGTTTCTTTTGATGAAACTTATATGTTTTACAAGGAGAAGAATTCTTCTACCATAGAAATCTACAGGTACCTACACTATGTGAGTAGCTAGATCAATTAGCTCTGCATAAAGAAGGATTTCTAAATCCTGTACAGCAGAATGCTGAAGAAAGTGAAGAGGAAAATCACCCAGATTTTGCTGACAACTTAAATCAGATAACAGCAGAACATACTCCAACAACAGAACAAATTCCCCAAGTGGAAATCATTGCTGAACCCACTCCAACTGTTGATCACATCACAGTTAGAGATCACCCAATATCTCAAATTATTGGTGATATTTCAGCATGTGTGCAAACAAGACATCAAGTAAATCAGAATATGATGCATACTTGTTTTCTCTCTTAGATTGAACCTCAATCACTACAAGATGCAGAACAAGATCCCAACTGGATCATTGCTATGCAAGAGGAGCTCAATCAGTTTGAGACAAACAAAGTTTGGAAATTAGTTCCTAGACCAAAGAATTATCCAGTTATTGGAACTAAGTGGGTCTACAGGAATAAGCTAGATGCAGATGGAAACATTGTGAGAAACAAAGCTAAACTAGTAGCTCAAGGATACTCACAGGAAGAAGGAATAGACTATGATCAAATTTTTGCACCAGTTGCAAGGTTAGAAGCAATTAGAATTTTCCTTGCATTTGCTGCATACAAGAAATTCAAAGTTTATCAAATGGATGTAAAAAGTGCATTCCTGAATGGAGAAATCAAAGAAGAAGTCTATGTGGAACAACCACCAGGTTTCATCTCTCTAACTCATTCCTCTTTTGTATTTAAGCTTAAGAAAGCTCTTTATGGTCTCAAACAAGCTCCTAGAGCATGGTATGAGACTTTAGCTAGTTTTCTTTTAGAGAATAAATTCTGTATAGGTATAGTAGACAAAACATTATTTTTCAGGATACATAAAAATCAAACATTGCTAGTTCAAATATATGTAGATGATATCATATTTGGCTCTACTGATTCAAATTTGTGCAAAAGATTTTCTAATCTGATGCAATGTAAATTTGAAATGAGTAGTATGAGTGAATTATCATACTTCCTTGGTCTTCAACTGAAGCAGACTCCAAATGGAATCTTCATATCCTAATCTAAGTATGCTAAGGAATTAGTGAAAAGATTTGGTATGTCTGATTCTGCCACCATGAAAACACCCATGCCCTCAAATGTTGTTGTTGATGCTGATGAATCAGGGAAACCTGTTGATCAGAAGGTATATAGAGCAATTGTTGGCTCTTTACTTTATTTAACAGCTAGTAGGCCTGATATAATATTTGTTACATGCATTTGTGCTAGATTCCAAGTTAACCCCAAAGAATCTCATCTAATTTTACTAAAAAGAATTTTGAGATATATAAAGGGTTGCCCTAATCTAGGACTTTGGTATCCAACATCATTTTAATTTGAATTAACTGGATTCTCAGATTCAGATTATGCTGGATGCAGAGTAGACAGGAAAAGCACATCAAGAACTTGTCAGTTTCTTGGTGATAGGCTTGTGTCTTGGTTTTGTAAGAAACAAACATCTGTGTCTACATCAACAGCTGAAGTTGAATACATAGCTGCAGGCAGTTGCTGCTCACAGATATTGTGGATACAAAATCAGCTCCTAGACTATAGTGTCAACTTAAATAATTCAATTATATTTTGTGAAAATACTAGTGCAATATCTATAGCACAAAATCCAGTTCTCCATAGTAGGACTAAACACATAGAGATTAGACACCACTTCCTTAGGGATAATGTGGATAAAAACAAAATTTGCCTACAATTCATCTCTACTGATTTGCAAAGAGCTGACATTTTCACCAAGCCCTTGGATGAAAAGAAACATATCTTCTTTATAAATCAGCTAGGTATAATAGATGGAGATTCAACCTGTTAAAAAAAATTAAGTTTTCTACTTACCCATCTCTTCATTGAATTGAAGCTTCTTTTTTATTTCAGCCTGTCATCATTAATCAAATTTTTTATTAGCTGAATGCCTACAGAATTGTTTCTCTTTCTAGTTCCCTTTGCACTTGATCTCTATCTTATTGTGCAGGAACAATAGCAATGACAATCTTACATCCTTCCCTACCTCCATCAAATGTCCCTTCTTCAAGGGGCCTAGCTTCAGGCCTTTCCTGAAACTAGGCAGGGGGAGAAGTTTTTATGAACAAGCTCCATTTGATGCACTGCTCTGCTCAGGCGGAGTTGTTCTATAAACTAGGCAAGGGGAGAAAGTTGAAGAACCTCCAGTCTCAGGGGGAGACACTCTCAGGGGGAGTTGCTGTATGAAGAAGCTTGATAAAGCTTACAGCAGTTTGCTGATTGCAGTTTCTGTTTTAGAAAAATTCAGATAAAGCTCATAATCAAGTTCAGATGCATATACAGCTCAGAAGAAGAATTTTGATATATCAAACTCAGTATCAGTTATTGTTATAACACAGCTAATCAGAATTATAAAGCTGTTCAGATTAGAAAGCTGCAGTATTTGTATGCAGATTCTATACAGATTCAAAATACTGTTTTGGATTTAAAAGAAGTTGCAGATATCAAATTCAGATTTTGTTCAGATCATCAAATTCAGAAAGTTGAAACATAGCAGACATAGTTCAGACAAAATCAAAAATCAGAATTCAAAAAAGTCAGTTCAGAATTCAGAATTCAGATGTCAGATTTCAGAGAATATCAAAGGTTTTTTTTATTAGTTTTATTTTTCAATGAATTTTCAAAACTCAGAGTATCACATTTTATATCTGATGAAATATTTAAACTATATCAGATATATACATGCTCTGTTGTTTCTGCTGTTTTAGTGTTTGTTTATTTTCAATTTTTGGCAAATAGTGTCCTAACCCAAATATGGGGAGATTGTTGGAACAACCCTATTTCTGATTTGGGCTAGGATCACTATATGTGTACTAAGGACAAAGTTGACCCCAATGTATAGTTTATGGGTCAAGAGTTTAGGCTGTTAGAACTAGAGATTTCATTCAGATTCTGCGTTCGACAAACTCAACACTGCGTTCGACGAATGACTATCTGCGTTCGACGAACGGCAAGCTCTCTGCGTTCGACAAACAGACTTGTTCTCAGCGGTCGAGGAACCCGTCTCAGCGGTCGAAGAATTTGTCTAAGTGCAGCGCTCGACTAATTATATCTTGCTCAAGCTCAGCGGTCGACGAACGTATCCAGGCTCAGCGGTCGACGAATACTTCCGTTCAACGAACTCCAGTCTGCCTTCGACAAACACCTTCAGATCAACAAAATTAATTATTCTAGCAAGATTCAATTGAGGTCGACGAAGTAAATGTTGTGTTCGACGAAAATCTTGAGGTCGACGAATCTGCGTTCGACGAACTATGTTCAGATCGAAGAATTATTATTTAAGTTCAGATTTATTTCAGAAGATTATATTTATTCATTCTCTGAACTCAGATCGACGACAACAACGAGTCTTTCCATCAGATCAAGTAAGGATAATATATTTCATTTATTATTCCAAGTTTATAGCCGTTGACATTTCCTCGGAAAAGGACATATTCATGGAAAAGGAAAGAATTAAACGGCGCAGCTGTTTTATGTTTTCAAAATAGCTCTTCAGCGTTTTATATTCCTTAATATAAGGAATCTGCAATTAATGTCTGTCAGAGATTTTCAAAAGAAAAGGAAAGAAGATATAGCAGATTAAAAATATACAGCTCACACGACAGATCATCACAGAATATTTTGCTGTACAGAAAACGACAGAAAAAGAGAGAAATATTCAGGAAGAAAAAGAAATTAAAATCAGTCTTCTTCCTCCTCAAGAATTTTTCAGAGAACAGAACTTCATCTTCTTCCTCTTCAGCAGCACACATTTTTCGGAGAACAACTACACTATCTCTCAGATTTCCTACTGCAAGAATCAGATCAAGAAAGGAGAAAAACTTCAGGAAGAAAAAGAAAAATAGGAATACAAATCATCTTCTTCTTCCTCAACAGCAGCAACTTCATTCAACTGAGAACAACATCAACATTATTCTCGCAGTCATTAGCTGCAAGTGTAGATCTTTCAAAAGAGCAACACAAAAATCTGAAGAACTCTTTCTTCCAGATTTATCTGCTACAGGAAGATCATTTCTTCAAAGAGAAAGCTCCAGCCATTAAACTGTCAAACATCTTCAATCAGACATAGGAGCCTTTCTACAACATCAAATCCACTAGAGTCTTCTCTATACATCTTGACAGAGAAGAACATCTAAACCCCTCTCTATCCCATTCTGTACAGGGTTAAAACTCCCTTCAAAAGTTTACCCCATTGGTGGCAAGACACCTGATAAAAAAATCTAGTTGATTTTTGGGCACCTTATCAAAAGCTCATTGGTGTGAGGGCACCTGATCAAAAATCCTAGTGGATTCCTACCAAGGGTGGTAGAAGAGTAGACGTACCCATGTTTAGTGGAGAACTACTATAGCTCTTTGTGTCTTCTGTGTTAGTTTTAGTTTTCTGTGATTGTGCTGTGTGCTGTTTTCATTATTCATTTTATTTCAGTTTTTATTTATCACTCACTATATACACATATACTTATATCAGTATTTTAAATTCCGCTATAAAACTAAGGGAAAAACTTTAAACTCTATTCACCCCCCTCTAGAGTTAATTTAAGATCTAACCTTCATTTTCATTACGTTCTTTTACTGCTAGAATTATTCACTTTACTCTTGATTAGAAAATGTTAGAAGTCATAAAGATTTGTCTCATGACATTCTTATTATGTCTGTTTGCAGATCACATGGAGATTGGAGTAGAGAAATTTTATTTCGACTCGGATGACGATGATCTGTTGTTTGCATAGATCATTGATCAGTTATCCTTTTTTGAGTTTTTCCAGCTTTGCTTACTGTCTTGTTTGGAGCCTTGTGTTTGAGTTTAGATATTCTGTATTCTAAAACTCATATTTATGTTTTCTGTAAAACTCATGTTTTGTCGTTATTAACTCTTGTTTAAGTAATATGTGATGTGACCCCGATATTGACAATATAGGAGGAGATTGTTAAGGTATATTTAATTATCGGGTTAACGGATACTTAGCGGTTAGTAAGGATCCAATAGGAATCCACGTACCCGCCGGGGACTTAGGGTTTGCCTATAAATACCCTGCTAGGGGTAACGAGTAGAGTGTTCCAAACTAGATACTCATGTGGATGCTTCGAGCTCCATTCTAACAGCTCTCTCATCACTCTCATTTTTCTTCCTCGATATCGATATTGCTCCTTTCCGATCTCAGACGAGCTTTCGCACTTTCACAAAAACTGGCCTTCGCTCTTTCCCAATGGTGCCGTCTGGATCTGGGATGGTTGACGAGCAAATATATGACATTTACATGATTTGTGATGAGTACTAAATACATGACATTTACATTCATCTCTCGCCTTCAATTCCTTCTTGGTTGCCGCCTCCGTGAATGTCTTTCTACCGCTGGATTTTTGATAGATTCCCACGTGTCGTGATCAGCAACTATTATGCAAATATATGCTGGAAGCTTGTGTCCCATTGGATTGATTATTAGCGGTAATGGTTATTCCTTGTAATATTGCCGTCCTCTTTAAGAGCGATGTCCGCATCGCAGTTGCGTGAATGAGAGCGAGAGCATAACCCTAATTGGTGAAGACGGAGAAGCTTTCTGAAGCAAAAGGATGCTACTCAGAGGAAATTAATGGAGATGGCAGCGTATGTGGAAGCTGAATCTGAAACTGCAACTCTTGCTGCTGTTGGTGAGTACTCACTCTTCGTGCTTTGGTCATAAGCTATGTCGTCTTTGGCTAGATCTAGAGATGCTGTATATGTGAAATCTGTAGTCATCGTGGTTAGTGTTCCTTGTTCTTTTGTTGGAGATGTCTGGTGTCATTTTCCCCTTTTCTTCTTTCTGATCCACATGGGTAGGGTGGTGATAGCAGCACTGAGATCTGGAGGTACTAGATAGGAGTAGTCTTGAACATTTGTTCTGTCTTCCCAGGTGCTATCCTATGGAGGTAGACCCTTCTATTGGATTAATAACTGATCAATTTTCGGCCCTTGTCCGATTAGTTGACAGGTGGATATGATGGCCAGTTGTTTATGAAGGGGATTGTTATTCCAACTTTGAGGTGGGAGTGTCATAACTTGTCGGTGAGGATCCCCGCGGTAGGGCTTCAACATGGATGCATGAAAGACATTTTGAATCTTTGATTCTGGCGGGAATTCCAAGCGGTAAGTCGCTGGGCCGATGACCTTGAGCACTTGGTAGGGTTCATGCCGGCCGATTCATTAAATGAAGTATTGTTCTGATATTCAGCTAGAGTTAAAAATAGAGACCATTTTTTGGTTTCTGAAATGTGTATGCATGTAGATATTGTTCTAAACATCTATTAGTTCTTTCGGTTAAGCCATCCGTCTGCGGACGATATGCTGAACTGTATTTTAGGGTTGTTCCTAAAAGTTTAAATAGTTCTTTCCAGAAGTCACTTAAAAATATTGGGTCTCGATCGGTAATAATAGTCTCAGGAATACCGTGAAGTTTGCCTACTGCGTCCCAAAATGGTTGTGCTACTATAGGTCCGGTGATAGGTTTTTTAAGTGGAGCAAAATGTGCTGCCTTAGATAACCTGTCAAACGCCACTAAGATAATTGTATAGGAATATGAATTAGGTAGTTTAGTGATAAAATCCATATTGATATCTGCCCATAGGCGTTGAGGTGTGGGTAATGGATTAAGTAGCCCAAATGGTTCATGGTTTAATGGTTTTATTTTTTTGGCAAATGTCACAATTACTGATTTATGTGGCGATGCCGTTAAGCATATTATCCTAGTGGAACTGTGATTTGAGCCCGTGGCGAGTGACTTTGATTCTTGAATGTCCCCCTAAATGACTAGCATGTGGTGAGTGACTTTGATTCCTGAATGTCACAATTCGTGAGTTTTTTGGTATGTATAATTTGTGTTTGTAATATATATTGTTCTCCTGGTGATGCTAATGGGAAACTGACATGGGGTCCAAAGTTAATTTCTTCTGTATCTGCTGGACGAAAGGATCGGCGGCGTAATTAGTGGGCTATCCTTCCGGGAGTGGTGATACAGGCATAGTAATGGTAAGTTAACTGGGGACTTAGAATCAGGAATCAAAGTTACTTTGGATAGTGGATCTGAGATTTTATTTAATTTGCCTGGTTTGTATATGATTGTGTACTCGTATCCTATTAATTTTGCTAAAAACGTCTGTTGTTCTGGGGTGTGAAGGTCTTGTGTAAGGAGGTGATGCAAAGTTTGATCAGTCAGAATAGTAAATGGGTGATGGCAACCGCCAATGTAACAACAAATTTCTCCCTTACATAGGTAGATTAATTTGTGTTGCATGAGCGGTGATCTTTTTTACTGAAATATGCAATGGCCTTGTGGTCCTGAAGGAGCACTGCTCCTATGCCTACGGCAGAGGCGTTAGTTTCAATAATATAAATGGATGAGTAAAATTTGTAGTGTTAAGATAAGAGTTTGAACTTAACATTGTTTTAAAATATGAAAAGCTCTTTGAGCTTGCTCGGTCCATTAAAAAGCAACTTTCTTTGTGAGATCACTAAGAGGATGAGCTATGGTGGCATAATTCCGGATAAATTTGCGATAATAACCTGTTATGCCCTGGAAGGCCCGAAACTCTTTTTGGTTTGTTGGGATGGGAAAATTTTTTATGGCTTTGATACTATTCGGATTAGGGGCTACGGTCCCATTAGCAACTGCCTTTCCTCCAGCCTGGCAAGGACTTACCTCAAGATGAAGAATGCCAAAGAGATCTGGGAGGCCCTGGAGGAGCATTTCAAGCAGGAGGAGGATCTGTCCAAAGCTTATATGGTGGACACGTTTCATTCCTTCACGTTCGACGAGGAGAAGACGATTCTCCATCAGGTAACTGAATTTGAAAATTTACTTGATTCTCTGCATAGTGAGAATATTTCCCTGCTAGACAGCTTTGTTGCTGACACCATTGTTTTCAAATTGACCTCCACGTGGTACAATTTCAAAACTGAAATGTACCGCAAAAAAGATGTAGGTTGGTATAAATGACCTCAAATGTTTTATAGGCATTGAGGACGAAAATAGGACTCGACACGCTTTAGAAGTTGTTAGCAAGAAGAAAACTGCTGCCAACATAATCTCGAACTCTAAACACAAGCCGAATCCTAAAAAGACCAAACCAACACCCAGTAGCTCCCAGGTTGTAGGTCCTAATAAAATTATTAAAAAGTTCAAGGGCAAGTGTTTCAACGGCAACAAGTGGAGACAGTGTATCTGATTGCATGCTTCCTAGAAAGGAAAAGGGCAAAGCACCACAAGAAGGCAACCATGCAAATATGGTTAGTCTTACTGATGTTGGAGTTTCTGAGGTGATCTCAAAGCAATCAACAGTTAGTCTTACTGCCAACGCAATATGAGCATATAGGGTCGCACATAAAAGTGCTTGGAGAAATTGGGGAATGAATTGAGTTGGCCTTGCTCATATTGGATATGAGTGGAAGATCAATCATGTGACTGTTTGGAATTAAGTTGAGAATGTCTCAATGAGAAATCGTTTAAAAGGTTTAAACGAATGGATCTATACTTGACAAATTCGGCTAAAGTGTTTAGACGAACTGTGTCAAATTCGACTAAAGTGTTTAGATGAATTCGGCTAAGTCAAAATTCGGCTAAGTCAAAATTCGGCTAAAGGGTTTAGTCGAACTGAAGGCGTTCGTCGACCGCTGAGACAGCTAGTATACGGCGTTCGTCGACCGCTGAGACGGATAGTATAAGGCGTTCGTCGACCGCTGAGACGGTTAGTATAAGGCGTTCGTCGACCGCTGAGACGGAACGGGCTAGTGTAGCGCGTTCGTCGACCGCTGAGACGGAATGGGCTAGTGTAGCGCGTTCGTCGACCGCTGATGAATAACAAATTATGCATATTTTTAGTATCATTTCTAGCCTAATTTTGGGTAATTTTGTACATATTGCTTTTAAATCATTGAAATAATCACTTCTTTTTTTCTTTTGTAAAAATAAGTAATTATATATATAAAAGAATAAAATTTTGAAATATTATTGTATAATAAATTTATTATAAATATAAAATATATATATATAATATATAATACAAATAATATAGTTATATGTATGTAAATAATAAGTATAATAAATAATCATATATTTATATGTAAATATAAATGAAAAATAGTAATAATAATATAAATAATATAAAAATAATATGCATGATAGATAGATAGGATGAGAAAAAATATATATATAATAATATAGTAGTATTGTATATTAATAACATAATAATAATGAATAATAAATATATTATAAATATAATAAAATACATATATGTATAATATATGTATATGTATAAATATATATGTATAGTATATAAAATGTAAATAATAATAGTTATATATATATAAATTAAATATAAACATATAAATGACTATGTAAATTAAATGAAAATAAAATTAAAAAATAAAAATATCTGTGTAATTATAATAAGTATAATTATGGCTCTTTGTATGTTCAAGGAGCTTCTTGGCTCATTGGTTTAGCTCTTTGCTTGTTGCGCTGCCGGCCCGGGTTCGAATCCAGGCGCCACCGGATTTATTTGAATTAAACTCCCACCTTTTTTTCTTTTAAATTCTGACGCTAATATTATATATATAATATATCCCCTTATATTGTAGAAGAGCGCGCTTGCTCCAGTGGACCTGACTCTGGCTAGCCTGTTTGAGGTTGTGGGTTCGAAACTACGCCAACCCCATTTTGCTGGAATTAAGCCCCTCTGCCCGTGCCCCGCTGCCCGCGCCCTGCTGCCCCGCTCCCCGCTCCCGCCAGCTCAACCTGCCAGCCCGCCCTGCTGCCCGTGCCCTGCTGCCCGCGCCCGCTGCCCTGCCTCCAACTCAGCCCTCTAACAGCACCCCAGGCCACCTACTCTTCCAGTTGCCCTCTTTATTAGATATTTTAAGTTTTTTTGCCTATAAATTAAGAGGAATTTTCTACTATCAAGGGTTCAAAATTTTGAGAGCTATTCTTAAGGTTTTGATCCAAACTTTGTTTTCATGTTTTAGCTCTTTTTTGCTCTTTCTCTCTCTTGTTTTGTAACCTCTTTATGATGGAAATGAAATAATTTGGCTTGTTTGTAACTCTCTCTCTCTCTCTCTCTCTTTGTTTTGGTGAAAGTGTGTGTGTGTTCTCTTTTTGTTTTTCCTTTTTATTTAGATTTTGATCTGTTAATTAAGTTTTCCATTTTAAATTTGGGTGTGTGTGTGTGTGTATGAGGCTAATTTTCATGTTTTTAGCTTTTTTGTTATTTTTAGATGGTTTCATAATTTGTGTGTGTGAGTGTATGAGTTTAGGTTAATTTTTCTCTTTTTTGTATTTTAATTTTTCTTTTTTTAGTTTTTTTAGTGTTTTTGTAGTTTTTATTTAAGTATGTGTGTGTGTGTGTGCTAGTATAGATTTTGTTTTCTTTTAACTTAGATTTCATTTCAAGTAAGGGTGTGTGTGTGTATGAGTATAAATTTTGCGCCTTTTTTGTAATTCTATAGCTTCCATTTCCGTCACGCATTTATTTCCCGCCTATCCGCTTGGATAGGACTCGCTGACGCATTTATTTCCCGCCTATCCGCTTGGATAGGACTCGCTCACGCATTTATTTCCCGCCTATCCGTTTGGATAGGACTCGCTCACGCATTTATTTCCCGCCTATCCGTTTGGATAGGACTCGCTCACGCATTTATTTCCCGCCTATCCGTTTGGATAGGACTCGCTCACGCATTTATTTCCCCTCTACCTATTTGGGTAGGGATTGTATTTCTTTAATTTCTGCAATTTACAGCTTTCATTTTAATTTCGTAGAGTGTGTGCGTTTTAAATTAGTGCGTTCTTTGTTTTTAATATAATTGCTTTTTGCTATTTCGCTAACCGCTCAATCGCTTAAAATCACCGTAGTTATCATTATAGCTTTATAAAACTCTAAAAAAATCTAAGCAAAACTACTTTCTAAATTAACGTTTTCGTGCTTTTTCGCTTTTTATCGCAATTATCGTTAAACGCATGCCAACCTTAATTTTCGTCATTAGTTTTCTTACAAAATTATAAAAATCAATTCAAAACTCTTTTCGATAAAATAATAGCGCGTTCCGTAGAAGTAGAAATAATCGATACGACCTTGGAAAAATACGACCTTGATATTTCAAAAAGAAATATCCTATACTACTATCGATAAGGTCCACTTGCCTTTATCGATTTTAGTCCGGATAATTATATAAACCCAAAAGCTTTCTCTCAAAAGCAAATTAAAACTCTCTTTTAAGAACAATTAGAAAATTGTTGCAACAAACCTTTGGTTGTTGCAACTAGCTCAAGGTAAAAGGAGTTTTAAAACTATCATTTACAAAGTTGTTGCAACAACTCACAAAATTGTTGCAACAACATATTCAAAAAGCTTTCAACTTTCATTTCAAACATAAGCCTTTCAAACCCTTTCTACTTAGCTTTTGGCGACGTGGCCAAAGAGTAATCCTCGATATTTCGAAAGAGGAAAAGGCCGTTACTTCTATCTTTCGATAGGATAACGGATAATTCCTCGAAGTAGAATTACTCGCGGGACTTTTCAAAAACTCCGCCGAATTCTAATAAAAGAAGAAAGAAAGGCTTTACTTTAATTTAGCTTTTAAATCTAAAAAATCTATCAAATTTTTGGCACCGTTGCCGGGGACTTGTATCGTTATTTTGAAATAGGAAACGCTATTAATTTTATCTTATATTTCACATCTCTATCAATTATATATTTTACTTTCATCTTAAAAACAAAAAAATTAATTAAGAAAAAAAACCTATCTAAGAAATAGGAAAATTCTAAATCTTCAAAAAATATTGATACACCTCTTTTCTTTTTTTTACTTTCCCTCTTATAAACACATATTTGCAAAGTTTAAAACCTTTTGCAATTATAAACCTTTTGTATATATATTTACAAACATACATATATATATTCATATAAAACCAAACAAAACAAAACCTTAAAAATTACCCAAAAAAAATATATATAGCGATATTTTCTACTTACGAAAAGAAAATCAAAAAAATATATTTTCCCCTCTTTCTTTCTTTCCTTCTTTTTCTTCCTTGTAAAAATATTTCCAAAATAAAAACATAAAAAAAAATCTATAAAAAGAAAACTCTTTCTTCCAAAAAAAAATTAATTAAAGAATAGTGTATGACCCGAGGAGAATCTTCGGATAATCCGACTTTACCTTTTGATCCCGAAATCGAGCGCACGTTTCACGAGCGCCGCCGATCTCGTAATCAAAATCTACAAATAGATCCCGAAGAATCCGTCGGCGATATACATATAGGCGTGATGGGCGATCCTAATCTAAATGCGGCCCCACAGCGGACCATGGCCTATTATGCTAGGCCAAATTTAGAGGATACGGGATCGAGCGTCACCCGCCCCGCGGTAGCTAATAATAATTTCGAAATCAAATCCAGTATAATCCAAATGGTACAACAGTCGATTCAGTTCGACGATTTGCCAGATGAGGACCCAAACCAACACCTTTCAAATTTTTTAGAAATTTGCGACACCTTCAAGATTAATGGCGTCAGTGATGACGCCATTCGCTTGCGCTTATTTCCCTTTTCCCTGCGGACAAAGGCTAAATCGTGGTTGACTTCTCTTCCGAGAGGGTCCATAACCACGTGGGCCGAATTGACGGAAAATTTTCTAACTAAATATTTTCCTGCGTCAAAAACCGCTAAATTACGCACGGATATAACCTCCTTCATTCAATTCGATTCCGAGTCTCTCTACGAGACTTGGGAGCGGTTTAAGGAATGCCTGCGTAGGTGTCCTCATCACGCGCTACCAACTTGGCTACAGGTACAAACGTTCTATAACGACTTGAATTTCTCAACGAGACAGATGATCGACGCAGCCGCCGGGGGAACGTTAAACAACAAAACCCCAGAGGCCGCTCAAACTCTGATCGAAGAAATGGCCATGAACGCATACCAGTGGAACGTGCCAAGGTCGCGTCCTAATAAATCGGCTGGTCTTTTTGGAGTGGATGCCACTACTTACTTAACCTCGTAGGTAGAGCGGCTAAGTAAGCAAGTGGCGGAGATGACTGCTTCCTCCTCCACTCCCGCTTGGGCTAATAATCCTAATAATAATAATAATAATTTTAATAATCCTAATAATAATTTTAATACTCAGAATAATAATAATCTAAATAATAATAATAATATCGAGGAGTCGGTGGAGTACGTTGGCAATCAAGTACGGGCTCCCTTCAATCCTAATAACAACCCTTATAGTAATAACTATAATCCGGGTTGGAGGAGCCACCCGAACTTCTCCTGGAGTAATCCTAACAACGCGCAATGCCCTCCACCTGCGATCCCGCAAGGATTTCCGCAAGGATATCCCCAAGGATTTCAGCAGGGCTTTCCGCCTCCGCCTCCAAAACCTACTCTGCTCGAGGAGATTTTTACAAAATACATAGCGTCCAACGAGGCAAATATCCGGAATATAACCGGATCGCTAAAAAATTTAGAAATGCAGGTTGGACAGCTCGCTAAAATAATCTCCGAGCGGCCACTTGGAGCATTGCCAGGAAACTCGGAGCAGATCCCGCGTGAAAATGCCCACGCCATTACCCTTCGCAGCGGCAGGGAGGTCGACTCCCCATTGCGGGTTGAGCGTCAGGTAACTGTTTCGCCTCCGACCCCTCCACCCTTGTCTTCAATTTTATTAGAAAAGGAAAAAACATTAGCGTCGGGCGTTTCGAGCCCGCAAATTCCTTACCCCGCAAAAATTAATAAAGAGAAGGATGACGAACATTATCAAAAATTTTTACGAATATTAAAACAAATTCAAATTAACGTCCCCTTCTGCGAGGCACTCTCTCAGATGCCGAAATATGCGAAATACCTTAAGGAGCTCCTTTCTAATAAAAAGAAGCTCGAAGGTATTTCGCGTGTTTCATTAAATGCGGAATGCTCGGCGGTCCTACTTAATAAATTGCCGCCAAAACTAAACGACCCGAGAAGGTTTTCCATCCCGTGCCTTTTTGGCAATCTATTAATAAAATACGCCCTAGCGGACCTGGGAGCGAGCATTAATTTAATGCCCTTCTCCCTCTTTAAAAAACTAAATTTGGGTGTTCCCACCCCAACGAAATGAGCATCCAACTCGCGGATCGCTCGATAAAATATCCTATCGGGGTAGTGGAGGACGTTCTGGTCAAGGTTGACAAGTTTATCTTCCCGGTAGACTTCGTCATCCTCGACATCGAGGAGGACGCCGAGGTACCAATTATCCTCGGTCGCCCTTTCCTCGCGACCTCCCGAGCATTAATTGATGTGAGTAACGGTCGCCTCCTCCTTCCGGTAGGGGACGACGAAGTTACCCTTCATATTAATCCTTCGATGCGAAACTCTTTATCGAACGACGATTCCTGCTTTCACTTAGAATCCACGTTCGAGGATGAGTGTTCTTCGCTTGCAGAATTACTCGCTTTAACATTAGACGATCCGGATCTGGCAAACCTCGCCCCTTTGGACGATTTGCCGCCAGATTCACCTTTCGAGTCTTTTAATTCTAATAATTTAAAAATCACAACTTCTTACGAAGAACCCCCGGTCTTGGAGCTTAAGCCACTCCCCGATCATTTAAAATACGTTTTTCTCGCCGCGGACTTAAAACTCCCGGTTATTATTTCGTCTTCTTTAACCGATTCGGAAACCTCCGAATTAGTTAAAGTTTTGTCCACGCATCGCCATGCAATAGCATGGCAAATTTCAGATATTAGGGGGATAAATCCCTCTTTTTGCACGCACAAAATTTTCTTAGAAGATAATTCCCGCAAAACCATCCAGCCTCAGCGACGACTTAACCCGAATATGCGGGATGTCGTTAAGGCTGAAGTAATAAAACTCCTGGATGCGGGGATTATCTACCCTATATCCGACAGCACGTGGGTTAGTCCCATTCATGCCGTGCCAAAAAAGGGCGGTCTAACGGTAGTGGCGAATCAAAACAACGAATTAATCCCAACACGTACTGTTACGGGTTGGCGGGTGTGCATCGATTACCGAAAATTAAATGATGCCACCCGAAAAGACCACTTTCCGTTGCCGTTTATCGATCAAATTCTGGAGCGACTTTCGGGTCATCCATATTATTGTTTTCTCGATGGTCTTTCAGGGTTTTTACAAATTCCTATCTCCCCCGAAGACCAAGAGAAAACTACCTTTACGTGCCCCTTCGGTACCTTCGCATACAGAAGGATGCCATTCAGCCTCTGCAATGCACCCGCTACATTTCAACGATGTATGATGGCGATCTTTGGAGAGCTCGTAGAGGATACTATGGAAGTCTTTATGGATGACTTCTCGGTCTTTGGAAGCTCCTTCGAAAACTGTTTAAAAAATTTAGATCGAGTCCTCCAACGATGTGAAGACACGAACCTGGTTTTAAACTGGGAGAAGTGTAATTTTATGGTTCGAGAAGGCTTAGTTCTCGGACACAAAATTTCCGCAAGAGGGATGGAGGTCGACAAGGCCAAGGTCGAGATAATCGAAAAACTTCCCGCGCCCTCAAATATAAAATCTATTCGTAGTTTTCTTGGTCACGCGGGTTTTTATAGGCGGTTCATTCAAAATTATTCTAAAATAACAAAACCGCTAACCCACCTCCTGGAGAAGGAATCTCCATTTATTTTTGATGACGCGTGCGTAGAGGCATTTGAACTTATAAAAGAAAAACTTATCCATTCTCCCATTCTGGTGGCACCCGATTGGACCCTTCCGTTTGAGATTATGTGCGACGCGAGTGATATAGCGGTAGGGGCCATATTAGGCCAACGCGTAAATAAATATTTTCATCCTATCTATTACGCATCCCGCATGCTCACGGCCGCACAGGCTAATTACACGACCACGGAAAAGGAACTCCTTGCCGTCGTCTTTGCCATCGATAAGTTTAGGCCCTACGACATGCTTTCAAAAATTATAGTATTTACCGACCACTCCGCCGTAAGATATTTATTAGATAAAATAGATGATAAGCCCCGCCTTCTTCGATGGATCCTCCTATTACAAGAATTTGATTTAGAGATCCGGGATAAGAAGGGGGCCGAAAATTTAGCGGCCGACCACCTCTCTCGTTTAGAGCGCCCGATCACGGAAGCGCTCTTCGAACCGGAAATTGATGATCGATTTCCCGAGGAGCGTCTTTTAACTTTAAATAATTTAAAAACTTCTTCCACACCTTGGTTCGCGGACTACGCCAACTATTTAGTTGCGCGGGTGCTTCCAAAAAACTTTTCAAAACAGCAAAAAAAGAAATTTTTTTCTGATTTGAAAAACTACTTTTGGGAGGACCCTTTCCTATTTCGCGTCTGCGCGGACCAAGTCGTGCGGAGATGCGTTTCAAGCGAGGAGGGTGCGCAAATATTGCGTCACTGCCACGAGGGGCCGGCCGGGGGGCATTATCAAGCCAATCGGACCGCGCAGAAGGCGCTGGAGGCGGGCTTTTATTGGCCCGCTCTCTTCAAAGACGCTCACACTTTTGTGAGCGCATGCGATAGCTGTCAACGGTCGGGTAACATCTCTCGTCGCGACGAGATGCCCCAAAATTTTTATTTAGAATGCGAGATTTTCGATTTATGGGGCATAGATTTCATAGGCCCCCTACCTCCTTCATATACAAATCGCTACATTTTAGTGGCGGTCGACTACGTATCTCGGTGGGCGGAAGCGCAAGCTCTCCACACCAACGATGCGAGAGTCGTCGTCAAATTCCTAAAAAAATTATTTTCTCGCTTCGGTACGCCCCGTGCGATAGTTAGTGATAGGGTACGCACTTTTGCAACGCCCAGTTTGCAAAAACATTAACCAAATATGGCGTTATGCATAAGCTCGCCACCGCCTATCACCCCCAAACGAGCGGCCAAGTGGAGGTAGTAAATCGAGAAATTAAGCGAATATTAGAAAAAACCGTTTCCGCCAATAGGAAGGATTGGGCAATTAAATTAGACGACGCGTTGTGGGCATATCGTACGGCGTACAAGACCGCAATCAGTTGTACGCCTTATCGATTAGTCTACGGCAAGGCATGCCATTTGCCCGTAGAATTAGAGCACCGTGCTTTTTGGGCGTTAAAACTTTTAAATCTCGATCATAATTTAACCGCCGAAAACCGGAAATTCCAATTAAACGAACTCGATGAATGGCGTGCGAACGCCTACGAGAGTAATAAATTTTATAAGGAACGCTCTAAATTTTACCACGACCGAAAAATTAAATTTCCAAAATCATTTGCACCGGGCGATCTCGTCCTCCTATATAATTCACGTCTTCGTCTTTTTCCGGGGAAACTAAAATCCCGTTGGTCCGGCCCCTTTCAAGTGAAAGAGGTTTGGCCATACGGGACCGTCCTTATAACCCACCCGGAAAAAGGCGACTTAAAAGTTAACGGTCACCGACTAAAACTCTACCACGCGGGGGATCAACTGGGAGGGAAGCTAAATTCCATACCCCTCCCCCACCTCTAAAAAGATCGTACCCCGCCAACGCGTTCCTTTTTATTTGTAACTATTCTTGTATATATTTTTTATATATTTTGTAATTAAATCTTCACATTTTTTGTAAATATTTTCGTTCCTCACACTTAACTTCAACATTGGGGACAATGTTGGCTTTAAGTATGGGGGCGTGTTTTCCCTCTTTTTGTAATTATTTTTGCCCCTCCCATATTAGAAAAAATAAAAAAATTTATATGAAAAATTTGTTACAACATAAAACTTATTTGTTATAACATAACAAAATTTGTTATGACATAAGAAAATTATGTTGCAACATCTTTGTCCCTCTTTTCATTTTTTTCTTTTTGTAAAAATAAGTAATTATGTAAATAGGAAATCAAATGAAAAATCCAAAAAAATCATTAATTAACTTAGAAAAAACACACACAAAATTTATATAAATGTTTTATGTTTATGTCTTTTATTTGTATATAAAAATCCTTATTTATAATTATAAATCAAAATAAAAAAAATGATGATGAAAAATGCACTTAAAAATTTGTTATAACAAAATTCATTTTGTCATAACACCAAAAATGTTTTTCCTTCTCTCTTTTCTTTTCTTTTCCTTTTTTTCTCTATTAATGTACATATTTTTAACAAAATTAAAAAATCAAAAAATATATGATGAAAAAATTTCTTTGAAAAAATCAAAAATATTTTGTATGTATTTTTACTTTTCTTAATTTTCTTCTTCCTTTTTTTAGTATTTATATATGCATTTTGTTATAAAGAAAATCAAAAATCCCCAAAATATCATATCTTAAAAACTCCAAAAAAAGAATATATTTGAAAAACTTATAAAAAAAATCCAAAAATAAAATAAAACCCCTACTTAGCTTTTTGTTATTTCCAAGGCTAGGTTAGTTTTATCTTTAAGCGTTTTTCATTATTTATGATTTGCTAAAACAATTTTATTTATTTCATAGTTTGAAAAATTTAAATCGAGGAATTTTCAGTAGTAAAGAAAATCTTGCGATCTTAATTTAATTTGAGAACAGAATTTTTAGCACAACTCGGGTTTACCCTAAATAGATTCCTTTTTGTATTATATTGGCAAACCATCTTTAGATTCAATTATTCTAACTCTAAACTTGTGAAACTTTAGGAATGTTTTTAATCTACTAAACATGCTCTCAAAAATCTTTTTTTATTAATCTAGAATTTCTCTTGAAACCCCCCTTATAAACACCCCTTAGCTTGGCATAAAAATAATAAAAGTAGGAGTTTTAAAAGAAATCATGTGTCAATGGGAATAAAAAGATTCCGTAAACACAGGCACCCAATATTGTTAAAAGAAATCCCGTGTCAATGGGAATAAAAAAATAAAATTTCGTAAACACGGGCATTGGGTTAAGTTTACAAAAGATTTCAATTCTCCCGCGTAAACCAACGCTGAGAATCAAAGCAAAACCACCAAAAAGGTGGGGTGAGAGGATAAAGTCCATCACCCCTAAATCCAAGCACTCTTCTTTTTGCCAAGGCTACCTTTTTTTCCCTACCCCTTAGCCAATAAAATTGTACCTAGATTTTAATTTTAAAAAGTTTGGGAGAGCATAATTAGTAGACTTTATTTATTCTTAAAATCTTTCTTAAAAAAAGTTAAGGTTTTATATAATTCTATTCTAATTAAAAGGTACCAAAGACTGCAATAATCGACGCTATTTAGCTAACTTTAGAAGTCTCGCTAAAAATTTTTCGCTCTTTTTAAATTACTTTCATAGTTTTGGACTTACCTCTTTAAATACCCTAAATTTATTTCGATCTTACTTTTGATTTAATAAAAACTTTAGTAAATTAGAAATTTTATTAAACGTCTTATAGGTATCCCTTACTTTTGCTCTGGAATAGCAAAAGCTTAAGTATGGGGGTGTTTGATGAATAACAAATTATGCATATTTTTAGTATCATTTCTAGCCTAATTTTGGATAATTTTGTACATATTGCTTTTAAATCATTGAAATAATCACTTCTTTTTTTCTTTTGTAAAAATAAGTAATTATATATATAAAAGAATAAAATTTTGAAATATTATTGTATAATAAATTTATTGTAAATATAAAAAATATATATAATATAATATAAATAATATAGTTATATGCATGTAAATAATAAGTATAATAAATAATCATATATTTATATGAAAATATAAATGAAAAATAGTAATAATAATATAAATAATATAAAAATTATATGCATGATAGATAAATAGGATGAGAAAAAATATATATATAATAATATAGTAGTATTGTATATTAATAACATAATAATAATGAATAATAAATATATTATAAATATAATAAAATACATATATGTATAATATATGTATATGTATAAATATATATGTATAGTATATAAAATGTAAATAATAATAGTTATATATATATAAATTAAATATAAACATATAAATGACTATGTAAATTAAATGAAAATAAAATTAAAAAATAAAAATATCTGTGTAATTATAATAAGTATAATTATTGCTCTTTGTATGTTCAAGGAGCCGCTTGGCTCATTGGTTTAGCTCTTTGCTTGTTGCACTGCCGGCCCGGGTTCGAATCCAGGCGCCACCGGATTTATTTGAATTAAACTTCCACCTTTTTTTCTTTTAAATTCTGACGTTAATATTATATATATAATATATCCCCTTATATTGTAGAAGAGCGCGCTTGCTCCAGTGGACCTGACTCTGGCTAGCCTGTTTGAGGTTGTGGGTTCGAAACCACGCCAACCCCATTTTGCTGGAATTAAGCCCCGCTGCCCGTGCCCCGCTGCCCGCGCCCTGCTGCCCCGCTCCCCCGCTCCCCGCGCCCGCCAGCTCAACCTGCCAGCCCGCCCTGCTGCCCCGCTCCCCGCGCCCGCCAGCTCAACCTGCCAGTCCGCCCTGCTGCCCGTGCCCTGCTGCCCGCGCCCGCTGCCCTGCCTCCAGCTCATCCCTCTAACCGCACCCCAGGCCACCTGCTCTTCCAGCTGCCCTCTTTATTAGATATTTTAAGTTTTTTTTGCCTATAAATTAAGAGGAATTTTCTACTAGCAAGGGTTCAAAATTTTGAGAGCTATTCTTAAGGTTTTGATCCAAACTTTGTTTTCATGTTTTAGCTCTTTTTTGCTCTTTCTCTCTCTTGTTTTGTAACCTCTTTATGATGGAAATGAAATAATTTGGCTTGTTTGTAACTCTCTCTCTCTCTCTTTGTTTTGGTGAAAGTGTGTGTGTTCTCCTTTTGTATTTCCTTTTTATTTAGATTTTGATCTGTTAATTAAGTTTTCCATTTTAAATTTGGGTGTGTGTGTGTGTGTATGAGGCTAATTTTCATGTTTTTAGCTTTTTTGTAATTTTTAGATGGTTTCATAATTTGTGTGTGTGAGTGTATGAGTTTAGGTTAATTTTTCTCTTTTTTGTATTTTAATTTTTCTTTTTTTTAGTTTTTTTTAGTGTTTTTGTAGTTTTTATTTAAGTATGTGTGTGTGTGTGTGTGCTAGTATAGATTTTGTTTTCTTTTAACTTAGATTTCATTTCAAGTAAGGGTGTGTGTGTATGAGTATAAATTTTGCGCCTTTTTTGTAATTCAATAGCTTCCATTTCCGTCATGCATTTATTTCCGGCTTATCCGCTTGGATAGGACTCGCTGAAGCATTTATTTCCCGCCTATCCGCTTGGATAGGACTCGCTCACGCATTTATTTCCCGCCTATCCGTTTGGATAGGACTCGCTCACACATTTATTTCCCGCCTATCCGTTTGGATAGGACTCGCTCACGCATTTATTTCCCGCCTATCCGTTTGGATAGGACTCGCTCACGCATTTATTTCCCCTCTACCTATTTGGGTAGGGATTGCATTTCTTTAATTTCTGCAATTTACAGCTTTCATTTTAATTTCGTAGAGTGTGTGCGTTTTAAATTAGTGCGTTCTTTGTTTTTAATATAATTGCTTTTTGCTATTTCGCTAACCGCTCAATCGCTTAAAATCGTCGTAGTTATCATTATAGCTTTATAAAACTCTAAAAAAATCTAAGCAAAATACTTTCTAAATTAACGTTTTCGTGCTTTTTCGCTTTTTATCGCAATTATCGTTAAATGCACGCCAACCTTAATTTTCGTCATTAGTTTTTCTACAAAACTATAAAAATCAATTCAAAACTCTTTTCGATAAAATAATAGTGCGTTCCGTAGAAGTAGAAATAATCTGTTTACCCAGAAATCGGCGATCATCTCAAGTTAGCTGTTCGAGCCCTGGCGGTCCCCCATCGCCCAAGTGGTCTCGCTTTTTCTTTCCTCGTAAAGGTCGAGCTTCGCGCCCCGCACGAATTTTCCCCCGGAGGGTTGCCCTCTTGGGCGACCTCGCCTCCGCCAGGAGGAGATCGCCCCTTGGGCGACCTCGCCTCCGCAAGGAGGAGATCGCCCCTTGGGCGATCTACCCCCGTGAGATCGCCCCTTGGGCGATCTCCCCTGTGAGGAGGTCTCCCCCTTGGGCGACCTCGCCTCCGCGAGGAGGAGATCGCCCCTTGGGCGATCTCCCCCCGTGAGATCGCCCCTTGGGCGATCTCCCCTGTGAGGAGGTCGCCCCCTTGGGCGACCTCGCCTCCGGGAGGAGGAGATCGCTCCTTGGGCGATCTCCCCCCGTGAGATCGCCCCTTGGGCGATCTCCCCTGTGAGGAGGTCGCCCCCTTGGGCGACCTCGCCTCCGCGAGGAGGAGATCGCCCGTTGGGCGATCTCCCCCCGTGAGATCGCCCCTTGGGCGATCTCCCCTGTGAGGAGGTCGCCCCCTTGGGCGACCTCGTCTCCGCGAGGAGGAGATCGCCCCTTGGGCGATCTCCCCCCGTGAGATCGCCCCTTGGGCGATCTCCCCTGTGAGGAGGTCTCCCCCTTGGGCGACCTCGCCTCCGCGAGGAGGAGATCACCCCTTACGCGATCTCGCCCCGTGAGATCGCCCTTGGGCGATCTCCCCTGTTATGTCTCCCCTCTGAAATCCCTGTTTGTGTGATCTGTTCAGGTGCAGCAGGTCCAGACGATCTCAGCGGTCTCATCTGACGATCTCAGCAGGTCCAGACGATCTCAGCAGGTCCAGACGATCTCAGCGGTCTCAGCTGACGATCTCAGCAGGTCCAGACGATCTCAGCGATCTCAGTAGCGGTCTCAGGAGATCTCAGCAGTTCCGGGCAGCCCGTTATTTCCAGATCTGCCCGTTCGGGCAGACCCCTGCATCTATAAATAGAGGGGTAGGGGTACCAGTTTGAGCACTTTTGGAGAGCTTCCAGTCCCAGCCAGTGGTTTGAGCGGTCTCAACTTTGAGTGACCGCTGATACCACTCCGATCTCCCTTCAAGCCCTTTTTCTTCATGTTTTATGCTGTTTCTTTCATTCTTTCTTGTTGTAACCTCAGCTGTAACTCAAGCTTTATATCAATAAAATAGTCTTTCCTCCAGCTCAAAGTAACCGGCCACCCAACAATTTCACCCCCCATCCTTCAGCTCGAGCGAGTGTGGAGTTGGTACCATTTTTGGCACCAACATAATCGATACGACCTTGGAAAAATACGACCTTGATATTTCAAAAAGAAATATCCTATACTACTATCGATAAGGTCCACTTGCCTTTATCGATTTTAGTCCGGATAATTATATAAACCAAAAAACTTTCTCTCAAAAGCAAATTAAAACTCTCTTTTAAGAACAATTAGAAAATTGTTGCAACAAACCTTTGGTTGTTGCAACTAGCTCAAGGTAAAAGGAGTTTTAAAACTATCATTTACAAAGTTGTTGCAACAACTCACAAAATTGTTGCAACAACATATTCAAAAAGCTTTCAACTTTTATTTCAAACATAAGCCTTTCAAACCCTTTCTACTTAGCTTTTGGCGACGCGGCCAAAGAGTAACCCTCGATATTTCGAAAGAGGAAAAGGTCGTTACTTCTATCTTTCGATAGGATAACGGGTAATTCCTCGAAGTAGAATTACTCGCGGGACTCTTCGAAAACTCCGCCGAATTCTAATAAAAGAAGAAAGAAAGGCTTTACTTTAATTTAGCTTTTAAATCTAAAAAATCTATCAACCGCTGAGACGGAACGAGCTAGTGTAGCGCGCTCGTCGCTTGCTGAGATGGAAAGGGATAGTGTAGCGCCTTCGTCGACCGCTGAGATGGCAGAGGGATAGTGTAGCGCGTTCGTCGAACGCAGATCTCTTGAGTTCGTCGAACGCAGATCTCCTTGAGTTCGTCGAACGCAGATCTCCTTGAGTTCGTCGAACGCAGATCCCTTGAGTTTGTCGAACGCAGATCTCTTTAGTTCGTCGAACGCAGATCTCCTTGAGTTCGTCGAGCGCAGATCTCCTTGAGTTCGTCGAACGCAGATCTTCTTGATTTCGTCGAACGCAGGCATTATATATTAATTCACGATCTTAGGGTTCCTGACGTGTGAAAACAGTTTTGGCCCCGACCCTTTCGTGTTTTAAGAGAGTAGCGGTGGAAGCATTCCGCTAGGGCTTCTTTGTTCTTCTGATAGTGTCGCCTCCCCTGTCTCGGATCTAGCAATCCGTGGGGACGCTGAGGGCTTTTCTTCTCCGTCTCATCCCTTGTTCGACAAGGCATTGAGGTTCTCCAGCACTTGTGTGGATCTCTATAGAGGGGCCGATCTATTTCGGTTCTTGCAACTCAAGATTGGTTCTACCAGACTCAGTGAGGAGCATCTTGGTTTGAGTATCGACTCAAATCCCCTTCAGGTATAATTTCTGCACTGTGATGTGGATGTTGTTTTATTTCTTGAATCAGTAAAATCCCAAGTTCCTTAACTCTTTGGGTTGTTCTAGTTATTTATTCCGTTGCGCATATATGATATGCTGTATTATCATTTTTGAAATGGTATTAGAAAACCCAACAACTGAGCCATCCAACTTTGTGGCTATGATTAGAAATGGGAAGACCAGTACTGAGATGTACCTTGACTCGGGGGGCAACATGCCATGTGTGCAACAATGCTAATCTGCTGACATGGCTCACTACTGCAAGAGAAACGGTTGTTGGATCTTACGGCGCCCTTAGAGGGGGGGTGAATAAGGGAATAAAAATCTTTTTATTATTTTAATAAAATTACTAAATTGTTTTATGATGAAAGAGATTGAAATAAACAATTTAGATTTAAGATTGAAAACTTAAGACTTTGAAACCAATATTTTAAAGATATCGCCAAAGGAGAGAAATCAAGTAAACACAAATAGAGACATGATTGTATCTATATAAAAGAAAAGTGTTTACATAAATTTGATTTCAATATCGCTAGAAATCGAAGGCGTACAAAAGTAAATTTCTTTTCCTTTTCTATACCGACTTGTATCCCCACAAACCGGTTGGCTTTAGCCTATCCTTCCCCGGATAAGGCCTCAAGCCGCTCTAGCCAATACTTCCCCGGATATGGCCTCGAGCACCCCCTAGATCTAATCCCCTAGACCTAGTCGCCAACTCACGTGGCGATTTTCTCCCAAGCCACACAAGGACTTGACACCGCACACAAGACGATGATTTACCCTAGACCACACAAGGATCTAACACCACACACAAGGTGATGATTTCCCCTAAGCCTCACACGGACTTAGACGCCGCACGCAAGACGACGATTTCTACAATGATTACAAGATGTATGGAAAGGAAATAATGAAAACAATAATAAAAACTCCCTATATGAGATTTCTGAAGATGAGGATGAAGGATCGTTGTAGCATAAGCGAGGTCGAAGCGATCGTCCTTCGGATGTAGCGTGACGTATTCCTCCTCCAGAATTCTCCTTAAGCTTTTTGTGGGAGATCCATCTTCGGCAGCATAACTGGTATAGAATTATGGCACAAGCTCTCTCTCTGGATGGATTTTCCAAAACGAGAAGCAAAGCTCCATTTTATAGAACTCCTCGCTAGCGCCTGCGGTAGTGTTTAGCGCCTGCGGTAGCGTTCGTGTCCAGCGGTTGCACAACCGTCGGCGGTGTGGCGCTCTGCACGAAATCGAGATACCGCCGGGCGGTACCGCTAGCGCTGGCGGTAGCGCTGTCGCCAGGCGACATCGAGTGTCGGATTTTCGACAGCTCCTCTCCATCCGAAATTTCTCCAAACTGTAGATTGAGTCGTTCTCATCCCCGAAATGGGTTGGCACGTTCTGTAACTCTTCTTGGATTGAAAGTTATGGCCATTTTAAGATCAGCACACAAAACTCAAGCTTTTGCTTTTTCTAATGTGTACACACTCTCGGATCATGCCCATGAACGAGGACTTGTCTCCTCATTGAACCTGTACAACCTAGACACTATAAAAACACAAAAGACTAGATCAAATACAATATGAGGTTTGTTATTCTCAAATAAAGGGATGTGGCACACATGTCCAACAATCTCCCCCTTTTGATAATAACAAATCCTCTTTAGCAAGAAATCAACATTAGTGTTTATAGTATATGATAAGCATGATAAATAGTGCAACTATAGTATATGATGAGCATGATAAAAAGTGCAACTATAGTATATGATTAGCATGATAAAATTATGCATACCCTAAATTAATGCTCCCCCTACATAAATGCATTTTATGTTTTACTCCCCCTACATGATAGAATTCATGAATTAGTCTCCCCTTATTCTTCTATAGTTCACCTATATAGATTTCTTCAATTAATCTCCCCCTTTTGGTATTATCAAAAGAAGGTGGGGTGAGGGTAGTAAGGAGACATTCTTTAGGCTAGTTTATTAATCATGATCGAGCTTTTTAATATATGAAATGATAAAGAGTTTAAGCATAGTATTGAAGAGATTTCAAATAAATAGATAAGAGTTTTAGCATAGCGGAAGATTATAAGAAACATCTTTTTGTAAGCATGAAAAGCATAAGTAAAAATATGAGTTTTAGTTCAAAAATGAAAGATGTTTTAACCTTTTTGAAATCTCAAAGTTTTTCATAAAGATACCAAGCATGAAATGAACATATCAAAGAGAGATTATACTACAATGTTACTTAATTCTAAGTTCAAGAGATACCAAAACATTGAAGAGATCATGCTAGGTTATCTAGTGCATTTTTATATAAAGAGTAGTATAGATAAAACATTAGAATCCAATACTCATGAGAAGAAGTGTTATGAAAGATAATGATGTGCACATAAGTGTATTTTGGGCAATGTTAACAATTGATTTAAATCACCAAAACACAAGACATATGTAAAGTAAAATGCACAATAAAACACAAGTAAATTACTTTCACACACTTTTTAATGCACATAGTTTTTAACAAAGTGGTGTAATAACCAAGGTTTGCACAAGTAACTTTACTATTCTTTCCAAGGTGCTCAACCTCACAATGCTTATGAAGACTTATCAGGAGGTTCAAGTAGTGCTTGGTGGAGTTATATTTGTCTACATATATAATTTTTGTTCACATTTGTGAGACAACATTCTCCGAATACACTTGTTTTGCAAACCAAAAATTTTAACTTAACCACTTTTCTAAATGTCATAAGTGCAATTCAAAATGTAGTGTAGGCAATAAATTTATGCAAGTTTTAATTCATTGTACAAATACAATACACAAGCAAATATTTTTAGATTTAGACACACATGTTGATTACCAAAATAAGTGAGTGAAATGTATCATTATCAATCATAAAACATTTACTCATACTTAGAGGCATGCTAAGCTTGGTTCTACACATTTTTCAATACAATTGATGCACTTTAAGTAGATATATCAAAGCATGATAAGCAAAACAATGTTCATAGTAATTTGAAGGAATAAGTTTTAACATTGTAAATAATTCTAAATAGAATTCATACATGCTTGATATTGGCAATAAAGATCATACAGTTTTTTTTTGTTTTATCATTTTTTTAAATCAAATAAAAACAGAAAAATCACAAAAACATATTTTTGTAAGTTTTAAATTTTGAATTTTTGTAGTAAATTTTTCATAATATGAAGAAAAAAACATAAATCACAAAAACATATTTTTGTATATTTTTAATTTTGAACTTTTGTAGTTGATTTTTCATATAAATAAATAAAAACAAAGATAACAAAAACATATTTTTGTATTTTTGAATTTTGAATTTTTTTTATTTGATTTTCCATAATATGAATAAAAACAAAGATAAATAAATAAATAAAAAACAGAAACACAAAAACTAAGTAGTACATATGAACTAACATATTTTTAAGGATATTTTGAAATTTTAAAAATTAGAAAATTCCAACACCCACGCTAGCGCCGGCGCTAGCGCTAGCGCTGGAAACAGTACTCGATTTTTGGAGAATTTTAAAAATCTGATTTTTTATATTTATTAAGTGTCCTTAGAGTAGTCTTATGCAAAATTTTTGTAATTTTTGGAGATGTCTTGATTGCTCAAATTTGCATAAAACTTTAGCTTTTTCAAATACATGTGTTTTACAAAAACATTTAAGCTCAAAAAGATAAATTATGCAAATACATGAGGACATTTTTATTAAACAGCCCAAAATATTCATGATTTAAGTGATAAGTAAATAAAATGTTCATGCAGTATGTAATATAGGTATGTCCTAAGATTAGAAACTACCCCGACTAAATGTCTACACCCTAGCCCCGTACTAAGTGACGGATGGGCATGAGGAGCTGCACACATACCGTAGGTTGGGGTGTTAATCCCATATGCACACACTAAAGAACGCTCAACCTAACACTCTTTCCCCCCAGTGCCTCGCAAGGCCCCACTGAAACCCTCCCCGGTTAAGGACAAGACATGACTTAGAGGTTAGGTCTCTAATGCATACAACCATACGCCCTCGCTATTATGAGATATGAAGTCATAGGTGAATAATCTTTTGGACAACCTATGCTTTTTAAACTATGGGTTGATATATAAACTATGGGTTTTTGTGAAGAGTTATAAAGCCGCATAGTTTTTCTATTCTTATGAGATGACGATATGAGATAACTAGCGTAATTACTAGTATGAGATAAATGGTAATGCTAGTATGATGAGTTTTGGGTTTAATGTCATGTCATAAGTTTAACATTAATATTGCATGTATTCCAAAATAGAATTTCAAATTATAGATCTAGAATGGAGTGATGATTTAGTTTGATTTATATTTTCATTACAAAGTTGATTCTAGATTCTACAAATATGAGAGATACATGCAATCACTAGCAAAGCAAATCAATACATCAAATAATGTAAAGAAAACATTATTCATAATTTTTATCACAAGATTCATAATTCCTATTATCGATTTGAGATAAGTCTTGATAGAGCATGAATTATGATTTATGATTAAGGAGAATTTTTGCATAGAATATATGTTAGATCATCATGATGTATGAGAATTCTAATCCTTCTAGACTTATGATATCGTGATATAGTGATTTTCTTTTGAAAGAACATGATTGATTTGTAAGTCTAGAAAAATGATGATCATCCAATCATATAAAAGACAAAGATCACATATAGAATGTTTTGAAATTTATAAAAAATTTTGCATTCAATAATTGAATCTATTGATCTTTGGTTTTGCATGATAATATATGATTTATGATATAATATTCATATATATATTCTAATGATTAATCCATAAACTATGTGTTTGTTGGAATTTTAGTATTCTATATAATTTCAAATCACATAGTTATCATCAAATTTAAATAACATTGTAAGTGTTATACCTAGCATATAAATTTAAGCACAAATTAAGAAGTGATGCTAGAATGATACGTTTGAATGCAATGTTATTACATAGAATTAATAGAGATAATGTTGCATGTAATATCAGAAGTTTACAAATTAATTTTCTTTAGACCTATAATGAAATGATTAAACTTTTGATTTGATCTTAATGATATAAGATGATTCTAAGGTCTAAATTACATGCAAACAATGGTGACACACATCACACATAATATCTAATATGAAATAATTATACTAAGGATAGCATGTGATGAAAAATCCATAAACACAAAAATTTCCAAATCAAGCGAACTAAGATAGCATTTAAAAAATGGAGTTGAAATTGGGCAAATTGACAGCACCAAAAGAACTCAAATGAGCAAGCCTAGTTTTTCCGTTGGATGGAGATTTTTGTGCTCTTTCCAAAAATATATTAAACGCGAAAATGAGGCGAGCGGATCAAAAGATATGGATGTTTGAAGTTTTGATCGTAAACTCGCATTTTTGAAAGATTTAAACATGCATTTAGATGAATTTTTGTTTTCAATTTTTCTAGATAATATTCTTCATTATAAGGGCTATCATATGCAGCAAATAAAATAGAAGATTATCATAACGTTGCGCATTTTAATTTTTAGCTTAAGCCCTTTAATAAACCATTTAAATCCATTTAAAAAAAATAATTTCATTAGTCTTGAAAAAAAATAATTTAATTATTCAAATGATAATGTTAATTCAAGACATAGATGGATAAAGGATTTAAAAGGATAAAGAACAATCAAAGATGAGATATAGATCACTTTGAAAAATATATGACTTAATGTTCCATTTTAATACAAATTTGATTTGATAAACATTAGGCTTAAAATGTAAAAGTCATATTTCATAATATATCTAAGTGACCTTAGCGTGTTGGCTCAAAAATAAGAAAAACAAATAAAAGAAAAAGCAATTAAGCATATCATGAAGTAGAGTAATAATATTTCATATTTAATTTATTTCTACTTCATGCAATACGACGATTCTAATGAATAAAAGATTTAGGTATCCAAAGGGGACCAAGTGGGATGGTTCCTTTGGGTACCCAAATACATCGAGTAGGCTTTTGGAGAGAAAGTGATGAATGGGCCTTTACAAGTGGAGTTAGTGTTTCGTTTTTAATTTTGGGCCTCCATTCATACTTTGGTTGTTTTTCTTTTAAATTCATATTATGATTATACGTCATCTTTATATGATTATATTTGTTTGAAAAATAATTCATTTGTGATTTATGTTTATTCAAATTATTTTTCAAAATAGATTGATGATGATAATCATAATGAATTTTATTATATGGATTCTTTGAAAGTTTATAAGAGTGATTGTCTTTCTTTAGAAGTGATTGTGGAAAGAGTGGGTTACAATATGTTTTAAAAGATTGATTCTTATTTTGATGATTTTCATTTCCACTCTTTCTTATAGACATACTCTTATAATATGAAGGATTATATTTTATAGTTTGATTTTCATGAAAATGAGTTTTTAAATTTGAGTCATGATTGAAAATATATTGAGACTTATAATAATGACTCTTAAGAATTTTGTGAGATCATAATTTTTTTTGAAACTAAACTCCTTTTGATTTAAAGTATGAAAATGATCCTTTTTAGAAATGATTTTGTAAGATAATTTATCCTTGTTATTCAAAATCTTATGATGAAATTCATTACATGACATTTGAAATTTTTCAACAAAAGATTTTAATTGTATTAACTTACAAGATAAATCATCATTTTCAATTATCAATTTTTCATTATGCCTTTTAGAAATTAAGAGCCCTTTTTCAATTTCCTTGAATTTTTCTTTTAATAAATTGCAATTAAGACAAGGAATATGAATTTTAACTAAAGAGTGTGAAAGAGAATTTAACACATCAATATTTGATTCTACGTTATCGTTTGCTTTTAAAGATTTATTTTCTAAACGTAATTTTGAATTAGCAATTTTTAACTTTAAAATTTTACGTTTAGCAATTTTAAGCATACGAGATGTAGAAATAGAATTTTTTACAAAAAGAGAAGATTTAGATTTTCTTACCTTGCAATAGTTTCCGTCTTCTCTTTCGCTTGATGTGTTGCCAACAAATGAGTCCAATATTGTGACGTTGTATTCTTCTTCCTCCAAGCATGAGTCCTCGTCGATTTCTTCTCTTGGATCCATAAGGAATTCCTCGTCGATTTCTTCTCTTGGATCCATAAGGAATTCCACTTGTTCATCATCTGTAGAAGGAAGACTATAAGTATTCTCAAGAAATTTCCAAACTTCATAAGCAGTAGGAAGTGTATAAATTAGTTTGAAAATATTTTGATGCAATGCACAATATAGACTATTCATTGATTTGGCATTTAAAAACATTTCATTTTTATTTAAAGTACTTGTGGGTATTTTAATAGTAATATTCCATACTTCCATATCCAAAGACTTAAGAAATTTTTCCATAAGAAATTTCCACCCATTATAATTTTTGCCTTCAAATAAAGGTGGTGCTAAAGATTTTTCATTTATAAGAAAATTTCCCTTACTAGTAGAAGCGAGATCATGAGACGCCATTATTCACGGCTGTTAAACCGATTTGGAATAACCTCGCTCTGATACCACTTGTTGGATCTTACGGCGCCCTTAGAGGGGGGGTGAATAAGGGAATAAAAATCTTTTTATTATTTTAAGAAAATTACTAAATTGTTTTATGATGAAAGAGATTGAAATAAACAATTTAGATTTAGGATTGAAAACTTAAGACTTTGAAACCAATATTTTAAAGATAACGCCAAAGGAGAGAAATCAAGTAAACACAAATAGAGACATGATTGTATTTATATAAAAGAAAAGTGTTTACATAAATTTGATTTCAATATCGCTAGAAATCGAAGGCGTACAAAAGTAAATTTCTTTTCCTTTTCTATACCGACTTGTATCCCCACAAACCGGTTGGCTTTAGCCTATCCTTCCACGGATAAGGCCTCAAGCCGCTCTAGCCAATCCTTCCCCGGATATGGCCTCGAGCACCCCCTAGATCTAATCCCCTAGACCTAGTCGCCAACTCACGTGACGATTTTCTCCCAAGCCACACAAGGACTTGACACCGCACACAAGACGATGATTTACCCTAGACCACACAAGGATCTAACACCACACACAAGGTGATGATTTCCCCTAAGCCTCACACGGACTTAGACGCTGCACGCAAGACGATGATTTCTACAATGATTACAAGATGTATGGAAAGGAAATAATGAAAACAATAATAAAAACTCCCTATATGAGATTTCTGAAGATGAGGATAAAGGATCGATGTAGCATAAGCGAGGTCGAAGCGATCGTCCTTCGGATGTAGCATGACGTAGTCCTCCTCCAGAATTCTCCTTAAGCTTTTTGTGGGAGATCCATCTTCGGCAGCATAACTGGTATAGAATTGTTGCACAAGCTCTCTCTGGATGGATTTTCCAAAACGAGAAGCAAAACTCCATTTTATAGAACTCCTCGCTAACGCCTGCGGTAGTGGCTGGCGCCTGCAGTAGCGTTCGTGTCCAGCAGTTGCACAACCGTCGGCGGCGTGGCGCTCTGCACGAAATCGAGATACCGTCGGGCGGTACCGGTAGCGCTGTCGCCAGGCGACATCGAGTGTCGGATTTCTGACAGCTCCTCTCCATCCGAAACTTCTCCAGACTGTAGATTGAGTCGTTCTCATCTCCGAAATGGGGTGGCACGTTCTGTAACTCTTCCTGGATTGAAAGTTATGGCCATTTTAAGATCAGCACACAAAACTCATGCTTTTGCTTTTTCTAATGTGTACACACTCTCGGATTATGCCCATGAACGAGGACTTGTCTCCTCATTGAACCTGTACAACCTGGACACTATAAACACACAAAAGACTAGATCAAATACAATATGAGGTTTGTTATTCTCAAATAAAGGGATGTGACACACATGTCCAACAACGGTGACCGTTGCGAATGGTGAGACAGCTGACGTACTGAAGGTGTGGAATGCAACATTGCTTCTCTCCTCAGGTAAAACTTTAACTTTAAAGCATGTTAAATTTATTCCTTCACTAGCTGCTAACTTAGTGTCTATTAGTTTACTGTGTGATACTAGTATGTCTTTTACTTTTTGTTGCGGTAGAGTAACACTGAACCGGGAGTTGGTGTTCGGGAAAGAAAGAAAAATGACCTTTAGAGGAGGTCGGAGCGGGAGAGAAGAACAGTGTGAGAGGAGACGAAAGTATTTCTTTATTATCTGCATAAAATCGATCCTATTTACATTTACCAGTACAATATTTATAAGGCTATTATAATAGCTGTTACATAATTTGTCATGAGTACTAAATACATGACACATGCATTCATCTTCCGCCTTCAATTCTTTCTTGGTTGTCGCCTCCGTGAATGTCTTTCTACCACTGGATTTCTAATAGCTTTCCACGTGTCGTGATCAGGAACTATTATGCAAATATATGTCGGAAGCTTGTGTCCCGTTGGACTGATTATTAGTGGTGATGCTTATTCCTTGTAATACCTTCTTCCTCTGCTCGAACGACACATCTGAAATTCTTCCCCTGCTCGATGAATTTCAAGAAACCTTCTTCTTGAAATTCGGAAATAAGGAGCGATATCTTTTGTCAAGCTAATGTGTTGTTTTGAGAACTAAGATTTCCCAAGCTCCTTGGGAATGCTCTTTTGAGAATTTTGTCAGGATCTGGTATGTGTTTGTGGTTTCTTATTGATCATACGGTAAATTTGTCAATTGGGATTTTGAGTGGATAATATAAAGAATTATACTCTTGATTTATATGCTATTATTAGCTCATCCTGAAATGCTTGAACATTTGGGATGGAGGATAAAGATGAATAGCGGAACCAGGACATGGTCTACATTTTAATGGATTTTATTATGTTTTTGTCTAGTTGCAACATCTCTGCATTCTTCAATTGCATTTTTCTCCTATATCCTGTGTATAATTTTTAGTACCCTGTTCTTTATTTCATGAATCTTACTTTCCGCATTTCTTATTAAGAACGACTTACTTTCTACATTTCTTCTCAAATACAATCCATTTGATTTTATCACAATATCACAAAAACTAAATTTGATTAGATCATAGTTGATGTGCACTCGTAGATTTATAGGTTCTTCCGGGGTACGTTTAGAGGAGGCTCCACTAAGGAGATGTGGAGTTAGTGGGGTCAAAGCCAAACCCATGATCATGAGAGTGGAGGAATCCGCCGTGCATTTTTCGCGCTCTGTTAGCGCCAGGAGCAGTCAAGACCGCACCCCACTATTATGGTGCGATCAGGCCGCACCCCACTAGTGGGGTGCGGGTAGCCCACACTCCCCTTAGTGTGTGTGGTGGGGGGGGGGGGGCGCCGGGTTCTACTCTGGTATGAGGGGGGAAAAGGGGGGAGGGTGAGGGAAGAGAAAGAAAAAGAGGGGGAGGAGAAAAAAGAGGGGGAGGAGAAGGAAAGGGGGAGAGAGGAAGAGAAAAGAGGGAAATGAAGAAAAAATTGAGGGAGGGAGAGAGGAATGCTCTTTGCAGTGACAATTCTTATCACCGCGACGACAATTTGGATCTCCGCGGAGAGTCATTTGGATCTCGGCGGAGATCCAAATGGCTCTTCGCAGAGAACGTTTTGGGTCTCCGCGGAGAACCTTTTTGGTGTCTGCGGAGAACCTTTTGGGTCTCCGCGGAGAACCTTTTGGGTCTCCGCGGAGAACCTTTTGGGTCTCCGCGGAGAATCATGTTCTCTCCGCGGAGAACCTTCTGGCTCTCCGCGGAGAATCTTCTGGATCTCCGCGGAGTTCATTTATCCTAGGGAAGAGATAATTTCACAGACTTCTTAATATCCACCATTGATCCTAGGGAAGAGTATTATGAATTTTTTTCAACTAAGCATTTTTTGCCTGCGGAGGAAGATTCATCAAGGAAAAAAGACGTTAGCCACAAGACTGAACCGATAATTTCACAGACATGCATTTAATAAAGCTTAAAGATGAACGCCTCAATTTATTGTAGTCTGGAAATCTATATTTGCATATATATATTATATAGAGTTAAAAGACGTAGCCACACCACACTGGCACACCACAACAAATTAATAAAGTTATTTTCACATATACAACTATTTGATGCACAGACACATCATATATAAGCCAACCAGACTTATGTTTGACCAAAATAACTTTATATATGCTACAGTCTCATCAGTCTTCGTCCCCATTACTTTACTTTTTAAGCTCTTTCTTCAGTAGCTGACTCTTAGCGTGCTTCGCTCGCATTCGAGCGGGCTATGTCCGCAATAATATGATCATATGATTTATAGCCAGGACAATATAAATTTTAGGAGTTTTCCCTTTTTCATAAATTCAACTGATAAGGAAGAAAAAAAGCTCATACTAAATGAGAAAAATGTTTAGATAAAGTGGTTAATGAAGAAATTAAAGTATAACTAAGGTCTACAATGAAATTGATGTGGAAATAATAGCACAACTAATGATAGATGAAGAACATAAATGATTAAAGAGAAGCTTTAAAATCCATTTCCCTCATGAATGAGCTTTGAAATTTATAGGTAATTCCTTTACTAAATAAAAATGAAAAAAATAATTGTTTATAACATAATAGACAAATGGAGGGCACAAAAGAATCTAATTGTTCTAAGCAAATGGAGGGCACAAAAGAATCGACAACAAAGTAGAGATTTTATTAAAGAAAACAAATCGCTTAATATAAGTTTTCACAATATCAAACTGCGACACATTAATGTTTATAACACATTCATTACAATACACTTATTTTACTCCTTAAACTCACAACATTCTTCTAGCTCTAGTTAAGGACTTCCCACAATAGCCACTACAAATTTTTTCCAAGAATTTCACCTCTTGGCGAGTTCTTTTCCCTGCAAGTTCAAAGCCCTAACTCCACGGGTGACCTTCAGCTTCCCCTCATAAGTGTACTTCGTCCAGCGTGCTTGTTCTTTTTTGTCCAACTCACGCGGTCTTCTCCTCCAGCTCGCATGGTATTCTTCTTGTTCGAGTTTTCTTGTTCGAGCTTGCTTGTCTTCTTCTCGCTCGAGCCCCAAGCATCGACCCTTACTCCTCAAGCTATATTGATTTCATGTATCCACGCCTATTTATAGGCATCTAGGACTCATGAGCTACTGCAATCTAGATGATTTCATCCTTCTATGATTATATTACTCATCAATCTATGCACAATGATAAAACAACCCCTGATATCATTTAAGATAGTCTGCCTTGGATCACCGCCTTCTAGCTGCAGCAAATTCATTTAAAAAACTAATCAAAACACATCATGACACTTAAAATTTCAGAAAAAAAAATTGCACGTAGCTAAAAAGATTTCAACAAACAATTCATACCAACTCTATGAATTTCCATCCAATATTAAAATCATAAGCATAAAATCATTGCTCAATTATTAATTTTAATTAGGAAATAACAAATTTAAAAGCCGCAGAGTGCTGAAAGGAATACATATTTGTATCCTTTTTTTTTCTGGCGGCATATGCAATAAAAGAGGATTCAATGTGGTTGTAAATGTTGAAAAAAATGGCACCAAGAAGAAGGTTCAGAAAAACTCGCTCTCTTGATGAACAATGCATCCTTATGCTCACACATTAGTTGAATAGACGGACAATATCTGCCACTATAGAGACCAAAAAACACTAAATTCATGATACCGGACCTTAAAAAAACTCACTAAACATATTAGCTCAAAAATAATATTAGCTCACATACAAAAAATTTATAAAACAAATACATGAAACCAACTAAGATATTATTTATTTAAATAGACAATGAACCAATTACCTACTGAAATTAAAGTATACATTATAAGATTCATCCTTGCCTTAAAAATTCCAGTAGCAATGACATGTAAGAAGAAAATTTGATGCCTGGTTTTGGTTTGTTATGTGTTAATTAAAAAAATGAAATTCAAAGTTTTTTCTTGATGAAGTCAGCCTGCAAAATAGCCACTGCAAGCATGTAAAAAATAGTAGTGAAAACTATTAAGCTAATTAAATGAGGTCTTTCACAATATAATAAGCTCCATCTCCGGTGGAAGAAATACGCCATTAAAACTAAATGTGTTTGGTAAACCTCCATCCCAACCGCAGCAGCGGTGATCAGGAAGGCCCAAAACTCCATTTTTAGCATTCTTATCCACTACCCACCACAGAGTAGGAGCTCTCATACTCACCGCTCCCTCCATTGTCATCGCTAAAACAAATAAAACCATAATCAATAACAAATAATAGGACAACCTTCAGGTTTCAATCAAAACTTTCCATAAGTTGTCAACTACATCATGACTCATATGTTAACAATATGGGCCAGAAATGTTAAGGAACTAAAGAATCTTACAATGTCCTATAAAAATGCTACGAAACAATACTTCTCACAACAGGTTTCCACTAAAACCCAGTTTATAAATTTTGTTAGAGCTTTAAAAAAAAATTATGATGACCAACTGAGACAGAGAGGGTCACCTCCCTCCTATGATGTGGGATCAATCCCTCAACACAAGTAACAAATGCACCCACAATATAGCATTACATCATTAAAGAAACTCACATTATTAGTAGCTTGATTAAGTCGTTCCATCAACTGCCACATTGCCCCTCCAAGACCATATACCCACAATACCTTTCTGTATCCACTATTTATCCATCCACAAGGCACAACTGCACAAGAATGTCTACATAAAATAATAACTATTCTTGATGTGATTATCTCTGAAAGTCAGCTCCTATATACAACCCTTAAATCATACCACCGATTTTCCTGAGAAATTTTGGATTAGGCATAGTCACCATCATGGTCTATAGCTAAATAATCATACATACAAATGTTCCGTAATTTTGATTTTACTATTTTTCTTTGTTTTAATTGCAACCTTCACAAAGCATCTTTTGGCATAGATAGTCTAGACTCCAGACCAATAAATTATTCATGAATGTCTCCAACAATATAACAACGAAATATGTGAAGAAGCTCTAAAACATAGGTAAAGTAAACTAAAAATTAGTAGTTGAATAAAAAAAATCATATACTGCAAGCACTAAAACAAATGTAAACTAAAAAAATTAATGACTGGCTAGAAAGACATCATATACTAAGTACAGAAACACTTTATAGCATAATCATCGATACCTTTATATTACTATAGCAAATGGAAGAGATTTGAGATGCCATCAAAACCTGTGTGAAGCATTTTTTTTAAACCAGTGATTTTATACATGCCGGTCCAGCCATTAAGAACTAAAGCAAACTTTCTTTGGCAACTAAAGATTTACCATTCATAAGTTGACAAAATCGACACATAATGAATGGTGGAAAGAAGAGACCTCGTGTGTCATCCATCTGTACGTTCCTGTTTCTGCAGTCATGACTCCACCTTGGCTTTGAAAACGAGCAACTCCAAAATCTGCTACTTTGAGAACCTTGGAACAAAAGAACCAGAACAATACGGAAAAAAACATGAAATTAATAATCATTGCTCATTGTACAATTGGGTTTTGATGGCCATGAGTTGCCAAGGAAGCATACACGAGCGAGTGTTAAGGAAGCATAAGGTTTCGTCACATAACTATTAAAAGTTTCATTAGCCAATTCAGAGTTTATGATACTACATTTACATTTGAGGTAGGATCACATTTTTAAACCTTTCATAATACTCTATGTCAAGCTCATTAAAAATGCCATTACATAATTTTATATAAGCTCTATAGCTCATATTGCTGCATCTTTTAATATACTTCAAAGACCAAGGATTTGTTTGAGAGCACGATGCGAGAGCAATGGTAGTCCCGAACGCAGTGGTGAAAATATATAGTTAATGCACAAACAACCTTTCTCTAATCCCCACCAAATCGCCATGGCATCTTCCTCAGTCCCAGTACTGTCCCTCTGCTGCCTCCTCCTCCTCCTTCCCTTGAGCTCCCTCGCTCAAAACCCACGCGGCGAGAACCGCCAGTTCTGCTACCCCCACGAAAGTATTAAGTAGTGAGGAATAATTATGAAAAAAATCCCCTCTAGCAACATAATAACAATAATATTGACATCTAAATATCAATGAACCAAACATCTCTTATCAATTGTTGCAGTGAAGTGTGCTTAAATGACTAAAATATCCATGATAAAAGATTATATTTGCTAAATCAGCATTTTTCATTATTTAGTACATATACTCTGACCTCCTCATCTAACTCACCAACCTTGAAATCAAACACCTCATCCCAGAAAGGATTTTATGATTTCTTCACGACCTTTGTTTTGAACTCTGTTTACATAATTGGACTGGAGCGTACGGGAGGTGCAAAATGTCTACCTGGAGAGGGGGCCGGAGTCGCCTGGTCGGAGAGAGGAACTCACCGCCGGAGTGGGGCTGGAATTCCTCCGGAATGGATGGGGGAAGCGGCGACTGGAGCGTGCGGGAGGTGCGAAACCTAGAGCGGAAGCGGCAGTCGACGATCTCACCGCCGGAGGGTGCTGTAATCCCGCCGAAATGGATTGGGGAAGTGGCGAGAGGAATCAGGCAGGATGCGGGAGAGAGGTTTTCTTTGCTTGCGTCGTCGAGAGGTTTACGCCTTCCGCACGCGGCAGCCGACGATCTCACCGCCGAAGTGGATGGGGTTACCGGCTGTAGCGAAACCTAGAGTCGACGATCTCACCGCCTTGAGTTTCTTTGCTTGCGTGCGTGCGAAGAACCCTCCTTGATGTCATGAGAGGAGAAGAGGTGGAGAGGTGGGGAGAAGCCATGTAGTTTCGCCGAGTGAGAGGCGCAGATGGGAATCGTCGAGAGGCGGTAAGAAGCGTGCGGGAGAGAGGCACAGGCGACGCAGTTTAGGATGCCGTGGGTTTTTATTTTTATGAGAGAGAGCGGGTGGGAGAGAGAGAGAGAGAGAGAGAGAGAGAGAGAGAGAGAGCGGGTGGGAGAGAGAGAGAGAGAACGGGGGAGAGAGAGAGCGGGAGAGAGAGCGGGAGCGGGAGAGAGAGAGAGCAGGCGGGAGAGAGAGAGAGAGTTTTTTATTATTTTTCAGTCATATTAAGTCGACCAGAGTGAGGCCTGACCGGGGGGGGCGGCCAAACCGTATCCCCATGGGGCACAGCCAAGCCGCACCCCTCATACCCCTTGCGGGGGAGGCGGCCGAAGCCACACCCACTCGTCGGGTGCGGCCGGAGCCCACTTTCCCCTTTGGGAGCGCGATTTCTCGTCTTCTGAGTTTGTTGCGCGCTCTGAGCGCTCTCGTGCTCGTTGCGCTCTCAGACCGCTCCCGTGTTCATTGCGCGCTGTAACATCCTATCAGTACAAACAATATAACAGTAGGTCCAGCCGTGACCCCACGCCATATCGAACACACTAACTAGACGTTAATAAGATGATAACAGAAAAGAACTAAACGAGAGTACCACAGGCGTAAACGGAAGCATTAAATACGCCACTTTCAGAATTGTCCACTATCCCAGAAATGAAACAATAAAGAGTTACGGCCTTATGACCTTACATTCATACAATGCCTTTAACTCAAAACAAACATCGGCACACAAGCCGACAATATGAGGAAAACAGTAAAAGAGAGGTTGGCCTTCAAGGGCCAACACAACATATGGATTCAGCCCGCTACATTCTACTTCGCTCACCAGCACCAACATCAAATAAGAGGTAAACGAGAGTCAGCTATGAGCTGACCACAAACCGCGTAATGATCCCACTCCCCGACCATCTAGCCGGCTCAGGGGCGTGTCACCGCTAATCCTGCTAGCAAGCCGTACATGCAACATGTAATCAGAAAAAGAAAGTGCAACTACATTACACAGAGTGATATTTCAAGCACAATCAATCTTCTAGGTTGAGCATCAAAGTAAAGGGAACCTAGATATGCACATGATGTTGGTTGGGTTCACCCGGAGGATTCCCACAACCGCCTAAGCAACCGCATGAGGCTAACACAATATCAATCAACAAACACTCCACCCTAAGTAACACGATCTTAGGTGGGAAAAAGAGCTTTTGGCCAGTCTAGGTAAGCACATTCCACGACCTCTCCCATGATATCACGGTGTACTAGAGGCTGGCACCTCTCACCGATTTGCATGGAAATGGGTTCGAATCAGCTTTGCTCGTGCTCTAGTCGTCGTGGTCTTATTGCAAGACGCAGGTACAGCTTCGCCCCCGCCCGTAAGGGTTTAACACATTCAAGTGCTACACAAAGCGATGGCTACGCACTGAATACTTCCGAGAGGACTTAGGTTTCACACATAATGTTCAATGAAGGAGGTATAAGACCGCTCCACTTCAAATCTCGTGGTGAAGGTTCACATTCAACCGCATTCCAAGCACGGGCTTCTGTTAGGCTCTCCGAAAGACACCTAAATCTCAAGTCTCGCAATACGATGTCATTTCTCATGGAGTCATTCTCCGGCACGCATTCTAGGCTTAACCTAAATGCACTTCACAATCAAGCATCACCGATCTGGGCTAACAGTCACGAGTAGGCTTCACACAAAATGCCTAAATCCGTTCATCTACCAGATTTCTACATGTAAGCAATGCCGGAGATGGACATAATCTACCCGGTGTTCCGAAGGACTATAGGAAGTTCTACACTTCACTAATTAGTGAAAGAGACAACCTCAATATGCATAAAAAAGAATGAAAGGACCAAGCACGTCCTAAGACCGGGAGGAAGGATCGTTACACTCCCCGCTCTCTTCGACGCCATGAATCCGAGATTTCAATCGGATGGAAAGAACTGCACCGGGCTGCTCTCCGTGGATCTAGAAACGTCTCGCGATTCGGATTTTCAGAGCTCCTTCAATGGCGAAAGATGTCTTCTTCTTCTTCCTTGAGCTCTCAGTTTTCTCACGTTTGGAGAGAGAATGTAAAGGTAGAAATAAACCTAAAGTTATCTCCCAAACCTCTATAAAGGATTTCGAAATCATGACAGCCGTCGGATCGACATTTTAATGGGATTTGGACAGCCGCGATGAAGGATCGGTACTTACGTTTCCGTCAAAATCGAAACAGGTAAAATTCATCGCTCTGTCTGCATTCGTCGAGTCCTTCCGATAATTCATCGAGACAAAGTTTTCGTCGAGATGTTTCAACGAATTCGTCGAGACACTTCGACGATTCGTCGAGACCACTCGAGACATTTTGACGATTCGTTGAAACCAAACCAGAACTAGTGTTCGTCAATACTCGTTGAAACCATTCGACGATTCGTCGAGATTATTCGACGATTCGTCGAGAGTACTCGATCACATTCGTCGAATAAGTCCAATTCGTCGAGACCACTTAAGTCATTTCGACGAATCCTGACAGTACTTATCTTCAGCCCTTATTTGGGAAAAGTGGGGTGTTACAACTACACCTCTCTTAAAAGAATTTCGTCTCGAAATTATGAAAACAATAAGGAACAAAAACTTCAATTTATACCTGAGGGAAATAGCTCGGGGTACTCTGCAAGCATGGTTTGCTCTCTTTCCCAAGAGAGCCTCTTTCCCGCAGTTGTTCCAACGGACCTTTACAATTCAGATGGCCTTGTTCCGCAATTACTTCACCTCGATATCTTCGATGCGTATGAGCTTGACTTTCATCTCTAGCCCACCATCAATCGGCACTTCGCCAACCACAAGAATATGAGTAGGCTCTTTCATGGCCTTTCTCAACACGGAGATGTGGAATACATCGTGCAGACCGCTTAACTCTTCAAACAGAGCAAGCCGGTAGGCAGCTTCACCAATGCGTTCTAAGATCTCAAATGGTCCTACGTACCTTGGACTCAACTTTTTCAAGCGTCTGATCCTTGATACTCCCTTGAACGGCTTGATCTTCAAATAAACCCAATCACCAACGACAAACTCGACGTTCCGGTGATTTGCATTATAGTACTTTGCTTGCCTATTTTGGGCAATGAGTAGTCACTCTCGTATTGTCCGAATCGACGTATTCGCTTCATCCACATCTTTGCGCTTTAATAACTTTGTGTCGCCCGTTTCAGCCCAAGCCAACAACGTACGCTACTTCCTACCATAAGGGGCTTCAAACAGAGTCATTTTAATACTTGTCTAGTAGTCGTTGTTGTAGGCGAACTCAATCATATAGAGATGGTCCTCCCACCTCTTTCCGAAATCTAAGGCGCACATCCTTAGCATGTCTTCCGTCATCCTATTGGTCTTTTCGGTATGTCCATCCATTTGCGGGTGGAAGGTCATGCTAAACTTTAGTTTAGTACCCAATAGTTGGTGGATCAGCTTCCAGTCATTAGATGTAAAACACCCATCACGATCGCTCACGATGCTACGGGGAACTCCGTGCAATCGTACTATATTATCAACGTACAATTTTGCTAGCTTTTCTATGGAATCATCTTTCCGGTTCAGAATAAAGTGCGATACTTTCGTTAAACGATCTACGATCACCTAAATGACATCGTTTTCATGCTGCTACCTCGGCAATCTGTGCACGAAATCCATCGAAATATCATCAAACTTTGATTCTAGAATCGGTAAAGACTTGAGAAACCCATCAAGTCTTTGACATTCAACCTTCACTAACGCGCAAGTAGGAACTTTGCCACGTAGAGAGCAATGTCTTTCTTCATTCCTGGCCACCAGAAGAGTTTCTTCATATCCATACACATCTTTGTGCTCCCAGGGTGAATCGAGTACTTGGTAAAGTGAGGCTCGCACAACAATTCTTCCCATAGATTGGCCACTTTCGGGACGCACAATCTAGCATCTTTCCATAAAAGACCATCGTCGAACGAGAACTCAGTGTTAGACCCATCCACAGTCTCCACTTTGTAACGCTTCATGCTTTCATCCAGCTCTAAAGCTTGTCGAACTCAGTCGACAAGGTCGTATTGAACCTCCGTCCAGTTCAAGCACGCTGAAGTAGACCCTCTCCTATCGACACAAGTGATCCCCATGGACTCTAGATCACAGATTAGATGTTCATCATGCATCAAAATCCAATTTGCTTGTGCGGGAGCCCGACGACTCAACGCATCAGCAACAACATTTTCCTTCCCGGGAGTGTAACATATGTCAAAGGTGTAGTCCCCAAGGAACTTCATCCACCTTCGTTGTCGCATATTCAACTCCTTTTGATTCAACGGGTACTTGAGGCTCTTGTGGTCTATAAAGATGTCGATCTTTACATCGTATAAGTAATGCCTCCATAACTTAAGAGCGAATACCATGACCGCTAACTCCATTTCATGGACCGGGTATTTCCTCTCATGTACCTTCAACTATCGGGATCCATAGGCAATTACCTGCCCGAATTGCATTAGGATGCAACACAAGACACTCCCTGAGATGTCACTATATATTTTATAGCCTTCCGTTCCACATGGCGAGCATAAAATGGGCGCCGTGGTCAGACGCCTCTTTAGCTCCTCAAAAGCTCGTGCACACTCTGGCGACCAAACAATGCCGGGACAGACACAATCTACCCGGAGTTTCGAAGAACTATAGGAAGTCCTACACTTCACTAATTAGTGAAAGAGACAACCTCAATATGCATAGAAAAAGAATGAAAGGACCAAATACGTCCTAAGATCGGGAGGAAGTATCGTTACCCTCCCCTCTCTCTTCGGCGCCATGAATTCGAGATTTCAATCAGATGGAAAGAACCGAACCGGGCTGCTCTCCGTGGATCTGGAAACGTCTCGCGATTCGGAGCTTCGAAGCTCCGTCAATGACGGAAGATGTCTTCTTCTTCTTCTTCCTTGAGCTCTCAGTTTTCTCACGTTTGGAGAGAGAATGTAAAGGTAGAAATAAACCTAAAGTTATCTCCCAAACCTCAATAAAGGATTTCGAAATCATGACAGCCGTTGGATCGACATTTCAATTGGATTTGGACAACTGCGATGAAGCATCGGTCCTTACATTTTCATCAAAATCAAAACAGGTAAAATTCATCGCTCTGTTTGCATTCGTCGAGTCCTTCCGATAATTCGTTGAGACAAAGTTTTCGTCGAGTTGTTTCGATGAATTCGTCGAGACACATCGACGATTCGTCGAGGCCACTCGAGACATTTCGACGATTCGTTGAAACCAAACCAGAACCAGTGTTCGTAGATACTCGCTAAAACCATTCGACGATTCGTCGAGATCATTCGATGATTCGCCGAGAGTACTCGGTCACATTCGTCGAATAAGTCCAATTCGTCGAGACCACTCGAGTCATTTCGACGAATCCTGACAGTACTTCTCTTCTGCCCTTATTTGGGATAAGTGGGGTGTTACACGCACTCAGAGCGCTCCCGTGTTCGTTGTGCGCTCAGAGCGCTACCGTGTTCGTTGCGCGCTCAGAGCACTCCCGTGTTCGTTGCGCGCTCAGAGCGCTCCCGTGTTCGTTGCGCGCTCAGAACGCTCCCGTGTTCTTTGCGCGCTCAGAACACTTCCGCATTCTCGACACGCGCACAGTTAACCTTTCTTAATTTCTCAGATTGCAGGTCTCGTTCGTCGCCTTCATCACCTTCAACGAAGCTGCCCGAACTGCCCAATCTGCCCGAAGGGCAAAACAGTCATTTACGAAAAATGACGATTCGTGTGCTCCAAATCGACCAGCGTGATTCGCTCGTCAGGTGGTTACGGTGGTTACAACGACAAAATTCCCGGGAGAAGCCCAGGGCCTCATTTCGGGGGACCTTGCCTTTTGCGCCCGAGAGAACTCTATTAAAGATTTCCCCTAAGTTCACCTTCGACGCAGTTTACGAAAAATGACGATTCGTGTGCTCCAAATTTGACCTGCCTTTGAAGATCTCCTTCGAGGCTTCGAAGATCTCATTCGAGTGCTTGAAGATTTCCTTCACTTCGGAAGACTATCTTCTTAAGCAATTGGGAATCCTTCAGGTCCAGAAAGGTGACTCATTCATCTCACTTTTGTTCTCAGAAGAAGAAGAGTTCAACTTTCCGAAAGGTGGCCTGTCACCCTCGTAGTTCTCTCTCTACCATTATAACGAGCAGCGGCCTGCCGCGCTCGAGTTCTTAATTTCATTCTGTAACACCCCAGAGGATAGTGGAGTTTGGTGGGCACAGCCCCGACCGTGTAGTTTTTCACTCTTTCCGGGTTTTCCACATTAAAAGTCCTCTTGTCATTTACAAACTTCTTTCATTGACTGTTTGCGCGCTCGGTTCGCTTCCGAGCTAAGGTGGTTCAATTGGATCGGTCTACCAGAGCACCCGAGCGACCCGCAACAGTTTGACACCGTTTGTGGGAATGTGTTCCCAAAAACTCTGCAAAGGCTTCCTGAAAACAACACCCGCATCACCACAATACTCAGGACCGATAGGGATGGACACCCACCATGCACTTTTAGACGCTTGTAGTTCCTCCATCCATGCGGTCTCAGGGGAGAAAGCACTCATCGTTGCACCCATTCTGCCCCAGTGGCTCGGAACAGCCGACAAGCAGGCTCCTCCAACGGTGGAGCAAGATTCGAATGACATCACGCTCCAGCTAGAGCGATCCCCACTGTCAAGACAAATTTTGAAGTATCTGATTCTCTCATGGCTTAAGCTCCCACGCTATAGAGAGTTTCATGGAACAGAAAACCCGTACGAGCACGTTAACTGCTTCCTAACCGCAATGGAGATGTTCGGGCTTCCGGTCCAAATTAACTGCAAGATCTTCACAGAAACCCTACACGGAGGCTCTCTCAACTGGTATCGGTCCCTGCCTGAGGAAACCGTTCACAACTTCACCGAGCTATGTCAATTATTCATTGGATGGCACGAAGCTCGCGAAAAAAGAATCCGAAGAGATGAACGAGCATGGGAGAAGCTCGAGTCACATGGATCCCCACATCCAAGGCAAGCAGAGTATTGCGAACAGCAAGAGGAGGTCGTTATAAGCTTTCACCAAAAGCACCTCCACGGAGGGTTGGACTTTGCACTGCACGCAAGCATCGACAACCCGGCCTGTGAGTTAAGGAGTGCATTAATAATCCACTGCATCTCGTTTAACATCTTGTTCATGACGACCGTGGTACAACTCAAACTCCTTGGTGGGAACCTCAATCTCAGAGCAAGCAACGCAGAACTCCCGGACGGGACGGTAATACCCACCATAGGGGTCATCATCCCCGTCCATGTGGGAGCACTCCCAGAACCGGTCCAGTATGTCGTCCAATTCACTACCGCAGAAGCAGATTCACCCTACGATGCAATATTCGGGAGCATCCTACTCGACGCCTTCCAGCATGATGCCCCCATGGCGGGCCGAATGTCAAGCAAAGGGAAATTCCTCCAAAAGTTGATTTGCAGTCTCAGCGCTGCAACAATCAAAGTTCCTTAGATCAGGCATGGGACGTCGCGAAGCCCAAGCACTGAGAAAGGCTACCTGCAGGAAAGCTGCGTAGCCCCATCACTGACAACAGTAGCCAATCTCCAGGCACCAGCAAACTCGCAACAACATGAAATGATAGCTCGAAAGAGGAAGGGACAAAAATTAATGCCAAAGGCTGGACGGCTGAACGGTCCCCGAGAGTCGACGAACCAGAGAGCCCGGATCTACACTCCACTAAATGCCTCCCACGAGCATATCTTGTCAGTAATCTACAACAACAAAATCGTCAAGTGGCCGAGGCCGCTCCCCCAAAATACAGGGGATCAATCCCTGTTCTGTGATTTTCATAAGGGCCTGGGGGACCGTACGAAGCAATGTCTCAGCCTAAAAGACGAGATCGAGCGCCTCGACCAATCAGGACACCTTGAGGTTTTTCGCCAAATATCTCGCAAGGAGGCAGCCGGGGGCCAGCCGCCGAAGTAATTGTTGGGTTTTCTATAACGTCACATTAGATGTGCGCAGTGGAAATAAAACAAGAACAACCCAAAAGAGTTACAGATCTTGCGTCTTCATGAATCAAGAAATAAAACAAGAAGCAATACATTGCAATATACCTGAAAGGGATTGAGTCAACACTCAACCGAGATGCTCCAAGGTCTAATCCCAAAAACGAACTCTGAGTTCCAAGTACTGAAATGGATCAACACCTCTATAGGAATGCACACAGTGAAGGAGAACTCCACGAATCTTGTCCAACAAGAGCTGGGATGGAGGAAGAATGCTCTCTGCGTCTCCCACGAACTGCTAGGTCCGACGACAGGGAGCGGCGACGGCAATCTCGCGGAATGTCGAGACCTATGCGGAACACTTCCGCTTCGGCCCTCTGATAGTTTTACGAAATAATTATCTCACCAGGAAACCTAATCGTTTCCCGTTTTATACTCAAGGTATAAAACACATTATCCGCAGACCAGAGACTTAATTGGAGTTCAATGTGTATCGTCGAAACAATTCGACGCAACGTCGAGTACAAGAATTGCGTCGAGGCAATCTCGACGCAACATCGAGTACACTACGTCGAGACATTCTCGATGCAACGTCGAATACAATCCGTCTATCGAGACAATTCAACGCAACATAAAATCCAAGACTAGCGTCGAGACAATCTCGACGCAATGTCGAGTACACTACGTCGAGACATTCTCGACGCATCGTCGAATACAAGACTTGCGTCGAGACATTCTCGACCCAACGTCGAGTACAATTCGACGCAACTCCAATCAGTTACATGATTGGTTCTCCACTCATATCAAATATGAGTAAGACCAACACAATCCTTCATCCAACTTCTTCAACACTCTTATGTGCGACCCTATAGGCTCAAATTACGTTGGTAGTAAGACTAACTGGTTGATTGCTTTGAGATTACCTTGGGAATACCAACAGTAATCAGCTCCTAGGACACAATCGCGCTTCACGCTAGGCGATCTGGAAAGCTCGTGCCAGTGCTGCTCAGAAAGACAAGGAACGGGGCAAAGGAGCCCCGCATTATCTACACTCTTGTTTAATTTGTATTAAAAAACAATCGCTAACTCCAAAGCCGCAAGATTACACTTGCGCATGTATCAATATCTGTTTTGATTAAATTTGTTTTACTTGTTCTTAACCCCGCTTCCGCAGGAACATTTTGGGGCCCTGCCTTTAGGACTTCGCACTGCCGCTGATCGCAGGTTTGCCCATCTCCCCGCAGTAAGGTCCCGTCGTCGTAAGAGCCTGACCATTTTGCGGTCGTCAACGGTTTGAACGAACACGCTCTTCACCGGCCATATTGGGGCCCCTGCCCTTAGAACTTTGCATTGCCGCTGACCGAAGGTCCTCCCTTCTCCCCGCAACAAGGTCCCGTCGTCGTAAGGGCCTGCCCTCTTGCGGTCGTCAACGGTTTAAACGAACACGCTCTTCACCTGCCATTTTGGGGCCTTGCCCCAAGGACTTCGCACTGCCGCAGATTGAAGGTCCGCCCTTCTCCCCACAGTAAGGTCCCAGCGTCGTAAGGGTCTGCCCCTCTTACGGTCGTCAACGGTTTAAACGCAGACATACTCTTCACCATCACTCAGGGGGCATGTCCCCCTAACCACTACTCCGAAGATAGTTAAGACTATGAAACCATCAAAGACACAAGAAAATAAAAACCATATAATAAAATCTAAAAGAACACAATCACACAAGCTTAACGTCGCACATAAGTAGAAAGTAATAGCAAACGACGAAGGGGAGCAATAAGATAGAAAACAATAAATACAAACATCAATCCTCGGCTACATCCGATCAATCATCCTCCGAAAGGTCCCCAGCACCGAGACCGGCGATAGAACAACCGAACTTCCTCTCCATCATACAGAGAGTCTTCTGAACGCCTCTCTGAAAGGCAACTTCGCACTCATCTTCCAGTAGCGGTTCTACCTCCTTCAACTTAATCTCGGTACGGAGCTCCTCCGACATCTGGAACCGCTCCTCCACAAAAGCTATGGAGTCCTTATATTAGGCAACTCCCGACGCTTTGGTCTCTTCGACGCTCCTCTCAGCAGAGGATAACCTTCCCACCTCATTTCTCAGGAAGCCCAGCTCGCTCTCCTGACGGAATATCTCCCCTTGGGCCTTCGATAGCTGGCGAAGGGCATCCTAGGCAAGCGCCCTGTCACCGCCGAGCTCCCCTCGCATCTTCCCAAACTCTGATCGTGAAGATGAGACATCTGACTCAATCTGTCAGATATGGGCAAAGTCCCGATCCCTCTTCTTCTTCAAGGCAGACGAATCACTTTTCGCTGCGTGCATCTCCTCTTGGAGTACGAAGTAACTGTCCTTGAGGCCTACGTAGCAATCGTTCCAGGTAAGGGCGACGCTAGTCAGAACACCGGCCTATGAAGAAAACAAGCAGCCAGAACACGTGGAAAATAAAAAATAAGAAAGATAGGATTTGAAAAGAAAGAAGTTTTACTCACCGCAGAGGTCATCGCCTGAAGAGAGGAAGAAGCTCGCCTTGCTGTTGACGAAGGAGGAGGCGGCAAATCTTCCCACGGAGCCTGATCGACAAGAGGAGACACTAAAATCTCAACATCAGGATCCGCTGGAACCGGTTCCACCCTGCGGCTGCTCGGACCAGCCTCGTGAACATGACTCTTAGGCTCTAGCGGAATGGACCTCGGACTGGAATTCCCGTTCTTGAAGACAACCTTTCTTCTCTTACCATGAGCCAGGGGAACAACGGCCGCACGCTCGACATCCCAAGAAAGTCCCACTTAGAGTAATCTGAGCTCCTCTACGCAGGTGGCAATACAGTACAAGGCCTTCGATAACCCCTCTCGGCCAGGAAATTCAGGGATGGGCGAAAACTCATCTTTACGCCTCGTCTGCCGGCGACAACGACCGGGAATCGCTCTCTATAGCTCCGACAATTCCCAACGGTTACAGACATACCCAAAAAGGGTATTCCCATGCCGGTAGTCGCTCCTCTCTCCAAAATGAAACCAGCTCTTGTTACTCCGAACTTCAATACAACCGCCTAGGTCAGTGAAAACCTCGCACCGGTCTTTGAAGACCTCCAGAGAAAACTGCGTGCTATGCTCCCGGAAAAACATGATAAATCCCATTATTCTCTCCATCCCAGCTGGGGTGAACTGGGTAATCGGAACGCAACAGAATCGAAACACCTCGATAGCCTCCTCCGATGGAGGAAAGCGAAACCCAGACTTCAAGCAACTCTCCGAGAGAGTCATAAATCCGGTTGGAGGGTTCTGGGCGCGCTCTTCCGCTCGATGAATTTTTACCCCAATACTAGAGAGCAATCACAGTTGCTTGCGCCACATATCAACACATGAACTGTCGAGAGTCGAGCGTAGTCACATCGGTCTCGACTGACCGCTTCGCTTCGGGCCTGAAAAAAAACAAAATATTTTTTTTACAAAAAACTTAAGAGTAAAAATTCCATGAAAATCAACTCAATGCCCGCGAGCGCGTGCACATGTTACGCAACCAACGCAATTTGGCACTCGAGCAAGCACACCCACCCCCCGACTACGCGCACCCGGACGAGCGCTGACAATTCATGCAGCCCGCGCGCCGGCCGAGCACCACACGACGCGCGAGACCATGTGCCGATCGATCACCGCCCGACGAGCGGGATTGGTTGCGCGCCTCCAGCAGGGGACCGACCGGACGCGCGCTGGCCGGAAATGGGCCGCGGGCGCTTCGTCCGATCACCGCCCGGCGCGCGACCGAGCACGCTGGGAGTGATTTCATGCGCACCCCATCCGTCCGGCGAGCCGCCGTTAGAACTTCAATTGGTCGCCCGCGCGCCGGAGAAACCATCTATGTGCGGTCTTTTCTCTCTCTTTTATTTTCTCCTCTTCCTCACAAGAGACAGTGAATCACTTACCTCCGACACGGCACGACGCGTCGCGCGAAGATGATGATGATTGGAATTGCCGTAGACAAATCAAAACCTCCGAACTCCTCCGCACGGTAATCGATATGCACTCGTAGATTTATAGGTTTTGGGGGTGCGTTTAGAGGAGGCACCACTAAGGAGAGGTGAAGTTATTGTGGTCAAAGCCAAACCCATGATCATGAGAGTGGAGGAATCCGCAGTGCATAGTTCACGCTCCATTAGTGCCAGACGCAGTCAAGACCGCACCTCACTATTGGGGTGCGATCAGCCCGCACCCCACTTGTGGGGTGCGGGTAGCCCACACCCCCCTTAGTGGGGGGGGGGGGGGGGGGGGGGGTGCAGCCAAGTCGCACACCTCATGTCGGGGTTCAGCCACGCCCCTTGCCTTGCGGGGGAGGCGGGCGAAGCCACACCCACTCGCCAGGTGCGGGCGGAGCCCACTTTCCCCTTTGGGGCCGCGACTTCTCGTCTTCCGAGGTCATTGCGGGCTCAGAGCGCTCCCGTGCTCGTTGCGCACTCAAAGCGCTCCTGTGTTCATTGCGCGCTAAGACCGCTCCTGTGTTCGTTGCGCGCTCAGAGCGCTCCCATGTTCGTTGCGCGCTCAGAGCACTCCCATGTTCATTGTGCGCTCAGACCGCTTTCGTGTTCTTTGCACGCTCAAACCGCTCCCGTGTTCGTTGCGCGCTCAGAACACTTTTGCATTCCCGACACACGCGCAGTTAACCTTTCTTAATTTCTCAGATTGCAGGTCTCGTTTTGTCGCCTTCATCACCTTCAACGAAGCTGCTCGAACCGGCTAATCTGCCCGAACTGCCCGAAGGGCGAAACAATTATTTACGAAAAATGACGATCCGTGTGCTCCAAATCGACCAACGTGATTCGCCCGTCAGGTGGTTACGGTGGTTACATCGACAATATTACCGGGCTACCCCCGACCAAAGCAATAAAAGGAGCCCAAGGCCTTGATTTTGGGGGACCTTGCCTCCTGCGCCCGAGAGAGTTCTGTTGAAGATTTCTCCTGAGTTCTCCTTCGACGCTTGAAGATCTCCTTCGGCCATTGAAAATCTACTTCGGGGCTTCGAAGATCTCGTTCGAGTGCTTGAAGATTTCCTTTACTTCGAAAGACAATCTTCCTAAGCAATTGAGAATCCTTCGGGTCCAGAAAGGCGATTCAGCCATCTCACTTTTGTTCTTAGAAGAAGAAGCGTCCGAGAGGTGGTCTGTCACCCTCGCAGTTCTCTCTCTCTACCATTATAACGAGCAGCGGTCTGTCGCGCTCGAGTTCTTAATTTCATTATGTAACACTCCAGAGGATAGTGGAATTTGGTCGGCACAGCCCCGACCACGTGGTTTTTCACCATTTTCTGGTTTTCCACGTTAAAAGTCCTCTTGTCATTTACTAACTTATTTCATTGACTGTTTGCGCGCTCGATTCGCTTCCGAGCTCAGGTAGTTCAATTGGATCGGTCTACCAGAGCACCCGAGTGACCCGCAATAGTTGTATTACAAAAACTTCCAAAAAATCAAACAGATTATTGACACTGCTTTTTGAACAGCTCTCAAATCATGTTTAACTAAATAGTTTTATACTGTAAACTTCATTTTTCACAAACAACTTATTTTTCAAACTCTATTTCTGACAGTTCCCTATTAATCAGCAACATGCCAATAACTAAAGCCTTAATCTTCCTATTTAACATTAACTGTATCTACTTATTTAGGTGGTATATTTTTTATGTTAATTGTCATACATGATAAAATTAGGCAATAACTATATGCTGGCCGACTTCGGCTATGTGCAGGCCGTGCAATTTGAACATGACTATAAGAAGGCTAATTCCTGAACGGGTTCACATTTTCTATAAGTTTATAATTTGACCTGCATTTACCTATGGATTGCATACAGCCGAAAATGACCTGCATATTACATTATTTCTCTAACAAATTAATTTCTGAATGCAACTTTTAAAAATAATTTGAATTTAAAAGGCATATCAGGTAACGTAAAAATTTCAAGGTATTTTCTAGTGATACATTGGCCTCAGGAGGTGGAGATTATTTCGATGCCTATGTTTTTGGCACTTCTTTTCAAATATCTCACAAATGACATTTTATCCAAACATTTTTATATCAAAACTTTTATTTTTCACAGACAATTTTGTTTTCAAACACCATTTCTGTCCGTTCCCTTTCCATCTGCAATAGTGGAGATAAACGAAGCCTTAGGCTTTGTTTGGGTGGGGGGGGACTTATTTTCACCGGTCAAGCGGTTACGACCGCATGAACCGGACCTTATCGTAACCGCTTGACCGGTGAAAATAAGTCCTCCCAAACGAAGCCTTAATCATCCAATTAACATTAATTGTATCTGCTTATTTAGTTGGTGTATTCTTTTGTTCATAGTCTTACATAATAAAATTATGTCTAGTTTTCTTTTTATATTTGTTAAATGCGAATATACGACTACATTATTTCTCTAGCAAATTAATTTCTAAATACATCTTTTTAATACTAATTTTGAGTTTAAAAAACATATCAAGCAACGTACAAATTTCTAGGTTTTTTTATGGCATTGGCTTCAGGAGGCGGAGATTGTTTCAGTGTCTATGTTTATTGGCACTGTTTTCGAATAGCTAACAAATGGCATTTTACTCTAGGCGTGCAAATAAGGCATGCCGGAACCAGGCCCTAGGGCCCCGTGTTTTTTTGCTATAAGGCCCAGGCCAGGCCTAACTCAAATCGGGTCCAGACCGGGCCCAGACCCTTACAAAATCAGGGGGCCTGCTGAGCCCACAAAACCGGGCCCAAGCAGGACCCAAATGAAAGCTAGCTGCCAATTAAAATGGCAGCAGGAGCTGCCATTTAAAATGGCAGCAGGAGCTGCCAATTTAAAATGGCAGCAGGAGCTGCCATTTAAAATGGCAGCTCTTGCTGCCAATATGAGCTCTTGCTGCCAATATGTTGGGGCCTTGCCCCAACATTAAATGTTGGGGCATGGCCCCAACATTAAATGTTGGGGCCCAACATTAAATGTTGGGGCATGGCCCCAACATTAAATGTTGGGGCCCAACATTAAATGTTGGGGCATGGCCCCAACAAATTATAACCGGGCCTTGGGCCTGGCAGGGCCTAGGCCTAGCCCGGGCCGGGCTCTGGTCAAATAAGGGGGCCTGGTGAGCCCCCTTAGGCCTGGCCTGGGCCTGGCCCGGGCCTAATCAGACCCGGGCCTAATCGGGCTCAGACCCGATCTGACCCGAGCCGGGCAACCAGGCTCAGGCTTTTTTTGCACGCCTATTTTACCCAAACATTTTTGTACCACAAACTTCATTTTGCACATGCAACACATTTTTCAAACTCCAATAATTGTATCTACTTATTTAGCTGGTGTATTCTTTTGTTCATTGTCGTACATGATAAAATTATGTCTAGTTTTCATTTTATATTTGTTAAAAGCTAATATGCGATTACATTATTTCTCTAGCATATTAATTTCTGAATGCATCTTTTTAACACTTGATGGGTTTCCCAAGCAATACTTCTGTTGAACCGGGGATTTTTTCCCGCGAACTTGACAGGCTCGCCAACACTATTTCAACGGGCCAAGTCTCGCCCAATTCCTAGTTTGTCTGGTCTCCCAATCGAATGCCGATGTGCCCATGCGCGCAAGATGCGCTGCGCACATCGTACACACAAGCACCACCGAGCACACAAATGTCGTGCGCGGCGTGCAAGGTGTTGAGTGCCGCGCGGCAAATGCCGCAAAGTGAATACCGCGATATTATTGCGCAACAAATGTCGCGGCAAATCACGCGCGGCAATTGCTGCATGACAATGGTCATGCACAATTGTCGCGCCAAGGGGGTGTTGGATCGGTAGGCGCCCTTAGAGGGGGGGGGGGGGGGGGGGGTGAATAAGGGTTTTCAAAAACTTATGTTATATTTTGAAAAGCTTTGAAATAATGCGAGATTAAGACAATGAGAAATCAAGTAAAACAATTGAAATAAAATAGAGACATGTTTTATTAATTTGAAATAAGGTTTTACAAAAGTTGATTTCTATAACACTAGAAATCAGTGGCGAAGAATAGTAGACTCTTTTTGTTTTCTATCCCGACTCGCATCCCCACGAACCAGTGGCCCTAGCCTATCCTTCCCGGATTCGGCCTCAAGCCGCTCTAGCCAACCCTTCCCCGGATATGGCCTCGAGCACCCCCTAGACCTAACCTAGCTCTAGTCGCCAACACGAGGCGAATTTCCGCCCTAAGTCCTACCCAGACCTAGTCGCCAACACGAGGCGATTTCTCTAACCGTTTACAAGAAATATGTAATGAAAATAATTAAAACTCCCTCTTGATGAACTTCTGAAGTTGGAGACGAAGATCCGCTGTAGAATAAGCGTTGTAGAAGAGGACTTTGTTTGGATCTGGCGTGAAGAGATTCTCCTTCAGAAGTTGGCAGAACTTTGGTAGGACATCAACTTTCGGCAAAGGCAGCCTCTGAAATTCTAGCACTCAATCTCTCTCTCTGATGTCTGTTCGAAACGAGAGATGAGGGGTCCTATTTATAGCCTCAGCGCTAGCGCCTGCGCTAGAGGTACCGCCGACGCTATCCCATTTTAGGACATATTCTGCGCGGCAGGATCTTCAATCTGAGGAAACATTTCTCTCTGCCTTCCGTGCTCCGCGCTATCGCGTGCGCTATCTGATACCGCCAGGCGCTATCTCCTTCTATATGTGCTCCCGGAATTGCGCTTATCATCGCTAGGGCCAGGCGCTAGGTGATACCGCCGGCACTAGTAGGAGTGTTGGATTTGATGGCTCAAATTTGGGGGCAACCTTCTTATGTAATCCTTGAGTCATATGAACTTTGTTTTCCTGCACACTTAAACACACAAGATCAAATACACATAGGATTTGTTATTCTAAAACCTAGGAGATGCGGAAGACCATGTTCCAACAAACTCTCCCTTTTGATAATAACAAATCAATTAATGATAAATCAGAGCATTAATATATAAGCATGATGAAACTTACTTGTGTGTGTGTGAGAGTGATGACTTAGGATAATTATCGATTTTAGCATTTAGAATTGCTCCCCCTAAATACATGCTCCTCCTAAGTGAATGCTCCCCTAATATGTTGGCTATCATCTTTAATTAATCATGGTAGTTTCTATTTTGATAGCGGATTATATTTATCATGTTAGTTCTCCCCCTTTTGTTATTAGCAAAAGTGGGTAAGGAAGCAAAACACAAATTTTTTAATAATAAGATAAAGACATGATCGAGCTTTTAGAGAGAGGGAATAATAAGGAGTTTTTAGAATAATTTTTATAGAAATAGATCAGAGTTTTTAGCTTAAAGATGAACAATCTAACATTTGTCAAGTACTCAATATTATCATGTTAGTTTTTCCTTTTTATATAAGAGTTTTAAGCACAAAAAAATATAATGATTTCCAAGTAACTAAACTACCCAGACAATATGTCTACACCCTAGCCCCGTACTAAGTGACGGATGGGCATGCGGAGCTGCATACATGCCGTAGGTTGGGGTGTTAGTCCCATATGCAAACACTAGGAAAACTCAACCCAGCACTCTTTCCCCCCAGTGATCGCAAGGCCCCACTGGAACCCTCCCCCGATTAAGGACAAGACGTGACTTAGAGGTTAGGTTATCTAATGTCTACAACCCTACGCCCCCGCTATGGTGAGATATGTAATCATGGATAATAATTATTGGAAACATTTAAGCGTTTTAAATTAAATTATAATTTCATAGCCAATGGGTTTTAATATTTGAATTTTTAAAGAAAAGTTCACATAGCTAATACATTAATAAATCAGAGTCTTGGTATTACAATATTTTCATAGAAATAAAACGCAACCAATATAAAGTTTACCAAGCAAGTCTACCACTTGTTGAAAGAAAGGAATGTTAAGCTTCAAGTGAGGATGCACACAAAATAAAAGACTTTAAATAAGCATGAAAGTGCAAGGTAAAACAATTATATGGTTATGATGTGGAAGTCTTATCGAAATACAAGAAACATCATATTGTAATCAATGATGATCCATAAAAAGATATATGAGTTAAATTTCATAAAGAAGATGTTTTTGTAAATCATTGTTCAATTAAAATATTTAAGTCTAACAATAAAGTAACCAAGCATGAAATAATGTTATCAAAAAGAGATTACTACAATGTTATTTTAATTCACAAATTCAAAAAATACCAAACATTGTAGAAAGCATGCTAGGTTATCTAGTGCATTTATATAGAAAGAGTATTATAGAATTTTAGCATTAGGATCCAATACTCATGAGAAGAAGTGTTATGGAAGATAATGATGTGCACATAAGTGTATTTTGAATAGAGTAAACAAATGTTTTAATCATAAATACACGAAATATGTAAAGTAAAGAGCACAATAAAACACAAATAGTTTTACTTCCACAAACTTCAATGCACAAAAAAATGTACAACTACCAAGGTGCTTTGCACACACAATGCTCATTAAGACTTATCAGGGTGCAAAGTAGTGCTTGGGGATCACATATTTTATTTTATTTTAATGTTGAGACTAGCGATCCGGTGTACTTAAGAGTAAGTGGTTTTTATTTTGAAAGAAAGATGTGGTTTGCACAAGATACTTTACTATTCTTTCCAAGGTGCTCAACCTCACAACGCTTATTAAGACTTATCAGGAGGTTCAAGTAGTGCTTGGTGGAGTTATCTTTGTCACTTTATTTTATGATTTTTGTTTTGTACAAAGTTCTCCGAATACACTTGTTTTGCAAACCAATAGAATTTATGAAAACATAACCACTTTTCTTAACTTTTAAAAGTGCAAATAAAGACAGTGTAGGTAAGATACTTGTGCAATTTTAATTCATTGTACTAATACAAAACATACACAAGCATTCTTAGATTAAACACATATGTAGACAATGCCAAAGTGAGTGAATAAATATCATTATCAAACATAAAACATTTACTCATACTTAGAGGCATGCTAAGCTTGATTCTACACAACTTTTAAAATATAATTGAAGCACATATTAATAGATATATCAAAGCATGAAGAAAACAATGTTCAAAGTAGTTTGAAAAGATAAATTGCAACATTATAGAAGTTCTAAATGATGGGTTAAATCATGCTTGATTTTCAATGAATTCCATACAGTATTTTTGATATTTTGAAGAATAATTTTGATTTAAAGTTTGAACTCATAAGATTGATCTTGAACTTCCCGAGGACTACCTTGTGAGGGGTTCGCCCGGTACTAGGAGATGTGATGGGATGATAACCCAAATCTCCCTTTCGCAAGATACATGTAATAGAAAATGTAAGTTAAAAAAATACTTGTTCATACTTGTTTTTGTTTTGTATTTTTATATTTGATTTTTGCATATAGAAATCAAACAAATAACCAAAGAAAGGAAGTAAGAAAAAAAATATTTTTTTGTAATTTGGTTTTTGTAATTTTGTATTTTAATTTTTCAAAAATCAATTATAGGCATAGATGCAAAAATGAGTAGTACATATAAAATAATATATTTTTAGTGATTTTTCAGAATTTTAAAATTTCAGAAAATCAGAGACTCGAGCTAGCGCCGACGTTAGATCCTAGCGCCTGCGTTAGCTCACAGAGAGTGCTTATTTTAATTATATAACCTAGATTTTCTTTGATTTCACTTCCAACTTTTCTTAATTATGTTTGTGCAATGTAAGTCATGTCTAATGAAGTGATGTGACGAGAAGAAATCGCAAAAAGTTGCGCAAGTTAAAATTTTAGTACATGGGTTTCATATTCATTAAAGCTTCATATTCATTAGACCTTAATTCTTGAGTTTTGCACAACATATGCATGAGTGAAATGATCATAAATAAGTGAAATAATATTCATGCAATTTTTTTCAATTCTGATTTGACATGATTATGATTAAACATACTAGGGGTAATCAAAAATGACGCAAATATATTAAATACCTTGCGCATTTTATAAATTTAGTCTAATACCCCTAAAATACCTTTTAAATCCATATTAACACTTATTTCATTTAGTCTTAATAATATCATATGACAAATTTAGTTTTTCAAATTTTATAAGACTTTTAGGAAATGGATTTAGAAGGATAAAAATAAAAAAGATAAGTAGATCACTTGAAAAATGACATGACTTTCTATTCAACTTTATTCAATTTGATTTATTTATGAATTTTGGTTTAATATGTGAAAGTCATATCACAAGTTATATAAAGTGGTCATATCATGATGGTTCAACAAAAAGGAAAATAAACAAAAAAATAGGTTAGGCATATCATGAAGTAGATTGATGATATTTTATTTTTAGTTGATTTTTACTTCATGCAAATGATTGGATACTAATGAATGAGAGATTTAGGTATCCAGAGGGGACCAAGAGTGGTGGTTCCTTTGGGTACCCAAATATAACTTGTAGGTTTGTGGGTAGATATTGATGAATGGGTCCATTCATGTGAAGTTAATGTTTCAGTTTTAATTTTGGGCCTCCATTCAAATCTCGGTTTATTGTTATTCTTATGCATCAAGTTTCTATTGTGATTATTTTTATTTTGAAAATTATAATTGGAAGTATCGTTCATAGGAATTTGGTGTAGTTTTATTTTTAAGTTTGGAGAAATATGATTTTGTAAATAATGATGATTTTGATTTTGATTTACAAATCCTTTGTGTTCCTTACTCCCATTATTAAACTTAGTTAAGATGTTCATATTCATATTCAACTTGTTTTTAGATATAGTTTGATATTGTAAATTCGTATTTATAATTTTCATAAGCAAGTTGATTTTTGATTTTAATTCATCATTCTTGATCTTTAGATTATGCCTAGCTTTATTATAAGCTATTGTGCTATTTTTAAGAGTAGAAACAATAGAGTCAATATGATTTTGATAGTCATTTCTAAATTCCTCAAATGTTTCGTCCATCTCTTTGATTTCAATTTTATAACTTTTGCATGTAGCACAATCACTTTTTAAAGATGAATTTTCTAAAGATAATTTTTCATTTTGTTCTTTTATAATTAATAGTTCTTTTTCAAAATCCTTGAATTTTTCTTTAATATTATTACAATCAAAACAAGGTTTTGTATTTTCAATTGAAGGACAAGATGAAGAAACCACATCACAATTAGATTCTAAACTAACATTAGCTTTTAACCTCTTATTTTCTAAACGTAAATTTTTATTAGTAATTTTCAATTTCTTGATCTTACATTTAGCCATTTTTAGTATATTGAAACTAGAGATAGAAGTTATTATACAAGAAGAAGATTTAAACTTTCTTACAACGCTATTGGAAGAGGCAAAATGTGAACATGAAGTTCCTTCGTCATCTTTTAGGCCTTCCTCCATCATAGATGAATTTTCATCTTCTTTTTCTCTTGATGTATTGCTCTCTTTTTCTAAATTAATTTCCATGATCTCCATGGCTTTGCTATGAGAGAGATCTTCTTGAATAATGGTGGATGCTTGTATGTCCTTCTCCTCCTGTGTTTGTTCCATACCTGCGAGAGGAAAATTATACACTTCTTCAAGAAATTGCCATACTTTGTATGCACTAGAAAAACAATATATTAATTTGAAAACTTCATTTGATAGAGCACAAAATAAATAATGTTTGGCTTTTGCATTTAGATGACGTTCCTTTTTATTTGATTCATCCGCAGGTCTTACAATGGCTAAATTCCATACTTCGACATCTAAAGTCTTAATAATTTTTTAAATTAAAATTTTCCATCCTTTATAATTTGTTCCTTTAAATAAAGGTGGTTTAAGAGATATTTCTTCTTCACAGAAATTTGCCCCACTAGTAGAAGCGAGATCATGAGACGCCATTATTCCTGGTTGTTAAGCCGATTGGAATAAAACCTAGCTCTGATACCACTTGTTGGATCGGTAGGCGCCCTTAGACGGGGGGGGGGGGGGGGTGGGGGTGAATAAGGGTTTTCAAAAACTTATATTAAATTTTGAAAAGCTTTGAAATAATGCGAGATTAAGACAATGAGAAGTCAAGTAAAACAATTGAAATAAAGTAGAGACATGTTTTATTAATATGAAATAAGGTTTTACAAAAGTTGATTTCTATAACGCTAGAAATCAGTGGCGAAGAATAGTAGACTCTTTTTGTTTTCTATCCCGACTCGCATCTCCACGAACCGGTGGCCCTAGCCTATCCTTCCCGGATTCGGCCTCAAGCCGCTCTAGCCAACCCTTCCCCGGATATGGCCTCGAGCACCCCCTAGACCTAACCTAGATCTAGTCGCCAACACGAGGCAAATTTCTGCCCTAAGTCCTACCCAGACCTAGTCGCCAACACGAGGCGATTTCTCTAACCGTTTACAAGAAATATTAAATGAAAATAATTAAAACTCCCTCTTGATGAACTTCTGAAGTTAGAGACGAAGATCCGCTGTAGAATAAGCGTTGTAGAAGCGGACTTCGTTTGGATCTGGCATGAAGAGATTCTCCTTCAGAAGTTGGCAGAACTTTGGTAGGACATCAACTTTCGGCCAAGGCAGCCTCTGGAATTCTAGCACTCAATCTCTCTCTCTGATGTCTGTTCAAAATGAGAGAAGAGGGGTCCTATTTATAGCCTCATCGCTAGCGCCTGCGCTAGAGGTACCGCCGGCGCTATCCCATTTTAGGATATATTCTGCGCGGCAGGATCTTCAATCAGAGGAAACATTTCTCTCTTGCCTTTTGTGCACCGCGCTATCGCCTGCGCTATCGGAACCGCCAGGCGCTATATCCTTCTATATGTGCTCCCGGAATTGTGCTTTTCATCGATAGCGCCAAGCGCTAGGTGATACCGCCGACGCTAGTAGGAGTGTTGGATTTGATGGCTCAAATTTGGGGGCAACCTTCTTATGTAATACTTGAGTCATATGGACTTTGTTTTCCTGCACACTTAAACACACAAGATCAAATACACATAGGATTTGTTATTCTCAAACCTAGGAGATACGGAAGACCATGTTCCAACAGGGGGGCGTTGATTCAGTGCCCCCAGCCCCCATTGGGCGCTGACCAAGTCAACGCCCAATTTAGGCATTAAATTGGTCAGTGTCCTGCTGTGGTGCTCCCTAATTGGGGAGTTTCCCTGTACGACATTCCCCAATTGTGGAGTTTCCTCCCGCGCAGGCCGCGGGGCAGCTTTTTCCCCGGTTGCATGACAGCCGTCGCGCATGATGCACGACATTTAATTGTCTTGCGTCCCTCCCCTTCCTTTGGCGACATTTTCAGCACCTCCCTGCATCGCGCCCGTGGAAGCGTTCACCGCCGCACCCTCATTTGCGCTCTTGGCGCGCTTCCACGCTCTCGGCGAGCTCACATCACTCTCGTCTCGCTCTCGCGTTCACGGCATGATCCCGCACTCACGACACTCACGACGTGCTTCATCGCTCACGACACTCACGATGCGCTCACGACACTCATGACACTCAAGACGCACTCCCATGCTCATGACGTGCTCCCGTGCTCACGACACGCTCATAGCGGTCTTGGCGCACTCTTAGGCTCACGACACTCTTGGCGCTCTCCCACGCTCGTGATGCGCTCACAATGCTTTCGGTGCATTCCCGTGCTCACAACGCTCTCGGCATGCTCCCATCCTCTGGGTGCGCTCTCCGACTCTCGGCGTGCTTCCGCCCTCTCAACACGCTCCTGCACTCACGACGCTCACTGCACACCCCCACTCCTATTTATCTTCTTTGATTCTTGTGTCCACAATGGTTGCAGGACTCACAACGTTCATCGCCGACACCGCTGTTGCCGTCGTTGCCACCAATCCTGTCCTAAATGCTCGGGGTGCCAGACCGTTATATCCGCAAAAATGGTGATCCGTATGCTCCAGATCGAGGATCCTGATTCACCCGTCTAGTAGTTGTGGTGGTTACTGTTGACACCAAAAATTTCTCAAGTCCACACTGCTCAAGCTGAAGGATGGGGTGTAGTTGTTGTGTAGTATATTACTTCGAGTCACGAATGAAAAAGGGGTGGAAGAGATTGCTCGCGGCTTGAAAGAGAGGTTCGCGGCTAGAAGGAGAGGTTCGCGGTTAGAAGGAGAGTTCGCTCAGGTCGCCTAAAGAGCTTGCGCGGTCACATAAACTGAGATCGCAGTTTTTGACCTCCCTACTCCTGTCCTCTCTGCTCTAGATCTGGCCCCTATGTTGGGAATTGTGCCCTCATTGTTCCATGATTTGAGGAAGGAACACAAGTATAGATAAGAAAACTTGTTTTGATATTATGTTTTAGTTCATGATGTGACAAATATATCAAGACTACATTCCTAGCATCAAGACTATACAAGAAGTGAAAAATCACTAAGTAAAATATCGTCTTAAGCCTTAGCAGATATATCGTTGAGACAGAAGTATATCGTCGAGACAGTCTCGACAATATCATCTTGAAGAAGCTCTATCGTTGAGATGGCTAAGTAAAAATCGTATAGACTGAGGTCTCGGCGATATCATCTTGAAGCAATCATATCGTCTTGAAGATTGACGTTTAGTCGTGTAGAAAGAAGTATCTCGACGATATCATTTTGAAGAAGTTGTATCACTTAGATAACTATATTAAGTCATGAAGAAAGAAGTGTGACGCCGATAGCGTCTTGAAGACTACATATCGTCTAGATGATCACGACGATATCGGCTTTGAAGGAAGTTTGTCGTCTTGACAGATGCATAGTTGAATTTAATGCGCAGATCTTTCTTGGAAATTGATATACATGGAATATACATGATGCGCAAATCTAGCACACCGCAATAGGCGGTAACAAGACTGCGACACGAAACGGCAGTGTACCGATCGTTCAAGCAATATAAAATGGGCGAGTAATTCCCAAGTATCGAATCTAAAAGTAACACAGTAAGGTGGAGTTATCTATCGAGGAATGACTTGAGATTGAAGTCCTTTAGGTCGGAAGGGATGCAAATGACTAGGATTGGTTTGGATTGCGGAAAAACAAAATAAAGAAAATAAACTACTATGCAGGCCGCTGTGCACTGCTTCGCAAGGCAAATGGAAACCATGCAGGCCGCTATGCACTGCTTCATAAGGCAGATGGGCGAGAAGGAAAGCGGATGGAGTGGTTCGCACCGGCGGAAGTGAGGTGGATTATACGAGCCGTTAACACCGCTTAGATTGGCGAGTGGAAGAGTAGGCTTGCGTAATGGAATGGAGGGTTGCAGAGTGGAATGGAGTGGGTGCGGAATCGGCGCACTTCAAGTGACTAATAAACATACAACAACATTTTCATAAATATGAATTATCATGAAGAACAAATATGTTTATAGCACAACATCATCAATAAAATGAAGATTACATTCATATACATCCACACAAGTTAGAGAAAAAGGCAAGAGATACGACCAAATCCGGAGGCTTGTTGTAGATTATCGGTAGGAATCATCGAGTTGTTAATCCACGTCCTAGCTCGGTCCCAACTATCGTCCGGGGAAGAGGAGGGTTGTCACTTCCTCCCAATGGACCCGTCTTCTCCGGTACACTACAATCCGGCCACGTTCGATGCGAAGAACTCTTTGCTTGGCGATGAAAATGAGGGTGGAATTCTCTTCTTGAAGCTCTACGATGATGTGAAGCGGCCTAGGGCAAAGCCCTCATGGAAGGGGAAGAAATGGGACCTGGAGCTCCCCTTGTGGCGGAAATGGCGGAGCAAAATATTTGTAAGATCCCCCCCTCTCGGAACACAAAACACGGCCGAGGGGAGTCTTATGCCCAGGACAGGCGCCTTGCGAAGGTGCCAGCACACGAGCTAGCCTCCCCCACAAGACGCCAACCCTGCCGGCCGAACCAACTGAACAGCGCCAACCCATCAATAATGTAAAAGCAAGAAGCCATAAATAAATCCACATATGCAAGTGTCACAAAAACTACGAGACAGGAAGCTCCTGTACTATATCAGAGTGATAAAAGAAACGCCTCAAGGGCTACATCTCAAACTGTGCTCACATTTGTCACCGATGGTAGTGAGGGTATCGTGGCCTTCGACTCTGTCGTCCCGTCCTGGCTAATCTCCTCCAGCACCGTGCGCTGCTGCTCCAGGGTATGCTCCTAAAAAGAGGGACGTAGTAACCGTTAGTCATAAAGACTAAGTGGCTTCACATCCGCTCCCCCGGCGACTCCAAGGCACCGGGTGGTGGGAAAGGAAGAAAAGCTGCAATATGAGCAATAATACACAAGCAGGTGATAGGAATGGTTGTTCATATATGACAGTTGTATAAGTACCCAAGTACTTGCAATAACTCTAACTAACAGGTACATAAATAACAGTGGTAATATAAGCAAGTACTAGTAACAAGAAATCATGAGCAGAGTATCACAGAACCGAATTGAACTTAACTTATAAAGATGCCCAGAAAAGCTTATAAGTTAAGGATCTGAACATGAAGGTAACTCATCATATAAATGTGCACATACAAGTTTATATGATGAGGATCCAATGTGGTGCAATGCAATGATTATGAAGGATGAATGCAACATAATGATTATGATATGATGACTCACCCATGCATGATTGCTATGTCGACATAGACCTTTAGTTCTCGCTTTTTGAGGGGTAGTTAACCGCTCAGGCATCTCCCGTCGTGGCCAGACGGAGACAGTGGAACGAGCTCCTCCACTACTAGGAGGGTATGAACACCACCCGTCCTAGGCCTCTGTACACCTCGACGCTAAAAACACACAGCGGAGACCCTGCGTACTGCTCGCAACATGCTGAGTCTTCAAGGACACAGCAGGGGACTTGGGTAGGTAAGCACCAAGAGTCCAACCCAACCGGTCTAGAGTCTAACTGCCGGCTTCTGTCGGTGTCATGACTAGCAAGCCCGTAGACCTGCCACAAGTAATCCTCCAACCAGGATCCATACGCCACCAGGTGTAAGCCATGCAACCCATGTGCTTCCCATGCACAACCCGACTCCTATGAAATCCCCCGTGTTATCTCATAATCACTACCTTGAATATTTCCCCAATTACAAGCCTTGTCTATATTTACCAATGTTATTTGCAACATAACAAATTTATAGGAAGAGACTAATAATATTACCATAAATATAAATCCAACATTCATAATTCTGACCAGGGGTGGTCTCAATTCCATTAGGCACATGTCCACCAAATTTTACGAACATCCGATAAGTAATTTGAGAGAAATCCAAACATCATTATAAATTTTACGCGTGTATCGCTGTTTACCGAAACTTGATTTCTGGGAGTTACGCTCCACCACCAATAACGTGCAACCCCATTTTGAAAAGCTCTTTCCGAGGGATACAACTTTTATGTTGAGCCCTCAGCCCAGATCCAATCACATCATGGCTAGAAGTGGGTTTGAACCCTGCTGTGAACCTGGACAGAATCTGTCCAGCACTTATCCTATAAATTGCCTAAACTCAGCATTTTCCATTTGTCATATAGGGAGCTACATTGTTCTCCAGAAAATGTGCAACCACAATTCGGAAAGGTCTTTCCGAGGGCTGCAACTTTTATGTTGAGCCAAAGGCCTGGATCCAGCTGGAACATGCCTAAAATTAGGCTTGAACTCAGCTACATGTCTAGAAACAACCCAGGTATGGTCTGCAGATAATAATCTGCATAAATCTTAAAGTACATCTAACAACTGCTGTTCGTTTTCTTCCTCCAGCAGAATCTACCCCTTTCCACGAATCTTAATTCCTCCAATACTCCCTCATTAGGCCGCCGATTTTCACGAAATCAACTCCTTTGCCCTCGCATCGAAGAGAGGAGTTATTCGAAGGCATTTTCGCGGCGAACGACGCCCTAAAGCGAAAGCCCTAGTGTCGCCTCTTCCTACGAATCTCCATAAACTCACCAAACCGAGCTCTTTTGAGCTCGATGTCTCTCCTAGTTTTATCTAGAGATCTAGCACCAAGGGAGAGGGGATGGAAGTCACCTGATTTCCGGCCGACGATCGCGTTTGTCTCCTCCGCGGCATGGCGATAGTTGGCCAAGCTCAAATCCTTCTCCAAGCTTTGCTCCTTCAAAGCTCCTTGAATAAAACCCTTAAGGTGGGGGAAGGAGATGAAGAAGAAGAAGAAGAAAATGAGCCAGAGAAAATAATGGCTCGGGCCCTTTTTGGTGAAGAATGAGGCTAATGGCTTAAAGAAAAGAGATAATGGGATTTGATTTGACAAGCATTTACGGCTACAACTTCCTATGCAAATAAGCCTTTACTGGAAGGCAGCAGAAAGATGCCCAAACCCTGCACTCAATACTTTCGTCGAACGCTACAACTTCGTCGACCGACGATCGACTGCTCCTTCGACGTTCGTCGAACGGCGGCAATTTCGTCGATCGACGAACGACTACAGCTTCATCGACCACCCCTTCGATGTTCGTCGAACGACGACAATTTTGTCGATTGACGAACAGCTTTCCCTTCGACGTTCGTCGAACGGAAGCAGCAGAGACAAACAAACGGGATGTTACAAATCCAATAAACAAAAAAATTAATTTCGTCCCTGAAATTTTGAGTTTGGGCTACGGTATCGAAACAAAGTATGACAAACTAGTTTAGGTCATACCTGGGGAAAATAATCCCGGGTAACGCTGCTTCATAAGGTCCATCAGCTCCCAAGTGTATTCCTCCCGTCCATGGTTGGACCACATAACTTTCACCAATGGAACACTCTTTCTCCGCAACAGTCTGGTCTCCGTGTCTACTATCCGCATAGGCTCCAGCCGGACAGACCTGTCAGTCTCCACAGGACCAGACGTAGTTATAACATGCTGATCAGGGCGAAGCAAGGCCCTCCGAAGGGAGGACACATGGAAAACGTCATGCAAATTCTCCAACTCCGACGGTAACATCAACCGATAAGCTAAGGGGCTAATCCGCTCCAGGATGGTATAAGGCCCCATATAACGAGGGCTGAGCTTCTTCCTTCCCCGAACCCGAGAAGCACCGTGCATCGACATGATCTTCAAGAACACCTTGTCTCCAACATGGAATTCCACTGCCCTGTGCTTTTTGTCATAATATTTTGCCTGCCGGCTCTGCGCTTCAAGCATGCGGTCTCGAATCAGTCTGACCATTTCATCGGTATCATCGATGAATTTCACCCCTAACGCCTTCGGGTCCTCATCTTGGACCCATGACAAAGGTGTCCTGCACCTCCTCCCATATAATGCCGCATAAGGAGCCATGCCGATGCTCGCCCGATGACTGTTATTATAAGAGAACTCTACCAAGGGCAGAAGTCTCTCCCACGGCTCACCTCGATCCAAAACACAAAGGCGCAACAAATCTTCTAGGGTCCTGATTGTCCGCTCTGACTGGCCATCCGTCTGAGGGTGGAAGACCGTGCTAAAAGTCAAACGTGAGCCCAAATAAGCTTGCACTGCTTTCCACTCCTTGGAGGTGAAGCGACCATCGCGGTCCGAAACGATAGTTTTGGGAACTCCATGATATCGTACAAACTGCTCGACGAAGAGTCTCACCAACACGTCAACATGTGTATCCTTCATCATCGGTATAAACCTCGCGACCTTCGTCAGACGATCAACAACCACCCATACAGAGTCATTCCCGGAGCGGGAACGAGGTAGCCCGTGAATGAAATCCATGGATATATCTTCAAACTTCCACTCGGGAATGGACAACGGCTGCAACAACCCAGCCGGGCTTCTACACACTGCCTTTACCTTCTAGCACGCCTCGCAGTGAGTGACAAAATAGGTGACATCCCGCTTCATCCCCGGCCAAAACATCATCCTCCGCAAATCGGAATACATCTTGATAATCCCGGGATGCACCGAATATTTTGTGCAGTGAGCCTCCTTCATTATGTCTTCTCGAATCCCTCCTCCCGCGGGTATGTATAACCTGCCATGGAAATGAACAAGATTCTCCTGCATGGTGTACTCCCCCGCGGTTCCAGCTTCCACTGCTCGAAGTATAGATTCTAGGGCAGCATCCTTCCTTTGCTCCGCTCGGATGTGATCTCGAATATCACAAACTATGCTCATCGCGGCCAGGTACTCGGCGAAAACCTCTGGATCGGCTCTAGACACGAGCGTGATATGCATCTCCTCGAGCATCCTTACCAACTCCATGGCCATCAACCGTGACTCTGGACTGGATGTCCTCCTGCTCAGTGCATCGGCCACCGAATTTGCCTTCCCTGGGTGATAGTTTAGCGTGTAATCATAGTCGCTCAAAAACTCAATCCACCGCCGCTGCCTTAAATTTAGATCCTTCTGGGTGTGTATATACTTTAAGTTTTTGTGATCGGTGAATATCTCGCAGTGAACACCATATAAATAATGCCTCCAAATCTTCAAGGCAAAAATCACTACACCCAGCTCCAGATCATGCACCGGATAATTCACTTCATGCTTCTTAAGCTGCCTTAAAGCATAAGCAATCACGTGCCCGTGCTGCATAAGTACAACACCCATCCCCTGAAAAGATGCATCTGTGTAAACCTGAAATCCTTCCTTCCCAGATGCAAGGATCGGGGCTAAGGTGAGGTGATCCTTCAGCTCCTGAAATGCGGCCTCACACTTAGGTGACCACACGAATGGCACCTCCTTCTTGGTCAGCGCAGTGAGTGGAAGAGCGATCTTCGAGAACCCCTCGACAAACTTGCGGTAGTACCCGGCAAGTCCCAAAAAACTGTGCACATCTGCTGCTGAATTCAAAGGCTGCCATTCCTTTACTGCACGAACCTTAGCAGGGTCCACGACCAATCCTGCTCCACTGATGACATGACCCAAGAAGGCAACCTTCCGGAGCCAGAACTCGCACTTGCCGAACTTGGCGAACAACTGATGCTCCCTCAGCTTCGCTAACACCAACTCTAGATGCGTCCTATGGTCCAATATCAACTTTGAATAAACCGGGATGTCGTCGATGAATACAATCACAAAGTCATCCAGATAAGGCTCAAACACCCTGTTCATCAGGCTCATGAATGCTGAGGGGGCATTAGTGAGCCCAAAAGGCATAACCGTAAACTCATATAACCCGTACCTCGAGCTGAAAGCAGTCTTCTGGATGTCCTCCTCCTGAATCCTCAACTGATAATAACCAGAGCGCAAGTAAAGCTTGGAGAACCACTGTGCTCCTTCCAACTGATCGAAGAGCTCGTCGATTCGCGGCAGGGGATAAGTGTTCTGGACCGTCAGCCGGTTGAGCTCCCGATAATCTACACACAAGCGGAGCGAACCGTCCTTCTTCTTTACGAACAGAACCGGGGCTCCCCAGGGTGACGAACTAGGGCAAACGAACCCTGAGTCCACCAACTCTTGCAATTGTACTCGGAACTCCGCTAGCTCCTTAGGTGCCATTCTGTACGGGGCCCGAGAAACAAGCTTAGCACCCGGTGCTAGCTTAATCTGGAAATCTACCTCCCTAGGCGGGGGTAATCTGGGTAGTTTTTCAGAGAAAACATCAGGAAAATCCCGAACTACCGGTACATCCTTCATATCATTCCCCATCTCCTTTATCTCAAAATAGATCATGAACACCTCATCGCCTTGCTCGTGAGACTTTACAACCTGTACCGAGGACAACAAGTTCCGAGATACGAATCTTATACCTTGAATTACCACCTCCGAGTCATCATGCCTCAGCGTGATCCGCTTTGCCACACCGTCGATTTTCGCGTGATTCCAATGCAACAATGCCATGCACAAGATTAGATCAAAGTCTGGCATCCACAACACTGTTGTCGGTGTCTCAAATTGCTTCACACCGATGGATATTACCATGCTGCACTTGGAGGTAGATAGTATCTCCGAGCCATCCGGAAGGCGCACCCTCTTGGGGGCTCCCTCGAAACACTGCACCGCATCCAGTTCACTCACGAACTCTTCCGATACAAACGAATGAGTGGCACCCGTATCGAAAAGAGTAATGGCGGGATTACCGCAAATGATCACGGTACCTGGGGTTTTAAATCATGCACACTTAAGCATAATAGTTATGAAAAGACAAAACTAAATGCATGATTACCTGTGATGACCTCCTGCGGGTCTCGTTCCTGAGTTAAATCCAAAGCGTATACCTGCTCCTGAGCAGGCCTGGAGTTCTTACCCTGCGGACCTTGGCCTCGACCTCGACCTCGACCTCAACCCCGCTGCGCCCCCGGGGGAGACATGGGGAGATTCGAAGCATTTCCTTGCAGCTGCGGGCAGTAGGCCTGAATGTGACCGGGCTGGTGGCAATAGTAGTAAACTCCGACACCTCTTTGCGGCTGAGGTGCTTGATTCTGATGCGGTGGGGGCAATGGTAGAGGCCGTGCTGGCTGCTTTATCCTGAAGTTTGGGCGAAAACGCCCACCATCTCTCCTCCGGTCTCCACCTCTGTCCCTGGTGTTCTGCCTCCTCCTGAAGCTGGGCCCTGCCTCCATCACGCCCTCTGCGGGCCTCTTTCCCTTAGCCTGGACCCCCAAATGGTCCACCTCCAACTTTTGCGCCGTCTCTATAATCTGTGCGAGGCTCGAATCAGCGACAAAGAGAAGAACCTGCCTCAGGGGATCTCGCAATCCCTTGTAGAACCGCTTCACGTACCCGCGATCATCTAGATCATAAGAGTCTGCAAATCTAGCCAAGTGCTGAAATTCCCGTTGATACTCCACGACTGTCCTAGATCCCTGCTTCAGCTGCAGGAACCTCTCCTCGAGTTCATCTCGGTCTGTAGAAGAGACGAAATGCTCCAGGAACACGTCTGCAAACTCATCCCAGCTTATGTCAAGATGGTTACACCCTTCAAAGGTGGAGCCCATCAAGGACTTCCACCACCTCTTCACATGTAGATCCAAGGCCGTGACCACCAACGTGACTGCCATATTGCCTGGGCATCGTATCCCTGCCAGTAACTCCTGCACTGTGTCCAACCATTCCTCTGTCTGAACTGCGGACTCCGTCCCATGATAGGTGGGAGGGGAGAGTGCACGGAAAGTGCTTAACCAATTTGAGTTCGGAGCCTGTGGCTGCACCGGCATCTGCTGAGACCTGAAGGCATCCAGGATTGTCGTCAGGGTCTAGCCCAACTCTGATTGTTGAAAAGGAGTAGGTACAGGAGGCACGAGAGCGGCCGTCGCTGGTTCTGAACGTACAAGAATCTTCATGCAAGGTAGATTTTTGGGTTAGGTTGGCTACTTGAAAGAAGATAATAAACCTACTTAATGCGAATTACACATGGGCACACCACCGCTTCCGCTCATTCAGTTTGTCCTCAAACTGAAGAGGTGAGAGGGTGCACCATGCTGGAATGGACTTCTTTATCTCAGGATGGTTGCAAGCTGATACCATTTGTAAGACCCCCCTCCCGGAACACAAAACACGGCCGAGGGGAGTCTTATGCCCAGGACAGCCGCCTTGCGAAGGTGCTAGCACATGAGCTAGCCTCCCCCACAAGACGCCTACCCTTCCGGCCGAACCAACTGAACAGCGCCAACCCATCAATAATGTAAAAGCAAGAAGCCATAAATAAATCCACATAAGCAAGTGTCACAAAAACTACGAGACAGGAAGCTCCTGTACTATATCAGAGTGACAAAAGAAATGCCTCAAGGGTTACATCTCAAACTGTGCTCACATCTGTCACTGATGGTAGTGAGGGTATCGTGGACTCCGGCTCTGTCGTATTGGCCTGGCTAATCTCCTCCAGCGAGGTGCGCTGCTGCTCCAGGGTGCGCTCCTAAGAAGAGGGACGTAGCAACCGTTAGTCATGAAGACTAAGTGGCTTCACATCCGCTCCCCCGGCGACTCCAAGGCACCGGGTGGTAGGAAAGGAAGAAAAGATGCAATATGAGCAATAATACACAAGCAGGTGATAGGAATGGTTGTTCATATATGATAGTTGTATAAGTACCCAAGTACTTGCAATAACTCTAACTAACAGGTACATAAATAACAGTGGTTATATAAGCAAGTACTAGTAACAAGAAAGCATGAGTAGAGTATCACAAAACCGAATTGAAATTAACTTATAAGGATGCCCATACATGCTTATAAGTTAAGGATCTGAACATGAAGGTAACTCATCATATAAAGGTGCCCATACAAGTTTATATGATAAGGATCCAATGCGGTGCAATGCAATGATTATGAAGGATGAATGCAACGTAATGATTATGATATGATGACTCACCCATGCATGATTGCTGTGTCGACATAGACCTTTTGTTCTCGTTTTTTGAGGGCTAGCTAACCTCTCATGCATCTCCCGTCGTGGCAGACGGAGACAGTGGAACGAGCTCCTCCACTACTAGGAGGGTATGAACACCACCAGTCCTAAGCCTCTGTACGCCTCGACGCTAAGAACACACAACGGAGACCCTGCGTACTGCTCGCAACATGCTGAGTCTTCAAGGACACAGAAGGGGACCTGTGTAGGTAAGCACCAAGAGTCCAACCCAACCGGTCTAGAGTCTAACTGCCGGCTTCTGTCGGTGTCACGACTAGCAAGCCCGTAGACCCGCCACAAGTAATCCTCCAACCGGGATCCATACGCCACCAGGTGTAAGCCATGCAACCCATGTGCTTCCCATGCATAACCAGACTCCTATGAAATCCCTCGTGTTATCTCATAATCATTGCCTTGAATATTTCCCCAATTCCAAGCCTTGTCTATATTTACCAATGTTATTTGCAACATAACAAATTTATAGGAAGAGACTAATAATATTACCGTAAATATAAATCCAACATTCATAATTCTGACCCGGGATGGTCTCAATACCATTAGGCACATGTCCACCAAATTTTACGAACATCCGATAAGTAATTTGAGAGAAATCCAAACATCATTATAAATTTTACGCGTGTATCGCTGTTTACCGAAACTGGATTTCTGGGAGTTACGCTCCACCACCAATAACGTGCAACCCCATTTTGAAAAGCTCTTTCCGAGGGCTACAACTTTTATGTTGAGCCCTCAGCCCAGATCCAGTCACATCATGGCTAGAGGTGGGTTTGAATCCTACTGTGGAAACCTGGACAGAATCTGTCCAACACTTATCCTATAAATTGCCTAAACTCAGCAATTTCGATTTGTCATATAGGGATCTACACGGTTCTCCAGAATACGTGCAACCACAATTCGGAAAGGTCTTTCCGAGGGCTACAACTTTTATGCTGAGCCCAAGACCTGGATCCAGCTGGAACATGCCTAAAATTAGGCTTGAACTCAGCTGCATGTCTAGAAAAAGCCCAGGTATGGTCTGCGGATAATAATCTGCATAAATCTTAAAGTGCATCTAACAATTACTGTTCGTTTTCTTCCTCCAGCAGAATCTACCCCTTTCCACGAATCTTAATTCCTCCAATATTCCCTCATTAGGCCGCCGATTTTCACGAAATCAACTCCTTTGCCCTCGCATCGAAGAGAGGAGTTATTCGAAGGCATTTTCGCGGCGAACGACGCCCTAAAGCGAAAGACCTAGCGTGGCCTCTTCCTACGAATCTCCATAGACGCACCAAACCGAGCTCTTTTGAGCTCGATGTCTCTCCTAGTTTTATCTAGAGATCTAGCACCAAGGGAGAGGGGTCAGAAGTCACCTGATTTCTGGCCGACGATCGCGGTTGTCTCCTCCACGGCATGGCGACAGTTGGCCAAGCTTAAATCCTTCTCCAGGCTTTGCTCCTTCAAAGCTCCTTGGATAAAACCCTTAAGGTGGGGGAAGGAGATGAAGAAGAAGAAGAAGAAAATGAGCCAGAGAAAATAATGGCTCGACCCCTTTTTGGTGAAGAATGAGGCTAATGGCTTAAAGAAAAGAGATAATGTGATTTGATTTGACAAGAATTTACGGCAACAACTTCCCATGCAAATAAGCCTTTACTGGAAGGCAGCAGAAAAATGCCCAAACCCTGCACTCAATACTTTCGTCGAACGCTACAACTTCGCCGACCGACGATCGACTGCCCCTTCGACGTTCGTCAAACGGAGGCAATTTCGTCGATCGCCGAACGGCTATAGCTTCGCCGAACGACGATCGACTGCCCCTTCGACGTTCGTCGAACGTCGGCAATTTCGTCGATCGACGAACGGCTACAGCTTTGTCGACCGATGATCGACTGCCCCTTCGACGTTCGTCGAACGGCGGCAATTTCGTCGATCGACGAACGGCTGCCCCTTCGACGTTCGTCGAACGGAAGCAGCAGAGACAAACAAATGGGATGTTACAATATTGATCCGGTCTAGGGCGAAGTCTACAGCTTTTAAAGAAAAACAGTCAAAATTTGGTAACATACGGTCGAACGCACGACCGTGCGTGGACCGTGCGATATTAAACTTACAAGAAGCCCAGGAAGATGACCCAGAAGCTCCCATGCAGTTTTACTCACGCACGGTCAAAACAGATCGTGCATAAAAACACACGGGCAAATTCAGACGGCTCGAAAAATAGGCTATCAACAGAAGATCGCGCGTTTCCTTCGCGCACGGTTGAATCCAACTGTGCGTGAAGCAAACGCACAGACATTAAGAAACATATAAATTTGGACAACAAGAGAGCTCGTGCAATTTTACTCACGCACGGGCGAATTGCCCGTACGAGAACAAATCGAACGAGCAGGGACATAACACCATATTGGCCAGCCGATCATCGCGCACGATAGGAGCGATCGTGCGTGAAGAAAACGCACGACCGTGCGATTCATGCAGACATGAATTCTGGTCAATATGGACGATCTGCCCACCTGCACAACAAATCCAAACGCTGGGAACACACCTCCAACACAAGTATAATAACAGAAAAAGAATGGGGAGCACAATGTGCTTATCCCCAGCAAAATAGTGCGCAATTGCACACCACAACGGGACAAGATGTGCACTTCATGTGAGAACTGTTAACAAGTGAAATATAAGAAATAATGAACTACAAATGAAGTGCATGAGCGCGAACACTAACCCAGATGAGTCCGAAAACCCCTATAAATATCAGACTCAACAATACACGCCACATATCTTGTGCACTAATCAAGGAATATTTAATGATATATTCTCTGCAGATATAGCCGTTGCACAACCATTAATGAAGAATCCTAAATACTTCTAAATTATGCATGTTCCAAAAGGGCAAAGCATTTATGATATTTAATTATGCCATTTCAGATTATATTCCATTACTGGTCATTTACTTATGAAGAAAATTAATAAGGGTCTTTATGCAAACGTGTAGAGGAATATAAATAGAGAAAGCTAGGGGAAGAGAGCACCTAATGCTCAGAAACGAGCATACCAGAAGACACGTGTAAATCCAGTGCAAGACATCAACATCCGCCACCCAGAAAAAGAACCTACAGGGGTGAGCTCCTCTAAAACAAAAGAAAATAGACAAACTAAAAAGAAATACAACTAACTAAACCAAACTAGATAAAATGAAAAATGCAAGAAAAAGTAAGATAACTACTGGGGGTATTGTCTTCCCAGCATGACTTATTCAGAACTTTTGGAGTTCTAGCTGATGGGAGTATGGAAGGAGAAGTGGACAGGTAACTGGCCTAATATCCTTGTCGGTAGCGGGTACCGATAGGGCAATAGAACAATTACCCATCTACCTAAATAATAATACCCGCTCCTCACAGGTAGAGGGAAAATAATGTATGTGGACGATGAGATATCCTCACTCAACTCACCAAAAATATCCTTCCCCAGCAAGGTGTCATCTTCAAGTATGCGGCAGGAGAAGAAGGTAATGAGTGAGGTTTCCACTATGGAGGAGGGATCAACCTCCTCACATATGAGGATACACTCATCATTGACTTGAGAATCATCCTCCAAGTCCTCCTGAAGTACCTATGAAGACTCAACCTACACAGGCTCAAATGAAGAAGGGGGGGGGGGGGGGGGGGGGCAGGGATTAAAAGAGAAGAAAAACTTAAATAAATATCAATCAGGGGAGTGGTCCCAGTCTCATTCCCAAGAGGTTGGAGAAGTAAGATATTGTCGGCATAGTCGGCAATGTTGCAAGGCTCAGCAGGATCAACAGTCGCCTCGCCCAAGATTTGGATTTCCTCCACCGGTGCTGAGGAAAAATCCTCTTCACCTTGAAAGTTGTCCTCCTCCATAGGAACATGCAAAATAAATAGATCACATGCCTCATCCTGCGACGCATCATCAATAATTTATTCAAAGACGAATGTAGTAGTATGCACAAAAGGGGGAGGAATAGTGCTTGGCTAAAAGTCCAGCACCAATTCCTCTCAAAGAATTGAATCTACACAAGGTGATATCTGCACAGGGGAGATAGGCTCAGCAATGTCAGAACATACATCCACCACAACTCTAATAAGCATGTCTACATCATTCCCTTCAACAAATGAAGGTGTCACATACACGTAATCAGAGGTAGACGGTGTGCTGCCAGAGTTAGGAGTCTGGATGATACGGATATCCGGCTCATCATCCTCGTCCAATTGGCGAAGATACTCAGCACAATCCTTCAGAGCGTGATCTGTGCTTCGACAAAACAAGCACCATTTTATATTACTCCTTGGTCCTTGCAGGGACGGATAGGAATATAAAAATGGTAAATGCGGCGAGGATGAGTGGCCAAAAGACTTGGGCATGGGGTATGAAGGACCTTAGGAGAACGATGCTCCATACACTGGGCGACGAGAATTATGCCCACTATATCCATTAGGGCATTTATCACTAGCGTGGGAAATATCTCCACACCAACGACAACGAATATTAAATGCAACCCACATTGTGTGAGGATATCGAGATTCAAAAGAAAAACACAATTGTGCAAAACACTACACATAACAATAAATCACTAAGGCAACCTAAATTAAAACAAGTAAAAAGAATGAATAAAAGGAAATAAACAAAAACAAAGCTATACACAAAAGAAAGAACTTTTCTCTCAGGTTCTCCCTCTCCAGAAACTCACACGACTGTGTTCCCCGACAACGACACCAAAAACTTGGTGCGCAAATCTAGCACACCCCTATAGGCGGTAGCAAGACTGCGGCACGAAACGATAGTGTACCGATTGTTCAAGTAATATAAAATGGGCGAGTAAGTCCCAAGTATCGAATCTCAAAGGAACACAGTAAGGTGTAGTTATCTATCGAGGAAGGACATGAGGTTGAGGTCCTTTAGGTCAGAAGGGATGCGAATGGCTAGGATTGGCTTTGTTTGCGGAAAAACAAAATAAAGAAAATAAACTACTATGCAGGCCGCTATGCACTACTTCGCAAGGAGAATGGAAACTATGCATGCCGCTATGAACTGCTTTGCAAGGTGAATGGAAACTATGCAGGCTGCTATGCACTGCTTCGCAAGGCGGATGGGAGAGAAGGCAAGCAGATGGAGTGGTTCGCACCAGCGGAAGTGAGGTGGGTTATACGGGTCGTTAACACAGCTTAGATTGTCGAGTGGAAGAGTAGACTTGCGTAATGGACTGGAGGGTTGCAGAATGGAATGGAGTGGGTGCGGAATCGGTGCACTTCAAGCGACTAATAAACATACAACAACATTTCATAAATATGAATTATCATGAAGAGCAAATATGTTTATAGCAAAACATCATCAATAAAATGAAGATTACATTCATATACATCCACACAAGTTAGAGAAAAGGTAAGAGATACGACCGAATCCGGAGGCTTGTTGTAGATTCTCGGTAGGAATTGTCGGGTTGTCAATCTGCATCCTAGCTCGGTCCCAACTATCGTCCGGGGTAGAGGAGGGATGCCACTTCCTCCCAATGGACCCTTCTTCGCCGGTAAACTACAATCCGGCCACGTACGATGCGAAGAACTCTTTGCTTGTCGATGAAGATGAGGGTGGAATCCTCTCCTTGAAGCTCTAGGATGATGTGAAGCGGCCTAGGGCAAAGACCTCATGGAAGGTGGAAGAAAATGGAGTTGGAGCTCCCCTTGCGGCGGAAATGGCAGAGCAGAATATCGATCCGGTCCAGGGCGAAGTCTGCAAATTTTATAGAAAAAATAGTCAAAATTTGGTCACTTACGGTCGTCGACCATGCGTGGACCATGCGATATTAAACATACAAGAAGCCCAGGAAGATGACCCAGAAGCGCCCGTGAGATTTTTCTCACGCACGGTCAAAACAGACCGTGCGTAAAAACGCATGGGCAAATCCAGACGGCTCGAAAAATAGGCTATCAACAGGAGATCATGCGTTTCCTTCACGCACAGTTGAATCCAACCGTGCGTGAAGCAAACGCACGGGCAATAAGATACATATAAATTTGGACAACAAGAGAGCTCGTGCAATTTTACTCACGCACGAGCGAATTGTCCATGCGAGAACAAATCACACGAGCAGGGACAGAACACCATATTGGCCAGCCGATCATCGCTCACGATCAGAGCGATCGTGCGTGAAGAAAACGCACGACTGTGCTATTCATGCAGACATGAATTCTGGGCAATATGAATGATCTGCCCATCTGCACAACAAATCGAAACGCTGGGAACACACCTTCAGCACAAGTATAATAACATAAAAAGAATGGGGAGCACAATGTGCTTACCCCCAGCAAAATAGTGCCCAATTGCACACAACAACGAGCCAAGATGTTCACTTCATGTGAGAACTGTGAACAAGTGAAATATAAGCAATAATGAACTGCAAGTGAAGTGCATGAGCGTGAAAATTGACCCAGATGAGTCCGAAAAACCCTATAAATATCAGACTCATCAGACCCCCAGACTTAATCATTTGCTCGTCCCGAGCAAATCATCCCTCAAGCGGACAAGAAAAACACAAGCTGACATAGAAATTGTAAAGCGGAGTTCCATGCAAAGTCACATGCTCACGCGCGTAGAAATATAGTAAATGAAATTTCTAATTATACATATTAGTCTATAATTTTCTATGAGCATATTTATTTATTACATTTAGTCAAAAATTGAATCACGGTGAATCATCCGGTCATGCATAGGAAGAAAGTAGACTTAACGATGAGGTGAGCATTGCCAAAGATCGGGGCTCGGGACAACCTCCATTGAAATCCATCAATGTCGTTGACCATAAGCTTGCCCATTCGCACTCTCTCCACGGCTCTAGTTTGACTCAAATACGTGAATCAATAGGACTTTAGGTTTAAGGCGGGGCTTGGATTTATGTGAAGTATGCACTGATAAAAATGATGGCTCAAGCACTCAACCCAAATGAGTCAGCAAATAAAACTATCCTCAAGCGCCACATAAATACACAGGTACGCCACACCCCCAGAATTGGATTTGATAACATGAGTGTGTGCACTGCCTATTCCCAAATAAAAAATTTATAAAAAAAGATTTTCAATTCAGCTCTTCTTCTTTTTCTTTTTCTTATTTTCTTTTCTTTTCAAAACACCTTCAGCAAATTGAGCAATGAAGCGCATCCACAATTTCACAAAAATATCACAGCATCAACATCTCAAACATGAAAATAAAATACAAACTTGTGCTCAAATTCAGGTGTGCGATTACGAATGACTTTAAGGCTTTGGTGAGATAAAAGTGGGGTTGAATCAAAGAACGGGTATGCACAACTGGTCTAGAGAGGATATAACGATAGGAATGGGCACAAAGGCTCAACCGGGCCAAAAATGATGGCCTACATCACATTCACACAATTGACTAACCGTATACCCATGCTTCAAGAATCGCTTGGGGAAAGTTCTTAGCCGTCGAGAAAGATAATCCTTCCTCCCGACTCGGGCAATACGAAGCTAACAAACGTCTACACACATTTCTATGCTACCATTTGATTCACACCGGATTCATCAATATTTGAGTATAGTAAACAATATTTACGCTAATAGAGAAATATAAACTAAAATCAGAAAAAGAATTTGAGTCTACATGAATTTCTATGCGAGAGATGAGCACTCGACTAGGAGCACTACTGGAGTCAACATTTTACTCCGCCTCATAATCCTAAGCCAGCACAATAATTTTTCGAATGGCGCACAAAAGATGAACAAGCTCACAACGTGATAATGGATAAACACATGCTCATGTGGGTGATGTGGTGTATAAAGTGAATGCAACAAAATAACTGAAATTAAAGCTTCTAGCATGCTATGCAATAGTGCACATAAGTGGGCCAATAAAACGGCTCTCCCCCAGACTTAAACTAAACAATCCAACACAATATATGACTATAAAATTCAAAATAAAGCTAGGAGAAGAGAGCACCCAATGCTCAGAAACGAGCATACCAGAAGACACGTGTAAATCCAATGCAAGGCATCAACATTTGCCACCCATAAAAAGAACCTGCAGGGGTGAGATCCTCCAAAATAAAAGAAAATAGACAAACTAAAAAGAAATACAACTAACTAAACCAAACTAGATAAAATAAAAAATGCAAGTAAAAGTAAGATAACTACTGGGGGTATTGTCTTCCCAACACGACTTATTCAGAACTTTTGGAGTTCTAGCTGATGGGAGTATGGAAGGAGAAGTGGACAGGTAACTGATCTAATATCCGTGTCAATAGCGGGTACCAATACGATGATAGAACAATTACCCCTCTACCTAAATATTAATACCTGCTCCTCACAGGTAGAGGGAAAAGAATGTAAGTGGAGGAGGAGATGTCCTCACCTAACTCACCAAAAATATCCTTTCCCAACAAGGTGTCGTCTTCAGGGATGCGGCAGGAGGAGAAGGTAATGAGTGAGGCTTCCATTATGGAGGAGGGATCAACCTCCTCACATATGAGGATACACTCATCATTGACTTGAGAATCATGCTCCAAGTCCTCCTAAAGTACCCGTGAAGACTCAACCTGCACAAGCCCAGATGAAGAAGGGGCGTTAGGGAATAAAAGAGAAGAAAAACTTAAATTAACATCAATCAGGGGAGTGGTCCCGGTCTCACTCCCAAGAGGTTGGGGAAGTAAGATATTGTCAGCATTGTCGACAATGCTGCAAGGCTCAGCGGGATCAACAGTGGCCTCGCCCAAGATTTGGATTTCCTCCACCGGTGTTGAGGAAAAATCCTCTTCACCTTGAAGGTTGTCCTCCTCCATAGGAACATGCAAAATAAATAGATCACATGCCTCATCCTGTGATGCATCATCAATAATATCGTCTGAGATGAATGTAGTAGTATGAACAAAAGGGGGAGGAATAGTGCTAGGATAAAAGTCAAGCACCAATTCCTCACAAAGAATTGAATCTACGCAAGGTGATATATGCACAGGGGAGATAGGCTCTGCAATGTCAGAACATACATCCGCCACAACTCTAATAAGCATGTCTACATCATTCCCTTCAACACATAAAGGTGACACAACTTACATAATCAGAGGTAGAAGGTTTGTTGCCGGAGTTAGGAGTCGGGACGATCCGGATATCTGGCTCATCATCCTCGTCCAATTGGCGAAGATACTCGGCACAATTCTTCAGAGCGTGATCTGTGCTTCGACAAAACTAGCACCATTTTTTATTACTCCTTGGTCCTTGCGGGGCCGTAGAGGAATATAAAAATGGTAAATGCCGCGAGGACGAGTGGCCATAATACTTGGGCATTGGGTATGAAGGACCGTAGGAGAACGGTGCTCCATACACTAGGCCACGAGAATTATGCCCACTATATCCTTTAGGGCATTTATCACTAGGGTGGGAAATATCTCCACACCAATGAAAACAGATATTAAATGCAGCCTACATTGTTTGAGGATATCGAGATTCAAAAGAAAAACATAATTGTGTAAAACACTACACCTAACAATAAATCACTAAAGCAACCTAAATTAAAACAAGTAAAAAGAATGAATAAAAGGAAAGAAACAAAAACAAAGCTATACACAAAAGAAAGAACTTTTCTCTCAGGTCCCCCCCTCCAAAAACTCACATGACTGTGTTCCCGGCAACGACGCCAAAAACTTGATGCGCAAATTTAGCACACCATTATAGGCGGTAGCAAGACTGCGACACGAAACGGCAGTGTACCCGATGAGTACTTTTTTGTACTCATACTTTAATATAATTTTAATGATATTTTAATATGAATTTGTATAAATTTCTTGAATTATCTCATCAAATTCATTTTTTTTTATTTCTATAAACTAACTTAAGCTTTTTTTGTGTTTTTCAGGTTTTCTGGGCACTTTGAGAAGAAATGTCAAGTACATGCCCACGGTCACGGGCGTGACCAAGGGCGTGACAGCCTAGATGTGTTCCAAACCCGATTCTACCACCCCAGGCTCATTCCGTGAAGATTTGCCAAGTACACGCCCCAGGTCACGGGCGTGACCAAGGGCGTGACCCAATGTCACGGCCGCGACCCACCGCCAGCAACAAAATTTCAATGCCATGTCATTTAAAGTTACACACCCCCGGTCACAGGCGTGACCGAGGGAGTGACATCAAGTCACGGGCGTGACTCGTCCCGCTCTCTTTCCCGCCGATGACTTCCCGCCAGGCGCTATTTTGAAGATTACACGCCCTAGGTCAAACGCGTGACCTAGGGAATGACGCACACGTAACGCCCGCATTGAAGCCAGAAGGCGCCCACTTCGCACAAACACTGATCATGCCCCTTACACGCCCTTGGTCACGGGCGTGACCAAGGGTGTGTAACCCCAATTTGAAGCCTATTTAATGACAGCACCACTAGAAGTTCAAGGATAAATTTTGGAGGCTCAATCCTTCATTTCTTGCTTTGTTTTCATGCTTTTCTTGTAATTCTCTTTCTTTCTTGCAATTGTAATTTCAATTAAATAGCTTGTAGCCTTCAATTCTGTAGTTTGTAATTCTCCCTTGCTATCAATAAAATAGTTCTTCTTATTCTCTTATTCTCTTCTTCTTTCATAATGCACTCTTTTATTTTTATCAATTCCTCTATCTCAATGAGTAGCTAAATTTCTATTAGTACTCGATCGAGATGATCCAAGGAATGATATTCGTAACGAAGTAATTAGATCTTCTTCTCTTCTTTGAAATGCTTAAGATTTATCCTTAATTTTATTGAAGTGAGATTATATTTTCGATATATAATACTCATTCTTGTTTTCGTAATTTAGTAGTCGAGAGACTCATAATTCGAATTGATCACTTAAGGATAAAGAGAGTTGATTGCAATGCTTGAGAAAGGCTGGCATAAATCTCTCGGATTGGAGTCAAATCCAATAGAGGGGTTCACCACGTTAAAGCGTGTTTTAGAGGTTTCGATTATAGAACGAGAGTTCGGTTGATCAACCTAAACTCAGCTGAACGTATCCTCGTGAGAGTTGCGTTTAGAATTCCGGAACATCCACGGTCGAAGTAAATTTCTTTAGAGAATTAGAGTTCTTATTTCTTCTATTATTTTTCTGCGGTGATTCGAAGATCGAGTGCTTGTATTTTAAATCATCATTTAAACATTATTTCAATTTCCCCTTTGCAAAACTAATCCAAGTTTTAATTGATAAATTAATAGAGATTTTCCGAAGTAAAATTACTAAACCACCCCGAGTCTAATGCGACCTTGGTTTTTATAACATATACTACTTTCGACGTGGTACACTTGCTGTTATCGTTTGCGGATATAGTTCTGCGCATTAAGTTTTTGGCGCTATGCTGGGGAAATAGGTTGATATTTCGAAAAAATAAATATCTATTAATTTTATCTCTCTTTTTCTTTTCCCCCTTCTTCTGAAAATTTTAAAAATCCTAAAAGGCGAAATTTAAATTCTCGGAAAGGGAGATTTGGGCTATCATCCCATCGTATCTCCTAGTACCGGTGCGAACCCTTCACTTGATAGACCTCAGGAAGTCCGGGACTAACTTAACCCGCTTTTGAAAACAAAAATTATATATATATTTTTTATAAAATATTATAATAATATTATTAAAATTTGAATTTTTTTCTTCACCTTTTTATTCTTCTCGTCTCTAATTCTCTTTTTAGATTATGACCAGAGGAAACTCTTCAATTAATCTTGAATTGTATTTTGATCCGGAAATCGAGCGCACCTTGCGTCGACGTCTCCGATTTAGTGATTTACCAATAATTCGAGAAGAGTTAATTAGAGAGACTAACGAAGGTATAATTGTAGACCCCGACCATAACGAGGCCCCACTACGGACCATGTCCTATTATGCGAGGCCAAATTAGGAGGGAACACAATCTAGTATTATTCACCCGACGGTGGTGAAAAATAATTTTGAAATTAAAATGAGTATCATTTAGATGGTACAACAAACCGTCATTTTTGATGGCTTACCGGATGAAGATCCTAATTTACATTTATTAATTTTTTTTTCGAAATTTGCTATACGTTCAAGATAAATGGCGTCACCAATGACGCCATCTGTTTGCGTTTATTTCCCTTCTCTTTGCGGACTAAGGCCAAACAATGGTTGGGATCTCTTCCTAGATTTTCCATCACTACATATGCCGAAATGACGGAGAAATTCTTAACGAAATAATTTCCTTCGGGAAAGTACGCTAAATTACGTACTGACGTTCTCTCTTTCACGCAAATAGACTTGGAGTCTCTCTACGACACATGGGAGCGCTTCAAGGAATTGTTGCGGAGATGTCCTCATCATGCCCTTCCCTTGTGGCAACAAGTTAAAACTTTCTACAATTGTTTGAATCTTCAAACAAGGCAAATGATTGATGCGGCAGCAGGGAGAACTCTTAATAACAAAACCCCTGAGGCCGCTCAAGAGCTTTTTGAGGAGATGGCCATGAACGCATATCAGTGGAATGTGCCACGGACGCGTCCTAACAAGCCGACCGGACTCTATGAAGTCGAGGCAACCACTAGTTTAGCATTACAAGTAGAAAGATTAACTAAGCAAGTGACAGAGATGTATGCTCCCTCCTCCACCAATTGGGATATTAATAATAATAATAATGATAATAATAATAATTTCATTCAAGAGCACGTAGATTATATGGGGAACTCTTATCGACCTCCTTATAACCCGAATAATAACATTCTGTTTAATAATTCTTATAATTAGGGTTTAAGGAATCATCCAAATTTTTCATGGAGCAACCCCAATAATGCTAAAAGACCACAACAAATGAATACTCTCGAATTCGCTCCCCCACCCCCGAAGCCCTCTGCAATAGAAGAGGTTTTCACTAAATATGTTGACTCCAATGAGTCCAATATCCAGAATCTTACTAGTTCTTTTAAAAATTTGGAAAATCAAATTGGATAGCTTGCCAAGATGTTCTCCGGACGCCAGCAAGGAGCTCTACCGGGCAATACCGAGCCCAATCCACAGGAGAGCACCAACGCAATAACCCTCTGTAGCGGAAAGGAGGTAAAATCTTCAAAATTGGCTGAGCCAGAGGTAAGCGTTTCAACTCCACCTCTGCATTTAAATTCTTCAGATTTAGCTCCGCACAATATTCAAGCTTCTTCTATTCCTTATCCTTCTAAATTTCAAAATGAGCGCAACGAGGAGCAGTATAAAAAATTCATAAATATTTTAAAATAAATTCAATTCAACGTTCCATTCTGCGAGGCACTCTCTCAAATGCCTAAATACGTGAAATATCTCAAGGATTTGTTGTCAAATAAAAAGAGACTTGAAGATATTTTGCGTGTTTCTCTTAACGCAGAATGTTCTGCAATTGTTTTAAATAAATTGCCGGAAAAATTAAATGATCTGGACGGTTCTCCATCCCGTGTTTGTTCGGTAATTTATTAATTAAACACGCCTTGGCCGATCTAGGAGCTAGCTTAAATCTTACGCCGTTCTCATTATTTATGAAGCTTGGTTTGGGCACCCCAAGCCCAACTAATATAGGCATCCAACTAGCAGATCAGTCTGTTAAGTACCCAATCGGGGTCATAGAGGATGTGCTAGTGAAGGTTGACAAGTTTATCTATCCGGTGGACTTTGTCATCCTCGATATCGAAGAGGACGCTGAAGTACCCCTCATACTCGGCTGACCCTTCCTAGCCACCGCTCGGGCAATTACCGATGTAAGTAACGGGAAACTTCTCCTACGAGTTGGGGATAAAGAAGTTATTTTTAATGTAAATCAATCAATGAGAAATGCGCTTCCCAACAATGATTCTTGTTTTACTTTAGAATCAAATTTTGAAGAAGAATTATTGACTTTTGCTGAAATACGTTCTCCACTTTTTGAAACTCCGGAATTAGAAACTTTGTTTTCTTTAAAAGAAATGCCTCGACAGCTCAATGTTGATCAAATAAATCTCGATAATTTTAAAATTAAAACATCATATGATGAGCCGTCGAGCCTTGAATTAAAAGAACTTCCGGATCATCCAAAATATATTTTTCTAAAAAAAGACCAAAAAATGCCCGTAATCATATTGTCCGCACTTAACGATTCGAAAATTTCCAAATTAAATAAAATTTTAAATAATCACCATCACGCAATTGCATGGCAAATCTCTGATATTAAGGGAATAAATCCCTCATTCTGCACGCATAAAATAAATCTCGAAAATAATCCTTGCGGTACTCTTCAGCCTCAACGACGCCTTAACCCCAATATGAAGGGCATCGTTAATGTTGCAGCATATGTTCCGCATCTCTTAGTTTGATAATAACAAATACCGTGTTATATTTGATCTTGTATTTTGTGTGTTTATAGTGTGCAGGTTGTACAGGAACTATAGCTACACATCCCTATGAGTAGTATACTGAATGGAGATGACACTTTGGAAAGAGAGCTAACGCCCCACGTTAGTTGTTAACGCCCCGCGTTAACTTCCGTCGAGAAGGAATCCGTCGAGAAGAAATGCCGTCGAGAAAAAATCCATCGAGAAGCCAGAGACAATGCCAGGCGTTAGGTCTTAATGCTGGGCGCCAGTCGTTTAACAAAATGAGATGCCGGTAGATGAAACTTTGTTCGATGAAATGAGATTCCGTTCGATGATATTTGATGATGTTCGATGGAATGAGATGTCGTTCGACGAAATGGCGTTCGACGAAATGAGATGCATTCGACGAAATGAGATGCATTCGACAAAATGGCGATCGACGGGATGAGATGCAGTTCGACGAACTTTGAAGGAGAAAGAAACTCAACGCCAACGTTGACTCTTAACGCGCGGGTTGAATCCACAAACTGCCACGATCTTGACGGTTGTGCGATTTCAGCCACGACAGTGCACGTTCATTAACGCCGGCGTTAACACTTAACGCCACGCATTATCTCCCGTGGCTATTTAAAGTACAACCCCTCTCATTATTTATGAGATGATTCCAGAATTCTAATAATTTGAAGAGAGGCTCGTGTACAACAATTAAGAGATCTCCCTTGGGCTAACATGAAGATCTAAAGAAGATTTTGAAGGAGAAGGTATACAACGCATATCCCATACGAAGGACGATCGTTTCAAGAACGCCAACATCTACATCACCTTCGTCTTCACCTTCAGAATTTCTTGGGGAGTTTCTCTTTACTTATCTTGTAATCTTTTATTTTCTTTTCTTTGTATTTTGGTGTGGAAAAATCGTTCGGGGAGAACGTCGGATTCCGGGAAGGAATCCATGGGTAATTCGCCTTGTGTTGGCGACTAGGTCCTTTTACGGCTTAGGGGGTAATTTGCCGCCTTGTGCGTGGCGACTAGGTTGAGGGTAGATCTAGGGGGTGGCTAGAGGCCTTATCTGGGGTAAGATAGGTTATAGCCAACCGGTCCTTGGCAGAAGGACCGGTGAAACAACAAAAATTGTTTTTACATATTCTCGCCTTGATTTCTAGCGTTATAGAAATCAAACATTTGTGTATTCAATTTATTATGAAATAAAATCATGTCTTTTAATGTTCTATTCAATTGAGTTTATTTCCTCTTCATGAATGTTTTAATTTATCTTTTCATTAAAGTATTAAAATTAACATTTGTGTAATTATCTTTGAAATACAATAATCGTTTTCATTATCTCAGATTTTCTGGAATTATATTCCATTTAAGATTTCATAAGTAAAATCACTGTGGCAATCTTTTTGTGCTAAGGAATACTTTCTGAAGAGCTAATGCCCAGCGTTAACACTTAACGCCAGGCGTTAGCAATAGTTAACACAAAGTTTTGCTTCTCTTGTTTAAAAAAGGAATCTTCAATACAATCTTTTCTGAGATATCAGAATATATTTTCTTATAAAATATTCCTAAACTTTGTTCACAAACTTTGATAAATTTAATTAAGATTTAAAATTCCATAAAGCCCTTATTCACCCCCCTCTAAGGGCGCCGTAAGATCCAACACGTGGTATCAGAGCGTAGGTTATTCCAATACGACTTCACAACCGGGAATAATGGCGCTTCATGATCTCGCATCTTCTAGAGGGGATATTTTTTATGAAAATGAAAAATCATTATGTCCACCATTATTTATTGGTGAAAATTATAATGGGTGGAAAACACTAATGGAAAAATTTCTTAAAATTTTGGATATTGAAGTTTGGAATATTACAATTAAAATGCCCCCAATTATTCTAAATAAAGATGAAATGTTTTTAAATGCCAAATCTATGAATAGTCTATATTGTGCTCTAGATCAAAATATTTTTAAACTTATTTTTACGCTTTCTACTGCTTTTGAAGTTTGAAAATTTCTTGAGAATACTTATAGTCTTCCTTCCACAGATGATGAACAAGAGGAATTCCTTATGGATCCAAGAGAAAAAATCGACGAGGACTCATTCTTGCAGGAAGATCTATCTAAGAGAGAAACAATATTGAACTCAATTGATGGCAAAACATCAAGCAAAAGAGAAGACAGAAACTATAGTAACGTAAGAAAATCTAAATCTTCTCTTTTTGTAACAAATTCTATTTCTACATTTCGCGTGCTTAAATTTGCTAAACGTAAAATTTCAAAGTTGAAACATGCTAATTCCAAATTACGTTTAGAAAATAAAACTTAAAAAGCAAACGCTAAAGTAGAATCTTATATTGATGTTTCAAATTCTCTTTCATGCTCTTTAAATAAAAATGCTAAACCTTGTTGTGATTATAATACTTTTAAAGAAGAACTCAAGGTTTTGGAAAAAGGTCATTTAACTTCAAAAGAGCATAATGAAAAATTGATAAAATAAAATGATAATTTAAAGGATAAACTAGAATCATTAAAAATGTTTATTCAAAATTTTTCTTATAATAAAAAATCTTTTAATTCTAGTTTATCAAATTATCAAAAGTCTAAAAGCTTAACTTCATATTATAAGAGTATGTCTATAAGAAAGAGTGGATATAAAAATCATCAAAATAAGAACCAATCATTTAAAACATATTGTAACCCACTCTTTCAACATTCAATTTTTAAGAAAGACCATCACTCTTATAAACTCTCAAAGAATCAATATAATAAAATTCATTTTGATTATCAACATCAATGTATTTTGAAAAATAATTTGAATAAACATAAATCCCAAATGAATTATTTTTTAAACAACTATCATCTCAAAAAGATGTCAAAAAATCATAATATGAATTTAAAAGATAAATAACCAAAGTATGAATGGAGGCCCAAAATTAAAAACGAAACACTAACTCCACTTGTAAAGGCCCATTCATCACTATCTCCCCAAAAGCCAACATGATGTATTTGGGTACCCAAAGGAACCATCACACTTGGTCCCCTTTGGATACCTAAATCTCCCATTCACTAGGAATCATTGTATTGCATGAAGTATAAATAAATTATAAATGAAATATCATTATTCTACTTCATGATATGCTTAATTGCTTTTTCTTTTGTTTATTTTTTTTATTTTTGAGCAAACACACTATGATCACTTTATTTATCATGAGATATGACTTTCATTTTAAGCCTAATGTTTAACAAATCAAATTGAATATAAAGTCATAATTTTTTTTAAGTGATCTATCTTTCCTTTTTATATGTTTTATCCTTTTTAAATCCATTGCCTATAAATGTCTTATATTATCATTATAAATTGAATTCTAAATTTGCTAAATGATATTATCAAGACTAATGAAAATACTTTCAAAATTGGATTTAAATGGACTTTTAGGGGTCTTAGGCTAAAATATTAAATGCACAACTTATTGCATATTTGTCTATTTTCTTTGTTGCATATAATATCCCCTTAATGGAAAATCATGATTTAGAAAAATCAAAATAAAAAAAAACTACAAAAATGATGAATATGATTTCACACACTCCACCATGATCTATTGATATCCTATGCTAAAATTCACTATTATCATATATCATAATTCATGATCTATCAAGAATTATCTTAAATCAACTATTTCTACCAACCTTAGAAATTTTGAAATATATGATGGCTATTGGTATTATAGTTTCATATCTTATTTTGTGTGTGTAATTTGTATCTCTATTGTTTGCATGTATCTAATTATCTTTAGACCTAAGAATTAACTTGATATAAACAAGATGAGATCAAATAGAATTGTCACTTTATTCTAGGTCTATAAAAATTCAAAACTCTATGTTTGAATACATGCAACTCAATTATATATTTGTCCATCTTTACTTAGCTTTGCACCATGTTGTCCTAACTCATCACACTAGCATTATCACTTACCATTGGTAGAAATTAATGTCCATGCTAGTTATATCTTGCAATGATAAAGTAAATTATATTACTAAAATCTGAAAATCATAATTTCCTTTGTAGTGATTTTGCATGAATAAAATTTTTCTAATGGATTTAAAATCAACAATCTTCGATATAATTGTAAATCCAAAACTAATCATGCAATTAAACCATAGTTCATATATTTAAAGCTTACAAGCTTCGTATGTCTATAATCATTAAACCTATGACTTGTGTCTCACAATAGCGAGGGCGTAGGATTGTGTGCATTAAAGACCTAACCTCTAAGTCATGTCTTGTCCTTAACTGGGGAGGGTTCCAGTAGAGCCTTGCGAGGCACTGGGGGGAAAGAATGCTAGGTTGAGCGTCATCTTTTGTATGCAATGGGATTAACACCCCAACCTACGGCATGTGTGCAGCTCCTCATGTCCATCCATCTCTTAGTATGAGGCTATAGTATGTAGACATGTAGTTAGGGTATATTATTCTTGGGTATACTTATATTATATTCATTGCATGAATATTATCTCACTCCTTATACTAAAATCATGCATATTTGTTTTTGTTCTAACATTGCATCTTGTGTTTGTATATTTTATTATTTTGAGCTTTAATGATTTTACAAAACACAAGTATTTGAAAAATCACCAAAAACATGCTAAAAGAGCCTTCAAATCTAATCAACATACTCTGAAATTTCAACTGAAGGAAGGTCTCTTTATAATACAAATGAATTGAGAAAAATGTTTTTCAAAACATCAAAATTTGCAGTTCTGTCTCGGCGTTAAGAAGCTAACGCCTGGCGTTAGCTCCTTTGCTCCAAAATTTTTTGTGTGTGTCTTGAGTAATTTCTAGTATTATTTTAATGTTTTGTGTGTGTTTTATTTCTCTGTTTGTAAAAAGTTTTCTATCTTTTTATTTCCTTTAAAACAAAATTTTATTTCATTTCAAAAAAGTATGTATTTTCTCATAAATTATTTTGGGTGTATCTCTCTGGAATAGAATATCATTTACTGAAAGGGCTATTAAAGACTTCTATGTTTTCTAGAGAATATATATAAAAAAACAAATACAAAATTACAAAACAACTTCAAAGAACAAGTTTTTTTTCTTTATGTGTGTTTATTGTTTTGTGCATATATAAAAAATTCAAAACATTATAAAAAAATTGATTGTTATTCATTGCCATTGTCAAGGATGATTAATTATATCAATTAAAGATTAAATACAATGTTTAATTTAACTTTCAAGTTTCTTAAAAAAACATTGTTTTGTATTTGTCATGCCTTGAAAATTATCTTGTTATGTGCAATGAAATTGATTTTAGATATACATGTGTAGAAATGCTTAGCATGCCTCTAAGTATGAGTAGTATATTATGTTTGATAATGATTTATTCACTCACTTATTTTTGATAATCTACATATGTTTACAATCTTATACTTGCATGATTGTGTAGTGTAATAACATAAATAATTAAAATGCATAAATAAATTATCTACACAACATTGAATTGGTTATTACAATTCTTTGTCTTTCATGCACAAATTCTTTAGAGAAATGTGGTTTAAAATGCTATGTTTGCAAAACAAGTGAATTCGGAGTCCTTAGTCACTAAACTAAAAATCAAATAATAAATGACAAGGAAAACTCCACCAAGCACTACTCACCCTCCTGATAAGTCTTAATGCGCATTGTGAGGTTGAGCACCTTGGCTAAAGAATTGTAAATTGTCTTGTAGCAAACAATTTATACACCACTACTTCTCTTAGTACACCGGATCAAAATAAAATGAAAATAATGCTAAAAAGTATAAATGTGATCCCCAAGCACTACTTTGCACCCTGATAAGTCTTAATAAGCATTGTGTGTGCAGAGCACCTTGGTAGTTGTACTCTTTATTCATGTGCATTGAAATATTGTTGAAGTAATATTATTTGTGTATTTTAATGTTGTGTTATTTCATTATATATGTCATGTGTTTTTGATTGATTCACTTGTATACTATATCAAAACACTACTTTGTACACATCATTATCTTTCATAAAATTATACTCATGAGAATTGGATCCTAATGCTCATCTACTCAAATCTCTATAAACTTAAGTAAATGCACTAGATAACAAAGCATGATCACTACAATGTTTATGTTTACTTGAAATGCAAATTTTATTACATTGTAGTTTTTGTATCTTTTCTTGATATTATCAAATCATGCTTGAAATTTTTATCTTAATGGAATAGCATCTCTTCAATCTTTAACTCAAACATCAACTTTTCAAATTTAAAACTCATTATCCTTTATATGATTTTATCTTTTAAAATTATATTTATATTTAAGAGTGCCTATTATATTCTTCTGCTAAGTTTACCACATATGCTCATTCATGTCTATTATTTTTAACACCGTGGTTTTATTTTCAACAAGAGGTATCTTAAAATAAGAATGCTTACTTTATCATTTCAGTTTTATTGCTTACTACTATATGTTCCATCATGCTTATATTTTTCTCAACAAGTAGTATTTAACAAGCTTTTGATTGCATCCTATTTTTCTTCTCGACACAGAATATATTACTCCTTATTGCACACTCACACCTAAACCTTCTTTTGATACTACCAAAAGGGGAGATTAAATTGCATAAATCTAATATTTAGGGGGAGTGCATTATAATAATATTAAACTCAAAACAGGGGTATCTTTGTAGGGGGAGTAATCATATAGAAGGTGCATACACTATGGTATCATATAGGAGGTGCATATGCTCGATCATGACAATCATTCAATAAGTGGTTCCTAATCAATCTTAGTAGATATACACTCATCCCTACCCACTTTTGCTAATAACAAAGGGGAGAAGAAATTGAGAAATCTAGTAAAATAGATATTTAGGGGGAGTAAATTATAAGAGAACACTTATGTAGGGGGAGGACTTCAGATCGAAAGAATATGCATTATCGCTATCAAATCTATCACGCTCTTAACCTGTTATTCATGCATATCTTATTACCGCACTTATCTATAAACACAAATGGTCTTAAGTTCACTAATTTCTCATACAGGTATTTGTTATTATCAAAAGGGGGAGATTGTTGGAGCCTATGTTCCGCATCTCTTGGTTTGAGAATAACAAATACCATGTTGTATTTGATCTTGTATTTTGTGTGTTTATAGTGTGCGGGTTGTACATGAACTATAACTACACATCCCTATGAGTAATATACTGAATGGAGATGACTCTCTGGAAAGAGAGCTAACGCCCTGCGTTAGTTGTTAACGCCCCGCATTAACTTCCGTCGAGAAGGAATCCGTCTAGAAGAAATGCCGTCGAGAACAAATCCGTCGAGAAGTCAGAGACAACACCAGGCATTAGGTCTTAACGCCGGGCGCCAACCGTTTGACGAAATGAGATGTCGGTCGACGAAACTGCGTTTGACGAAATGAGATTCTGTTCGATGAAATTGCGTTTGATGAAATTTGATGACGTTCGACGAAATGAGATGTCGTTCGACGAAATGGCGTTCGATGAAATGAGATGCCGTTCGACAAAATGGCGATCGACGGGATGAGATGCAGTTCGACGAACTTTGAAGGAGAACGAAACTCAACACCAATGTTGACTCTTAACGCGCAAGTTGAATCCACAAACTGCCATGATCTTGACGGTTGTGCGATTTCAGCCACGATTGTGCACGTTCACTAGCTCCGACGTTAACTCTTAACGACACACGTTATCTCTCGTGGCTATTTAAAGTACATCCCCTCTCATTATTTGTGAGATGATTCCAGAATTCTAATAATTTGAAGAGAGGCTCGTGTACAGCAATTAAGAGATCTCCCTTGGGCTAACATGAAGATCTAAAGAAGATTTTGAAGGAGAAGGTCTACAACGCATATCCCATACGAAGGATGTCGTTTCAAGAATTCCAACATCTATATCACCTTCGTCTTCACCTTTAGAATTTCTTGGGGAGTTTCTCTTTACTTATCTTGTAATTTTTTATTTTCTTTTCTTTGTATTTTGGTGTGGAGAAATCGTTCGGGCAGAACGTCGGATTCCATGAAGGAATCCGTGGGTAATTCGCCTTATGTTGGCGACTAGGTCCTTGTACGGCTTTGGGGGTAATTCGCCGCCTTGTGCGTGGCGACTAGGACGAGGGTAGATCTAGGGGGTGGCTAGAGGCCTTATCTGGGGTAAGATAGGCTATAGCCAACCGGTCCTTGGGAGAAGGACCGGTGAAACAACAAAAAGTGTTTTTACATATTCTCGCCTTGATTTCTAGCATTATAGAAATCAAACATTTGTTTATTCAATTTATTATGAAATAAAATCATGTCCTTAAATGTTCTATTCAATTGATTTTATTTCCTCTTCAAGAATGTTTTAATTTATCTTTTCATTAAAGTATTAAAATTAACATTTGTGTAATTATCTTTGAAATACAATAATCGTTTTCATTATCTCCAATTTCCTGGAATTGTTTTTCATTTAAGATTTAATAAGTAAAATCACTGTGGCAATCTTTTTGTGCTAAGGAATATTTTCTGAAGAGCTAACGCCCAGCGTTAACACTTAACGCCAGACATTAACAACAGTTAACAAAAAGTTTTGTTTCTCTTGTTTAAAAAAGGAATCTTCAATACAAACTTTTCTGAGATATCAAAATATATTTTCTTATAAAATATTCCTAAACTTTGTTCACTAACTTTGATAAATTTAATTAAGATTTAAAATTCCATAAAGCCCTTATTCACCCCCCTCAAGGGCGCCGTAAGATCCAACAGTTAAGGCCGAAATTATAGAATTTTTAGACGCGGGAATTATTTACCCAATTTCTGATAGAACTGGGGTAATCCCGGTACAAGTCGTGCCAAAAAAGGGCAGAATAACGATAGTTACAAACGAAAATAACAAGTTGATCCCAACCCGTAATGTTATAGGTTGGCGGGTATGCATCGATTATAGGAAATTAAATGATGCAACCCGTAAGGATCAATTTCCGTTGCCCTTCATTGACCAAATCTTAGAATATCTATCCGGTCATTCGCACTATTGTTCTCTTGATGGTCTTTCAGGATACTTTCAGATCCCAATTGCGCCCGAAGACCAAGAGAAAACCACTTTTACCTGTCCTTTCAGCACCTTCATATATCGAAGAATGTCGTTTGGTCTTTGTAACGCGCCAGCTACATTTCAAAGGTGCATGCTGGCAATTTTTAATGAATTAGTAGAAGACGTCATGAAAGTTTTCATGGATGATTTTTCTGTCAATGACGATTCTTTTATAAATTGTTTAAATAATCTTGATCGTGTTTTTCAACGCTGCAAAGAAACAAATTTGGCACTCAATTGGGAGACGTGCCACTTTATGGTCCAAGAGGGATTAGTACTCGGACATAAAGTCTTGAGTAAGGGGAGTGAGGTCGATAGGGCCAAGATCGAAGTCATAGAAAAACTTCCGCCTCCAACAAATATTAAATCTTTTAGAAGTTTTCTAGGACACACGGGTTTCTATAGGCGCTTCATTCGCAATTTTTCAAAAATTACAAAACCGCTAACACAATTATTAGAAAAAGAATCAGCGTTTAATTTTGATGAAGAGTGTTTAAAAGTGTTTAATAAAATTAAAAAAGAACTTATCAATTCCCCAATTTTAATCGCGCCATATTGGTCTCTTCCGTTCGAAATTATGTGCGATGCGAGCGATTTTGCTGTACGTGCAGTTTTAGGCCAATGGGTGAATAAATATTTTCACCCGATTTATTACGCATGCAAAATGCTAACATCTTCACAAGCAAATTAGACAACAACGGAAAAGGAATTTTTGGCTATAATTTTTGCGTTTGATAAATTTTGATCTTATATAACGCTTTCAAAAGTTATTGTCTTTACAAATCACTCCGCTCTCCAGTCTTTACTAAATAAAGGAGATGCAAAGCCTCGACTGCTAAGGTGAATCCTCCTACTGCAAGAATTTGATCTGGAGATCCAGGACATAAGGGGAGCGGAGAATGTTGCGGCCGACCACTGCTCACGGTTGGAGAATCCAGCTGCAGGAGCACTAGTGGAGGCCGAAATCGACGATAAATTGCCTGAAGAGCGCCTCCTCGCCATTGAAAAGGTAACTACTTCTTCCACCCCTTGGTATGCGGATTTTGCCAACTATCTAGTGGCTCGGGTCCTACCAAAAGATTTCTCAAGTCAACAAAAGAAGAAATTCTTTTCGGACTTGAAAAATTATTTTCGGGAGGACCCCTTTTTATTTTGTGTCTGCGTGGACCAAGTGGTAAGAAGGTGTATTTTGGGTGAGGAAGGCGTCCAAATTTTGCGGCACTGTCACGAAGGACCAACCGGTAGTCATTATCAAGCAAACCGGACTGCTAGAAAGGCGCTTGAGGCGGGCTTTTATTGGCCCACCTTATTTAAAGACGCTCACACCTTTGTGAGTAAATGCGATAAATGCCAAAGGTCAGGTAACATTTCTAACCTAGACGAAATGGCCCAAAATATATTTTTAGAATGCGAAATTTTTGATTTAAGGGGAATAGATTTCGTAAGTCCGCTACTTTCTTCTTATAGTAATAAATTTATCCTTGTTGCGGTCGATTACGTGTTGAAGTGGGCGGAAGCACAAGCCCTTCCCACCAACGACGCGAGAGTCATCAAAATTTTAAAAAAAAATTATTTTCACGATTCGGCACACCCCGAGCACTAATTAGTGATATACACGTTTTTGTAACAGCCAACTTGCTAAACTTTTAGCAAAGTATGGAGTTACACACAAGCTCTCTACCGCCTACCACCCACATGTAAATGACCAAGTGGAGGTAGTAAATCGTGAATTAAAAAGAATATTAGAAAAAACTGTGTCAGTTAATAGGAAGGATTGGTTGCTAAAATTAGACGACGCACTACGAGCTTAACGGACAGCGTACAAAACTGCCATCGGATGTACACCATACCAATTTTTCTATGGAAAAGCTTGCCATTTACCGGTAAAATTAGAACATCGCGCTTTTTGGGAGCTAAAATTTTTAAATTTGGATTTAAACTTATCCTTCGAACATAGGAAATTTCAAATAAATTAATTAGATGAATGACGTGCAAACGCCGAAGAAAATAACAAATTTTATAAGGAGCGCACTAAGTTTTACCATGATAAAAAAATTAAAAATCGAAAAACTTTTTCTCCAGGAGACTTTGTCCTTCTTTATAATTCTAGACTTATGCTTTTTCCGGGCAAATTAAAATCCCGATGGTCTGGTCCCTTCATAGTAAAAGAAGTTTGGCCATATGGGACTATGCTAATAGAGCACCTGGAAAAAGGCTCTTTCATGGTCAATGAACACCGTTTAAAATTATATCACCCCAGCGACACAACTTCCGAAGACAAAGAAATAATTCACTTCCAAAACATTTAAAAAGAAAATCGCCACTTAGTCATGCTACGAGGCGGTAAACAAAGCGCTTTTGGGAGGCACCCCAACGTTATCCTTTTTCTTGTTTTTTGGTTTGTTTGTTTTAACTTCTTTTTCAGGGTTTTGTTCTGGCAACCCAATCTACCAACCAGGGAATCCCTCTTCTCCCCTTCTTTCATTTACTGCATTTTTTTAATTATTACCTTGATGATACTTCATACTTAGTTTTAAACATTGCGGACAATGTTTAACTTTAAGTATGGGGGTGTAGTGTAGTTTTCTAGACTTTCTTTTCAATTTATAAAAAAAAAATATATTTATAAAAATCATAAAAAATCTAATTTCTTGGAAAGGGAGGTTTGGGCTTGTCATCCCATCGCACCTCCTAGTACCTTGCGAACCCTTCACCGGGTAGACCTTGGGAAGTCCAAGAATAAAAAAAATATATTTATATATATATATCTCCCATTTACTTGTTGTTTTTATTTTTCTAGAAATCTAGTTTAAGGTCTGATTATAAGTATTCTTACATTTTTAATTTAGCAAATATTTTGTTTTATCAGAATTTGTTAAAGTTTAATTTGAAGTAATTTTGTTTTAAGAAACACTTTATGGTTTTAATTTGATTAGAGAAACTATTTAGCACTAATTCTTATTTTAATTCTAAATATCTTCACTTTATGGTAAATTGGCTAAACATATTTAGATTTTTATTATATTCTTTACTAACTTTAAGATCGTAGGAAATTTCATTCCACTAAAAAAATTGCTCTCAAAATAGTTTAATTTATAAACTAGAAGTATTTCTTTACCCTTACCCTTTGTTGGCAAAAGTGTAGAAAAAGATCATATGTCATGGGAATAAGAGTATACAATTCATTATCCCCTAAACATATGCACCCAAAATCATTTAAAAGATTATATGTCATGAAGTAAGAGGACAAAATTCATTACTTCTAAACATATACATTTTGGGTTTTTGATTGAAGAGAATTTTTGAAAAGATTATATGGCATAAAAAATAAGAGGATAAAATTTATTATTTTCCTAAACATATACAAATTTGTATTCAAATAAGGTGAGAGGATAAAATTCATCACCTCTATTTTAGTATCCCTTAATTTTGTCATTTTGTTAAAACCCATCCTTAGCCAATTCTATTGATTCTAGTCCTAAATAAAATTATTATGAGAGCAATATTTTAGTAGGTGTCTTCTCCTTAAGCTTCTTTTATGTTAGAGTGTCTATAATTTCATTCTAATTTTGTTTGAAAATTTCTATAATTTCAGTTGCTAAATAGTTATCTTGACAAGTAGTTAGCTAAACAAATTTCTCTTTTTAAATTATCACCATAACTTATGACTTAATTCTTGAATTCCTAGAATTTACTTTTAACTTACTCTTGGTTTAATGAAATTTTAGTTAATTAGAAATAATATAGATGTCTTGAAATTCTTTCTCATTCTTTTGCTCTAGAATAACAAAAGATCAAGTATGGGGGTGTTTGATAAGTACTTTTTGTACTCATCCTTTAATATAATTTTAATGATATTTTAATATGAATTTGTATAAATTGCATGAATTATCTCATCAAATTCATTTCTTTTTATTTCTATAAACTAACTTAAGTTTTTTTTGTGTTTTTCAGGTTTTTTGGGCACTTTGAGCAAAAATGTCAAGTACATGCCCAAGGTCACGGGCGTGACCAAGGGCGTGACCAAGGGCGTGACAGCCTAAATGTGTTCCAGACCCGATTCCGCCACCCCCGACTCATTCCGTGAAGAATCGTCAAGTACCCACCCCAGATCCCGGGCGTGACCAAGGGCGTGACCCAATGTCACGGCCGCGACCCACTGCCAGCAGCAAAATTGCAATGGCACATCATTTGAAGTTACACTCCCCAGGTCACGGGCGTGATCGAGGGCGTGACATCTAGCCACGAGCATGACAAGTCCCGCGCGCGCTCTATCCCGCCGATGACTTCCCGCTAGTGCTATTTTGAAGATTACACGCCCTAGGTCACGGGCGTGACCTAGGGCGTGACGCGCACATAACGCCCGCATTGAAGCCAGAAGTTGCCCTCTCCGCACCAGCTCCGATCCCGCCCCTTACACGCCCTTGGTCACGGGCGTGTAACCCCAATTTGAAGCCTATTTAAAGCCAGCTCCACCAGAAGTTCAAGGACGATTTTTGGAGGCTCAATCCTTCATTTCTTGCTTTGTTTTCATGCTTTTCTTGTAATTTTCTTTCTTTCTTGCAATTATAATTTCAATTAAATAGCTTGTAGACTTTAATTCCGTAGTTTGTAATTCTCCCTTGTTATCAATAAAATAGTTCTTCTTATTCTCTTATTCTCTTCTTCTTTCATAATGCACTCTTTTATTTTTATCAATTCCTCTATCTCAATGAGTAGCTAAATTTATATTAGTAATCGATCGAGATGATCCAAGGAATGATATTCGCAATGAAGTAATTAGATCTTCTTCTTCTCTTCTTTGAAATGCTTAAGATTTATCCTTAATTTTATTGAAGTGAGATTTTATTTTCGATATATAATTCTCATTCTTGTTTTCGTAATTTAGTAGTCGAGAGTAATTCGAATTGATCAATTAAGGATAAAGAGAGTTGATTGCCGCCCTTGAGAAAGGATGACATAAATCTCCCGAATTGGAGTCAAATCCAATAGAGGGGTTCACCACGTTAAATCTAGTTTTAGGGGTTTCGATTATAGAACGAGAGTTCGGTTGATCAACCTAAACTCAGCTGAACGTATCCTCGAGAGAGGTGCGTTTAGAATTTGGGAACCTCCATGGTCGAAGTAAATTTCTTAAGAGAATTAAAGTTCTTATTTTTTCTATTATTATTCCGCGGTGAATTGAAGATCGAGTGCTAGTATTTTAAATCATCATTTAAACATTATTTTAATTTCCCCTCTGCAAAACCAATCCATGTTTTAATTGATAAAATAATAGAGATTTTCCGAAGTAAAAGTATTCAACCACCCCTAGTCTAATACGACCTTTGTTTTTTTAACCTATACTACATTCGACGCAGTACACTTGTCGTTGTCGTTTGCGGATATAGTTCAACGCATCAGTACCGATCGATCAAGTAATATAAAATGGGCGAGTAACTCCCAAGTATCGAATCTCAAAGGAACACAGTAAGGTGGATTTATCTATCGAGGAAGGACTTGAGATTGAAGTCCTTTAGGTCGGAAAGGATGGGAATGGCTAGGATTGGCTTGGTTTGCGGAAAAACAAAATAATGAAAATAAACTACTATGTAGGCCGCTATGCACTGCTTCGCTGTAAGACCCCCTCCCCCCCCCCCCCCCCCCCCCCCCGCCCCCCCCGCCCCAGAACTGAACCCAGGTCAGGAGAGAGGGGATCTTACTGCCCAAGACGGCCACTTAGTGCATCCCGGATGGCAACGACCCACCCTCTCAAGCACTGAGTGGTTGCCTTGTCAGGCACAAGAATCAACACATCACATCAGAGTCACATTGCGGAAGCAAAAATAAGGAAAGTCTAACAAGGCCACATATATATAAATATATGAGTGACAGGCACGGGCCTCCGGCCCGATCCAAGGCGATATTTGTCATAGGGGCGACATTTGTCGTGGAGGGTGACATTTTTTGCGGGTGGCGACATTTGTCGTGGGGGTGATATTTTTCGTGGGGGCGATATTTATCGTGGGGGCGACATTTGTCGTGGGGGAGTCATTTGTCGTGGAGGGTGACATTTGTCGTGGGGGGTGACATTTGTCGTGGTGGGCGACCTTTATCGTGGGTGGCAACATTTGTCTTGGGGGCACAATCATTAGATTAAAGCTTCTTCTATTTATTAGATTAAAATATTTTGAGTATGGATGCACAATCATTCATGAATAACACTTTCAGAACATTTAAATGAAATTTTACGGATATTAAAGAGCTGAATAATTATTTGGGGATGGAGAAATAAAATAAAACCTTGAGAACTTCAATACCCAAATAGCTCCTGGTTCTTGAGCTGCAGTTCTTGCTGCTGCTCGCTTATAGTTGTAGAACTTCTAGGATGTAGAATGGTTCAACTCACATTAACATAACTTCTAGGCTTTCAATACAATAATATTTGAAATTTAATTAGTTTCCGCTATCTACTGTATTTATCCTGCCACTGCTTGACATATCCTAGTGCCCAAACACATTATTACATACATGTTAACATGTTGGATAGTATTTGTGGGACATATATTGACACTACTCGTATCCTAGAGAAAACAATGGAGCCGAGGCAAAAAATGTGAGGCATAAAAGGTCATGATATTCAGTACATTGGCAACTTCTAAAGTTCAATAGGTGTAGCATTTGAAAATGTATAGAACTAAATTTGGGAATTTAATTACAACATTCAAACTTAGCTAAATCCAAATGCAACACCAAGTAAGAAAATAAAGACGATTAATAAAAGAGTCACTTAATAATAGAGTCCTCCAGATTCACCATGGACATTCACAAAATTTTTTGCACATTTGTTTTAGAAAGAGCATCAAACACTTGATAGCTAATTAGAAGAGGCAGTTAATAAAATTAAGTGTCAACCACGATGGAGGCACGGTGGTGGTGGAAAGAATGCATATAGATGGGCAGAAAGTAAAAGATTACCTGATCATCACATGCATGCCTCAATCTCAAAGTTGTTGGAGTAGTGTAATAAAATCTGTTGGAAGGAGTGAAATCAGTTCCCCCATGCCTGTTTGCGTGAAAGAGCAGTTGGGTAAAGTTGGAATCAAACCAATAAGAAAACTTCTTTGTGCATATGCATGCTTTTCTCTACCAAACACAAAACCAAACATTTGGCGTCTCATGTATTTATCATGGGTAAGCACACCAACACGAACTTTTTTTGGAATAAAATTTAGAATCAGATTCACAATAAAGGTTAATTAGGTGTCACAACTCAAAGATACATCGTCTGCCATCACCATTCTTTCCATAAATATATCTTCCTAACAATTTCAAGTTTCCTGGAATAAACAATAAAAAATCTTCTTGATACCTGTAAAAAATCTTCAATTTCTCTACTACTGAAGCTATTAATTTAAGTGAAACAACCATAGTTGCAATACGACACATGATAAGTGGCAAATAAATAGTAAAAAATAATTCCAAGCTGTCAACATTTCGAAGAAGAAGTAGAGGGTTAGGTTACTTGGATTTTTAGAATGAGTTTTTCTTAGCTATGGTGTATTAAAAATAACAAATAATTATGAGAGAAGAGTAAGGATATGTTGCATAAAATTTGTTACTATTTAAAGAAAACTAATTATAATCAAACATCAAGACAATTGAATATTTATATTGTTAAGCTAATAAAACTGATATCTAAATTTCACTGATATTGCATTTAATCATGGTATATCTTCAATTGTCTAAATTCATCTTTATCCCCAACATCTCAAATTTAAGGTGGAAAAAAGTATAAGGAGCTTCAAGGTGACAAAACACCATAGAGAGCTTGAAGCGGAAAAAAACCTTACACAATTGGAATTACAAGAGCCAAGGTAGCATCAGTTATAGTCGAAGGATTAGGAGTGAGTGACCATCGAACATTGACTAACCTCTAAAAAAAACTGAATGCACGCGCAGAAAAAAAAAGATAACTTGAATTATAAATACCTGTAAAATAATTCTCCCATCAATGTTAGGATGCTCTCTTGACCTACTCACCCGCCAAGAAAAACACATTAGGTAATTGCATTGCTTTTCAAACCTAGCAAAGAAACATAACAACATTTAAAATAAGTTGACAGAGAACATCCATGGAGAAGAGGACCCCAATGCACTTCTGCCCTTGTTCGATGTGCTAAGCCACACATTTTTTTGCATGTATAACATAACTTTATCCCTGACCCCTAAACAATTGACCGCCACATTTGTAGATTGTATGTAGTTAATCCTGACAATGAATTCAAATTGAAATAAATGAAAATCATGAAATCACTATTATCATAAACATTATTATCATCTGCACATTGTCGTTAATATTAATAGAAGGAACCTCTGGGAACGTTGTAGTGATTTATAATTTGCCTTCTGCTTTGACAATTCCTAGTATCAGTTCTGCGCAGTAATCAATAAAAATTGGCAGCCATGTTCCCCTTAAGCATTAAAAAGAAACAAAGAACATTTGGAAAAAGTATTTTTGGAAGAATATATAGAGAACAATTTTTGAGACAAATTATTGAATAATTTGTAATTTTTGACCTTCAATCTTCCAATTAATTGCACGACGGTTGTTGAAGAGGCGCACGCCATTGGATGATACATGGAAGATGATACATGGAAGATGATACATGGAAGATGATACATGGAAGATCATGGTGGAAGGAGAACATTGATTTGGGGGGAGAACAACAACGGAATTATGGGAGGAGATTTGGAATGTAGAGCTTACCTTTTGTCCGGGGGCAGTTGCTACCAGTTGATCGGGTAGACTCCACTCACAAAGAGTTGTAGTGGGAGGTCGATATTCTCAAATGTTGAAATACCTCTTCCTCTCATGCCTGATGGATGCTGTCTTCCTGCTTTAAGAAATCGGAAGGAGAAGGATTTTGTGGTGCCTTTCTGGACTGGAGGTCCCATGTAAGCGCTGCCCTAGAAGATCTTGTCGTGAGTGTGTGAGGAGGAGATGCCCGATCTCGTAAGGAGATAAAGAACTCACCAACTTTGCCTCCCTTGACATTTCCGCCACCTCATCGCGCACTCCGCCACCTTTTTTCTTCGTTCGGTTGCGAGGAAGAAGTGAGTGAGAGAGAGGGATCGGGTTTGAGGAGAGAGGGTATATGGTTTCGGGAGGGGGATTACGATACTTTTGAAGCGGTTCTGGTAAAATGAATGGCATGATGGGCATAATGGATGGATAGGATAAAATACGTGTCTCACATAGCTGTTTAGAAGAATGGCTGTGATTTCATAGTGTCTTATTTACCTAGTCATGGATACCCTATTTATCTTATCATGGAACCTAAAACTATATTTCTTTTTAATATAGTATATATATAAAGCAAAAGGTCGTAGCCTACTGTTTACATGAATGACCTTGTGGGCTACAAGTAACTACTACAACTTATACCCTCCTTATTTAACCATATACTCTAGCGACTCACGTCACGGAAGATGGGGGGGGGGGGCTGGAGTGTCTGATCGAGCAATCTCGAGAGCTGGTAAGCCATCATGCGGTGCGCGGGCTTCGCGATGTCCCATCTCCTGTGGATGGTCATAAAAATAACCGTTAGTCACAGAGCTAAGTGGAAACACATCTCCTCCCCGGATACGTATCCTAGGGACGAGCTTAAGCATAAAAAATAGATAGCCGAAGCAAGAAGGGTTAGCAGCATGTGTATATATATCGGGCCTCCCAATAAAACTAACCATTATAAATATGAGATATGCAGTTTATAACTACATTAACATTACTGGTCATAACAAGTACAAACACACACCGCGGGTGTTCAAACTCGATAACAAAACCCAGTGTTAACACGGTTTGGACCGCTTTCCTTCCAGCAGGGTAGCGAACCCCGCGAGCCTCACCGATGTGGCTGTCGGTGACAGTGGCCAGTCCTGCCACTTCTGAGCATAGTCATACCGTATCACCCAGGCCCTCTTATACAACTTGGTGTACTACTTGGATATGAGCGACATCCGGCGATTCCGAGATTTTGGCTGACCAATGGAGGCAAATCAGCGGGTTCGAAGTGGTGATAACCTGCAGTGCACATCTCCCTGTCGCCATTTGTCGTCAACTCTCCCGCACCGGTATGAACGGTCTGCGGGCGTGAACGACCCGCCCCTTTACATCAAGCATTTTACAAACATTATAAGGAAACAAACAAATACTCTAGGTCCGCCGCTGCTTTTTTGACTCGACTAGTTACCCAACTTTTGTTTGGGAGACGCAACACGCGTGGGGGCACATTATTTGCGGCTAACCCTGGTGGAGATACTCAACTCGCGGTGATCCCCAACTAAGGCCTCACTAAGCAGAGAAGCCGCCTGCTAGAGTAGTACCTGGGTTAGCACCGTAGATATAAGTACGTTAGTTATGGTTCAACATAAACTGCAGTGTTGCGGTGCTGAATGAAGTACTTGAAAGGAAGGCTAAAAGCAAAGGGCCAAAATAACCGGACCAGTACGAGACTGGATTATCGACAAGAATAAATAAAGGTAGTAAATATCTGACCAATGCGAAATAGGAGTACTGAAAGGACTGAATAAAAGCAGTAAAGCGAGACTGGAGTACTGAAAGGACTGAATAACATCAGTAAACATCTGACTAGTACAAAACTGGAGTACCGAAAGGACTGAATAAAAGCAGTAAATATCTGACCAGTGCAAGACTGGAGTACCGAAAGGACTTAACAGAAAATAACTGACCAGTGCAATACTGGAGTATTGCAGAGAATAAATAAAACAGTGAATAACAGACCAGTACGGAACTGGAGGACAAGAATTTACAATAAGATAAATAAATAAACTGGTTAGTAGTTCATCACTCCATAATCAAGAGGCATCAATTCCATCTCCGTTCATAGGAGGAAAGTTCTGTTCTATCCTCGTTCATAGGGGTTTCTTCCCAGTTCTGCCTTTCTTAGTTATAGTCCGATGAAGGAACTTAATTGCACCTTTTAAATGCCGTTTTATTAGGTGCTTCTTGGTTTCCTCAAATTGGTGAATTCCCATGTTCGGAATTGTTCTAAGCGCAACTCAATATTCCATAGGATCCCGTATTATTTTGAGCTTTTAGTTTACACTTTCATTTACTGGGTTACTGTTTATTCATAATGTCGTCCCACGATCCTGACGCGATTGCGTGTTACGATGCCTTCTCTCCACTCGTTTGAAAATTCATAAATATAAATTTCGATCGTTTTCTCAAAAATTTGGCGAGCCTACCATTTTTCTTCAAATGTTTCTTCGAATTTTATAGTATATCCAAAATAGTATGCTAAGGGCCCACAAACTGATCCCATATTTCCAACCCTTTTTTGGGTGTTTATTTTGCGCAAAGGAAACTTATTTAAGCTTGTAAAAATATCAAACCAGTTGATAAAAACCCCAAACTTTGATAGTACCTTTGAGAGGTCCTAAAATTGAGCCTATAATTTTTCATGAATTTTCCAAAGTTGTTTGGGCATTTAATCCCTTCAAATAAATCTTGCAAAGGACTTTAAAAATAGCAAACAATTTCCAAGAATTCCTCAAAATTTACTGAAGGTAGACCTCCTAATAAGGAACATTTTTCCTGTTCAAAACATTTTCCTTAGGAGCTTAGATTTGCCCTAGAAAAATCAGGAAGGCATGAGGGGCTTGGGGTGCGGATAGAGAAAATCCAGGAGGGGAGAGGCGCTGGACCGTGTGATGTCCCCTGGTCCCCACAGCGAATCTTGAGCCGATCCGCTGTGGGGGCGCACAAACTCATGCAGGTGGGGGGGGGGGGGGGGGAATATGTTTCTCGGACTGTCCGATCTCATCATGGAGATCGGACGACTGCTGCTTGCCGACAATAAAAGCAGCGGCAGCCGCTGCCACCACCGGGTAGTGTCCGCCACATGCTGGCGCCGCCCCCGGTCGACGCTCCAGGGGCCAGCAAACAATCTGGCAGTGGTCTAGCGGCCTGGCACCGCCGGCCACCGTTGGGTTTCAACAAGGAAGAGGGGCGGGTGGCGCATCCTGCATGGGCCATGTTGGCCAATGCCGCCCCGCCCCTCCCTCCAGACGAACCTCCTCCTGTCCCTGGCCGGGTCGCCGGGTGTGGGGCATATCTCCGGCAGTGGTCCGGCGGCCATGCGCTGCCGACCGCGGCTGAAAATTACCATGCTAGTGCTACATGAAAAAGAGGAGGCGGGGGGGGGGGGGGGGGGGAGCTTGCGGGTACCGCCGAAGGCGCGTTCTCTGGAGGCCCTGCCACCTACCTTCGCCGGGGCGAGGGTCCCCGGGTGGGGCTCTACTCCCCCAACGCCACCACCGGTGCTGGGGTGAGACTCTCGCTGCTGGGCCACCACCCGAGCCTAGGCATGGCTTGGGTGGGGCTGGTGGTGTTCCGGCGACGGGAGGTGGTGCACATGGCACCGTGGGAGTGGGAAGGAGGAGGGGAAGGTATCCACCTATTGTGGGGGTGCTCAGGAGGTGGTCGGAAGGTGAGCCATGGGTGTCGGCGGTGGAGGGCTCAGGAGAAGCTTTCCAGTGAGGTGGGGGTTCAGTCCGAGGGAAGGGCTGGCTGGGGGGGGGGGGTGTAAGCTCAGAGGGGAGGGCGTGATCCCTTTTATAGGGAGGTAGGGGGGCTCTCACTCCCTTTCTCCCGATGTGGGACTAAAGGGAGGGTGTGGGGGAAGATATTTCCTGCCCCCTCCCTCCCCTACCCTATGGTGGGCTGGCCAACCATGGATATAGGGTAGTCCTCCATGGTGGGTGTTGGTGTGAGCTCCCCCTTAGGGAAACTTCCAAAATAATAGAGTGGGGCCGGGGGGTGGGGGTTTGACCAAGGTCAACCCTAGGGTGGGTCCCCCATGTGGGTCAAGGCCCAAGGGGTCCAACTTGTTGGGTGGAGGGTCAATATTGGGGTGTCATATCAACATGGTTGTGTGCACGCTTCTCGGTGTGACATAAAGCTTGATCTGACCGTGGTTTGACTTTCCGTCATCGGAATTGGTTACAACAAACTTTGTTGTTCTTATTTTCACTTTAGGAGTCCAGTGAGACTGACTGAGACTGATTCCAGGTTCGTTCGTTTAATATTTTGAAAAGTGTGCCGTGGCGGTCTAAAAAACCTAAAACGAACATATTCCTCATACGAGCTCTGATTGGAATGCAATGAGTCTTGTTGCGCTTGTATTGCCGATACGAGTCCAATGGAACTGACAGAAGTCAATTTGGAGTACGTTTAGTCACTGTACCCTAACGACTTAGCTGTAATGCACAACAATACTCAAAATGGTCGTTTTCTCCAAATGACCTCAGATTGGAACGGAACGAGTCCCGTTGCACTCATATGGATTATACGAGTCTAACGGAAGTCAATTTGGAGTACGTTTGGTCACTGTACCCCAATGACTTAGTTGTGACGCACAACGATACTCAAAATGGTCATTTTCTCCAAACAACCTCGGATTAGAACGCAATGAGTCCCGTTGCACTTGTATGGAGTATACGAGTCTAACAGAACTAACGGAAGTCAATTTGTAGTATGTTTGGTCACTGTACCCCAACAACTTAGTTGTGATGCACAATGATACTCAAAATGGTCATTTTATCCAAATGACCTCGGATTGGAATGGAACGAGTCCCGTTGCACTCGTATGGATTATACGTGCCTAACGGAACTGCCAGAAGTTAATTTGGATTACGTTTGGTCACTGTACTCCAATGACTTAGTTGTGACGCACAACGATACTCAAAATGGTCGTTTTCTCCAAACGACCTTGGATTGGAACGGAACGAGTCCCATTGCACTCGTATGTATTATACGAGTCTAATGGAACTGACGGAAGTCAACTTGGAGTACGTTTGGTCATTGTACATCTTTTGGGGTTACTTTTATTGGGTCCACTAGGATATAATTACCCAATAAAAGTTGGGATGTTACAATCCAATAAAAATAAAAGGATTTTCATCCTCGAAAATTGCTTAAGGTAGGGGGGAAAGAACATACTTGTGAGAAGAGTGTCGAGCAACTTTCTCGAACAAGAGTTTCTGGTTCCCATGTAGACTCTTCGCGTCCGTAGTTTGACCATAAGATCTTGACCATCAAGATGGTTTTGTTTCGTAGGTTCTTGACCTTGGAGTCTACTATCCTTACTGGTTCAAGCTGGATGGATCGGTCGGACTGTAACAATATCAGTGGTGTGGGAAGATGTTGATCCAGTTGTCGGAGAGCACGTCGCAATGACGAAACGTGAAAAACATCATGAAGGTTCCCCAATTCGTGTGGCAAGGCTAATCGGTATGCTACGGGGCCTATTCGTTCTGTAACTTGATATGGGCCCAGATAGCGAGGATCTAGCCTTTTCTGTTTCTTTATCTGGGAGATTTCGTGCATTGGCTTGATCTTTAAGAATACCATATCCCCCACGTTGAATTCCACCAACGGTGTCCTCCATCGGTATGCTACGGGGCCCACGACAACGGTGTCCGGCAATGTCTCCCATACAGAGCCTCGTATGGTGCCATCTTAATACTCGCCTGAGAGCTGTTGTTATATGAAAATTCTACCAAGGGTAGCACCTGTTCCCATGGTTTGCTGTGTTCTACTATTCACAGTCGGAGAAGGTCCTCCATCGTCCGATTTGTCCTTTCTGTTTGCCTATCTGTCTGGGGGTGGAAAGCGGTGCTGAAGGCTAACCTGGTCCCCAGATAAGCTTGTACCCTTCTCCATTCCTTCGAAGTGAATCGTCCGTCGCGGTCGGATACGATGGACTTGGGTACTCCGTGGAATCGGACTACCTGTTCTATGAATAGCCTGGCTAGAACATCAACGCCTTCACTTTGTCGGTTCGAGATAAAACGAGCCACCTTTGTGAGGAGATCCACCACGACTCATATTGAGTCTTTCCCTTCACGAGATCGGTGCAGGCCATGGACAAAGTCCATGGAGATATCCTCAAACTTCCATTTTGGTATGAGTAGAGGCTGTAGTAAGCCTCCTAGACTGCGGTATTATGCCTTGACCATTTGACAGGTCTGACAGTGTGCCACATAATTGGTGACATCCCTTTTCATACCCGGCCAATATAACGTCTTACGTAAATCTGTATACATCTTTACTACCACTGGATGAATAGATTATCTCGAATGGTGTGCTTCGCAAAGTATCTCTTCTCGGATTCCTTCGATGGAAGGAATGAATATGCGGTGTTTGTATTGCAGAATACCATCATATAAATTGTAGTCCTCTTGAGCGCCGTACTGCAGGGTTTGGATGATTGGAGTTGCTTATGGGTCGACTTTCTGTGCCTCTCGTATCCCGTCCCTAATATTATAATGTATCTCCATCTAATATTGCTGAGCTTGGTTGTCCATAGGGTTTTTGCGGGTGTTAAGGGTGATGTCTAAGTCTGCCAAGGACTTGATCAACTCTCCTGGTATTAGTTCTAGCCAACTTCCCATTACAGGGGGTTGTCTACTCAAGGCATCCGCAACCTTGTTGTCTTTGCCGGGATGGTATTGTAGGGGGAAGTCGTAATCGCACAGAAATTCCAACCACTGGCGTTGTCGGAGGTTCAGCTCCTTTTGGGTGAAGATGTACTTGAGGCTTTTGTGGTCGGAGAAGATCACGCATCTTATTCCGTATAGATAATGTCTCCAGATTTTTAGCTTGAACACCACATCACCTAATTCCAGGTCATGGGTTGCATAGTTAAGCTCGTGAGGCTTTAACTGTCGCGATGCGTAAGCGACTACCCTGCCATGCTGCATTAGTAAAACTCCCAATCCTTTCAGGGATGCGTCTGTGTAGATCTGAAAGCCCTCAGTGCCTGAGGGGTGTGTAAGAATTGGAGCAGAGGTTAAGCGGTTCTTTTGCTCGACAAACATTGCTTCACATTCGCGTGTCCATTGGAACACTGTGTCCTTTTTGGTGAGGGTTGTGAGGGGTAAGGCAATCTTGGAAAAGCCTTCCACCAACATTTGGTAGTATCCGGCGAGACTAAGGAAGCTTCTGATATCTGTCACTGACTTAAGTGGTGGCCAATTCCGTACCGCATGTACTTTGGCCTGATATACTGCTACCGCATTCTTATTGATCATGTGTCCGAGGAACCTGACTTCCTCGATCCAGAACTTGCACTTACTGAATTTTGCGAAGAGTGAGTGTTCTCGTAATTTGAGTAGCACCATTTGGAGATGCCTGACATGGTCTGCCTTGCTTCTCGAGTAGATGAGTATATCATCTATGAAGACGATCATAAAGTGGTCCAAAAATGGTTCAAACACTTTATTCATTAGGTCCATGAAGGCGGACGGTGCGTTGGTTAGCCCAAACGACATCACCAGAAACTCGTAGAGTCCATAGCGGGAGCTAAAGGCTATTTTTGGGGATGTCTTTCTCTCGTACCCGAAGTTGGTAATATCCAGATCTTAAATCCATCCTGGAGAAAACGGATGGGCCTTGCAATTGATCGAATAACTCATCTATCCTGGGTAGGGGATAAGTATTTTAGATGGTAAGTTTATTTAGTTCCCTGTAGTTGATGCATAGGCGTAATGACCCGTCTTTCTTTTTGACGAACAATACGGGGGCTCCTCAGGGTGAGGTACTTGGACGAACAAAACCTGCACCGATTAGTTCTTGCAGCTGTATCTTAAGCTCGACTAGTTCCTTCGGGGCCATTCGGTAGGGTGCTCAAGACACTGTGAAAGCGATATTGCATACTCTTTCTATATGAAGTCCTCCCCCTATATAAGATGCGAGATCATGAAGCGCCATTATTCTCGGTTGTGAAGCCATATTGGAATAACCTACGCTCTGATACCACGTGTTGGATCTTACGGCGCCCTTAGAGGGGGGGGGGGGGGGGGGGTGAATAAGGGCTTTATGGAATTTTAAATCTTAATTAAATTTATCAAAGTTTGTGATCAAAGTTTAGGAATATTTTTTAAGAAAATATATTTTGATATCTAAGAAAAGTTTGTATTGAAGATTCCTTTTTAAACAAGACAAACAAAATTTTTTGTTAACTGTTGGTAATGCCTGACGTTAAGTGTTAACGCTGAGCGTTAGCTCTCCAGAAAGTATTCCTTAGCACAAAAAGATTGCTACAGTGATTTTACTTATGAAATCTTAAATGAAATACAATTCCAGAAAATCAGAGATAATGAAAACGATTATTGTATTTCAAAGATAATTACACAAATGTTAATTTTAATAATTTAATGAAAAGATAAATTAAAACATTCTTGAAGAGGAAATAAAATCATTTGAATAGAACATTAAAGGACATGATTTTATTTCATAATAAATTGAATACACAAATGTTTGATTTCTATAACGCTAGAAATCAAGGCGAGAATATGTAAAAACACTTTTTGTTGTTTCACCGGTCCGTCTCCCAAGGACCGGTTGGCTATAGTCTATCTTACCCCAAATAAGGCCTCTAGACACCCCCTAGATCTACCCTCGACCTAGTCGCCACGCACAAGGCGGCGAATTACCCCCTAAGCCGCACAAATACCTAGTCGCCAACACAAGGCGAATTACCCACGGATTACTTCCCGGAATCCGACGTTCTCCCCGAACGATTTCTCCACACCAAAATACAAAGAGAATAAAATAAAATATTACAAGATAAAGTAAAGAGAAACTCCCCAAGAAATTCTGAAGGTGAAGACGAAGATGATGTAGATGTTGGCGTTCTTGAAACGATCGCCCTTCGTATGTGATATGCGTTGTAGACCTTCTCCTTCAAAATCCTCTTTAGATCTTCATGATAGCCCAAGGGAGATCTTTCAAATGTTGTGCACGAGCCTCTCTTCAAATTATTAGAATTCTGGAATCATCTCACATAGAATGAGAGGGGTGTACTTTAAATAGCCACAAGAGCTAACACGCGACGTTAAGAGTTAACGCCAGCGTTAGTTATCGTGTACTATCGTGGCTAAAATTGCGCAATAGCCAAGATCGTGGCAGTTTGTGGATTCAACGCGGGCGTTATGAGTCAACACTGGCATTTAGTTTCGTTCTCCTTCAAAGTTCGTCGAACTGCATCTCATCCCGTCGAGCGCCATTTCATCGAACGACATCTCATTTCGTCGAACGCCATTTTGTCGAACGGAATCTCATTTCGTCGAACGCAATTTCGTCGACCGACATCTTATTTCGTCGAACGTCATCAAATTTTGTCGAACGCAATTTCGTCGAACGAAATCTTATTTCGTCGAACGTTATCAAATTTCGTCGAACGCAATTTCATCGACCGACATCTTATTTCGTCGAACGTCATCAAATTTCGTCGAACACAATTTCGTCGAACAACTAGCACCCAGCGTTAAGACCTAACGCCTGGCGTTGTCTCTGACTTCTCAACGGATTCATTCTCGACGACATTTCTTCTCGACGGATTCCTTCTCAACGGAAGTTAACGTGGGGCATTAACAACTAACGCGGGGCGTTAGCTCTCTTTCCAGAGAGTCATCTCCATTCAATATACTACTCATAGGGATGTGTAATTATAGTTCCTGTACAACCTGCACACTATAAACACACAATATACAAGATCAAATACAACACGGTATTTGTTATTCTCAAACCAAGAGATGCAGAACATAGGCTCCAACACACTGGTCGAGCTCCGTGTGCAAGTTCAATATGGAAGTCTACTTCTCGCTGCGGTGGCAACCCTGGAAAGGATTCAGGAAAGACGTCTGAAAGTCTCGGATTACGGGCACCTTAGTGAGTACTTACATTTTGTCTTCCATTTTGAAGTAGATTAGGTAAATTTTGTCCTTTCGTCGGACTGATCTGACAGTCTATGTGGACGTTAGAATGATGTGTGTGACAGATAGTATACCTACTAGAGTGATAGATTGCCCATTTGGGTTCTGGAGGTTAATTTCTCGGGTCGAGCAATTGATTTGGGCACTGTGCTCGGCCAACCACCATTCCTAGGATGATGTCGAACCTGATTATTGCTAGAATAGTTGCAAAGATTTCGAACTCCATCTCTCCCAACATTGCCTGAAATGAGTTTTTTTCTGTGGATATCATGTCTGACCCGTCCGGGAGTCGTATTCGTATTGACATTCCAGACGATCGAACAATGTTCTCTTTGTTTGAGATGAAATCTCGGGAGACGAAAGAATGGGTGGCACCGATATCGAATAATGTTTTGGCAGGGTGACCTTATATAAAAATTAAACTTGGTAACATATATATATATACTATGATCACAGGACTTTTATAGATATACAAATGGAGTACTATCGAAATAAAAGGCTATATCATAAGTTTCCTACTAGATCACATCATCCAAGTATGTCATCACTAATGAAAGTATATACCTATAACTACGTCCGGCACAGGTCTGTGCTGAAGATCTAGTGCGTATGCTTCAAGTGGTGCTGCTCGACCCTGCCTGGCATGGTCCCTACTGCCTGCAGGTCATCCCCTGCGACCTCCTCATACTCGTCCTCTCTTTGCTGCTCCCTGAACTACTCCTAAGCCTGGCCTTCCTATAGCCTGTGGTAAAAGACTCTAATGTGCCCAGGCTGCTGGCAGAGGAAGCAATTCCCTACAAAGGGAACATCTCATCGGGCAGCTGGTGCGGGCTGGGGTGCTGGAGCTGGTCGGAGTGCTGGGGCTGGAGGTGCCTATTGAGGCTGAGGTGCCTTCCTGCAGGGATGGTGGCGGTGACACTGCATCCTATCTCGGTCCTGCCTTTGAAGGGCAGTCCCTCTCTCTCGGCCACATGTCCGGGGAACCTCCACCTGTCCCCTCCGTTGCTGGGCTACCATCCGTTGATCTATCTCTAATGCTGCAGCATGCGTGGCGATCGTGTGGAAGGTAGACTATGAAATCATGATCAAGGGCTGTCGAAGGTCATCAAGCAGTCCTCAGTAGAACCTAGCGGTTCTATGTCTATCAGTGGTTGCCAGTGTCCCCGCAAATCGGGCTAAGTGGATGAACTTGCGCTGATATACTGGCACGGTCCTCTCTCCCTAACGGATGTGCAGGAACCGCTCCTGGAGTGCAACTCGGTCAGAATCTGAGATGAAGTGCTCCCGGAAGGCTTCAGAAAATTCTCCCCAGAGAATCGTGCTGAGTGGTCGCCCTCTGAAAGTGGAGCGACTGGCTGCCCTCCACCAGTCCCGGACATAGCCCTCCAGTAATGTCACCACTAAGGACACTGCGGCAATGGCGGGGCACATCATAACGACTAGTTGTTCCTCCACTCTCTCTACCCACTCCTCTGCCTGCATGGAGGATTCAGTGCCTCGAAAGATAGGGGGCCTGAGCCTCCAGAAGGTCACAGCACAACTCAGCTAAGGTGGCTGTAAGATGGCCGTCTAGAAGGTGGCCAACAGTGCTCTCAACGTATATCCCAGGTCGGTCTCAATGAAAGGGACTGTAGTTGGAGCAACTGGGTCTGGTGGTGGAGTAGTAGGATGGTACTGGTCCCTAGAGGATGACCTCCAGTTACTGGACTCCGGTATCTGGAGAAGTAATAGATGAACGTCAGTACTTGCCAAAGTTAGGGAATTTTGCAAAAAAACTGACTGAAAACAAAATGCGTGTGGGTGCACCACTGTGCAGTCTAGAATCCTTAAACTTCTAACCTATAGGTCCACCAGGCTTCCACTGCGTGGTTCGTCCCGAACCAAGAAACAGAATCTGGGAAGGGAGGATCTAAAGACTGCCCCATGTGTTCGGATCATGATAGCTCTAATCCATTTGTAAGACCCCCCTAAGAACTGAACCTAGGTCAGGAGAGAGGGGATCTTACTGCCCAAGACAACCACTTAGCGCTTCCCAGGTGGCAACGACCCACCCTCTCAAGCACCGAGTGGTCGCCTTGTTAGGCACAAGAATCAACACATCACATCAGAGTCACATTGCGGAAGCAATCATAAGGAAAGTCTAACAAGGCCACACACACACATACAGACATATATATATATATATATGTATATATATATGTATATATATGTATATATATGTATATATATATTAGCAAAAGGCCGTAGCCTACTGTTTACATGAACGGCCCTGTGGGATAAAAGTAACAACTACAACTTATACACTCTTTATTTAACCCTATACTCTAGCGACTCATGTCACGGAAGACGGGGGATGAGGCTGGAGTGTCTGATCGGGCAATCTCGAGAGCTAGTAAGCCATCAAGCGGTGCGAGGGCATTGCGCTATCCCATCTCCTGTGAATGGTCATAAAAATAACTGTTAGCCCCATACCTAAGTGGAAACACATCTCCTCCCCGTATCTGTATCCCGGGGACGAGCTTAAGCATCAAAAATAGATAGCCGAAGCAAGAAGGGTGAGCAGCATGTGCATATATATCGGGCCTCCCAATAAAACTAACCATTATATATATGACATATGTGTTGGATCAGTGGGCGCCCTTAGAGGGGGGGGGGGGTGAATAAGGTTTTTTAAAACTTATGTTATATTTTGATTATCTTTGAAATAATGCGTGAATAAGAAGGTGAGAAATCAAACAAAACAATTGAAATAAAGTGGAGACATGTTTTATTAATATGAAATAAGGTTTTACAAAAGTTGATTTCTATAACGCTAGAAATCGGCGGCGAATAATAGTAAACTCTTTTTGTTTTCTATCCCGACTCGTATCCCCACGAACCGGTGGCCCTAGCCCATCCTTCCCCGGATTCGGCCACAAGCCGCTCTAGCCAATCCAACCCCGGATATGGCCTTGAGCACCCCCTAGACCTAACCTAGATCTAGTCGCCAACACGAGGCAAATTTCCTTGCTACGTCCTACCCAGACCTAATCGCCAACACGAGGAGAATTCTCTAACGGTTTACAAGAAATATGAAATGATAATAATAAAAAATCCCTCTTGAAGAACTTCTGAAATTGGAGACGAAGATCCGCTGCAGAATAAGTGTTGTAGAAGCGGACGTCATTTGGATCCGAAGTGAAGATATTCTCCTTCAGAAATTCGCAGAGCTTTGGTAGGACATCAACTTTTGGCCAAATCAGGCTCTATAATTCTAGCACTCAATCTCTCTCTCTGATGTCTATATGAATGAGAGAAGATGGGTCCTATTTATAGCCTCAACGCTAGCTCCCGCGCTATCGCTTTCACCTGCGCTATCCCAGATTAGAACATATTCTGCGCGGGGGAATCTTCACTCCGAGGAAACATTTCCGTCTTGCCTCTTGTGCTCCGCGTTACCGCCTGCGCTATCCGCTACCGCCAGGCGCTAGCTCCTTCTATATGTGCTCCCAGAATTGCGCTAATCATTGCTAGCTCTGGGCGCTAGGTGCTACCGCTAGAGCTAGTGGGCATGTTGGATTTGTTGGCTCAAATTTGGGGGCAACCTTCTTATGTTATCCTTGAGTCATATGGACTTTGTTTCCTGCACACTTAAATACACACAAGATCAAATACACATAGGATTTATTATTCTCAAACCTAGGAGATGTGGAAGACCATGTTCCAACAAGCTCCCCCTTTTGATAATAACAAATCCATTAATGATGAATCAGAGCATTAATATACAAGCATGATGAAACCTACTTGCGTGTGCGTGAGAGTGATGACTTATGATAATTAGTGATATTAGTGTTTATAATTGATCCCCGTAAATACATGCTCCCCTAATATGTAAGCTATCATCTTAAATAATCATATTTTGATAGCAGATTTTATTTAACATGTTAGTTCTCCCCCTTTTGTTATTAGCAAAAGTAGGTAAAGGAAGCAAACACATACAAGTTTTGATAATAAGATAAAGGTATGATCGAGCTTTGAGAGAGAAGAAAAAGATAAGGAGTTTTTAGAATAATTTTCATCGAAATAAATCAGAGTTTTTAGCATAAGTATGAAAAGAGTACAAGGTAAATGTAATGTAGAGGAAGACTTATAAAAAATACAACAAACATCCGTTTGTAAGACATGATGATTCACAAAAGGAAAAAGATGTTTTTGTAAAAACATTTCTTTAAAAAAGTTATCATGAAGTAACCAAGAATGAAAGAGATGTATGAAAAAGAGACTATTACAATGTTAATTTAATCCATAAAGTCAAAAACATACCAAACATTGTAGAGAGCTTGCTTGGTTATCTAGCGCATTTAGATATAAAAAGTATTATAGAATTAGCATTAGAATCCAATACTCATGAGAAGAAGTGTTATGGAAGATAATGATGTGCACAAAGTGTATTTTGAAAAGAGTAAACAAATGTTATAATAAAAAATACAAGACAAATATAAAGTAAAGTGCACAATAAAACACAAATAAGATTACTTCCACACACTTTTATGCACAAAGAAAATGTACAACTACCAAGGTGCTTTGCACACACAATGCTCATTAAGACTTATCAGGGTGCAAAGTAGTGCTTGGAGGATCACACAATTTTATTTTTTGAGTTTTGTTTTTGATCCGGTGTACTTAAGAATAAGTGATTTTTTTTGTTAAAAAATGAAGGTTTGCAGAAGACGCTTTACTAATCTTTCCAAGGCGCTCAACCTCACAACGCTTATTAAGACTTATTAGGAGGTTCAAGTAGTGCTTGGTGGAGTTAACTTTGTCACTTTATTTCATTTTTTTGTTTTGTACAAAGTTCTCCGATTACACTTGCGTTGCAAACCAATTAGATTTCGAAAGTACAACCACTTTTCTTTATATTGAATAGTGCAAATAAATGTAGTGTAGGTAAGATACTTGTGCAAATTTAATTTATTGTATAATTACATTACATAATCAAGCATCTTTAGATCAAAAACATGAGTAGACTTAGCCAAAAAGTGAGTGAAGAAATATCATTATCAACCATAAAACATTTACTCATACTTAGAGGCATGCTAAGCTAGGTTTTACAGTACTCTTACAATATAATTGATGCACATATTAATAGATATATCAAAGCATGAAAAGAACAATGTTCAAAAAGTAGTTTGACAAGATAAATTGTAACAATGTAGAAGTTCTAAATGATAGATTAAATCATGCGTGATGTTCACAAAAAAGTCCATACAGTTTTTTTTGATAATTTTATGTTTAATATTTTTGTATTTGATTTTGCATTTAGAAATATAATTTACACCAATAAAAAAATAAAAGAAATGTTTTTGTAATTTTGGCTTTTATAATAATACTCTTTTTTGTTTTAATTTTTCAAAAATCAATTCACAACATAACTGCAAAACTATGTAGTACATATGATAGAGCATAATTTTAGGTATTTTATAAGATTTTAAAAATGCATAAAAACTGAACCAAGCGATATCGCTCGCGCTAACGATAGCGCTGGCGGTAGCTCAGCTTTATTTAATTCCCTTTTCTCTTTGTTGTTTCGGCCATTGCCTCTCAAGCTCTCCCAAAAACCCCTAGAAGATACCGCAGCCCACGCATAGATCTAAGGTAAAACTTCATCTTTTCGTATGATTTTTGTTTTAAACTTTAATTTTGATGTTAGAAATGAAGATATTTGAAGTTACTAAGTGGTTTTAGATGACAGATCTACAATGCTTGATTCTTTTATTTTGTTGAAGAGAGGAACTAGAACAAATCTTCATCTTTTTATGGTTCTTGTTCTAAATATTTGATTTTGATGTTTGTGATGTAGATAAATGAACTCTTTTAAAAAAAAATTATTTTGATGATAGATCTAGAATACGGTTAGTTCAAAAAGAGGATCTTCACTATTTTTATAATTTTTATGGAGATTTTTAGTTTTGATTTTAGCTTAGATTATGTGGGTTTCTTGGATCTAGTTATCTTAGATTTGGAAATATTTTATAGTAGAGAGATCTAGAAATTTTAGATCAGAGAACTAGCACCGGCGCTACTGCAGGCGCTATTGATTTTGCTTGATTTTAATTTCTCTTATAATGTGGCAGATGGCTCCTGGATCAAAAGGAAAGAAAAGTGTAGAGCTGGCCGTGGAGGCTGCAGTAGTAGGTGTCCCATATTTTATGGAGTTTGACATGCCTCGACACCACCACATCATGCAGCTATTTGCAACCTCCGAGGTGTTGAATTTGTTTCTTTCTGATGGGTTTTCTTCAGAGTTAGTATGAGATTTCTATATGCACTTGGAAGACCCATCGCAGACTGATCTGGATGGAGGAGTGCGGTCTCAGGTGCAGGGATAAGTGGTGACTATCACCCATGAACAACTTAGGGCAGTGTTTGCATTGACTGAGCATCCAAATCGGTTGGAGATAGTTGAGAAGTGTAGTGCTGATAGGGATTGGACTTATGTGAATTCGGTGCTACATAATAGGGCATGCAAGAGTCTGATATCCTCTTTGTCGACACTTATGGTAGACGCCCTAGTAGTACAGGATGTATTACACCACACAATTATGCTGAAGTTAGGTGATACAACGAAGGTCACAGCACAACTCAGCTATGTCTCCTATTTCATTTTGGAGGAGGAGAAATTTGACGTGGCTGATTTGTTACTCTCATTGATCCGTTACGCATACAAGTTGCAGCACCCTTCCCGCCAGAGATATAACAACTTGCCCCTTGGCGGCATCATACAAAGGGTCATTCAAATGATGTACCCTTCTATTGAGATAGGTTTTTACTTGATAGATTGCTTTCCTCCATTCTATTGTACCTCACACTTGTGAGCTACATACCTCCCGGATGAGCCATCGATGTCTACTCGACCACCACTCCGGCGAGCAACGTCAGCTCGAGAGACACGGGATGGTTCATATGATAGATTTCGAGATAATATGGGTGAACGGATGGCACGGGTGGAGGAGGATATATCGGAGGTAAAGAAGGGTGTGTCCGACATGTAAAAGATGTTGAAGTTTATGATCAAGGCCTTAAAGTTGAAACTGTCATCAACAGAAAGAAGGGAATGGGATAGCCCTACAGAGGATCCGCCAAGACATTCTGTTCAGCGAACACGCAGACGACGGTCACCAAGTCCAAGTGTGGAAGAGATAGACGAGACAAAGTAGAGGAGTAGGAATATCCTGAGGGGAACTAAGTTCTTAGTTTTGTAATAATACAGGGATTTGAACACATGTTTTTGGATACTGTCTGCTAGCACCGACGCAACCACTAGCGCTAGCGCTATCTGTAATGTTTAATTTTGTTGTTTTTTAGATGTTTGACTGTTTTTATCTGGTCCTTCTTTGCTAGTTTTTGAAGGTTTTATTTTACGTTTTATTTATAAATTTGAAGTTATATGAAGTGGAGATGTTTAATCAAATTTAAAATCCAATGAAGTAATATATGTTTGAAATCATATCACATAGAAAAATTTTGAATTCAATTTATGATATATAGATATATAATGAGTTTAGGAAGAATAGATTGGTCTTTATAAATAATGGACATGACTTTACAATTTGATAATTTGATTTATGAATCGTTAAGTGATAAATTCTTGTGTCTATATGATGACCATACCATGATAGCAAAAAGAGATAAGAAAAAATAAAAATAAAAAGACAATAAAGCATATCATGAAGTAGAAAATTTGTATATTTCATTTTTGAAAATATTCTACTTCATGCATTTGGTGATACCTAATGAATAAGAGATTTAGGTATCCAAAGGGGACCAAGTGTGGTGGTTCCTTTGGGTACCCAAATATGACGTGTAGGTTTGTGGGTAGATATTGATGAATGGGTCCTTTCATGTGAAGTTAATGTTTCAGTTTTAATTTTGGGCCTCCATTCAAATCTTGGTTTATTGTTATTCTTATGCATCAAATTTCTATTGTGATTATCTTTATATTGAAGATTATGATTATAATGATTATTGAAGGTATTGTTTATAGGAAATTTTTGTAATTTTAATTTTGAGTTGGGAGAAATATGATTTTGTAAATAATGATGATTTTGATTTTGATTTACAAACACTTTGTGTTTCTTACTCCCATTATTTGGCTTATTTGAGATATTCATCTTCATATTCAACTTGTTCTTAGAACTAGCTTGATATTGAGAATTTGTATTTATAATTTTCATAAGCAAGTTGATTTTTGATTTTAATTCATCATTCTTTATCTTTAGATTATGCCTAGCTTTATTATAAGTTATTGTGCTATTTTTAAGAGTAGAGACAATAGAGTCAACATTTTTTTGATAGTCATTTCTAAATTCCTCAAATGTTTCATCCATTTCTTTGATTTTAATTTTATAATTTTGGCATGTAGCACAATCACTTTTCAAGGATGAATTTTCTAAGAGTAATTTTTCATTATGTTCTTTTACAAAAATAAGTTCTTTTTCAAGTTCCTTGAATTTTTCTTTAATATTATTACAATCAAAACAAGGTTTTAAGATTTCAATTTTTGGTCAAGATGGAGAAGCCATATCATATTTGGATTCTGAATTTGTTTTTAAACTTTTATTTTCTAAGCGTAATTTTTTATTAGCAATGTTTAATTTCTTCATTTTACGTTTAGAATTTTTTAGTATATGGAAATAAGAAGAAGGATTAGACTTTCTTACAGCGCTATCGAAATAGGCAAGATGTGAACATGAAGTTCCTTTTTCGTTTTCTCTGCCTTCCTCCTTTATAGATGAAGTTTCATCTTCTTTTTCTCTTAATGTATTATTCTCTTCGTCTAAGACACTTTCCATGATTTTGCTATGAGAGAGATCTTCTTGAATAGTGGTGAATGCTTGTATTTCCTTATCCTCCTGTGTTTGTTCCATACCTTTGAGAGGAAGATCATACATTTCTTCAAGAAATTTCCATATCTTTTATGCACTAGAAAAACAATATATTAATTTGAAAACTTCATTTGATAAACCACAAAATAAATAGTGTTTGGCTTTTGCATTAAGATGACGTTCCTTTTTATTTGATTCATCCACTAGTCTAACTATTGCTAAATTTCATGCTTCGATATCTATAGTTTTAATAAATTTTTCAATTAAAATTTTCCATCCTTTATAATTTGTTCCTTCAAATAAAGGTGGTTTAAGAGATTTTTCTTCTTCATAAAAATTTACCCTACTAGTAGAAGCGAGATCATGTGACGCCATTATTCCCGGTTGTTAAGCCGATTGGAATAAAACTGCTTTGATACCACTTGTTGGATCGGTATGCGCCCTTAGAGGGGGGGGGGGGTGAATAAGGGTTTTTAAAACTTATGTTATATTTTGATTATCTTTGAAATAATGCGTGAATTAGAAGGTGAAAAATCAAACAAAACAATTGAAATAAAGTGGAGACATATTTTATTAATATGAAATAAGGTTTTACAAAAGTTGATTTCTATAACGCTAGAAATCGGTGACGAATAATAATAAACTCCTTTTTGTTTTCTATCCCGACTCGCATCCCCACGAACCGGTGGCCCTAGCCTATCCTTTTTCGGATTCAGCCTCAAGCCGCTCTAGCCAATCCAACCCCGGATATGGCCTTGAGCACCCCCTAGAGCTAACCTAGATCTAGTCGCCAACACGAGGCAAATTTCTGCCCTAAGTCCTACCCAGACCTAGTCGCCAACACGAGATGAATTCTCTAACGGTTTACAAGAAATATGAAATGATAATAATAAAAACTCCCTCTTGAAGAACTTCTGAAGTTGGAGACGAAGATCCGCTATAGAATAAGCGTTGTAGAAGCAGATGTCATTTGGATCCGGCGTGAAGAGATTCTCCTTCAGAAATTCGCAGAGCTTTGGTAGGACATCAACTTTCGGCCAAATCAGGCTCTGGAATTCTAGCACTCAATCTCTCTCTCTCTCTGATGTCTATATGAAACGAGAGAAGAGGGGTCCTATTTATAGCCTCAGCGCTAGCGCCTGCCCTATCGCTACCGCCGACGCTATCCCAGATTAGAACATATTCTGCGCAGGGGAATCTTTAATCCGAGGAAACATTTTCGTCATGCCTCTTGTGCTCTGTGCTACCGCCAGGCACTAGCTCCTTCTATACGTGCTCTCGGAATTGCATTAACCATCACTAGCGCCGGGCGCTAGGTGCTACCGCCGGCACTAGTGGGCATGTTGGATTTGTTGGCTCAAATTTGGGGGCAACCTTCTTATGTTATCCTTGAGTCATATGAACTTTGTTTCATGCACACTTAAAGACACACAAGATCAAATACACATAGAATTTGTTATTCTGAAACCTAGGAGACGCGGAAGACCATGTTCCAACAATCTGCAGTTTATAACTACATTAACATTACTAGTCATAACAAGCACAAACACACACCGCGGGTGTTCAAACACGATCACAAAACCCCGTGGGCCTCACCGATGTGGTCGTCGGTGACAGTGGCTAGTCCTGCCACTTCTGAGCGTAGTCGTACCGTATCACGCAGGCCCTCTCGTACAACTTGGTGTACTATTTGGATGTGAATAACATCCGGCGATTCTGAGATTTAGGCCAACTAATGGAGGCAAATCAGCGGGTTCGAAGTGGTGATAACCCGCGGTGCACATCTCCCTGTCTCCATGAGTCGTCAACCCTCTCGCACTAGTACGAACGGTCTGCGAGCGTGACCGACCCGCCACTTTACAACAAGCATTTTACAAACATTTTAAGGAAAGGAACAAATACTCCAGGTCCGCCGCGGCTTTCATGACTTGGCCGGTTACCCAACTTTTGGTTGGGAGACGCAACGGGCATGGGGGCACATTATTTGGGTCTAACCTTGGAGGAGATACTCAACTCGCAGTTATCCCCAACTAAGGCCTCACTAAGCAGAGAAGTCGCCTGCTAGAGCAGTACCTAGGTTAGCACCATAGATATAAGTATGATAGTTATGGTTCAACATAAACTGCAGTGTTGCGGTGCTGAATTAAGTACTTAAAAGGAAGACCGAAAGTAAAGGGCCAAAATAACCAGACCAGTACGAGACTGCATTATCGACAAGAATAAATAAAGGCAGTAAATATCTGACCAGTGCGAAACTGGAGTACTGAAAGGACTGAATAAAAGCAGTAAATGTATGACCAGTGCGAGACTGGAGTACTGAAAGGACTGATAACAACAGTAAATATCTGACCTGTACGAAATTGGAGTACCGAAAGGACTGAATAAAAGCAGTAAATATCTGACCAGTGCGAGACTAGAGTACCGAAAGGACTTAATAAAAATATAAAATAACTAACCAGTGCGAGACTGGAGTATTGCAGAGAATAAATAAAACAGTGAATAACAGAACAGTACGGAACTGGAGGACAAGAATTTACAATAAGATAAATAAATAGATTGGTTAGTAGTTCATCACTTCATAATCAGGAGGCTTCAATTCCATCTCCGTTCATAGGAGGAAAGTTCTGTTCTATCCCCGTTCATATGGGTTTCTTCCCAGTCCTGCCTTTCTTAGTTTAAGTCCGATGAAGGAGGTTAATTGCACCTTTTAAATGCCATTTTATTAGGTGCTTCTGGGTATCCTCAAATTGGTGAATTCCCATGTTCAGAATTGTTCTAAGCGCAACTCAATATTCCATAGGATCTCGTATTATTTTGAGCTTTTAGTTTACACTGTCATTTGCTGGGTTACTGTTTATTCATAATGTCGTCCCACGATCCTTACGCGATTGCGTGTTACGATGCCTTCTCCCCACTCGTTTGAAAATTCACAAATATAAATTTCGATCATTTTCTCGAAAAATTGGCGAGCCCACAATTTTTCTTCAAATGTTTCTCCGAATTTTATAGTATATGCAAAATATTACGCTAAGGGCCCACAAACTGTTCCCATATTTCCAACCCTTTTGGGTGTTTATTTTGCACAAAGGAAACTTATTTAAGCTTTTAAAAATATCAGACCAGTTGATAAACGCCCCAAACTTTGATAGTTCCCTTGGGAGGTCCTAAAAGCGATCCTATAATTTTTCATGAATTTTCCAAAGCTGTTTGGGCATTAAATCCCTTCAATTAAATCTTGCAAAGGCCTTTAAAAATAGCAAACTATTTCCAAAAATTCCTTAAAATTTACTGAAGGTAGACCTCCTAAAAAGGAACATTTTTCTTGTTTAAAACTTTTTCCCTAGGAGCCTAGATTTGCCCTAGAAAAATCAAGAAGGCAAGAGGGGTTGGGGTGCGGATAGAGAAAATCCAGGAGAGGGAGAGGCGCTAGACCGTGCGCTGTCCCTTGGTCCCCACAGCAGATCTGGAGCCGATCCGTTGTGGGGGCACACAAACTCATGCAGGTGGGGGGAAACTATGTTTCCTGGGCCGTTCGATCTCATCATGGAGATCGGACGACTGCTGCTTCTGTAGGCAATAAAAGCAGTGGCAGCCGCTGCCACCGTCAGGCAGCGGCCTCCACGTGCCGGCGCCACCCCCAGTCGACGCGCCGGGGGACGACGAACAATCCAGCGGTGGACCGGCGACCTAGCACTGCTGGCCTCCTCTGGATTTCAACAAGGAAGAGGGGCGGGTGGCGCGGCCTGCATGGGCCATGTTTGCCGATGCTGCCCCACCCCTCCCTCTAGACGAACCTCCTCCTGCCCCTGGCCTGGTCGCCGGGGGTGGGGCATATCTCCGACAGTTGTCCGGCGGCCAGGCACCGCCGGCCGCCGCCGGAAATTACCATGCAAGTGGCACATGAAAATAGAGGACGTGGGGGGGGGGGGGGGGGGGGGGCTTGCAGGTACCGCTGGAGGTGCATTCTCCGGCGACCCTGCCGCCTCCCTTTCCGGGGTGAGGGTCCTTGGGTGGGGCCGTACTCCCCCAGTGCCACCATCGGTGCTTGGGTGAGACTCTCGCGGCTGGGCCACCACCCGAGCCTGGGCATGGATTGGGTGGGGCTGGTGGTGCTCCAGCGATAGAAGGTGGTGCACATGGCACCGGGGGAGTGGGAAGGAGGAGGGGAAGGTATCCACCTTTCGTGGGAGTGCTCGGGAGGTGGTCAGAAGGTGAGCCGTGGGTGGCGGCGGTGGAGGGCTCGGGAGAAGCTTTCTGGCTAGGTGGGGGTTTAGTCTGAGGGAAAGGCTGACTGGGGGGGGGGGGCAGGGGGTGTAAGCTCAGAAAGGAAGGAGGTGTTCCCTTTTATAAGGAGGGAGGGCGGCTCTCCCTCCCTTTCTCCCAATGTGGGACTAAAGGGAGGGGGTGGGGGAAGATATTTCTTCATCCCTCCCTCCACTACCCTATGGTGGGCTGGCCACCCATGGATATAGGGTAGTCCTCCATGGTGGGTGTAGGTGTGAGCTCCCCCTTAGGCAAAATTCCAAAAAAATAGAGCTTGATCTGATCGTGGTTTGACTTTCCGTTGTCGGAAATGGTTACAATGAACTTTTTGGTCTTATTTTGACTTTAGGAGTCCACTGAGACTGATTCCGAGTTCATTCGTTTAATATTTTGAAAAGTGTGCCGTGGCGGTCTATAAAACTTAAAACAAACATATTCCTCAAACGAGCTCTGATTGGAATGCAACGAGTCTTGTTGCGCTTGTATTGCCAGTATGAGTCCAACGGAACTGACAGAAGTCAATTTGGAGTACATTTGGTCACTGTAGCCTAATGACTTAGTTGTGACGCACAACGATACTCAAAATGGTCATTTTCTCTGAACGACCTCAGATTGGAACGGAACAAATGCCGTTGCACTCGTATGGATTATACAAGTCTGACGGAACTAACGGAAGTCAATATGGAGTTACGTTTGGTCACTGTACCCCAACGACTTAGTTGTGATGCACAACGATACTCAAAATGGTCGTTTAATTCAAGCGACCTTGGATTGGAATGGAACGAGTCCTGTTGCACTCGTATGGATTATACGAGCCTAACGGAACTGACGGAGGCCAATTTGGAGTACGTTTGGTCACTGTACCCCAACGACTTAGTTGTGAAGCACAACGATACTCAAAATGGTCATTTTCTCGAAATGACCTCGGATTGGAATGGATTGAGTCCCGTTGCACTCGTATGGATTATACGAATCTAACAAAACTGACGGAAGTCAATTTGGAGTACGTTTGGTCAATGTACATCTTTTAGGGTTACTTTTATTGGGTCCACTAGGGTATAGTGACCCAATAAAAGTCTCGATGTTACATTCACAAGGTTAATGGAAACTATGCAGGCCGCTATGCACTGCTTTGCAAGGCGGATGGGCGTGAAGGCAAGCAGATGGAGTGGTTCGCACCGGTGGAAGTGAGGTGGATTATACGGGTCTTTAGCACCACTTAGATTGGCGAGTGGAATCGTAGTCTTGCGTAATGGAATGGAGGGTTGCGGAGTGGAATGGAGTGGGTGCGTAATCGGCGCACTTCAAGTAACTAATAAATATACAACAACATTTCATAAATATGAATCATCATGAAGAGAAAATATGCTTATAGCACAATATCATCAATAAAATGAAGATTACATTCATATACATCCACACAAGTTAGAGAAAAAGGTAAGAGATTCGACCGAATCAGGAGGCTTGATGTAGATTCTCGGTAGGAATCGTCGGGTTGTCAATCTGTGTCCTAGCTCGGTCCCAACTATCGTGCGGGGTAGAGGAGGGCTGCCACTTCCTCCCAATGGTCCCGTCTTCTCCGGTAAACTACAATCTGGCCACATCCGATGCGAATAACTCTTTGCTTGGTGATGAAGATGAGGGTGGAATCCTCTCCTTGAAGCTCTAGGATGATGTGAAGCGGCCTAGGGAAAAGCCCTCATGGAAGGTGGAAGAAAATGGAGCTAGAGCTCCCCTTGCGGTGGAATTGGCGGAGCAGAATATCGATCTAGTCTAGGGCGAAGTCTGCAGCTTTTATAGAAAAACAGTCAAAATTTGGTCACGCACGGTCAAACGAACGACCGTGCATGGACAATGCGATATTAAATTTACCCAGAAGCGCCCATGCGATTTTACTCACCCATGGTCAAAACAGACAGTGCGTAAAAATGCACTGGCAAATCCAGACGGCTCAAAAAATAGGCTATCAACAGGAGATCATGCGTTTCCTTCGCGCACGGTTGAATCCAATCGTGTGTGAAGCAAACACACGGGAATTAAGATACATATAAGTTTGGACACCAAGAGAACTCGTGCAATTTTCCTCACGCACGGGCGAATTGCCCGTGCGAGAACAAATCGCACGAGCAGGGACAAAACACCATATTGGCCAGCCGATCATCGCGCACGATCGGAGCGATCGTGTGTGAAGAAAACACACGACCGTGCGATTTATGCAGACATGAATTCTAGCCAATATGGACGATCTGCCTACCTGCACAAAAAATCCAAATGCTTGGAACACACCTCCAACACAAGTATAATAGCAGAAAAAGAATGGGGAGCACAATGTGCTTACCCCCAACAAAATAGTGCGCAATTGCACACCACAACGGGCCAAGATTTGCACTTCATGTGAGAACTGTGAACAAGTGAAATATAAGCAATAATGAACTACAAGTGAAGTGCATGAGAAAACTAACACAGATGAGTCTAAAAACCCCTATAAATATCGGACTCATCAATACATGCCGCCTGTCTTGTGCACTAATCAAGGAATATTTAATGATATATTCTCTGCAGATATAGCCGTTGCACAACCACTAATGAAGAATTCTAAATACTTCCAAATTATGCTTGTTCCAAAATGGCATAGCATTTATGATATTTTATTATGCCATTTCAGATTATATTCCATTACTAGTCATTTACTTATGAAGAAAATTAATAAGGGTCTTTATGGAAACGTGTAGAGAAATATAAATAGAGAAATTTTTGAATTCAGAAAAACAATCATGTACCTCTCTCTCTTACTCTTACACTTACACTGATCAAGAACAAAAAAGAGAAAAAGTGCTCAAGCAAAAAATCTTCATCACTTTGCTGTGAAGACATGAAAGAATCTTCTTCATGTACAAGAAGCTCATCTGATATTTTAGAAGAAGATTCTAAATACAGCTTCAGTATTTCCAAAGATTGCTAAGCTTACATCTGTAAGAAGGAGAAGACTACACAATATCAAGATTTATTCTTGAAGCCTTCTCTTCTACAATCAGAAAACAGATTCATCCTTTTGTAGGGTTCTGTGTGAGCCTGAGTTTGGTAGGACCTTGGAAAAGATCTGAGTTGTTTGTAGGACTTGTGAAGTCTGAGTTTTAGTATGGTTTTTGAAACTTGAGTGTAAGCTTTTCTGTGTGAGGGCTGAGGTAGGATCCTTTGTGGTCTTGAGATTGTAAGATCTGCTATATTGGATAGTTATCTGAGATTTTGGAGATGTTGCCTAGTCTAACACACGACTAGATAGGTGGGAGGGAAATTGGGCTACCTCTTGACACATTGTCTTGAATGGAACAACTATAAATTCTGTGTGTTTTCAGAGTTGCTTTTGTGTTGTGATAGTTAGATTTAAAGTAACAAATAATATTGAAAATACCTAATCACCCCCTCTAGGTGTATTATAGACAACTTAAATCTTTCAATTGGTATTAGAGCAAGGTTAAGTTCAAAGGCTGAACAACATAGAACAAGATCTCTCACTTATATTGGGTAGTCAATATACACAATGATTGGTGAGCAGTACATGGAAATGAGCTCAATGAAATTGCTTATCTGCACAAAAGAGAACTTTGTTATTTGGAAGCAAAGAGTGAGATTGTATATAGAAGCCTTTGACCTTAGAGTCTACATGACTGTAGAAGAGGTTTCTTATGTTCCCATGACTAGTCTTGTGGACCCAACAACAACTCCTGTCCCCAAAACTTTATCTCAGTTCACCAAGGATGAAGTAACATTGGTCACTATGGATAAAAGAGACAAAAATATAATTGTCAATGCAATTGATGATTCAACATTTCCAAACTTAATCCATTGCAAAACTGTAAAAGAAATGTGGGACTCCTTAGTTGTATGCAATGAAGGAACAAAAGAAGTTAGCGATGACAGGAAATCCCTCAAAATCAAGAGTTTGAAGCCTTCAGACCAGACAAGAAAGATAACATAGCTACCTGCTATGAAAAGTTCTTCAGAATAGTGAATGGACTGAGAACTTTTGAAAGAAAGTTCAATAACTATGAGCTCAATGATAAGTTCTTGAGATCTCTGCACAAGGAGTGGGATATGAAATTGTGTGCAATCAGAGATGTTGGCAATCTAGGGAACCTGGAGCCTCAAGTGTTGTATGACAAACTTCTCTCATATGAGCTGCAACTGAATACGAGGAAATCTGAGGAAGATAATTCCAATGTGTTGGATCGGTAGGCGCCCTTAGAGGGGGGGGGGGGGGGGTGAATAAGGGTTGTAAAAACTTTAGATATATTTTGAATAACTTTGAAAAAGCTTTGATTATTAAACTAGAGAAGATCAAGACAACTCAAGTGAAGCAAAAGTAAAGACATGATTTTATTAACTTGAGAAGCATGATTACAAAACTTGATCTCTTATCGAAGCTAGAAATCAAAGTGAATAGAAAGACTCCTTTTGTTTTCTATACCGACTCGTATCCCCACGAACCGGTTGGCTTTAACCGATCCTTCCCTGGATACGACCTCAAGCCGCTATAGCCAACCCTTCCCAGGATATGGCCTCGAGCACCCCCTAGACCTACACCCGAGACCTAGTCGCCAACACGAGGCGAATTTCCGCCCTAAGTCCTACCCAGACCTAGTCACCAACACGAGGCGAGTTTACTTAAACGATTACAAGAAAGGATGTGAAATGAAAAGACTATAATATAAAAAACTCCCTCTATGTGGATCTCTTGGAGAAGTAGACGAAGACGCAGAGTATGATCGTAGTCGATGCGGTCTTTCATCACGATGATGATGCGTGTTGAAATCTTCTCCACGGATCTCCTTAAGCCTTCATGGATTTGTGGGAGTATCTCTCTGAACCTTCCTCTCTATGCTGTGGCACGAAGCTCTGGAATTCTGGATCTGAAGAGGATGAAGAAGACGGATCCAAGGGGTCCTTTTTATAGCCTTGGAGCTAGCGCCTGCGCTATCCCAGATTAGGCAATATTCTCCGCGTGAGAATCCTTCATTTTAAGCAAGCCGACCTCCTTTCTCTTGTGCTTTGCGCTACCGCCGGGGCTAGTAGATACCGCCTGCGCTAGCTGCTACCGCCTGCGTTAGCTGCTATCGCCAGGCGCTAGCACCTTCCATAACTGTTTCCGAAATTTTCTCAAGTCAGCGCTAGCGCCCGCGCTACCGCTAGCGCCGGTGCATGTTGGAATTTTGGCTTCAAATTTTGGTGCAACATTCTTATGTTATCCTTGAGTCATGTGGACTTGTTATACTGCACACTTAAACACACAAGATCTAATACACATAGGATTTGTTATTCTCAAACCTAGGAGATGCGGAAGATCATGTTCCAACAAACTCCCCCTTTTGATAATAACAAATCCATTAATGATAAATCAGAGCATTAATATATAAGCATGATGAAACATACTTGTGTGTGTGTAAGAGTGATGACTTAGGATAATTAATGATTTTAGCATTTAGAATTGCTCCCCCTCAATACATGCTCCCCCTAAGTGAATGCTCTCCTAATATGTAAGCTATCATCTTAATTAAGCGTGTTAGTTTTATATTTTGATAGCAGATTATATTTATCATGTTAGTTCTCCCCCTTTTGTTATTAGCAAAAGCGGGTAAGGAGACACCACTTAAAAGTTGATAATAAGATAAAAGCATGATCGAGCTTGTAGAGAAGGAAATGATAAGGAGTTTTAGAATACTTTTCATTTAAATAGATCAGAGTTTGAGTATTACAACATTTTCATAAATCAGAGTTTGTAGTATAACCAAAATGTAATGATTTCCAAGTAACTAAACTAACCAGACAATATGTCTACACCCTAGCCCCGTACTAAGTGACGAATGGGCATGAGGAGCTGCATGCATGCCGTAGGTTGGGGTGTTAGTCCCATATGCAAATACTAGACACAACTCAACCTAGCACTCTTTCCCCCCCAGTGCCTCGTAAGGCCCCACTGGAACCCTCCCCGGTTAAGGACAAGACATGACTAGAGATAAAGGTAATCTAATGTCTACAACCCTACGCCCCCGCTATGGTGAGAAATGAAGTCATGGATAATAATTATTGGAGACATTTAAGCTTTTTAAATCTAATGACATAGCCTATGGATTTATATTTTTATTTGAATTTATGAAAACACTCACATAGCTATTTTGAAATCCATTCATAAATCAGAATTTTAGCATTACAATATTTTCATAGAAATAAATCAGAGTTTTTAGCAAAAAAGAAAATATTCATGTTTAGAGTAACCAATATAAAATCTACTAAGCAAGTCTACCATTTGTTGAAAGAAAGGAATTTTGGTATTTAAGACTTTTATATAAGCATGAGAGCGCAAGGTAGAAATATATGGTGATGATGCGGAAGACTTATAGAAATACAAGAAACTTCTTATTGTAATGATGATCCATAAAAAGATATATGAGTTAAATTTCATAAAGAAGATGTTTTTGTAAATCATTATTCAATTAAAATCTTCAATAATGTAACCAAGCATGAAATAATGTTATAAAAAAAGATGACTACAATGTTATTTTAATTCATAATTTCAAATCATACCAAACATTGTATATTGCATGCTAGGTTATCTAGTGCATTTCATAAATAAATAGTTGTATTGAATTTGCATTAGGATCCAATACTCATGAGAAGAAGTGTTATGAAAGATAATGATGTGCACAAAAGTGTATTTTGAATAGAGTAAACAAATGTTTTAATCAAAAATACAATTAATATGTAAAGTAAAGAGCACAATAAAACACAAATAATTTTACTTCTACTCACTTCAATGCACAAAAAAATGTACAACTACCAAGGTGCTTTGCACACACAATGCTCATTAAGACTTATCAGGGTGCAAAGTAGGGCTTGGGGGATCACATAATTTTATTCTTCAATATTGATTTTTTTTTATTGTGATCCGGTGTACTTAAGAATAAGTGGTTTTTATTTTGAAAGAAAGTTATGGTTTGCACAAGATACTTTACTATTCTTTCCAAGGTGCTCAACCTCACAATGCTTATTAAGACTTATCAGGAGGTTCAAGTAGTGCTTGGTGGAGTTATCTTTGTCACTTTATTTTATGATTGTTGTTTTGTACAAAGTTCTTCGAATACACTTGTTTTGCAAACCAATATAATTTATGAAAAAGATAACCACTTTTCTTAACTTTTAAAAGTGCAAATAAAGGTTGTGTAAGTAAGATACTTGTGCAATTTTAATTCATTGTACTATTACAAAACATACACAAGCATTCTTAGATTAAACACATATGTAGATAATGCCAAAATAAGTGAGTGAATAGCGATCATTATCAAACATAAAACATTTACTCATACTTAGAGGTATGCTAAGCTTAGTTCTACACAACTTTTTAACAATAATTGATGCACATATTAATAGATATATCAAAGCATGATGAAAGCAATGTTCAAAGTAGTTTGAAAAGATAAATTGCAACATTATAGAAGTTCTAAATAATAGATTAAATCATGCTTGATATTCAATGAAGTCCATACAATATTTTTGATTTTTTGAAGAATAATTTTTATTTAAAGTTTGAACTTATAAAATAGAGGAGTCCATGCATGTTTCTTTTGATGAAACTAACCTGTTAAATGAGGAGAGGAATACCACCTCTACCATAAATACTTTGCAGGTATCAGATCTATGTAAAGAGCTAAGTGAGCTAAATCTAGAGAAAATAGATTCCTTACTTCCAACAACTCAAACACTTGAAGATAGTGAAGAAGAAGATCATCCAGAAGATCTTGCTGGCAAATCAATTCAAGTGACATCTGAACAAATTCCCCAAGAAGATACTATTGCTGAACCAGCTCCAACTGTTGACCACATCACAGTTAGAGATCATCTAATATCACAAGTGATTGGAGATATTTCAGCAGGTGTACAAACAAGGCATCAACTACACCAAAATCAGATGCATACTTGTTTCCTATCACAAGTTGAACCTCAAACTATAACAGATGCAGAACAAGATCCAAATTGGATTCTTGCAATGCAAGAGGAGCTCAACCAATTTGAAAGGAACAAGGTTTGGGATTTGGTTCAAAGACCAAAGGGCCATCCAGTCATTGGCACTAAATGGGTCTTCAGGAACAAGCTAGATGAACAAGGCAATACTGGTAGCCCAAGGATATTCACAGGAAGAAGGGATTGAGTATGTTGAGACCTTTGCTCCTGTTGTAAGACTTGAAGCAATCAGAATCTTTCTTGCATTTGCTGCATATAAGAAGTTCAAAGTATATCAAATGGATGTGAAGAGTGCATTTTTAAATGGAGAAATCAAAGAAGAAGTCTATGTGGAACAACCACCAGGTTTCATCTCTCCAACTCAATCTTCTTATGTATTTAAGCTTAAGAAAGCTCTTTATGGTCTCAAACAAGCTCCTAGAGCATGGTATGAGTCTTTAGCTAGTTTTCTTTTGGAAAACAATTTCTGTAGAGGCATAGTAGATAAAACCCTATTTTTCAAGATACATAAAAATCAAACTTTACTAGTTCAAATATATGTAGATGATATTATTTTTGGCTCTACTGATTCAAATTTGTGCAAAAGATTTTCTAATCTAATGCAATCTAAATTTGAAATGAGTAGTATGGGTGAGTTATCATACTTCCTTGGTCTTCAAGTGAAGCAAACTCCAAATGGAATCTTCATATCCCAATCTAAGTATGCTAAGGAATTAGTGAAAAGATTTGGTATGTCTGATTCATCCACCATGAAAACACCCATGCCCTCAAATGCTGTTGTAGATAATGATGAATCAGGGAAACTTGTTGATTCAAAAGTATATAGAGCAATTATTGGCTCACTACTTTATTTAACAGCAAGTAGGCCTGACATAATGTTTGCTACCTGTATTTGTGCTAGGTTTCAAGTTAACCCCAAAGAATCTCACTTAATTTTATTAAAAAGGATTTTGAGGTATATAAAGGGTTGCCCTAATCTAGGACTTTGGTATCCAACAACATCTGAATTTGAATTAACTGGATTCTAAGATTCAGATTATGTTGGATGCAGAGTAGACAGGAAAAACACATCAGGAACTTGTCAGTTTCTTGGTGATAGGATTGTGTCTTGGTTTTGTAAGAAGCAGTCATCTGTGTCCACATCAACAGTTGAAGCAGAATACATGGCTGCTGGCAGTTGCTGTCACAGATGTTGTGGATACAAAATCAGCTTCTAGACTATGGTGTCAACTTAAATAATTCAACTATATTTTGTGACAATGCTAGTGCAATATCTATATCACAAAATCCAGTTCTCCATAGTAGGACTAAACACATAGAAATTAGGCACCACTTCCTTAGGGATAATGTGGATAAAAATAAAATTTCCCTACAATTTATTTCTACTAATTTACAAAGAGCTGACATTTTCACCAAGCCCTTGGATGAAAAGAAGCATATCTTCTTTATAAATCAAATAGGAATGATAGATGGAGACTCAATCTGTTAAAAATTAAAATTTCTATTTATCCCCTCAATTCGTCGAACGGAGAACGACGAATTTGAATCATTTGCCGAACGGTGGTCGACGAAACCATTTAACTTCAGAATCGATAAAGAAAATTTCACTTGTCGAACGGTGGTCGACGAAAAAGATATTTTTGTCGAACGCTGTCTGACGGAGACCTAAAGTCTTTTCGACTTCTGCTTTTATTAGGTTTTTGCCGAACATCGCTCCACAAATGCGCCCCCTTCTCCGGTCTATATAATCTCTATTTTATTTCTTAATAGATTGCGCCTACAGAAATCGTTTCCCTCCAGTTTCCCTCTGTACTTGATCTTTTTCTCTTGCAGGTACTAATGGCGATTTCTCAAGCCGTGTTTTACGCCATGAAGTTTGACGCCGGATTTGACATTGATATGGAATCATTTGCACAATCAGACCAAGTATTCAAAGATATTCTTCAACTTTTTGAAGAACAACAGTTGAAGAAGTTCATGAGCACCAGGATAAAGTTGCATACTGCAGAAATAAAAGTATGGGTTTACACGGCTAAGCCAGAAGATGAAAGTTTAACTGGAACCATCTCAGGTCATCAGGTTTCTCTTACCCCAAGCATCTTATCAGAAGTTTTTGGCTTTACAAATGGTGATGATGATTTAGAGCTAAGCTCTGTTGAATATGGTGAAGCTTTGATTAAAATGGGTCATTCTACTGGAAACCCTAATCATTTGCTTAAGAAAAACTTGTCCTTGGAATACAAGTTTTTATCTGATATTGTTGGAAAGGTTTTGTTAGGCAAGACAACAGGTCATGATTACATTAAAATGCACCAATTTCTGTTGATGGTGGCCTTGATGGAAAAGAAGAAAGTAAATTGGGGATCTGTTCTTTTTGAGTTGATTAAGAAGAAAGTTTCTAAGGATATTGTTTATTTTGGAAGAATTATAGGCATTGTTCTGCAGGAAAGGCACCAAGACCTTCTGGTCTCTCCCAAGGTAACAATAAATGCTAGCAAGAAGCTGACCTCAGCTCTCTTTGCCAAATGGGACAGGGTTATTCCAAAGAAGAACCCAGGAGCAGTTGCACCAAAGAAAGCTTCTGAAGGCACCAGGACTGATCCAGTCACTCCCTCAACCCTTCCAGAAGCTCCTCCTCTTGTTTCTTCTCCTCCTCTCCCATCTCCACCTCAGCATATTTCCCCTGCACAAACTCCACCTCCAAATTCTCCTACACCCATTGATGACATTCCACCTCCTTCATTTACCCTTCTACCTCCTCATACTTCTTCACCTCCATCTCCCATGCATGATGACCATCAGTCACCCATCCATCATTCTTGCCCTATTCATTCATACATCCCTCAACAACATGCCAATGTTGCAAACATCTTTGTACCAACTTCCATTCCATCCACTTCTCAATCATCTTCATCTCATCCACCTGAAGTTTTATTTCTAAATTTCCAATCTATTGCTGATCAAATTCTTGATTACATTCTTCCCAAGCTAGATCAAATCCTGGATTCAAAACTTGCTCCAGTTCATCATATTCTTTCTAATCTTGACTCCATCCTGGATGCAAAACTTGCTCCAATTCTTACAGCCATTTCTGAATTATCTTCTAAAATATCTTCAACTCGTTCCTCTCTTTCTGTCCCTTCTTTTAGGGGCCTAGATTCAAGTTTCCCTGAAGCTAGGCAGGGGGAGATGCCTTATGAAGAAGCTCTAGTTTCAGAGGCTCCAGTTTTTGTTGAAGATGCAGTTCCAGTTTATGATTTAGAAATGTTCGATTTGTTTGAAGTTTCAGAAATTCCAGTCATAGAGGAGACAAATAATATCTATATTCATCCTTCTTTAGATATTATTCATTTGCTGTCTAAGTTCAATTCTGTTTACTCAGTTCTGCCAAAATATCATGAATATTCTAGAGCAATTGTTCCATATACTGCTCCAATAGATAAAGTTTTGTTGAAAAAGATTATCAGAAGTTTTGAAGTTCAGATTGAGATCCAGTTCCTATTTCAGTTCAAATTCAAAGTCAAGCAGAAGAATCAGTTGTAATTTCAGAGGAAATTATCAAAAGTTTTGATGTTCCAACTTTTGTTTTTGATGAATCCCCAATTCCTGATTTTGATGAAATCTGGAAAGCAGAAGATGCAGTTTTTGAAGCTGAAGAGCAAAAGATTAAAGCTCTTAAATTGGTCAATGCTTTATATGATGAACCAATTCCTTCTTCTGATTCTAATGAAGATGATAGTGATAGTGATTCTGATGACTCATCATCTAAGAAGAGAAAGAAAAGAAAAGCAAATTTAATGGCTGTCCCTAAGCCTCCTAATCCTGATAGTGATATCCCTTACTATATTCTTCATAATATTCCTCTTGATAAAGATACCCCACACTGGATGAAATTTTCCAGGAATGAGAACAAAAGAAGAAAGAAGATGAGGAAGACTGGTTATTATTGTTAAAAGCCTGTCAAATATAATCATCCTCCTCCTCCTCCTCCTCCAGCAGCAGGTTCAGCAACAGCCTCTTCTTCCTCTCAGAAGTTCACCTCTCAGCATTCAAGTACACCAGCTAGCACAAGTGGTTATCAGAGCTCTTGGTCTTCAGGACTTCCTTCAAATTCTTCCAAGAATGTTTCCACAGTATACAAATATCAAATATCTGATGGATCCTTGCACAGGAAAAGAAATATTCCTTCTGAACAACCTTCATTGCAGGCCATTGATCCTGATGAAAGACATTATTCCCCAGTTAATACAGAAGCTGAAGAAATAGCTCAGATGGCTAGATTCAAGGAAAAATTGCCACAGCTCAAATAAATAAGGCAAAAGCTGAAGGAAAAGATTACTCTCAATATTCAACCTTGTCAGAGTATAGAAGAAAAGAATTTGAAAAGTATAAATCAAAGAATCTTTTCAATGCTGAAGATTTTTTGATATAGCACCCACAAGCAGTAGTAATTCAAGGCAAATCTCAAACTATTATAGGAGATCAGGATCTCAAGTAAGAGGAAATCTGAAGATCCCAACAGAGAAATTATCTTCAAGCCTTCCTCAACAAAGAAATAAAAGGTTCAGACTCTATTTTGTTCTTGTTTAACGTTTTGGTTGTAATGTTTATAAACTCAAAGCACTATATTCTATTCTATCTCCTGAAATGAATTTACATTATGTTAGATATATTTATATGCTCTGCTGTTTGTTCTTTTGTTATTTATCATTTGAATGATTGTAAAATAGTATCCTAACCCAAATAGGGGGAGATTGTTGGAACAACCTTATTATTGATTTGGGCTAGGATCACTATATGTTGACTAAGGATCAAGTTGACCCCATTGTATAGTCTAAGGGTCAATTTTTTAGGCTGTTAGATTAGCTAGAACTTAAGGAAAATTCAAGTTCTCTGCGTTCGACAAATGGCGAGTGGCGTTCGACGAATGTCTATCATCGTTCGACGAATTGTTCTCAGCAGAATGAATTATTATAGCCAGTCCCAGTGCTCGACATTCTCTAAGCAGTGCTCGATGAATTCCAGGCAGCGTTCGATGAATTCCAGCCAGCGCTCAACAGATTCCAGCCAGAGCTCGACAAATTCTTTATTGAAGCTCAGATTGACAAATACAAATTCTAGATTATTTAATTCTTAAATATCAGTTATTTGTCAGTACTCTGAACACAGATTGACGACTCTAACGGATATATTCAATATATTTGGACGTATTCAAGTCAGTTAAGTAATGATATTATATTCTTTGAATATATTCCTTTCTTTCCTTTATTCCAAGGCAAAGATAGCCGTTGACAATTAATGCAAAGGAGTATTTCACGGCTAAGGAATTAAAGGACCTGCCAAAGTCGTTTTGTCTTTGTTGTTATTCCAAGAAAGAATTAATGTCTGATTACTCTATTCCAAAAAGAGAATATATCAAAGACAGACTTTATTGTCTCATCATCTCAACAGAATTCAAATACATTTTCTTACAGAATACAGAGAGAGTACAACAACAAGGATTGAAAAAAATGAACACTCAGTCAAATATTCTCAGTCTTCTTCTTTCTCAAGCAGCAATCATCATTTCTCTGAGAACATCTTCTTCAAAGATCCATCTCTCAGATATCTGCTGCAAGTTCAAGTCTTCTAAAAGAGCAACAAAGAATCTGAAGAACTATTTCTTCCAGATCAATCTGCTACAGAAGATTTCTGTTTCAAGAGAAAGCCTCTCCACCATCTGTCAAATACTTCAATCAGACAGGGGGAGCTTTACAACAAATCCACTAGAGTCTTGTCTCAGCATCTTGATAGAGAAGAACACTACAACCTCTTTCTCACCTCTCTTGTACAGGGTTAATACTCCCTTCAAAAGTGTAACTCCCTGGTGGCAAGACACCTGATCAAAAAATCTAGTTGGTTTTGAGCACCTGAACAAAAGCTCTATGGTGTGTGGACACCTGAACAAACTCACCTTGGTGCTAGGGCACCAGATCAACACTCCAAGTGGACTCCTACCAAGGGTGGTAGAAGAGTGGACTACCCAGATTTATTGGGGAACCACTATAATTCCTTGTGTCCTCTGTGTTTGTTTGTTTCTCTGTGTTGTGTGCTTTTACTTATTCAGTTTTTCTGTTTATATATATCTCACACTGCTTACACATATATGTAACACTATTTTAATTCCGCTATAAAATCGAAGGAAAAGTTTTTTAATACTCTATTCACCCCCCCCCCCCCCCCCCCCCCCCTCTAGAGTAACTTAAGATCTAACCTCCACTTTCACACTGTCGTTTCGTGCCGCAGTCTCGCTACCGCCTATAGTGGTGTGCTAGATTTGCGCATCAAATTTTTAGCGCCATTGCCGGGGAACACAGTTGTGTGAGTTTTTTGGAGAGGGAGAATCTGAGAGAGAAGCCTTTCCATTTGTAAATTGCATCCTTTCTTTTATTTCAGTTCTTCTTATTCCATTTTCCTGTATTATTTTAGGTTGCTTTAGTAATTATTGTTAGGTGTAGTATTTTGCACAATAGTGTTTTCCTTTTGAATCTAGTTATCTTCACACAATGTGGGCTTCATTTAATATTCGTTTCCGTTTGTGCGGAGATATATCTTATGCTAGTGATAGATGTCCAAAGGGAGATAGTAGCCCTAAGACTTAAGGCCAAGTATATGAAGCACCGACTTTGTCTGGTACTCCATATGGTTCGCGTAAGTCCTATGGCTACTCTTCCGCTCCGCACATGCCCTTTTTGCATTCATCTCCGGTCCAATTCGAGCCGAAGAAAAATGCAAAACAGTGCTTGTTTTATCGGAGCATGGATCATGCCTTGAAGTATTGTGCTGCATTTCTTCGCCAATTGGACGAGGATGACGAGCCGGATATCTGGATCGTCCCAACTCCTAACTCTGATAGCACACCTTCCACCTCTGATTATGTTGATGTATCACCTTCAAGTTTTGAATGGAATGATGCAGACACGCTCATCAGAGTTGTGGCTAATCAAGGCTCTGACATGGCTGAGCCCATCTCCCCTGTCCATTTATCACCATGTGTAGATTCGATTCTTTGTGAGGAATCGGTGCTTGACTTTTATCCAAGCACTATTCCTCCCCCTATTGTGCATTCTACTACATTCATCTCTTACAACATTATTGATGATGTGTCGCAGGATGAGGCTGGCGATCTAAGTATTGTACCTACGCTGATAGAGGAGGACAACCTTCTAGGTAATGAGGATTTTACCTTAGAAGTCCAAATCTTAGGATTGGCCACTGTTGATCCCGCCGAATCCTGCAGCATTGATGACAATGTCAACAGTATTTTATTTCCCCAACCTAATGGGAGTGAGACCGGGACCACTCCCCCGATTGAATTTTTATTCATGTTCTTCTTCTTGATTATTTCTTTATCCCCCTTCTTCATCTGAACCTGTGCAGGTTGAGTCTTCACTGGTACCCCAGGAGGACTTGGAACATATTGCTCAAGTCAATGATGAGAGCATCCTCTTATGTGAGGAGGTTGACCCCACCTCCGTAGAGGAAGCTCCACTCATTGCCTTCTCCTCCTGCTGCCTCCCTGGAGATTACACCTTGCTGGGAAAGGATTTATTTTATGGTGAGACGAGTGAGGACCAGCCTTCCTCCACTTCTTACTTTCTATTTCCTCTACCTGTGTTAAGCAGGTATTATTATTTAGGTAGAGGGGTAACTGTTCTGTCTTCGTATCGGTACCTGCTACCGACACGCATATTAGAACAGTTACCTGTTCATTTCCTTTTTCATACGCCCATTAGCTAGAACTGTTATGTTTTCAAATAAGTCGTGCTGGGATGACAATAACCCCAATATTTATCTTACTTTTTCTTGCTTTTCTATTTTTTGTTAGTTAGAATAGTTAATTAAATTTTAATTCAACTTTAGTTTTTCTATGTTCTTTTGTTTTTGCGGAGCTCACCCCTGCAGGTATTTTCTATTTGTGAAGGAGGTGGTCGTGATTCTTCGTATGGCGGCTTTACCTTGGATTTTCATGTGTCTTCTGGTATGCTCACTTGCTGAGCATTGGGTACTCTCTTCCCCTAGCTCTATTTTTTATTTTCATGTTATGCATTATGTGGTTTGTTTAGTTTAAGTCTGGGGGAGAGTCATTTTATGTGCCCACTCACGTGCACTATTGCACTGCATACTAGAATCTTTTACTTAAAATGTTTTATTTATTTTCTTTACACACCACAACACCCACATGAGCGCGCACTCACTTGTTTGTGTGCTTCCATTCACGCTTATTTTGGTTGGGATTTTGAAATAGGATGTTAGTTTAGGTATTGCAAGTCAGAGTGTGATGTTGACTCCAGTACTGTTTTAGTCGCATATTCATGCTTGCATAGAAATTTGAGTAAAATTAGATTATCTCTATGCTTTTAATTTACAATTAGTGTTTTCACGTAGTTTTTGATTTATTTTACTCATTTGGTGAATGCGACTGAAATTTGCGGTAGCACGGTGTTGTGTGTAAATGAGCGCTAGTTGTGCGTTGCTCGAGTCGGAAGGAAGGTTTATCTTTCTCGTGGGCTAAGAACTTTCCCCAAGCGACTCTTGAAGCATGGGTGAGAGCAACTCACAAAGTTGAGCGTGATGTAGGCCATCTAGTTGGCTAGTTTGAGCTTTGATTTCCATGACCTACACGCTTACCTTTGCAAACCAATTTGTGCCTACCCCTCCTTTGTTTCATCTCTTCTTTCAATCACCAAAACCTGAAGCTTATCCTATTATCGCAACCAAGTAGTGAGTTAACTGAAATTATATTTCTTGTTTGGGTGTGATGTGAAAAAAAAATTATATTGTGTGCTAAATACATTCTTGAAAACCAATTCGGGGATAAAATAATTGAAAAAAAAATGAAGTTAGAAGCAATATTTGAAAAAAAATGAAATGAAAAGAAATCCCCTTGGGCTTAATAGAAAAAATTCAGTTGGTATTTGTTTGGAGTGGGATGTGTGCACATCCAGTTTTCAAGCTAAGTCTGAGGGTGTGTCACACTAGCATTGTTGTTGGGCTTGTTCAGGTGCAGCACTGTCTTTTAGCTCGTTTGGGTTGCGTAGCCGTCATGTTTATCGTTGTATATCATTCCGTAACCTAAGCCTCCTAAAAACCCGAAAGCCCTACTGATTCACCTCTTGAGTTTGCTAGCACCGTGGAGAGAGTGTGACCGGGCAAGCTTAGGGCTCACGACGTTGAAGGATTTCAGCAGAGTTACCCCTAAATTCTGGTCTTTAGCAACACCCTCCTGAGCGGCTTGTCTACTTTCACACCGGGGCATGATTGCAAAATTCTTCATGATTTACCATCTGAGTAAACTTAAATCTTTATTTACGCATTTATACTATTATAAATTAGTTAGTATAGTTAGAATCTTCTTTTACTGAATTTCTATTTGCATGAGTATGATAATTCGCATCATACTCATTCTTTGCAATTCTCTACGATAACTACCATTTTCTTATCCCGCCAGATTTGTTTAATCGGGACGTGCAAACAGGTAAGTCTAGGGGTGTGACGAGTCCCATTTATATACACTTTTATGGACCCATCTGGGCTAGTTTTCCGGCTTTTGCACTTCAATTCCATTTCTTAATTGCTTATATTTTACTTGTTCGCGCTTTCACTTTAAGTGCATTGTTTAGGCCCATTGTGGTGTGCAATTGCGCACTATTTTGTTGGGGGCAAGCACATTGTGCTCCCCATTCTTTTTCTGTTATTATACTTGTGCTGGAGGTGTGTTCCCAGCGTGTGGTTTCGCTGTGCAGGTGGGCAGATCATCCATATTGGCTAGAATTTATGCTATATGGATCGCACGGTCGTACATTTACTTGACGCACAGTCGGCTGCGGTCGTATGCTATGATCGGCTGGTCAATATGGTGATCTGCCCCGCTCGTGTGTTTTCTTCACGCACGGTTGGTCTCAACCATGCGCGAACAAAACGCACGGCCTCCTGTTGTTTGCCGGATTTCGAGGTTTCTGAATTTGCCCATGCATTTTAACGCACGGTCGGCTTCGACCGTGCGTGAGTAAAACGCATGGCGCGCCTGCTTCATTTTCCTGGCCTTTGTTCTCGATTAATATCGCACGGTTCACGCACGGTCGTGCGTTCGACCGTGCGTGACCAAATTTCTGATTATTTTGTATACAAGCTGCAGCTCTTGCCCTATTCGAGGATCATTTCCAGCGCCGTTTTTCCACCCAGCTCTGCCATTTCCGCAGGTTCTCTTCCCCCTTTGGCCTCCTCCATCATCCTCGAGCTCCAAGGAGAGGGATCTGGCCCTACATCCACCAATATTGAAGGAGAAGGAAAATAGGTCGTGCGGCCGGATCGTGACACGAAGAAGATGGGCCATTGGAAGGTAGTGACAACCTTCTCTACCCCGGACGCAGTTGAAGACCGATCTTGGATGCGGATTGACAACCTAGCGATTCCAACCGTAAATCTTCGACAAGGCTTCGGATTGGGTCGATTCCTGACTTTCTCTTTCTTTGTATTGGTAGTTGTAAAAGCTAGATTTCTCTATCTTTTGATGATGTGCACTATGAATCTTGCTTTGTAATATTTATCTCATGTTTATGAGTTTATATTATTCATATGTGTGTATGAGGTGCGCCCCCATTCCATCTTCCACATCCGTCATCACCCTCCACTCCATTACGCTAGCCTACTCATCCATTCCGTAAGATCCTACTCTTCCATCCGCCTAGTGAAGCGTGGCATAGCGGCCCATGTATCCACCTCGACCCCGCCGGTGAGACTCACTCCATCCGCAAGCCTACTCGTACATCCGCCTAGCGAAGCATGGCATAGCGGCCCGTGTAATCCATTCTCCTAACGAAGCAGTGCGCTCAAGGCCTACACAGTTTGATTCCGCACTTACCACTCCATCCACTTGCCTACTCGTCCATCCGCCCTTGCGAATCGGTGCATAGCGGCCCATGTAGTTTTCCATCCCGCCTAGAGAAGCATTGCATAGCGGCATTGCATAGGAGTAGTTGTAGTTATTTTCTTTTATTTTCCATAATCCAAACCAAATCTCCCGCATTCCATCCGACTTAAGGACTTCTATCTCAAGTCCATCCTCAAAAGTTAACTCAACCTTACCGTGTTCCTTCGAGATTGATACATAGGGATTCACTCCCACATTTTATATTACTTGAACGATCGGTACACTGCCATTTCGTGCCGCAGTCTCGCTATCGCCTATAGCGGTGTGCTAGATTAGCGCATCATGGATCTTGATCAAGACACTAATGCTAATGTCTCCTCTGTTGATATTGATGGCTTATTGTCTGAGACATTTAAAGATGCAAATCAAGAAGATGGAGTACACGAAGGCCTAAATGAAGATGCAAAGAATTTTTATAAACTTGTTGAGAAAGCAAATCAGGAATTATATCCGGGTTATCAAAAATTCTCTACATTATCTTTTACTATTCGGCTGTATTTACTGAAATGTCTTCATGGATGGAGCAATGTATCATTTACATCTCTCCTAGAGTTATTGAAAGAGGCTATACCTGACCTGAACATCCCTGTCTCTTTCAATAAAACAAAATCTATGATATGTGAGATAGGCTTAGATTATAAAAAGATCGACCCTTGTCCAAATATCTGTATGTTATTTTGGAAAGAGCATGAGAAAGATGAAAAATTCCATGTTTGTGGTGAATCTCGGTGGATTGTATATCCCAAAGTGAATTGTGAGTCTGTGGTATTTAAGAAAAGTCATAAAATTTCTTCAAAGGTGCTAAGACATTTTCCATTAATTCCAAGATAAAAAAGACTCTATACATGTTCAAAGATTGTTGATTCAATGTGGTGGCATGCAAAAGAGCGTTCCAAGTATGGTCAGTTAAGACACGCTGCTTATGGACAAGCATGGAAAGACTTTGATGTGAATCACCCACATTTTGCTCTTGACATTCGTAATGTAAGACTTGGATTGGCTAGTGATGGGCTTAATCCATTTGGCAGCATGAGTCTATCACATAGCACATGGCATGTAGTATTAACAATATACAATTATCCTCCAAATTTGTGATTATAGCTAGAAAATTTTATTATGTCATTACATATTCCTAGACCGCGGTCACCTGCAAATGCTATTGATGTGTACCTACAACTACTAATTGTGGAGCTAAAAATATTATGGGATGTTAGGGTAGAAACATACGGTGTTTCCAAAAATAAAACATTTGTGATGCGTGATGCACTTTTGTGGACAGTTAGTGACTACCCTGCATATGATATGTTATCTGGTTGGAGAAAAAAGGAAGGTTGGCATGTCCTGCTTGTAATTATAAAACATCTTCTACTTATTTGAAACTAAGTCGGAAGATGTGCTACATGGGCCATCGAGCCTTTTTGGACTCGAATCATGAGTGGCGATCTGATAAAATTTCTTTTAATACAAAGACAGAATATAGGCATGCACCTTCTTTGTTAAATTCAAAAAGAATTTTAGAAGATTTACAAGATTTTCCTGACGTATTCACAGAGAAGGATAAGAAAAAAAAATCTTGGCCCATGGAAAAAAATCCATTTTTTGGCAATTGCCATATTGGAAGGATAATACTTTACGTCACAATTTTGATGTTATAAACATTAAGAAGAACATATGTGATAATATAATTGGGACCCTTCTAGAGATTGATTGAAAAAAGGATCATGCAAAGGCTCGTTTGGACCTACAAGATATGGTGATAAGAAAGAAGCTTCATTTGAAGGCAACAAGTGATGGCAAAAAAACTCAGCTCCCGAAGGCTTGTTTCTCCCTAACAAAAAATGAGATACTTAAAGTATATACTAATAAGTCTGCAAAGTCTGCTTTGATTACAGGATACTTACATTCAATTTCCTCATCGATTTATTCACTCATGTAACCGAGCAAATTGATATTAGTTAATTTTTCATTTACCCAAGTAATCTTGTGATATTTCTTACTCAAACTTTCATTTTGTAGATTGACACTTTACATATTCACCAGTGGCATAATATGCCAGGTTTGTGTTTCATATTTTTATCCGATTTCCGCTTGCAGCTGAGATTATCTCATCCATTTTCCTGTGCATATATAAATTACAGGAAATTCTGTATGACTTCTTTATCTCTTTGTTTGCAAGATGACATTCTCATACTATTAGAAAATATGGTCCTTGTTGTAATTAGACTGGTCAATGTGTATAATCCTGAATAAAAACTTTATTATGCTTGTGTGAGTTTAACATTGCTTCATTTTTCTTCAAATTAAGCTTTTGAACCCAAGCACGTTTGCTGGATTGTTGGGAAAATCCTTGATTTAACTTAACAAATTATCTAAAAGTGATTTTATCTCTTAGGTTTTATTTACTCATTGTATAGTGAGGGTAACCTGGTCATTAGATGTCTTAGGATGTCACACTCAATCTAGGGTGTTAAGACCATATCAAGAGAAGCACAATTGGGTATATTTAACATTTGCGTCGAATAGAAATCGATGAAACAATGAGTTAATGTTGACGCTACTCTGACTAGAAGCCCAAGTTGTCCAACCCTTCTGTCAAAGTAATTCAATTCCACGTTACTTCGAAAGGATATCGACGCAGATGTCAAGGATCTGTCGATGTATCTTGAGAAGTCGATGCAGGTTCTACTTCAACTCAGCGCAGAAGGAAGTATTTGTAGAAGCCAAGTCGACGCAACGTCGACTTCATTTTGACGCAGATAATGAAGTTCAAAGTCAAGCCTTCAACTCAACGGTTACGTCGATAAGGTATCGACGCTATGTCGACTAGCAGAGTTCAATTAGAGCAAGAATGAATTCGAAGCTGCTCTTACAAGAACTCGAAGGTGTGTCGATAAGAGAGAAAGAGAACTCAACGCTACGTCAAATATAGTCTGAAAAGGAAACTTTTTCAGCTGTCATTTTGGACCCTCTCTCATGGCCCACAATACTGAAGACTATTCTCCAACAGCTTAATTATTGCCTCAAATAGAAAGAAGAATTAAAAGAGGGCAGAAAAGCATTCTTGGAAAGAAACATACAGTTGGTGGACGGGTCGTGAATTAAAGAAGGAAAGAAAGAGAAATTGTCAAGGCAGAATACCTTTTCAGCATCTACCAGAAAAGGAAACAAATTCATATTAAAGAGGGACAATAAAATGGATGAGATTTAAAAAAAAAGTAGAGCATTGATCACATTCTCAGACGGCTGTTGATTAGGGCTTCCTCTTCTTCTTCTTCCTGCTGGAACCCTAAAAGACAGTAAAAATCCAGAACTGCTCCATCTCAGTCAAGGATCTTCTTCTCCTCAGTTCAAACTCTTGAAGAATGATCTACAGAAGATTATACACAGCTCAGAGAAACCACTGCTGCTTCCTCATCAATATTATATAGCAGCAGTACTTTTATAAGAGCAGAGAGAAGAAGGATCAAGAACTTACAAACCCTAGCAATCATCACTATCATAAACTAGGGTTAATCAGATACAGGTCCTGAAGAGCACTCAAAGAACACACCTCAAAGACTACTGTTACAGAATTCTAAAAAATAGATTTATGATTCCTTCTTCTCTTTATTACTCTTCTTTCCTTACACCACCTGTACAGAGTTTAAGAATCCCTCTTTCAAAGGATTATGTGGTTCATGATCTCCTTATCAAAAGATCATTGGTTCAAGATCTCCTTATATAAGATCTGTGGTTCATGATCTCCTTATCAAAAGATCATTGGTTCTAGGAGTCTCCTTATCAAAAGACTCGGGCACAGGCGGTGCATTCCTACCAGGTGGTAGAAGAGAGGACTACCCACATTTTGTGGAACTTCTATAAAATCATTGTGTCTTCTGGTTGTGAATTTTCTGTGCTATCTCATTCCTTTGTATTGTTTTCCTGCTGTACTTAACTGAACTTGTTTTATTCTGTGTGTGGAATTGTTGGAGCATAATACTTAATGTTTTATTGTGTTTGCACAAATATAATAGAAATAATTTTTAAATCTCTATTCACCCCACACCCCACCCCTCTAGTGTATATTCAGAGGAGTATTGTGCAATTTCAATTGGTATCAAAGGGAGGTTGATCATTAAAAGGTTAACACCTTGATCAAAAAGACCTCCTTCTCCTTTCTCTTTATTTCAAATATTTTTTATAAAGAAAATGAGTTCTAAGGATTATGCTTCTACAAGACCCCCAATGTGTAACTTGAATAAGTTCACACTCTAGAAGGACAGAATAATGTTCTATATGAATTCCATTGATGAAGAAATCTATAATGTTCTTCTCACAGGTCCTCCAGCTCCAGTCAGACAAAAGGCAGGAGAATCCTCAACAACTGAGGCTGTCCCAAGAAGTGAGTGGACAGAGGCTAAGAAGAAGGTCAAGGCATGTGAAGCCGAAGCCATGAACATTCTAGTTTCAACAATCTCAGATGACATTTTCCAGAAGGATGCTGAATGCCAATCAACAAAAGATATCTTGGACTTTCTCACTAGAATGGTGGAAGGAAGCTCAGATGAAAGAAAGGACAGAAAGTCACTTCTCATATCCCAATATGAGAACTTTCAAAAGAAAGCTAAAGAATCTGTTGCTGATTTGTATGACAGATTCAACATTATCATTAATGAGCTCAAAGGCTTGGATAAGGAGATATCCTTGACTGAAATAAATGATAAAATCCTCATGTGCTTCCCTAGCTCATGGGATTCAAGGATCTGGGAAATCAGAGAATCCAGGTGCCTCAGAGAAATCTCCACTGAAGCTTTGGTAGGAAAGCTTAAGTTATATGAGATGCTTCTGAAGAAAAGTGGTGAGTCGGAAGAAAGGGAGACTACTCAAGCTCCTATCCAAAGGAGCCTTGCTCTGAATTCTACTGAAGGAGAGCCCTCTACTCCTAAACATGAAATGTTCAATCTCCTAGCAAGGAGATTCAAGAAATGGGTCAAGACAGAAGACTCAAGGGGAAGAGAAAGGGACTCAAGGCCCAGGTATGATAAAACTCCAAAGAAGGAGATTATCTGTTTTACTTGCAACAAACCAGGGCACATAGCTCCTGAGTGCCCACAAGAACAAAGGGGCAGAAGCAGCAAGAATGATGAAAAGAAGAAGAGGTCTTTCAAAGGGAAAGACAAGAAGAAAGCCAAGGGCTTCATTGCTGAAACATGGAGTGACTCAGAAGCAGAGTTAAGCTCCGCATCATCTAAAAGTGATGATGAAGTAGAAGCAGAAGCAGCCTGCATGATGGCACTGGGGATGTCATCAGATGTGAAGAGGAACATGTATCATTATTTGATGATTTTGATTTTAGCTCAGATGATTTAAATCTTGTTTTAAAGATTTATGTATTGATCATCTTAGGGTAGAAAGGGAATTAAACACAACTAGGACAGAATTAGAAAACCTTAAGCAAGATGAAATATACCTAAGAAATCAAGATTTAACAAATGAAATTAATAATACAGAGTCAGAATTGATTGCAATTAGAAAAGAGAATATAAAACTAAAAGAAGAGCTAGCAAAGGCAAAGGCCTTTGAGGACTCACTCAATGGGAGGAGTCAGAAGCTCAAAGACATCACAGAAAATCTCTCTATGATATTTATTCACCTAGGGTTAGGAGCAGAGCCCTCCACTAGCACAGAAGAAGCTAGGAAACCTGCCTGGAAAAATCCAGTATCTTTTGTTAGACGTAGTGAGTACCAACCATGTAAGAGAAGTACATCATCTAAGGGTAAGGATAGTAGTTATCCAGATAGGATAGATGAACCTAACAAATTAAATCTGAATAAGAAAGAAAACCTATAGGTAAGAACAATGTAGAGAAATTAAATAACCACAACCAAAAGGCTAAAGCAAAACCTAGGGTAATAAAATATTTTGCTGATCTTCTATACCTAGATACATTCTACACACATTTCAAGTATCAGAATAACAAACATAGTTTTTGGAAACCCATTCCTAATCATCCAAAATGGAATCATGAAAGACCCTTCTATTATTTCATTGAACCTTACAATGGTAAAAGTAAAGGGCCCAAGGTAACCTGGGTCCCCTCTAATGTTTGAACTACTTGTGCAGGATTAGGTAAGGTCCCACTTAAGAGAAAATGGAGTGGGAAGAAAGATGTAGGGATTAAGTAAGGAACAAAATTCAACCAAGGGAGTGATTTCTGCCTTGAATCTTCCTTACAGTTCATAAAATTAAATATCATAATCTATTTTCAATAAATATAATTGCTGGGAAAAACAGTAAGAATTTTCTAAGGAAATAGATCTATTCATTCAGAGGTGCGTCGAATAGAAGTCAATGTACCATCGACTTCTAGTCGACGCCAACGTCAAGAAGAACCCAGAGTGGATAATTCGAATAGATCTCGACGCAACATCGAGTTCTTCTCGACGCATGCGTCGCCTTATTGGTGGCTGGCCAAAGTCAAGGATACATCGAATATTATTCAACGCAATGTCGAAATTAGCCTTGCTCACTGAAGGGTTCTAGAAGCATTCTCGACTTATTTTTGTGCGACAAATACTAATTTTTATCGACGGTGCGTCGACCTAAACCCTAAGTTGCGACGTATCGTCTTCTTTTAAGCAACTTCAGCGTTGAGATCATTGTGCTTTCAAATTTTCCGACTCTTTCTCTATTGCTCTCCTCTTCTCCAGCTCTCTCGCATTTTCTTCCCTCTTTCTCTTTTGTTTTCTTTGTAATTTCAGGTGATAACTGTCAGATGGCTCCACCAAAAGTGAACTCAGGTTTTGATGTAGACATTGATTCATTCAGTACAGCGGCCGAATGCTTCAAGGCCATTCTTGGTCTATTTCAAGATGCTGGCTTAACCATGATGATATCCACAAGATGCAAGATCATGGATATTTAACTGACTGAGTTTAAAGATAGTGTTCAAATAGAAGAGGATGGATCCCACAAGGGAAAAGTGTCTGACACAGATGTACTGATAACAGAGGAGTTACTGAATCAAACATATGATCTTCTAACAGGAAATGAGTCAGATGAATTAACAGGGGATGAGACTAAGAGGGCCTGGAGCTTATGAAGTTCACGAAGGACAAGCCGATCAATCTGAAGAAGATTGATCTTGGGGAAGAATATAGATTCCTTGCTAACATAATAGGGAAAGTGTTGCTATGTAAGATCTCAGCACATGATGTTGTTCCAAAGCAGCTTCAAATTATGGGAGCTTTAGTTCTTAAGAAAAGGATCAATTGGGGGAAATGTCTCCTAAGGTTGATTGGGCACAAATATGTCCACAAAGAAAATTCCTATATGAGGATAATGAGTCAGGTATTGCTTCACCACTATCCTGGTGTGTGTAAGTCAAAAGGAGTGCATATTCCTCCTGGAAAGAGAATAAATATAGGAATATTCTCCAAATGGAGCAGACAGATATTGAAGCCTGGTCAAGCTACAACCTCACCTCCTCCTCAAGATTCAGAGAGGCGTATCTCAAATCCTCCAAGGGACAATATTCCTCCACCTCACTCTCAAACTCCATTGGACATAGTTCCAGGTCTCCTTCAAGATGATGCTCCAGCTCAACAATCTGCCCAGCGACAACAACACCAACAACTCCCTCAATTCTTTCCATCTTCTTCAGTCCCAGATCCATCACCTCACATTCCTCATCAGTTTGCACGTCCACCACAACAAATTAATATTTTACCTGAAACCTATCAGGCTCCTCTCCCCTATCCAAGAAGACTTCACACCATCACTACCTCCATCTACCTCTCATTTCCTTCCAATTGACCTTAAGCAGGTCATCTCTAAGGCATTTGGTCTTGCATCCTCTACCTTTGCAAACCTAATGGCCTCACAAGCAAGAAAGTTTGACAGGAAGTATTCCCATATGGAGGCTGAACTATTGGAATCTAAAAGGTCCCTCCAGAGTCTCATGGACTTTATGTCTTCCTCCATGGTCATAAAAGAGTTCTTAACCTCTCTGCCCAGCAAGGTTAAGAAGGGGGAGAACATTCTGGAGGAAGAAAGACCTATCCTAGAGGTTGGTGTCCATACTGATGACTCTCCTGCTCCTGACAAAGTTACTACCTTCCAAGGTGCACAGGTCCAGGGGGAGCTTGCAATAGAAAATCTGAATGAAGAGCAAATAGCTGCAGCAAATCAGGGGGAGCTCCCAGATAGTCAGTGTAACGCCACCCGGTTTTTCTTATAATTAATTTTGAGTAGGGTTATGGTAATAATAATGGTTTAAATATTAAAGCTATCATTGCGTAGTGTTAATGTGAGAGGGCATTACCGTTTTGTGTGCGTCGCCGTCCGGTGAGTTTAATGCTAGGTTGCTGCGTATATGTGCGTATAGGTTTTTGTTATCATTCCTTAAAGAAAATATGTATACATATATATACATGTATGTATATATGCAAATATATATATATACACACACACACATATATATATATATATATATATGCATATACATGAGAATAGAAAGAGCAGCAGAAATATTTTCTTTCCTCTCCTCTTCCCGCATGCCTCTTGCCCCGTGAGGGAAATTAGGGTTTCCGTCGGTAGGTGTCGCAAGGCGCCGGAGCCGTCGGTGTAGGGTGGTTCAGGTTAGCCAGGGGCTTGTTTCGTCACAGGAGCGGGGTTGCGGAGGTGATATGACCTTTTAATCGGGCGGTCTCGCTGCTCCTAGTGGGGGGCATTTTTGGTATTTTGTCTTTCGGAGGGTCCAGCTTTAAATACCTTTTTCGTAGTAGGGTTTTGGTATCTTATAAAACACTTAATTCAGGTTTGGTTTTCTGGCTGCTTCGTGGAGACCGGAGGATCCCTCTCCCTCAGCTGATCATCATTTCAGGGGAGATCTTCTTCCCTTAGGATCGATCCCTACTGGTTCTTATTTTTCTTGTGTGTACGTGGATATGGTTATTGCTCATCAATCTGTGAGCTTGGTTGATTCCTCCCAATATTGGTGGTAAGTGTATGGAATGCTCTGTTTGCTAAGGTTTTAGTGTGCAGATTTCTGGAGTGGTTGCATCAAAGGTATCAGAGGAGCACGATCCGGCTGCGGCAAATGCCGGTCTCGGAATCCACCATATCGAAGGAAGGATCCAGTGACTTAGAGTCCCTCAAGCAACACCAAGAGGACCTCGCCCGCTCGCTGAAATCTCTGAACGAACAGCAAACTCGTACATTTGCAAAAATCAGGGACATCTTATCTGTACTCAAGGCGGACAAGACCAATGGCACGGGGGGCTCCTTTACCTCCAGTGATAGCCGACTGAGATCGTCCAGCCCTCAGCACGTGGCCACCCGTTTTGCTCGTATCGATATTCCGCAGTTTTTTGGAGAAGGAGTGATGGATTGGATTTATAATTGTGACCAGTTTTTTGAGGTCGATGGCACTCCGGAGGACATGAAAGTGCGCATTGCCTCAGTACACATGGAAGACAAGGAACTATATTGGCATCAATGCTTCATGAAGAATCGTCTCACTTGGCAATGGCCCTCATAGGAGGAGTACTGCAAAGCAATCAACGGTCGTTTCAGCTCCATTCTATTTGATGATCCTCTCAGTGAGATGAAGAACCTCCGACAGAAAGGCTCGGTACAACAATATCTGGAGGAGTTTGACGTGCTCTTGCACAAGGTGGCTATTCCCGAGGACCACGCTATCAACTTCTATTTGTTGGGATTGAAAGGGGAAATTGAGTATGCGGTGCGCATGTTTCAACCCAAGTCGCTTCAGGAGGCCTTTTCACTTGCTCAGCTTCAGGAGCAGCAGTTGGCTTTCAATACCAAGAGGGGTACTGATGTTAACTGGGACTCGCACGCTAGGAACAATAGGCGAGGTCCACCATCCAAGCCTCCAATGGTGAGCATGCCACCAGGCACTACAACCGTCGTGGGATAGAAACTCACCTCGACGGAGATGGATGAACGTCGTAGCAAAGGCCTATGCTTCTGGTGTGATAATAAATTCACTCTGGGGAATCGTTGTTTGGAACAGCTGCAATCCTATGCCCTTGAGATCATGACTGATGGGTAGGATGAGGAGGAGCCGGAGGACACACACCCGGGGGACCCAGTTCTGGCCAAGAGGAAGGAGGTTGAACCGACGCCACACGTCTCAGTGCATGCCTTGGATGGGATGACTCATTTCCAAACTATGCGGGTCACGACGTCATACCAAAGGCATCCCATCTATATGTAACATCCCGATTTGCGTGGCTCTGTTCGTTCGAATGTGGAAGGGGGAATTGCACATTTGGCTTATCACCTGGACAAAATATTGATAACTAGCCATTAAATATAAAGGTAAAAAGGTAGATATGCTAAGATGTCCCTGGTTTATATGCTTGGTTCATTGGGCTAGTTCCTAATCATTTAAGTTGGCTAATCTTGCATATTTTATGAGCAGAGATCTGGATGGATAAAAATATATATATATATGATTATTCTGTGAATTTCATTAGTGATCAGGATAGATAAAATATATTTATATATGTATGATTATTCTGTGCATTTCATTAGCAAATTCCTGGATGGATATAATAGGTATGTTAATTTCTGCATTATTAGAAATCTCCCGTTCGACGAATCTGAAATAGGCAGCGCTCGGAGAAATGTCTCTCGTTCGACGAATCTGAAATAGGCAGCGCTCGGCGAAATGTCTCCCGTTCGACAAATTTTTCTGTTTCCCGTTCGTCGTTCGACGAATTGCTTATCCCGCTCGACGAATTGTTGTTTCCGTTCGAAGAATCCGGGAAATTTTTATGCCGTCGTCTGTTAAAGCTTGAATGCTTATTTATTTGAGGCTAACAGTGAAATTAAAAGTCAATAAATGGCTGACACAAGTCTTGGAACTTGGGGATTTCATTAAATGTTCATTAATGTTCTATCTCTCTCTCTTTATTCCCCATTAAGCCAAAATTGCAGAACATATAAAGGGATGATCTCCTAATCAGAGAACTATTCATCTTCTTCTTCTCCTTCTTCTTTTTCCTCATCTTCTTCTTCATCCCTTAAGGGGGTTTATTTAGGGTTCTTGAAGGAGCAAGCTTGGAGTGGAATTTGGAGCTTGGCCGACCACCGCCATGCTTCCATCAAGATGAGCTCCAACCGTGGCCGTAAAATAAGGTGTCTTCCTCCCCTCTCCCTTGGTGCTAGCCTCTTAGATCACAATAGGAGAGATGAAGGCTCAAGAGAGCTTCTCGTGTGAGCTTTAATGGAGTTTCCTTAGGAAGACCAAGCCGGAAACTCAAATTTAGGGCATCGTTCGCCGCGAGGTTTTAGGAATCATTTTGTACAACCCTGATATTCGCCAGGCAAAGGAACGAAGCTAACCGAAGGGAGAGCGAGAAGGGTCGGCGAGACAGGCGTTCGCGCGAGAGCTCGTCGAACTTCCCCGGCCTCGTCGACCATACCCCTGTTCGGCAGAATCATCTGAAGACGACGAAGTGTTATGCTCATTGAAGCCAAAGGGACGGTCTCGCAATAGGAGTTGCGAGATCCAGACCTCGGCAGATATCTTTAGGGGACTAGGTCCGGCGAGGACTAACAAACCAATACCTCGCGGGCCGCTGGTAGGGGAGACCTATGTCCAGTAAGGTGTCCGGCGAAATATGTTCAGTGGGTGGCCAAATCAGAAGACAGTCTCGCTGGAAGGCTCGCAAGATCAGACCTCGGCCGATTTCGCCAGGAGGCCAGCGAGGTCCTAGCAGGGCGATCGCCCAAGAGAGGCATTGCGAGTAGGGCTCGCGAGGAGGCCCGCCTGCAAGAATGTAAGATCTCGCTAGAAGGTCCTCGCAGCCCTCTGCCCATAAATCAATAGGGTCAACTTACCCTTTTACCCTTGGTGGTCTGCCCTTAGCCTCTCCAAACAGCGGAGTTTGGCTGTTAGCAGACCCATTTGGGGTGCGGATAGTGAAATCAAAAGGCGGAATCCTGTTATTTGCAGGCCAGATCAGAAAATCTATAAATAGGACCTTAAGGGCACCTTTGGAGAGGAGTTCACTTCAGCTTCTCTCACCTCAGGCTTTCTTTGGTTATCATTCCTAGAGCTCTCCAAGGTGCCCGAGTCTTAGCTTTGGCTTGGGAGGGGAAGCGCTTAACGATCTTCCGGGTTAGTGGAGGGACCTCCTCGCTGTGACTAAGTTCTTAGTCGTTTTCTTAGTTTCCCGTCTGTCTTCTCCGAGGGATCAGTAAGGGCTAGCCGCCCCTCATCTCGATGAGGGCCCCGAGCTCCACAAGAGGCCGAGAAATCGGTTTCAACATTTTGGTGCGGTGAGCGTGGAGTGTGGCTGGTCCAAGAATGTTCCAAGGAGCAGGCATGATAGGAGGCGAGGATCAAGGTGAGGGGTTCAGCGAGCCACCACAGGTGGTGACACCGAGGATGTTCGCGGACTTCAGGAGGGAGGCGCTCGACACCTTCGGGCTCGCGGTCGTGGCGATGCGAAGCGAGTTCGCGACACCAGCACCTCAGGCGACCCTTCCCCCAGCAGCATTTGTCGAGAACGCCCAGGGGTGGTGGGGAGGGCCGGAAATTAAGTCGCAGGAAGTTCAGTTCAAGACATGGAAGGGCGAGTACTGTTCGCCAGCTCGGCGAGTTCAGTGTCGGCGAGTTCAGTGTCGGCGAGCTCCATGCTAGCGAGCTCTGTGCCGGCGAGCGTTGTGCAAGCGAGAGCGCGCCCAGAGGGTATGACGACTGTGGGAGCAGTTCAGGCGAGTGCAGTTCCCGCGAGCGCGAACCCCGCGAGCCCGAGTTTGTCGAAAGAGCTGGGGGGTCGCGTGGAGCGAGAAAGGGTGGCAGAAGGGGGGAGTCCCTTCTGCGAGTTGGTACTTTTTGCACCTGTCCCGGCAGGGTTCGGAGAGTGGGATAGGGTGTAATACAACGGCAGGGATGACCCCGTCCAGCATCTCCATTCTTTCGAGGACTCGTTCTCCATCAAGCCAATGTCGGATACTTTCAAGTGTCGGCTCTTCGCCTTTGAGGATCTACGCCAGAGCTTCCGGTTGCGATTCTCAACCGCAAAGAAGAGGAAGAAGGATGCTGAGTCCCTCTTCAAGGTGAACCAGGAGCCGAAAGAGTCGTTGGCTCGGTACGCGGATCGGTTCCAGGAAGAAGTGCTACTCACTCAGGAGATGCCTGGGTTTGCACTCCAACTCGCTTTCACGGTCGGGCTGAGGGAAAGTTTCTTTAAGATGGCTTTGAAGAGGAAAGCCCGCGTCTCTTACGAGGAGTTGATGGAGAGGGTGGCGGAGGAGATCGAGAGTGAGGAGGCCAACCCAGAGCTCACCAAGAGGCTAGCAAAGCTCAGTGAGCCGGAGGTCAGGCAACAGGAGGTAAGAAGAAGGGAAGAGCCCAGGGCCCCGGAGGGGGAGTGGAGGCAACGTGCCAAAGGGATGCAAGGTCAGGGAAGGGGTTACGGCCCGGGAAGGGGTAACTTCTACGGAGGACAAGGAAGGCCCCACCAGTTGGGGTGGAGGCACGGTCCGATGCAGTTGCCTCCCCCACCTCAGCAAGCCATGGCGATCAGGCGGGGAAGAGGACGAAGAGGAATAAGAGAATAGGCTAGAGAGGAAGCAGGGGTAGGAAGAAGGAGAAGGAATAGGGTGGCGAAAGAAGAAGCAAGGGAGGTGACGTTGTCGTATTGCGACTTCCACGATGAGGAAGGTCACACGACGGCCACCTGCCCAGAGTTCCTGGAAACAAAGAGGGGGCGAGAGCCCGTGCCAAGGCAACCGCAGTAAGTGAGGATTGAGGAGGTCGAGCCTCGAGGGGATGAGGAAGAAAGGTGTGAAGACAGAGTTGATGTAGGGAGTAGAGAAGGGATCAGAGTGATCCATGGGGGGTAGGGGTGGAGGCAACCCGAAAGGCTAGCCTCCATACCATCTACCGGCGGAGCGTGGCCTCCACATCCACTGCTCCACCCCCAGCGGAGAAAATTACCTTCTCCCAGAAGGACATGCCAAGCTATGAAGACCCATTTTGCGATGCGCTGGTCATCCAGACCGCCATCGAAAACTTCACCGTCTCCCGGATCCTAGTTGACAACGAAAGTTCGGTCAACGTCGTCTTCAAGAAGCCGTTTGACGAGATTAAGGTGGAGGCCCGGAGGGTGTTGGCCTCGGATGGTCCCTTATTTGGTTTTGCGGGAGAAAGGAAGGAGGTAGAGGGTAGAGTGGGACTCCATGTGACTCTCGGAGGGCAGTCCCGGAACTGCCGCTTCGTGATAGTGGATGCCCCGAGCAGCTACAGCGCCATCTTCGGACGGCCTCTCATTAGTGCGTTTTGGTGCATCCCATCCACTTTCCACCAATGCCTCAAGTTCAACGCGGGAGGAATCCAGGTCCGGGTCCGGGGAGACGCAAAGATTGCAAGACAGTGCTACGTGACGGCTGTCAACACCATCGCCTGGATGGGAGAAGCGGAAGAGTTCGATAAAGTGATGGAGGAGGCGGCAGGAGCCGGAGGAGAGAATGGAGTCAAGGAGAGGATGGAAGAAGAGGAAGTTCAGGCCTGGGAAGGGGTCGCTGAGAGGCCCAGGGTGGAGAGAGGAGAAGAAGAGGGGAAAGGAGAATGTGCCCGGGAAGGAGAGGCGGAAGAGCTGATGATGGTAGGAGAGGCAGAGACGGAGGAAGGAGCCTAAGCACTCGCTTGCGGTGAGGAGAAGGAGAATGCTTGGGGAGAGCAGTCTAGGCTAGATGCCGTAGATGAGACCGTGGAGCTTGAAGTCACCACTCAGCTTGGGGTGGTGGAGAAGGTCCGAGTCAGCGGAGAGCTCAGTTTGGAGGAGCAGGCCGAGATCCTGGCCTGCGTACAGAAGAATGTGGACGTCTTCGCTTGGAGCGCCGCGGAGATGCCCGGGATCGATGCGGACGTGGCTTGCCACCGCCTCAACCTCGTCCCCGGCACCCGCCCCATCCGCCAAAAGAAAAGGGCCATGGCGGACAAGCTGGAGGGACTAATCCGCGAGGAGGTGAAAAAGCTCATATAAGCAGGTTTTGTATCGGAGATCCAGTATCCAGGCTGGGTCTCCAATGTAGTCATGGTAAATAAGGGAGGAGGTAAGTGGCGTATGTGTATCGATTTTTCACTTCTCAATAAATCATGCCCGAAGGATTGCTACCCCCTGCCCAGAATCGACGCGCTGGTTGACTCAGCCGTTGGTTTTTCTGTAATGTCTTTCTTAGATGCTTTTTCAGGTTACCATCAAATCCGCATGCACCCCCCGGACATCAAAGTTGTCTCTTTTATCACGGGGGACGGGTGCTACTGTTATAAGATGATGCCATTTGGGCTCAAGAATGCAGGTGCTACTTATCAAAGGATGATGGACCGGGTCTTTCGCTATCAAAGGGGGAGAAACTTGGAAGTCTATGTCAATGACCTCATGGTAAAGAGTCGGGACCTTGGGTCTCACCTACGAGACCTCGAGGAGACGTTCGGGACCCTGAGGAAATATAAGATGAAACTCAACCCCTTGAAGTGTGTCTTCGGGGCTAGCCGAGGGAAGTTTCTAGGTCACTTGCTCACCCCGGCAGGGGTGGAGCCGAACCCGAACAAGGTCAAGGCGATAATGGAGTTGGGGTCGCCTGGAAGCCCGAAGGAGGTCCAAAGCCTCACGGGGAAGTTGGCCGAACTCAGCATGTTCCTCTCCAGGGCGGGAGAGAAGTGTGCACCCTTCTTTAAGGCGCTAAGGGGCAGCAAAAAATTTGAATGGACTTCGGAATGTGAGGGAGCCTTCCAGGCCCTAAAAGGGCAACTCACCCAAACCCCCTTACATCAAGGGCCGAGGTCAGGAGAAGACCTATCCCTATACCTGGGAGTAGGACTTGAAGCGGTGAGTTCGGTATTGATTCGTGAGGAAGGAAGAAAGCAGTTCCCCATCAACTATGTCAGCCGAGTGCTGAAAAAGACGGAGCTCCGGTATCCAATCTTGGAGAAGTTGGCTTTTGCGTTAGTGGTGGCGGCTCGGAGACTCCGGCCCTATTTCCAGGCACATTCAATCAAAGTAGTAACAGTCCACCCGCTTCGCAAGTTCATGGAAGGGGTGGAGCACTCGGGAAGATTGGCAAAGTGGTCCGTGGAGCTAAGCGAGTTCGATATTTCGTTCGTGCCCAGAACGTCAATCAAGGCCCAAGCAGTGGCCGACTTCATGGCCGACTATACGACTGAGATGGGGGAACATGAATCGCCTCCCCCAGTGGCATGGAGGATGTTGGTGGACGGTGCCTCAGGGAAGCACTCCTATGGAGGGGGAATCATCCTAGTGAGTCCCCAAGGGACAAAGATCGAGCAAGCCTTGAACATCCATTTCCCAATTACCAACAACCAGGCAGAGTATGAGGCGGTGATAGTAGGCCTGCGATTAGCTCGAGAACTGGGAGTGCAAGATGTGGAGGTCTCGACGGACTCCATGGTGGTAGCATGCCAAGTCAAGGGAGAGTTTGAGGCAAAGGACCCGACCCTCCTACGGTACTTGGAGAAGGTCAATGGAATCATCGGGCAGTTCCACACGTTCTCCATCAAACATGTTCCAAGGGAAGAAAGCTCCCCCGTGGACCTCTTAGCCAAGTTCGGTCCTCGAGCAGGAGGGACGGTTTCAGAACTCTTCCGGCCCTCCATCGAGGAAGGGGAACTGATGGAGGTGGATCAGCGAGTCTCATGGATGGATCCATTCATCTCTTTCCTATCATCAGGGAAGTTCCCTGAAGGAGACATAGACAGGCGACGCTTCCGGTATAAGTCGACTTATTACTCTTTGCATGTAGGAGGGCTGTACAGGAAGACTCTCTCGGGACTCCTGGCCCGTTATGTTTCATAGGAGGAGGTTCCGAGAGTCCTAGAGGAAATTCACTCTGGGGAGTGCGGGAGTCACTCCAGGAGCCGAACCCTAGAAGGGAGGGTGTTGAGGTAAGGCTATTTCTGGCCCACCCTCAGCAAGGATGCGACGGAGTTCGCAAGGAGGTGTTCAAAGTGTTAGCTCTATGCTCCACTCCAACTCCTCCCAGCTCAGAGGCTCCGAACCATCACCGCCCCCTGGCCCTTCGCCATATGGGGATTGGACCTAGTTGGCCCTTTCCCCCAAGCTAGTGGCCAAAGAAGGTTCTTGCTGGTCATGATCGATTATTTCTCTAAGTGGGTAGAAGTGAAGGCGCTCGCCAAGGTAACATCTCAAGTTGTAAGGAATTTTGTATGGGGAGAAATAATTTGCAGGCACGACCTCCCCCTGGCTATAGTGATGGATAATGGGCCGCAATTCGCCAGCGAAGAATTCGTTACCTTCTGCACCCAGCTTGGCATTGACCTCAGGTTTGCATCGGTTCACCACCCAAGGAGCAACGGCCAGGTAGAGGCGGCAAATAAAGTAATCGTCAACCTACTGAAGAAGAAGGTAGAAAACCTCTGAGGGAACTGGGTAGAGCAACTGCCATCCGTTCTCTGGGCTCTGAGGACTACCCCCAACACCGCCACCGGGGAGACCCCGTTCAAACTTTCCCATGGATCCGAAGCAGTCATTCCCATCGAGTTTGAAGTAAAGACCCCCAGGGTGATCGCCGCAGGAGAAGGGGATGAAGAGTGGCTGGTAGCCAACGATGAAGGATAAAGGCTATCCTTAGACCTGGTGGAGGAACTCCGGGACCAGGCCACCATCAGGCGGGAAGAAATCAAGCGACGAATGGCCCGATATTTCGACAAGCACATCCGAATAAAGCACTTTCAAAAGGGGGACCTGGTCTTAAAGAAAGTCGACGCGGCTGGGAGAGGGGCCGCGGTAGGAAAGCTCAACACCAATTGGGAGGGTCCATACATTGTATGTGAAGTGTTCAAGTCTGGGGGGTATCACCTACGAAATGTGGAAGGGGTACCTCTGGACCGAGCGAGAAGCGGAGATGACTTAAAAAGGTTTTATCCTTAGCCATTCTTTGTAGATAATTTCTCATATTTCCTACTCAACACATGCATTTCGGAGCAATCCTTCGGCAGGTCTCAAATAGTATTGGTGCTGGAATGCCCCAGATCGATTCCACTCCCGGGCTCTCACTAGACGGGGGGTTCAGGTTGATCTCTGGAGAGGCTGGCAAGGTGACAAGTATTGGTGCTGGAATGCCCCAGATCGATTCCGCTCCCGGGCTCCCACTAGACGGGGGGTTCAGGTTGATCTCTGGAGAGGCTGGCAAGGTGACAAGTATTGGTGCTGGAATGCCCCAGATCGATTCCGCTCCCGGGCTCTTACTAGACGGGGGGTTCAGGTTGATCTCTGGAGAGGCTGGCAAGGTGACAAGTATTGGTGCTGGAATGCACCAGATCGATTCCGCTCCCGGGCTCTCACTAGATGGGGGGTTCAGGTTGATCTCTGGAGAGGCTGGCAAGGTGACAAGTATTGGTGCTGGAATGCCTCAGATCGATTCCGCTCCCGGACTCTCACTAGACGGGGGTTCAGGTTGATCTCTAGAGAGGCTGGCAAGGTGACAAGTATTGGTGCTGGAATGCCCCAGATCGATTCCGCTCCCGGGCTCTCACTAGACGGGGGGGGGGGGGGGGGGGGGGGGGGGGGGTTCAGGTTGATCTCTGGAGAGGCTGGCAAGGTGACAAGTATTGGTGTTGGAATGCCCCAGATCGATTCCGCTCCCGGGCTCTCACTAGACGGAGGGTTCAGGTTGATCTCTGGAGAGGCTGGCAATGATGATAGGTCTTTATGCTGGAATACTCCTTCTCGCTCGGCAGGCCGGCTCGCTCGGCGGAGAGAGACCTCGCACGATAGTATGCGAATGACAAATATCAACCCTAGGCGCTCCAGGGTTCCTGGTACTCGGCAGAAAGGTCGCCGGCAGGGACAGAGGCGAGCTCTAGCCAAGGAGGATGGTACCCTGCGAAACCTAGAGAAAAGCGGAAGCCTAAGAGGGTAATAATCCTAAGACAGATGGCGAAAGGCGCGAGCGGTGAAAGTATCCTAGGCCTATCTATTCGATAACGTGAGTGGCGAGAACAACCATCGCAGGAATAACCTCCGCGAAGGCGGACATCGAGATAAGCGAGAACTAGGCATTCAACACAGATAACAAAACAGGAAAGGGATAACACAATGAACAAAACAGAATTGGCATTCATTTCAAGGTTTGATTACAATTCATGGCGATCTCGCCGATCAAAAGTTGCAAAAAGAAAAAGGGGGGAAGGATGACGGTGAGCTTCAGGAGTCGCTCGCGGACCCCTCCTCGTCGTCGTCGCTACTCTTCACTGGCAGAAGCGGGAGTAAGTGCTCGGGGACGATGTTTTCCAAAGTCAGATCGGCCGCGTCGGCGATCAGGAGTCCGGCCCCCTTCATCATCTGGAAGATGTAGCGAGCCGAATCCGTAGACTCCAAGCAGACTTCTTCATCTCGCGCTCGCTTCTCTTCCTTCAGACGGCGAGGTGAGGGGGGGACGACGGTGCGGGTGAGCTCACAGTTTAGGGCCTTCAGCCCAGCCACCTCGCCCTCCAAACCCTTGATGCGAGCGTCGGCTCTCCCGGTGGCCTCGACATCCTGCAAGTAAGTCCAATTAAAAAAGCGAAACGGCCAAAGAAAAGAAAGATGAGAAAGTCAAGTAACTCACCACACTACCCTCCGCGGCAAGCAGCTTCTCCTTCAGCTGCGTGTTCTCGGCAAGAACCCCCTGGTAGGCCCTCGCGAGCTCAACATTCTGAAGCTCTAGCTGTAAGCAGCGCCTCCCCGACATATGGGCAAGCTCGGCAGAGCGTAGCTGAGACCTCGCACTCTCGTAAGCAAGGGTTCTCGTGGTTTCATCCTTATAAGACCCCGCATCCTCGCGACCATAAAGAGCGAACACGAGGTTGAAGGCGTGACCGCTGACGGTCTCCTTCTCCACCCAGGAGGGGAGGATGGAAGAGATATCCACCCTGTTGGTCTCCGGCTTCCAAATGACGAGGGGCTCGCCAGTCTCGTCCCATCGCCTCTGGCCGAGGCCGAAGTTGTAGTGGTTCACTGGGATGGGGAGGACGGAGGTTCTGACCGCCTCCTGGTAGGGCTCTTCATCCTCACCCCACGCAGAGAGGCCGGTGAGGTCGAACTCGTCAAAGGCGGCCACGCGGGGCTCCTTTCCCTCCGAAGGGGCGAGCGAGACCCTGCTCTTCTTGCCCTTCTTCTTGGGCTGAGATTTTGAGGGAGCGGCATGACTGCCAGAAGCCCCCGGTCTCTTGCGAGAAGAGAGCTCAGCTGAAGCGACGGTGCCTCGGCAAGCTTCCGCCCCCATGGTCGCGAGGGCCAGGGTAGCGTCTATTGTTCGGTTGCTCGCATAGGGAGGATGGAGGGGAATATCTCGCTCGCCTGGAATAAAAACATTGAAATTTTGATAAGCACGGTATGACAGGGAATAAAGTTGCAGATGCTAAGTGAGATCCTTACCTTCCCCGACGAGAACCGGAGGCAGCGAATCGAGATTGCGGCGAAGATAAACGACCTCGAAGTTCTTCTTACAGAAGAACTGATGGAGGAGGGCGTCGTGGCCGCCATGGGCGGTAGGCCGGTAGGTGGTCTCGCTGTGTTGAACTGGCGAGAGGGGGATATTGTCGAAGTTCCCCTTGACGACGACGAACTTCTGGGCCCAGAAGTGGGCCTTGTTGACGGTCTCGACAACCTTTGGACCCGTGCCCACGAAGTAGGTCGTCCCGTCCTTGAAGGCGCGGAACGAGAACAGCTTCCGGAAGACCGGGAGGCTGAACTCGATGCGTTCCTCGTGAAGATAACAAGCGAACGCCGTAATCACCGCCATGGCATTAGATGTGAGCTAGCCCGGAACGACGCCATAATGCTTGAGCACCTGGCGAGCAGCGAGAACAAGATTAGTCCACATGACGAGCGAGACTTGAATAACAGAAAATAGGAAGCAAGCGAGAGCGATTGTTACCTGGCAAACTTCCGGCCATAGGGGAAGGCGCAGACCGACCGCGAAATGGGCAGTGGGAATGGCCAACTCGTCGACCAACGGGTCGTTGATCACGTCATCCTCGCCAGGAAGGCGTGCCTTGAAGGGAGGGGTGACATAGTCGGCGACCGCGCTGAAGTACTCCTCATCGGTCAAGTTGCAGTGGTAGAAGATGTGCTCGGCGAAAGCCTTCGCAATCTTTCGCCGACCCTCTGACTCATTAGCGTCGCCGCCCATCTTAGTAACCTGCGAGAAAGGAAGAAAAGCGAGAACGAGAAGGAGCGAGAGCTCTGAAGCAGAGGAAGAAGAAGGTCGAGAGTAAATGCGGTGGTTGACTCAGTTATGGCCGCCTATTTATAGCCAAAGCAAAAGGACGGGAAGAAGCCCAAGCGCCGGCGAGCACGGGTATCAACAAAAATGTCACATCACGTACGCGGGCGAGAGAGACCTGCGGGGTTAGCACAAACAACATTTTCGCGGGATATATTTAGCGAGAACAAAAGGTCCTCGTGAGCGCAGTATAACATGAAAACAAAGCATATTTATCGGCAGCGAGCGAGAAACAATAAAAGCTGGCGATACTTATTATCGAAAGAAATAAAAGCCAACATAAGTGGAGAATGTGCGAGTTGCGAACCACGGCAAGATTGTCTGAAAAACGACACCCATTACAGATAATAAATCACAACACAGCAGTTAGCGAGAGTCGTGGGGCAACCATTTCCATCTACCCCCACACCGCGACCCGGACCGCGGCGGCACCCTAGAGTTATAATATTCCTCGGCCAAGCGGCCCTCCCGGTCCATGAGGTAGGCGTAATCTCTCATCCTAGCTATATCCACCTCCGGCGTCATGGCGTTCTCTTCCTGATCACGCTGTCTCGCCTGCCGGAGCCTCGCACATTCTTCCATCAGGACCGCGTGTCTGTCCTCGGCGGCTTCTCTATCCCGTCTTGCCTGCACGTCGAGGTCCATCAGCATCCGCCCATGTTTCCTCAGCAAATCCGCAGCTCGTTGTTTCATCATTTCAGAATCTCGCGGGTCCCCTAAAAAGTCCTCCACCTGGTCAGGTAGAGGGGACATCTCGTCGTCGCCCAGTTCGGAATCAGTGGGAGGAATTTCATTAGTCTCTACGAAACATCGTGAAACAGTTAGACGGCGCGCTTGAGTTCGCGCAGGGTTTCAGCGAGGTCAGAATGCCTACCAAGCGGAGGGCGAGAAGTCGAGGGACGGCCCTCGAACACGTTGCCGTAGTGGGGATAGAGAGATTTGCCTAGGCCGGCAGGGTAGGCTGCGCTGTTGGTCGGGGGGATCTTTGGCGGCGCGGAGCCACCGGTCTCCTCGCTCGTCAGGAGCTGGAATCCGGGCTTATCTATGATTTTGTCTGGAGGAGGAGGCGGAGATGGAGGCCGCGATGTCTGGCGGTCCGGAGACTTCAGGGGCAAGACTGTAAGAAGTAAGGAGCGATGGTCAATTGACGAAAAACATTCTGGCGCGCGAGATTCAGATCATACCGGTGATGTTTTTCCCGGCGAGGTTCATATCCGCCTGTGGGCTTTTGCGAGACTCCTCAGCAGGTTCTCCAGTGTTCTCGCTCGGCAAATCATCCTGCGAGTGGAAATGAATGACAAACAAATTTATTGACGTGAACAGGAATAGCTCGTACCTTCTCGTGACGGCGATCGTCCGGGGAGGAGTCCAGCAGCACGGAGTCGTCCCCGGTGCAACCGGCCGCTTTCGCCTTCTTGACTTTAGGCGACTGAGCAGGTGGCGGGCGATTCATCCAGGCTTAGGACCCTGGTTGTGGAGGGTAGCCCGCCGGCTCTCATCTCTTTCAGGCGAGCCTCGACTTCTTCGGAAAGAGGCATCTCCAGGCAGCTACAGTATTGACAAAGGGAAAGGAAGAAAAGTAACAGTGCACGCCAATGGAGGCTCGGGATGATATTTATAGCCCACAGGGTGGGTCCCACCAAAGATTCCCGACAGGTCATCAAGGAGCGGGCGAATACCAGGGGTTGGATGATTCTTCGCGAGCACAAATGTCCTCACGAAGAGCAGGGATTGTGTTCAACCCCGATATTCGCCAGGCAAAGGAATGGAGCTCGCCGAAGGGCAAGCAAGAAGGGTCGGCGAGACAGGCGTTCGCATGAGAGCTCGTTGAACTTCCCCGGCCTCGTCGACCATACCCCTGTTCGGCATAATCATCTGAAGTCAACGAAGTGTTATGCTCATTGAAGACAAAGGGACGGTCTCGCAACAGGAGTTGCGAGATCCAGACCTCGGTAGATATCTTCAGGGGACTAGGTCCGGCGAGGACTGACAAACCAATACCTCGCGGGCCGCTGGTAGGGGAGACCTATGTCCAGTAAGGTGTCCGGCGAAATATGTTCAGTGGGCGGCCAAATCAGAAGACAGTCTCGCTGGAAGGCTCGCGAGATCAGACCTCGGCCGATATCTCCAGGAGGCCAGCGAGGTCCTAGCAGAGCGATCTCCCAAGAGAGGCATTGCGAGTAGGGCTTGCGAGGAGGCCCGCCCGCGAGAATGTAAGATCTCGCAAGAAGGTCCTCGCAGCCCCCTGCCCATAAATCAATAGGGTCAACTTACCCTTTTACCCTTGGTGGTCTACACTTAGCCTCTCCAAACAGCGGAGTTTGGCTGTTAGCAGACCCATTTGGGGTGCGGATAGTAAAATCAAAAGGCGGAATCCTGCTATTTGCAGGCCAGATCAGAATATCTATAAATAGGACCTTAAAGGCACCTTTGGAGAGGAGTTCACTTCAGCTTCTCTCTCCTCAGGCTTTCTTTGGTTAGCATTCCTAGAGCTCTCCAAGGTGCCCGAGTCTCAGCTTTGGCTTGGGAGGGGAAGCGCTCAACGATCTTCCGGGGTAGTGGAAGTACCTCCTCGCTGTGACTAAGGTCTTAGTCATTTTCTTAGTTTCCCGTCTGTCTTCTCCGAGGGATCAGTAAGGGCTAGCCGCCCCTCATCTCAGTGAGGGCCCCGAGCTCCACAAGAGGCCGAGAAATCAGTTTCAACACATTTCTTCTCTTCAAGAAGAAGAGATGGGATTTGATTTGGGGCAAACCCCTGGTCGTTGAGGGAGAGTGAGGGGAATGACATTTAGGGATTTAACCTAACCCTTGTTTGGGAAAGATGATGAATAGCTCTCTGTTAATTAGGGTTGTTAATTATATATTTGTGTGATAAATGTGATAATATCCCCTCCCTAAAGAAAGTTTTAATTAACAACATTTCACTTGGTAAATAAGGCGTGAATTTGTGCGCAACTGGGTTCGAGCCAATTTGTTGGCATGATTCAACTGGAATTAGACCTCGGGCTCAACATGGAAGTTGTAGCCCTCGGAAAGAGCTTTCCAACGATAGGTTACTCGTTTTCTGAAGTGACCTGTAGCTTCCTACAAGTCCAGTCGAGTGGACTGTCCAGAAAGCTGGGAGGTGATAAGTGCGTGCTGTTTTGCTGTCCAGATTTCTGCAGTTGACTTCAGAGCAGATTTTTGGTAGGACCCACTTGGATCTGGGTTTAGGACCCAACATGAATGTTGTAGCCCTTGATGTTAGCTTTCCAAATTTGGGTGGATCATAATGTTTGGACAATTGTAGCACCCAGAAATCCAATTTTAGTAAACGGTGTCATAACACTTCTGACCTCAGCATTTTGTGGATTTCTCTTAATATATTGGTTGGATGCTCATGAAAATTGATGGAGACATAGGTGATAACAATATGTAGATCCTTGTTGAATTTCATAAATTTTGATTATGTAGTATTAAAGTTATCGCTGTTTTATTTGATAAATGGAAGGAGATATAAATGCTGAATGTGAAAGCCGCTTGGGATGAAATTTCGTATGAATCACGTACATGCTAGCATGGACTTGTGATAATAATTTTCATATTTATTTATGTTGAGATGTCTCCTTAAATGAACCTTTAATTGCTAGTTATATGTGGAATCGTAAAAAAGGCATGTGTGGTTGATGGTGAAGGTAAATAACATCTGATTATGGGTGAGGTCTAAATGTTTAGCATTTGCATGTAATGGTCATATATATGTGGAGCACCGAAAATACGTATTGCATAATACAATGAGGTTGAGATTTGGTGGTAGTGATTCCGACATTAATTATGACTTTTGGTAGAAGTTTCTGTTGATTTGGTTTTAGAATGAATCCATAATTAAACGTGCCGCAAATAATTATTATGCTGAAAAGAGAGGTTAAGGTGCCCATCTGGACCAGGGTTTTGGAAATTTGACGTTAAACGCACAAGTAGTCCTACAGGATCTAGTAAGGTAATTTCCATGTGATACACACGCTACTGCTTAGAGTCGTGACAACTCGATATGAGTAGCATTGATGGCTTGGTGTGGATTATAAGATATTGTTATATCTTCTGGTGAAATGTTAAGGACCCGGTTGTTGGGGGCCTTGGATGCTAATTAGATTCGGTTGAACTGGTATGATGTGAAAGGTAAGAAGGCTCCATTGGTGAGTCCCTGGGTGCTTGATAGCACGGGTTATGCATGGAATTACATGAATGTGCATGGATTACACTTGGAGGTGTGATGACACTGGTTGGAGGATTACTTGTGGTTGGGGGATTACTTGTGGCGGGTCTACGGGCTTGCTTGTTGTGACACCGACAGAAGCCGACAGTTAGACTCTAGACCGGTTGGGTTGGACTCTTGGTGCTCACCTACCCAGGTCCCCTTCCATGTCCTTGAAGGCTCAGCTTGAAGCGAGCAGTACGCAGGGTCTCCGCTGTGTGTTCTTAGCGTTGAGGCGTACATAGGCCTAGGTCTGGTAGTGTTCATACCCACCTAGTTGTGGAGGAGTCCGTTCCACAGTCTCCATCTGGCCACAACGCGAGGTGCCTGAGTGGTTAGCTACCCTCGAAAAGCGGGAACTACAGGTCTATGTCGACATAGATAAATGCATGGTTGAGTTCATCATATCATAATCATTGCTTTGCATTCATCCTTCATAATCATAGCTTTGCACCGCATCGGGTCCATCATATAAATTAGTATGGGCTCTTTTATATGATGGGTCCCAAATTGGAAACCTTAACTTATAAGTTTGTATGGGCATTCATATATGTTAAGGTACGATATAAACTTCTTACTTCTGTGATATTTCACTACTTGCTTATACTCTGCCATTGCCATATTACTTGTTAGTTGTGTTTATTATACCTGATGTTAGTGCTTGCTTTTATATGCTCTTTACTTATGAACATGCTTATGAAGCTTTTGCAAGTACTCGGGTACTTATACAACTGACATATATGAACAACCATTCATGTCACCAGCTTTGTTTATTATTGCTTATATTGCAGTTTTTCTTCCTTTCCTTCCACCCGGTGCCTTGGAGTCGCCAGGGGAGCGGATGTGAAGCCACTTAGTCTTTATGACTAATGGTTGTTTGACCCAACTATTTAGGAGCACTTAGTTGGAGTTGGAGCATTCAACACAGGAGGCCAGACAGATCAGGTGTGCAGGGCTGGTGATTATGGTACCTTGGCTACTGTCAGCTTTGTGCTAGGTGGAAGCTCATCCAATGGGGCCAGCAGAGGACATGTCTGATTCTAGAATCCAGCCTGGGGTGGGGAACCCGCAACTCACAATTTTAGCTCAAACTCAGCTCCAAGAGGTGTTGGGGTGGTTCCAAGAACTGTTCACCGAGCCAAAGGGGCTTCCACCGACTAGGCAGCATGAACACCGCATTCTTTTTCGGGACGGGACAACAACGGTCAACATCCGGCCGTATCGTTGTCCACCATTGCAAAAAGTGGTGATTGAAAAGATGGTAGAAGAGCTGATGGAAACTGGAATGATTCGACAAAGCAATATCCCTTTCGCTTCTCCGGTCGTGTTAGCAAAGAAGAGTGATGGTACTTGGGGGTTATGCGTCGACTACCGCCAACTCAATAAGGATACAATCAAAGATAAATTTCCGATTTCCGATTCCCGTTATTGAAGAGTTTGTTGAAATTGTTGAAGTGGAAGTTTGGGGGCTTTTGGACCTGGTCGGTCTGGGAGGAGGTCAGGCGGTCTGACATGACCACACGACTTGGCGGTCTGCCTCTGCGGTCTGGCTTGTCTCAGCTTAGCTGCGGTCTCCTGGCATGACCACTGGTATCTGGTCCAAGGCGGCTGCAGGTGTAGCCGCGCGGTCTGTCTCTGACCGCGTGGCAGGTTGATCCAGAATGCGGTCTGATGTCTGACTGGGCTTTCTGGTGGTATCCGTAGACTAAGGGGCTTAGTCGCGCGGTCTCAGTTTGCAGTCTCAGGAGGAGACTGGTATGCGAGCTGGTCGCTCTTCGCGGTCTCAGGTGGAGACCGACATGCGGATAGGAGTTCGCGGGTTGATGGCGAACTGGCTGTGTTCGCGGTCTCTGGCGAACACAGGTGGTGAACATCTTCGGACGGTCTGGCGATCTCTTTTGGAGTCGCGATCTGCTGTGAGAGTGGCGGTCTCTCATAGTTGATGTTGAAACTGGCGAGTTCACAAAATGAAGCAGGAGTACTATTGCTGATCGCGCTGTGTGACCGGTCAGGTCGCGCGGTCTGGAGGGTGGTGATCCGATCTCATAGGGTGGTGACTGGATCAGGTCTCTCGCCTTTAAATAGGACCCATCGACAACAATAATTAAGACACACCAAGTGTAAGCCGAGTTCTCTTCTTTCCTGCGGTCTCTGTTTGTTTGACCGGGCGGTCTGCTGATTGAACTCTTCTTGTGCAGCTTCTGCGGATAGTGCGGGCAGCAGCGATCACCTCTTCCTCTGAAAGTGTTCGGGCGGTCTGCGGCTTGGAGTTGTGTTGCTGGAGTTCGGGAGAATTAGGAGTTCCGGAGAAGGAGCGCGGTCTGGTGTTGTTCTGAGGTCGGCAGCGGGTTGCGGTCTGGCGGGTTGCTGAGTTCGCAAGAGAGACCGCGCGGTCTCAAGTTATCTTCAACTTGTATTTTCTCTTTGGTGTTTGTGCTGGCGAAATCATGTCTCGCCAAGCATGCCTTGCTGATGCGAAAATTTCGGCAAGTGCACCGGTCGCGCAAGTAATAATAATGGGGAAAATCCCCGAGTGTCGGTCTCTTGAGGAACACAGTAAGGTGGAGTTAGGTTTCGAGGAAGGACTTGAGATCGAAGTCCTTAGTCGATGCTACAATGAATGGGTGGTTTGGTTTGCAAGTAATTAAATAAAATACTATGCCTACTCCTATGCAATGCCGCTATGCAATGCTTCGATCGGCGGGATGGAGACTAGGCAGGCCTTGAGCGCGCTGCGTCGAAAGGGCAGATGGGCGAGAAGGCTAACGAATTGAGGGTCGCAAACACCTCTTCAACAAGCACGCCACTAGCAATTGCTAGTGCGGCACCGGACATGGTAATGGAGCGGAAAATCGATCGGGGCGCACCTCATTAACACAAATGAACAAAATGATTTCATAATCATGAAATAAGCAATCTTAAACATCATTTGTAGCGTTCATCATCGATATAAAGAGAATACAACACTATAACCACATAAGTAGAGGAAAAAAGGGCGAGAGATACGACCGAATCCGGAGTCTCGTTGTAGATTCACGGTAGGAAGCACCAGGTTGTCAATCCGCGTCCTAACTCGGTCCCAACTGCGTCCGGGGTAGAGGAGGGCTGTCACACCTCCCAATGAACCCGTCTTCTCCAGCGATTTACCATCCGGCCACGTCTCAAGCGAAGAACCTCTTCATTAGCGATCAAAGTGAGTGTAGGAACCCTTCTTGCAAGCCCTTGGATGATGGAGGAGGCCTAGGGGATGAAATCCCTCTGAAAACGGCGAAAACGGCGGACGGAACGGAGCCAAAATTCGTCCCCCCGACCTAATTCGCGATCAGGTCATTATATAGGCGCTGAATTAAACAGTGCGCACGGTCAGTGGCGCACGACCAGTGGTCGTGCGCACTAGAGTCCGGTGATCGTGCGCGCTGCCTGGACAGAACCTGCAAAGACAGAAATTATGAAATAAAATGTTCGCACGACCAGTGACGCACGACCGGTGGTCGTGCACACTGGAGACGATGATCGTGCGCACTACAGCAGACAGAACTCAAGAATTTAATGGTCAATGCGCACGAGCAGTGGCGCACGACCGATGGTCGTGCGCACTGGCATTGATGATCGTGCGCACTGCACCAGACAGAACTCGTGAAAAAGGGTTAAGTGCGCACGATCAGTGGCGCACGACCAGTGGTCGTGCGCAGTAGAACAAGTGATCGTGCGCAGTGTTCCTGTGCAGAATTGCAACGGGGACACTTGCACGACTCCTATTCCAGCGCAACCACAGATCTAGCCACTGAAAGTGGCACTTAACAACATATGAATACTACTAAAGATAATACTCACGAAAACACACCAAGGTGGGCCTAAATGTGCACCTAGCATGGGTTATCAACTATAGACTATAATAAGGCTAAAGTGCGGTGAATTTACTGAATAAAGGCCCGGATGAGTCCATAAATGTGTATATGATCAGGACTCATCACACCCCCAGACTTAACTGTTTGCGCGTCCCGAGCAAACGAATCCGGCGGAGCGCGAAAACGATAGTTAACATAGAGAATTACACAAGGGAGTACGGTGCGAAGTAACGTACGCATGCGAGTAGAAATTCTAGTAGAAGAAGATTCTAATTATGCGAACTAATTTACATAAGTATTAAAGCGTAAGTAAAGATTTAGTCCTACTCAGTTGGTGAATTATGAAGAATTTGGCGATCATGCCCGGTATGAAAGCGATGAGACACTGAGGCGGGTGTTGCAAAAGATCGGGGCTTAGGAATAACTCCGCTGAAATCCATCAACGTCGTGAACCATACGCTCGCCCGGTCACACTCTCTCCACGACGCTAGCAAACTCGCAAATCAAATCAGTAGGACTTATAGGATTAAAATGAGGCTTAGGTTACGGTATGATATTCAAAGTTAAACACGATGGCTGCGCAACCCAAGTGAGCTATCGGAACGCTGCACCCCACAAAACCACAAACTACGCTCGTGTGACACACCCCCAGACTTATCATGAAAACCAGGTGTGCACACGGCCTACTTCACAAACACCAACAGATTTTCTGTTTTTAGCTCGGGAAGACTTTTTTTTTTTTTTCAAACTACTTTTTTTTTTCTTTTACATAATTTTCTTCTTTTATGTATCCTCCGGTTGGTTCAAAATCAGCGGATAAACTTTATTTTCCCTTCATAACACAATGGTTCCAAAAACCACACAAGTTGAAAATTATGAGCACAGTTAAAACATTTTGGTTGCGGGTGTAGGATAGGCTTCAGGCTTTGGTGGATGAAGAGGAGCTGAACAAAGGATTGGTAGGCACAAATTTGGCTCGCAAAGGTGAATGAAATGGACATGGAATAACAAAGCTCAAACTAGCCAAATGGTGGCCTACGTCATTTTTAACTCAACGAGTAGCTCTCACCCATGCTTCGAGAGTCGCTTGGGGCAAGTTCTTAGCCCACGAGAAAGATAAACCTTCCTCCCGACTCGAGCAACACACGACTAGTGATGAGATAAATTCGCGCTGCGCAAAATTAAAATATTATCCACGTATAATTCGATAAGGCAAGTGTACCTATCGCTTTATAGTATAGGATTTAGAAAATCAAGTGTCGTATTTTTCCGGGCTTGTTGAGTACTTCTACTCACAAAGAAGAGCTATTATTTTATCGATCAAAAGTTGGGTTTGTTTTGGAAAAACGATTTGGAGAAAATTAACTACGAAGAAAGATTATGATTAAAAGGATTAGCACTTGGTCTTGAATCCCTTTGGAATAAAATTTAATTTTATAAAAGATGAAACCGCAAACTCTTATTGAAATATATTCGACCGTGGAGGTTCCCAAAATATGGTAGAGCCTCTCTCGAGAGAACTACCACCTAACCTTAGGTTGATCGATTAAGACCCCTCGGCCAGTCGAAACCCCCTAAGCTTGCTTTAAGCAGTGAACCCCACTATTGGATTTGACTCCAATCCGGAAGATTTGCGTCACCCTCTCTCGAGGAATGCATACAACTCTTTTTATCTTTGAGTGATCTCCTCGTTCGCATGGATCTCTCGATCACTAGCAAACGAATCTTAGATTGAAAGTCATATTCCGGACATATGAAATCAAAACGAAATAATTCAAAGATAAATCGAAGATAAACAATACGAGAGTTTGCTAATTAGAAAAATTCAAAACATATTTTATTTCATTCCAAAGTTCATCATGACCAAGTGCTAAAGAAAATTTAGCTACTCATCATGATGGAGGAAACACATATGATAAGAGAGAAATACATGATTTTAAAAAAAAACTAGAATACTTGAAATGAAATTACAATAATAAAAGCTTTCAACTTGAAGAAAAACTAGCTAGAACAACGATAATAGTAGACTAAAGCTGTAAGTAAACTCCAAAATCGAACCCCCAAACTTCTGGAGATTGCTGCCTTTTATAGCTGAAAAATCGGGGAGTCACGCCCTTGGTCACGCCCGTGACCAAGGGCGTGTAAGCTGCGTAATTGCTGTCATGAAAGCCCGGGACGTTGGGGAAGAGAAACCGGCAGAAATCAATTGCATGGCGGGTCACGGCCTCGGTCACGCCCGTGACCGAGGGCGTGTCTTGAACGGGCCAGGAAACGGCGGGAAACGCCGCGAACAGGAGTTATTCTGGCGGTTGCAGAAGAGTCACGGCCTTGGTCACGCCCGTGACCAAGGGCGTGTAAGCTAGAAACGGCGGGAATTGATTGCAGGCTGAATTGAACGCATTCCGGGCGTGTCACGCCCGTGACACTCTAGGTCACGCCCTCTGTCACGCCCGTGACGGAGGGCGTGTAATTTTAAACTGACGTGGCGGACGGCTTTTTCAACTGGAATGCGCGGGGCTGGATCACGGCCGTGACAAAACGTCACGCCCTAGGTCACGCCCGTGACCGAGGGCGTGTACTTTGCGATTTCGGCCGAAATGCTCCAAATAATCTTCTGATTATTCCTATGAGCTTGAAATTGCTATTGGCAGCCCATATTACCTGAAAATACAAAAAGAAGATAAATTAGTGAAAAATTAACTAAAACTAAATTAAATTAAATTAATTATTAATAAAATATTATATGAAAATAACTATAAATATAGGATTATCAAATACCCCCATACTTATTCGTTTGCTAGTCCCGAGCAAACAACTTTCCATAGGAGTAGAAAAATTTAAATACTAGAAAAGAATTTTGAACCTAAGGAGTAAAAATGCGAAGTCTTGCGCCTAAGCGTGTAGAAATCCTAGTAGAAAAACATATTCAGCATAAAGATTAGCTTATAATTTTCAAGAATGCGTTATAACATATTGTTTTTACTTTTTAATTGAAAAATCCGGTAAATCCTAAAATGATATTTAAGGAGCGGGTAGCGTGTTTACTAAGATCAATATTACACAAAATCAAAGTTCGGGATAGCCTCCAAAGAAATCCATCAATGACGATGGCCATAGGCTTGCCCTTTCACACTCTCGCCACGGCACTAGTTTAACTCATAAGCACGAATCAATAGGACTTAATTAGGTTGAAATGTGGCTTAGGTTCAAGGTGCGGAAATCAAAAGATAAACGTGAAGGGTTAAGGCACACTTAAAACAAAAATAAGAGCTTTGCAAAAACTTGTATGCTAATTAATTTTTACACCCCAAATAATTTTGAAATATAAAGGTAGGGGTCAAAAATGCACGCTGCAAATTTTTTCCTCAATATTTTTCTTATTTTTTTTTATATATTTATTTTTTTTCATTATTTTTTTTCTTTTTTTTTTTTTTTTTTTTTTTTCTTTTGCAGCAAAATGATACAAAAATTAAAATCACCATTTTCACAAATAAGATACACAAGCTAGCAACAAATAAAGCTCTAAATTTCAAGCGTGCATCATAGGTAGGCTATTTGGCTTTGGTGAAAATGAGTGGGGCTTACAAAAGAAACGGTAAAAAGAACAAAATGGCTAGCAACGGTTAAGATTTTATGGCTTGGAATGCAAAGGCTCAAACGAATCAAGAGGTGGCCTAAATCATTTTCATGCTCATGAATCTAACTTATGCAAATGTCTTGAGAGTCGCTAGAGGCAAGTTCTAGACATCGAGAAAGAATACCCTTCCGTTCAAATTGGGTAATATTTCTCCAGTAAACTTCTACATACTCACTTAAAGTATTTTTGGATTTTACCGGTTTCAAATTAAAAGTAAAACAAAAATATTCTACGCAATTAGAAAAACATAAATCTAATTTTATGCTGAATAGTTAATTCGACATGAGATCCTACTAACGCGTGCGCGTAACTAGAACACTGCACGAGTCAACAATTTTACTCCAAAACTCAAAATCTAATGAAGTATATAAAATTTTCTACAACACTATGTAAAAGTAAATCTACTAAGAACTTTGCAAACAAGTAAATATAGAAATATTGATAAAACTATATATATATATATATATATATTTTTTTTGTAGATTTTTTAATTTTGTATTTTTTTTATTTTTTTTTTTGCTTCTTTTTTTTTTTTGTTACAAAAGTTTTTTTTTTTTTAAATTTTGTAATTTTGTAGATATTTTTTTTATATATATATTTTTTTGATAAAAACTTTTGGGTGTTGCTTTGCAATACAACCGACGTGAAATACCCTCCCCCATACTTAAGAAAAAACAGTGTCCCCAATGTTTTAGAAATAAGTACGAGTAAAGAAGAGAAAACTTCCCTGATGAAGAGCAAATCAATACCCAAGCCATCCTGAAGAAAAACATGAAGCAAAACATTTTTTTTATATTTTTAATATTTTGGCAGGAATAAAAGAGAAATAAAACAAATACAAAAGTGCAGGACAGAAAATAAAAGATACAGACGACCAATAATAAAAATCTCAAACATCATCGTCGTCGTCCTCCTGCTGATAATAAGCACGCAAATCAGCAAATTCCCGCTGCAGATGCTCCATAGAGGAAGCATGGCGCTGCTCGAGGGTATCAAAACGTGCGTCAAAATGAGTGCGCATGGACAGCTGCTCTGTGTGAATCTGATCCAAACAAGTGTGGATCCGCCCAAACTGCTGATCGAAATAAGTGGATGAGTCGGGCGCAGGGGGAAAATGCTGCTGTGGCGGCTGTGGAAACTGCGGAGCTGGAGCAACGCCACCGGAATCAGCTTCGAAATCAAGATCGATCGGGTCGCCACCCACTTCGCCAGGAACGGCCTCGTACTCGCGGCCACGCCTACGCATCAAACCAAGGGCTCGGAGGTTTTGGAAAGTGATAGGCGCGGGCGTTTGGAGTGGAGACATGGGAGGAAGTGTATCCCAGAGCCCCAAACGCTTGGCCAAAAATGTAACAAACGAGCCTCCATGTAGCGCACTAAGCCTCCGATTTTCGGCCTGATGCCGGAAAAACATCGCTAGCGCCGAACCAAGATTGAGGGGGACTCGTTCGTGCATGCTATATAAATATAACAGGTCCGCGCGGGTCACCACTCCATGGCTATCGCCGCGAGCGGAAAGTGTGAAAGTGAGGAGGTAGTGGAGATAGCGTAAGGCGGGGGAGAGGAGATGACTACCCTTGGATTTTTTAGGCGAATATGAATTGGGGTCGTTACTGATTTCCGCCCAAAATCCGGGAAGATTATACTCACGAGGGAAATCAAGGGGGAGAGCGGTGTAGGCCTCCGTAAGGGTGAAGGCCTCGTCGCAGAAGCCCATGAGAACGTTGAACTGACGCAAAGGAAGAGTCTGCGAAAGCCCGCCCATTCGGAATTCAAGCACGTTGTCGGCCCCGGCCCAGTGAAAATCAAAGGAGGAGAAAAACTCCACCGTCAGCTCGTAGTACGCCGGCTCCGAAATGGAGAAGAAAGGAGCCCACCCCGGAGTAGTGAGTAGATCTCGCACCGCGTTCGCCTGCCCGAGGGTGGTGAGAACGTTCCAATCGATGACGCAGAAAACTCCAAATTCTTTCCCACGGAGGCGGGTACTTCGGTCTTGATGAGTGGGATGGGAAAAATTGAGCATAGCCTCCGCATCAAAAGTTTCATCGGGGAGTGAAGAGGAGGATCCGCCAATGGCGTGATTGCGGCGGCGGCCGGCCATTTGGAAGGAAGAAATGAAGTAATCGGCCAAAGATGAGAGAAAAGAAGGGAGAGATGGTGGACAAGGTGTGGAGAAAAGAGAGGGGAAAGTGGCCTTTAAATAGGTGAAAATTGAGGTGTCACGCCCTCGGTCACGCCCGTGACCTAGGGCGTGTAAGAGGCGACACGTGATATCTGGCGTGAGGGAGGAATCCTATGCTTGACCGGTCAAAAAGTGGAATTTTGTCAAGTCACGCCCTCGGTCACGCCCGTGACCAAGGGCGTGTAACTGGCGAAATCAAAGAGAGCAGGGAATCCAATGCTCGCCGGTCAAAAATCGGTTCCCGAGGTGTCAGCGCTCAGGGTCACGCCCGTGACCATGGGCGTGACTTGACTGTCACGGGCGTGACAGTCAAAGAGAATCTTTGACCTGGTGCGGTGGAGGTGATGTGCCAGCGGGATGAGTCACGGCCGTGACCTTCAAATGTCACGGGCGTGACTTGAGTTGTCACGGGCGTGACATGTCATGTTGAGTCCGGGAGTGCCGTGATGGGTGAAAATGTTCTTCCGCCAATGTCACGCCCGTGACCAAGGATGGTCACGCCCGTGACTTTTGCGGAAGGCGGAATGGGAGGCAGCTCGTCGAGAGACTCGCCAGGAAAACGAAGCATGACGCGCCACGCCCTAGTCACGGCCGTGACTGAGGCCGTGACCAAGACTTTTTTTCAGAAACATTTTTTTTTTTTTTTGGTTTTGGAATCTTTTTTTATCTTTTTTTTGAAAAGAAAACAAAAAATAAAAAAAACAAAAGCAAGGTAATAAAAATAAAAAGAGAAATACTAAAAAGAAAGTACCGACTTGGAGAGCGGGGTTTCGTGCGTATGCGCGAGTGACCGTTATCACGCAAATCTCCTCCAAACCTGTAAAAACCTCAAAATAGAATAATAACATTTTTTTTATTTGTTTTTTCCATTTTTAAATGTTGTAATTTTTTTATTGTTTTTTTTTAAAAACAAGAATAAAAATACTTAGAATTTTTTAAACGGAAGAAAAATAAAATAAGATAAAAACATGGGTTGCCTCCCAAGAGCGCTTTGGTTACGGTCGTTGAGCTCGACCATGGTGGCACGCCGATTTAGGTGTTCGGAAGGTGAATTTCCTCCCGGTGCTCATGAAAATTATCGCCGGTGAAAAATAATTTCAACCGGTGCCCATTCACTTTAAATTCACCTTTTTCAGGATGTGTTATTGAAACGGTCCCGTAGGGCCAAACCTCTTTGACGATAAAGGGGCCGGACCAACGGGACTTAAGTTTTCCCGGAAAAAGTCGTAAGCGCGAGTTATAGAGGAGAACTTGGTCTCCCGGTCGAAAAGTTTTAGGATTCCTAAGTTTCTTATCATGATAAAATTTAGTGCGCTCCTTGTATAATTTATTACTTTCATAAGCAAGGGAGCGCCATTCATCGAGCTCGTTAAGTTGGAACTTGCAGAGCTCGGAAGCAATATTGCTATCTAGATTAAGAAATTTAAGCGCCCAAAAGGCGCGATGCTCAAGTTCGACCGGTAAATGACATGCTTTCCCATAGACCAATCGATACGGCGTACAACCGATAGCGGTCTTGTACGCGGTCCGATAGGCCCATAAAGCATCATCGAGTTTATGCGACCAATCTTTCCTATTGGTGGAAATCGTTTTTTCTAAAATTCGTTTTAATTCACGGTTAACCACTTCTACTTGGCCACTTGTTTGAGGGTGATATGGGGTGGCCATCCTATGTGTAACGCCATATTTAGATAAAACTTTAGTGAATTGGGCGTTACAAAAATGAGTTCCCCTATCGCTAATTATCGCCCGCGGTGCTCCAAATCGCGAAAAGAGTTTTTTGAGAAATTGGGTTACGACTCGGGCATCATTGGTGGGAAGGGCTTGCGCTTCCGCCCACCTAGACACGTAATCGACCGCTACCAAAATATATCGATTTCCAAAAGAAACTGGTAGCGGGCCGACAAAATCGATCCCCCATAAATCAAAAACCTCAATTTCTAAAATAGATTTTAAGGGCATTTCATCAAGACGGGAGATATTACCTGAGCGTTGGCATTGTTCACAACGACTTACATGTGCGTGAGCGTCTTTGAAGATGCTCGGCCAATAGAAGCCCGCTTCAAGTACCTTCCGTGCCGTCCGATTTGCTTTATAATGCCCGCCGGCGGGTCCCTCGTGGCAATGCTTTAAAATTTGAGCGCCCTCCTCATGAGATACACACCTCCGCACCACTTGGTCCGCACAAACTCGAAAAAGGAACGGATCCTCCCAAAAATAATTTTTCAAATCGGAAAAGAATTTCTTCTTTTCTTGATAGGAAAAATCTTTTGGGAGAAATCTCGCAACAAGGTAGTTTGCGAAATCGGCGAACCAAGGGGTGGGGAGATCTATTACCTTATGAATAACGAGGAGGCGTTCCTCAGGAAAAGTATCATTAATTTCTTCCTCTATGAGCTCCTCCGAATTGGGATTCTCCAACCGAGAAAGATGATCCGCCGCCAAATTTTCCGCTCCCCGTTTGTCCCGGATCTCCAAATCAAATTCTTGTAAAAGTAAGATCCACCTAATCAACCTTGGCTTGGCATCAGTTTTTGTTAGCAAATAACGTAAAGCCGAGTGATCAGTAAAAACAATTACTTTAGATAAAGTAAGATAAGAGCGAAATTTATCAAAAGCAAAAATCACGGCTAAAAGCTCTTTCTCGGTTGTTGTGTAATTCTCTTGTGCGTCGGTAAGTGTCTTGCTCGCATAATAAATAGGATGAAAATTTTTATTTATGCGTTGTCCTAGGACTGCACCAACGGCAAAACTACTAGCATCGCACATAATCTCAAAAGGAAGATCCCAATTGGGAGCTATCATAATAGGAGCGTTTATTAATTTTTCTTTAATAATAGAAAAAGAATGCAAACAATTTTCATCAAAAATAAACGGTGCATCTTTTTCTAATAAGTGAGTGAGGGGCTTGGTTATTTTAGAAAAGTCTTTTATAAACCGGCGATAGAAACCGGCATGCCCAAGAAAACTACGTACGGCCTTAACATTTGAAGGGGGAGGTAATTTTTCTATAGTTTCAATTTTAGCTTTATCTACCTCTATACCCTTACTAGAAATTTTGTGGCCTAAAACTAAACCTTCCCGTACCATAAAATGGCACTTCTCCCAATTTAACACTAAATTTGTCTCCTCACATCTTTGGAGAACGCGGGAAAGGTTAGTCAAACATAAATCAAATGAATCTCCGAAAACGGAGAAATCATCCATAAAAACTTCCATAATATCCTCCACTAGCTCGTCAAAAATTGCTAGCATACATCTTTGGAATGTAGCCGGCGCATTGCATAACCCAAATGGCATCCTACGATAGGCGAAGGTGCCAAACGGACAAGTGAAGGTTGTTTTCTCTTGGTCCTCGGGCGCAATTGGGATTTGAAAATACCCCGAGAGACCGTCAAGAAAACAATAAAACGAGTGTCCCGATAATCGTTCAAGGATTTGGTCGATGAACGGTAAAGGAAAATGATCCTTACGGGTCGCATCATTTAATTTGCGATAATCAATACAAACCCGCCATCCGGTAACGGTTCTAGTTGGGATTAATTCATTTTTTTCGTTTGGCACTACCGTTAACCCTCCTTTCTTTGGCACCACTTGGACCGGACTAACCCAAGAGCTATCCGAAATTGGATAGATGATGCCCGCATCTAATAATTTAATTACCTCCGCCTTAACCACCTCCTTCATATTAGGATTGAGGCGGCGTTGAGGTTGAATAGATTTACGTGAAGTTTCTTCTAATAAAATTTTATGCGTACAAAAGGAGGGATTAATCCCTTTTAAATCCGTAATTTTCCACGCAATTGCGCGGCGATGAAGTTTTAAAACATTTAATAATTTTAATTTTTCTTCATCGGACAGAAACGCCGACACGATTACGGGAAGCTTAGAATCCTCCGCTAGAAATAAATATTCTAAATGATTAGGCAATTGTTTTAGTTCTACTACGGGAGGTTCCTCATAAGAAGTTTTTAATCGATCACTACTTAATTCTAAAATTTCAAAAATAGGTTCGTGAGTGATCGTGTCGTCAATAATTTCATGAGAAATAAGTTCGAGATTTTCAAATTCTTCATCATAGAAAGATGACGGTGAAATATATTCAGAAAATAAAATTGAGTCTTCATCAGGTGAAGCCTCCAAGAAAAAACAAGAGTCGTCATTTGAGAGCGTATTTTTCATAGAAGAATTTATAGTAAAGGTAACTTCCTCATCTCCGACTCTAAGGAGAAGTTTACCGTTACTAACATCAATTATGGCGCGCGAGGTGGCAAGAAAAGGGCGACCGAGAATGAGTGGTACCTCGGCGTCCTCATCTATGTCAAGGATGACAAAATCTACCGGAAAGATAAATTTATCAACCTTGACAAGCACATCCTCGATAATACCCATTGGGTATTTTATGGATCGATCCGCCAATTGGATGCTCATTCTCGTAGGATTAGGCTCTCCTAAACCCAATTTTTGGAAAAGAGAATAAGGCATCAAATTTATAGAGGCGCCTAGATCGGCCAACGCATGTTTTACTAAGAAATCGCCAAATAAACAAGGAATTGAGAAACTACCCGGATCGGTTAATTTCTTAGGTAATTTATTAAGTAAAACTGCCGAGCACTCCGCGTTCAATTGAACGGTAGAAATATCCTCAAGTTTCTTTTTATTAGACAAAAGCTCCTTGAGGTATTTAGCATACTTCGGCATTTGCGCGATAGCTTCGCAAAACGGTAGATTAATTTGAATTTGTTTAAACATATCTAAAAATTTACCGTAATGCTCATCATTTCGATCTTTTTTTAATTTAGACGGATAGGGAAGTGGTTGTTGAAATTCCTTAATTTTATTTTGCGTTGGAACTTGAGGAGGAGGAGAAGATGAAGAGATTGTTACCTCTGGTTCAACCAATTGTGAAGGGGTAGTTACCTCCTTCCCGCTTCGTAGCGTGATAGCCTTTGCTTGCTCCTTTGGGTTGGGCTCCGTATTGCCTGGAAGTGCTCCCTGCTGGCGATCGGAGAGCATCTTCGCGATTTGCCCAATTTGATTCTCCAAATTGCGAACAGATCCGGTAAGATTCCGGATATTGGCATCGTTATTTGCTGCATATTTGGTGAAAACCTCCTCAAGAGAGGGAGATTTTGGAGCTTGTGGTGGAGGAAAACCAGGTGGAATTGTGTTTGGGGGTTGTGCCGCATTCCCTGGATTACTCCAAGAGAAATTTGGGTGGTTACGGAAACCCGGGTGATATGTGTTACCATAATGAGTGTTACCCGAATTAAAGTTTGGCTGATTCGGATTACCCATGTAATCCACATGTTCGGCGATGGTGGAGGGGGATCCCCAGGTAGGTGTAGAAGAGGAAGCAGTCATCTCTTCTATTTTTCTATTTAAAAGCTCAACCTGGACAGATAAATTCGAAATTGCATCAACTTCATACAAACCGGCCGGTTTATTTGAGCGCGACCGAGGTGTACTCCATTGATACGTATTCATGGCCATACTCTCTAAAAGCTCTTGCGCTCCTGCCGGTGTTTTGTTATTCAAGGTACCACCGGCGGCGGCATCAATCATTTGACGCGTTTGAGAATTGAGGCCGTTATAAAATGTCTGAATTTGCAACCAATCGGGGATTGCATGATGGGGGCATCGGCGCAAATATTCCTTAAATCGCTCCCAAGTATCATAAAGTGTTTCCGTTTCAACTTGGGAGAAAGAAATGATATCCTTACGCAATTGAGCCGATTTAGCGGGCGGAAAATATTTCGTGAGAAATTGTTCCGTCATTTGGGCCCATGTGGTGATAGATCCTCTTGGAAGAGAACTGAGCCACTGCTTAGCTTTATTGCGCAAGGAGAAAGGAAAAAGCCGAAGCCTTATTGCGTCATCGGATACCCCGTTAATTTTGAAAGTATCGCATATTTCTAGAAAACTAAAAATATGCGCGTTGGGATCCTCATCTTGAAGCCCATCAAATTGTACATATTGTTGTACCATTTGAATGATGCTTGGCTTTAATTCAAAATTATTGTTCGCTATAGCAGGTCGAACAATACAAGAAGTGGTATCCTCCAGATTAGGCCGGGCATAATAGGACATAGTCCGTTGCGCGACCTCATCCGGATTTGGATCACCCATATTAGAAGAAGTGGAAGAGGAGGAAGAAGTAGAAGAAGAAGAAGAAGGAGAAGTGACACCTACGGACTCCTCGATCGGATCTTGAGAATTTGGTCCTTGAAATCTTAAGCGTCGCCGAATGGTTTGCTCGATTTCCGGATCCAATTCAAGAAGATCGGACGGATTCCTTCGGGTCATACACCAAACAGAAAAACGTAGAAAAGAGAGAAAAAAAAATGATAAAATTAATAGAACTAAGCTTTCAAAATATCAACAATAGTCCCCGGCAACGGCGCCAAAAACTTGATGAGATAAATTCGCGCTGCGCAAAATTAAAATATTATCCACGTATAATTCGATAAGGCAAGTGTACCTATCGCTTTATAGTATAGGATTTAGAAAATCAAGTGTCGTATTTTTCCGGGCTTGTTGAGTACTTCTACTCACAAAGAAGAGCTATTATTTTATCGATCAAAAGTTGGGTTTGTTTTGGAAAAACGATTTGGAGAAAATTAACTACGAAGAAAGATTATGATTAAAAGGATTAGCACTTGGTCTTGAATCCCTTTGGAATAAAATTTAATTTTATAAAAGATGAAACCGCAAACTCTTATTGAAATATATTCGACCGTGGAGGTTCCCAAAATATGGTAGAGCCTCTCTCGAGAGAACTACCACCTAACCTTAGGTTGATCGATTAAGACCCCTCGGCCAGTCGAAACCCCCTAAGCTTGCTTTAAGCAGTGAACCCCACTATTGGATTTGACTCCAATCCGGAAGATTTGCGTCACCCTCTCTCGAGGAATGCATACAACTCTTTTTATCTTTGAGTGATCTCCTCGTTCGCATGGATCTCTCGATCACTAGCAAACGAATCTTAGATTGAAAGTCATATTCCGGACATATGAAATCAAAACGAAATAATTCAAAGATAAATCGAAGATAAACAATACGAGAGTTTGCTAATTAGAAAAATTCAAAACATATTTTATTTCATTCCAAAGTTCATCATGACCAAGTGCTAAAGAAAATTTAGCTACTCATCATGATGGAGGAAACACATATGATAAGAGAGAAATACATGATTTTAAAAAAAAACTAGAATACTTGAAATGAAATTACAATAATAAAAGCTTTCAACTTGAAGAAAAACTAGCTAGAACAACGATAATAGTAGACTAAAGCTGTAAGTAAACTCCAAAATCGAACCCCCAAACTTCTGGAGATTGCTGCCTTTTATAGCTGAAAAATCGGGGAGTCACGCCCTTGGTCACGCCCGTGACCAAGGGCGTGTAAGCTGCGTAATTGCTGTCATGAAAGCCCGGGACGTTGGGGAAGAGAAACCGGCAGAAATCAATTGCATGGCGGGTCACGGCCTCGGTCACGCCCGTGACCGAGGGCGTGTCTTGAACGGGCCAGGAAACGGCGGGAAACGCCGCGAACAGGAGTTATTCTGGCGGTTGCAGAAGAGTCACGGCCTTGGTCACGCCCGTGACCAAGGGCGTGTAAGCTAGAAACGGCGGGAATTGATTGCAGGCTGAATTGAACGCATTCCGGGCGTGTCACGCCCGTGACACTCTAGGTCACGCCCTCTGTCACGCCCGTGACGGAGGGCGTGTAATTTTAAACTGATGTGGCGGACGGCTTTTTCAACTGGAATGCGCGGGGCTGGATCACGGCCGTGACAAAACGTCACGCCCTAGGTCACGCCCGTGACCGAGGGCGTGTACTTTGCGATTTCGGCCGAAATGCTCCAAATAATCTTCTGATTATTCCTATGAGCTTGAAATTGCTATTGGCAGCCCATATTACCTGAAAATACAAAAAGAAGATAAATTAGTGAAAAATTAACTAAAACTAAATTAAATTAAATTAATTATTAATAAAATGGAATGCGCGGGGCTGGATCACGGCCGTGACAAAACGTCACGCCCTAGGTCACGCCCGTGACCGAGGGCGTGTACTTTGCGATTTCGGCCGAAATGCTCCAAATAATCTTCTGATTATTCCTATGAGCTTGAAATTGCTATTGGCAGCCCATATTACCTGAAAATACAAAAAGAAGATAAATTAGTGAAAAATTAACTAAAACTAAATTAAATTAAATTAATTATTAATAAAATATTATATGAAAATAACTATAAATATAGGATTATCAACTAGCAATCGCACACACACAACACCGGGTTATCGTCAATTCCATACAAATTCACCACTTGAGTATATTAAATCTAAATTTACGCAGAAATACTAAACATAAATTAGATGCATAAAGAAAACCTAGTTCTACACAAATTCTACCATAGCATGCGAAGTGACTAGAACACTACATGAGTCAACATCGCACTCCAAATAATAATTCCTGCGTTAACAACCTATTTCACATTCCAACCAACTAGTTTAAACGGAACAACAACAAAAAGACAAGCACACCCTCAAGTGGGAGAAGTGGTGTGAGAAGAATGCAACGATGATAATGAAAATGATAAATAAAAAGCAACCTTCTAGTATGCAATGCAGCTCGTGCACAGTGGATAATAACAACCGCTCCCCCAGACTTAAGCTAAACACGATATCTAGAAATTTGAAGTGGAAAGAGGGGAGGAAGTGTTACCCAATGCTCAGAAATGAGCATACCAGACGATTGGCGTTTAAGATCAAGAACAGTCCGCAACGTCCGCCATCATGAGAAACAAAGGCCACCTGAAAGTTATACACTAGAGCAACAAAAATAGTGAAAACTGAACTAAACACGTGAGAGCACCAAAAAAATCAAGAAATCTAAGTTATCACCCGTGGGAGTGACTTGTTCCTGCCATTAATATTGAGCACTCACACACAAAATAAGGGAACAGAAAAAGCTGAATAAATAAACTATGCCCAGAAGAGCATTCCACAAGCAAAATGTTATTATTACAATTAATAAAAGATAAGGAGTTCAAACGACTCAACAAAAGAAACTAAACAGAAAACAAGGCTTAGAATATCTCGCATGCAGGGGGGAAGATCACTCGTCGTCGCTGTCGCTATCTAGCACCACAACGGACGGCGACCGTCTGGAAGATGATGCGGCCCGCCCCGGAGGTGGGGGAATATTTAGCCCCCCCCGCAATGCCTGCTGATAGACGAAATCCGTAAGCCAGTACTGGTTTGCCTCCAAATCGGAGAGGCGCCGATCGAAACTTGGCACCTCCGGCGCTCTAGAAGAACTGCCCTCTTCCTTGGCTCTCCGCTCCTGCTGAAATGAATGCCTTCGCGGCTGCAGAAGGGCTACCTCGCGGTGAGTATTTGGCGGCTCAGCCGGCTCTCCGTGCTCCTCGTCGCCTTGCCTCTCCCTAGGCGCATCTCCCGGCATCACGACCACAAAGTGTCTACTACTCTTCTTCCCCACAACCCGTAATAGATGGAAACTCACCATGGTGGCCCGCGTGATGAATGAGGGTGCAGTCACCTGTACCATCGGAGGCAGATGACTCCAGATCCCCAAGCTTTTGGCAATGCGGGTGATATAGTAGGCACCACCAATGGCGCCTGTGAGACCGTAGGTAGCCTCGTGATGGAAGAAGAAGGCCAACATGTAGCCGAGATGCAAGGGCTGCCGAAATTCCATACTATAGAGGGAGATCAGATCCTGCCACCCCACTACATTCTGACTAAGGGCACGGGCGACAAGAGAGTGGCTAAGGACGTGCTGCAGGTATCGGAGAGCAGGCGCGACGATCCATGTGGATTTGCTTTTTCTGGCCACATATTCTTCATCACGACCCGTGAGGGCACACCACGCGGCACGCGGGGTAACGCCATCTGGGAAGGAGACATCCAAGTCCAGAAAAGGGATCGTCGCGGCCTCGGCTTCAGTGTAAAATCCAGCGCACACCGCCAACTCGGATAAGGAAAGAGTGAAAACCTTGCCCAAAATTCGGAAAGAGCACTTTCCCGGACGTTGGCCGGAGGGCAACACTTCCCACTCAAATGTAGCGAGAAATTCCAAGGAGAGCTCCCGGTAGCCGAGATCATTGCACTCGAACACCCCGCTCCAATGATCGAAATAATAGCGCTGGCGGACGGCCTCCCCCAACTCCCCATTGTCGCCGATAGAGTTCAACTCGTTCCAATCCACGAGACGCTGTGATAGGAATGGCTTCTCCTTAAGAGAATTGAATCGCCTCGTGTGCGAATCTTTGGAAAAGGTATCCATCCTAGCGAGGATCTGAGCGGGAGAGGCGGAAGAGCGGCCGGAGCGTTGGTAGACCTTTTGACGATCTCTGGAGCTCATGGTGGTAGGAGGGCAAAGGAAGGAGGAGAAATAGGGAAAGGGCTCACCGGAAGGGAAGGAGGCGCACGATCGGCGGCAAGCAGGCAGAAACGGCGCACGGACGATCGCGAACGAGAACCCTAGGTCGTGCGCGAAAGGCTCGGGCGGACGGGCTTTTTATAAAAATCTGGGCCGATCGCACGACCAGTGGTCGTGCGCGATAAGTAGTGCGCACGATCAGTGATCGTGCGCTTTAGGAATTTTTCAGCGGCCAAAATTTTAGTAAAAACTCCATTCACCGTGCAGTTTATGCACAAACAGGAGTCAGCACACGCAGCGAGACATTCATAGCATTAACAAAAACTCAACTAAACCAAACAAAATAAAGTTTCAGGAAAAATAAGGATAACTACTAGGGTTAATGTCATCCCAGCACGACTTATTTGAAAATATAAAAGTTCTAGCTAATGGGCCTATGGAAGGAGAAGTGCACAGGTAACTGTTCTAATATGCGTGTCGGTAACGAGTACCGATACGGTGATAGAGCAGTCACCCCTCTACTTAAATAAAGATACCTGCTCCTCACAGGTAGAGGGTAGAGAACGTAAGAAAAGGAGGGGGCCTGGTCCTCGCTCATCTCACGAAACACATCCTTGCCTAGCAAGGTATCGTCAACAGGGAGGTAGCAGGAGGAAAAGGCAATGAATGGAGCTTCCTCTACGGAGGGGGAATAAACCTCCTCACATGAGAGGATGCTCTTATCATTGACTTGAGCAAACAGCTCCAAGTCCTCCTGAAGCACCTGTGAAGACTCAACCTGCACCGGCTCAGATGACGAAAGGGGGTCAGGAAATAAAAGAGACGAGAGACGTAAATGATCAAACATCGGGGGAGCGGTCCCGGTCTCACTCCCATCAGGTTGGGGAAGCAAAATAATGCTTGCATTGTCATCAATGCTACAAGGCTCGGCGGGATCAACGGTAGCCAAGCTTAGGATTTGGACTTCCTCCACCGGTGCTAAGGGAGACTCCTCTTCACCTAGAAGGTTGCCCTCCTCCATAGGAATAGGCACAACACTCTGATCAACCGCCTCCTCTTGTGACACCTCATCGACAATGTCGTCGGAGACGAGTGTAGTGTGCACAACAGCGGGAAGAATCGAATCCACTAGAAGTGGTGGATGCACTGGGAGAATAGACTCGGCAATGTCGGTGCCCAAATCAGCCACGCATCTGGTGACTGTGTCAACGCCATACCCTTCAAGATGTGAAGGTGGCAATGACACAAAACCGGATGTTGAAGGTGTGCCGCCAGAGTTAGGATTCGGGACGATCCGGATATCCGGCTCGTCATCCTCGTCCAATTGGCGACGAAAAACAGCACAATCCTTCAGGGCATGATCTGTGCTCCGACAAAACTGGCACTGCCTAGCGGGCTTCTTTGGCACAGCGGGGGCTGGAGCCGAAAAGAAGTATGACGGTAAAGGCTCAGCAGAGTAGCCATAAGACTTACGCGCACCATATGAAGTACCAGATGAAGTCGGTGCTCCATATGCTGGGCTGCAGGAACTATGCCTACTATCCTCCGTAGGGCATTCATCACTAGAGTGAGAAGTATCTCTACACCAACGGCAACGAATATTGAGATGTGCCCACATAGTGTAAAAATAATACGATTCAAGATAAGAATGCTATTATGCAGATACTATACCAAACAGAAATTACTAAAGCAACCTAATATTAAATAAGAAAGCGGAATAAAAAGAACAGAAATAAAATTTAAAGGATGCAATTTACAAATGAAAGGGCTTCTCTCTCAGATTCTCCCTCTCCAGAAGACTCACACGACTGTGTTCCCCGGCAACGGCGCCAAAAACTTGATGCGAAAATTTTGGCAAGTGCACCGGTCGCGCAAGTAATAATAATGGGGAAAATCCCCGAGTGTCGGTCTCTTGAGGAACACAGTAAGGTGGAGTTAGGTTTCGAGGAAGGACTTGAGATCGAAGTCCTTAGTCGATGCTACAATGAATGGGTGGTTTGGTTTGCAAGTAATTAAATAAAATACTATGCCTACTCCTATGCAATGCCGCTATGCAATGCTTCGATCGGCGGGATGGAGACTAGGCAGGCCTTGAGCGCGCTGCGTCGAAAGGGCGGATGGGCGAGAAGGCTAACGAATTGAGGGTCGCAAACACCTCTTCAACAAGCACGCCACTAGCAATTGATAGTGCGGCACCGGACATGGTAATGGAGTGGAAAATCGATCGGGGCGCACCTCATTAACACAAATGAACAAAATGATTTCATAATCATGAAATAAGCAATCTTAAACATCATTTGTAGCGTTCATCATCGATATAAAGAGAATACAACACTATAACCACATAAGTAGAGGAAAAAAGGGCGAGAGATACGACCGAATCCGGAGTCTCGTTGTAGATTCACGGTAGGAAGCACCAGGTTGTCAATCCGCGTCCTAACTCGGTCCCAACTGCGTCCGGGGTAGAGGAGGGCTGTCACACCTCCCAATGAACCCGTCTTCTCCAGCGATTTACCATCCGGCCACGTCTCAAGCGAAGAACCTCTTCATTAGCGATCAAAGTGAGTGTAGGAACCCTTCTTGCAAGCCCTTGGATGATGGAGGAGGCCTAGGGGATGAAATCCCTCTGAAAACGGCGAAAACGGTGGACGGAACGGAGCCAAAATTCGTCCCCCCGACCTAATTCGCGATCAGGTCATTATATAGGCGCTGAATTAAACAGTGCGCACGGTCAGTGGCGCACGACCAGTGGTCGTGCGCACTAGAGTCCGGTGATCGTGCGCGCTGCCTGGACAGAACCTGCAAAGACAGAAATTATGAAATAAAATGTTCGCACGACCAGTGATGCACGACCGGTGGTCGTGCGCACTGGAGACGATGATCGTGCGCACTACAGCAGACAGAACTCAAGAATTTAATGGTCAATGCGCACGAGCAGTGGCGCACGACCGATGGTCGTGCGCACTGGCATTGATGATCGTGCGCACTGCACCAGACAGAACTCATGAAAAAGGGTTAAGTGCGCACGATCAGTGGCGCACGACCAGTGGTCGTGCGCAGTAGAACAAGTGATCGTGCGCAGTGTTCCTGTGCAGAATTGCAACGGGGACACTTGCACGACTCCTATTCCAGCGCAACCATAGATCTAGCCACTGAAAGTGGCACTTAACAACATATGAATACTACTAAAGATAATACTCACGAAAACACACCAAGGTGGGCCTAAATGTGCACCTAGCATGGGTTATCAACTATAGACTATAATAAGGCTAAAGTGCGGTGAATTTACTGAATAAAGGCCCCGATGAGTCCATAAATGTGTATATGATCAGGACTCATCACTTGCCTTGTAATTTGAAGTTGCTATCAATAAAGACCAGTTGTTTGCCTCCATTTGCTTCTGGTTGTTTGGCTTGTAACTCTAAGTTGACTAACTCTTGCTCGCTCCATAAAGATTCAAAAAATTTCACATGGTATCGGAGGGAGGTTGGAGTGGTTGAGCAGTGAGTAACTTAGAGTAGCCATCGCCTTTGTGAAGAAGGAACCAGTGGTAGAGCAATGGAAGCGAGGGGTCTTGGAATTGAGATGCTTACATCGACAAACTTCAAGAAGTGGAAGTCGTGTAAGCAAAGCTATCTTCTAGGTGAGGACCTCTGGGAAGTAGTTGGAGGAGATCAGACGCAGGAAGTTGTTCCTGAAGGGGATAATGGGGCTGAGGTGAGAACTTGGAGGAGGACGAATGCGAAGGCAGAGTTCACTCTGAAGAGGGCAATCTCACCTGACCTGTTTGATCACATCTTGGGGTGTGGATCGGCTGCAAAGATCTGGAGAGCCCTGGATGGGCTGTTTAACAAGAAGAATGTAGCGAGGCTACAGTTTTTGGAGAATGAGCTGGCAAGGTCGGCTCAGGGTGATCTTTCTATCTCAACTTTCTTTCTGAAGATGAAGAACTTGTGCGCTGAAATCTCAGCATTGGATCCTGATGAGCCAATCTCTGAGGCGAAGCTGAAGAGGCACATCATCCGTGGCTTGCGGAAGGAATATGTTGCCTTTGTGACATCGGTGCAAGGATGGGAAAATCAGCCATCTCTGTTGGAGCTGGAGAACATGCTTGCATCGCAAGAAAGTTTGGCAAGGCAGATGGCGGGGGTGTCAGTGGCTGGGGGAGATGGCGAAGTGCTCTTCTCGGGGAAGAAGAAGAAGTGGGATAAGAAGAAGAAGACCGCTGGAGGAGGCTATGGGCCTTCAACTTCTGGGCAGCATGAAAGGGGGTATGCTCCCAAGGTTGACGGGAAGAAGAAGGGGGAAGGTCCGATGTTCTTCAAGTGTGGCAAGTATGGCCACATCAGGAAGGATTGCAAGGTGGTCACCCAAGCTGGGCATACTGCGGAGAAGGAGGAAGCTGAGGCCAAGCACATTGAAGGAGGTTGGGGAGGAGCCTTCTCGGCTTCTGTTGGAGCTTCTGCTCCTATCAACTATCTAGAAGACTGGATCGTGGACTCGGGGTGTGTTCATCACCTTACCGGAGACGAGACCATGCTTTCTTCTGCACAGCCCTATACAGGTAACAATGCAATCATTACTGTTGATAATACTGTGCATCCAATAGAGAAGGTGGGGGTTGTTTCCTTGGGCAGTGATAGAGGGACACTTACTTTGAAGAGTGTCTATCACGTGCCTGGTATGAGGAAAAATCTCTTCTCCGTGACCAATGCTATAGACGCTGGGTATCACGTTCTGTTCGGCCCAACAGAAGTGAAGTTTCTATGCAATTTTGAGGCCGTAATGGCTGAGGTCGTCCATGTCGGGAGATGGGCAAAAGACTTGTTCGTTTTATCGACAAGTTCCTACGTTGACAAGATGAAGACGAATGATGGTGCCGTTATATGGCATGAGAGGTTGGGGCACGTAGGGATGGACAAGCTAAAAGCTATGGCGGTGAGAGTTCTGGTCAAGGGAATGCCAAGTCTATCTTCCTACGGCGAAGGTCATGTTTGAGCGGGATGTCAGTTCGGCAAGTCTCATCGACTACCGTTTGACAAGTCACAGACAAGGAGATGACTTGATGGGACCAACGTCTACCCCAAGCCTCGAAGGCAGCAGATATATGTTGGTGTTGATCGATGACTACACCAGATATATCTGGGTATATTTTCTGAAGGAGAAGGCGGAGGCATTTGCCAAGTTTGTGGAGTTCAAGGAGCTCGTGGAGGGTCGGCTAGGACTGCGGGTGAAGAAGCTGAGGACTGACAACGGAGGGGAGTTCACCTCCAGTGAGTTCTCTACTTATTGTAGGAAGGCAGATATCCAGAGAGAGCTCACTTGTGCACATACTCCACAACAGAACAGAGTTGCAGAGCGGAAGATCCTTCATTTGATGGAGACCAACAAGTGTTGGCTACATGCCAAGAGTATCCCAAAGTCCTTTTGGGCGGAGGGAATGTCTTGTGTTTCCTACATCATCAACAGGATGCCTTTGAGTCCCATTAACATGTTGACTCCACATGAGATGATGTTCAAGGAGAAGCCAAGCGTGGCACATCTTAGGGTGTTTGGTTCCACCTGCTACGTGCATGTTCCAGATGCTCTTCGAACGAAGCTAGATGCGAAAGCATAGAAGCTAGTCTTCGTGGGATACGATGAGCGGAAGAAAGGATGGAAGTGCATGGACCCGGAGACGCAGAGATTTGTTGTATCTCGTGACGTCGTGTTCGATGAGGTGACATCTTATAAGGGGTCTTCTGATGTGGAGCTACCAGAGAGCAGGGTGGAGGTGCTAGAGAAAGCTGTGGAGTATCTTCAGGTGGAGCTACCTATGTCATCAGGTGGTCCATCTCCTTCTAGTTCCGAGACGGGGGCTTCTGGTTCAGGGAGCAGGGGGAGCGATGCTCCTATCACGTCTGGAAGAGGAGCTAGGGAAGAAGCAGCTGGAGATAATGCGGTTCAGGGGAAGGAGCTGAGGAGGTCGAAGCGAGCGATCGTTGCCCCTGATCGCTATACAGGAGGAAACGCAGTGAGCTTCGTCTCATGTTTCTTCGCTGGTCCCTTGGATGAGAGGGAGCCGTCGAGCTTTGAGAAGGCCAGAGGCGTGAAGGAGTGGGATGTTGCAATGCAAGAAGAGATGGCAGCTCTTGAGAAGAATGAGACCTGGTCTCTTGTGCCCAATCCCAAGGGCACCACTCCTGTGACATGCAAGTGGGTCTACAAGCTCAAGAAAAAAGCTGACGGCAGTATCGAGCGGTACAAGGCATGCCTTGTAGCTCGGGGGTTCTCGCAGCAATACGGTGAAGACTACGAGGAGACTTTCAGTCCGGTGGCAAAAATGACTTCAGTTCAGTTAATCATTGCCCTGGCGGCGTTCAGTGGATGGGAGATTTGGCAGCTAGACGTCAAGAACGCTTTCTTGTATGGCGAGATTGACAAGGACATCTTCATGGTCCAGCCACCAGGCTTTATGTCTGAAGATTTTCCGGAGCATGTCTGCATGCTGAAGAAGGCCCTGTATGGGTTGAAGCAAGCGTCGAGGTCGTGGTACGGGAAGATCGCAGAATATCTCTTATTCTGTGGATTTGGTGCTTCAGACTCAGACTCAAGCTTATTCGTTAAGAAGAGAGGGGAGCTTCAAGTAATCGTGCTGCTATACGTCGACGATATGATCGTGACGGGGAACTCGAAGGAGGAGGTAGCACTGCTTCGGGCCGAGCTATCTATCAGGTTCGAGATGAAGGACTTAGGTGAGCTTCACCATTTCCTTGGGCTCGAGGTGCAGAGGAAGGATGGTGGAGTGATGGTGACCCAGGAAGGATATGCGGAGCGAATCGTGGAGTGATTCGGCATGAAGGAAGGGAAGTGCACTTCCACACCTCTGGAGAAGGCCACAAAACTTCGGAAGGATGAGGGAAGGATTATGCAAGATCCGTTGGTGTTCCGAGCTCTAGTTGGGAGCTTGATCTATCTGACGATCACGAGGTCGGATATTGCATATGCAGTTGGCAGAGTGAGTCGATATATGGCGGAGCCACGGGTACCTCATCTGCTAGCAGCCAAGAACATTCTGAAGTATGTCAAGGCGACCTCGGACATGGGTCTCTTATACAGGATAGGTGCAGGCTTCGAGGTGCACGGGTACATGGATGCTGATTACGGGGGAGATTCGGATGATCGGAAGTCGACATCAGGATTCATCTTCATGGCGGGCCCTACAGCTATATCATGGTGCAGCAAGAAGCAGGATTCCGTGTCAGTCTCCACCACAGAAGCAGAATACAAGGCTTCGGCCTTGGCAGCTCAGGAAGCCATCTAGCTTAGGAGGTTGGTGGGAGACGTCCATAAGGAGGTTTGGCAGCCGACTATGCTACGCAGTGACAACGAGAGTGCTCTCAAACAGGTTACCAATCCAGTTTGTCACGCGAGGACCAAGCATATCGAGATCGAGCACCACTTCATACGGGAGAAGGTGCTGGAGGGGTCTCTTTCGGTCGAGCATGTGTGGAGTGCGGACAATGTCGCGGACATCTTCACAAAGGCGCTAGCAAAGGGGCCGTTCACATGGCTAAGGAGCCTACTGGGGCTAGTTTCAACTTCCCACTTCAAGGGGGAGTGTTGAAATTGTTGAAGTGGAAGTTTGGGGGCTTTTGGACCTGGGCGGTCTAGGAGGAGGTCAGGCGGTCTGAGGTGACCGCACGACTTTGCGATATGCCTCTACGGTCTGGCTTGTCTCAGCTTAGCTGCGGTCTCCTGGCATGACCACTGGTATCTGGTCCAAGGAGGCTGAAGGTGTAGCCGCGCGGTCTGTCTCTGACCACGTGGCGGGTTGATCATCTTCAGGTTTCTCCAGAATGCGGTCTGATGTCTGACTGGGCTTTCTGGTGGTATTCGCGGACTAAGGGGCTTAGTCGCGCGGTCTCAGTTCGCGGTCTCAGGAGGAGACTGGTATGCGAGCTGGTCGCTGTTCGCGGTCTCAGGTGGAGACCGGCATGCGAACAGGAGTTTGCGGGTTGATGGCGAATTGGCTGTGTTCGCGGTCTCTGGCGAACACAGGGGGTGAACAGCTTCGGATGGTCTGGCAATCTCTTTTGGAGTCGCGATCTGCTGTGAGAGTGGCGGTCTCTCATAGTTGATGTTGAAGCTGGCGAGTTCACCAAAATGAAGCAGGAGTACTGTTGCTGATCGCGCGGTGTGACCTGTCAGGTCGCGCGGTCTGGAGGGTGGTGATCCTATCTCATAGGGTGGTGACTGGATCAGGTCTCACGCCTATAAATAGGACCCATCGGCAGCAATAATTAAGACACACCAAGTGTAAGCCGAGTTCTCTTCTTTCCTGCGGTCTCTGTTTGTCTGACAGGGCGGTCTGCTGATTGAACTCTTCTTGTGCAGCTTCTGCGGATAGTGCGGGCAACAACGATCACCTCTTCCTCTGAAAGTGTTCGGGCGGTCTGCGGCTTGGAGTTGTGGTGCTGGAGTTCGGGAGAATCAGGTGTTCAGAAGAAGGAGCGCGGTCTGGTGTTGTTCTGAGGTCGGCAGCGGGTTGCGGTCTGGCGGGTTGCTGAGGTCGCAAGAGAGACCGCGCGGTCTCAAGTTATCTTCAACTTGTATTTTCTCTTTGGTGTTTGTGCTGGCGAAATCATGTCTCGCCAAGCATGCCTTGCCTTGTAATTTGAAGTTGCTATCAATAAAGATCAGTTGTTTGGCTCTATTTGCTTCTGGTTGTTTGGCTTGTAACTCTAAGTTGACTAACTCCTGCTCGCTCCATAAAGATTCGAAAAATTTCACAGAGTTAATTGAGGAATTGCACGGGGTCATTTTCTTTTCAAAGTTGGATTTGCGGGCGGGCTACCATCAAGTCCGGATGGCTCCTGACGACGTGCCCAAGACAGCTTTTTGCACGCATAACAGCCATTATGAATTCCTAGTGATGCCGTTCGGGTTATCCAATGCCCCATCGACGTTTCAAAGCCTGATGAATTCAATATTTTGAGAGCATCTGCGAAAATTTATTTTGGTATTTTTCGATGATATACTCATCTCCAGTCAATCTTGGGAGGACCACTTGCATCATTTACACACCACCCTTCAAATTTTGCGACAACAACAACTCTTCCTAAAACGCAGCAAGTGCCACTTTGGGCTACGTCAAATACAGTACCTTGGTCATCTCGCCAAGGGGTAGCAACTAATCCGGGAAAAATCCAAGCAATAATGGACTGGCCAACACCCACGACCCTCAAAAAATTACAGGGATTCTTGGGACTATCTGGGTACTATCGCCGCATTATAAAGGGTTACGGGCTGCTGGCAAAACCCCTTACCTCCCTATTACAGCAGCGACATCTCCAGTTGGGAGACTCAGCGGATGCGGCTTTCCAAACTCTGAAGCGGGCGGTGTCTCAACCTCCCGTTTTTCGCCTTGCGGACTTTCGTCAGCCTTTTATAGTAGAAACGGACACCGCAGACAGCGGTATGGGCGCAGTTTTGCTGTAGGAAGGGCAACCTGTAGCTTATTTCAGCAAAGCACTCGGACCCAAGAATGCCCAGCTCTCCAGTTATGAGAAGGAACTCTTAACAGTGGTCATGGCGGTTCATCACTGGCGACATTATTTGATCAGCTCATCGTTCATCATCCAGACTGATCATCAAAGTCTTAAGTTCTTGCTCGAGCAAAGGATCGCGACTCCCGCCCAACAACGATATTTATCCAAGCTAATGGGGTACGACTTCTAAATACAATACAAACGGGGCAAGGAAAATGCTTGTGCGGACACCTTATCCATAAAACATGAACAATTGGAGGGAGAGGTCAATGTAATCGTGGTGGTTCAATCCGACATCCTGAGGGCGGTTCAGAAATCGTGGGAACAAGACACCCATATTCAACAAATAATTGCGGCAAAAGAAGCCGATGAGACCAACAAACCGAATTACCAATGGAGGCAAGGGGTACTTCAACGAAAGGGGAAATTAGTTGTTGGCCAAGATAAGGAACTCAAACAGCGGCTGTTTCAATTGTATCATGATATTGCCATGGGCGGTCATTCCGGGATCACTGCAACTTATCACCGATTAAAAAGGGTATTCTACTGGAAGCGGATGAAAAATGAACTCTATGCCTACATACAACAATGCCCGATCTGTCAAACATGTAAAGCATCAAACCAATTACCCATGGGATCGATGCAGCCCTTACCCATTCCGGAGCGCATAAGGAAGGAGATTTCGATGGATTTCATCGAGGGCTTACCGAAGAGCAAAGTGAAGAACGCCATACTCGTGGTCGTAGACCGGTTAAGGAAACAAGCACATTTTATGGCCCTGCCACACCCGTACACAGCAAAGGAGGTGGCCTGTGTTTTCCTAAATTCTGTTTTCAGTCTACATGGTCTTCCTACGACTATTGTGAGCGACCGGGATGCGGTCTTCTTAAGCCAACTGTGGGTGGAATTGCTTAGCATTTTGCAGGTCCAATTACACCACTCCACAGCTTACCATCCGCAAAGTGACGCACAAACGGAAGTGGTGAACCGGTGCGTGGAGGGATATTTGCGTTGCATGTGTCATGAACAACCCCAAAGCTGGGCCGAGTGGCTTCCCCTAGCCGAATGGTGGTACAATTCCACGTTCCACAGCGCGATTCAAATGACGCCATATGAAGCGTTTTATGGGCAAGAACCACAACTACCAACTCTAAATGTGGAAGGCACGTCCAAGGTGGAGGAGGTGGATCGCTCCCTAGTAGCTAGTGAAAGGGTGCTCTCTATTTTGAAGCAAAACTTAACTTAAGGTCAAAACAGGATGAAAGTCCTAGCGGACAAGGGACGTCGCGAACGGACGTTGGAGCTGAACTCTTGGGTATATATCCATCTACGGCCATATAGACAAGTCAGCCTACGCAGGCATGGGTGTCAGAAATTGTCGCCCATGTTCTTTGGACCGTTCAAGGTATTGGAAAGGGTGGGCACGGTTGCCTACCGCTTGGAACTTCCCACTGATGCTAAGATACACCCAACATTCCACATCTCTCAGCTGAAGGAACACAAGGTGGAGCCGCCCGATCACCCCTGCGAGCTACCGTTGACATTAACAAAGGAGGGGATTATTCTCATCGAGCCAATGCGGAGCTTGGATCGGCGAATCGTTAATAAGGATGGACAGGTCCTTACTCAGATTCTGGTGCAATGGACAGGCGACTCGCGGGCTGAAGCAACATGGGATGATCTTGGGGTGCTGCAGAAGAAATATCCCCAGTTCGTTCCTTGGGGATAAGGAACCTCTGATGAGGGAGGTATTTCATACGACATTATTAATCGGGCGGTCTCGCTGCTCTTGGTGGGGGGCATTTTTGGTATTTTGTCTTTAGGAGGGTCCAGCTTTAAATAGCTTTTTGGTAGTAGGGTTTTGGTATCTTGTAAAACACTTAATTCAGGTTTGGTTTTCTGGCTGCTGCGTGGAGACCGGAGGATCCCTCTCCCTCAGCTTATCATCTATTCAGGTGAGATCTTCTTCCCTTAGGATCGATCCCTACCGGTTCTTATTTTGCTTGTGTGTATGTGGATCTGGTTATTGCTAATCAAATCCGCGAGCTTGGTTGATTCCTCCCAATATTGGTGGTAAGTGTATGGAATGGTCTGTTTGCTAAGGTTTTAGTGTGCAGATTTCTGGAGTGGTTGCATAAGGAGGATCCTTGTTGGCCTCGGTAGTGGTGGTGAGGCCTCCCGACCATGGTTTTCGCTTCGGCGAGTGGTGTCGGCTCCCTATTCATGCAAGAAAACCGCCTCCTCGTCTTCCCCCTTCGCTCTTTGTTTATGAGGGCTTATGAATCATCTTATTTGTGTTGGTTATACCATGGTGGTTACTTATAGAGATATCATTTATTTTCTTGCTTCTTGTTGAGGGAGTTGTTGTTATATGTTTGATTTGGGGCTGCCTGATATTAGTCTATTTGGAGGGGGCTGCTATTATAATACCTATTCGGGGCGGTTTCTTATTTATAGTCTAATTGGGGGCTGCTGTTATATAGCCTAATTTGGGGGCGGCTGTTATGAAACCTGCTGTAATATTTTTCCCTTGGGGGCTGCTGTTTATTGTCTAATTGAGGGGATGCTTCTTATATGTCTCTAATTGGGGGCTGCTATTTATTGTCTAATTGGGGGGCTGCTCTATGTAGTACCAGTTGGGGGCTGCCATATGTTGTTCCAGTTGGATTATTTTGTTCTGCTTTGCATCGTTTATGCTGGTTTTATATTGGGGCTAGTTTGTATAATCTCAATTTAGAGGTTTCCTTATACCCATCTTGTTGGATTTATTTTGGGGCTGCTGCTTGGATTTGTTGAATTTGATGAAGTGGAAGTTTGGAGGTTTTTGGACCTGGGCGGTCTGGGAGGAGGTCGGGCGGTCTGGCGAGATCGCGCGACTTGGCGGTCTGTCTCTGCGGTTTGGCTTGTCTTAGCCTAGCTGCAGTCTCCTGGCTTGATCGCTGGTACAGGTCCAAGTCGGCTGGAGGTGAGGCCGCGCGGTCTGTCTCTGACCACGTGGCGGGTTGATCATCTCCAGGTTTCTCCAGAATGTGGTCTGGTGGCTGACCAGGCTTTCTGGTGGTGTTCGCGGACTAAGGTTCTTAGTCGCGCAGTCTCAGTTCGCGGTCTCAGGAGGAGACTGGTATGCGAGCTGGTTGCTGTTTGCGGCCTCAGGAGGAGATCGGCATGCGGACAGGAGTTCGCGGATTGTTGGCGGACGTACTGTGTTCGCGGTCTCATGCGAACACAGGTGGTGAATAACTTCGGGCGGTCTGGCGAGCTCTTTGTAGAGTCGCGGTCTGCTGTGAGAGCGGCGGTCTCTCATGGCGACATTGAAGCTGGCGGGTTAACCAAAAATGAAGCAGGAGTAATGTTGCTGATCGCGCAGTGTGACCGGTCAGGTCGCGCGGTCTGGAGGGTGGTGATCCTATCTCATAGGGTGGTGACTGGATCAGGTCTCACGCCTATAAATAGGAGGCCACTGTAGCAGCAAAATATATACACCAAGTGTAAGCTGAGTTCGCTCTTGTTCTTGCGGTCTGGTTATTTCTGACCGGCGGTCTCTGATTGAACTCTTATTGTGCAGCTTCTGCGGATAGTGTGGGCAGCAGCGATCACGTCTTCCTCTGAAAGTGTTCGGGCGGTCTGCGGCTTGGAGTTGTGCTGAAGTTCGGGAGAATCAGGAGGTCGAAAGAAGGGAGCGGTCTGTGCAGCGGTCTAGTGGTGTTCTGTGGTCGGCAGAGAGTTGCGGTCTTGCAACTGGAGGAGATCGCAGGGGAGGTCGCGCGGTTTGGGCGGTCTCCAGTTATCCTCAGTTTTTTGTATTTCTCTTTGGAGTTTTGTGCTGACGAAATCATGTCTCGTCAAGCATGTCTTGCCCTGTAATTGAAGTTTGCTATCAATAACGATCGATTGTTTGCCTAAGGTTGGTTCTGGTTGTTTTGGCTAGTATCTCTAGTTGTTATTCCTGCTTGCTCTCACAAGATCCGAGAAAATTTTCACATGGTATCAGAGCGAGGTTGGAGTGGATAGAGCAGTGAATAACTTAGAGTAGCCATCGCCTTTGTGAAGAAGGAACCAGAGGAAGAACAATGGAAGGTGGATTTGCAAGAGGTCTTGGGATTGAGATGCTTACGTCGACTAACTTCAAGAAGTGGAAGTCGTGTATGCAGAGCTATCTTCTAAGGGAGGACCTCTGGGAGGTTGTTGGAGGAGATGCAACAGAAGAGGTGAAGGCAACAGAAGCGGGTGACAATGGTCCGGCCGTGAGGGCGTGGAGAAAGACCAATGCTATGGACGAGTTCACTTTGAAGCGTGCCATTTCACCTGAGCTTTTTGATCACATTTTAGGGTGTGGGTCAGCTGCCGAGATCTGGAGAGCCCTGGATGGGTTGTTTAACAAGAAGAATGTAGCTAGGCTACAGTTCTTAGAGAATGAGCTGGCAAGGTCGGCTCAGGGTGATCTTTCTATCTCAAATTTCTTTCTGAAGATGAAGAACCTCTGCGCAGAGATATCAGCACTGGATCCTGATGAGCCAATTTCTGAGGCGAAGCTGAAGAGGCACATCATCCGCGGCCTGCAGAAGGAATATGTGGCCTTTGTGACGTCGGTGCAGGGTTGGGCCAATCAGCCGTCTCAGAAAGAGTTGGAGAATCTGCTAGTGTCGCAGGAAAGTCTGGCAAGGCAGATGGCGGGGGTGTCTGTGTCTGGGGGAGATGGCGAGGTTCTCTTCTCAGGGAAGAAGAAGAAGTGGGATAAAAAGAAGAAGACCGCTGGAGGCTATGGGCCTTCAACTTCTGGACAATAGGAGCGGGGCTTTCCTCCTAAGGCTGAGGAGAAGAAGAAGAAGGAAGGTCTCAAATGCTACAAATGCGGGAAGGTTGGGCACTTCAAGAAGGACTGCAGGATGAATACTCATCCAGGGCATGTTGCTGAGAAGGAGGAAGCACCGGCCAGTCATATTGATGGAGGATGGGGAGGAGCCTTCTCGGCTTCTATTGGAGCCTCGGTTCCTATCAACTATCAGGAGGACTGGATCGTGGACTCGGAGTGTGGTCATCACCTCACCGGGGATGGGTCAAAGTTTTCTTCAGCGGAGCCCTACACAGGTAACAATGCTATTATTACTGCAGATAATACTGTGCATGCAGTCGAGAAGGTCGGGGTTGTTTCCTTGGGCAGTGATAGAGGGCCATTAACCTTGAAGAGTGTCTATCATGTGCCCGATATGAGGAAAAACCTCTTCTCCGTGACCAACGCTGTTGACGCTGGGTATCACGTTCTGTTCGGCCCAACAGAAGTGAAATTTCTACGTAATATAGAGGCCGTGAAGGCCGAGGTCGTCCATGTCGGGAGGAGAGCGAAAGACTTGTTCGTTTTATCGACAAGTTCTTATGTCGACAAGATGAAGACGAATGATGGTGTCGTGATATGGCATGAGAGGTTGGGGCACGTAGGGATGGATAAGCTGAAAGCTATGGCGGTGAGAGGTCTGGTTAAGGGCCTGCCAAATCTATCTTCCTACGGTGAAGGTCATGTTTGCGAGGGATGTCAGTTCAGCAAGTCTCATCGACTGACGTTTGATAAGTCGCAGACAAGGTGTAGTGTGCCGTTGGAGTGCATCCACGGTGACTTGATGGGACCAACTGCTACCCCAAGTCTCGGAGGCAGCAGGTATATGCTGGTGTTGATCGATGATTACACCAGATATGTCTGGGTTTATTTTCTGAAGGAGAAGGCGGAGGCGTTTGCCAAGTTTGTGGAGTTCAAGGAGCTCGTGGAGGGTCGACTGAATCTGCGGATCAAGAAACTGAGGACGGACAACGGAGGGAGTTCACCTCTACTGTGTTCTCCAGTTTTTGCAGGAAGGCAGGCATCCGGAGGGAGCTCACTTGTGCTCATACTCCACAACAGAATGGAGTTGCAGAGCGGAAGATCCGTCATCTGACGGAAACCTGCAAGTGTTGGCTGCATGCCAAGAGTATCCCAAAGTCCTTCTGGGCGGAGGGAATGTCTTGTGCTGCCTACGTCATCAACCAGATGCCTTTGAGTCCCATCAACATGTTAACTCCGCATGAGATGATGTTCAAGGAGAAGCCAAGCGTGGCACACCTTTGGGTGTTTGGATCCACCTGCTATGTGCACGTTCCAGATGCGCTTCGTACGAAGCTAGATGCGAAAGCAAGGAAGTTAGTCTTCGTGGGATACGATGAGCGAAAAAAAGGATGGAAGTGCATGGACCCAGAGACGCGGAGATTTGTGGTATCTCGCGACGTCGTGTTCGATGAGGTGACATCTTACAAGGGGTCCTCTGCTGTGGAGCTACCAGAGAGCAGGGTGGAGGTGCCTAAAAAAGCTGTGTAGGATCTTCAGGTGGAGCTACCTGTGTCACTAGGCGGACCATCTCCTTCTAGTTCTGAGACGGAGGCTTCTGGTTCAGGGAGCAGGGGGAGAACTGCTCTTAGCACGTCTGGAAGAGAAGCTAGGGAAGAAGCAGCTGGAGATAATGCGGTTCAGGGGAAGGAGCTGAGGAGGTCGAAGCGAGCAATCGTTGCCCCTGATCGCTATACAGGAGGAAACGCAGTGAGCTTCGTCTCATGTTTCTTCGCTGGTCCCTTGGATGAGAGGGAGCCGTCGAGCTTTGAGAAGGCCAGAGGCGTGAAGGAGTGGGATATCGCTATGCAAGAAGAAATGGCAGCTCTCGAGAAGAATGAGACCTGGTCTCTTGTGCCCAAGCCCAAGGGCACCACTCCTGTTACATGCAAGTGGGTCTACAAGCTCAAGAAGAAAGCTGACGGCAGTATCGAGCGGTACAAGGCTCGTATTGTGGCTCGGGGGTTCTCGCAGCAATACGGTGAGGACTATGAGGAGACATTCAACCCGGTGGCAAAAATGACTTCAGTTCGGTTTATCATTGCCTTGGCAGCATTCAATGGATGGAAGATTTGGCAGCTCGACGTCAAGAACGCCTTCTCGTACGGCGAGATCGACAAGGATATCTTCATGGTCCAGCCGCCAGGCTTTGTGTCTGAGGATTTTCCGGAGCATGTCTGCAAGCTGAAGAAGGCCCTGTATGGGCTGAAGCAAGCGCCGAGGGTGTGGTACGGGAAGATCGCAGAATATCTCCTATTCTGTGGATTTGTTGCTTCAGACTCAGACTCAAGCTTGTTCGTCAAGAAGAGCGGGGAGCTTCAAGTCATTGTGCTGCTTTACGTCGACGACATGATCGTGATGGGGAACTCGAAGGAGGAAGTAGCTCAGCTTCGGGCCGAGCTGGCTATCAGGTTCGAGATGAAGGACTTAGGTGAGCTTCACCATTTCCTTGGACTCGAGGTGCAGAGGAAGGAGAGTGGAGTGCTGGTGTCCCAGGCTGGATACGCGGAGCGAATCGTGGAACGATTCGGCATGAAGGAAGGGAAGTGCATCTCTACACCTCTGGAGAAGGCTATGAAGCTTCGGAAGGATGAGGGGAGGATTATGCAAGATCCGTTGGTGTTCTGAGCTCTGGTTGGGAGCTTGATCTATCTGACGATCACGAGGCCGGATATTGCATATGCTGTAGGCAGAGTGAGTCGGTATATGGCGGAGCTACGAGTACCTCATCTGCTAGCGGCCAAGAATATTCTGAAGTATGTCAAGGCGACCTCGGACATGGGTCTCCAATACAGGAGGGATGCGGGCCTCGAAGTGCAAGGATACATGGATGCTGATTACGAGGGAGATTCGGATGATCGGAAGTCGACATCTGGATTCGTCTTCATGGCGGGCCCTATGACTATATCATGGTGCAGAAAGAAGCAGGATTCCGTATCGGTCTCCACCACGGAAGCGGAATACAAGGCTTCGGCCTTGGCAGCTCAGGAAGCCATCTGGCTTAGGAGGTTGGTGCGAGACGTCCACAAGGAGGTTCGGGAGCCGAATCTGCTATGCGGTGACAAAGAGAGTGCTCTCAAACTGGTAACCAATCCAGTTTGTCATGCGAGGACCAAGCATATCGAGATCGAGCTTCACTTCATACGGGAGAAGGTTCTGGAGGGATCTCTTTCGGTCGGGCATGTGCGGAGTGCGGACAATGTCACAGACATCTTCACAAAGGCGCTGGCAAAGGGGCCGTTCACACGACTAAGGAGCCTATTGGGGCTAGTTTCAACTTCCCACTTCAAGGGGGAGTGTTGAATTTGTTGAAGTGGAAGTTTGGAGGTTTTTGGACTTGGGCGGTCTGGGAGGAGGTCGGGCGGTCTGGCGAGATCGCGCGACTTGGCGGTCTGTCTCTGCGGTTTGGCTTGTCTTAGCCTAGTTGCAGTCTCCTGGCTTGATCGCTGGTACAGGTCCAAGTCAGCTGGAGGTGAGGCCGCACGGTCTGTCTCTGACCACGTGGCGGGTTGATCATCTTCAGGTTTCTCCAGAATGCGGTCTGGTGGCTGACCAGGCTTTCTGGTGGTGTTCGCGGACTAAGGTTCTTAGTCGCGCGGTCTCAGTTCGCGGTCTCAGGAGGAGACTGGTATGCGAGCTGGTTGCTGTTCGCAGCTTCAGGAGGAGATCGGCATGCGGACAGGAGTTCGCGGATTGTTGGCGGACGTACTGTGTTCGCGGTCTCATGCGAACACAGGTGGTGAATAGCTTCGGGCGGTCTGGCGAGCTCTTTATAGAGTCGCGGTCTGCTGTGAGAGCGGCGGTCTCTCATGGCGACATTGAAGCTGTCGGGTTCACCAAAAATGAAGCAGGAGTAATGTTGCTGATCGCGCAATGTGACCGGTCAGGTCGCGCGGTCTGGAGGGTGGTGATCCTATCTCATAGGGTGGTGACTGGATCAGGTCTCACGCCTATAAATAGGAGGCCACTGTAGCAGCAAAATATATACACCAAGTGTAAGCTGAGTTCGCTCTTGTTCTTGCGGTCTGGTTATTTCTGACCGGCGGACTCTGATTGAACTCTTATTGTGCAGCGTCTGCGGATAGTATGGGCAGCAGCGATCACCTCTTCCTCTGAAAGTGTTCGGGCGGTCTGCGGCTTGGAGTTGTGCTGAAGTTCGGGAGAATCAGGAGGTTGAAAGAAGGGAGCGGTCTGTGCAACGGTCTGGTGGTGTTCTGTGGTCGGCAGAGAGTTGCGGTCTTGCAACTGGCGGAGATCGCAGGGGAGGTCGCTCGGTTTGGGCAGTCTCCAGTTATCCTCAGTTTTTTGTATTTCTCTTTGGAGTTTTGTGCTGACGAAATCATGTCTCGTCAAGCATGTCTTGCCCTGTAATTGAAGTTTGCTATCAATAAAGATCGATTGTTTGTCTAAGGTTGGTTCTGGTTGTTTTGGCTAGTATCTCTAGTTGTTATTCCTGCTTGCTCTCACAAGATCCGAGAAAATTATCACAGGATTATACTACTTTGTCCTTCGTTTGTATAATCCCATTTTTTAGAGGCTGATGTATATCTATCTTGTTGGATTTATTTTGGTCCTGCTGCTTGGATTATACTACTTTGGCATTGGTTTGTATAATCTCGATTTTTTATAGGCTACTGTATATCTATCTTATTGGAATTATTTTGGGTCTGCTGCTTGGATTATACTACTTTGGCCTTGGTTTGTATAATCCCGATTCTTTAGAGGCTGCTGTATATCTATCTTGTTGGATTTATTGTGGGGCTGCTCCTTGAGTTTTGTCTAATTAGGGGCTGCTTTTTTTTGCTCTAAATGGGGGCTACTTCTTAAGTTTTGTCTAATTGGGGCTGTTGTTTATATACTCAAAATGGGTGGGGGGGGGGGGGGGGGGGGGGGCTACCTTTTTATAACGTTTTGTTTGGGTCCACTTTATATACATATGGTCCTATTAGCTGTATACATATTTTTCCATTCTGAAATTTTAATTTTGTGGTTGCCGTATAAAAATCCTAGTTCCGATATTTCGTTCAATTATTGTTATACGACTGGTTGGCCGCCTCCAGGTTGTAAGCCTCGATAATTTGAGTTGCGTAGTCGACTCATAGCTCGAGTTTATTCTTACTTCCTGGCCTTCAATAGCCCTGGTTATATGGCCCTAGATAAGAGAATACGGTTGTCATGTTCGACAATCATATTTAGATGTTGGTTAAATTATGAAGTCACTCATAGTCTCGCGCTAGTAGCCTAGCTGATGTGGTCTCTTATTTGCTCTTTTCCCCTCCCTGGGCTTGTATGTTTCTTCAGAACTCTAAATCTTCTTTATATATATATATATCTTTTGAATGTTCCTCCCCCTTTTCTGCAAGTGAAGTTCTGCTTGTGGCCTTCTTTGTTGTTCTGATAGATTCTCTCGGAAAGGCCGTTCTCTGTGTATTCTCAGAAATCAAGTTCCTTCTTGTGTCTGTTGATTCTTGTTTATACCATAGACTTGTTTAGAAGTTCTCTCAGTGTAGCTCCTGAATTTTCTAGCCTTTTGGTCAAGAATTTATTAAAACACCTGCCATGAAATTTTTAGCCTTTCTGTCCAAAATTTCTGTCCAAAACTCCCTGTTTTCTATGTAATCTGCCTTTTATTTCAGAGTATATTTAAACCCTTCCAGACTCAGTCTTCCATGTAACTTTTTGTGTTAACTTTCTCAGTGAAGGGTAATGCTTCCTCCTCACTGTCTTAGCAATCTGATTGAACGTAAAGATTTCTGTGTTAGTGGTTGTGGGCTGCAAATAGCGGTCCTTCTCCTTATTGACTTTGTTTCCTAAAGCTTAGTTATGCTAGGCTCTCTTGTTGGTTGTGTCCTTCAAGTAGTAGTAGTCCCCTTGGCTTGTTTTTGCTGGGTGATTGAAAGTCCTTCATTTCAGTCCTTTCTTCTTCCCTGTCTGCCTAACCTGTTGATTTTAGGTTAGTGGTTGTTGTGTTTCCCTTTTGGGGTTTTATTGGTGCTCTGGGTTCTTGATTCCTGCTGTCATCCCCTTGGAATCTGGATAGCTTCTATACCTGTTTAGTTATGCTACCAGGTAGTCTGATAAGACTTCCCTAGGTTTATAAAATTTTGCTCGCCCTAAGATCGTGCAATTACTTCTTCTCTTATGAAGTTTCCCGTCGACATTGATATAAGTCTTTCTTGTCGACTTTGATATAAGTCTTTCTCGTCGGTTTCTTCGCTTATTCTGAATTGTTTCCTCATATATTTATATGTTCTTTTGTCGGGTGTTCTTGGGTATCTTAAGCAATGTTATCCAGCATTTTAAGTCCCTTTGGTGAAGCTATGTTTTATTCCTTGAGTTGTCCTGTATTTGGTTAGTAATCGCTTATTCTGTCTTGTCGTGCTTATTCATCGTGCAGTTATGAGAAGTTCGTTGGGAGTCAAGTTTGGACTCACCAAGTGTTTTCAAATGAACCGTTGAGTGTTGTTCTGGTGTTGGGCCTCCGTGTTAAGTTTATCATCGTCTTGTTCTGACACCAAGCCTTGCATGGTGTCGGCTTTCTGAAATCTTCGACTTTGTTGTATGTTGAATGTTGATATATATTGATTAATTGCCGAACCAGGTGCTTGCTGATTCTCTCGTCTTGAGTTGTGGTTACAGCCTTTTGTCATCATGTTTTTCCCTGTCCGACACTCCTCTATTTGTTCTGTTGGATTTATGAGCTAAGTATGCTATGTTGTCTAATTCTCCTGGATAGTCTTGGTGAGTGGTTCTTGATCTCTATGATCATCGTTGTCTAATGTTCTGAGTGTTCACTGGTGAACTGCAGTGTGGTTTATTTATATACTTATATATACATATACTTATATATATGTTTATGCACCACTGCTACTAGTGCTATGCGTGAGTCTGTTGAGCGTGTGAGCTAAAAGTCACAGCCACAGTGCCTCTTTTGGGTTGTTGGTTTGGGTGGATTGGAGTCACCTCCGCAGCACTCCTATTTGGTTTTTGGGCTGCGGGCGTTTGTGGAAGATACCGCAGTCGCAGTGCCTTCTTTTGGAGGACGCTCTTCCCTCGAGCTGATCAGTCTCAAATGCTAGTAACTTATATGCGTATATGGTATTATGATATTATATGTATAACCATCACCTCTGAGCCGCAAGGGCGGACAAGTGGTTGGCTTTGATTGTTTTGACTATTACCTTCTGGTGCAGGCTTTTCCTCTTACCGAGTGCAGTCATTTGAGATGGCTCTGGTTGTTGTAAGATTATAGATGCTTATCTGAGAAGTTCTCCTTTCTGCAATCTTTTATTTCTGATTGCTGCTAACCTTTGGTTTTCTTGTATTTTTCTTGCTAAGGCATTCTTTTCTTTTGAATGTCTCAGGCTCGGATCCATAGCTGTTCGGTTAGTAGAGTTGGTGTTCTCTGGAGCTATAGTTAGTTGTAGTGGTTCGTTCACCTCTCACGGTTGTGAGGTAGTTGTTCCTTTCTTTTTAGTTTTAAGCTTGTACCTTGTATTTCAATGGGCTCGTGTCAGTTGTTGACGCCCATATCTCTAGTTTTCTTGTGCTAGTTTACTTGTTGGTTGTTTTGCTGTTACTTTCAGGTTGTTTACCTACTTGCTCTTTGGGAAGCTTTTTGCTAGGATGTCTTAGTTACTTTATTGGTATAAAAATATCATTCTTGCATATCATGATTTTAAGTAAATGTTGCATACTTTGAAGATCGTAGAAAATCCTTTCTTACTATAGTAAACCTAGATGTGTGCATATCATTTCTGGAAGGTTGATCTTCATGCTCATGTAGGCTAAAATGAACCTATTTTCTGCGGAGTATGTATAGTTTTCTACTTGTGGACAAGATGATCAACCGGATCGAGGGACACGGTCCTAAGCTAAAATGTAAAATTCTCTTTTTAATCCAAGAACATTTATGCCTTTTATAAAGTAATCGTAAATAGTGTTTGTCTGAGCGTCGGTAGTTGTCCCCTGCTTAATGTGGCATCATAATGCGTGTTTTCCCCTTGCTCTGATAACATTTATTAAATTCGTGGGAAAATGTGGGTTGTGACAGTTGGTATCATAGCCAGGTTAGTCGGGTTGCTGGGAAGTTCTGGTTGGCCCGGTTAACCACCTGGTGAGAATCGTTATTCATTGCATACACCCACCAAAGGGTCATCAGTATGTCTTGGCTGAAGCATGAACACTACACTCATAGCATGATAATAAGTATACGGGGCATATTATGTAGTATGTGATGCATAATATGTGTTTGTATATGGATCCTCATAGGTGACAACATACGACTGTTATATAGTATGGGATGCATAACGTATGTCGCTCACTTTTTATTGTAACGACCCAGAAGCCGACGTCCGATCGGGACAACGTCCACCGATCTAGCCTCAACTGACCTCGCTACCGGGCTGCAGCCCAAGCACCCCAACCCCTCTCCAGCCTACAGGCGGGTTGTTTGTGGCCACATCCTCCCTTTGGTGAGAAGTGATCCAGTTAAGCACCTCTACGGGGCCTTCCCAGGAGGTCACCCATCCCAGTACTACTCAAGCCCGAGCACGCTTAACTATATAGTTCTTTCACTTCTCATCACCAATTGAGCTGCATCTCAATTGGTGATGAGAAGTGAAAGAACTATATAGTTAAGCATGCTCAGGATGGAGTAGTACTGGGATGGGTGAACTCCTGGGAAGGCCCCGTAGAGGCGCTTAACTGGATCACTTCTCACCAAAGGGAGGCTGTGGCCACCAACAACCCGCCTGTAGGCTGGAGAGGGGTTGGGGTGCTTGGGCTGCAGCCCGGTAGCGAGGCCAGTTGAGGCTAGATCGGTGGACGTTGTCCCGATCGGACGTCGGCTACTGGGTCGTTACAATGCTTGTCCATTAGCTCGATTTTTCTTTTTTTGTTACATGCGATAATATGTAGTATGGGATACATAAGATCGCATGTGTACGCTGCTCATAGCATGCATTAAGGCCTTTTAGATTGCATAGAACTGCATGCACATCATAACATAGCATTAGCACACGTGCCAAGTTAAAGACATACATGATGACGCTCGTACACACATGATTTGAAATAAAAAATTGGCATTCATGCATTTATGTTATATGCACATAAGTTGATAGGATGATGGTATATCATCCTAAGTTAAGCATAACATCATTTCCTGAATTCCCAGGGCAAGGTAACAGCAAGAGCAAGTATACTTTTCCGATCTGTATCGAGTTAGGAAATTGTAGTTCCTAGCTATTATTTCTTGAGCTAGGTGTTGAGGTGTTCGTTCATAATTGCAGTCGATGACTCTAGAGCGTAGTGCGTCAGAGTTGGCTCCCTAGTCAGAGGGTGGGTCTTCAGGTGCGCGCAGTGAAGCGGTAATTGAGGAGTTGCGTCAGAGTAGCGAGGCGTTGTCGAGGCATGTGATCGAGATGCAGACGCAAATTCAGACTTTGATGGAGGCTACCTTTGGGCAACAGCCTGGGGTGCAGAACCCTGTTGTGGGTCAAGATGCGGTGTCAAGAAAGGGAAAGAGGAAGGTTGCTGTAGCGGATGCCCTGATCCAAGTAGGAAGGGCAGGATGGTGTGAAGTTTTTGCAATCGCGTGGGCCATCCGTATGAGATGTGTTTCAAGAGGCTGGGCATGCAGAAGCAGCTTCAGTTGATGCAGATGAAGTTTCAGTCGTTGGCTCTTCATGGTGCTCCGAGGGATGTCGAGTGTTGCACTTTTTATAGTTGGGCGGGGCACGATATTACACTGTGTTGGAAGAAGTATAAGTCGTGTGGGTATTGTGGGCAAAGAGGGCATGATGCGACTCAATGCCGGTTGAAGGATAGGACGTGCTATAAGTGCGGGCAGAAAGGGCATGTGAAATCCCGGTGTTCGCAGTTCCAGTCGTCCAGACAGCAGCTTTCCCTTCCGTCTCTTGTACCACCACCACCTCAGCAACGACAGTTGGTTCGAGCAGAGGCTGAGTTAAATGTAGTAGTCAAGGAAGGAGAGAAGTTTCCCCCCGGTGATTCCAGGTTAGATTCTAATCTAACTCTTAGCTTTCAGCTTTTGCCCTAGTTTGCTTTCACTCATTTCGTTCCATGTCCGCTTTTATAGGAGAGTTTTGTAAAGAACCATTAGGCATGCGTCCTTAGTGACCGCCATGTTCAAGATTTGGCGCCAGTGTTTCAACCAGGTTTGTCCTATGTATACCAGCTTGTTCGTATCTTGGAGAAGCAAATGCCGGAGTTGCGAAGAAAGTATATCCCTATAGTGAAGGACTCTGACCCTCATCTTTTGGGCTAGTTTCCCCGGTAAGTCTTCGTCTCTCGTGCTTTTCCTCGCTTTGAATTGTTGTTGCAATGTTTCGGGGGGGGGGGGGACTTTTTGTTAGGAGGGGTGGCTGTAACGCCCCAGGTTTTTCTTATAATTAATTTTGAGTAGGGTTATGGTAATAATAATGGTTTAAATATTAAAGCTATCGTTGCGTAGTGTTAATGTGAGAGGGCGTTATCGTTTCGTGTGCGTCGCCGTTCGGTGAGTTTAATGCTAGGTTGCTGCGTATATGTGCGTATAGGTTTTTGTTATCATTCCTAAAAGAAAATATGTATACATATATATGCATGTATGTATTTATGCAAATATATTTTTATATATACACATACACAAATATATATAGAGCGATGTTAAATGCAGGCCGGTTTTGGTTATATGCAGGCCGCGGATATATGCAGGCAAAAAAATTATTCATGCAGGCCAAATTTCATATTTACATACTATATTCAAAAATCAAATTAATATTTTCCTAAATTAATCACCAAACAAAATAGCATTCATATAATGAGTAAGTAAAATATCATGCGTGCGAGGTTACGTTGAATTCACTGTTAGTAAGTCTGGGAGAGCTATTGATGGAGTATCCCTAAAGGCGCTAACCGCACCCCATCCATGGGGGTGCGGTTATCCAAAGAACCCCCACTAGCGACGTAACTACCCAAAGTATAACCATCGTCGCCATTGCCGCCATCTCCGCCATCGCCGACATCGCCGACATCGCCGACATCGCCGACGACGTCGCGATCGTCGCCATCGCCGTAGCAAATACCCATGAATAGCTTTAGGTTAGTTGTAATTTAAAAACACATCGGACTCGGACAAACGAGTAAACTCATTGGGGACACGGTTGCATTGAAGGAAAAAATGTATAATACATGAAGTATTAAACTACTCGAATCATTTTTCCTAAAGTTTTAAAATGAAAAATGATATCTTTTTTAAAAAACTATGGCCTGCATATAGCTAAAATCGGCCTGCATTTATCATCGCTCATTTTAAAAAATTGTGGCCTGCATATAGCCAAAACTGGCCTGCGTTTAACATTGCTCTATATATATGCATATAGATGAGAATAGAAAGAGCAGCATAATTATTTTTCTTTCCTCTCCTCTTCCCGTACCCCTATTGCCCCGTGAGGGAAGTTAGGGATTCCGTCGGCGTGTGTCGCAAGGCGTCGGAGCCTTCGGTGTAGGATGGTTCAGGTTAGCCGGGGGCTTGTTTTGTCGCCGTAGTGGGGTTGCAGAGGATCCTTGTTGGCTTCAGCAGTGGTGGTGAGGCCTCCCGACCGTGGTTTATGCTTCGGCGAGTGGTGTCGGCTCCCGATTCAGGCAAGAAATCAGCCTCCTAGTCTTCCCCCTTCGCTCTTTGTTTGTGAGCGCTTATGAATCATCTTCTTTGTGTTGGTTATACCATGGTGGTTACTTATAGTCATATCATTTTTTTTCTGCTTCTTTTTGAGGGGTGCTGTTATATGTTTGATTTGGGGCTGCCTTATATTGGTCTATTTGGAGGGGGGGCTGCTGTTATATAACCTGTTTGGGGTTGTTTCTTATTTATAGTCTAATTGGGGGGTTGCTTTTATATAGCCTAATTTGGGGGCTGCTGTTATGAAACATGCTGTTATATTTTTCCCTTGGGGGCAGCTATTTATTGTCTAATTGAGGGGATGCTTCTTATATGTCTCTAGATGGGGGCTGCTATTTATTGTCTAATTGGGGGGGCTGCTCTATGTAGTACCAGTTGGGGGCTGACATATGTTGTTCCAGTTGGATTATTTTGTTCTGCTTTGCATCGTTTCTGTTGGTTTTATATTGGGGCTGGTTTGTATAATCTCGATTTAGAGGTTGCTTTATATCCATCTTGTTGGATTTACTTTGGGGTTGCTGCTTGGATTATACTTTGGCCTTCGTTTGTATAATCCCAATTTTTTAGAGGCTGTTGTATATCTATCTTGTTGGATTTATTTTGGGGCTGCTGCTTGGATTATACTACTTTGGCATTGGTTTGTATAATCCCAATTTTTTAGAGGCTGCTGTATATCTATCTTGTTGGATTTATTTTGGGGCTACTGCTTGGATTATACTACTTTGGCCTTGGTTTGTATAATCCCGATTTTTTAGAGGCTGCTGTATATATATCTTGTTGGATTTATTGTGGGGCTGCTCCTTGAGTTTTCTCTAATTAGGGGCTGCTGTTTTTTTTGCTCTAAATGGGGGCTGCTTCTTAAGTTTTGTCTAATTGGGGCTGCTGTTTATATGCTCTAAATGGGGGGGGGGGGGGGGGGGCTTCCTTTTTATAACGTTCTATTTGGGGCCGCTTTATATATATATGGTCCTATTAGCTGTATACGTATTTTTCCATTCTGAAATTTTTATTTGGTGGTTGCCGTATAAAAATCCTAGTTTTGATATTTCGTTCAATTATTGTTATACGACTGGTGGCCCCTCCGGGTTGTAAGCCTCGATAAATCGAGTTGCGTAGATGACTCATAGCTCGAGTTTATTCTTACTTCATGGCCTTCAATCGCCCTGGTTATACGGCCCTAGATAAGAGAATACGGTTGTCATGTTTGGCAATCATATTTAGATCTTGGTTAAATTATAAAGTCACTCATAGTCTCGCGCTAGTAGCCTAACTGATAAGGTCTCTTATTTGATCTTTTACCCTACCAAGGCTTGTATGTTTCTTCAGAACTCTAAATCTTCTTTATATATATATATATATATATATCTTTTGATTGTTCCTCCCCCTTTTCTGCAAGTGAAGTTCTGCTTGTGGCATTCTTTGTTGTTCTGATAAATTCTCTCAGAAAGGCCGTTCTTTGTGTATTCTCGGAAATCATGTTCCTTCTTGTGCCTGTTGATTCCTGTTTATACCATAGACTTGTTTAGAAGTTCTCTCAGTGTAGCTCCTGAATTTTCTAGCCTTTTGGTCAAGAATTTATTAAAACACCTGCCATGAAATTTTTAGCCTTTCTGTCCAGAACTCCCTGGCTTTCTATGTAATCTGCCTTTTATTTCCGATTATTTTTACACCCTTCCAGACTCAGTCTTCCATGTAACTTTTGTGTTAACTTTCTCAGTGAAGGGTAATGCTTCTGCCTCACTGTCTTAGCAATCTGATTGAATGTAAAGATTTCTTTTTTAATTGTTGTGGGCTGCAAATAGCGGTCCTTCTCCTTAATGACTTTGTTTCCTTAAGCTTAGTTATGTTAGGCTCTCTTGTTGGTTGTGTCCTTCAAGTAGTAGTAGTCCCCTTGGCTTGTTTTTGCTGGGTGATTGAAAGTCCTTCATTTCAGCCCTTTCTTCTTCCCTGTCTGCCTAACCTATTGATTTTAGGTTAGTGGCTGTTGTGTTTCCCTTTTGGGGTCTTACTGGTGTTCTGGGTTCTTGATTCCTGCTTTCATCCCATTGGAATCTGGATAGCTTCTATACCTGTTTAGTTATGCTACCAGGTAGTCTGATAAGACTTCCCTAGGTTTAGAAAAGTTTGCTCGCCCTATGATCGTGCAATTACTTCTTCTTTTATGAAGTTTGCTCGTCGACTTTGATATAAGACTTTCTCGTCGACTTTTATATAATTCTTTCTCGTCCGTTTCTTCGCTTATTCTGAATTGTTTCCTCATATATTTATATGTTCTTTTTTCGGGTGTTCCGGGGTATCTTAAGCGATGTTATCCAGCATTTTATGTCCCTTTTGTGAAGCTATGCTTTATTCCTTGAGTTGTCCTGTATTTGGTTAGTGATCGCTTATGTTGTCTTGTCGTGATTTATTCATCGTGCGGTTATGAGATGTTCATTGGGAGTCAAGTTTGGACTCACCAAGTGTTTTCAAATGAACCGTTGAGTTATGTTCTGGTGTTGGGGCTCCGTGTTAAGTTTAATGTTGATATATATTGATTAATTGCGGAACCAAGTGCTTGCTGATTCTCTCGTCTTAAGTAGTGGTTACAACCTTTTGTCATCCTGTTTTTCCCTATCTGACACTCCTTTGTTTGTTCTGTTGGATTTATGAGCTAAGTATGCTATGTTGTCTAATTCTCCTGGATAGTTTTGGTGAGTTGTTCTCTGGTGAACTACAGTATGGTTTATTTTTATACTTATATATATACATATACTTATATATATGTTTATACACCACTGCTTCTGGTGCTATGCGTGAGTCTGTTGAGCGTGTGAGCTAAAAGTCACCACCACAATGCCTCTTTTGGGCTGTTAGTTTGAGTGGATTGGATTCACCGCCGCAGCACTCCTGTTTAGTTTTTGGGCTGCGGGCGTTTGTGGAAGATACCACCGTCGCAATGCCTTCTTTTGGGGGACGCTCTTCCCTCAAGTTGATCAGTCTCAAATGCTAGTAACTTATATGCTTATATGGTATTATGATATTATATGTGTAACCACCACCTCTGAGCAGCAAGGGCAGACAAGTGGTTGGCTTTGATTGTTTTGACTATTACCTTCTGGTGCAGGCTTTTCCTCTTACCGAGTGCACTCGTTTGAGCTGGCTCGGGTTGTTGTAAGATTATAGATGCTTATCTGAGTAGTTCTCCTTTCTGCAATATTTTATTTCTAATTGCTGCTAACCTTGGGTTTTCTTGCATTTTTCTTGCTGAGGCATTCTTTTCTTTTGAATGTCTCAGGCTCGGAGCCATAGCTATTCGGTTAGTAGAGTTGGTGTTCTCTGGAGCTGTAGATAGTTGCAGTGGTTTGTTCTCCCCTCACGATTGTGAGGTAGTTGTTCCTTTCTTATCAGTTTTAGGCTTGTACCTTATTTTTCTATGGGCTCGTGTCAGTTGTTGACGCCCATAGCTCTAGTTTTCTTGTGCTAGTTTACTTGTTGGTTGTTTTGCTGTTAATTTCAGGTTGTTTACCTACTTGCTCTCTTGTTAGCTTTTTGCTAGGATGCCTTAGTTAATTTATTGGTATAAAAATATCATTCTTGCATATCATGATTTTAAGTAAATGTTGCATACTTTGAAGATCGTAGAAAGTCCCTTCTTACTATTCTAAACCTAGATATATGCATATCATTTCTGGAATGTTGATCTTCATGCTCATGTAGGCTAAAATGAACCTATTTTCTGCGGCGTATGTATAGTTTTCTACTTGTGGACTAGATGATCAACCGGACCGAGGGACACGATCCTAAGATAAAATGTAAAATTCTCTTTTTATCCAAGCACATTTATGTCTTTTATAAAGTAATCGTAATGAGTGTTTGCCTGAGTGTCAGTAGTTGTCTCCTGCTTGACGTGGCATCATAACGTGTGTTTTCCCCTTGCTATGATAACATTTATTAAATTCGTGGGAAAATGCGGGTTGTGACACTCAGGGGGAGCCTGCTCCAGAAGTTCAAAGGAACTTGGAAGATGAAATGGATGCAGTTGTGGTCCAAGGAGAAATCCAAGAGGATATTCTGAATAAAGTAGCTCAGATTGCTTAGGAAGGTGCTCAGGAGGCTGAAGTAAGTGAATAAATTTAGGGTGAGCTATCCAAAGACATTGTTGCTGAAGAAGCAGAAGTGTCCCATGAAGATGATGAGCCTCAGCATATTGCCCCCAGGATGATTACAAAAGTGTTCTCAAGAAAAAGAAAAACTCTTGAGAATGATCAATGACTTCAGGTATCTCTGCTTATATCTTCTGAAGAAAGAAAAATAGAATGTGGTTTGGTGAAACAATGTGATTTATTATACAATGTCTGAAATGTTCTGAGATTTCATTCTATTATTCTTGTACTATCTATATTGTCTTGAATGTATTTTTTGTTTACATAAAAGGAATGTGTAAAATCACTTTGATCAATCTGTAAAGTTTGTTAAGATAAATAGGGGGAGATTGTTGTGAAAAACCCTTGATTTAACTTAAAAATTATCTAAATGTGATTTTGTCTCTTATGTTTTATTTACCCATTATATAGTGAGGGTAATCTAGTCATTATATGTCTTAGGATGTCACACTCAATCTAGGGTGTTAAGACCATATCAAGAGAAGCACAATTTGGGTAGAGTTAACATTTGCATCGAATAGAAATCGATGCAACATCGAGTTAATGTCAACGCTACTCTGACTAGAAGTCCAAGTGGTCCAACCCTTCTGTCGAAGTCATTCAAGTCGACGTTACGTCGAAAGGATATCGACGCAGATGCCAATGATCTGTCAATGTATCTTGAGAAGTCAACGCAAGTCTACTTCAACTCAGAGCAGAAGGAAGACTTTGTCGAAGCCATCTAAAGTCGTTGCAACGTCGACTTCATTTCAACGCAGATAATGAAGTTCAGAGTCAAGCCTTCAACTCGACGGTTACGTCGATAAGGTATCGACGCTAAGTTGACTAGCAGAGTTCAATTAGAGCAAGAATGAATTCGAAGCTGCTCTTACAAGAACTCGAAGGTGCGTCGATAAGAGAGAGAGAACTCGACGCTACGTCGAATACAGTCTAAAAAGGAAACTTTTTCAGCTGACATTTTGGACTGTCTCTCATTGCCCACAATACTGAAGACCGTTATCCAACGTCTTAATTATTGCCTCAAATAAAAAGAAAATTAAAAGAGAACAGAATAACATTCTTCGAAACAAGCCTACAATTGGTGGACGGGTCATGAATTAAAGAAGGAAAGAAAGAGAAATTGTTCTGGCAGAATACCTTTTCAGCATCTACCGAAAAAGGAAACAAATCAAATTATTGAGGGACAATAAAATGGATGAGATTGAAAAAAAAAAGTAGAGCATTGATCACATTCTCAGACGGCTGTTGATTAGGGCTTCCTCTTCTTCTTCTTCCTGCTGGAACCCTAAAAGACAGTGAAAATCAAGAACTGATCCATCACATTCATGGATCTTCTTCTTCTCAGTACAAACTCTTAAAGAAAGATCTACAGAAGATTATACTCTGATCAGAGAAACAACTGCTGCTTCCTCATCAATATTATATAGCAGTAGTATTATTATAAAAGCAGAGAGAAGAAGGATCAAGAGCTTACAAACCCTAGCAATCATCACTATCATAAGATAGGGTTAATCTGATACAGATCCTGACGAGAACTCAAAGAACAGCACCTCAAAGACCGCTGTTACAGAATTCTGAAAATAGATTTCTGATTCCTTCTTCTCTTTCTTACTCTTCTTTCCTTACAGCCCCTGTACAGAGTTTAAGAATCCCTCTTTCAAAGGATTCTGTGGTTCATGATCTCCTTATCAAAAGATCAATGGTTCAAGATCTCTCCTTATCAAATGATCTGTGGTTCATGATCTCCTTATCAAAAGATCAATGGTTCTAGGAGTCTCCTTATCAAAAGATTCGGGCACAGGTGGTGCATTCCTACCAGGTGGTAGAAGAGAGGACTCCCCACATTTTGGGGAACCTCTATAAAATCTTTGTGTCTTCTGGTTGTGAATTTTCTGTGTTGTCTCATTCCTTTTACTGTTTTCCTTCTTTACTTAACAACACTTGTTTTATTCTGTGTGTGGAATTGTTGGAGCATAATACTTAGTGTTTTATGGTGTTTGCATAAATAGGATAGAAATAATATTTAAATCTCTATTCACCCCCCCTAGAGTATACTCAGAGGAACACTGTGCACTTTCATGGATGGTTTGAGCGGTCCATGTATGATGTGAGTTCAAGCTTCTTTCAACACTAATGTGTTGTGCTAAATATTGATTGCAGCAAATTATCTATTATTTCTTTCAAGGTAATTATATTGCTTTATTGGTTGTCTATATTTATAGCTAAGATAGAGTAAACCTCCATTGATGATGTCTTAAGCAAAGCACACAAAGTTGGGAAGGAATTGATAGTGTCATGTGTTTGTGTTCTAGATTCTGTTGAGATCTATTTAAATACGAAGAATATGATGTTCTCAGATACAACAACAAGAAGAAGAAATACAAAGAGCCCGGCGAGGATGCGGTGACAGTGGCTCTTCACATAGGGCAGCTTCCATGTCTCAGCGCAGTAGATCTTATCTCCTGAGTCTCTGCTTGCAACTCCTAAAAATAACAACAACAACAACAACAACAACAACAACTAGAATAAGAGACGGAGGAAGAAGAAGAAGAAGAAGCACATGTTCAACAGTTTGTTTATGGTGGAAGTTGTGTAGGGAAGCTGAACAAGGGCAAGTACTGGATTCCTACACCTTCTCAGATACTCATCGGCCCGACACAGTTCTCATGCTCCGTCTGCTTCAAGACCTTCAATAGATACAATAACATGCAGGTTATATATTTGTCTTTCTTCTTAATTATCCCTCTAGCTAGCTATTTTCTCTTTCTTTGCATCAGTTGTAGTGGAATTTTTTTTAAAGAAATCGTATTTGAAGAAATGAAGCTAAGACCTTGTGGTATCTTTTATAGAAAGGTTCTTTTTGAACAGACTGAAATATTATATATATGAAGCTACCGTTTAACATTGTACAGTACAAAACAATTTCTAACATTGTACAGTTAAAAATATTACATTTAATGGTGGTCATGAAGGACCTGTTTACTCCATATGCCCACGTTCTATAGAATAAGCTGATGTAATAACGACAAATATTTTCCTTCATCAGATTTAAAAAAATATATATTTCTGTATGTAATTCCTAACACCCCTCTATCTGCATATGACTCAGTTTATCATTTGACTTCCATTGATGGGAAAATAAATGTTTTGGTTGTAATTCCTAACACACCATTTGATGCAGTGTTATTTTACCGATGGAATCAACTGAGTTATAACGATAACTTCTTCAAGGCTTGCTACGCTCTCAGAACGATTAGATATGAGTTCGCCAAATTGCTGGGCATTCAAACTCCTCAAGTGCGTTCATTTTTGTACTCTTGTTATTTCTCTTTATGTAATGTCTAATTTGACCTTGGAATCTTTCAGGCTAGAGTTGTTCATAACTTCAATGTTGATGGCAAAATATCAAGAGTGCAACTTAGGTGGTGATGAACTTGGAGAAATTACGTGCTCAGAGTTGCTGGAAGCTCTAGAAATGAGCCGTTGTATCTTTTTGATGAAGTGAAAAATTGAACCCATATTATTTAAGAGTATTCAATTATGTTTGTTAGTATGTATGTATAAATTAACTTATCTATAGCTATTTTCTCTTCTGAATTAACTTGGTTGCGATGATTTTTGTTTGAATTTTGCTGCAAAACAAATTGCTGTAATTGACCAAACTCTTCTACGGAAGCATTTATTGATTTCAAGCTCAATTGTGGTATGATAAAATTCTTTTTAGTCCTTATGATTTTGGTGATTATCACTATATTTTGTACCAACTCAGCATTTTTTAAATGCCGCGACATTGGCGGGATTTTTTTAAAAAATTGTTACAGTTTTTACAACAGTTTTAAAGTGTTTCCTTTGTATCTCTTGGCAACAGTTTTTAATTGTAACACTACAGGTCAACATTTCTAAAATGTTGCAATAGGTCCATCGAAAAACTGTTGCCTATTCTAAGAGTTTAGTCAACATTTTTTAACTGTTGCCTTAGACCTTTGGTAACACGTGTATAGACAACACCCCTTTGGCAACAGTTTTTACTGTTTTGACAACACTTTGCAATTTTAGGCAACAGTTTTGCAGTGTTGCTAAAGGCCAAAAATGTTGTCGTGGTACCAACTTGGGTTTTCCCCTAAATGTTATTTTGAACTAGTGTGTTGCAGACGTATGCCATCAAGTTTTTGTTTAAGTAATACGTGAACAATGATGACCATATTGGGTCGGGGATTAAGATATTGTGGAATTTGGAATAGGAATTCACAATAGTATTCTATTTAAGTGTTTGACCGGGAAAGAGGCTGCGCATGCTTGAGGTGAGAATAACGGAAATGTGTACGTTGAAATCCTCCTGGGAGTAGACAAAAGTGACACTTGACTCAAAGTCATGTGTTATTAGAAGGGGATGATGTGATTATAACCCATGCGAGGTGTATAACCATGGATTCACCTTACTTTGAACCACGATAAATATTCGTAATACCACCATAACCAATTGATAAGAATCATCCGATGATCACATGCGGAATTTGGAAACATAAAGGCTTTCTGAGCTTAAACTCTTGAGGTAGTAACACCATGTTTGGTACTTGCTGGATTGAAAGGGCATAATGTCATGGCAAGTGAGATGGGGCGATTGCGGAACTTGACTATTAGGTGAATTTTATGATTAATTACTCGTTTGACTTTGAGGCCAGCCTCCGTGAATGCTAAATTTGTATACATTTAAATAATGATGTTGAAATGGCTACACATTATTTGGATAACGATGTATGGGGTTAGAAGAATCAATTTATTTTTGCAAAAACTGGAAGCACATTATTCTCTTGAAGCAGGATTCAAAATTTTATCTGGAAACAAGAGTGAAGACCTTTTGCGTATCGGGTTCACTGATCTTAAAATATTTTATATCAACGGTGCAATGAAGGTTTGTTTATTAAGTTGAGGGAACAAGGGATTATGGGTTTCGGTGGTTTCCAACCTGCACGCAGTGGGAGCGTGGCAATAAACCCAACCATGTATGTTCACCACAATACTTATGTCTTCATCACGATGAGAGACACTTAAGAATTCTTTGTGCACAAGCTGATTATAAGTGTCTCGAAGTATAATAACCGTACACTTGGGGAAGTTTGGGGTGTGATGAGTCCCAATTATATACACATATATGGACCCATCTGGGCCGATTTTGTAGTCTATGCACTTCACTTTAGACATGTTTTCACTCATATTTGATACTCCTTGCTAAGTGCACCTCTAGGCCCAATTTTGTTGTTATTTCAAGTTCTTCATCTTTAGTAGTTTTCATGCATTGTTAAGTGCCACTTTCAGTGGCTGGATTCGTGGTTGTGCTGGAACAGGAGCCGTGCAGTTGTACCCGGTGCAATTCTGTACAGGAACACTGCGCACGATCACTGGTTCTACTGCGCACGACCACTGGTCGTGCGCCGCTGATCGTGTGCACTTGACCCTAATTTTTGAGTTCTGTTTCGGACAGTGCGCACGACCACCTATGATAGTGCGCACGACCACCAGTCGTGCGCCACTGTTCGTGCGCACTTAACATCAATTTTATGAGTTCTGTCTCGACCAGTGCGCACGACCACCTATGATAGTGCGCACGACCACCGATCGTGCGCCACTGGTCGTGCAAACATGGTATTTTATAAATTTCTTACATTGCAGGCTCCACCCAGGCAGGCGCACGATCACAGGATTCCAGCACGCTCGACCACTGGTCGTGCGCCAATGACCGTGCGCACTGTTTATTCCAGCACCTATAAATACTCCTGCTCGCGAATTAGGTTAGATCCTCCTCATTTTCTTCGGCCAGTCCGTCGTTTCCTGCTCCAGAGCGCCCGATTTCGCCCCTCCATCGCCGCCCACCATCAGGAGGTGCTCCGGGATTGTTCTTCACGCCATTCTTGAGCCAGAGCTTCCTCTTGGCCTCCTCCTTCATCCTTGGGCTTCAAGAAGGGAGTCAACCTAGCCTTCTTCTTCAAGATTGGAGCAGCTTGTGATCATTCCTCTGGTTCGTGACACGAAGAAGACGGGTCCATTGGAAGGTAGTAACAACCTTCTCTACCCCGGACGCAGTTGAGGACCGAGCTTGGACGCGGATTGACAACCCGGCGATTCCTTCCGTGAATCCTCAACAAGACTTCGGAGTCGGTCGATTTCGCAGACTCATCTCCTCTTGTAGTTGATAGTTTAGTTGGATTTCTTATATGTTTGATGAAGTATACTTTTATTTGTTAACATTAGTATGAAATCATGTCTATGTGATTGAGTAATCTTGTTATATTTTCATTTGAGGTGATCCTTGTGGTGTGGATTGTTTGTTGTGTTGTGCCGCCCTAACAATTGTTAGTGGTGTGCTTTGCGAATAGGTGCCTGCGACCCTCGTTCCGCCGCTCTCTCCACCCCATCCGCTAGCCTACTCGTCCATCCGCCTAGCGATTCGGTGCATTGCGGCCCGTGTAGTCTTCCATCCCGCCTGGCGAAGCAGTGCGCTCAAGGCCTGCATAGGAGTAGTCGTAGCTATTTTATTTTGTTTTCCGCAATCCAAACCAAGCCTCCCGCAATCCATCCGACCTTAAGGACTTCGATCTCAAGTCCTTCCTCAATAGTTAACTCCACCTTACTGTGTTCCTTCCGAGATCGATACTCGGGGATTTACTCCTCGTTTTATATTACTTGAACGATCGGTACACTGCCGTTTCGTGCCGCAGTCTAGCTACCACCTATAGTGGTGTGTAGGATTCGCGCATCAAGTTTTTGGCGCCGTTGCTAGGGAATACAGTCGTGTGATTTTTCTGGAGAGGGAAAGTCTGAGAGAGAAGCCATTCCATTTGTAAATTGCATCTTTTATTTTATTTCTGTTCTTTTTACTCCATTTTCTTGTCTTATATTAGGTTGCTTTAGTAATTTTTGTTAGCTGTGGTATTTCGCACAATAGTGTTTTTCTTTTTGAATCGTTTTATCTTCGCACTATGTGGGCACATCTTAATATCCGTTTCCGTTGGTGTGGAGCTACCTCCCACTCTAGTGATGAATGCCCCACGGAGAATGGTGGGCATAATTCTTCTCGCCCAGCATATAGAGCATCGACTTCGTCTGATACTCCATATGGTGTGCGTAAGTCTTATGGCTACTCTGCTGAGCATTTACCGTCTTACTTCTTTTCGGCTTCAGCACCCGCTGTGCCAAAGAAGCCCGCAAGGCAGTGCCGGTTTTGTCGAAGCACTGATCATGTCTTGAAGGACTGTGCCGAGTATCTTCGCCAATTGGACGAGGATGACGAGTCGGATATCCGGATCGTCCCAACTCCTAACTCTGGCGGCACACCTTCAACATCCAGTTATGTGTCTTTGTCACCTTCACATCTTGAAGGGTATGGCATGGACACGGTCACCGGATGTGTGGCTGATCTATGCACCGACATTGCTGAGCCTATTCTCCATGTGCATCCACCACCTCTAGTGGATTCAATTCTTTGTAAGGAATCGGTGCTCGACTTTTATCCGAGCACTACTCCTCCCACTGTTGTGCATACTATACTCATCTCCGATGACATTGTTGATGATGTGTCGCAGGATGAGGTGGGTGATCTGAGTGTTGTGCCTATTCCTATGAAGGAGGACAACCTTCTAGGTGAAGAGGAGTTTTCCTCAGCACCGGTGGAGGAAGTCCAAATCCTAAGCCTGGCCACCGTTGATCCCGCCGAATCTTGTAGCATTGATGACAATGCAAACATTATTTTACTTACCCAACCTGACGGGAGTGAGTCCGGAATCACTCTCCCGATTGATGTTTATTTATGTTCTTCTTCTTCTTTATTTCTTGATCCCCTTCCTTCATCTGAGTCTGTGCAGGTTGAATCTTCACAGGTACTTCAGGAGGACTTGGAGCTTTTTGCTCAAGTCAATGATGAGAGCATCCTCTCATGTGAGGAGGTTGATTCCCCCTCCGTAGAGGAAGCTCCACTCATTGCCTTTTCCTCCTGCCACCTCCCTGTTGACGACACCTTGCTAGGCAAGGATGTGTTTGGTGAGTTGAGTGAGGATATCTCCTCCTCTTCTTACTTTCTGTTTCCTCTACCTGCGTTATGTAGGTATTATTATTTGGGTATAGGAGTAACTGTTCTGTCGCCGTATCGGTACCCGCTACCGACACGCGTATTAGAACAGTTACCTATTCATTTCCTTTTCCATACGCCCATTAGCTAGAACCTTTAGTTTTTGAATAAGTCGTGCTGGGATGACAATAACCCCAGTAGTTATCTTACTTTCTCATGCATTTCATTTTATTCAATCCTGCTTAGTTAGCTGTAGTTTATTTTAGTTTATCTTCTTCTTTTGTTTTTGCGGAGCTGACCCCTGCAGGTATCTTTTCTGGATGGCGGATGCTGCGAATCATTTTAGCTTACAAGCCAATCTTCTGGTGTGCTCATTTCTGAGCACTGGGTACTCTCTTTCCCTAGCCTTTTCTGATTTTCATGTCATATATTTTGTGGATTGTTTAGTTTAAGTCTGGGGGAGAGCAGTTTTTGTGCCCACTCACGTGCACTCTTGCATAGCATGCTAGAAGTACTTTTATTTTAGCTTATTGGAAATTGTTGTTCATTTTCATTGCACACCACAGCACCCACTTGAGCGCGTACTCATCTGTTTGCTTGCTCTGTTGAGAATTTAATTCTTCTGCTTATGTGGGAAAGTCTAGGTGATGGCTTAGGACTATGTAGCAGAGTAAAATGTTGACTCCAGTAGTGTTCCTAGTCGAGTGCTCGGTTGCATAGAAATTTGTGTAGATTAGACTTCTCTTTATACTTATGGTTTTATATTTTTTTCTATTAGTGTAAATGTTGTTTACTCTACTCAAATGGTGAATCCGGTGGAATCAAACGGTAGCATAGGGATGTGTGCAAACGATCGCTAGACTTGTATTGCTTGAGTCGGGAGAAAGGAGAATCTTTCTCGGTGGCTAGAACTTGCCCCAAGCGATTCTTGAAGCATTGGCATAGGATAGTTCTAGTGCGTGAGAATGACGTAGGCCATTATTTTGGCCTGGTTGAACCTTTATTTCACGCCTTTCGTCTACCCTTGCTAGCCCCTTTGTGCCTACCCTTTTCTTGATTCAGCTCCACATATATCTCACCAAAGCCTAAAAGCCTAACCTAGTCGCACACCCAAATCTGAGCTTTAGTTATAATTTTATTTACATTGTGGGGGGTGTTGATTGTGGTGTTTATTATGTGAATCTGTGGATATGCTCATTTGAAAATTTTGCTGAAAGAAAAAAGACAAGAAAAAGAAGATAGAAAGAAAAAAAAAGAAAAGGAAAAGAGAAAAAAAGAAAAATGAGTTTTATTGAAAAATCATGTAGAAAAAATTATGTATTGGGAGTAGGCGGTGCACACACCTATGTTGCAAAAGTCCAAGTCTGGGGGTGTGGTGCATTTGCATTCGATTTTGGTGCGCGGGTAGTTACTTTTAAAGCTCATTTGGGTTATGTGTTATAAGCCATTTTGTTTATCATTGTTTACCTCACCGTAACCCAAGCCCCAATTAAAACCTGAAAGTCCTACTGACTCACGCCTTGAACCAATCTAGTGTCGTGGGGAGAATGTGACCGGGCAAGCTTATGGTCACCGACACTGATGGATTTCAGTGGAGTTTGTTCCGCATCCCGATCTTGAGCAATGCTCGTCTCAGCGCTTAGTTTACTTTCTCCGTATGCATGACCAAATGATTCACCGTTGTTCACCATTTTGAGTAGTTGTAATATGCTTTTACTCTTTTAGAAATATATAAACTGTTTATATAATCAGAAATCTTCTCTACTATTTTTCTCATACACGTGAGCATGCTACTTGGCATGGTACTCTGTATTGTAATTTTAAGCCATCTACTTTTCTTTCCCCGTTCGCTTAGAATTTGTTTGCTCGGGACGCGCAAACAGGTAAGTCTGGGGGTGTGATGAGTCCCAATTATATACACATATATGGACCCATCTGGGCCGATTTTCTAGTCTATGCACTTCACTTTAGACATGTTTTCACTCATATTTGATACTCCTTGCTAAGTGCACCTCTAGGCCTTTTGTTGTTATTTCAAGTTCTTTATCTTTAGTAGTTTTCATGCATTGTTAAGTGCCACTTTCAGTGGCTGGATTCATGGTTGTGCTTGAACAGGAGTCGTGCAGGTGTTCCCGGTGCAATTCTGTACAGGAACACTGCGCACGATCACTGGTTCTACTGCGCACGACCACTGGTCGTGCGCCGCTGATCGTGTGCACTTGACCCTAATTTTTGAGTTCTATTTCGGACAGAGCGCACGACCACCTACGATAGTGCACACGACCACCGGTCGTGCGCCACTGTTCGTGCGCACTTAACATCAATTTTATGAGATCTGTCTCGACCAGTGCGCACGACCACCTATGATAGTGCGCACGACCGCCGATCGTGCGCCACTGGTCGAGCGAACATGGTATTTTATAAATTTCTTACATTGCAGGCTCCACCCAGGTAGGCGCACGATCACAGGATTCCAGCGCGCACGACCACTGGTCGTGCGCCAATGACCGTGCGCACTATTTATTCCAGCGCCTATAAATACTCCTGATCGCGAATTAGGTTAGATCCTCCGCATTTTCTTCCGCCAGTCCGCCGTTTCCTGCTCTAGAGCGCCCGATTTCTCCCCTCCATCGCCGCCCACCATCGGGAGGTGCTCCGGGCTTGTTCTTCATGCCATTCTTGAGCCGGAGCTTCCTCTTGGCCTCCTCCTTCATCCTTGGGCTTCAAGAAGGGAGTCAACCTAGCCTTCTTCTTCAAGATTGGAGCAGCTTGTGATCATTCCTCCGGTTCGTGACACGAAGAAGACGGGTCCATTGGAAGGTAGTGACAACCTTCTCTACCCCGGAGGCAGTTGAGGACCGAGCTTGGACGCGGATTGACAACCCGGCGATTCCTTCCGTGAATCCTTAACAAGACTTCGGAGTCGGTCGATTTCGCACACTCATCTCCTCTTGTAGTTGATAGTTTAGTTGGATTTCTTATATGTTTGATGGAGTATACTTTTATTTGTTAACATTAGTATGAAATCATGTCTATGTGATTGAGTAATCTGGTTATATTTTCATTTGAGGTGTGCCTTGTGGTGTGGATTGTTTGTTGTGTTGTGCCGCCCTAACAATTGTTAGTGGTGTGATTTGCGAAGAGGTGCTTGCGACCCTCATTCTGCCTCTCTCTCCACCCCATCCGCTAGCCTACTCGTCCATCCGCCTAGCGATTCGGTGCATTGCGGCCCGTGTAGTCTTCCATCCCGCCTGGCGAAGCAGTGCGCTCAAGGCCTGCATAGGAGTAGTCGTAGCTATTTTATTTTGTTATCCGCAATCCAAACCAAGCCTCCCGCAATCCATCCGACCTTAAGGACTTCGATCTCAAGTCCTTCCTCAATAGTTAACTCCACCATACTGTGTTCCTTCCGAGATCGATACTCGGGGATTTACTCCTCGTTTTATATCACTTGAACAATCGGTACACTACCGTTTCGTGCCGCAGTCTAGCTACCACCTATAGTGGTGTGTAGGATTCGCGCATCAGAGTGATGCGCGATGCGATGTGGATAAGTAATGCTATGCACAAGTGTTAAGTGGGAGTCAGGACATACTAAACTAATAACCTCGTCAAGTGTACTCCGAACTTGATTTACATAGTCTGAACATCAATCCACATAGCGTCCACCTAAATTTTGGGGACGAAATTGTTTCTTTGTTTATTGGATTTGTAACATCTCAGTTCGAGCTAGACCCCTCGGGAGTGTGTTGTGTCGCCGAGAGTTGACTCGGGCTCGGTACAAGCCCTAAGGCCCTGAGGTGGTCAGGTTTGGGTCACGGTTAGCAAGTTATGATTGATTTACTCCACTCTAATTATAAAAAGGAAAGTATAAGTATGTCCTGACAGTCCAGAAATAGGCTTTGACAGAGATAGGTTAGGATAAGTTCAGAAAATTCAGGAAAAGAAATGGGCAAGTCAAAATCGGTTGAGCTTCCCGTCGATCAACGGGACCGTCCCGTCGATCGACAGGAGTTCCTGTCTATCCTTTAACATCGGTCGGGAATGATGTTCCCTAGGCTCTAAGTTGAAATCGACGGTGCTTCCCGTCTATCGATAGACCGTCCCGTCGATCGACGGGAACTCCCGTCGATCTTCATCATCACCTGGGAGCTAACGCCGGCATTATCGACCGAATCAGTGCACGTGATATTTCCATAGTGGATGGCCTAAATTGCATAAATCTAGGCTAATGCTGGCAAGTGGTTGTGGTGTTTCAACATAAGGGTTGGAAATTGGAATTTTTTTTAATGCTCATTAATGCAACCTCTCTCTCTCTCTCTCTCTCTCTCTCTTTCTCTCTCTTCATTCTCTCTTAAATTCAAAGGGGCTGAACTCCTCTAATAAGATTACCCTATTCATCTTCTTCTTCCTCTTCCTTTTCTATTATTCATCTTATTCCTCACACCTTAAGAGAAAGTTAACTTAGGGTTTTGAAAGGGCAAGCTTGGAGAAGAAGATTTGGAGCTTGACCAATCACCACCATGCTGCCATGAAGATGAGCTTGAACCATGGCCGAAAAATAAGGTGACATACGACCCCTCTCCCTTGGTGCTAGATCCTTAGAAATAATTAGGAGATATCGATCTCAAAAGAGCTAGATTTTGTAAGATTAATGGAGTTTTGTAGGAAGAGGCCACGCTAGAATTTACGTTCTAGGGCATTGTTCACCGCAAAAATGTCTTCGATCAACTCCCCTATTTAATACGAAGTTAAAGGTGAAAGTGCAATTGTTATCAGTTGAAAGTGATTGATATAATCAACTTTGCTTTGATAACAATTGAAGGAGAGGTTAGTTCTTAAATTAAAACTTTTTGGGTTATTTCAAAATAGTGATATATAAAAATATGCATAACACAGAGTGAGTTATTTAACTACAATATTTATCACAGATATCACAGCACAGCAATAAAGAAATAAAACATAAGCCAAGCATCACAGCTGACACGAAGAAATATAGTTGTTCCCCACTAAACCTGGGTACATCTACTCTTCTACCACACTTGGTAGGAATCCACTACAGGTTGTTGATCAGATGCCCTGCCACCAAGGCAGTTTTGATCAGGTGTCCACACACCAAGTGAGCTTTTGATCAGGTGCTCTAACCCACCTACAGGTTTTTGATCAGGTGCCCTGCCACCAATGGCTGTAACTTTTGAAGGGAGTTATATCCCTGTACAAGATGGAAAGGGAAAAGAATATGTTGTTCTTCTCTTTACTTGAGAAGACTCTAGAGATCCAGATGGGTTGTTGAGAGTGGATCTTGATGATGTTGAAGAGCTCCCCCTGATTTGATTAGGGTTGATTTTCAGGTGAGGAAGCTTCTTCAATTGATTGTAATAACTCTTTTTCTTCTTCTGCAGTTTTGATCCTGAGCAAGTGATCTTGATTGGTGTCTCAGGATGAAGATGTTCTGCAGAGAAGAGTTAGCAAAAAGATGATAAATAATATATGTTGTTCTTATTAAGAACTCTGTAGATCTGCTTCTTCTTTTTGCTTCTCTGTTCCTGTATCTGTATAATCCTTCTCTTGTATATATTCTCTCCTGTTTCTTCTCTGCTCTTCTCTTTGTATATATAATTTGGAGAAGGCTTTTGGGCTGATTTGAATTCTTGCCCGACAAGAGAGGAAAGAGATAATGTCTCTTTAATTTCCTAGATTCCTCGAGAAGATAAATTACCTTCTTTAGCTTTTCTGCAACGGCTATAATATTTATTGTCTACAACGGCTATAATATTAATTTATAAAGAAAAGATGGGCAGCAATATATAAATAGAATTAAATCAGAATATTACTGAGAATATTAATCGAGCTGAGAATTTCCTTATAAAGCTGATAGAAATTCGTCGAGCTCAACTTCAAGTTCGTCGTTTTGAACATTTAATTCGTCGACCTGAGCTTCTGTTGAAAATTCGTCGAACGCAGCTTTTTGTCGACCGCTGAGACGGGCTGGATCGGCGACCGCTGAGATATTGAGCTGTTCGTGGAATGCAGATTGTAAGCCGTTCGTCGAACGCAGATTGCAAGACGTTCGTCGAACGCAGAGAGCAAGCCGTTCATCAAACGCAGAGAGCATGTTATTCGTCGAACGTAGAATGCCGTTCGTCGAACCCAGGAATACGTTCGTCGAACCCAAAGAACTTGTATAGTTTTCTCTTATCTCCTGTCTTAATGGGATTTCGTCGATCACAGAATAAATATAAAGATGGATCACGACTCAAATAAAAACCTAAGGTTCCAACAATCTCCCCCTATTTGAGTTGGGATCCTAATCCAAATCAAGACTAGGTGTTCTAACAATCTCCCCCTATTTGGTTTAGGATACTAAGCATAAAAAAATAGAATAACTACAAGCATAACAGTTAGAAATATAATGCTTAGAGGAGATGTGCAGAATAAAAACTGATAGAAAAATTTATTGTTCTTTTGAAAATGTTTAACCATAAATTATATTATTTCTTCTTCTTTTAAAATACATTTAAGCAATTCTGATTCCTAGATTTTGTTTTAATAGGATTTTAATAATATGATGAATCTCTACAACAGTTAATGGATTCTAAGGAATTTTAAGATCAGAAAAACATTGCCTGATACCTTCCTTCTATAGAATCCCCTTAACAGAAGAGACTCACACTCAGTGCTCTGATCATTTCTGATCTATGCAGTCTGTAAGAACATTGAAGTTATCTGACTTTGTTTTTAAGATAGAAAAATTCAAATGAATCTTATAACTGCTTGATTAATTATTATTTGAGTTAAAAGATTTAAAAAGGTTAAGCATTTGAAATATATTAGCCTTTTTACTTCATTAAAATATAAATTTGAAAACTTTTTCTGATTTTGTTGAACATAAATAATTTCTTTTTCTTTATAAGATTGTTTAAACTTTTCAGCCTTAATTAACTTAATTTTTAAAGAAATAATTTGTTCTTCTGAGTTTTTCAAATTTTCTTTAAGTTTATTATTCTCAGGAGTTAAATTATTTATTTGTGTTAACTCCTTTATTTCTTTGTCAGATTTTACTAAATATGTATATGTTAATTTAAAATCTGATTTGTATTGTTCTGAAGTAAAATTTAGATTTGAAGTTACCTCAGTTACCTCATCTTCATCAGATTCAGATTATGCTTATGAGTGGTGGTTTGAGCCATATATGGTCAACAGGCAGAATCTTCTGGCCTTTTGTTCTTCTTCTTCTTCTTCTTCACTTGGAGTAGATGATGGTTCTGCATCAAAAATACAGTCAGTGGAAGAAGGTTCAATTACCATCCTTGTGAGAGAGTTCCAGATGCCTCTTGCTGAAGTGCAGTCATCAACTTTTTGATGAATTTCATTTGACATTGATTGAGCTAGTATGTCCATAGCCTTGGCATCATCACTTTTCAGCTTCCTTTGATCATCTGTTGATGTTGATGATGGAGGTCCTGTCAAAATAGAATTATAGATTTCTTCATCTATGGCATTCATATATAATTTAATTCTAGCTTTCCATAAAGAAAATCTATTTAGATTACAGATTGGTGGACTAGTGATTAAATAATCTTCTTGTGCCATTAGATTTTAGAAAAACCTTTTAAAAAAAACTTAAGAACTAATTGATCTTTATGATTCAGGTGTTAGCCTGTATAAATAATCAACTACCCTCTAATACCAATTGAAAGTGCAATTGATATCAGTTGAAAGTGATTGATATAATCAACTTTTCTTTGATACCAATTGAAGGAGAGGTTAGTTCTTAAATTAAAACTTTTTGGGTTATTTCAAAATAGTGATATATAAAAATTTGTATAACAAAGGGTGAGTTATTTAACTACAATATTTATCACAGATATCACAGCACAGCAATAAAAAAATAAAACATAAGCCAAGCATCACAGACGACACAAAGAAATATAGTAGTTGCCAACTTAACCTAGGTACATCTACTCTTCTACCACACATGGTAGGAATCCACTACAGGTTGTTGATTAGGTGCCCTGCCACCAAGGTAGTTTTGATCAGGTGTCCACACACCAAGTGAGCTTTTGATCAGGTGCTCTAACCCAACTACAGGTTTTTGATCAGGTGCGCTGCCACCAATGGTTGTAACTTTTGAAGGGAGTTATAACCCTGTACAAGATGGAAAGGGAAAAGAATATGTTGTTCTTCTCTTTGCTTGAGAAGACTCTAGAGATCCAGATGGGTTGTTGAGAGTGGATCTTGATGAAGTTGAAGAGCTCCCCATGATTTGATTAGTGTTGATGTTCAGGTGAGGAAGCTTCTTCACTTGATTGTAATAACTCTTTTTTTTCTTCTGCAGTTTTGATCCTGAGCAAGTGATCTTGATTGGTGTCTCAGGATGAAGATGTTCTGCAGAGAAGAGTTAGCAAAAAGAAGATAAATAATTTATGTTGTTCTTATTAAGAACTTTGTAGATCTGCTTCTTCTTTTTGCTTCTCTGTTCCTGTATCTGTATAATCCTTCTCTTGTATATATTCTCTCCTGTTTCTTCTCTGCTCTTCTCTTTGTATATATAATTTCGAGAAGGCTTTTGGGCTGATTTGAATTCTTGCCCGACAAGAGAGGAAAGAGATAATGTCTCTTTAATTTCCTAGATTCCTCGAGAAGATAAATTACCGTCTTTAGCTTTTCTGCAACGGCTATAATATTTATTGTCTGCAACGGCTATAATATTAATTTATAAAGAAAAGATGGGCAGCAATATATAAATAGAATTAAATCAGAATATTACTGAGAATATTAATCGAGCTAAGAATTTCTAAATTATAAAGCTGATAGAAATTCGTCGAGCTCAGCTTCAAGTTTGTCGTTCTGAACATTTAATTCGTCGACCTGAGCTTCTGTTGAAGATTCGTCGAACGCATCTTTTTGTCGACCGCTGAGACGGGCTGGATCGGCGACCGCTGAGATATTGAGCTGTTCGTGGAACGCAGATTGTAAGCCGTTCATCGGACGCAGATTGAAGCCGTTCGTCGAACGCAGAGAGCAAGCCGTTCGTCGAACGTAGAGAGCATACCGTTCGTCGAACGTAGAGAGCATGCCGTTCGTCGAACGCAGGATGCCGTTCATCAAACCCAGGAAGACGTTCGTCGAACCCAGAGAACTTGTATATTTTTCTCCTGTCTCCTGTCTTAATGGGATTTCATCGATTACAGAATAAATATAGAGATGGATCACGACTCAAATCAAAAACAAAGGTTCCGACAAAAGGAGTTGATTTAGTGAAGATTGGTGGCCAAATGAGGGAGTATTGGTGGAGCAAATGTGAAATGACCTAATTCTTATTTGGGGAAGATGATGAATAATCCCATGAAATTTTAATGGGTTATGATATTTTAATTGGGCACTTAATGAATAATTGGGACCCATGAATAGTGGTGAAAGTCCAGCAACTAAGGGAAGAAAGGAATTGGTCTTAAATTGGAGTTGAGACTTCATGGGAAGAAAACTGGAGTTGTTTAACATAGGATTTGTTCTCTGTTAGCTAACGCCCGGTGGTAGTGCTACCGCCGGCATTAGCGTGTCGACACTTGGTGTCGATAGGAAGGGTTAGTGTCGACGGGAAGGGCTAACTTCCCATTGATCCCCTTATAGTCGACGGGAAGGGCCAACTTCCCTTCGACCCCCATGTAGTCGACCGGAAGTGTTAGCTTCCCATTGACATCGACGATGGGAAGGGTTAGCTTCTCGTTGACATCGACGGGAGGGGTGTCGTCTGGATCGCTAACGCCTAGCGGTAGTGCTACCGCCGGCGTTAGAAAACAGGGAACTTCAGTTCTTCCCCTTTGGTGGGGTAGGAGTTCCTGGATTCGCATGTTAATTGGGTGAGGTGTAGATGAATGTTATGATTCCTAAATGGGACATTGCGATGTATAATTGAATGAGGAATTGAGAGGATATGATTATATAAATGCTCCCATCATTTGATAATCTATTAGATGATTAGATTTGTGATAACAATATGTACACCCCTGTTGGATTTCATAATTTTTGGATAAGTAGTAATAGAGAGGTTGTCGTTTCTTTTGATAACTTGAAGGAGATATAAATGCTGAATGTGAAGGCTGATTGGGCCAAAATTTTGTATGAATCATGTACATGCTAGTATGGACCTGTGATAATAATTTCAGATTTATTCTGTTGAGATGTCTCTTTAAATGAACCTTCAACTGTTAGTTTTATATGGAATCGTAAGAAAGGACATGTTTTTATAAATGCTCCCATCGTTTGACAATCAATCAGATGTTTAGAATGGTGATAACCTCTCAATAAGGTTGATAGCTTTAATCGTTTTGGAAGACGCTGTGATTTGTGCATGAGGATTGAATATTGGTGATATGTTCGGGCTACTTATATAGTAAAATATGAATATGTCTCTATACGCACAAGTAGTTCTGCAGGATCTTGTAGAGTAATTTCCATATTATACGCACACTGCCACACAAGAGTTATAACAACTCGGCATGGGTAGCATTGATGGCTTTATGCGGGTTATAAGATATGGTTATATCTTACGGTGAAATATTAAGGGCCCGGTTATTGGGGGCCTTGGATGCTAATTAGCATCGGTTGAACTAGTATAATGTGAAGTGTAATAAGTCTCCTTTCGTGAGTCCTTGGGTGCTCAATGGAATGGATTATGCATGGGAATTACATGAGTGTGCATGGTTTACACATGGTGGTGTAATGATCCTAGTTGAAGAATTGCTTGTGGCAGATCAATGGGCTCCCTAGTCATCACACCCGCGGGAGTTGGTACATAGATCTTGGCCGGTTGGGCTGTGCTCTTTGTGTTTACTTCCAAAGACCCCTTCCATTCCTAGCGACCGGTTAGGCTGTGCTCTTGGTGTTTACTTCCCAAGACCCTTTCCGAGTCCAGTACGCAGGTGCTACGCTATTGTGTCTTAGCGTCAAGGCGTACGTAAGGCCTAGTTCGTGTACTGTGCATACCCACCTAGTAGTGGAGAAGCCCATTCCACCGCCACCGTCTGGCCATGATGGGGGGCGCCTGAGAGGTTAGCTATCCTCGAAAAGTGGGAACTACAGTTCTATGTAGACATAACAAATATGCATGGTTGAGTCATCATATCATTATCATCGCATTACATTCATCCTTTCAAGATCATTACATTGCACCGCATCGGGTCCATCATATAAATTAGTATGGGCTCTTTTATATGAGTGGGTTCCAAATTGGAAACCTTAACTTATAAGTTTGTATGGGCATTCATATAAGTTAAGGTACATTTTTAAACTTCAAAAATACTGCTAACTTCTAATACACTACTAGTATAGATTTGCACGTATATAAATGTTGATACCTCTTGCTGTTACCTGCCTTCTTATTGTACTGTTGATATAGTAACTGCAAGATTAAGAACATCATCATGTCACCTGCTTGTTATATTACTAATAATATTGCAGCTTCTCGTCATTCCCTTCCTCCGGGTGACTTGGAGTCGCCGGGGGAGAGGATGTGAACCCACTTAGTCCTTATGACTAATGGTTGTTACACCATTACTTTTAGGAGCACACTTAGGTGGAGCTACAACGTACGACACAGGAGGACAGCCAGGCCAGGGTGACAGGGTTGGTGACTACGATACCTTGGCTACCGTCAGTGGCAGATGTTAGCGAGTGTGCGAGATCTAGCCTTAGGTAAAGTTTGTACTCTGATGATTAGCAGGAGCTTATGTAGCTTCTTGTTCATTTGTACTGTATTGGACATTATTACTTAGTTGTGAATAAATGGATTCTGTTGTTTCTGTATTATTGATGGGTTGGCGTGATGAAATTTGAGAATAGTCAGCAGGATATGCGTCTTGTGGAGGGGGCTAGCCCGTGTGCTGGCACTTCTGCAAGGCAGTTGTCCTGGGCATAGGACTCCCCTCGTCCATTTCTTGTGTTCCGGGAGGGGGGTCTTACATCCACCCATATAATTCAATAGACTTGTGAAGCGTATTTGGCCTCAACAAGCTAAAATACACCAACAAATCCATACAAGGAGGGAGCGACAATGAAATTAATCATGAGCTGCAATTGCATGAACATCTTCAACATCAGTCTCAACAAACCAAAATTCCAATTAAAAAAACTCAAACGCTTCACATAAAGGATAAAACAACTAAACAATTTATTACAGAAATAGGCCAGAGGTAAAAAATCTAGTCAGGTAGCATTAATGCATGCGCCAAAACCCAAATGAAAGTGGTGCATAAAACAAAATCAGTTCAAATGCCAACACAGAGAAAACAAAAACAACCTATATCAGGGATCCGGAGTTTCCATGTCTCATCCGTGAAATTAAACTCTCAGAAAACAAGTAATCAATCGAGAAATGGGGTTGCAAAATAGAACCTGAGCAATCGGGGATGATTTTAATGAACCACGTATAGAGGCGGACGCCATCGGCAACATGAAGACATATGTGCTCATAGGGAAGACCATGGAGAGAAGGGGTGATAGGGTACGACTTACTTAGCTCTGGAAGGGAGAAGAGTCGAGGTTGAGTATGTGGAAGAAAGTCGAGGTCGAAGTCACGGGAGGGAGAAGAGTTGAAGTCGCTGAAGATCGACGGAGGTAATGGAGGTTGAAGTCATTTTAGATCGTCGGAGGTCGTCGAGGTCAAAGTTACTCGTAGGAGAAGAGTTGAAGTTGCATTGTGTGCGACATTGCTTGCGGGCGGAGCGACAGAGTGTTCTAGGGCAGGGCAGGGTAGGGCATGGAGAGATTAAATTGCGAATACATCTAAAGCGGGGCCATGGCTAATACTGATATTAGCAACGCAAACAAAAATCATGGGTAATACCTTAATATTACCCATGATTTTTGACTATCGAGGCTAATACTTATGTATTAGCCACACTTTTTGCTTGTCGTGGCTAATACATAGGTATTTGCCACAGTTTTGTAACCCTGGCTAAAACTAATGTATTAACCATGGTTTTTGAACCCTGGAATTAAATGTGTAGCTAAATTTTTTTTTCTAGTAATGGAAAGGTTAACTTCTCGTTGATACAATGTCGTCGAGAAGTTTTGATTTGTTTACGGGAAGGATTAACTTCCTGTCGATACTATGTCATCGAGAAGAGAACTAACGCCCGACGTAGAGAGTTAATGATGACGTTAGCTTTGTCGTCGAGAAGTGTTAATTTTTCCACGGGAAGGGTTAACTTCATGTCGATACTATGCCGTCTAGAAGTGTTGATTTGTCTACAGGAAGGGTTAACTTCCCGTCGATATTGTCATCGATAAGAGAGCTAACGCCCGACTTACTTAACGACGACATTAGCTTTTTGATAGAAGGTGGGGTGGTTTTCCTTGTTGACAATGTCAAGTGGTCTATTCCAAAATTGAGAAATGATATTTCAGCACTGGGAAGAGGACACCTAGCAGGGGATGTTTATCCAAAGCTTGGGAAATATTTTTCCCCATTATCTAGCCGTAATCAAGAGTCAAATCAGCCACCATTTTCTCTCTCCTCCCTTAACCTTGAACTCCCCCCCCCCTCATCCAAGAACTGGTCACTCTCTTCCTCTTCCCCACACTCAAGCATTGAGACCAGCTACTTTCCTAATGGAGATCAAGATTGGAAGGAGGACTTGGTGCTTGGCCGACCTCCTTCATGCAGCCAAGAAGACAAACCCGCTCCATGACCGAAAATCTGGTGACTTTAGCCCCCTCTCCCTTGGAGCTAGATCCTTAGATATAATTTTGGAGAGATGTCGGATCAAAAGAGCTTGTCCTCGATAAGTTTAATGGAGTTTCTAGGAAGAGACCACGCTAGAACTTCCGTTCTAGGGCGTCGTTCACCAATATATTGTCTTCGATCTACTCCTCTCTTCAAAATGAAGTTGTAGGAGTAGATTTCATGAAGAACGGTGGTCTAATCAGGAAGTATTGGAGGGGAGAAGGTAAAATTTTATATGTTTTGTGCTGGATGAAGAAGATGAATAGATGATGTTCATCTGTCTTGAGATCCGTGCAGATTTTATAACAAAGACAAACATTTTCTGTACACGACGGTCTTTGAACCTATTTTTATTCATGATCCGACCATACTCAGGTCTTGCACTCAACACTATAGTTGTAGCCCTCGGAAATACCTTTCCAATGAGTGATTGTGGGTTTTCAGGGGATCTCTGTATCTCCAGCATGGTGAAATAGAAAATGATTGTGCAGAAAATGTTCCGGTTTATGTACAGGACAGCTTGCTGTCCAGATTTACTCTGCTAGGTTCAAACCATATTTTAGATAGGTTAGGCTTAGATCTGGACCTTTGGCTCAACACGAAAGTTGTAGCCCTTTGTGATACCTTTTCGGAATGGGGTGGCACGTTATTTTTGGTGGTATGTAGCTCCCATAAATACTATTTTAGTAAACATTAATGAATATGCACAAAGTTTTAATGTTTTACTGATGTAACATCCCAATTCGAGCTATACCCCTCGAGTGACACGAGTCACTTGGAGATGCTTGGGTTAGGCAGGAGTCTTGAGATCCTAGTGGTGTTATGGGTGTGCCCTGACCTCCAGGAGTGGGTGTAACCCACACCCTTTGGATCTAGGAAGCAAATAACCAAGGATTGAAAGCAGGGAGTTAGCGCCGGCGGTAGCTCTAGCTAGCGTCGGCGGTAGCGGCTAAATCAAAACCCGTGACTCTTTCCATGGTGGGTGGCCTAATTACCTAAATTCAAGTCAAAGGTGGAATTTTTAAGCGACTAAATGGCTGGCACAAACCTTGGAAGTTGGAATTACATTAAATGGTCATAAATGTTATCACTCTCTCTCTCTCTCCACATTCCCTCTTAAGCCCCAAATGGGTTGAATCCTTAATCAGATGACTATTCATCTTCTTCTTCCTCGTTCTTCTTCTTCGTTCCCTCCTCATCTTCTTAATCTCTTAAGAGGATTAATTTAGGGTTCTTGAGAGAGCAATGTTGGAGAAAGATCAGAGCTTGGCCGACCACCACCATGCCGCCATCAAGATGAGCTCCAACCATTGCCGAAAAAAATAAGGTGACTTCCGACCCCTCTCCCTTGGTGCTAGATCGTAGAGATGATTAGGAGAGGTGTTGAGATCAAAAGAGCTTGGCTTGTGAGCTAATGGAGATTCTTAGGAAAAGACCAAACCAGATCTTTCATCTTAGGGCACAGATTGCCGCGAAAGTTCCCTCAATCATTTATTCTCTCCAAAATGAAGGGATGGGATTTGATTTCGTGAAAATCCATGCTCATACGAGGGAGTATTATACGAGAGAAGGTGTAATGACCTAATTTCTTAATTGAGGAAGATGATGAATAGTTTAGGGTAAGAAGAGTCATTAATTGTAATTCTAGACTTAAACCATATTGATTATATGCACTTGGTTAGAGATGAAGGTCTAACCATTTGGAAAAAGAGAAAAGGTTAGGTGTTTTAGAGCTGGACTATTAGGGAAGAAGTTTGGAAAGGAATCACAGAGGATCTTCTCTGTTAAGCTAGCGCCCGGCGGAAGCTCTACTGCCGGCGCTAACATGTCAACTTGCTGAAGGGAAGGCATCAATTCACATCTACACTTAATGTCGATGAGAAGAGATGCTGGTAGGAACACTAGTGCCCGGTGGTAGCCCTACCACCGGAGCTAGCGTGTAAAAATGTCAACGGGGAAAGCCTATGTGGAAATTGACGGGAAGGGTAGCTTCCCGCCGACATCGACGGGAAGGGGTAGCTTCCCGTCGACACTTAGTGTCCAAGGAAATGTGAGTTGATAGAATCACTAGCGCCCGGCGGTAGTGCTACCGCCGATGCTAGTGAGTCGACGGAACGACGGGAAAGGTTAACATCCCGTCGACACTTAAGATCGACGGGAAGGAGAGCTGGTAGATATACTAGCGCCCGACGGTAGCGCTACCGCCGGTGCTAGCATGTCGATGGGCCAATGGGAAGGGGTAACTTTCCGTCGACTCTTTAGATTGACGGGAAGGTGAGTTGATAGAAGAACTAGCGCCCTGTGGTAGTGCTACCGTCGACGCTAGCGAGTCGACTTGTCGACGGGAAGGAATAACTCCTGTCGACACTTAAGATCGGTGGGAAGGAACGGAAGTAGAAACACTAGCGCCCGGTGGTAGCCTGAACACCGACGTTATCATCTCGAAACATCGACAGGTAAAGGCTATGTAAAAATCAAAGGGAAGCGTGGATGACATCAACGGGAAGGGTTAGCTTCCCGTCGACATCGACGGGAAGGTGAGTCGACTGGATCACTAGCACCCATCGTTAGCACTACCGTCAGCACTATTAGACAGAGATCTTTTGGTTCTCCTCCTTTGGTGTGGTAGGAGTCCCTGGATTTCCATGTCAATTTGGTGAGGTGAAGAGGAATTTTATGATCTTGAAATTGGGCATCTCGATGCACGATTGAATGAAAAATTTAGAGTACTTGTTTACCTAATTGCTCCCATCGGTTGATAATCTATCAGATGATTAGGCTAGTGATAACAATATGTATACTCTTGTCGGATTTTATAATCCTGGATGAGCAGTAATAGAGATGTTATTGTTTCATTTGATAACTTAAAGGAGAAATAAATGCCGAACGTGAAGGCCGATTGGGCCGAGATGTTGTTTGAATCATGTACACGCTAGTGTGGGCCTGTGATTATAATTCCAGATTTATTTGGTTGAGATGTCTCATTAAATCAATCTCCAATTGTTAGTTATGTGGAATCGTAAAAAGTGCTTGTACGAATTAATGTTCATATTACGTGAAAAATTTATTGGATGGTTTAGATTAGTAATAACCCTTCAATAAGGTTGATACCTTTGATCATGTTAAAGCACGTTGTGATCGGTGCATGAGGGTTGATTATTGGTGTTATGTGCGAGCTTACTAAATTGGTAGAATATGAATATGACACCGTGACCACAAGTAGTTCCGGAGGATCATGTAGAGTAACTTCAATGTTTTGCGCACACCACTAGACTAGAGTTATGATAACTCAGTATGGGTGGAATTGATGGCTTGATGCGGGTTATAAGATATGGTTATATCTTATGGTGAAATGTTGGGAGGCCCGATTGTTGAGGGCCCTGGAAGCTAGTTAGCATCGGTTGACTGGTATGATGTAAAAAGATAGAAGAGTCCTTCAGGGAGTCCTTCAGTGCTTGATAGCACGGGTGTGCATGGGAATTACATGAATGTGCATGGTTTACACATGGTGGTGTAATGATCTTGGTTGGAGGATTACTTGTGGCGGATCTATGGGCTTGCTAGTCGTGACACCGATAGAAGCCGACAGCTAGACTCTAGACCGGTTGGGCTGTGTTCTTCGTGTGCACTTCCCAAGACCCCTTCCGTGTTATGAAGACTCATCATGATGCTAGCAGTACGCAAGGGCTCCGCTGTGTGTTCTTAGCGTTGAGGCATACATTGGCCTAGGTCTGGTAGTATTCATACCCGCATAGTTGTGGAGGAGCCCGTGCCATAGTCTCCATCTGGCCACGACGTGAGGTGCATGAGTGGTTATCTACCCTCAAAAAGAGGGAACTACAGGTCTATGTCGACATAACATAAATGCATGGGTGAGTTCATCATATCATAATCATTGCGTTGCATTCATCACATCATGTTCATAGTATTGCACCGCATCGGATCCATCATATAAATTAGCATGGGCTCTTTTATATGATGGGTCCCAAATTGGAAACCTTAACTTATAAGTTTGTATGGGCATTCATATAAGTTAAGGTACGTTTGAAACTGCTTATTTATGTGCTGTTACATTACTTGCTTATACTTTGTCATTGACATATTATTTGTTAGTTGTACTTCTTATACATTGATACACTGCTGAGATTATGTCTTTCCATGTCACTTGCTTTTGCTACTACTGATTTTCTTGAAGCAACTCTTCATTCCCTTCCGCCCGGTGCCTTGGAGTCGTCGGGGGAGAGGATGTGAAGCCACTTAGTCTTTATGACTAACGGTTGTTACACCCCCCATTTTTAGGAGCAAACTCAGGTTGAGCAGCAGCATTCGACATAGGAGGACAGCCAGGCCAGGGTGATAGGGCTGGTGACAACTATACCTTATCTACCGTTAGCGACAGTTGTGAGCGAGTGGTTAGAATTTTGCCTTAGGGCATGTTTATACTCTGATGATTAGCAGGAGCTTGTGTAGATTCCTGTCACTTTGTATTGTATGGACATTATTACATAATTATGAATCAATAACTTATAAAGTTTTCTATTATTGATGGGATGGCATGATGATATGTGAGAATAGCCGGCATGAGAGGCGTCTTGTGGAGGGTACTAGCCCGTGTGCTGGCATTTCCTTAAGGCGGCTGTCCTAGGCATAGGACTCCCCTTTCCCATTTCTTGTGTTCCGGGAGGGGGGTCTTACAAATGGTATTCGCTTGCAATGATCCTGAGATAAAAGAAGTCCATTAAACCCCTAGGCCACCCCTGCTTGCTAGATCTGTTTGAGGACAAATTGATGCAGCGGAAGCGGTTGTGTGCCCATGTGGGATTCACATTAAGTATGTCCGTTAATCCTTAGAACTAGTGCCAACCTAACTAGGACACCACCTTATTCTAATTGACCAAGACGTTTTGTGGCGTACCCTAGTCAAAAGTCGACCTCAGGTATGGATTGGGTTGAGATGTAAGGACACACAAAGTGATTGTGGGAAGAGTTTAGTGTGAGAGTAGATGTTCAAGTCTTAAACTATAACGCGCAGCTCGGCTTATTGAGAGATATTACCACCTCTTACGCAGACTAATAGGTTATCTAGAGAAAAAGTTGATGCCCAGAAACTATTATTAAAGTAGTGAGAGACTCGTAAGCATAACCGTGTTACTGATAACCTGAAACTTAATATTTTGTTGTATTAAAGCAATCACTATGATGAATACCAGAGGTCGAATAAGAATATTAACCCGGAATAGGCCTATATTTTTATGTGGTCACATGCTGGCCTTGAAAAGGGTGTAGTAAATAGTAACCCTAAGGGCCTAAGAGGGATTAAGTGCAGGATAAAACTCCGAGCCGACGATGGTATGCCCTCACAATTGTGTGCGGATATAGGACAAATGTACCATGTTGGTGGTCGAAGAGACTCAACCCAGGAACTACGAGGGGCTCATCTCTTCGATTATTGGGCTAGTGACCTACCGACTGGAGACTTCTCAGGGAATTACAAATCTTCACAATTTTCAACACTGGAAAGTGGTAATCCTTGAACAATTAGTTTATCTTGAGCAGGGTGAACTGCTAACACCATGTTTTTCATTAAGAGAAAACTTCATTATCAGAATAAGAAAATAGAACGTTCCAAGGATAAACATTGTCTCTTTATGTTCCCCTGAGACCTTGTGGATAAGGAAATGAGGAGAATAGTAAGCTAACCCTTGGGGGTATGCATTTGTATTTACCTACACGTGGACTTTTGATCACATAATCGTCTGGGACTAGATGAAATTTTGCGCATACAAGAGGATATAATAAAATTTTGATTATGGACGATTGGGGTGATGATGACAATATTTAAGTTGTAATAAAGATGTGGTAACGTGAGACTAGAAAATTAAAACAACATTAATCTTTGAGGTTTCAACCTAGAAAGAGGCCATGCATGCCTGAGGTACGAATAACATGAACGTACATTTTGAATTCCCCTCCGTATAATTACCCAAGGTATTGGGCGTGGTTACATATCATCGTACCTGCCTCGGGAAGGGCTCCAGGTAGGCGGAGCTGCCGGGGGGGGGGGGGGGGGGGGAGCATTATTCCCATATGTTCAAAAGTGTAATTGCTAATTGTTCGTGGTGAAGATAACACGATTAGTATGACTTGTTGGGCGATCTGACATCTCAACTTTATCTGACAATAAACATGTGTTGAACGATCATTGGCAGATATCGTAGGGCGCTTGGAATTGATTGGATTTATATTGGGAATTATGTCTTGCCTTCGGGGTCTGCATAACCCGGGTCGAAGGGAAATCATCTCGAACCCTGCACCTTGGTTCATGTCATGGTCAAACATACAAAGAAGGTACCGATTGATTGGATGTTATTTGTACGTGTTCTCTTTACTGTGAGATGCAACATGGTTGCCGCCGAAAAGTCTGATTTTCTACATAACGACTAATATACAAGTGCGTCGGTACAAGGATTTATAGGGTAAGAACCCTAAGTCAGGGGATATATTCCCCTAAGGATTGTACCCAAGCACAAGATGAATGTATCACATGGGTGGTGGAAGAAACCTAGTCCAAATGTACGGGAGCTTATCGCTTCGTTTATTCGACTAGTCAAATACCGACTTGAGTTTTTCCTAAATATTATTCCGAGATGCTGTGTTGAAGACGATGATGATTATGCTTAGTCAGTGATTAAGACATTGTGGAGTTTGTAAATGGAGTTCACAATGGTATTCACTTCAGTGCTGATCTAGAAAGAGGTCACACATAATTGAGGTTCTGATATCAGAAACTTATATGTTGAAATTATCCAAGCAGTGTAACTTGTGGGATGAAATAAATCCCCACCTTATAATGTGGAATAAATATGATATGCACGTGATTAATAGAATCGCGATAAGGAAGGATCTTGTACGTCAATGATATACTACTCCCAAGGAGACAATAGGTGTTGTCTCAGATGGCTGCGTCGAAGGAAGAGGTAATTATTTAACACCCACAAGAGATGGATTCATGACATGTTAATGCACGAGGACTCCTCTTGTGTAAGGAGAAGTTGCAAATTGCCAAGAGAGGTAGCCGTTTACCTCTGAAGCATCAAAATTTTGGGAGAATGCACAAACAAGTAAGAGTTCGTGTAACGTTTTACCTCGACAAGGTAGGTTCCTAGAGGCTCTGTATCGTAACCCCATCATTGAATAAGGTTTATGTTCACGGTTAAGGATCCCTTAGAGGAAATGATTTAAATCACGAGATAAAAGTAGCACCAATTTTTGAATCTGGTGCAAATCTAAGTAGGGCCGGGAGTAGACAAAAGTAACATGTGACTTCAAGCCACGTGTAATTAGAAGGGAACGATGTGATTATAACCTATGCGAGGTGTAGATTCATGGATTCACCTTGCCATGAGCCGACAATAATGATTTGTAACATGAATATTTTTAATTTATATGATAAATGTTAAGGGTTAATGAGATCTCCCTCATGGCGAGATCGGCTCGTGACACATTTTATGTGTGCAGAAGATTTTACCTATAAATAATAGCAATGTAACTTCATTTGGAAAGGATGATGTTGATGGACTAAGTAGGCGTACTTGGTGGAGATCAAGAATTTGATCATGCTCGAAAAACAAATTACGAGTCACTACTTGTACAAGCAATGAGAACTCTCCTCACGAATGATAAGTCTGTACTTATCTCGGGAATAAGTAAGGATTGAGTTAGTCTTACGAGCGGTAGACTCGAGATCATATTGGGAGGACTAGGACTGTCCTATAAAAGGTTTGTTCTATGTTATATAAGAAGGACTGGTCGAGTCTTCCGAGCCAAGAGTTTGGTGTTTCACTTAGAGGCATTATTGTATAAAATAGTACGTGGATACCCTATGTGTTCTTAGGGGCGTACATAAGGTCTAAGCTGGGGGGTTTCATACCCACCTAGAAGTGAACAAGCCTGATCCACTGCCCTATTTGCCTCAACAGGGTACCTGTGTTGACACACTCGAACAGAGGAAACTGCCAAAGGTCAAATTATTAAATATCAAATTGCGAGCCGGATACAAAGTTCGAAGGGATCATATAGAGTGATTCCATGACGTATACATTTCACCACGTTAGAGTTATGACAGCTCGCTATTGGTAGCAGTGTTAGTTGGATGTTATTGGAGGGATATGGTGATATCCTGTGGTATATGGTAACACCCGAGTGGTAGGTCCTTGGGTGCTAAATAGCACCAGGTGTACTTAAAAAAAATAAGAATTGAGTAAGGACTCGGTGGAAGCCCTTGAGTGCTTGTTAGCAAGACTTGGTCGTGAGAACCGCATGTGCGTGTATGAATGGTAAATGGTTGTATCGACCGACTGCTCGTGCAAATGTGAGGGAGATACAAATTTGATCATGATGAGCAGAGTTAAAAGTCCCTACCTGTCCAAAATAATGATGGTCTTCATCATGGTTAGAGACGTCCAAGTGTCTTCTAGTACGTAATTTTGATTACGAAGTTTGTGGAGAATCATATGGGTGCACTTGGGGGAAATTTGGGGTGATGCGCGATGCAATGCGGATAAGTAAGGCCTCGCACAAGGGTTAAGTGGGATCAGGTTATACTAAACTAATAACCTCGTCAAATGTACTCTGAATTGGATTTCATAGTCTGACCTTCAATCCCCATAGCCTTAACTTAAATTTTGAGGACGAAATTGTTTCTTCATTTATTGGATTTGTAACATCCCAATTCGAGCTAGACCACTCGAGTGACACGAGTCACTTGTAGATGCTTGGGCTAGGCAGGAGTCTTGAGATCCTAGTGGTGTCATGGGTGTGCCCTGACCTCCAGGAGTGGGTGTAACCCTCACCCTTTGGATCTAGGAAGCAAATGGCCAAGGATTGATAGGAGGGATCTAGCGTCGGCGGTAGCTCTAGCTAGCGCCGGCGGTTGCGGCTAAATCAGAACCCGTGACTCTTTCCATGGTGGGTGGCCTAATTACCTAAATTTAAGTCAAAGGTGGAATTTATAAGCCACTAAACGGCTGGCACAAACCTTGGAAGTTGGAATTACAATAAATTATCATAAATGTTATCTCTCTCTCTCCTCATTCCCTCTTAAGCCCCAAATGGGTTGAATGCTTAATCAGATGACCTATCATCTTCTTCGTCCTCATTCTTCTTCTTCTTTACTTCATCATCTTCTTCATCCCTTAAGATGGTTAATTTAGGGTTCTTGAGAGAGCAAGGTTGGAGAAGGATAGGAGCTTGGCCGACCACCACCATGTCGCCATCAAGATGAGCTCCAACCATGGCCGGAAAAATAAGGTGGCTTCTGACCCCTCTCCCTTGGTGCTAGATTGTAGAGATGATTAGGAGAGGTGTTGAGATTAAAAGATCTTGGATTGTGAGCTAATGGAGATTCTTAGGAAAAGAACAAACCTGATCTTTCATCTTAGGGTACCGATTGCCGCAAAAGTTCCCTCAATCATTTCATCTTGCAAAAGTATTGGTGGTGAGAAGGTGTAATGCCCTAATTTCTTAATTAGGGAAGATGATGAATATTTTAGGGTAAGAAGAGTCCTTAATTGTAATTCTAGACTAAAATCATATTGATTATATGCACTTGGTTAGAGATGAAGGACTAACCATTTGTAAAGATAGAAAAGGGTAGGTGTTTTGGAGCTGGGCTGCCTGGGAAAAAGTTTGGAAAGGAATTACAGAGGATCTGCTCTGTTAAGCTAGCGCCCGGCTGTAGCTCTACTACAGCCGGCGCTAGCATGTCAACTTGCTAACGAGAAAGCATCACTTCCCATCGACACTTAATGTCGATGAGAAGAGATGCTGGTAGGATCACTAGCGCCCGACGGTAGCTCTACCGTCGGCGCTAGCATGTCGAAATGTCGACGGGGAAAGCCTATGTGAAAATCGACGGGAAGGGTAGCTTCCCGCCGACATCGACGGGAAGGGGTAGCTTCCCGTCGACTCATAATGTCCACGAAAAGGTCAGTTGACATAATCACTAGCATCTGACGGTAGTGCTGCCGCCGGCGCTAGTGAGCCGACAGAACGATGGGAAAGGTTAACTTCCCATCGACACTTAAGATCGACGGGAAGGAGTGCTGGTAGAAATACGAGCGCCCGACGATAGCGCTACCACCGGTGCTAGCATGTCAATGGGCCGACGGGAAGGGGTAACTTCCCGTCAACTCTTTAGATCGGCGGGAAGGTGAGTTATTAGAAGCACTAGCGCATGGAGGTAGTGCTACCGCCGGCACTAGCGAGTCGACTTGTCGACGGGAAGGAAGAACTCCTGTGGACACTTTAGATCGGTGGGAAGGAATGGAAGTAGAAACACTAGGGCACGGTGGTAGCCTTACCGCCGGCGCTAGCATGTCGAAATGTCAACGGGTAATGGCTATGTAAAAATTGGCGGGAAGAGTGGAAGACATCGACGGGAAGGGTTAGCTTCCCGTCAACATCAACGGGAAGGTGTGTCGACTGGATAACTAGCACCCGATGTTAGCGCTACTGTCGGCGCTTGTAGACAGAGAACTTTTGGTTCTCCTCCTTTGGTGTGGTAAGACTCCCTGGATTTCCATATCAATTGGGTGAGGTGTAGATGAATTTTATGATCTTGAAATGGGGCATCTCGGTGCACGATTGAATGAAGAATTTAGATGACTTGTTTACCTAAATGCTCCCATCGGCTGATAATCTATTAGATGATTAGGCTAGTGATAACAATATGTACACTCTTGTTAGATTTCATAATCCTGGATGAGCAGTAATAGATATGTTGTCGTTTCATTTGATAATTTAAAGAAGATATAAATGCCGAACGTGAAGGCTGATTGGGCCAAGATGTTATATAAATCATGTACACGCTAGGCGGGCCGTGATAAAAATTCCATATTTATTCGGTTGAGATGTCTCATTAAATCAATCTCCAATTGTAAGTTATGTGGAATCGTAAAAAATGCATGTACGAATTAATGTTCATTTTACGTGAAAAATCTATTGGATGGTTTAGATTAGTGATAACCCTTCAATGTGGTTGATACGTTTGATCATGTTAAAGCATGTTGTGATCGGTGCATGAGGGTTGATTATTGGTGTTATGTGCGAGCTTACTAAATTGGTAGAATATGAATATGACACCATGACCACAAGTAGTTCCGAAGGATCTTATAGAGTAATTTCAATGTTTTGCGGACGCCACTACACTAGAGTTATGATAACTCAGTATGGGTTGAATTGATGGTTTGATGCGGTTATAAGATATGGTTATATCTTATGGTGAAATGTTGGGAGGCCCGATTGTTGGGGGCCCTGGATGCTAGTTAGCATCGGTTGACTGGTATGATGTGAAAAGTGAGAAGACACCTTCAGTGAGTCTTTGGGTGCTTGATAGCACGGGTGTGCATGGGAATTACATGAATGTGCATGGGTTACACATGGTGGTGTAATGATCCTGGTTGGAGGATTACTTGTGGAGGATCTATGGGCTTGCTAGTCGTGACACCGATAGAAGCCGGCAGTTAGACTCTAGGCTGATTGGGCTGTGTTCTTGGTGTGCACTTCCCAAGACCCCTTCCGTGTTATGAAGACTCAGCATGATGCGAGCAGTACATAGGGGCTCCACTGTGTGTTCTTAACATTGAGGCATACATAGGCCTAGGTCTGGTAATGTTCATTCCCGCCTAGTTGTGGAGGAGCCCGTTCCACAGTCTCTATCTGGCCACGATGTGAGGTGCATGAGTGGTTAGCTACCCTCGAAAAGCGGGAACTACATGTCTATGTCGACATATCATAAATGCATGTGTGAGTTCATCATATCATAATCATTTTGTTGCATTCATCCTTTCATGTTCATAGCATTGCACCGCATCGGATCCATCATATAAATTAGTATGGGCCCTTTTATATGATTGGTTCCAAATTGGAAACCTTAACTTATAAGTTTTTATGGGCATTCATATAAGTTAATGTACGTTTGAAACTGCTTATTTTTGTACTGTTACATTACTTGCTTATACTCGGTCATTGACATATTATTTATTAGTTGTACTTCTTATACATTGATACACTGCTAAGATTATGTCTTTCCCTATCACCTGCTTTTGCTACTACTGACTTTCTTGCAGCTACTCTTCATTACCTTCCACCCGGTGCCTTGGAGTCATCGGGGGAGAGGATGTGAAGACACTTAGTCTTTATGACTAACGGATGTTACACCCCTATTTTAGGAGCACACTCAGGTGGAGCAGCAGCGTTCGACACAGGAGGTCATCCAGTCCAGGGTGATAGGGCTGGTGACAACGATACCTTAGCTACCGTCAGTGATAGTTGTGAGCAAGTGGTTAGAATGTAGCCTTAGGGCAATATTATACTCTGATTATTAGCAGGAGCTTGTGTAGCTTCCCGTCACTTTGTATTGTATGGACATTATTACTTAATTGTGAATCAATGGCATATAATGTTTTCTATTATTGATGGGTTGGCATGATGATATGCGAGAATAGCCGGCATGATAAGCATCTTGTGGAGGGGGATAGCCCGTGTGCTGGCACTTCCGCAAGGCGGCTGTCCTGGGCATGGGACTCCCCTCGGCCGTGTCTTGTGTTCCGGGAGGGGGGGGGGGGGGGGGGGGTCTTACTGATTTCTCCCAAAATATTTTTCGGATGCTTACAAAATTTTGTAGAGACGTGCCTGATGATATTGTGATCATACATGTTTAGTTTCAGAATTTTTGGATACATATTTGCCATGAAATTTCTTGTCGTATCATAAAAATATACAGTACCATAAATAAGTATTGTGTAATACAATGAGGTCGAAATTTGGTGGGAATGATTCAAGCATTATTTCTGACCTTCAGTAGAAGTTTCAGAGGATTTGGCTTTGAAATGTGTCCTTAATTAAATGTGTTGTTATAATTTATTATGCTGAATTGCAATATTAAGATGCTCATTTATACAAAGATTTTGGAAATATACATAAATCTGTATCTATATAACTTGATAAGAGAGTTAGATTTATCATTACCGCTTGTTAGAGATTATGATTGATGACCCTTTAGGAGAATGGGTTCGAGATGATTGGTATTTGAAAGTCCTCTGATATCAGTTGAAAGTAATCTCTGATATCAAAGGAAAGGGAGGTTAGATCTTAAAGTCACTCTAGAAGGGGGGGGGGGGTGAATAGAGTATTAAAAAGATTTTCACTTATTTTTATAGCGTAATTAAAATAGTGATATTTATATGTGTATAACAGTGTGAGTTATAAAAACAAATAAGAACACAACACAGTACAGAAAAATAAACAAGAACACAGAGGACACAAGGATTTATAGCAGTTCCCCAATCAACCTGGGTACATCTACTCTTCTACCACCCGTGGTAGGATTCCACTAGGTTTTTGTTCAGGTTCCCTATCACCAATGAGTTTTTGATCAGGTGCCCAAACACCACTGAGCTTTTGATCAGGTGCTCAAACCAAAGTACAGGTTTTTGTTCAGGTGCCATGCCATCAAGGGGTTAACTTTTGAAGGGGGTTATAACTGTTGGAACACGGTCTTCCGCATCTCCTAGGTTTGAGAATAACAAATCCTATGTGTGTATTTAATCTTGTGTGATCTAAGTGTGCAGGATAACATGTCAAAACAACTCAAGGTTTACATATGGTGGTTGCCCCCGAAATTGAGTCATCAACTCCAAACTGATCACTAGCGCAGGCGATAGTGGATAGCGCCGGCGCTAGCTCGATGCACAGAAGGCATGGTGAAATTGTTGCGTCGGATTGAAGATCTTGCCGCGCAAAGAGTTTCCTAACCAGGGATAGCGCTGGCGATAGCGGATAGCGCCGGCGGTAGCGGAGCGCACAGAAGGAATAGAACAACGGGTTGCCACGGATTGGAGATTCGGGCGCACAAATTGTTTCTTAATCCGGGCTAGCGCCGGCGGTAGCGCGTGGGCTATATAATGGACCCCTCACCTCTCATTTCAGATAGAGATTAGGAAGAGAGAGGCAGTGCTACAACTCCAGAGGCTATCTTGGCCGAAACTTGAGGTCCCAGCGAAGCTCTGCAAATTTCTGAAGGTGGTTTCCATCATGCCAAATCCAAACGAAGTCCGCTTCAACAAATGCCGATTCTACAGCGGATCTTCGCCCCAATCTTCAGAAGTTCATCTTGAGGGAGTTTTTATATTATTGTCTTTTCATTTCTTATCCTTCTTGTAAACCCGTTAGTGAAATCGCCTCGTGTTGGCGACTAGGTCTGGGGTAGGACTTAGGGCTGAAAATCGCCTTGTGTTGGTGACTAGATCTAGGCTAGGTCTAGGGGGTGCTCGAGGCCTTTCTGGGGATAGATTGGCTAGAGCGGCTTGAGGTCGTATCTGGGGATAGATCGGCTAAAGCCAACCGGTTCGTGGGGATACGAGTCGGTATAGAAAACGAAAAAGGATTTTTATTATTCGCCTCCGATCTCTAGCGCCATTGAGATCAAGTTTTGTAAAACATTATTTAATATTAATAAAGCATGTCTCTTCATTATTGTTTTACTTGATTTCTCATTGTTTCAAATATTGCAATATTCCAAAGCTTTTATAAATAAATTCCATAGTTTTTGAAAACCCTTATTCACCCCCCCTCTAAGGGCGGCGACCGATCCAACAAGTGGTATCAGAGCCAGGTTATTCCAAATCAGCTTAACAACCGGGAATAATGGCGTCTCATGATCTCGCTTCTACTAGTGGGGTAAATTTGTATGAAGAAGAAAAATCTCCTAAACCACCTTTATTCGAAGGGAAAAATTATAAAGGGTGGAAATTATTAATGGAAAAATTTATTAAAACTTTAGACATCGAAGTATGGAACTTAGCAATTATAAGGCGTGCGGATGAATCAAATAACAAAGAACGTCAGCTAAATGCCAAAGCCAAACACTATTTATTTTGTGCACTATCTAATGAAATCTTCAAATTCACATATTGCTTTTCTAGTGCATACAAAATATGGCGCTTTCTTGAAGAAATGTATGATCTTCCTCTCGCAGGTGTGGAACAAACACAGGAGGAAAAGAACGTACAATCATCCATAATCATCCAAAAAGATCTCTCTCGGAGGGAAGCCATGGAGAATATTGAAATAGAAAAGGAGAACAATACACCAAGGGAAAGGGAAGATATAGATCCATCTATAATGGAGGAAGAACTAAAAGATGACGAAGGAATTTCATGTTCACAATCTGCCTCCTCCAATAGCGCTGTAAGGAAGACTAAATCTTCTTCTTTTGTGATAACTTCCATTTCTAGTTTCAATATACTAAAAACTGCTAAACGTAAGATCAAGAAATTGAAAATCACTATTAAAAATTTACATTTAGAAAATAAGCGATTAAAAGCTAATGTTAATTTAGAATCAAATTGTGATGTGTTTTCACCATCTTGTCCTTTACTTGAAAACACAAAACCTTGTTTTGATTGTGATATTATTAAGGAAAGACTTAAGGAACTTGAAAAAGAAATTATTTTTATAAGAGAACAAAATGAAAAATTATGTTTTGAAAATTCATCTTTAAAAAGTAATTGTGCTAAATATAAGGACTATAAAATTGAAATTAAAGAGATGGATGAAACATTTGATGAATATAGAAACAACTATCAAGATCATATAGATTCAATTGTTTCCACTCTTAAAAATAGCACAATCGCTTATAATAAAGCTAGACATAATTTTAAAATTAAAAATGATGAATTAAAATCAAAAATTAACTTGCTTATGAAAATTGTAAATACAAATTCTCAATATCAAGAAATATCCAAAAGTAAGTTGAACATGAATATGAATATCATAACTAAGTCTAATAATGGGAATAAAAAACATAAAGGATTTGTAAATCAAAATCACCATCATTTACAAAACTATGTTTCTTCAAAATTAAAATCAAAATTTCAAAAGTTTCCTATGAAAAATGATTTCAATTGTCATCATTATTTTAAGCCTAAATTTAATATATATGGAAATTTAATGCAAAATTATAATATTAAACCTAAGTATGAGTGGAGACCCAAAATTAAAAATGAAACATCAACTCCACTTGAAAGGGTCCATTCGTACTTGTCTCCCCAAAAGTCATCTCGCTATATTTGGGTACCCAAAGGAACCACTACTCCCGGTCCTCTTTGGATACCTAAATCTCTTACTCATTAGTATCCCATCATTTGCATGAAGTAGAAATCAATTAAAAATAAAATATCATTTCTCTACTTCATGATATGCTTAAACCTTTTTTTTGTTTATTTTCTTTTGCTTTTGAACTATCATGTCATGGTCATCCTACATAATATTGAAAATATGATCTTATCTCTTAAAAGCTTAATATGTTTATAAAATCAAATTGATCAAATTCAAAATCATATTTTTATTTTGATGACCTATCTTTTATTCTTATATTCATTGCTTCTAAATATCTTATATTATCCATATGAATCAAACTTTAAATTTGCTATAAGATATTTTCAATTAAATCCGGTTATTAGGCTATTAAGATTCTTAGCCTTCACCAACAAGTGGTTTAGTGAAATTACTTAAAGAAAATTCAAGATCTAAATAAAAGTTCAACTTTCAATATGGTTGTCATTGTTCATAAAAAAAATATATATATTGTGTTCACTCCTTGATGTCAAACATGATCTAAACCATCACTATTGTTCACCTATAAAAAATCACATATAAATATTCAAAATTCTTAATTAAAGGAAAATCACTAAAATGTATTGAAAGGAGTTATCTTCATAATGAATATTGAATTCACAAACACCACCATGATCTAGTGATATCCTTTGCCAAACTTTCTCTAAAATCATAATTCATATCATGAATCATCTATAAACAACTATCACAAATTATATGATAACAATTGACATTATAATGGTTGGTGTTATGATGTATTATGTGTGTATTGTAATATATATTTCTAGTTTAGACCCTTGAATCATTTTGATATCAAATAAAATAGAATTATCACTCCATTCTAGGTCTCTAAGTTGAAACACAATCAAACTTTGGCATAACATTATTCTCAAATTTATCATTTTAACCTAAAGAATATTTATATCTATGTTAGGGCATATCCATGTTACTATTTGCCTTGTTCTCCGAAACCATGCATATTTGATTTGTTCAAACATGATATCTTGGGTTTTCATTTCCTATAAGCACAAGTCTTTAGAAAAATCAAAATGAAAACATAACTAAATATAACTCGTGCAATGATTAGTTTGTCAAGTCATATAAGAAAACGCTATCATTTCATGCAATTTGGACCATCCAAAACATCTCCTAAAAATCTGCAACTTCAGCATGGAACTACTAATGGGACACCTAATCCAGTTCAAGCATCAAAATTTTCAAAACCCTAAAAAATCACTTACTGTTTCCCGCACTAGCGCTAGCGCCGGCGCTAGCGTCGAGTTTCGAATTTCTGTGTTTTTAAAATTTCTACAAATTCCTTAAAATATTTTGATCTATATTTTCTACTTAGTTTTGCACTTCGGTGTTTCTTTATTTTTTGAAAAATCAAATACAAAACTACAAAAAACCAAATTACAAAAAATATGTTTCGTTTTTTTCGCTTGCAAAAATCAAATATAAAAATTACAAAAGCAAAAATTACAAAAATATGCTTTTATTTGTAAAAATCAACTACTAAAATATAAAACACAACAAAAACAAGTATCAAAATTATTCTTCTGAACTTAACTTTTCTATGTATCTTACGAAAGGGTGATTTGGGCTATCATCCCATCATATCACCTAGTACCGGGCGAACCTCTCACAAGGTAGTCCTCAGGAAGTCCAAGATCAATCTTATGAGTTCAAACTTTAATTCAAAATTATTTCTCAAAAATATCAAAAATACTGTATGGACTGTATTGAAAATCAAGCATGATTTAACCCATCATTTAGAACTTCTATGATGTTGCAATTTATCTTTTCAAACTACTTTGAACATTGCTTTCATCATGCTTTGATACATCTATTAATGTGTGCATCAATTATATTGTAAAAGTTGTGTAGAAATATGCGTAGCATGCCTCTAAGTATGAGTAAATGTTTTATGTTTGATAATGATCTTTATTCACTCACTTATTTTTGGTATTGTCTACATTTGTGTTTAAATCTAAGAATGCTTGTGTATGTTCTGTATTAGTACAATGAATTAAAATTGCACAAGTATCTTATCTACACTCCTTTATTTGCACTTTTACAAATTAAGAAAAGTGGTTATCTTTCTTATAAATTATATTGGTTTGCAAAACAAGTGTATTCGGAGAACTTTGCACAAAACAAAAAATCATGAAATAATTTAACAAAGTTATCTCCACCAAGCACTACTTGAACCTCCTGATAAGTCTTAATAAGCATTGTGAGGTTGAGCACCTTGGAAAGAATAATAAAGTATCTTGTGCAAACCATATCTTTCTTTCAAAATAAAAACCACTTATTCTTAAGTACACCGGATCACAATAAAAAAAAAACACAAGAATAAAATTATGTGATCCCCCAAGCACTACTTTGCACCCTGATAAGTCTTAATGAGCATTGTGTGTGCAGAGCACCTTGGTTGTTGTACATTTTTCTTTGTGCATTGAAGTGAGTGGAAGTAAAATTATTTGTGTTTTATTGTGCTCTTTACTTTACATATTACTTGTATTTTTGATTAAAACATTTGTTTACTTTACTCAAAAATACACTAATGTGCACATCATTATCTTCCATAACACTTCTTCTCATGAGTATTGGATCCTAATGCAAACTCTATACTACTCTTTACTTATGAAATGCACTAGATAACCTAGCATGCTTTCTACAATGTTTGGTATGACTTGAAATTGTGAATTGAAATAACATTGTAGTAATCTCTTTGTGATAGTATTATTTCATGCTCGGTTATTCTTGTCAACCATAAAAGATTTTCATTGAAACATGATTTACATAAACATCTTCTTTTTGAAATTAACTCATATATCTTCTTATGGATTATCCTTGATTAAAATAAGATGTTTCATGTATTTCTACAAGTCTTCCGCATTATCACCATATCACTTTTACCTTGCATTTTCATGCTTATATCAAGTCTTAAATCTCAATTTTTTTTATTAAAAACAAATGGTAGACTTGCTTGGTAAAATTTACATTGGTTGTTCTAACACGCATATCATTTTTATAGTAACAAACTCTGATTTCTTTCAATATAAACGTGTATGTTAAAAGCTCTTCCAATAAGTGAAACATTGCTAAAAGGATGTTGTTTCTTTCTTCCAAAATGCTTCAACTCTTATCTCTATAAAGTTAGTTTGGAAACTCAAAAAAAAAACATCTCCTTTTTAAACTTAAACTTTAATTTAGTATTATGATGTTTCTTTTTCGAAATCTTCCGCAATGCTCAAACTCTGATTCATTCATTTCAATATAGCTAAGAGTATTTTATTGTCTAATAAAAATCAATATGCTATGAAAATTCCCATTAGATTTAAATGCTTAATGTTTCCAATAATCGTTATCCATGACTTCATTTCTCACCATAGCGGGGGCGTAGGGTTGTAGACATAAGATAACCTTATCTCTAGTCATGTCTTGTCCTTAACCGGGGAGGGTTCCAGTGGGGCCTTGCGAGGCACTGGGGGGAAAGAGTGCTAGGTTGAGTTTTGTCTAGTGTTTGCATAAGGGACTAACACCCCAACCTACGGCATGTGTGCAGCTCCTCATGCCCATCCGTCACTTAGTACGGGGCTAGGGTGTAGACGTATTGTCTGGGTAGATGGATTATTTGGAAATCATAATTTTTTGCTTAAGCTCTGATATATCAAAGGGGGAGAACTACAAACAAAAGGGATAAAATAAAGTCATAACTCTGATCATTTTAAGACAAGTCTAAAACTCCTTATCATTTACTTACAAAGCTCGATCATGCCTTCTCTTTTATTAACACACTTTTAGTGCTGTGTTTCCCTACCCACTTTTGCTAATAACAAAGGGGGAGAACTGACATGATAAAATGCATGATAAAATGCAAAAGGGGGAGAACTAACATGATAAATATATAATCCGCTATCAAAATGAAAACCCAACATGATTGATTAAGTTGATAGCATATATATTAGGGGAGCATTCACATAGGGGGAGCATGTATTTAGGGGGAGCAATTCTAAATGCTAAAATCAATAATCATCCTAAAGTCATCACTCTCACACACACACAAGTATAGTCTCATCATGCTTATTTTATTAATGCTTTGTTTTATCATTAATGGATTTGTTATTATCAAAAGGGGGAGTTTATTGGAACACGGTCTTCCGCATCTCCTAGGTTTGAGAATAACAAATCCTATGTGTGTATTTAATCTTGTGTGATCTAAGTGTGCAGGATAACATGTCAAAACGACTCAAGGTTTACATATGGTGGTTGCCCCCGAAATTGAGTCATCAACTCCAAACTGATCACTAGCGCAGGCGATAGTGGATAGCGCCGGCGCTAGCTCGATGCACAAAAGGCATGGTGAAATTGTTGCCTCAGATTGAAGATCTTGCCGCGCAAAGAGTTTCCTAACCAGGGATAGCGCTGGCGATAGCGGATAGCGCCGGCGGTAGCGGAGCGCACAGAAGGAATAGAACAACGGGTTGCCACGGATTGGAGATTTGGGCGCACAAATTGTTTCTTAATCCGGGCTAGCGCCGGCGGTAGCGCGTGGGCTATATAATGGACCCCTCACCTCTTGTTTCAGATAGAGATTAGGAAGAGAGAGGCAGTGCTACAACTCCAGAGGCTATCTTGGCCGAAACTTGAGGTCCCAGCGAAGCTCTGCAAATTTCTGAAGGAGGATTCCATCATGCCAAATCCAAACGAAGTCCGCTTCAACAAATGCCGATTCTACAGCGGATCTTCGCCCCAATCTTCAGAAGTTCATCTTGAGGGAGTTTTTATATTATTGTCTTTTCATTTCTTATCCTTCTTGTAAACCCGTTAGTGAAATCGCCTCGTGTTGGCGACTAGGTCTGGGGTAGGACTTAGGGCTGAAAATTGCCTTGTGTTGGCGACTAGATCTAGGCTAGGTCTAGGGGGTGCTCGAGGCCTTTCTGGGGATAGATTGACTAGAGCGGCTTGAGGTCGTATATGGGGAGAGATCGGCTAAAGCCAACCGGTTCGTGGGGATACGAGTCGGTATAGAAAACGAAAAAGGATTTTTATTATTCGCCTCCGATCTCTAGCGCCATTGAGATCAAGTTTTGTAAAACATTATTTAATATTAATAAAGCATGTCTCTTCATTATTGTTTTACTTGATTTCTCATTGTTTCAAATATTGCAATATTCCAAAGCTTTTATAAATAAATTCCATAGTTTTTGAAAACCCTTATTCACCCCCCCCTCTAAGGGCGCCGACCGATCCAACAATAACTCTATACAGAATGGGGTAAAGAGGGTTAAGATGTTCTTCTCTGTCAATAATCTGAGAGAAGACTAGTGGAATATGTTGATGTAATGCTCCCCCTGTCTGATAGAAAATAGTTGACAGTAGAGGGTCGAGCTTTCTCTTGAATGTAGATCTTCCTTGATAGCTGATGAATATGAGAGACAAAGGTTTCTCAGATTTTTTGTCGCTCTTGAAGATTTTGAACTTACTGCAGAATACTGAGAGAATAGTGTTGATGTTCTCAGAGATTGAGAGAGTTGCTGCTTGAGGAAGATCAACTCTGTATTTTTCTTTTCAACTGTGTTTCTTTTTCCCGACTCTATCTTCCTTCTTGTGTACTGCTGTTATATGTCTCCTTTATTTTTCCTTTGAGAAAAATCTCTGAACGATTTGAAATTCAAATCTTTTTTATTTAAGGAAGAAAATATTCAGAAGAGATATTCTTGGAACTACAAATCTGATAAGCTTTATTTCTTTTCCTTTTCCATGAATGTGTCCTTTTCTGAAATGTCAACGACTATTTTTTCTCGGGAGAAGACAATGGAAAGGAATAAATAAATGGATGGATAAAATCCTTGACTTATCTGGAATAGTAGATCTGTTGCTGATGATCTGAGTTTGGAGAATAGAATAAAAATGATCTGTCTGAAATAATGCACTGAGGTGAAATTTCGTCGACCTAAAAACAGAATTCGTCGAACAGAATGTAGAGTTCGTCGATCTGAATGATAAACAACTGATTCTGGCTGGAAGAATTGAATTAGTCGATCTGAATGTTTAGTTCATCGACCGCTGAAACTTGGCAAAATCGTCGACCGTTAAGACTGGGCAAATTCGTTGACCGCTGAGACTGAGCAAATTTGTTGACCGCTGAGACTGGGCAAATTCGTCGACCGCTGAGACTTGATAAATTCGTCGACCACTGAGACTGGATAAATTTGTTGACCGCTGAGAAATGATAAATTTGTCGACCGCTGAGATAGCCTCAATTCATCCAACGCTGAGACAAGTTCATCGAACGCAGAATAGAGTTCGTCGAACACAGAGACTTGGCAAGTTCGTCGAATTGGAGCATGACGTTTGTTGAACGCAGGATGGAGTTCGTCGAACGCAGAACCTTAACTTTTCCTTAAGTTCTAACAGCCTAAAACCTTGACCCTTAGACTATACAATGGTGGTCAACTTAGTCCTTTTCAACAGATAGTGATCCTAGCCCCAATCAGTAATAGGGTTGTTCCAACAATCTCCCCCTATTTGGGTTAGGACACTATTTGACAAAATCAAATAATAAAAAAAAACAGCAGAGCATATATATTTGACAGATTTTAAATATTTCAGCAGATATAAAATATGATACTCTGAGTTTTGAAATTTTACATTGAAAACAAAAATGATGAAAACAAATAATCAGAACCTTTTGTCTTTCTCTGAAGGAGGCTTGAATGTGATTTGCCTTTCAAATTCTTGCTTTCTGAATTCTGAATTCCTTGCCTTCAGCTTTCTGAATTTGTTTATCTGAACTGAATCTGTCATATCTCAAACTGCATTTTTTTAGCTTTTGCTTTTGTTGATCTGAACTGTAGCAATAACTGAATTGCTTTGTTGAATCTGTCATATCTGAATTATTTCTGAATCTGCATCTGTATTTGTCATATCTCAAACTGAAATATCTGGATCTTCAAACTGAAATTGTTGTGAGCTTCTTCAAATAACCGAAACCTATCATAAAGGGGCTTCTTCATCAACTGAATCATTTTGGCTTCTTCATACAGCATCTCCCCTTGAAACGTGAGCTTCTACAAAAAGCATCTCCCCCTATCAAAAAGGAGAGCATCTCCCCCTAACAAAAAGGAGTTTCTTCAAAACATCTCCACCTGTCAAAAGGAGATTCTTCAAAACATCTCCGCCTGCCTAGTTTCAGGAAGACCTGGAGCTAGGCCCCTAGAAGAAGGGACAGTTGAATAGGAGGTACGGAAGGATGCAATTATTTTGAAGAAATATTGCCATTGTTCCTGCAAAAAAAAATAGAGATCAAGTTTAAAGGAACTGGAAAGAGAAGCAATTCTGTATGCATATAGTTAAAAAGAAATAAACAATTTGATTATAAGGAAAGATCAGAAACATAGGCTTCATCAAAACTGCGTTCGACGAAAAAAAAAATTTCGTCGATCTCAGTTTGATGAAAAGATGGGATAAGTAGAAAATTTAATTTTTTTCAATTGATTGAATCTCCATCTATCATTCCTATCTGATTTATAAAGAAGATATATTTCTTTTCATCCAAGGGTTTGGTGAAAATATCAGCTCTTTGCAAATCAGTAGGAATAAATTATAGGCAAATTTTATTTTTATCCACATTATCTCAGATAAACAGGTGCCTAATTTCTATGTGCTTAGTCCTACTATGGAGTACTGGATTTTGTTCTATAGATATTGCACTAGTATTGTCACAAAATATAATTGATTTATTTAGATTGTTACCATAATCTAGAAGTTGATTTTGTATCCACAATATTTGTTAGCAGCAACATCCTGCATCAATATATTCTGCTTCAGATGTTGATGTAGACACGGATGTCTGTTTCTTAAAAAACCAAGACACAAGCCTATCACCAAGAAACTGGCAAGTTCCTGATGTGCTTTTCATGTCTACTCTGCATCCAGCATAATCAGAATCTGAGAATCCAATTAATTCAAATTCTGAAGCTGTTGGATACCAGAGTCCTAGATTTGGACAACCCTTTATATATCTCAAAATTCTTTTTAGTAAAATTAGGTGAGATTCTTTGGGGTTAACTGTAACCTAGCACAAATACATGTAGCAAACATTATGTCAGGTCTACTAGCTATTAAGTAAAGTAGTGAGCCAATAATTGTTCTATATACTTTCTGATCAACAGGTTTCCCCGATTCATCAGTGTCAACAACAACATTGGAGGGCATGGGTGTTTTCATGGTGGAAGCATCAGACATACCAAAGCTTTTTACTAATTCCTTAGCATACTTGGATTGTGATATGAATATGCCATTTGGAGTTTGCTTCACTTAAAGACCAAGGAAGTAAGATAACTCACCCATACTACTCATTTCAAATTTAGATTACATTAGGTTAGAAAACCTTTTGCATAAATTTGAATTAGTAGAGCCAAAAATAATATCATCTACATAAATTTGAACTAGTAATGATTTATTTTTATGTATCCTGAAAAATAAGGTTTTATCAACAGAGCCCCTACAGAAATTGTTCTCCAAAAGAAAATTAGCTAAGGTCTCATACCATGCTCTGGGAGCTTGCTTGAGACTATGGAGAGATTTATTAAGCTTAAATACATAAGAAGAGTGGGTTGGAGAGAGGAAACCCGGTGGTTGTTCCACAAAGACTTCTTCTTTGATATCTCCTTTCAAGAATGAACCCTGCACATCCATCTGATATACCTTGAATTTCTTGAATGCAGCAAAGGCAAGAAAAATCCTTATAGCTTCAAGTCCAGCAACAGGAGCAAAGGTTTGATCATAATCAATTCCTTCTTCCTGAGAATATCCTTGGGCTACTAATCTTGCTTTATTTCTGATGATTATTCCTTGATCATCTAGCTTGTTCCTGAAGACCCACTTGGTGCCAATGACTGGATGTCCTTTTGGTCTCGGAACCAAATCCCAAACCTTGTTCCTTTCAAATTGGTTGAGCTCCTCTTGCATTGCAAGATTCCACTTTGGATCTTGTTCTGCATCTTTTATGGTTTGAGGTTCAACTTGTGATAGGAAACAAGTGTGCATCTGATTTTGGTGTAGTTGATGCCTTGTTTGAACACCTGCTGAAATATCTCCAATGATTTGAGATATTTGATGATCTCTAACTGTGATGTGGTCAACAGTTGGAGTTGGTTCAGCAATAGTTTCCTTTTGAGGGATTTGTTCGGCTGTCATTTGATTTGAATTGTCAGCAAGATCTGGATTATCCTCTTCTTCACTGTCTTCAATAATTTCATTTGATGGAAGTAGAGACTCTTCATTCTGTAGATTTAGTCCATTGATTTCTTCACATAGAGCTGGAACCTGCAAAATATTTTTGGTAGAGGTGGTGTTCCTCTCCTCATTTAACATATTAGATTCATCAAAAGATACATGCATGGACACTTCTATCTTAAGAGTTGATTTGTTATAAACTCTATATGCTTTACTAGAAAGAGAATATCTAAGGAATATACCTTCAGCAGATTTTGCTTCAAATTTCCTGAGATACTTCTTATCATTGTTATGCACATAACATTTACAGCCAAATATCTTAAAATAGTTAACCTTAGGCTTTTTATTCTTGAGTAATTCATAGGGAGTTTTACCCTTAAGATTATGTATCAGGCTTCTGTTCAACACATAATTTTCTGTGTTCACTGCCTCTGCCCAAAAAGAGAGTGGCAGGTGAGCATCAGCAAGCAATGTAGTTGCTGATTCAATTAAGTTTCTATTTTTCCTTTCAGCTACCCCATTTTGTTGAGGAGTTCTAGGAGCAGAGAAACACTGCCTGATCCCTTCTTTTCCACACAATTCTCTCCTCAGAAGAGATTCAAACTCAGTGCCATGATCACTTTTGATCAATGTAACTAGAGTAGAGTACTCAATCTTGATGGACCTGAGAAAGTCTGTCAGAAATCTGAAGGTGTCAGACTTGTTCCTAAGAAAGAACACCCAAGTGAATCTTGAGAAGTCATCTACAATAACAAGAGAGTAATGCATCGATTCTAGACTTTGTATTGCAGTGGGTCCAAAAAGGTCCAAATGCAGTAAATACAAAATCCTAGGTGAATCACTCTTGGATAAAGATTTAAAACTACTTCTAGTTTGCTTACCTAATTGACAAGCCCTGCAGAGTCCTTCCTTCTTGTATGAACAAGAAGGCAGTCCTCTAACAAGATTGTCCTTAGAAAGCTTAGATATAGTTCTAAGGTTATTGTGTCCAAGCCTTTTATGCCATAATTCATTTGTTTTACTTATATAATTAAATAAACAAATGTTTGAATTGGCAGAGTCAAAATTTCCATGCCTAATACCAGATAATACATTTATGTTTTTATTATTGGTAATAAGACATAAGGAATTCTTAAAAGTTACCTGATAACCTTCATCACATAACTGACTTATGCTGATGAGGTTGTGCTTCAGACCCTTGACATAAGCTACCTCTTTGATGGTGACTGCTCCAACTTTGATCTATCCATAACCTTTGGTTTGTCCATAGTTGGAGTCTCCAAAGATCACTTTGGGTCCAAGCCTTACCTTGTAGTTTCTTAAGTTGGCCTTGCTTCCTATCATATGTTTGAGCATCCACTATCCAAATACCATTGTTCTTTTATTTTTGGATAGCCCTGTACCTGCAAAACATAAAACATTCTAGTTGTTCTTGACACAGACTACCTTGGGTCCTTTTGTTTTTCAACAAAATTCTGAAATAATAGACATCTCAGGCTGATCCTTATAACCTTGTGGACGATATCTCCTTGGAGGAATTATCCACTCAGTGAAAGGATTCTTAGTATGTGAAGAATTAAAATTCTTTAGATTTTCAGTATGTTTTCCATTTGACGAATTCTGGTGAGTTCGTCGATCGCCGTTCGACGAAGTGAAGTGCTTTCATCAAGCTTCGTTCGAATAATAACTATACTAAAGGTCTGTCTTCAGAGTTCGTCGATCTCCGTTTGACGAATTGAATTGATTTCGTCGAGCTTTGTTTGACGAATTCTGCTGAATTCCTTTATTCTGAACATCCTTGCTTGAAATGTTTTTATCTATTTCTACTGCCTTTTTGCCCTTGGCAGAAATGAATTTTACTGGTGTAGAAAGTATGTTTTTCTTAATCAGATGAGGCTCACTTGATGATGCACCCAAGCCCAGTTTGCCACTTAGTCTGGCATTCACTGTGCTTGTGATGTCCATCAGTTTGATACTTCTCCCATTGAGGGATTCATCAAACTTCTTAGCTTTAGACAACTTGTTCTCAATGAGAACAATGTGTTCTCTAGAGGCAACCAAATCTTTCTTAAGATTGACTTTTTCTTCACTTAGTTGGTTCATTTCAGCCAACTGATTTCTGAGAGAGATTATCTCTTTCTCAGATTTGATTAAATCTAAACAAAGAGTTCTGAATTCATCTTTGAATTCATTTGAATTGAAATCAAAGTTAGAAATTACCTGATCACTGTCAGTTTCAGATTTTGATTCTTCAGAGTTGTTTCTTGAGGCATTGATAGCCATCATGCAGAAGTTCCTTTCTTCTTCATCATCACTGGAGCTGGATGATGATGCATATTCTGACTCACTGCTTGAGTCATATATAGCCATCAAGCATTGGTCCTTATCATTTGCATTTTCTTCATCTTCAGAAGAGCTGGATGAAGATTCTGATTTTGTTTCACTCCATATTTCAGCTACAAAGCCTCTTCCCTTATGTTTGTATTTGTGGGAGGAAGGCTTGCTGGAGTGCCTTTTCTCTTCTTTCTCTTTTCTCTTTTCCTTCTTTTGGTTCTCTGGACACTCAGGTAGAATGTGTCCAGGTTTCCTGCAGCCAAAACAAATTATTTCTTTAGATTTAGATTTGTCATACCTTGGCTTTTCTCTGGATCTTGAATCCTTCTTTCTGAAGTCTTTTCTAGCCATCTTGTAGAATCTCTTGGCTAGAAGACTCATGAACTCCACTTCTCCTGGAGCTTTATCTTCCTCTTCAGTTGCTTGGAAAGCAATGCTCTTTTCCTTCTTGGATGCTGGTGAGGAAGTAGATTGTTCAGCTTCTCTGGACTTGATAAGTTGCTCATAGGATTTGAGCTTGCCTAACAAGTTCTCAGTAGAGATCTCAATAAGGCTTCTAGCTTCCTTAATTGGCCAGATCCTAGAGTCCCGTGTGCTACGGAAGCACATTAGGATCTTATCATTGACTTCAGTGATTGAGATCACTTTGACCAAAGTCTTCAACTCATTGATTATGAGGCTGAGCCTGTTGTACATATCTGCTACACTTTCAGTTTCTCCCTTCTTGAAATTCTCATACTGGGAGATGAGATGAGATCTTCTATGTTTTCTCTCATCTACAGATCCTTCAACCATGTTGTTGAAGGACATCCAGATTTCTCTGGCTGAAGTGCATTCCACAACTTTTTGAAAGATGTCATCAGACATTGTCAGTGCCAATATATTTATTGCTTTGGCATCATCACTTCTCTGCTTCTTTTGAGCTTCTGTCCACTCAGGAGGTGGAACAGCATTATTTGTTGTTGTAGTTTCAGCACTTATTGTTGCTGTAGGTGTAGGAGGTCCTGTCAAAATAACATTGAAAATATCTTCATCAATAGAATTCATATACAATCTAATCCTTGCTTTCCATAGTGCAAACTTATTTAGATTGCATATAGGAGGTATTGTGCTTGAGTATTCTTTGTTCTGTGCCATGGATTTTTAGAAAAATAAAATTCTAGAAAAACTTAAGGTCTAATTGATCTTTGGATTCAGGTGTTAGCCTGTAAAGAATCAACCAACCTCTGATACCAATTGAAATTCCTCTGATATCAGTTTAAAGTAATCTCTGATATCAAAGGAAAGGGAGGTTAGAACTTAAAGTCACTCTAGAGGGGGGGGGAGTGAATAGAGTATTAAAAAGTTTTTCACTTATTTTTATAGCGGAATTAAAATAGTGATATTTATATGTGTATAACAGAGTGAGTTATAAAAACAAATAAGAACATAGCACATCACAGTACAGAAAAATAAACAAGAACACAGAGGACACGAGGATTTATAGTAGTTCCCCAATCAACCTGGGTACATATACTCTTCTACCATCCTTTGTAGGATTCCACTAGGTTTTTGTTCAGGTGCCCTATCACCAATGGGTTTTTTATCAGGTGCCCAAACACCACTGAGCTTTTGATCAGGTGCTCAAACCAAACTACAAGTTTTTGTTTAGGTGCCCTGCCACCAAGGGGTTAACTTTTGAAGGGAGTTATAACCCTGTACAGAAAGGGATAAAGAGGGTTAAGATGTTCTTCTCTGTCAATAATCTGAGAGAAGACTAGTGGAATATGTTGATGTAAAGCTCCCCCTGTCTGATAGAAAATAATTGACAGTAGAGGATGGAGCTTTCTCTTGAATGTAGATCTTCCGTGATAGCTGATGAATCTGAGAGACAAAGATTTCTCAATTTTTGTTGCTCTTGAAGATTATGAACTTGCAGCAGAATACTGAGAGAATACTGTTGATGTTCTCAGAGATTGAGAGAGCTGCTGCTTGAGGAAGATGAACTCTGTATTTTTCTTTTCGACTGTGTTTCTTTTTCCCGACTCTATCTTCCTTCTTGTGTACTGTTGTTATATAACTCCTTTATTTTTCCTTTGAGAAAAATCTCTGACAGATTTGAAATTCAAATCTTTTTTATTTAAGAAATAAAATATTCAGAAGAGATATTCTTGGAACTGCAAATCTGATACACTTTATTTCTTTTCCTTTTCCATGAAAGTGTTCTTTTCCGAGATGTCAACAGTTATTTTTTCTCGGGAGAAGACAATGGAAAGGAATAAATAAATGGAAGGATAAAACCCTTGACTTATCTTGTATAATTGATCAGTTGTTGATGATCTGAGTTCGGAGAATAGAATAAAAATGATCTGTCTGAAATAATGAACTGAGGAGAAATTTCATCGACCTAAAAACAGAATTCGTCAAACAGAATGTTGAGTTTGTCGATCTGAATGATAAACAACTGAATCTAGCTGGAAGAATTGAATTAGTCGATCTGAATGTTTAGTTCGTCGACCGCTGAAACTTGGAAAAATCGTCGACCGCTGAGACTGGGCAAATTTGTCGACCACTGAGACTGAGCAAATTCATCGACCGCTGAGACTGGGCAAATTTGTCGACCGCTGAGATTGGATAAATTCGTCGACCGCTGAGACTAGATAAATTCATTGACCGCTGAGACTGGATAAATTCGTCGACCGCTGAGATAGCCTCAATTCTTCGAACGCTGAGACAAGTTCATCGAATGCAGAATAGAGTTCTTCGAATGCAGAGACTTGGCAAGTTCGTCAAATTGGAGCATGCCGTTTGTCGAACACATGATGGAGTTCGTCGAACGCAAAACCTTAACTTTTCCTTAAGTTCTAACAGCCTAAAACCTTGACCCTTAGACTATACAATGGGGGTCAACTTAGTCCTAGTCAACAGATAGTGATCCTAGCCCAAATCAGTAATAGGGTTGTTCCAACAGTATTGACTAAGCGTGATTGGATAATGCTCATGAATATAATTGCGTTCAAATCATGTTGTGAATTGAGCATGCAGATTGGCATGGTTTACACTTTTGGGCAGATGTATGTAGTAAATGTAAACATGACATTAAACGCACAAGTAGTCCTATTGGATCAAAGAGAGTATTTCCCTTATATACAAATGTCATTGCACGAGAGCTATGACAACTCGGTATGAGAAACAATGATGGTTGGTGTGGATTATAGGATATAGTTATATCCTAAGTTGTTATGTTAAGGAACCGGTTGGTAGGTCCTTGTATGCTAGATAACATTGATTGAACTTGTAAATTGTAACTGTGTTATGGACTTGGGTAGGATTCCTTAGGTTCTTGATAGCACTGGTTGAGCATGGGAATTACTTGGTTGTGTATAGTCTCCACTGCGTTGCATAGTGATCCTTATTGAAGGATTACTTATGGTGAGTCTACGGGCTTGCTAGTCGTCACACCTACAGAAGCTGGCAGATAGACTCTAGAATTGCTTGGACTTGGTCCGTTGGTGCTTACTTCACAAAGACCCCATTCGCGTCATAAGACTCAGCTGCTTTAGCGAGCAAGAGTATGGAGGGTCTCCGCTGTTGTGTTCTTTGCATTGAGGCGTCCGTAAGTACTAGGTCTGGTAGTGTGCATAACAACCTAGTAGTTGAGATTCTTGTTCCACTATCTCCGTCTGGCCACGACGTGAGGTGCCTGAGTGGTTAGCTACCTTCAAAAAGCGGGAAGTAAAGATATATGTCGACATAAAAAATCAGAGAGCGTGAGTAAATCATGGGTGAGTAATCATACATACATTCATTGCATTGCATTGCCCCGCATAAAGATCCTCATCATATAAACTTATATGAGCACCTATATATGATGAGTTACTTAATATTGCAAAAGACCCTTAACTTATAAGCTTGTATGGGCATTCTTATAAGCTAAGTTTAATTCAGTTTTGTATATACTTGCTCTATTATACTCTGCTGACTATACTGCTAGAGTAGATGTACTATTATACTATGCTGTTGACTTTACTGCAAGAGTAGATGTACTATAATAATCTTAACTCTCTACTGTGATTTATATGCCCTTGCCACTTACTATATTGAATATTATTGATTATATTGTAGCGTTATCCCTCCTTCCTTCTGCCCGGTGCCTATGAGTCGCCCGGGGAGAGGATGTGAAGGCACTTAGTCTTTATGACTAATGGTTGCTAAGTCACTATTTTTAGGAGGACACCGAGCGGCAGGTGGAGCAATAGCGTATGACGCAGGAGGACAGCCAGGCCAGGCTGATAGGGCCTAAGACTACGATACCTTCGCTACCATCAGTGACATATGTGAGCGAGTGTTTTGAAAAGTAGCCTTAGGGCAAATTTTGTACTATGATATTTTGCATGAGCTTTCTAGCTACCTGTCCTTTTGTACTTGATGGGATATCTTTACTTAATTGTGTATCTATGGCTTCTGTTGTTTTTCTATTATTGATGGGTTGGCATGAAGATATTAGTTTAGCCAGTAGGATAGATGTCTTGGGGTACAGGTTAGCCCGTGTGCTGATTCTATCGCAAGGCGGCTGTTCTGGGCATTGGACTCCACTCGGTCGTGTCTTGTATTCCGGGAGGGGGGTCTTTTAAATGGTATCAGCTTGCAACAATCCTGAGATAAGTAAGTCCATTACCCCATGGTGCAACCCCCGCTCGACTCTTCAGTTTGAGGACAAACTGAATGAGTGGAAGCAGTCGTGTGCCCATGCGGGATTCATATTATGTATGCCCCCTAATCTGTAGAACTAGTGCCAACCTAACTAGGACACCACCTTATTCTAATTTACCAAGACGTTTCGTGGCGTATCCTAGTCAAAAATTAACCTTAGGTATGGCTTGGTTGAGATATGAGGAAGCACAAAGCAACTAAGGGAAGAGTTTAAGGTAAGAGTAGGTTTTCAATCTTTATATTATAATGCGCAGCTTCACTTATTGAGTGATTTTATCACCTCTTACCCAGACTAATAGGACATCTGGAGAAAAATTTATGTTCGTAAACTACAATTGAAGTAGTAAGAGACTCATAAGCCTAATGTTCTTGCTGATAACTTGACTCTTCCAATTTTATTGTATTAAATCAATCACCATGATGGACACCATAGGTCGAATAGAAATTGGAATCCGTAGTAGGCCAACTTTTTTTGATTTGGTCACATGTTGACCTTGAAAAGTGTGTCGTAAAAGTTAGCTTTGAGGGCCTAAAGAATCGATTAAGTTCAGGATAAAAATCCGAGTCGAGGATTGTATGCCCTCACAATTGTGTACATAATATTGAATGGATGTACCATGTTGGTGGTCGAAGAGACTCAGCCCAGGATTCCCGGGTGTCTTATCTCTTCATTTATTGGACTAGCAATGTACCGACTTGGTTTCTTATAGATCTTATTTTTGAAATGGTGTGCAACAAATGTATGATATTAAGGTTTTGTTATTTAAATAGTACGTGAATAATGATGACTATAATTGGTCTATGATTAGGATATTGTGATATTGGACTAGGAATTCATAATAATATTCACTCTTATCATTTTGACCTGGAAAGAGGTCACACATGCTCAAGGTGCAGATAGAAGAAATTTACCTGTTTAGCTCCTCTCGAATAATTACCCAAAAGACGTGAAACTTGATACATACCTTCAAATCCACCTTAGGAAGAGCTCCGAAATTGGGTTTATGCACGGTATCCAAAAATTTAGTGGGTTTAGTTAATAATTGTTATATGTTGAAATTATCAAAATTAGTTTAATTTATTGGATGGTATTAATCCCCAGATTTTAGTATAGAATAAATATGACATGCCCGTGATTAATAGTATCAGAATAAGGAAGCAGCATGCACATGTATGATGTACTACTTACAAAGAGACAATAGGTGTTGTCTCAGATGTTTGCGTTGGAGAAGGAGGTAATTATTTAACACCCATATGGGATGAAGTCATGACATATTAATGCACGATGACCTCCCTTATATAAAGAGCAGTTGCAAGTTTACCAAGAGATGTATCAATTGCCCCCAAAGCATCAAAATTTTGGGCAATCTTGGAGGTTGGTAGAATATGCGAACAAGTAAGAGTACGTGTAACGTTTTACCTCGACAAGGTAGATTTCTAAAGGGTATGTATCATAATCCAACTCGCGAATAAATTTTTGGTTAACAGTGGAAAGATTCTTTAAATGAACTATCTAAATCACAAAAGAAATTTGGCACGACTTCAGAATTCTATGTAAATCTAAGTACGATCTGGGTTACATAAAAGTAGTACCTAACTCAGGTTCTTGTCTCCTTAGAGGAGAATGATGTTATTATAACTCATGCGAGATATGGAGTCATAAATTCATCTTGTTTTGAACCTAAGTCGGCGATTCATGATGTTTTCAGGGTAAATTGTTAAAGATCACAGGCTAAAACAAATTCTGAGTCTTAGAATTATTGGAAACATAAAGGTTACCAAGACTAAACCATTGAGACAATAACATCATGTTTGGGAATTTGTAGGTTGAAATGGGGTAGTATCATGACATTGGAAGTACATTGACCCCATAAAATTGAAATCAAGTGGATGTCCTGTTAATTTCTTGAAGATGGGTAGAATATATGTGATCCTTTGGATACGGTTTTGATGATCTCAAGAGTCGAAGCACACATGTTTGATGGTACTATAATCACATTTAGAAAGATTCATGATTTTGAGGATAAATCATTATTATCAACATGAATATATTTCTTTTTTATTTACATGATAAATGTTAAGGATTAATGAGAACTCCCTCATGGCGAGATCGGCTCGTGACAAATCTTAGGTTTGAAGATGATTTTACCTTTAAATACTAGCAAGGTAACTTCTTTTGGAAACGATGATGTTGATTGACTACGTAGGTGTTCTTGGGGGAGATAAAGAATTTGATCACTACTTGTACGAGCAATGAGAACTTTCATCATGAATGGAAATTCTGTACTTATCTCGGGCATGTTGATATTGCTAGTGCTACATGATATTTGGATGATGATGTCAAGTAATGAAAGAACCAATATTGTATAAGCTAAAAACATATTACACTCTTGGAAGATGAGTCTAGATTTTATTTGCATAAACATTTGCTAACCTCATGTGTATAAAGATCATTGATCATACAAGACCTTAGGCCCAAGGTATAATCAAGGTTAATTTATTATGACGGAGTGCCCAGGACTATCATTTCAGACCGGGATGGCCGATTCACTTCTAGAGAATGGAGGGCAGTGCAAACATATTTGGGCTCAAAGTTAACTTTTAGCACCGCTTTCCACCCGCAGACGGACGGCCAATCAGAAAGAACTATCAGAACAATGGAGGATCTACTGCGATTATGCGTTTTGGATAGAGGAGAGTGTTGGAGAGACTGCTATCATTGGTAGAGTTCTCGTATAATAATAGTCAACAAGCAAGCATCGGGGTGGCTCCTTATGAGGCACTCTATGGTAGGAGGTGCAGGAGACCCTTGTCATGGGTCAAGGATGAGGATCCAAATGCATTAGGTGTGGAGTACATTGATGACACTGATGCGATGCTAAGGCTAATCAGGGATCACATGCTAGAGACTCAGAGCCGGCACGTGAAGTATTATGATGCAAAACACAGGATGGTGGAATTTCAAGTGGGTGACAAAGTTTTCTTGAAGATTAGACCGATGCATGGAGTGTCAAACATTGTACTTTAAACACCGTATGCCCAAACTAAATTTCGGGGTCGAAATCTTCATTTATTAGATTTGTAACATCCCAATTCGAACTAGACCACTCAAATGACATGTATCGCCTTTAGTTGCTTGGACAAGGTAGTAGTCATGAGATCCTAACGTTACCATGAAGGTATCATGATTAGCATGAGTGGGTGCAACACCCCACTCCCTAAATTTTGGAATCAACAAGGGAAAAAAATGGTAGAAGAGAACTAACGCCCGACATTAAGAGTTAACGCCGACGTTAGCTTTGTCCATGAGAAGTGTTGATTTGTCGACGGAAAGGGTTAACTTCCCATCGATTCTATGTCGTCGAGAAGAGAACTAACGCTCGACATTAAGAGTTAACGCCGACGTTAGCTTTGTCGTCTAGAAGTGTTGATTTGTCGACGAAATGGGTTAACTTCCCATCGATACGCCCAGCGTTTAGAGTGAACGCCGTCTTTAGCTTTGTCGTCGAGAAGTGTTGATTTATCGATGGGAAGGGTGATGGCGCAGATCTCACACACCGCTATAGGTGGTAGCTCGACTGCGACACAAAACGGCAGTGTACCGATCGTTCAAGTAATATAAAATGGGAATGAATCCCCAAGTATCGATCTCAAAGGAACACAGTAAGGTGGAGTTTATTATCGAGGAAGGACTTGAGATTGAAGTCCTTTTGAGCGGATGGATGCGGAAATGGGGCATTTGGTTTGCGAATAATAAAATAAAAGCTATCAACTACTCCTATGCAATGCCGCTATGCAATGCTTCGCTTGGCGGAATGGAGACTAGGCAGGCCTTGAACGCGCTGCGTCGCAAGGGCGGATGGACGAGTAGGCTAACGGATCGAACTATGCAGGCCTTGAGCGCGCTGCTTCGTTAGGCGGGATGGAATACACGGGCCGCTATGCCACGCTTCGGTAGGCGGATGGGCGAGTAGGCTAACGGAATGAGGGTCGTCGGCACCTCTTCGACAAGCACGCCACTAGCAATTGCTAGTGCGGCACACAACGTGATGGCGGGATGGAGGATGGAATGGGGCGCACCTCAAGTAACTCAAACAACAAACATTTCACATAAACATGAAATATATAGAAATACAAACTAGCTTAAGTGCAACTTCATCTTAATACACAGATCTAACTACATACACATCAATAAGAGAAGAATAGGGCAAGAAATCGACCGAATCCGAAGTCTCATTGTAGATTCACGGTTGGAATCGCCGGGTTGTCAATCCGCGTCCAAGCTCGGTCCGCAACTACGTCCGGGGTAGAGAAAGCTGTCACTACTCTCCAATTAGCCCGTCTTCTTCGTGTCACGATCCAGTAAAGGTTGCAAACTTCCTCTTGCTTGATGGTGATGGCGGCTAGGTCTTCCCTTGGAGCGCTAGGATGAAGGAGGAGGCCGAGAGGAAACTCCGGCTCAAGGTTGGCGTGAAGAACAAGCCCGGAGCACCTCCATATGGTGGGCGGCGATGGATGGGGCGAAGAACCTGCGGAAGGGGCGAGAACGGCGGAGCTGGGCGGAAAAAACGGCGAGGATCCAGACCTAAATCGCGAGCAGGGCAATTTATAGGCGCTGGAATAAACAGTGCGCACGATCGTTGGCGCACGACCAGTGGTCGTGCGCACTATCATCCTGTGATCGTGCGCCTGCCTGGACGGAGCCTGCAAGCGAAAAAGATTATAAAGTACAATGTTCGCACGACCAATGGCGCACGACCAGTGGTCGTGCGCGCTATCGTAAGTGGTCGTGCGATTAGGAAGACAGAACTTAGATTTCAGGGGGTAAGTGTGCACGATCAGTGGCGCACGACCAGTGGTCGTGCGCAATAGAGCCAGTGATCGTGCGTTGTGTTCCTGTACAGAATTGTACCGGAAACACCTGCACGACACCTGCTCCAGCATACAACACTAATCAAACCACTGAAAGTGACACTTAACCATGCATGAAAACTAAAAATGAAGATAAACAAGAAATAACACCAAAACGGGCCTAGAAGTGCACATAGCATGGAATAACAAATATGAGCGAAAACATGCCTAAAGTGTAGTGCATAGACTAGAAAATCGGCCCAGATGAGTCCATAAATGTGTATATATTTGGGACTCATCACACCCCCAGACTTACCTGTTTGCGCGTCCCGAGCAAACAAATTCTAAGCGAACGGGGAAAGAAAAGTAGATGGCTTAAAATTACAATACAGAGTATCATGCGAAGTCGCATGCTCACGTGCATAAGAAAAAATAGTAGAGAAGATTTCTGATTAGATAAACAGTTTATATATTTCTAAAAGAGTAAAAGCATATTACAACGACTCAAAAAGGTGAACTACGGTGAATCGTCCGGTCATGCATACGGAGAAAGTAAACTAAGCGCTGAGATGAGCATTGCTCAAGATCGGGATGCGGGACAAACTCCACTGAAATCCATCAGTGTCGGTGACCATAAGCTTGCCCGGTCACATTCTCCCCACGACACTAGATTGGTTCATAGCGTGAGTCGGTAGGACTTTAGGCTAGAGATGGGGCTTGGGTTACGGTGAGGTAAACAAAGATAAACATGGAGGCTAAGCACACCTAACCCAACAGGAGCATAAGATAGAGCTACCCGCACGACGATAATAAACACATGCACCGCACCCCCAGACTTGGACTTTTGTAACATAGGTGTGTGCACCGCCTACTCGCAATACATAATTTTTCTACATGATTTTTCAATAAAACTCATTTTTCTTTTCTTTTTTCTCTTTTCCTTTTCATTTTTTTCTTCTTTCTATCTTCTTTTTCTTGTCTTTTTTTCTTTCAGCAAAATTTTCAAATGAGCATATCCACAGATTCACATAATAAACACCACAATCAACGCTCCCCACAATGTAAATAAAACTACAACTAAAGCTCAGATTTGGGTGTGCGACTAGGTTAGGCTTTTAGGCTTTGGTGAGATATATGTGGAGCTGAATCAAGAAAAGGGTAGGCACGAAGGGGCTAGCAAAGGTAGACGATAGGCATGAAATAAAAAGTTCAACCGGGCCAAAATAATGGCCTACGTCATTCTCACGCACTAGAACTATCCTATGCCAATGCTTCAAGAATCGCTTGGGGCAAGTTCTAGCCACCGAGAAAGATTCTCCTTTCTCCCGACTCAAGCAATACGAGTCTAGCGATCGTTTACACACATCCCTACGCTACCGTTTGATTCCACCGGATTCACCATTTGAGTAGAGTAAACAACATTTACACTAATAGAAAAAAAAATATAAAACCATAAGTATAAAGAGAAGTGTAATCTACATAAATTTCTATGCAACCGAGCACTCGACTAGGAGCACTACTGGAGTCAACATTTTACTCTGCTACATAGTCCTAAGCCATCACCTAGACTTTCCTACATAAGCAGACGAATTAAATTCACAACAGAGCAAACAAACAGATGAGTACGCGCTCAAGTGGGTGTTGTGGTGTGCAATGAAAATGAACAACAATTTCCAATAAGCTACAATAAAAGTACTTCTAGCATGCTATGCAAGAGTGCACGTGAGTGGGCACAAAAACTGCTCTCCCCCAGACTTAAACTAAACAATCCACAAAATATATGACATGAAAATCAGAAAAGGCTAGGGAAAGAGAGTACCCAGTGCTCAGAAATGAGCACACCAGAAGATTGGCGTGTAAGCTAAAATGAGCCGCATCATCCGCCATCCAGAAAAGATACCTGCAGGGGTCAGCTCCGCAAAACAAAAGAAAAAGAAAAAGATAAACTACAATAAACTACAGCTAACTAAACTAGATTGAATAAAATAAAATGCATGGAAAGTAAGATAAATACTGGGGTTATTGTCATCCCAGCACGACTTATTCAAAACTTTATAATATCTAGCTAACGGGCCTATGAAAAAGAAAATGCACAGGTAACTGCTCCAATATGCGTTTCGGTAGGTGGTACCGATACGGAGATAAGGCAGTCACCCCTCTACCTAAATAATAATAATACCTGCTCCTCACAGGTAGAGGAAAAAGAAAGTAAGAAGAGGAGGAGGCCTGGTCCTCACTCATCTCACCAAAACTATCCTTGCCCAGCAAGGTATCGTCCACAGCAGGTCCGCAAAAGGAGAAGGCAACGAATGAGGCTTCCTTAATGGAGGAGGAATCAACCTCCTCGCATAAGAGGACACACTCATCATTGACTTGAGCACAAAGCTCCAAGTCCTCCTGAAGTACCTGTGAAGATTCAACCTGCACAGACTCAGATGAAGGAAGGGGATCAAGAAATAAAGAAGACGAAGAACATAAATAAACATCAATCGGGGGAGTGATCCCGGTCTCACTCCCATCAGGTTGGGGAAGTAAAATAATGTTGGCATTGTCATCAATGCCGCAAGGTTCAGCGGGATCGACAATGGCCATGCCCAAGATTTGGACTTCCTCCACCGGTGTTGAGGAAAGCTCCTCTTCACATAGAAGGTTGTCCTCCTCCATACGAGCAGGCATAACACATAAATCGCCAGCCTCATCCCACGACACATCCTCAACAATGTCGTCAGAGACGAAAGTAGTATGCACAACAGGGAGAGGAGTAGTGCTCTGATAAAAGTCGAGCACCGATTCCTCACAAAGAATCGAATCCACTAGGGGTGGTGGATGCACTGGGAGAATAGGCTCAGCAATGTCGGTGCATAGATCAGCCGCACATCCGGTGACCGTATCCATGCCATTCCCTTCAAGATGTGAAGGTGACAAAGATACATAATCGGATGTTGAAGGTGTGCCGCCAGAGTTAGGAGTTGGGATGATCCGGATATCCGGCTCGTCATCCTCATCCAATTGGCGAAGATACTCGGCACAGTACTTCAAGACATGATCAGTGCTCCGACAAAACCGGCACTGCCTAGCGGGCTTCTTTGGCACAGCGGGTGCTGAAGCCGAAAAGAAGTAAGACGGTAAAGGCTCAGCAGAGTAGCCATAAGACTTACGTGCACCATATGGAGTATAAGACGAAGTCGGTGCTCCATATGCTGGGCTATAAGAATTATGCCTACTATTCTCTGTAGGGCATTCATCATTAGAGTGGGAGGTAGCTCCACACCAACGGCAACGGAAATTAAGATGTGCCCACATAGTGCGAAGATAATACGATTCAAAATAAAAATGCTATTGTGCAAAATACTACACCTAACAAAAATTACTAAAGCAACCTAATTAAAGCAGGAAAATGGAATAAAAAGAAATAAAACAAAGAAATGCAATTTACAAATGGAAGGGCTTCTCTCTCAGGTTCTCCCTCTCCAGAAAACTCACATGACAGTGTTCCCCGGCAACGACGCCAAAAACTTGATGGCGCAGATCTCACACACCGCTATAGGCGGTAGCTCGACTGCGACACGAAATGGCAGTGTACCGATCGTTCAAGTAATATAAAATGGGGATGAATCCCCAAGTATCGATCTCAAAGGAACACAGTAAGGTGGAGTTTATTATCGAGGAAGGACTTGAGATTGAAGTCCTTTCGAGCGGATGGATGCGGAAATGGGGGATTTGGTTTGCGAATAATAAAATAAAAGCTATCAACTACTCCTATGCAATGCCGCTATGCAATGCTTCGCTTGGCAGAATGGAGACTAGGCAGGCCTTGAACGCGCTGTGTCGCAAGGGCGGATGGACGAGTAGGCTAACGGATCGAACTATGCAGGCCTTGAGCGCGCTGCTTCGTTAGGCGGGATGGAATACACGGGCCGCTATGCCACGCTTCGGTAGGCGGATGGGCGAGTAGGCTAACGGAATGAGGGTCGTCGGCACCTCTTCGACAAGCACGCCACTAGCAATTGCTAGTGTGGCACACGAACGTGACGGCGGGATGGAGGATGGAATGGGGCGCACCTCAAGCAACTCAAACAACAAACATTTCACATAAACATGAGATATATAGAAATACAAACTAGTTTAAGTGCAACTTCATCTTAATACACAGATCTAACTACATACACATCAATAAGAGAAGAATAAGGCAAGAAATCGACCGAATCCAAAGTCTCGTTGTAGATTCACGGTTGGAATCGCCGGGTTGTCAATCCGTGTTCAAGCTCGGTCCGCAACTACGTCCGGGGTAGAGAAAGCTGTCACTACTCTCCAATGAGCCCGTCTTCTTCGTGTCACGATCCGGTAAAGGTTGCAAAATTCCTCTTGCTTGATGGTGATGGCGGCTAGGTCTTCCCTTGGAGCGCTAGGATGAAGGAGGAGGCCGAGAGGAAACTCCGGCTCAAGGTTGGCGTGAAGAACAAGCCCGGAGCACCTCCATATCGTGGGCGGCGATGGATGGGGCGAAGAACCTGCGGAAGGGGCGAGAACGGCGGAGCTGGGCGGAAAAACGGCGAGGATCCAGACCTAAATCGCGAGCAGGGCAATTTATAGGCGCTGGAATAAACAGTGCGCACGATCGTTGGCGCACGACCAATGGTCGTGCGCACTATCATCCTGTGATCGTGCGCCTGCCTGGATGGAGCCTGCAAGGGAAAAAGATTATAAAGTACAATGTTCGCACGACCAGTGGTCGTGCGCGCTATCGTAAGTGGTCGTGCGATAAGGAAGACAGAACTCAGATTTCAGGGGGTAAGTGCGCACGATCAGTGGCGCACGACCAGTGGTCGTGCGCAATAGAGCCAGTGATCGTGCGCTGTGTTCCTGTACAGAATTATACCGGAAACACCTGCACGACACCTGCTCCAGCATACAACACTAATCAAACCACTGAAAGTGACACTTAACCATGCATGAAAACTAAAAATGAAGATAAACAAGAAATAACACCAAAACGGGCCTAGAAGTGCACATAGCATGGAATAACAAATATGTGCGAAAACATGCCTAAAGTGTAGTGCATAGACTAGAAAATCGGTCCAGATGAGTCCATAAATGTGTATATATTTGGGACTCATCAAAGGGTTAATTTCCCGTCGATACTATTTTGTCAAGAAGTGTTGATTTGTCCACGGGAAGTGTTAACTTCCCATTGATACAATGTCGTCGAGAAGAGACCTAACGCCCGACGTTAAGAGTTAACGCCGGAGTTAGCTTTGTCGTAGAGAAGTGTTGATTTGTCGACTGGAAGGGTTATCTTCCCGTCGATACTATGTCGTCGAGAAGTGTTGATTTGTCATCTGGAAGGGTTCACTTCTCATCGATGCTATGTCGTCGAGAAGAGAACTAACGCCCGACGTTAAGAGTTAACGTCAGCGTTAGCTTTATCGTCGAGAAGTGTTGATTTGTCGACGGGAATGGTTAACTTTTGGTCGATACTATGTCGTCGAGAAGTTTTGAGTTGTCGACGGGAAGGGTTAACTTCCTGTCGATACTGTCGTCGATAAGAGAGCTAATGCCCGACGCTAAGTGTTAACGACGACGTTAGCTTTTTGACAGAAAGTGGCGTGGTTTTCCATGTTGGCAGTGTCAAGTGGCATATCCAAAAACTGAGAAATGTTATTTCGCCACTGGTAAGAGGACACCTAACATTGGATGTTTATCCAAAGATTGGGAAAAAATTTTCCCCATTATCTAGCTGTAATCAAGAGTCAAATCAGCCACCATTTTCGCTCTCCTCCCTTAACCTTGAACTCCACCCCCTCATCCAGGAACTGATCACTCTCTTCCTCTTCCCCACACTCAAGCATTGAGACCAGCTACTTTCCTAAAGGAGATCAAGCCTAGAAGGAGGACTTGGAGCTTGGCCGACTGCCACCATGCCGCCAAGAAGACAAACTCGCTCCATGACTGAAAATTAGGTGACTTCCGCCCTCTCCCTTGGTGCTAGATCCTTAGAACTGATTTAGGAGAGATGTTGGATCAAAAGAGCCTGACCTCGGTAAGTTTAATGTAGTTTCTAGGAAGAGACCACGCTAGAACTTCCGTTCTATGGCGTCGTTCGCCAATATATTGTCTTCGATCTACTCCTCTCTTCAAAATGAAGTTGTAGGAGTTGATTTCGTGAAGAACGGTGGTCTAATGAGGGAGTATTGGAGGAGAGAAGGTGAAATTTTATATGTGTGCTGTAGGAAGAAGATGATCAGATGTTGTTCATCTATCTTGAGATCCGTGCATATTTTATAACATAGACAGAAATCCGTTTTCTTTACGCGACAGACTTCAGACCTATTTTTAGGCATGATTTGGCCATACTCAGGTCTTGTGCTCAACATGAAAGTTGTAGCCCTTGGAAAGACCTTTCCAATGAGTGGTTGTGGGTTTTCAGGGGAGCTCTGTTTCTTCAGCAAGGTGAAATTGAACATGGCTGTGCAGAAAATAATCCGGTTTATGTACATGATAGCTTGCTGTCCAGATTTACTCTACTGGGCTCAAACCCAATTTTAGATAGGTTAGGCTTAGATCTGGACATTGGGCTCAACAACAAAGTTTTAACCCTTGGCAATACCTTCTCATAATGGGTTGCCACATTATCTTTGTTGGTCTGTAGCTCCGAGAAATCCTGTTTTAGTAAACATTAATGAATATGTACAATGTTTTAATATTTTACTAATTTCTCCCAAAATATTTATCGGATGATCACAAAATTTGGTAGGGATGTGTATGATGATATTGTGATCACCCCTATTTGGTTTCAGAATTTTTGGATACATATTTGCCATGAAATTGCATGTCGTATCATATAAATGTAAAGTACCATAAATAAGTATTGTATAATACAATGAGGTCAAAATTTGGTGGGAATGATTCAATCATTAATTATGACCTATGATAGAAGTTTCAGAGGATTTGGCTTTGAAATGAGTCCTTAATTAAATGTGTTATTATAATTTATTATGCTGAATTGAAATATGATGTTGCTCATTTAGACAAGGATTTTGGAAACATGCATAAATCCGCATCTACATCACTTGATAATCTATCAGAGAGTTAGATTTGTGATAAACGCTTATTAGAGATTACGATTTATTACCCTTTAGGATAACGGGTTCGAGATGATTTGTATTGACTAAGCGTGATCGAATAATGCTTATGAATTCAGTTTCGTTCAAAGCATGTTGTGAATCGAGCATGAGGATTTGCATAGTTTACACTTTTGGTCAGATGTATGTAGTAAAAGTGAACATGACATTAAACGCATATGTAGTCCTATAGGATCAAATAGAGTATTTCCATTATATACACATGCCACTACACGAGAGCTATGACAACTTTGTATGAGAAGCAGTGATGGTTTGTGTGGATTATAGGATATTGTTATATCCTAAGGTGTTATGTTAAGGACCCGGTTGGTAGGTCCTTGTTTGCTAGATAATAACAATTGAACTTGTAAAAAGTGTAACTGTGTTATGGACTTGGGTAGAAGTCCTTGGGTGCTTGATAACACGGGTTGAGCATGGGAATTACTTGGGTGTGTATAGTCTTCACACGATTGCTTAATGATCCTTATTGGAGGATTACTTATGGCGAGTCTACGGGCTTGTTTGTCATCACACCGACAGAAGATGGCGGATAGACTCTAGAACCTATTGGACTTGGTCCTTTGGTGCTTACTTCCCAAAGACCCCTTTCGCGTCATTAGACTCTGCTGGTTTAGCGAGCAAGAGTACGTAGGGTCACCATTGTTGTGTTCTTAGCGTTGAGGCGTACATAAGGCGTAGGTCTTGTAGTGTGCATACCAACCTAGTTGTGGAGAAGCCCGTTCCACTGTCTCTGTCTGGCCACAACGTGAGGTGCTAGAGTGGTTAGCTACCCTCGAAAAGCGGGAAGTAAAGGTCTATGTCGATATAGCAAATCAAAGTGCATGAGAAAATCATGGGTGAGTCATCATACATACATCCATTGTGTTGCATTGCATTACATTACACCGCATAAAGTTCCTCATCATATAAACTTGTATGGACACCTTTATAAGATGAGTTACTTAATATTGCAAAAGACCCTTAACTTATAAGCTTTTATGGGCATTCTTATAAGTTAAGTTTAATTCAGTTTTGTATATACTTGCTCTATTATACTCTGTTGCTGACTATACTGCTAGAGTAGATGTACTATTATACTCTGTTGCTGACTTTACTGCTATAGTAGATGTACTATTATAATCTTGACTCTCTACTGTGATTTATATGCTCCTGCCACTTTCCATATTATATATTACTAATTATATTGCAGCATTCTCCCTCCATCCTTTCGCTCAGTGCCTAAGAGTCGTCGCGGTAGAGGATGTGAAGCCACTAAGTCTTTTTGACTAACGGTTGCTACATCACAATTTTTTGGAGGACACCAAGTGGCAGGTGGAGCACCAGCGTACGATGGAGGAGGATAGCCAGGACAAGGCGATAGGGCCAGAGACTACGATACCTTCACTACCATTAGTGACAGATGTGAGCGAGTATTTTGAAATGTAGCCTTAGGGCAAATTTTGTACTCTGATATTTTCCAGGAGCTTTCTAGCTACCTATCCTTTTGTACTTGATGGGACATCCTTACTTAATTGTGAATCTATAGCTTCAGTTGTTTTTCAATTATTGATGGGTTAACATAATGATATTGGTTTAGCCGGCAGGATAGACGTCTTGGGGTACAGGTTAGCCTGTGTGCTGATGCAATCGCTGGCGGCTGTTTTGGGCATAGGACTCCCCTCGGCCGTGTCTTGTGTTCCGGGAGGGGGGTATTACAGGTGGATAGTTGGTGGGCTAGTACTCCATCCCCAAGTCTCCACCATTTCAACATCTTCATCTCCTCCAACCATCGTTCATTAATACAAAAATCTTTTGCCTCCCTGCACCCAATCCTTCAGGGGAAGCATGAGCAGTGACGATGGGGTGGAATAAACGATGTGTTTTGTCATTGCAAAAAGCTTGTCCTATCAAAATTGCTTCTCAAGTTCACCTAAAATGGGTCAATAAATTTATGGTCCTACTGGGGCACACAAGAAAGATCATTGATTGCATCAGGAATGATAGGAGAAATAATAAACTTATCCAGTTCAGGAGTGGCATGGGCGGGTTAGGCATCAAGTTGAACCTCCTCCAGTAAGGGAAATTTATCCTCCTCACATAAGAAAAAGCTCCTCCCGATACTTAGCAATTCTGGGTTAAATATCCTGACAGACCTGTGATAACTCATTAACCACATCAACATTAGAAATTATTGGGAGTTATCATTAATATCATTACAGGAATAGGAAAAAGGTTTGATGATATTGACGCCTTATTCTTAATTAGAATAGTGACAGAGTCACTATCAGGTTATGATTGCAAAGGTATTTCTCATGGATGAGGATCATGAGATTCCGCCAAAAGAAAAGTCATGAAGTTCTCAACATGCATAATTAATCTATTAATGGATTATTGATGAGCTTGAGGTTGTTCATTCACAGTGCTAACATATTTGGCAAATCACTTCTCAAAATAAGATGTATCCTCTTATAGTGGTGGCGGGGGAAGATACTGCCAAGACATCCAATGTTCATATCCCTTTCGGAAAATTATATCATCTTGATACCACCCTTCACACAAGAAGCAAGGGAACTCTCTTATAGCTTTAGTTGAAATGCCACAATCCATTCCTTCTCATTTTCTTCTAACAAAAGAATGATGATATTTTATAGGTAAGTAGTCTAATTCACCTAGAGGGGGGGGGGGGGTGAATAGGTGTAAGACCCCTTTTTTTTCTTTTTGAAAACCCGGGTCTTATGCCCAGATCCGCCGCTTTGCGGTGGCACCATTACTCGAGAAGGTCTCCACTACAGAGTGTCAATTCTGTCGGCCATAACGATCACAACAGAAGTTAAGTATACATTTGAATAACTAGAAATCAATTCCACATCACATGAATATAATATCTCAGTGTTGAAGCCAGGAAAATCCTAAGCTTCAAAATTCGGATCAATGCAGCCGGAGGCTACTTGCCCAGTGGTCCAACGAGAAGACTTGGTTAGCCACGACGAGCGAAATAGAGGGATAACAAACACAACCTCAGGTGCTGCGGCAGGGAGGTCCCACCACGTACCCAGAAGCTCAAAGGAGTCTTCTCCTCCAAAACCACGAATGGCCGAGCTTGGTACTAGGAAGGCACTGGCTAGGGAGGATTCTCGCCTATAAGGGGGGTGAAGCTCTGATTTTAGACAAGTTCCATTCCTGGTACCCCTGGGGGTCTATTTATAGACAAATCATGAGGGAGAGGAAGCAGGCGACTATCCCTGATCTCCTTGGAGATGGTGTGAGCAAAGGCCTAGGCAGGCAAGTCGGCGGGGACCTCGGCATAAACTGGCGAGTTGGTTGGTGCAAGTCGTCCATAGGCGAGAATGTCCAGGCCTACGACCTTCTCGCTCGGCCGGGTAGAAAACTTCGGATGTGCCTTTCCTCCTCGTCATGGGGGCAAGAAAGTTCCTACTCGCACTCCCAAGTCTCCTGATCCTGTTACGCCGTCTGATATTAATGCTGACCGTTGACTTTGACTTCTGCTTACGTGGCCTTTAGACGGACCCACCCTCAGAGAATGAGGGTTATACACAATCCCCGCTCTTTGCGAGCAACGTAATTGGTTGGAAAGAATCATCAAACCCATATTTGACAAGTTGCTCCTTGCGGGATACTAGCTTACTCGGTAGTCATGGGGGGGTCCCTAGAAATCTATAAATAAGGTGGGATGGTCCTTCCCTGGCATGCCACTTTTTCACATTGGACGAGATGTTGTCTATCGTGGAGGTGATTGCGAAGGTCGAGCTACTGATGAAGCTGATGAAGAAGACAAAAGATTCGGATTCCCGCAAGAGGAAGAGGGGGTCCTCCGATCGTCGCCCTAACCCGTCGGGCTAGGAGGTGCCTTCGGTCAATCCAGCGGCCTCTGCGCCTGAGCCCTCCCTCTTTCTGCCGAACGATGAGGGGTTGGGGGACGAAGTTCCTCGGTCAACTGCCGAGGTTGGACCGCTGAACATCCATCCGGATCCTCTCCGGGAAGGTAATCATCTTCTCCAGATATCGTAATTCATGCGTGAACTTTTCGTTGATGCCGACGTTGTTTTGTAGGTGGACCTCCCACGGAAGTGAACACGCAGACGTCCCCGGTGGGAGAGCGCATAGGTACCGAGCACTTACCGCCTCCACAGGTCCTTCCCGTAGGGGTCATCCCCGGGAGCGAACCTCTTCGCCCGTCATCCCCCATTTCTGAGCGCGCGACAGGCGGAACCCGAATGATGTTAAAGAACTCCAGGGTTACTATATCGCGGAGATCACCTTCGCCTGGGGCCCTTCGAACTAGTGGCCAAATTTCTGGAGGAAGGGGAGGGGGAGGGTCTTCCTCAATAGCGCCTACGAGTCATCTTTCTCAGCGGCCTGACGCGGCGTCGTCGTATCTTAATGGACGGGGTGGTCGATCAGGGGGGCGGCATAACACTCATCGGCGCTCGCCTTCCCCTCGTAGATCTCCTCGGAGGAGGAGGCTCAGTCCTCGGTGATCTCCGTCTCCTCGTCGGGTTGTCTCTCCTCCTTGCCGGGACGCTCCTCGGCGATCACCTTCTCCTCGTCATCAACCGAGGGCGGCGCCTGTGCGGGCAAGTATGATCATTACATCGCACTGTCTTTACATGGCTCTTTCTTAATTCGCTACCTTTCAGCCTGTGCGACGTCTCCGGGGTCAGACTTTATCGAGGCGCTAGGTCTTCCTACTCGTGAATATAGGGCGAAGATGGCTTCGGCCTACCTCGATCTGGAGATAAAGGTTGAAAGGTTGCTGGCCTATGAGGTTCATCGGCGAATAACTTTGCTTGAAGGGCGCGTTGCAAACATTGATGGATTCGAGCATTGGCTTGAGGCGACAAAAGGAAAGCATCATTTCGTCACCGAGCTGGAGTGGCGGATGGTGGGCATAGAACGGCGCTACGAGTCGCTAAAGGCGGACGTGCACGGCCTGCGGGCGAGTATTGGGTCCCTCGCGACACTGAATCATATGGAAGAACACATTCAGCTTAGCGAGGAACATTTGGCGAGAGCTAATGAGCAGATGCGCTTAGATCGTCAACTGGGCTTCAACGGGCGGTATGGTGATACATCAGACAGGCACATCGACCCTTCTGTGAATTAGCATCGTCTTTTCCTTCGCATTTTTAAGAACATTATTCCGCATGTATTTGTAATTATCTTGAATTGCTCGTTGTAATTTTGAACAATGCTGGTTAGTCGTATTCGTGTTGCTTACATCTTCTGCAGGGCTTTCTCATGCTTTTCGCAGTTCGTCGCTTAGGCGCGAGAAGGATAATTCATAACTCGCGCATGCGACTTTGATATAGGCGAGCAGGTAGACACCTCGCAGGCGTTTACATCGCGACCCCCTCCCCCCCACCCGATTTCTATAAATAGGGGGGGTAGGGGCCCAAAATTTGCGCGCTTTCCTGAAGTTCTTCAATCGTATTACTAACTCGTTGCTTTCTGCTTCCGCTTTACGATGACGCCCTCGGTGGTTGCTGAAACTCGGCGCTTGAATTATGTCGAGAACTTTGTCGCGCATAAGTTCAAGAAGGATGTTACTCGCTCGGATTACATGGAGAGGTTCGTCCATCAGTACCTCGCTCGGGGCTTCCGCGCTGGCCTTCCCTCTTCCGGCGAGGGGATCAAGACTTTTTCGGAGGGGAAACTCGCCTTTCCCCTTTCGCACTTCGAGGTCGGCTTGCACCTTCCTGTCTGGCCTGAATTCTGCCAAATTCTGAGGTACTACGGCTGGATCCCCGCCCAGATTAACACGAATGGGGTAGCGATTATCATTGACTACCTATGCTTTCTTCGTAGCGAGAAGATCTCTTTTGACCACGACGTCTTCCGGAAGATGTTCTATATGGGCATGACGAAGGACGGGGTGATCTTCTTCGGCAGCCACCATTGCAAGATAACAGGGACGTCGAACAAGGTCCATCAGTGGAAAGAGAAGTTCATCTTTGTAACTGGCGACTTCTCCCAGATACCCAATCGCCCTCAGCAAAGACCACCCACGGTGCTCTCCACCCCCTCGCTCTGAGGTAATCGCAAGGACCTCTTCCTCGCCTTGAAAGATAAAAAGTTCGACATCGTGTTCTGGTGCAAGAACATTGACCAGCTCGAATATGTGCAGCCTGGCGAGGGTAATGTTTCTTAGTCGCCGCTTAAATTGGTTCTATCTATGCTTCTTTGTCTAACGCCTTTCTTCTAGGCTTCCGACATCTACCGTCCGCACCTCTTCCTGTGGGAGGCCAGACCCCGCCTCCTCTATCTCTCGCAGCATCTTCGGTGATGATGTAGCAAGGCGAGGAGGAAGAAGGCGAGCAGGAGGCCCCTCTTTCAGGAATTCCTCCTGGGGTCGACGACACGACCGAGATCCTTTGCGCCGCAGGATAGCCGGATGAAAGCAAACCACATGAGATGAAGAAGAGAAAGAGAAAGGAGATCGCCCGACATGTGGCAGAGGAGAGGGCGCGCGAGGAGGAAGATAGCGTCCCTGAGAACCACCCGAATTTTGGGCAGGGTTGGCGGAATAAAGGCATGGACCGCGAGTTGTTGATCTCTTGGAGAAGGGAGCGTAGCGAGGTTTCCCTGAGCACTCCTACCTTCGTGGAGCGAGGACGAGGTTCCCAACAATGACGCTTTTTGCATCTTGTTCAGACTGTACAGCCGCGATGATGCAAAGGTGTTGTGGGAGGCTTCCCCTCGCTTTCTCGCCGATCAGGGGTGGCAAGCAATGTAGCGTGCCTCTGAGCTTTTTCATCAGTCCGCCCAAAAGCTCCTCGGCACTGAAGAGGAGCTCGCCCTACATCGGAAGCTTACACTAAACACGGAGCGGCGTGAGGCAGAGGCCCTGAAGTACGCAAAGGCTGCCAAGGATAAGGCCGAGTCCAGCCGAGGCTTCGAGGTGATATTGGTATTTCACGCGAGCTAGGGTTAAGACTCCCTCTTTTTCTTCTATACCTTATAACCCATCCCTCTCGCATCTGCAGGATGAGCAGTTGGTCACGGCCGAGACAATCTCCAAGCTCGAGAGTGATCTGCAGTCCAGCCAGGTCTTGCTGGAGGCGACGCAGGTTCGCAATGCCGAGCTGGAGTCGAGGATGGACTCCCATACCTCCTCGGAAGCTGGACCTTCCCGCTGGGCTGAAGGATCTTTCATGACTTCGCAAGAGCTTTCGTCTCTTCGGCGGGAGATAGCCCTCGCCGCCGGTGACTTGGTCTTCGCGATGCTTTCTGTGGCGGGCTTGCTGGTTCCAGGAGCAGAGAAACTGACGACGGATGGGTTCCTATCCGACATTCTGAACGCGAACGAGGAGGATGGAGACGAGGAGGGTAACGAGTCGAACTCATCCGAATATGCTCCGTCTCCCAAGTGAACTTTCATATTTTTCTAAGAGTTTTGATGCTTCTCGCGGCTCTGCGAGTATATATTTTTTGGTAGATAACCTTTCTTTTGATAGTGATATTTGTTTTCTTTATGGATTTTTCTTGTACTGTTGTGATGTCGCTAGGCTCATAGGCTCGCTCGTATATGCATACCTGTCATTCTGGTCCAGGCGACTTCGGATGAGATCAGGGTCTGCCGACTATCTCACCTTACTCGCTTCTTTGATCTTTTTGTCCATATAATGGATGCTCGCCTTTAGGGTTCCTCGCGCTTAACCTTGCAAGTTAGTTTCCTACTCGCACCCTGACTACTGAAAAAATATTAGATAGGGATGGACGGTCGGGGGTTCCAAGGGGACACACAATCCCGATAATCTCCATCCTATTGCGATGTTGATGCTGATGAAGAGATCTTCGAGTAGGGACTGACTGTCGGGGAGGTCCGTAGACACATCATCCCGAGGTCTCCATCCTACTGGGGCGTTGATGCCGATGAATAGATCTTTAAGTACGGACCGACTGTCGGGGAGGTCCGTGGACACACCATCCCGAGGTCTCCATCCTACTGGGGCGTTGATGCTGTTTCGACGAACTTTCTCCAGATATACTCAACAATCAGAAGCGGTTAAACATACGACCTCAAATGATTAGACGAGTCTATCAAACGTAAAAAAGCTACGCCACGAGCTTTCCACTCTTGAGGGTTTACGACGCCTTTGTTCAAGGGTCCCTTGAGAGGTTAAGTCAATCATCCTCTTGTCGAGTTGGGAGGTCGGCGTCAAGACTTTTTCCTGATAATCTCTCCAGTCGGACAAGAGATGCGGTCGGAGGGAACCGCGGCCAATGTGCAAGGGGGGAGCTGATCTCGACCGTCAGTGTAGAGGCTTGGTCTTAGGGGAACGCACTACCGAGGAACCATCCTATCATCTATTCTGGATCTTACGAGAATCAAGTCGGAGGCCAGTTTCCCAACCCGACTTGGAGGTCGGCTTTTTCTGCTCTTCTTCTTTTTAAAGGTTTGCTACTGTGAGAAACTCCTGCGTCACATGTTTCAGGGAGATGAAGAATTTATTTATAAACAATGAATTTATAGGAGAGAAGTGTATAGGTCCCTGCTTAGGGATAAAACCTTTTCAGGTCATCGCCGCTCCATGTATTCCCTAATAGCTCCCCTTCGAGATTCTATAAGCGATATACTGATGTTGCAAGTGATTCGTGGATGATGAAAGGTCCCTCCCAATTGGGGTTGAGCTTTCCAATGGCTACCAATCTCCCGGCCGCGTCCACCTTCTTCAGGACAAGGTTACATGCTTGGAAGTGCTTGAGGAGAACGTGTTTGTCGAAGTGCCTCGCCATGAGACGCTTGATTTCCTCTTGCCGAGCCGAGTCTAGATCTCGGAGCTCTTCGATGTAGTCGAGGGACAGCTTCTGGGCTTCCTCATTCTCCAGTCGCCATTCTTCGTCTCCGTCTTCTGCTGCAATTACCCTAGGATTTCTGACCTCGAACTCCACAGGAATGAGAGCTTCGGACCCGTGAGAGAGTTTGAACGGGGTTTCCCCTATGGCTGAGCTAGGAGTGGTTCTCAAAGCCCACAACTACGATGGGAGCTGCTCTGCCCAATTACCTCTTAGGTTCTCGACTTTCTTCTTTAGTAGGTTGATGATCAGCTTGTTGGCGGCCTCCACTTGTCCATTGCTCCTTGGATGATGTACTGATGCGAATCGGTGATCAGTTCCGAGCTGCCTGTAAAAATCCTCCAGCTCCAAACTGGCGAACTGTGGACCATTGTCGGTGACGATGGCGAGGGGAATTCCGAATCTGCAGATGATTTCTCCCCAGATGAAGTTCTTCACGACTTGAGAGGTGGTCTTGGCCAGAGCTTTGGCCTCGATCCACATGGAGAAGTAGTCGATCATGACAAGAATGAACTTCCTCTGGCCGCTAGCTGAAGGAAAGGGGCCTATCAAATCCATTCCCCAGATAACGAATGGCCACGGGGCAGTGATTGAGCGAAGTTGCTGGGCTGGCTGCAACTGAAGGGGGGCAAACAACTGACACTTTTAACATTTCTTCGAGAAGACCTCCGCATCCTTGCGGATAGTGGGCCAGAAGTAGCCATGCCTCAGGATCCTTTGCTCTAAAGTGCGAGTCCCAGAATGACTTCCGCACTCTCCCGAGTGGATTTCTTCCAGCACTCGAGGTACTTCGTCTTCAGAGACGCATCTAGCCAGGGGGCCCGAGAAGGTATTGCGATATAGCTCCCCGTCTTGCAACAAATAATACGCTGCCTTGTACCAGAACTTCCTTTGATCCCCCTCCTCCGCAGGAAGCTGCCCGGTGTTCAAAAATGCCACGAATGTATCCCTCCACGAGGGGAGCTGATCGATCTCCATCATCTCCCCTTCCACAATGGATGGTCGAAATAACTCCGTTATGGTCCCTCCTACTCTTGGCCTGTACTTGGCCAGACGATCTGCTGCCGAGTTCTTCTCTCTCGGTACGTGCTCGACGAAGAAGGATTGGAAGCCCCCAATCAGTCCATTCACCTTTACGAGGTACTTTTGCAAAATGGTGTCGCGTACTTCGAACTCTCCCCGAATCTGTGATGCGACCACCATTGAATTAGTGAAAGCCATGACGTCTTGAATGCCCAGCTCCTTTGCGAGGCGCAAGCCTGCTACTATGGCCTCGTATTCCGCCTGAATGTTCGTGACGGGTAAGAGGATCTCGACTGCTTACTCAATCCTAGTTCCCTGTGGGTTGACAAGAAGGATGCCCACCCCACAGAGCTCTTGCCTGAGGCTCCGTCCATGAACATCTTCCAAGGGATGGGAGTTGAAGCCTCCTCTCCCGGCTCCGCCTCTACCGAGAAGTCGGCTAAGAAATCCACTACCGCCTGTGCTTTGATCGCCACCCGGGGCGAGAAGGAAATATCGAACTCGCTGAGTTCTACCGACCATTTCACCAGCCTCCCTGAATGCTCCACCCCTTCTAAGATATTTTGGAGAGGATGGCCAGTCACAACTCGGATGGAGTGAGCTTGAAAATAAGGCCGGAGCTTTCGAGCCCACACTACCAAGACGAAGGCAAGCTTCTCCAAGATTGGATACTTCAACTCCGCCTTCTTGAGCACTTGGCTAACATAATAAATGGGGAGCTGCTTCCTTCCTTCTTCCCAGACCAGAACGGAACTTACTGCTTCCACCCCTACTCCCAAGTAGATGAGTAGGTCTTCGCCTTCTTTCGGGCTCTGAAGGAGAGGTGTCTGAGTCAACTGCTCCTTCAGCCTACCAATCGCCTTCTCGCATTCGTTGGACCATGTGAAGTTCTCGCTCTTACGGAGCATCTTGAAAAAGGGACAACACTTCTCTCCTACCTTGGACAGAAAGCAGCTAAGACTAGCCAACCTTCCTGTCAGCCTTTGAACTTCTTTCATGGTCTTCGGCGAGGCCATCTACAGGATTGCCTTGACCTTGTCAGGGTTCGGCTAAACTCCCTCCGGGGTGATGAGATGCCCCAAAAACATTCCACTTCCGGCTCTGAACACACATTTTGCCAGATTGAGCCTCATCTTGAACTTCCTTAGCATTGCGAAGGTCTCTACCAGATCAGCTACATGCTCCAAGACGCTCTTGCTTTTGATCAAGGGGTCATCCACATACACCTCCAAGTTCCTCCCCTTCTGCTCTTTGAAGATGCGGTCCATCATCCGCTGGTAGGTCGCTCCTGCATTCTTTAGCCCGGAGGGCATCATTGTGTAGCTATAGCAGCCATCTCCAGTGATGAAGGAGACATCGCGGCAATCGGGGGGATACATCCGAATCTGGTGGTATCCTAAAAATGCATCAAGGAAGCTCATTACAGAAAAACTGACGGCTGAATCAACCAACGCGTCGATTCGAGGCAAGGGATAACAATCCTTCGGGCAGCTTTTATTCATCAAAGAGAAATCTACACACATCCTCCAGCTACCCCCGGCCTTCCTGACCATTACAACATTCGAGACCCAGCCTGGATACTGGATCTGTGAGACAAAGCCTGCATCCAGCAGCTTCTTCACTTCTTCACGGATAGGTCCGGCCAACATGGTGGCATATGACCTCTTCTTTTGACGAACGGGCTTCACCGCGGGGTCAAGATTGAGGTGGTGGCAAGTAACCTATGGGTCGATCCCGGGCATCTCAGCAGCACTCCAAGCAAAGATGTCGACGCTCTCTTACAGACACGCCGCCACTTCCATCTTCTTGCTGACCTACAACGATCCTCCAACCTTCAGCAATCCAGGTACTCCTGCTGCGGAGAGTACCTCGATTTCATCAACCTCCTCGGATCCCTCCAGTCGGGCAGTGCCTCCCGTCACCCTCTCGAACTCCTCTGTGTCAGCCATCTAGATGATGTTGCTGAACGAGCTAAGGTAGCACTCGCGGGCGGCTCTTGGATCACTCCTGATCCTCACCTGGACGTCCCCCTGGCAGTACTTGAGGCACTGATGGTAGGAGGATGGAACGGCCTTGAAGGTGTTGAGAAGTGGCCTACCAAAGATGGCCTTGTAGCAACTCGGGGCATCAACGATGAAGAAACGACACTGGAGAGGGGTGCCACTTAGAGTTGCAAGGAGATCTACGCCTCCCTCCACCTCTTTCTTCTCTCCGGAGAAGCCAAAGAGGGGACCATCCGGCGCCCGGACTCTTGCTGCTCCGACGCCCAGTCCGTCGAATGTCTCCTTGAAAACGACATTCACGGAACAACCGTTATCGATCAAAATTTGATCAACGGTGAAGTCCTCCATGGCAGCTTGAATCACGAGGGCATCATGGAAGGGATTCTTATTCCCTAGCATGTCCTCTTCTGAGAAGGTGATCTCCTCCAACGGGGGCGGTGCCTGCGAAGTTGAAGCGACGATCCTTCGATAGATCTGATGGAGACTCCCCTTGCGGGAAGCTCCCACCCCTGCTCCCCCATGAATCACACCAACTCCTCTGCCTCCATGGATGAGGTCTCCTCGACCTCCGTGGTCGACGCAATCTTCATTCCTCCTTCGGTCGACGGCTTGAACTGTCGGCGGCTCGACAGGAGATTCAATCCTCCGCTGCTCTCCTTCTACTTCTCCTGCTACCAACCTTCTCCTGGCTTGCCAAAAGACTAGGCAAGCCATCATGACGTGCCCCTCCACCTGATGGAGGTCACAATAGAGGGGGATCTCCTCTACCTACTACCTCCTCTGCTTCCGGTTCTTCCGGCCTTGTCGATTTCTGCGCCGGTCAACCGCCATCGCATCCTCCCTTATCCTTTCCTGATGCCTCTCTGGCTGGTCGAAGCATCTTCTTTCTGGGGATCTCCTTCCCCGGTCTTGATGCTGAGGTCCTCTGGCCGGCCTCCAAGGTGGCCGGTTAACGGGGACTTGGTGGCGCCTCTCTTCTTCCCAACGCTCTGGGGCTACGACGAGCCTCCTCTCATCATTTCTTTTTAGCTCCTCTCTCCTGGGGTCTCTTCCCCTTCTCTCTTCCCTGCCCCTTCCTTCCGGCTTCAGCTTCTCTACCCTCCTAGGCTCTTCCTTTTTCCTCCTCTCGGGGGTCTTCTCCTCTTCCTCCTCCTCATCTTCCTTGGTCACTCGGGTGAGCATGGCTAGGAAGCCACGGTTGGAAGCCTCACCCTGGATGAATTGGTTGGCCCTCTCGATGAGATTGTCATAAGAGTAGGGAGGGATCCTACCGAGCTCCAACTTGAAGAGGCCTTCACGAAAGCCGAAAGTCAGGGCCAGCTATAAGGTGCAACCATCCACCTCCTGGATGTCCAACACCTCCTCCTGGAAGCGGTCGATATAGTCCCCCAACGTTTCCTTTGCCCCCTACACCAAATGGAAGAGGGTCGTGGCCTCCTTCTTCAGCTTCTTGGCCATGGCGAACCGCATGGTCATCCCCCGGCACAAGTCCTCGAAGAAGTATATGGAACCTGCTGGAAACTGGTGGAACCAGTCCCTTGCCTTCCCTCGGAAGGAGATTGCGAACAACCTACACTTGAAGGCGTCGGACATGGTTCAGATGGAGGCTACATCCTCGAACCACTGGATGTGTCGGATAGGGTCATCCCTCCCCGAGTAGTAATTCATCGCGGGATCTCTAAACCCCTCTTGCACTGGTGCAGCAATGATCTCCTTACAGAATGGGCTCCTCCCCCCAATGTGGCGACGACCTTCATCTTGGCGAGTATCTCCTCCATACTCGCTAGCTTGGCGAGTACCAAAGTATCTCGCCTGCTCCTCCTCCTCGCGGAACCGAGTTCCGCCAGCTCTTTGCGATGCCTGTGGACCGAACTGCGACCTCCTTGGTCGCTCGAGCTCCTCCATTTGCTCCTTACCTGCTCGCTTAGGGTGAGCACCTTCCTCGGACGGACCCGGGCGATGAGGCGAGGTCGCCGTTCCCTCCGCGGGAGGTTGAAGAGCTGCTCGCATGGAGCCTTCTATCCGCCATGTGAATTCCTCGAAAACAGCCAATGTTACGAACTCGCCACCTCTGGCCGGTTTACCTACCACTTCCTCGTGGTCGCTAACTGTAACCATCTCGCTTTTTCAACCTGACTTTCTTCCTCTGACTACGATCCACGCTCACCGCACCAAAGTGTTGAAGCCAGGAAAATCCTAAGCTTCAAAATTTGGATCAATGCAGCCAGAGGGTATTTGCCCAATGGTCCAACGAGAAGACTTGGTTATCCACGATGAGCGAAATAGAGGGATAACAAACAAAACCCCAGGTGTTGTGGCAGGGAGGTCCCACCACGTACCCAGAATCTCAAAGGAGTCTTCTCCTCCAAAACCACGAATGGCCGAGATTGGTACTAGGAAGGTACTGGCTAGGGAGGATTCTCACCTATAAGGTGGGTGAAGCTCTGATTTTGGACAAGTGCCATTCTTGGTACCCCTGGGGGTCTATTTATAGACAAATCTTGAGGGATAGGAAGCAGACGACTATCACTGATCTCCTTGGAGATGGTGTGAGCAAAGGCCTAGGTAGGCGAGTAGGCGGGGACCTCGGCATAAACTCGTGAGTTGGTTGGTGCAAGTCATCCATAGGCGAGAATGTCCAGGCCTACGACCTTCTCGCTCGGCCGGGTAGCAAACTCTGGTGCGCATTTCCTCCTCGTCATGGGGGCGAGCAAGTTCCAACTCGCACTCCCAAGTCTCCTAATCCTGTTGCGCCGTCTGATATTAACGCTGACCGTTGACTTTGACTTCTATTTACGTGGCCTTTAGACGGACCCACCCTCGGAGAATGAGGGTTGTACACTCAGAATAAAAGATGTCCACATGAAATAACTGAATAAAAGATAGTATTAGAAGGGCTCCTGCCCGATACATCAATTCCTCACTACAATTTCACTCGCGGAAGAATAATCAACTATAACTAATAAGACACTCACGGATCCTGTCATCGGTGCTCCCGTGGTAGACTGCCCCGCCTCCATCTGCACCGGCCTCTGGTGCTGCAGCATCTCCTCAGTCCCCTAAAATGATAAGATCCCCGACCGTTAGTCAAAAGACTAAGCCAATCCACCACCCCTCCCCTAGTGACTCCTAGAAAGCGAGCGGGAAGGATGAAGTAAGGGACATCAAGGGGTATAATCAAAAGCAGGTGACAATGAATCTAACTATGGAAGGGTCAATCTCTATGCAATATATAGTACAATGAGTAAGCAGTATGAGGTAAAATAGTAACAAGTAAGTAGTAGTAATAAGTAAAGCAATAGTAAGGAAAGCAAATAAGGAAAATAATAATAGGAACAAGTATCCTTGGTTTATTGGAATGCCCACACAAACCTATAGACCAAGGGGTCGTTTAGCAGGGCCTATCGTATAAAAAGTCCCATAACCAATTTATACGATAGGGGTAGGAGTTGAAATGCAATGTTTATTCCATGTCATGCTAGGTTATGCAGTTTAATGTTAAGTTCATACAAGTGCAACTTACACCCCTCGACTCTATGAGCACAGACCTTTAGTTCCCCCTTTTTGTAGCTAGCAAAACTCCCAGGATACATCCGTAGTGGCAAACCGAAGTGGTGGGTTGGGCCTCGCCCACCTCTAGGTTGGTATCTGCACTACCTAACCTAGACCTATCGTACGCATCAACACTAAGAACACAACAACGGAGCTCCTGCGTACTCTTACTGGCTAGTCCACCAGACTTTTCTTTGATAAAGTGTTAATCACACTTACCGAGCCAAAGTATCAACGTCGGTGCGACTACCATCAATACTAATGACCAACCACCTTTATGCACATACAATATGTTACCATCTATCTCCGAGCCCTAAGCTCCCCGGACTAACCTATACGACATAATAACCTTCCGAGCCACCGGCTCGCCGGACTATCCCGTCCGTGCCAACAACCACCAATCCTACCGCTCGTAAGTCCAAACCTAACTAACCTCCCGTAACCATGGAGTGTGGGTGTGTGCATTATTAAGTTAATTTTGCACCGCCATTTATTCCTGCACTTTAGGGTTAACCATGGACTTCCAGAGGACTACCCTGTGAGAGGCTCGCTACGGTACTAGGAACAATAATGGGATGACACCCCAAAGCTCCCTTTCCAAGGCATTTGATGTTATAGGTAACTACCCATAAGTATACCCTTCTTATCATTACTCTTGGATTAACCCTAAACATTTTATGACCCACTAAGGGATAGACGATCTTTCGTCAATCCCGAACACAACCTTGCCCCTTAGATTATTGGGTACACTCAACATATAGACCCCTAATGGTTACCCCACATCTTCTCAACCAGACTAGGTACACCATCTACCTTCCATTCCCACCTAATGATCCACAAATTACTCAAGTTTTACAGTTTTACCATACGCAGACCAAATGAGCTATATGGGTTGCATGAGAGGAGGCACTCCAAATATTCATCCACATGACTCAAGATTATTACTGGATGTCTATCATGATGTTTTAATACTAAATCCAGAGAATCATATTTTTCCTTATTTAATTGGCATTTATTATAATTTCTCCAACATTGGTCAGGTATGAAATTGAACATGTAGTGCAAGATCTTCTTATGATTTGTCTTCCACAAAATTATGGCAAATCTATGAAGTCAAAATAACAGTAAATATAGAATATCACAATTTTGAAGTAAGGGGTTGACCTCTAATTATAACATTGAATAATTACCCCAAATTAGAAAATTAAAGAAGGAACTAGCAAAAACACTTGTCCAAAATTTATGGGAAAATTACCAAACCTGTATATTAATCAGAAAAGTCTAGTGACTGAATTTCAGAATTTATCAGAACTAATTAGTCACATAAATAAATATTCCAAATAAATCAATACTAGGGAAAATTGTGAAGTAACCTACTGATAGTAATTCCAAAAATTATACATAAATTCACAGAGCTCTCTAATGCCCTACAAAATCCTACCACCATGTTTCATAATTTTCCAGAGGATATTTGGCCCTCATTTATTTAACATATTTCTAAGACAAAATAGATGACTTGTGAATGAAGTGCTAATTAAATCAATTTAATAATTACACAAAAATTACCAGAGGTCAATATCATGATTTTATGTAATCTTACAAACTTTCATCAACATCCAAGATAATTTGAGCATGTAAATTTCTCTTATAAAAAGGTTCCCTAAAAGGTTATAACCTAAATCAGAGGGGATAGATGTTCCTAAAATTCTCATAAAATTTCTTAGGGCATATAACACCCTATGAACTTATCTACCATGTTTCATGACCATTCAAGGAAATATGCCCCTATGTCTTCCACAAGGCTCAAAGTTCAACCCTAGGGGTTAGAACTATGGTACTAGGGAATATCCACCCCACATCACCCCAAATCACTCATGGGGTTGTTTTATGTGATCCTAAACCAGTGGCCAAAGTTTCACATCACTTTGATGAGATTTGACCACCTAACCCCAACAAGTACACCTTTGACCTAATTTTGACCTAGTTTGACCAAACTTGGGATAAATTATTACCTAACCAAATCAGTCCCAATTAGGCTGAAAGTTTTACCAGTGTCATATAATAACCCTAAAGAGCACCCACCAAAATTTGGAGGGGATTGGAGGTCAGTAGACCCTATAATTAAATAATATATGGATTATTAAATTTTTACCAAACATTTAGAAAACGTTTCTCCAAAATATCCCATCTTTTGGTGTGTTAAGGGTGTAGGTACAAATAGCCTATGTTTCAATTTTCAATTCAATATCATTTCCCTATCAAAAGTTATTCAAGAAATAGTGGTTGTCCTACCCTAGGGACTAGTCCCACCAAAAAGGCCCTACAGGGAGTTACAGTCATTCTGGGCTGAAATTAATTTTATATTAAAGTACACACCAAGGGATACAACTTTGGTGTTGTCCACTTTTTCATCAGAGGGGCCTAAGTATTTTTAGTAATTAAATCTAGGTACAACATAAAATGTGAAAGAAAAATGCAACATATATCATTTAATACATAAGATCTTACACATATCTTGAAGCGTGATGAGTGGCCACGGATCATCTTCTTCCTCCAACCGACGGCTAAGAATTGCCCATACTGGAATGTTTTGGAGGTTGATTTCCCAGCCACCTACGCCTGTTCCCGGTCGGCCAATGCCACCACCACCTCCGTTGAGGTGGTGGCTAGTGATAGGCGGTGGTTGGCCGGCAAGAGGTGGCCAGAATCGGTATTTAGAGGAGGGCCAAAACGTCGAAAACAAGCCTCTTTTGCTGGCTTGATCCGACCCCAATTTGGCTCGAATCAAGCCCCAAATCGACAGAGATCTAGCACTAGAGGAGGAGGGGAGGATCAGACCTGAGTGGTGTCCTAAGGTCGCGAGTTCCGGCGGGTTGCCATTGCCGGAGCTTGAGCTTTTGGTTCCATGCCTCGTTTGCACTTGGAGTGCCTGATTTCTTCTGGTGATTTGGGGATTTTACTCCTCTCCGACCTCTGAAGATGTTAAAGGGTTCAATTGGGGGAGAGGGAGGACCATGGCATTAATTGCCATTAACACCATTAATGATGATTTTTGGCCACTTTTAAATTCCCCGAAATTCAGCCCCTTGTGGGATGGAAAACCTCCCAATCTTATTGTAACTACCAGTGGAGATGAATCCCCATCAATTGGGGGCTTAATTGGCCACCCTTGGCCATGAATGCCATTAACCCCTTCTCTCCCTCCACCATTTTTGGGGCTTTCTCTCTCCTGGCCGACTTATATGAATTTTCATAGCAATTTCAGTAATTCCCAAGCCCATTAGGTTGTGGACCACCTTAATTGAGTCTAGCCTAAGAGGATTGGGCTTGATTAGGTCAACATGGGTCATTTTGACCTAAATTTGAGGTAGAGTTGACTTTGATCAATTTGAACATTTGGGTTGACCCCAATGGGTGGATTATGACCCATTGGCCTCCCTTAAGGGTTAGGAAGGTCTTGGTAGGGTCAATTTGGCAAGGTGAGGGTAAATTGACCCATAATAGGGCAATTTTGACCAAATTAGGGCTAGGGTTGACTTAGGTTAAATTTGCCAAATTGGAGGCCCCGTGATGGGGCTTTTTGGTCCATTAGGTCCCTAATACCCTCATAATGGTAGGGGAAAGGTCAATTTGGCATGGTGGAGGCCAATTGACCCTAATTAAGCTACTTTGACAAATTTAGGGTTAGGGTTGGCTTTGGCCAATTTGGCCTCTTTGGTTGGCCCCAATGGTTCCTTGGTGCTCTAAGGGGACCCCTAATGGGTTAGGAATATTATGGTGGGGTCAAGGGTCAGGGTGAGGCCCTAAAGTCCAAACCTAGGCTGGGTATTTGAAAGTTGCTATTTGTAGACCACTATGGTTTTCTCCTTCTTGCCTATATTCACATGGTATTAAGCTCTTCCTATGGTTTTATCATGACCTAGTCATGACAAAACCAACTTGGGGGTCTAGTTGTTTGGGGGGTGTTACAATTGGTCTCTTTGAGTTTTTTACTTAATTATTGCTAGTAGTTAATGAGTAGTAAATAAAAACTCAAACAAACACGTAAAGCACACAATTATTTATAGTGGTTGCCCAAAACAGTGTGTCTATGGGTAGTCCACTTTCCTTCTACTCCTTTCTAACAGTGTGTTAGACAAGGTAAACTCCACCAATCTTATCTCTAAGAGCTTACAACTCGGATCCCTCGGGATCTCTCAAGTTTTCTCCAAACCCTACCTCAGGCCTAACTGCCCTACTAACTCAGAGTCATCCCACTCCTACAGCTTAGAGATTTCCTTTATCTCCTACCTCAGGCCTATCAAGAAGCCCTACTTATCAGGCAAAATTCCCTACAACTCAAGTTTAATAGCCTTGCCAAACTCAGGCTTAACATCTCTACAGCTCAGGTTCAGCAAACCTACAAACTCAGGCACAGTGCCTTACAAGCTCAGAACTACACAGTTCTTACAATGAGTATAAGTTTTGGCTTACAATAATGGACAACATTGATTTGATGTCTTTTGTTGATGGTGCACAACTGATGCAATCTTGAAGCTGGGCTGAAAGTAATCTTCAGACATGCTCCTTACTGATCCTTCTCTTCAGTAGATGAAAGAGGATAACCTTGCTCTTCAGAATAGAAGAGTTATCTTCTCTCCTTGTATCTTCTTCCTGGTTCAGTAAGCAGAAGGAGAGAAAACTTGAAAGCCATCAATGGAACAGTAATGACTTTTTCACTTTTCAGCACAGCAGCAAATTCTTTCAGAAAGTGCCATAAGTTGTTCCTTTATACTTTATTTGTCTTCGACGGCTCTTAGAAAGGGCCCTATCACTTTGGAAGAAGTTAAAACACTTTATCTTCCCTTTACAGCAATTTGCAACAAAAGTAAATTCCGTCAATGTCATCTTCCTGATTTGAATCTGTCTCAGCGGTTGGGCTGAGAGAGCCTTCCATCTCAGCGGTTGAGCCATCTTGGTCTCAGCGGATCCTCTAAGACAGATTGTCTTCTCAGCGAATTTTGTCTATCTGTAGCTTAGCTGAGGCAGACTCCTTCTCAGCGGCTCCTGGCCTCGTCTCAGCGGTTCTGCTGAGACAATGAGTTCTTCTCAGCGGTTCAGATAGTGAACCACACACATTATTCCAATCCTTGGAATATCTAAACCCTGCACAGTCATGATACAAAATTGGGTTTATAAAATACAATATGTACTTAGCATTGTGAGTGATTCCACTTCAAATCAAGGGAACATTGAGGTAAATACTCCCAACAATCTCCCCCTATTTGAAGAAGGCAGAACATCCCCAATGCTAAGGTACATAGCAAGAGAAAACTTATCATGTAAATTTATTACATAACATTCATGATATCATAACATGTAAATGTTAACATTACTTTGGCATTACAGATAATGTCATGACAGATTATGTATATGACAACATAATAACAACATTGTTTATCAAAACAATAACATTGTTAACTATTTATGTCTAGGCATCACAGAATATTATAAAGCAATAATACTAAATAATATTAAGCTTTGACTAAGATTAGCCTATAACACAAACCAATCAATTTCAAAAAAACTATCATTTTCATTTCTGTCATAATTTTGAAACATTATTCAAGTTACAATTTGTTTTATTGAAAAACTAAATACATCAATTTAAGTTTTTCTTCTCTTTGAACTTTCATCCTTGTCATCAGCAACCTCCTTGCCTTTAGAAGCAGCATCTATCTCAGCTAGCTTCTTCTTGTTTTCTTGCATCTTGAAATACAGGTTTGGCTTTGGAATGTTTGGAGGGCATCCTTTTTGGATTGTTCTTTCTCACTAGATTTTCCTTGAAGATTCTATCTCTTTGAGTGTTCCTTTCTATATTCCTAATCCATTCCTCAGCTGGATAGATTCTATCAATATCCTTGCAGACATGACCATGGCTTAGCCAGGCATTCAGAATTATACTCTTGGAGTCCACACTCTAATGTTAAAAATCTGGGTCTTTGCCCTGCTCTTCCCTTTGCTTAACCATGAATTCTTCAGCTGGCAATATTCCTTCTCTCTTCCTTCTCTTTGCTAGTTCAACATTTTGAGCAATTTTGGCCTGGCCCTCGAAATCAAAGTCTTCCTTTCTATAGTTATCCAGCAGTGGAAGATTGAGAGCAACCATGGTTCCTTACAGCACTTCGAGAGCCAATTCAGAATTGGTCTCAACATTGGCCACCTCCCCCTTTCTGTCTTCTTCAAATATTTTGGCTTCTAGGGTCTTGGAGGCAGCAGCTACCGAACCTGAGATGATCTGGAAGGCATTTTCCATATCAGACTTGATCTCATCATTCATTTTCTCAGCTTCTCCAATCATTGTAGTATCTGCATTCTAGACATACTCTTCTATATGATTGGAGGTTTTTTCAATAACTTTATATTTCTTGCATACAAAGTTCTTTACATAGAACATGTCTTCTGATAGTACATTATTTATAGTTACCATGTCACGGTCGTGACCCAGCCCTGCCGACTTCCTGCTGCCAGAACACGCCGCCACGTCAGATTATTATTACACGCCCCAAGTCACGGGCGTGACTTTGGGGGCGTGACTTTCAGATCACGGGCGTGACTCGCCCAGCAAGTATTTAATACAAGCAGTTTCCGCCACCGAGTCGTTCCAGCTTACACGCCCCATGTCATGGGCGTGACCTTCATGTCACGGGCATGACGGATGCCGTGACTCTTCTGCAACTGCCAGATTAACTCCAGATCACGCCGTTTCCCACCGTTTCCTGACACGGTCAAGACACGCCCTAGGTCACGGGCGTGACCGAGGCCGTGACCCGTCGAGATGATTAATTTTGGCGGTTTTTCTTCCCCAACATTCCCGGGCTTTCATGACGCAGTTACGCAGCTTACACGCACGTGGTCACGGGCATGACTCACCAATTTTCTGCCTATAAAAGCCAGCTGCTGCCAATGTGAAGGGAATCCGATCCTAGGTTAGATTGGGTCATTTTTAGATTAGTTTTTCAGCATTTTCTTTTTGTATTTTCCTTATGCAAATTTACTTCATGTTTTGTAATTTCAATTCATATTTTAGATTTCCAATTCCTGCAATTGTAATTCCATTTTCTTAGTTATAATTTTTTTTTACTTAATTTTGTTTAGCTAATTTTCCTAGCATTTGATCGGATGATTTCTTAAGCTTTTATATTTCGTGATCTTTTATTCTTAGTTTGGATTTGGAATCTAGGATTTACCGTTGATGTTCAATTATTGGTTTCATATTTCTAGGGTATGATAATCAAGTTTGATCCATATTTTAGTGTATCGAGAGATCCATAAATACGGTAGATCGCTCATCGGTAAAAAGAAATATTTGCACTCCTCGAGAGAGGGTGACGTAATTCTTCCGGATTGGAGTCAAATCCAATAGTGGGGCTCACCGCATAAAGCAAGCTTAGGGGTTTCGACTGGCCGAGGCGTCTTAATCGATCAACCTAAGGTTAGGTGGTAGTTCTCTCGAGAGAGGCTCTATCATATTTTGGGAACCTCCACGGTCAAGTTTGTCTAAATCCATTTCTTTTGAATTCTAGATTTACGAAGTATTTTACTTAAGAAGGATTCTCGATCAAATGTTTCCTTTCTTTTATTATTTCATTTATAAAAACTTTTTAAATATTTTTCCGATAAAATAATATTAATTTGCGTGAGTAAGATTACTCAACAGGCCGCGGGCAAATACGACATCCTTCCTATACTATATTTCGATAGGTATACTTGCCTACATCGGGATATTTGTTGGAATTATTTCTAAAATTACATAAAAATTCTTATCAAGTTTTTGGCGCCGTTGTCGGGGAACTATTTTTGTTGATATTTTGAAAGCGTGAATTTTATTACTTTTATCATTCTCTTTCACCACCCCCATTTCTCTTTTTGCTTTTTCTTTTAAAATTCACTTCTATTAGGTAACGGTTGTTTAATTTTCTTTTTCAAAAAATTATGTTATCACAGTTGGCCGCAAAAGTTGCCGAGCTTCAAAATAAAGTCATTCTTTTGGAAGCCGCACGAATGCGCCAAATTATTTGTCCTTTTTGTGGGGGTCATTATTCTCGTGAGGAATGCTATTTTTCATTTCAACATTTTTCTAATGAAAATCAAATTAATTTTTCTAATGAAAATTATAATTTTTATAATGAAAAAAAATAATTTTTATGATGAAAATAATTTTTCTTTAAATAATGATTTGAGTGAATCTCCTTCTTTCTCTGATGTTGATTATTCATGGTTGCAAGGTCACCCGGATAGTTTTCAGTGCGAAGAAGGAAATTCCTTCAATTATGATTTGCATTCCTCGCCTTTTCCACAGATATATTCTTCTTCTGATCTTGAAATTTTTCAAAATGTTATTTCTCCCACTTTAAATGTTTATTCTCAAGATCAAGAAGAACAATTGTACCAAGAATTTCGCAGTCATGGAGACACCGGGAGAATTAGAAAACAAAAAATTTTCTTATTCTCCTTCGCCCGCCCTTTCTTCTCATTCTCATGAAATTATAATTCATGAAGAAATTGTGTCTCATGAATTTTCTCCACTTGGTATTGATTTTTCTGATAATTCTTTTATTTTTGAAAATTAACAACCGGCGCTTAATCATGTATTTTCACAAGAAACTCCTCCTTGTGAAAATTTTTTTGACTCACTTAATCTTGATTTTTTTTATACTAATAATTTTCTTGTAGATGATGAGCCGTTGCAACCAAACGTCTTCACCGATCCATTTGCCGCTCATCTCCAACAATCCAAATTACCTAAGGTATGTATAGGTAATTTGGATTCACAATTTCACGCTAACGGTCAACGAAAGAATCAAGAGTATAGCGGAGGAGTCGCCGGGCAACAGTTTTCGGCATTTTCACCTCAGCGTGAATTAAGGGAGTTGCCTGTGCATTTTCAATTTGAATATGCTTTTAGCTAACCCTTAACGTCTAGTTAAAAGACGTTAAACAAAGCGCTCTTGGGAGGCACCCCGTGCTTATCTTTATATTTTTGCTATTTTTCTTTTATTTTATGCATTTTCTTTTCCTGTTTGGCCTTTTCATTCTTGTTTATAAACATTGGGGGCAATGTTTATCTTTAAGTATGGGGGGTGTTCTCTAATGTTTATTTTTATAAAAAAAATAAAAAAATTGAAAACTTGTTAAAAATCATAAAAAAATTGTCTTTGTTTTCTTTTGCAATTTTGTTTTAAAAATAGAAAAATACAAAAAAATATTTTGTTTTATTTTAAAATGCTTAAAAAACTTATAAAAAATAAATATTTTTCCAATAAGATAAATTTTGTAATATTAAATTTCTCCAAACTTCATTTATGCAATTTTAATTTTAATTATGAGTTTTCTTTATAGGCTTTTAAGGAGTTTTCTTTTCATGTATCTCTTTATTTTATATTTCTCTTCAAAATTTGTTGGATTTAATTTTTAGATGAATTTGATTTAATGAATTTTTCATTATTTTGATTTGTTTAGAATATTTCTTAGTTTTACATTCTCTTTTTAAAATATCATAATTCAATTTTGTAGTAATTGTGTTAAATATCTTTAGATTTTACTTATATTAACTTGAACTCATAGTTTCTTATAGATTGCTCAATTTGTTTTCTAAGCTCTTAAAATATATCTTTGGAATTTTTTGTAGCCTTTAAACCCTAGCCCTTCCCCTACCTTATTATTTAACCCTTTATTTGGCATAAAAAAAGAGTTTGAAAAGATCATATGTCATGGAATGAGAGGATAAAATTCATCATTCCTAAACATATGCACCCAAATTTGTAAAAGATTATATGGCATGGAGATGAGAGGATAAAATTCATCACTCCTAAACATATACATTTGGGATATTAAAAAGAAGAAGGAATTTAAAAATGATGGAAATGAGAGGATAAAATTCATCATTTCCTATATTCAAAGTAACTTCTTCAATGCCAATTTTATCCCAATTAGCCAAGTTTATTTGCTTATCCAAGATACTTTTGAGAGAGCATAGTTAATATTTTGTAGTTTTCTAACAGTTTCTCATGATTGTAAAGTTTCAATAATTTTAATCTTGGATTATTTTACTTAATTCAATACAATTTTGTTTATGAAGATTTAGTTAGAGAATTTCAAAACTAATGTTTATTCTACTCATTTCAATTTATGAATTATAAATTATTTCTTATAAATTTGAATTTTAATTTCTTAACTTATTTTGACATGAGTCTTATAAAATTAAGAGTTCATAATCAGAAGTAAATCTTTTTGGAATGTCTTATAAATTATTGTCATACTTATAAATTAGTTTTGCTCTGGAATAACAAAAGCTTAAGTATGTTTTTTATATAATTTTAATTTAATATATATCTAATTTGCTTTGTTTTGTGTTTTCAGGGACTTTGGGCTGTTATTAGCAATTTCAAGCACATAGTCGTGTTCAGAGGAAATTTTGGAGCATTTTTGCAAAAAACCACCGTACACGCCCTAGGTCACGGGCGTGACCTGGGGCGTGACACCATGTCACGGCCGTGACCCAGCCATACCGTCTTCCTGCTGCCAGAACACGCCGCCACGTCAGATTATTATTATACGCCCCAAGTCACAGGCATGACTTGGGGGGCGTGACTTTCAGATCACGGGCGTGACTCGCCCAGCAAGTATTTAATACAAGCAGTTTCCGCCGCCGAGTCGTTCCAGCTTACACGCCCCATGTCACGGGCGTGACCTTCATGTCACGGGCATAACCGATGCCGTGACTCTTCTGCAACTACCAGATTAACTCCAGATCGCGCTGTTTCCCGCCGTTTCCTGACCCGGTCAAGACACGCCCTAGGTCACGGGCGTGACCGAGGCCGTGACCCATCGAGATGATTAATTTTGGCGGTTTTTCTTCCCCAACGTTCCCGGGCTTTCATGATGCAGTTACGCAGCTTACACGCCCGTGGTCACGGGCGTGACCAAGGGCGTGACTCACCAATTTCCTGCCTATAAAAGCCAGCTGCTGCCAATGTGAAGGGAATCCGATCCTAAGTTAGATTGGGTCATTTTTAGATTAGTTTTTCAGCATTTTCTTATTGTATTTTCTTTATGCAAATTTACTTCATGTTTTGTAATTTCAATTCATAGTTTAGATTTCCAATTCCTGCAATTGTAATTCCATTTTCTTAGTTATAAAATCTTTTTTTACTTAATTATGTTTAGCTAATTTTCCTAGCATTTGATCGGATGATTTCTTAAGCTTTTATATTTCGTGATCTTTTATTCGTAGTTTGGATTTGGAATCTAGGATTTACCGTTGATGTTCAATTATTGGTTTCATATTTCTAGGGTATGATAATCAAGTTTGATCCGTATTTTAGTGTATCGAGAGATCCGTAAATACGGTAGATCGCTCATCGGTAAAAAGAATTATTTGCACTCCTCGAGAGAGGGTGACGCAATTCTTCCGGATTGGAGTCAAATCCAATAGTGGGGCTCACCGCATAAAGCAAGCTTAGGGGTTTCGACTGGCTGAGGGGTCTTAATCGATCAACCTAAGGTTAGGTGGTAGTTCTCTCGAGAGAGGCTCTATCATATTTTGGGAACCTCCACGGTCAAGTTTGTCTAAATCCATTTCTTATGAATGCTAGATTTACGAAGTATTTTACTTAAGAAGGATTCTCGATCAAATGTTTCCTTTCTTTTATTATTTCATTTATAAAAACCTTTTAAATATTTTTCCAATAAAATAATATTAATTTGCTTGAGTAAGATTACTCAACAGGCCTCGGGCCAATACGACATCCTTCCTATACTATATTTCGATAGGTATACTTGCCTACATCGGGATATTAGTTGGAATTATTTTTAAAACTACATAAAAATCCTTATCATCTTCCACAGACAGTTGGAGTGGTTTATCAATTGATCTCACGATAGTATTTTGAGAAACAACAGATTTGTCCGCTAGATCAAACCATTTAGTCATTTGCTTGTTGAGGAAGGCAATTTCTTCTATAATCTCTTAAACTTATGTAATGTTTCTTTCTTGACAGATAATATTGAGCTATCAATATAATTCTTGATTGAATTCATCCGACCATCAATTAATATGTTGATGGAGCTGATCAGCTATTCATGTCATATTGCTGATGCGGAGGGGACATCACGTACTATATTAATCTCCTCTAATGCCTGAGCAGGTATTTGCTCCCCCTCAGCTGGATCATTTGGCTGGGAAGCAACCTAATTGTCTGTAGCCTTCTTCCTTGATTCTTCAGAAATCCTTTCTTGCTCCCCCTAATTTAGAGCATCTACATCTTCCTTATCAGGAGTGTTCTTCTGCTGCTCCCCCTCAGATGAGGGATCATCATATTCCTGATTATCTTCCCAGTAGCTTGCTGGCTCAGGAGGGATTAGCATAATTCTTTGCTCCATATTGCATATAAATAAATCAATCTTACCATGAAGATCAACATCAGTGTTGTCTTCTTCATCCTCAAGATCTCTTGAGGAGGATAGAATGATCTGAACACTCTTGTTAACAACAGCAGGATTGGAAGCATCACAAGTGGTGTGATCTTCGTCATGTCCTTCTGACATGTCCTTAACAGCAACATCAACATCATCCTCTTCTTCATGCTCTTTCTCAGGAGCATGGCCTTCCTGACCTACATTATCATGTTCTCCTTCTTTACCCTCCTTTGGTGGACTACTGGCTGGTCCTTGATTGCCCACAGCTGGTACATTGTCTTCTGCCTCTGTCTCAGAGTCAGAGCAGACAATCCTCGCTTTCCTCAGCCCTTTGACTAATTTCTTCTTCTTATCCTTGGGTTCAGATGGCTGGCTCATGGGGAGAACCCTTGAGAATCTGTCCAGGGTCTTGATATCCATTCTCTTCAAGTAATGGAGGTTTGTTCCTTTGGCCTTGTCAAATGTTTCCGGGTAGGAGTTTAAGAGGTAAAGTGCGAGAATTCTGCCTAGGTTGGGGGCCTGCATACATTCCCTCATCCTTTGATAGAGCACAGTAGCCCAGGATGTCTTCTGTCACAACCCGCATTTTCCCAAGAATTTAATACATATTATCAGAGCAAGGGGAAAATATGCGTCGTGATGCCACATCCTGCAGGAGACAACTACAGACGCTCAGGCAAACACTCCTTACGATAAATTTATAAAAGACATATATATGTTTGAGATTAAAAAAAAAAGAAAATTTACATTTTTAGCTTACGATCGCGTCCCTCGGTCCGGTGGATCACTACTCCACAAGTAGAAAGCTATACATACGCTGCGGAAAATAAGTTCATTTTTATCCTACATGAGCATGAAGATCCACATCCCAGAAATGATATGCACATGTCTATGTGTAGTATAGTAAGAAAGGATTTTCTGCGATCTTCAAAGTATTTGACAATTAATAAAAATCATGATATGCAAAAATGACATTTTTATACCAATAAAGTAACTAATGCATCATAAAGCTTCCCAGAGAGCAACTAGGTAAACAACCTGAAAGTAACAACAAAACAACAAGCAAGTAAACTAGCTCAAAAAAACTAGAGCTATGGGCGTCAACAACTGACACGAGCCCATAGAAAAGAAGGAAAAACATCCAAAGGAAGGCAACAACTAAAGAACTGCCCCTTACATAGAAGAGAGGAAGGGCCTCGACAGGAAAACTGAATGACACCGCTCTAACTCCTGCGGCAGCTAAAGACCTGAACCTGTGACATTCATAAGAAAAGAATGCCTCAGCCAAAAGGGTGCAAGAAAACCAAGATTAGCAGCAATCAGAAATAAGAGATTGCAGAAAGGAGAGCTAAGCAGATAAATATCAATAATCTTACAACAACTCGAGCCAGCTCAAACGAGTGCACTCGGTAAGAGGAAAAGCCTGCACCAGAAGGTAATAGCCAAAGCAATCAAAGCCAACCACGTTTCCGCCATTGCGGCTCAGAGGTGGTGGTTATACATATAATATCATAATACACATATATAAGCATATATGTTTATAAGAACTTGAGACTGATCAACTCAAATAAAATAGGTGGCGGTCCTTTATCCTCTGCCAACCCAAAAAGCCAAAACCGGGTGGTGGTCCTTTATCCACTACCACCCAAAAAGTCAAAACTGGGTGGTGGTCCTTTATCCACTGCCACCCAAAACTACCCACCGTGCAAGGCTTAAGACAAAGGTTCTAAATAATCAAATTATGTTTCAATTAAGACACGGGACGTAACCAGAGATATCAGCACCATAACACCCTAAGAATAGGGTCACATAGAAATAAACACTACTCAACGATTCATTTGAAAACACTTGGTGAGTCCAAACTTGACTCTCAACGAACTTCCGGTAACAGCACGAGGAATAAGGCACGACAAGACACCACGATGAACACTAACCAAAAAATAGGGCAACTCAAAGAATAAAGCATAGCTTTATCAAAAGTCTCAGCCAAAGGGACTTAAAAGGTTTGATAACATCGCTTAAGATACCCGGGAACACCCGGTAAAAGAACATATAAATATATGAGGAGAGTATTCAGAATAAGCGAAGAAATCGACTAGAAAGACTTACATCAAAGTCGACGGGAAAGACTTATATCAAGTCGACGGGAAACTTCATAAAAGAAGAAGAAATTGCACGATCTTAGGGCGAGCAAACTTTTCTAAACCCTGGGAAGTCTTATCAGACTACCTGGTAGCATAACTAAACAGGTATAGAAGCTATCCAGATTCCAAGGGGATGACAGCAGGAATCAAGAACCCAGAACACCAATCAAGACCCAAAAAGGGAAAACACAACAGCCACTAACCTAAAATCAACAGGTTAGGCAGACAAGGAAGAAGAAAGGACTGAAATGAAGGACTTCCAATCATCCAGCAAAATCAAGCCAAGGGCACTACTACTACTTGAAGGACACGACCAACAAGAGAGCCTAGCATAACTAAGCTTCAGGAAATAAAGTCATTAAGGAAAAAGACCGCTATTTGCAGCCCACAACCACTAAAAAGAAATCTTTACATTCAATCAGATAGCTAAGACAGTGAGGAGGAAGCATTACCCTTCACTGAGAAAGTTAACACCAAAAATTTACATAGAAGACTGAGTCTGAAAAGGTTTAAAATACTCAGAAATAAAAGACAGTTCACACAGAAAACTAGGGAGTTCTGGACAGAAATTCTGGACAAAAGGCTAGAAAATTCAGGAACTACACAGAGAGAACTTCTAAACAAGTCTATGGTATAAACAAGAATCAAAATGCACAGGAAGAAACTTGATTTCCGAGAATACGCAGAAAGCGACTTTTCTGAGAGAACCTATCAGAACAACCAGGAAGACCACAACGAAACTTCACTTGCAGAAAAAGGGGGTGTAACAATCAAAAAGACATATATATATATGTATATATATTATATATATATATATATATATAAAGAAGATTTAGAGTTCTGAAGAAATACACGAGCCCAGGGAGGGGAAAAGAGCAAATAAATGACCTCAGCAGCTAGGCTACTAGTGCGAGACTATGAGTGCTTCAAGTTTAACAATTGCTAGCCTCGCAAAGTCATCGAGAACTAGCAAGGGAAATTCCCCAAACCGTTGAGGATTAGCAAAGCGAGATTTCTGGAAATTTAATCAACAAAAAAGAAACCCAAAACCACTGTGGTGAGGGACCCTGCATCCACCCACACACCAGTCTAAAACCAGTTTTCAACATGAACTTAACGGCAACATGCGTGGTTTGATGCTCAAGGAGTGTATTATATTTAATATAGGGTACAAATCTTTAGCATTTACACTAAAAGTGCGCAGTCGCTTAATCGCAATTGATAGTGTTACTAAAAGAATGAAGCTGCCCTTAAGTGAAATGGATATTAGGCTCGAACCCGAAATACATCTACACAACTTTTAAGCTTGACAATTGCTAGCCTCGCTAAGTCAGCGAGAATTAGCAAGGAAAATTACCAGAAAATTTAGCGCCTAATTCCCCAACCCGTCCGGAGTTAGGAAACGAAGTTTCCGGGGAATTTATGATCTAATGCTCTCCGACCCATCTAGAGTTATCAACATAAATTTCTGGGAAGTTTAACCCGCCAAACCGATATAACTTAGCCAACAAAAGAACAGTGCAGGATTGGAAATTTGGCGAGCAAGACCATCCATAATTAACCAAGTAGTTATGTGAAATATGCAGGGTTTAACAAGTAAATACGATCCGAAACTAGCCAATAATAAACCAAGCGTATAACCAAGATAACCCAAAATAAAATGATAACCGGAACTAGGACCACCGCTAGCACACCCCAAAATAGACGTTAACAGAACTTGGAGAAACTGCTAGCATAATACAACATAAATGCTAACAGGAACTTGGAGAAAACTATTAGTATAATCCAACATAACTGTTAACAGGAACTTGGAGGAAACTACTAGTATAATCCAGCATAAAGCAGCCTAAAATTTCAGCATATCAGATACACCAACGAAAAAGGAAGTCTGGAGGAAACCTGCAGGGGCAAAAAGAACCCAAAATTTGGGGAATGTAAAAAGAGAAAACAAGCAACCTGGAAGAGGTTTCTAGCACAACCTCGGTTAAAGCAGAGCATAAAACCTGAACGAAAATTCCTAACAGGGATAAGCTAAAACCCCCAAAACAAACCGAGAGATTAAAAACATAAGACCTGGAAGGAAGATTTCTTGCACAACATAGGTTAATGCCTTCACAGTCCCATATCCAAGCCATGTTCAGTTAGAAAAAAAAAGAGGAAGAAGAGAAGGATATGAGGGGGAAGAGTTTCCTTGCCTCAAACCACGGCGACCCGCCGGACCGTGACGAGCATGGAAGGAGCCACCCGGAACCATAGCCCTGGCGACGAAACCAAGCCCCGACAACCACGATCCTTCCTTCTCCGGCAGCTCCGGCGCAGATCAACACCGATCGACTCAAACCCTAGCTCTCGTCGACTCGCCGGCTTCACGGGACAGGGAGGAAAAACAAAAACCTGCTCACGATAGAAAGCTTTGAGCAAAAGGAATAGATGGCCTCATAAGCAAACCTTACCCCAATATATATTTATCGTATATATAAATTTTGATATGAAAAAAAAAAACAAATCTGCATGCAAATATATATAATGTATTATATATAAGCCTATATATAAAACCCCTGGCCCACACACACACCTATATAGACATATATTAGCTGCCCACATAAACATAACCTTTGCTATGAAAGCCTAAGTATGCATATATATCTATATTTGTGTATGATTACTCATATATAAACTTTCATACCCGAATATAGCTATATATATACACACTTATATCTATATATGTATATATTTTGCAAATATAACTCGATCTAGAATTACTCGCCAGACGACGACGAAACGGTAACGCCCTGCCGCATTAAAGCTACGCAATGATAGCTTTAATATTTAAACTATTGATATTACCATAACCCTACTTAAAATTAATTATAAAAAAACTTGGGGCGTTACAGCCACCCCTCCTAACAAAAAGTTTCGCCCCGAAACTTTGAACCGAAACTTAGAAAACAACGAATGAAAAGAGCAAAGGGAGAGGTAAGCCCACACTCGCTAGATAGAAATGCTAACCGAAGAGGGCTAGGAAAACAGATGTGGGTAAGATTACCCAAGAGGAAAAGGACATTACCAAGAACTCAAAATGTCCAAGCCAAGAATAGAAAGCAGATTGCGGAACATCTAACTTGCGGATCCCCAACTAAAGGAAGCCTAAACGAAGATCAGCCTTCGAAAACACCGAACTACCACGCAACTGGTCAATCAAAACATCAATCTGAGGCAACAACTATCTACTCTTGACGGTCACCATGATTAGTTCTCGATAATCGACACCCAATCTCTCCGAACTAACTTTCTTCTTTTCGAACAAGACGAGAGCACTCCAGGGCAAGGAACTAGGCCAGAAAAAAGCCACACTGCAACCACTCATCTAACTGAGTGCGCAACTCTCGCAACACACGCGGGATCAAAGGGTACGGTGCCTTAGCAATAGGACGGCTACCCGAGTCAAGGTCAGACACAAGCTCCTCAACTCTCACAGGCAGAAAAACCAGGGGAATTAACTGGGAAGACATCAGGGAACTCCCGCGCCACAAGAAAAACCTCGATACACAGCAAACTGATAATGGTTTCTAGCATAGAAATGAGGTAAACAAACCCACCGGGAACTAAAAGGATACGAGCACACGCCGTGGAAAAAATAGGAGGAAAAACCTAGCATGAAAAGCCAACGCACTCAAGGAAGGACCGATGTCTGGCTAAATGACCAAACACTATACCTTGCGCGCACCCGAAGACTCGCCCTCTAACTCGGGAGTCAACTCTGACGCACTACGCTTTGGAGTCATCGACTACAACTACGAACAAACACCTCACTACACCTAGCTTAAGACACAACAACTAGGAACTAGAATTTCCTAACTCGATACAGATCAGAAAAGTGTAGATACTTGCTCTTGCTGTTACCTTGCTCCAGGAATTCATGAAATGATGTTATGCTTAACTTAGGATGATATATCATCATCCTATCAACTTATGTGCATATAATATAAATGCATGAATGCCAAATTTTATTTCTAATCATGTGTGTACGAGCGTCATCATGTATTTCTTTAGCTTGGCACGTGTGCTAATACTATGTTATGATGTATATGCAGTGCTATGCAATCTAAAAAGTCTTAATGCATGCTATGAGCGGCATACACATGCGATCTTATGTATCCCGTACTACATATTACCGCATGTAACGAAAAAGAAAAATGAGCTAATGGACACGCATGCGACCTACGTTATGCATCTCATACTACATAACAGTCGTATGTTGTCACCTATGAGGATCCATATACAAACACATATTATGCATCCCATACTACATAATATGCCCCGTATACTTCTTATCATGCTATGAGTGTAGTGTTCATGCTTCAGCCAAGACATACTGATGACCCCTTGGTGTGTATATGCAATGAATAACGATTCTCACCAGGCGGTTAACCGGGCCAACCAGACTATCCCAGCAACCCGGCTAACCTCCCTCTGATACCAACTATCACAACCCGCATTTTCCCAAGAATTTAATACATATTATCAGAGCAAGGGTAAAATACGCATCGTGATGCCATGTCCTGCAGGAGACGACTACAGACGCTCAGGCAAACACTCCTTACGATAAATTTATAAAAGACATATATATGTTTGAGATAAAAAAAAGAAAATTTACATTTTTAGCTTAGGATCGCGTCCCTCGGTCCGGTGGATCACTACTCCACAAGTAGAAAGCTATACATACGCAGCGGAAAATAAGTTCATTTTTAGCCAACATGAGCATGAAGATCCACATCCCAGAAATGATATGCACATGTCTATGTTTAGTATAGTAAGAAAGGATTTTCTACGATCTTCAAAGTATGTGACAATTAATAAAAATCATGATATGCAAAAATGACATTTTAATACCAATAAAGTAACTAATGCATCATAAAGTTTCCCAGAGAGCAAGTAGGTAAACAACCTGAAAGTAACAGCAAAACAACTAGCAAGTAAACTAGCTCAAGAAAACTAGAGCTATGGGCGTCAACAACTGACACGAGCCCACAGAAAAGAAGGAAAAACATCCAAAAGAAGGTAACAACTAAAGAACTGCCCCTTACCTAGAAGAGAGGAAGGTCCTCGAAAGGAAAACTGAACGACGCCGCTCTAACTCCTGCGGCAGCTAAAGACCTGAACCTGAGATATTCATAAGAAAAGAATGCCTCAGCCCAAAGGGTGCAAGAAAATCAAGATTAGCAGCAATCAGAAATAAAAGATTGCAGAAAGGAGAGCTAATTAGATAAATATCAATAATCTTACAACAACTCGAGCCAGCTCAAACGAGTGCACTCGGTAAGAGGAAAAGCCTGCACCAGACGGTAATAGCCAAAGCAATCAAAGCCAACCACGTGTCTGCCATTGCGGCTCAGAGGTGGTGGTTATACATATAATATCATAATACACATATATAACCATATATGTTTATAAGAACTTGAGACTGATCAGCTCAAATAAAATAGGTGGCGGTCCTTTATCCTCTGCCAACCCAAAAAGCCAAAACCGGGTGGTGGTCCTTTATCCACTACCACCCAAAAAGTCAAAACCGGGTAGTGGTCCTTTATCCACTGCCACCCAAAACTACCCACCGTGCAAGGCTTAAGACAAAGGTTCTAAATAATCAAATTAAGTTTCAATTAAGACACGAGACGTAACCCGAGATATCAGCACCATAACACCCTAAGAATAGGGTCACAAAGAAATAAACACAACTCAACGATTCATTTGAAAACACTTGGTGAGTCCAAACTTGACTCTCAACGAACTTCCCATAACAGCACGATGAATAAGGCACGACAAGACACCACGATGAACACTAACCAAAAAACAGGGCAACTCAAAGAATAGAGCATAGCTTTATCAAAAGTCTCAGCCAAAGGGACTTAAAAGGTTTGATAACATCGCTTAAGATACCCGGGAACACCCGGCAAAAGAACATAAAAATATATGAGGAAACAATTCAGAATAAGCGAATAAATCGACTAGAAAGACTTACATCAAAGTCGACGGGAAAGACTTATATCAAGTCGACGGGAAACTTCATAAAAGAAGAAGAAATTGCACGATCTTAGGGCGAGCAAACTTTTCTAAACCTAGGGAAGTCTTATCAGACTACCTGGTAGCATAACTAAACAAGTATAGAAGCTATCCAGATTCCAAGGGGATGACAGCAGGAATCAAGAACCCAGAACACCAATCATGACCCAAAAAGGGAAAACACAACAGCCACTAACCTAAAATCAACAGGTTAGGCAGACAAGGAAGAAGAAAGGACTGAAATGAAGGACTTCCAATCATCCAGCAAAATCAAGCCAAGGGGAATACTACTACTTGAAGGACACGACCAACAAGAGAACCTAGCATAACTAAGCTTCAGGAAACAAAGTCATTAAGGAAAAAGACTGTTATTTGCAGCCCACAACCACTAAAAAGAAATCTTTACATTCAATCAGATAGCTAAGACAGTGAGGAGGAAGCATTACCCTTCACTGAGAAAGTTAACACCAAAAATTTACATAGAAGACTGAGTCTGAAAAGGCTTAAAATACTCAGAAATAAAAGACAGATTACATAGAAAACCAGGGAGTTCTGGACAGAATTTCCGGACAAAAGGCTAGAAAATTCAAGAACTACACAGAGAGAACTTCTAAACAAGTCTATGGTATAAACAGGAATCAAAATGCACAAGAAGAAACTTGATTTCCGAGAATACGCAGAAAGGGACTTTTCTGAGAGAACCTATCAGAACAACCAGGAAGACCACAACGAAACTTCACTTGCAGAAAAAGGGGGAGAAACAATCAAAAAGACATATATATATATATATATATATGTATATTATATATATATATATAAAGAAGATTTAGAGTTCTGAAGAAATACAAGAGCCCAGGGAGGGGAAAAGAGCAAATAAGTGACCTCAGCAGTTAGGGTACTAGTGCGAGACTATGAGTGCTTCAAGTTCAACAATTGCTAGCCTCGCAAAGTCATCGAGAACTAGCAAGGGAAATTCCCCAAACCGTCGAGGATTAGCAAGCGAGATTTCCAGAAATTTAATCAACAAAAAAGAAACCCAAAACCATTGTGGTGAGGGCCCCTGCGTCCACCCACACTCCCGTCTAAAACCAGTTTTCAACATGAACTTAATGGCAACATGCGTGGTTTGATTCTCAAGGAGGGTCTTATATTTAATACAAGGTACAAATCTTTAGCATTTACACTAAAAGTGCGCAGTCGCTTAATAGCAATTGATAGTGTTACTAAAAGAATGAAGCTGCCCTTAAGTGAAATGGATATAAGGATCGAACCCGAAATACATCGACACAACATTTAATCTTGACAATTGCTAGCCTCGCTAAGTCAGCGAGAATTCGCAAGGAAAATTCCCAGGAAATTTAGCGCCTAATTCCCCAACCCGTCCGGAGTTAGGAAATGGACTTTCTGGGGAATTTATGATCTAATGCTCTCCGACCCATCTAGAGATGTCAACATAAATTTCCGGGAAGTTTAACACGCCAAACCGATATAACTTAGCCAACAAAAGAACAGTGCAGGATTGGAAATTTGGCGAGCAAGACCATCCATAATTAACCAAGTAGTTATGTGAAATATGCAGGGTTTAACAAGTAAATACGATCCAGAACTAGCCAATAATAAACCCAGCGTATAACCAAGATAACCCAAAATAAAATGATAACCAGATCTAGGACCACCGCTAGTACACCCCAAAATAGACGTTAACAGAACTTGGAGAAACAACTAGCATAATCCAACATAAATGCTAACAGGAACTTGGAGAAAATAATTAGAATAATCCAACATAACTGTTAACAGGAACTTGGAGGAAACTACTAGTATAATCCAACATAAAGCAGCCTAACATTTCAGCATATCAGATACACCAACGAAAAAGGAAGTCTGGAGGAAACATGCAGGGGCAAAAAGAACCAAAAATTCGGGGAATGTAAAAAGAGAAAACCTGCAACCTGGAAGAGGTTTCTAGCACAACCTCGGTTAAAGCAGAGCATAAAACCTGAACAAAAATTCCTAACAGGGATAAGCTAAAACCCCCAAAACAAACCGGGAGATGAAAAACATAAGACCTGGAAGGAAGATTTCTTGAACAGCGTAGGTTAATGCCTTCACAGTCCCATATCCAAGCCAAGTTCAGTTAGAAAAAAAAAAGAAGAAGACGAGAAGGAGATGATGGGGAAGAGTTTCCTTGCCTCAAACCATGGAGACCCGCCAGACCGTGACGAGCATGGAAGGAGCCACCCAGATCCTTAGCACCGGTGACAAAACCAAGCCCCGGCAACCACGATCCTTCCTCCTCCGGCAGCTCCGGCGCAGCTCGACACCGACCGACTCAAACCCTATCTCTCGTCGACTCGCCAGCTTCACGGGACAGGGAGGAAAAATAAAAATCGGCTCACGATAGAAAGCTTCCAGCAAAAGGAATAGATGGCCTCATAAGCAAACCTTACCCCAATATATATTTATCGTATATATAAAATTTGATATGAAAACAAAAAAAAAACAAATCTGCATTCAAATATATATAATGTATTATATATAAGCCTATATATAAAACCCCTGGCCCACACACCTATATAGACATATATTAGCTGCCCACATAAATAGAACCTTTGCTATGAAAGCCTCAGTATGCATATATATCTATATTTTTGTATGATTACTCATATATAAACTTTCATACCTGAATATAGCTATATATATACACACTTATATCAATATATGTATATATATTGCAAATATAACTCGATCTAGAATTACTCGCCCGACGACGACGAAACGCCAACGCCCTACCGCATTAAAGATACGAAATGATTGCTTTAATATTTAAACTATTGATATTACCATAACCCTACTTAAAATTAATTATAAGAAAACTTGGGGCGTTACATCTTCTTCTTCAGAATAACTCTTGACATCAAATCAAACATATGGTTTTGATATGGTGTCATGAGATCCTGGCTTACACAGTATATCCTTGCCAACAATATCAGAGAGCATTTTGCCTCTCTGGTTAAATAACTTCCTCTTTAGTGAGCCAATTTTGGCATCACTATACTCATACCATAGCAGTGCTTGGTCATTATCTTTGTCAGAAATGTCATCTTCCTCTTCTTCACTGCAGGAGGTAAGCTGAAGTGCCTTTTCCATTTTCCTAAGAGAGATTTTAATCTTGACACTCCCTATCTTGCCCTTGATTGAGGAATTAGATGAGGACATCTTAGCACTGGTGAAGAATTCCAGAACTTCAGTTCTGAGAATCATTGTTGGCTCAGATAGCACATACTCCAGTCCTTGATCGGACAAAAGCTGAATCACTTCATTTATTTTTGTAGGATCATGTTGAAATCTATTTCTTAGTATTTCATATCCTTCATATAGATCTTTTTCCATCTTTGGCGTCATTTCTTTTGAAGGATAGGTCGCTGAGATGGGAGGGAAAAGGATTCGTCTCATTGGCTAGGTTAGTGAAAAGTTTAATTAATTAATCAACATTCTGTTATTTATAGGGGCTTGATTTAGGTTTAGATTTGACCTAAGTTTATATATTGATTAGACTAAACAATTTGATTGATTTTACATTGCTGATGTGTTAATTAGGGCATGTTATAATTGATCCAGACCATCTCAGCGGAACTACTGAGACAGAGTTGTTATCCATTGGGACAAGGTATTATCAACCGCTGAGACAGTTCTAGTCAACTCAACGGATTAGCTGAGACCTTCTAAGCTATCTCAGTGGTTCAGCTGAAACCTTCTCAGATGTTTCAGCTTATTTCACTGACTATCAGTGAATTATATAATTAGGCTTATTTCAAGACCAAAACATGCTACCAATCATTTAGATAGCAACTTATCCTGTCAAAGCTTGTTATACATGATTACATGTTTTACTAAAGCTAAGGAATAAAATAATGAGCAAGTTAGACAAATTGATAGTATAAAATCTATTCTCGTGTTAACATACCAAGTTCAATTTTAAAAGCATTAAACTTTGCATCATCCAATGGCTATGCGAAGATGTCAGCTACTTGTTTATCAGTGGGGACAAATTCAAGGCATATATCATCACTTTCAACATGCTCTCTAATAAAATGATACCTTAACTCTATATGCTTAGTCCTGCTATGTGAGACAGGATTCATAGCTATAGAGATAGCATTGGATGAGTCACAATACAGGTGAGAATTACTTACCTTGGGGTTATAATCCTCTAGCTGATGTTGTATCCATAATAGTTGTGCACAACAACTTCCTACAACAATGTACTCTGATTTAGCTGTGGATATAGCCACACTCGTCTGCTTCTTGCTAATCCATGGGATAAGCCTTCTTCTTAGGAATTGACAAGTTCCACATGTGCTTTTCCTATATTATTTGCAACCTGCAAAATCTGCATCTGAAAAGCCAATTAGTTTAAAATCATTGTTCCTAGGGTACCAAAGGCCAAGATGTTGGCTTCCCTTAAGGTATCTCAAAATCCTCTTTGCAGCTGAGTAATGAGATTCCTTAGGGCATGCTTGGTACCTAGAACAAACATATGTAGTATACATAATGTCTGGTCTACTGGTAGTCAGATACAACATGGATCCAATAATGCACCTGTACATGGACTCATCAAAGGGCTTACCCTTTTCATCTTTGTCCAGGGAAATGCTGGACCCCAAGGGAGTTTTCATGGTGGAAGCTGATTCTATCCCAAACTTCTTAATAAGCTCCCTAGTGTACTTGGTCTGAGAGATGAAAATCCCCTCATCACACTGTTTCACTTGGAGGCCTAAGAAGTACTTGATCTCTCCCATACAGCTCATCTCAAACTCCCCCTATATAAGGTTGGTAAACCTTTTACAATGGTTATCATCTGCAGACCCAAATATTATGTCATCAACATTGATTTGGACTAGGAAACATTTGCCCTTTGTGTCCCTAAGAAACAATGTACTATCTATCTTTCCCCTCAATAACTTGTTCTTGATGAGAAAGCTAGACAAGGTCTCATACCAAGCCCTGGGGGCTTGCTTTAGACCATATAGATCTTTACTAAGCAAATAAACATGAGAAGAGAGGGTTGGATGAACAAAATTTGAGGGATGCTCCACATATACCTCTTCCTTTAGGTTGCCATTCGAAAATGCTGACTTGACATCCATCTAGTATACTTTGAACCCCTTGTGGGCAGCATAGGAAAGGAACAGTCTTTCGCTTCTAACTATGCAACAATGGCAAAGATTAAATCAAAGTCAATACCTTCTTCTTGCATGTATCCTTTGTCCACAGGTCTGACTTTGTTCTTGATGATGGTGCCATTCTCATCAAGCTTATTCCTGTATATCCACTTGGTGCCAATGATGTTGTGTCCTAAAGGCTTTGGCACCAATTTCTACACCTTGCACCTCTTGAACTGAAGAAGCTCCACTTGCATTGCTTGAATGCAGAATGTATCTTTATTAGCTTCTTCAAATTTCTTGGGCTCCATCTGTGATAGAAAGCTCAAGAATAGAGCTTCATTGTGAGCTCTACGTCTAGTAACCACTCCATTGATTAAATCTCCAATTATTTGGTTTCTTGGATGATCCCTTAGGTGCCTGTTTACTGCAGGCAACTTGTCAGCTATCTGCAGCTCTTTTTCTTGAGCAGCAGCTTCTTCAGCAACTTATTGATCTTTATCTTCAAGGATGGCTACCTCTGAATTGACCTTTCTTGTGCTGGGTATGTCTTGGAGAGACATATCTTGCATTTGGTGTTCATTACCTATCAAAACAGGAGAGCTGGACCAGCCCTTATAGAGCAGGCTGGTCTCATCAAATACCACATGCATAGATTCTTCTACAACATGAGTTTTCTTTTTGAGTACTCTTTAGGCCTTGCAATGTGAGATGTTTCCAACAAGAATCCCTACATTGCATTTTTCAGCAAACTTAGTTAATTGAGATTTTCCATTATTTAAAATGTAGCATTTGCAACAAAAGATTCAAAAGTATGAAATAGTTGGTTGTTTGCCTTTCAAAATCTCATAGGGGTTTATTCCTATGGCCTTACTAATAGATGCTCTATTGAGAACATAACATGCAGTATTGACTGCCTCAGCCTAGAAATATTCTAGGAGTGAGAAGTCACTAAGAAATGTTCTCACAGCTTCTATCAAGGTCCTATTCCTCCTCTCTGCTACACCATTTTATTGTGGAGTCCTTGGGGAGGAAGATTCTTGGGTGGTACCAAATTCTTGACAAAACCTTGTCATTGCCCCAGATTGAAATTCTGTACCATGGTCAGTTCTAGTCTTGACCACAGTGCATTGTAGTTCATTCTGGATTGCCTTAACATGGTTTATAAAAACATATAAAGTATCAGATTTGTTCTTAAGGAAGAATACCCATGTATGCTTTGAATGATCATCAACAATCACCAAGGCATACAACTTCCCACCTAGGTTCTGAATTGGCAAAGGACCAAACAATTCCATGTTCAATAGATAAAGACATCTTTTAGTGTCTTTGGAGCCAATGCTTTAAAGGTGGCCCTTATTTGCTTGACCATTTGGCATGCATGACATGGACCACTTTTAATACATTTCAACTTAGGACTATTTCTAACTAGGTTTTTGGAAAATAGCCTATACATTTTCTTGTAGTTAATGTGAGCAAGTCACTTGTGCCATTGAACACAAAGAGACTAACTTTTATTAGCCGCAAGACACATAGGAGATACAGAATAATTTCAGATAAAATCTAAGCAATAAATATTTCCACCCCTAGTGCTAGAGAGAATGATCTCTAATTCATGTGATTTTTTGATCAAGCACTTATCATTGTGGAATTCAATGACATAGCCTAAGTCACATAATTGATTTGTGCTTACAAGGTTGTGTTGCAACCCTTCAACATAAGCCACCATTGGGATAGAGACTATGCCATTTGAAATCATACCATATCCTCTGGTGATTCCCTTTTCTGATCCACCAAAGATGACCTTAGGTCCATTCTTCACAGCTTTGTATTCCTGTAGAAGACTCTTAGTATATGTCATGTTCCTTGAGCACCCACTGTCCAAGTACCATATTTTCCCAAGGCTGGTACATGAACTAAACTACATGAAGGAATTTATTTACCCTAAGGAGCCAAATTAATTTTGGGTCCTAGGCTTTTGTTAGCATGAAAACACTTCACACCTGCTGCATCCCTTGCAGGAAAGCTTTTCGTTGCACTTGGCACATTGGGATTGTACCAACAATCTATGGCAAAGTGTCCCACCTTACCACACACCAACACTCATGAATATTGTATCTTCTCTTATGAACATTCTTTGAAGAAGTAGCATCAATATGCTTGTGTTCAAGAGGGAAGACAACAACATTCTTCTTATTCCTTTCAACAATAATCTTGTTGAAGGTTAACATGTGGTCATTCTTATCATTCTTTGTCTTAATGACATCAACTTGCTTTGGCTTGGAAGCTAGGCAAGATTTGATGGCATCAGACACTAAGCTATTAGGTCTATCTACAGGTTTGACAACAGCCAAGTGCTTTGCTGCAAAGGACTTGGAAGTGCTTACTTCCATAATCTTGAATGATGGGGCTAAAGTACCAAAAACAAATGGTCCTGAATGGACAATTTGAATTTCTTCATGAGGATCTTTCATAGCACTCATCCATATGCCCTTTCTTCTACTATAGGAAGGAGTGTTTTCCTTCCTATAGGAAATCACATTCTTCAAGTGACCATACATGTTGTCATGTTCATACCTGTTGGAGGGAAGTAATATCTTTTGAAAGGTGGTATGAGGCTTAGCCATGGCCTTGCTCTTTTCTCCACTCCCATCACCCACTTCCAAGTTTTCGAAACCTATTCCTCTCCTATTGGTTTGGAAGTAAAAGGTGCCAATGATTGGTAGTACAGATTTGGGCTTAGCGAATTGAGCCACCAGGATCTTCTCTTTGAGAAGCTTATTCTCATGGTACTTGACGACCTTGTTCTTTTTGGAAATGGTGCTCAATTGGACTATTGTTATCCCCTTGAGTTGGCTTATCTCTCTACTCATCTGAGCCACTTGGAAAGATGACTAAGTGCAATCCTGCTTAGCCAACTTAAGGGAAGCAATTTCTTGAGCTTCCCTCTTGGCCAGCTTCTTGCTCTTTTTAGAGCATCCAACAAATCATCGAACTTGTCAATCAATTGATTGACAGGCACTTTAGATTTTGAACAATTTTCATCAATTGATGAGTATGCTTCAGAGTCTGGCTTTGACTCATAATCAGAAGAGGGAATGAGAGAGATTGATACCTTGTCAGGATTGTCCTGACTATCTTCATCATCATTAGTTATGGACACCAAGCCATGATGTTCACATTCTTCTTCATCCTCCTCTAAGTCACTATCTGAGTGTGATATAGGGGCCCCGATGCCCACCTTTGCAGCAGGAAAGTCCTCATCTTCCTCAGCTGCAAACAACCCAATATAGGATTCTTCTTCATGTGAATCTGAGGATGATAACTCAGATTCACACCAGTTTTTCTCCTTCTTGGCAAGGTAGGATTTTTCACCCTTCCTTCCCTTCTGGTGATAAGTTTTCTTATCACCCTTCTCCTTCCTCTTGATTGGACAGTCAGCAATGACATATTCAGGCTTGTTGCAGCAATAACAAATCACATTATTTGAAACATGTTTAACCCCTATGGGGTGCTGCTTGTCTGATATGTTGAGATCCTTCCTGGGATGTGAGGAGCAGGATGGCTTGTTCTTCCACTGCTTCATCCTCATCATCTTCTTGAAATGCCTTGAGAAGGCAGTAAACTCCTCATCAGAAGAGCTGCTGTTAGATGAGCTGGGCTCAGAAATTTTTGAGCCAGCAACCCTTCTTGGAGGTTAAGGCATCCTTGCCTTGCTCTTCTTGGAGCTCTCAGCCTTTAGGTCCACAGTCCTCTCCCTTGCATGAGGCCTGGAGGATGTGTACTTCTCCTTCCTTACAGATTGTTGCATCTCATAATATAGCGGCTTTCCAAACAGAGTATGGGGAGGAGTCTCACCCAGCTTTGCTACCTCTCTGATGGCAGAGATCTTGGTATCCCAGTATCTAGTTAAAGATCTATGGAATTTGTCACGCAACTCATAATGAGTGAAGGTCCTTTCATAGGTCCTCAGCTCATTTACTATCCTGAAAAAATCTTTCAAAGCAATCACCTTTGCATTCCAGGCTTTGTTGCGTGAAGGCTTCATATTCTTGATTAAGGAGAGATTTCATATCATCACTCACTTCTTCAGTCCCTTCCATATACACTGTCAGTGTATCCCACATCTCCTTGGCTGTCACATTGTGTACCAAGTTTTGGAAGGTGGAATCATCAATTGCATTGACTATAATATTTTGAGCTCTTTTATCGATTGTAGCAAATGCAATCTCATCCCATGTCATTTCAGTATATGAATTAGCTACTTGTCTAGTAGGATCAATGGTGGAGGGCTTTGTGATAACAAAGGGACCTTCCTGGATAGTGATTACTGTTGGATCGGTAGGCGCCCTTAGAGGGGGGGGGGGTGAATAAGGGTTTTAAAACTTTTATGTTATTTTGATATGCTAGAAATATTAGGAGATTGAAATAGTGCAAAACAAAGACAAATTAAGTAAAATAAAATAGAGACATGATTTTATTAATATGAAATATAGTGTTACAAAATTTGACTTCTTATAATGCTAGAAATCGAAGGCGAATAGTAAAAGTCTTTTTCATTTTCTATCCCGACTCGTATACAAACGAACCGGTGGCTTTAGCCTATCCTCCACCGGATATGGCCTCAAGCCGCTCTATCCAATCCTTCCCCGGATATGGCCTCGAGCACCCCCTAGACCTAACCTAGATCTAGTCGCCAACACGAGGCAAATTTTTGCACTAAGTCCTACCCAGACCTATTCGCCAACACGAGGCGAATTCACTAAATGATTACAAGAAAAGATGTGAAATAAATAACAAAAATATTAAAACTCCCTCTTGAAGAAACTTCTGAAGTTGGAGACGAGAAACCGCTGTAGAATAAGAGTTGTTGAAGCAGTCATCGTTCGGATCCGGCGTGAAGAAATACTCCTTCAGAAATTCGCAGAACTTTGGTGGGAGATCATTTTTCAGAAGAATAAGGCTCTGGAATTTTAGCACTCAACCTCTCTCAAACTTATGTGATTTAAACGTGAGAAGAAGGGGTCTTATTTATAGCTTGTGAGCTAGCGCCTACGCTACCGCTACCGTCAGCGCTATCCTGGATTAGGCAATATTTTGTGTGTGTGTGTCTTCATTCCAAGGAAACCTTTCTAAATATCCCGCGCTACCGCCATCGCTATCCACTACCGCCTGGCGCTATCTCCTTCTAAAACATCTCCTAAAATTGCTCTAATTAGAGCTAGCGCCTGTGCTAGGTTCTACCGCCGGCGCTAGTGGACATGTTGGAATTCTGGCTTCAAATTTTGGGGCAACCTTCTTATGCTACCCTTGAGTCATATGGACTTGTTTCCTGCACACTTAAACACACAAGATCAAATACAGGTAGGATTTGTTATTCTCAAACCTAGGAGATGCGAAAGACCATGTTCCAACAAACTTCCCCTTTTGACAATAATAAAATCCATTAATGATAAATCAGAGCATTAATATATAAGCATGATGAAACCTACTTGTGTATGTGTGAGAGTGATGACTTAGGATAATTATTGTTTTAGGTATTTAGAATTGCTCCCCCTAAATATATGCTTTCCATATTTGAATGCTCCCCTTGTATGTAAGCTATCCTCTTATTCTTTAATCATGTTAGTTTTTCAATTTGATAGCGGTTTTTATTTATCATGTTAGTTCTCCCCCTTTTGTTATTAGAAAAAGTAGGTAAGGAAGCTAGAGACATAAAAAGGAATTTTGATAACAAGAGAAGGCATGATCGACCTTTTTAGAGGAAATGAAATGATAAGGAGTTTTAAGCATAAAATTTTTCATAGAGATGAATCAGAGATTTTAGCATAAAAATGATATGCGTGTTAGAATAACCAATATAGATTTTACCAAGCAAGTCTACCACTTGTTAAATGAAAGGAATTTTAAGATTTAAGTGATGATGCACACAAAAGTGAAGACTTTAAAAAAGCATGAAAGCGCAAGGTAAAAAATATATGGTGATGATGCGGAAGACATATAGAAATACAAGAAACATCTTTTTGTAAAAGATATGAGTTTATGTTCCAAAAACAATGTTATTGTAAATCATTATTCATTTTAAATTTTGACAATAATGTAACCAAGCATGCAAAAATATCACAAAGAGACTACTACAATGTTATTTCAATTCACAAATTCAAGACATACCAAACATTGTAAAGAGCATGCTAGGTTATCTAGTGCATTTATATAAAGAGTAGTATAGAATTTAACATTAAGATCCAATACTCATAAGAAGAAGTGTTATGGAAGATAATGATGTCCACATAAGTGTATTTTAAATAGAGTAAACAAACGATTTAATAAAAAATACAAGACATATATAGAGTAACGTGCACAATACAACACAAATAATTTTACTTCCACACACTTCAATGCACATATAAAAGAATAAGTGGTGTAAATAAGAAGTTTATGGTTTGCACAAGACACTTTACTATTCTATCCAAGGTGCTAAACCTCACAATGCTCATTAAGACTTATCAGGAGGTTCAAGTAGTGCTTGGTGGAGTTATCTTCGTAAATTTATTTCATGATTTTTTGTTTTATACAAAGGTCTCTGAATACACTTGTTTTGCAAACCAATGTAATTTTGATAGCACAACCACTTTTCTTAAATATTAAGAGTGCAAATAAAGGTAGTGTAGGCAAGATACTTGTGCAATTTTAATTCATTGTACAATTACAATACATAAGTAAACATTCTTAGATTAAAAGCACATGTAGACTTTTGCCAAAATAAGTGACTGAATAAATATCATTATTAGTCATAAAACATTTACTCATACATAGAGGCATGCTAAGCTTGGTTCTACACAATCTTTTCATTACAATTGTTCACATATGAGTAGATATATCAAAGCATGATAAAAACAATGTTCAAAGTAGTTTGAAAAGCTGAATTCCAACATTGTAGAAGGATTAAATGATGGATTAAATCATGCTTGTTTTTCACAATAATGTTCATAGAGTATTTTTGATATTTTGAAAAATAATTTTGATTTAGAGTTTGAACTCTTAAAATTGATCTTGGACTTCCTAAGGTCTACCCTGTGAGGGTTTCGCATCGGCACTAGGAGATGTGATGGGATGATAGCCCAAATCTCCCTTTCACGAGATACATGTTAATAGAAAAGTTAAGTTCAAAAGATACTTTTTGATACTTTTTATGTTTTATATTTTTTATTTGATTTTTTGCATATAGGAATAGAAATCAGACACATAGACAAAGAAAGTGAGTGAATAAATTTTTTTTTTTGTGATTTGGTTTTTGTATTTTTTTTTTGTTATAATTTTTCAAATATTAATTATAAATAGAAATGCAAAAATAAGTAGTACATATAGTAGAGCATATTTTTTGGTATTTTTCAAAATTATAAAAATATAGAAAATCAGACAAGTGCGCTAGCGCCGGTGCTAGCGCTAGCGCGGGAAACAGTACACTAAATTTTAGGATTTTGAAAAATATAATTTTTGATATTGGGTAAATTTTAGGATTTTGAAAAATCTAATTTTTGATAAAACCATTGCGTTTAAGAATGTGATTTAACCCGAAAGATCTAGGACACCTAATTCAAGTCGTAGTAATCAAAATCTTGCATCGGGAAGAGTTTTAGTGAAATTGTCAGAAAGTTGGGAGTCCATACCAATGAAACGTACTTTTACATGCTCTTTCTTAATATGATCCTTAATGAAATAATGACAAACATCTATGTGTTTGGATCTAGAGTGGTGTATAGGAATATTTGTAAGATCTATGGCATTTTTGTTTTCACATTTGAGATCAATGTTTTTGAGATGAAAACCAAAATCCTCTAGAGTTTGGCTCACCCATAAATCTTGTGCACAACAACTCCCAAGAGTGATGTATTCGGCTTCCGTGGTGGAGAGTGCAATCGAAGATTGTTCCTACTACACCATGCAACTAATGAGGGTCCTAGAAAGTGACAAGTACCGCTAGTGCTTTTTTGATCTGGTGAACAATTGGCGTAATCTGAATCGGAATAGCTGTGAAGTGTAAATGAATCATTGTGTGGGTACCATAATCCTAATTTAGATGACCCTAAAAGATAACGAAAAATTCATTTTACCGCTTTTAAATGAGATTCTTTTGGATTTGCTTGAAAGCGAGCACATAAACATACGACAAACATTATATCTGGTCTAGATGCAGTTAAGTAAAAAAGACATCCAATCATACCTCAATATAAAGTTTGATCAATAGAAATTCTAGATTCATCTTTTCCAAATTTTAAAGAAACACTCAAAGGTGTAGAAGCTTGTTTAAGATTTTAAAATCCAAATCGTTTAAGCATATCGTGAACATATTTTGTTTGGCAAATAAAGATACCATCATTTCGTTGTGAAATTTGAAAACCAAAAAAATAAGAAAGTTCTCCTACAAGGCTCATTTCAAATTCATTTTTCATTACTAAGACTACTTCATTACACAACTCTTTATTAGTGGCTCCAAAAATGATATCATTAATATATATTTGTAAGATAATTAAATCGTTATTATTATGCTTAATGAAAAGTGTGTTGTCGGCACTTCCCATGACAAAACCGTGCTTTAATAAAAATGATGTAATTCTATCATACCATGCACGGGGCGCTTGTTTTAAACCATTATGTGCTTTTTCTAATTTATAAACATGATTTGGAAATTTTTCAATTATAATACTGAGGGTTGTTCTACGTAAACTTCTTCTTTAATAAACTCGATTAAAAAAGCAATTTTGACATCCATTTGAAATAAGTTTATCCTTTTAAAACTTACAAATGACAAAAATATTCGAATAGATTCTAAGCGAGCAACGAGTGCAAAAGTTTCTTCAAAATCTACCCCCTCGATTTGAGAAAAGCGTTGGGCGACTAAGCGAGCTTTATTTCTTGTAATCCTAGATTCACCATCTAATTTATTTTTAAAGATCCATTTTACGCCAACAACGGGATGATTAGATGGACGTTCTACTATGTTCCAACCTTTATTCCTTTCAAATTGATCAAACTCTTCATTTATAGACAAAAACCAAAATTCGTCATTTAAAGCGGTTGAAACATTTTTAGGTTCAATTTTGGAAACAAAGCAAATATTTGAAAATGCTTCATGAAGAAAAGATAGAGTTCATACCCCAATAGATGGTTCCCCAATAACTAGCTCCTTTGGATGATTATTTGAGAAGTTTAAGACGGTTGGTGGCACAAATTCATCTTCCCTGGCCTCCTTCTCCTCTTCTTTGGAAGGTTCCTCTTCGTCGTGCTCCAAAGATGGCAAAGGTTCATCATTTGTACATGTAGGAAGTCTTTCTACACAAAGAATAAATTCATCAAATTTTACATTAATAGACTCTTCAACCTCACTTGTTCTTTTGTTAAATATTCTATAAGCTTTACTAGTTGAAGAGTATCCAAAAAATATTCCTTCATCACATTTTTCATCAAACTTTCCTAAGGCATCTTTTGTATTTAGAATAAAAAATTTACAACCAAATACTTTAAATTATGATACGTTCGGGTTCTTTGGATAATATAGTTCATATGGTGTGAGATTGAAAGATGGATGAAGCATGACTCTATTCATTACATAACATGATGTGTTTACGGCTTCGACCCAAAAAGACTTAGATAAGTTATATTCAAATAACATAGTACGTGCTAGTTCGTGAATTATCCTATTCTTTCTTTCTACAATGCCATTTTGTTGAGGTGTGCGTGGAGCGGAGAACTCATGCTTAATACCTAATATTTCGCAATAAGATTTAAAATTTTCATTTTCAAATTCTCCATCATGATCTGAGCGAATACATTTCATTTTTAAATCTAGTTCATTTTGAATACGAGTACATGATTTTGAAAATTCACAAAACGGATTAGATTTGGAAGAGAGAAATAAGGTCCAGCAATATATAGAATAATCATCTATTAGAACAAATGAATATATTCTACCACCAAGACTTGCGGTGCTAACGGGACCAAAGAGATCCATATGAATTAATTGCAAAGGTTTTGTAGTAGAAATTTCATTTTTTTCTTTTAAAAGAGGCTTTTGTAAATTTTCCTTATTGACATGGAGATCATAGTGAAGATAAATTTCCATTCAATTTAGGCAATCCTCTAATCATTTCCTTTTTGGCTAGTTTTTAAATGAGCTTTGTACTAGCGTGACCTAAAAGTCTATGCCATAGTTTGAAGTCGTCATTTTAAGTTATAAAACATTTATAGATGATTTGAAAAGTTCATGAAAGGAAACTATATATACATTATGAATTTTAGGTGCATTTAGTAAAACATCTTTTGTGTTAGGATTAAATATTTTGCAAAGATTTGTGGATGACTCAAATAAGACATCTAATGCTTTATCACACAATTGACTAATAGATATTTAATTATGTTTTAATCCTTTTACATACAGAACATTAGAGTTAAGAAAGGATTCGTTGCCCACTGTACCGACTCCCATGATCCTTCCTTTACCGTTATCTCCAAAGGTTACGATCCCTCCTTTCTTATTTTTTAGGCTAAGGAACATTGCTTTGTTGCCCGTCATGTGCTTGGAGCAGCCCTAGTACAAGTACCACACGTCCTCTGCTTCCTTAGCCTTCCTGCAAATCTAGAAATAAGATGAGAGTAAAGATCCAGATACCCAAGAGGTACCACCCATAGAATAGGTGGATGCCTTAGGTACGCAGAATTGCTTTAAAGATCCTTGTTTTTTTCCTGCAAGAGCTAGACGTGTGTCTAAACCTATGAGAGTTTGCACATGAAATAATGGGGGTTGAGACCCTTTTCTGAAATTCTACACTGCTCTTACTGGATGAGGATTGATTTTTAGAAAAAACAGAAGAATTTTTAAATGATGGGCTACCACCGGCGTTAGTGGCTAGCACCTGGCGGTAGTGGTCACTTTGATATCCGAGCCCAAATTTTCAAGAACCATAACATTGGTTTCCCAAAATTGTGTCCAATGATTTTTGACCAATTCCAATTTTTTATGGCCATATTGAGGTCATGAGTTTGTTTTTTAAGAGCTGAATTTTCTTTAACAAGCATAACACATTTCTTTTCAATGCCCTTTTTGTTATTTTCAATTTGCAAGAGAGAGGTTTTTAGTTTTCTCTCTAAGTCCCCCTTTTCTCTTATAAGAGTTTTCATTTGTGAGAGGGCCTTTGAAAGAGAAAGTTCATGTTCTTTTGCCTTACATAAGAATGCTCACATTCTTGACATGAAATCTTTCTCTTTTCAAAGGAAATTTATTTTTTTGTAAGCTTATGATTTTCTTTGATGATAGATTCATTTTCACGATTTAAAATAATATTATCTTCTATACTTTTATCCTAGGCTTTGCAGGTTAGATCAAATACATCATAAAGTTCTTCGAAGGTGGGAGGAGTTACCTCAGTGTCACTAAAAACACTTGTGTCGTCATCATTGTTTTTTGTCATCAAGCATAAGTTTGCTTCCTCCTCGCTTCTTGACTCAGATCCGCTTGATTCTTTGAAGGAAGAATCATCCCAAGTTGTGGCTTTCAACACTTTCTTTTTTTCCTTCACTTTGTATCATTCTTTTTTCTCCTTTTGATACTTCGGGCACTGGCTCCGAATGTGCTCGGTCTTTCTGCAGTGATAGTACTCCGGTGGTGGTCTTTCTTCTTCGTCTTCACTTTCCTTTTCTTTCTTTGATGAAGAGGAAGACCCTTTTCGTCGAGCATCCTCCTGAAAGTATTTCGGGAAGTTGTTCCATCTTTCCAGATTTCCAATGAACATCCTGAAGTTCTTCACCAGGAGACCTTCTTCATCTTCATCATCATCTTCGATGCTCTCCTTCTTTGACTTTAGTGCTAGTGCATTTTTCTTTGGCTCCTTGTTGTATTCATCGTGTTGAATCTGGAGTTCTACCTCATGGGTTTTGTGATTCCCCATAAGGTTCTCAATCTGGAGGGTTCTTAGGTTGTGTGACTCTGAGATGGCCATCACCTTTGGATTGAACCTCGAAGGTAGAGAGTGAAGAATATTTCTGACCAAGTCTCTGTTTGAGTAGATCATTCCAAGAGCTTTTGAAGCATTGACGATCATGGTGAAGCGTGTGTACATCGAGTTGATGTCTTCTTCAGCATCCATCCTAAAGTTTGTTGGATCGGTCGGCGCCCTTAGAGGGGGGGGGGGGGGGGTGAATAAGGGTTTTCAAAAACTTTAGATTATATTTATTAAACTTTGAATTATTGCAAGATTAAAGACATGAAATAAGTTAAGTAAAACAAAAAGAGAGACAAGCTTTATTAATGATAAATAAGTTTTACAAAACTTGATCTCGATGACGCTAGAGATCGGAGGCGAATAATAAAAAAGCTCTTTTTGTTTTCTATCCCGACTCGCTTCCCCACGAACCGGTGGCCCTAGCCTTATCCTCCCCGGATTCGGCCTCAAGCCGCTCTAGCCAATCCTTCCCCGGATTTGGCCTTGAGCACCCCCTAGACTAGCCTAGATCTAGTCGCCAACACGAGGCGAATTTCAGCTCTAAGTCTACCCCAGACCTAGTTGCCAACACGAGGCGATTTCACTACCGTTTACAATAAAGAAAGAGAAATAAAATAACAAAACCTCCCTTAAGATGAACTTCTGAAGTCGGAGACGAAGATCCGCTGTAGAATCAGCGTTTGTTGAAGCGGACTTCGTCTGGATTCGGCGTGATGAAATTCTCCTTCAGAAATTGGCAGAGCTTCGCTGGGACCTCAAATTTCGGCTAAGACAAGCCTCTGGAATTCTAGTACTCTCTCTCTGAGGTGTATGCAATGGGTGTTAGAAAACAAGAGGAGAGGGGGTCCTTTATAGCCCAAGCGCTACCGCCGGCGCTAGCGCTACTGCCAGCGCTAGCCCGGATTAGGAAAGATTTTGCGCGGCAGGATCTCCCATCCGCGGCAACATTTTGCTCTATGACTTCTGTGCGCCATGCTACCGCCAGCGCTAGTAGCTACCGTCAGGCGCTAGCTCATTCTAAAAACACTGTCAGAATCGCGCTAATCATTGCTAGCGCCAGGCGCTATCGCTACCGCCGGCGCTAGTGAGCCTCTTCGAATTTTGGCCTCAATTTTGGGGGCAGTCATCATGAGTACTCCTTGAGTCATATGGACTATGTTAACCTGCACACTTGAACACACAAGATCAAATACACATAGGATTTGTTATTCTCAAACCTAGGAGATGCGGAAGACCATGTTCCAACAAACTCCCCTTTTTGATAATAACAAATCCATTAATGATAAATCAAAGCATTAATAAATAAGCATGATGAAACTCTACTTGTGTGTGTGTGAGAGTGATGACTTAGGATAATTATTGTTTTTAGCATTTAGAATTGCTCCCCATAAATACATGCTCCCCCTAAGTGAGTGCTCCCCTAATTTGTAAGCTATCATCTGAATTTGTCATGTTGGGTGTATGATAGCGGGTTATATTTATCATGTTAGTTCTCCCCCTTTGTTATTAGCAAAAGTGGGTAGGGAAACAAGGCACTAAAATATGTGGAAATAAAAGAGAAGGCATGATCGAGCTTTTTAAGTAAATGATAAGGAGTTTTAGAATTGTTTTCATTTAAATAGATCAGAGTTATAAGTATTACAAAAATTTTCATAGAAGGAAATCAGAGTTTTTAGCATAAAAAAGTAATGATTTTCGGTTTATATAAAAGCTTTAAGCATAAAAATAAGGATTTCCAAATAACCAATCTACCCAGACAATATGTCTACACCCTAGCCCCGTACTAAGTGACGGATGGGCATGAGGAGCTGCAAACATGTCGTAGGTTGGGGTGTTAGTCCCATATGCAAACACTAGACAAAACTCAACCTAGCACTCTTTCCCCCCAGTGCCTCGCAAGGCCCCACTGGAACCCTCCCCGGTTAAGGACAATACATGACTAAAGATAAGTTTATCTAATGTCTACAACCCTACGCCCCCGTTATGGTGAGATATGAATTCACGGATATTAGTTTTTTGAAACATGAAGCTTTTAAATCTAATGGGAATAATCATAATTGAATTTTGTTTTGACATAAAGCTTACTTAGCTATATTGAAATTCATCAATGTATCAGAGTTTGAGCATTGCGGAAGATTTCAAAAAAGAAACACCATAATACTAAATAAGAGTTTAAGTTAAAAAAGGAGATGTTTTTGAGTTTCAAAACTAACTTTATAGAGATAAGAGTTGAAGCATTTTGGAAGAAAGAAACAACATCCTTTTAGCAATGTTTCACTTGTTGGAAAAGTGTTTAGCATACACATTTATATTGAAATAAATCAGAGTTTGTTACTATAAAAATGATATGCGTGTTAGAACAACCAATATAAATTCTACCAAGCAAGTCTACCACTTGTTTTTAAGAAAAAAAATTGATCTTTAAGACTTGATATAAGCATGAAAGTGCAAGGTAAAAGTTATATGGTGATTATGCGGAAGACTTGTAGAAATACATGAAACATTTTATTGTAATCAAGAATAATCCATAAAAAGATATATGAGTTTAATTTCAAAAAGAAGATGTTTATGTAAATCATGTTTCAATGAAAAACTTTTATGGTTGACAAAAATAACCAAGCATGAAATAATATTATCACAAAGAGATTACTACAATGTTTTTTTCAATTCACAGTTTCAAATCATACCAAACATTATAGAAAATATGCTAGGTTATCTAGTGCATTTCATAAGTAAAGAGTAATATAAAATTAGCATTAGGATCCAATACTCCTGAGAAGAAGTGTTATGGAAGATAATGATGTGTACATAAGTGTATTTTTGAGTAGTGTAAACAAATGTTTTAATCAAAATATACAAGAAATATGTAAAGTAATAGCACAATAAAACACAAATAATTTTACTTCCACACACTTCAATGCAAAAAAATGTACAACTACCAAGGTGCTTTGCACACACAATGCTCATTAAGACTTATCAGGGTGCAAACTAGTGCTTGGGGGATCACATATTTTATTTTATTTTAATATTGAAACTAGTGATCAGGTGTACTTAAGAATAAGTGGTTTTTATTTTGAAAGAAAGATTTGATTTGCACAAGATACTTTACTATTCTTTCCAAGGTGCTCAACCTCACAACGCTTATTAAGACTTATCAGGAGGTTCAAGTAGTGCTTGGTGGAGTTATCTTTGTCACTTTATTGTATAATTTTGTTTTGTACAAAGTTCTCCGAATACACTTGTTTTGCAAACCAATATAATTTATGAAAAACATAACCACTTTTCTTAACTTTTAAAAGTGCAAATAAGGGTTGTGTAGGTAAGATACTTGTGCAGTTTTAATTCATTGTACTATTACAAAACATAGACAAGCATTCTTAGATTAAACACATAAGTAGACAATGCCAAAATAAGTGAGTGAATAGTGATCATTATCAAACATAAAACATTACACATACTTAGAGGCATGCTACGCATAGTTCAACACAACTTTTTCAATATAATTGATGCACATATTAATAGATATATCAAAGCATGATGAAAGCAATGTTCAAAGTAGTTTGAAAAGATAAATTGCAACATTATAGAAGTTCTAAATAATAGATTAAATTATGCTTGATTTTCAATGAAGTCCATACAATATTTTTTGATATTTTTGAGGAATAATTTTTATTTAAAGCTTGAACTCATAAAAATTGATCTTGGACTTCCCGAGGACTACCTTGTGAAAGGTTTGCCCGGTACTAGGTGATATGATGGGATGATAGCCCAAATCACCCTTTCGCAAGATACAAGTAAAAAGTTAAGTTCAAAAACTAACAATTTTTGATAATTTTTTGTTTTATATTTTTGTATTTGATTTTTGCTTTAAGAAATAGAATTTAAACAAATGACAAACCACAAAGGAAAAAACATATAATATTTTTGTAATTTGGCTTTTGTATTTTTGGATTTGATTTTTCAAAAATATAATAAAAGCAAAAATGCAGAAATGAATAGTACACGTAGATTAATATATTTTTAGGGATTTTTCAAAAGTTTAAAATTACAGAAAAATGAGTATGGACGCTAGCACATGCGGTAGCGCTAGCGCGGGAGACAGTAAACCATTTTTTTTTTTTTGAAAATTTAAATTATTGATCTTGAATAAGTGTCACAATAGTAGTTTCATGCAGAAATATCAGAATTTTAGGAGATGTTTGGATAGTGCATATTGCATGAAACGTTAGCGATTTTCTTATATAACCAGACCAAATAAATTTGCATGCGATATAATTTATTATATTTCCATTTTAATTTTTCTAAGGCTTTTTCTAATGTAGTTTGATAAATGATAGCAAATGGAAGCACGAGAAGACATGAATGAGCAAATATGCATGATTTTAGTGATTTAGAAAATAATGTTCATGCAAGAGAATATCATGGACATTCATAAACATTTTAGTCATATGGAAACAATTTAAAGTCACATAGTTATTTTATAGTTCAATTTTATTTTATTTTACTTCACAATTTGTTCATTATGGCAATATGAGATAACTAGCATGAATAATATCTATTAGTTAATAATGCTAGAATAATGAGTTTGATTGTAATTGTTATACCACAAGATTAATTAAGATAATGTTGTATGTATTCAAGAAATTGATTTAGTATTTTGACATAGAATGAATGATTTCATTTGATTTATTAATATAAAGTTGATTCTATGGTTTATAAACAAATGAGATACATGCAAGTCATACTACATTAATTCATTCATGTAATTATTATGATCACTAATGAAATGTTAGAACTGAGTGGATCTTTTGTAATGTTTGAATTTAGAGATCTTTTGATTTTACATAATTATGATGGTGAGGCATGTAGCACAAATCATATTCATCATTTTTTAGAATATTTTTAAAGAAAGATTGTGAGGTGAATAGTGAATATGAAAAAAGTGAGAAACTATTCTTGGTTAGTTTATTGTAAAATTTCTCTAATATAAGGGCTGTCATATTCAGTACACAAGATAGATAGAAATCTACACATTGTGCATTTTAATTTTTTGTTTGCCTAAGCCCTTTATTAACCCATTTAAATCCATTAAAATAATATCATTAGTCTTGGCAATAATTTCAATTTACAAGACATGTAAAGGAATGGATTTAGAAGGTAATAAAGAGGATAAGTAGATAACCTAAAAATGATATGACTTTTATTCGATTTTATTCAATTTGATTCATTTATGAATTATGGTTTAATTTATGAAAGTCATATTACAAGATATATAAAGTGATCATATCATGATGGTTTTAATCAAAAGAAAATAGACAAAAGGAAAGTTTAAGTATATCATGAAGTAGAGAAATGATATTTCATTTTTAATTGATCTCTACTTCATGCAAATGATGGGATACTAATGAATGAGAGATTTCGGTATCCAAAGAGGACCGTGTGTGATGGTTCCTTTGGGTACCCAAATGCATCGTGTTTTCTTTTGGGGAGATGTGATTGAATGGGCCCTTTTGATTTGAGTTTGTGTTTCATCTTTAAATTTTGGCCGCCATTCAAACATTGGTTGAATATTATTCTTATTTATCAAATTTCCATGATGATTTTGCAAAACATTCTTTATAGGAAATTTGTTTATCTTTAAGTTTATGTTGGGAGTGTGGTTATTTTGTAAATGATAATGATTTGGAATTTTATTTTCAAGCATTTGATATTCTTTATTTCCTTTGTTGGATTTATCAACATTTTCAGAAATTATATTCAACTTGCTTTTAGATATACCTTGAGATTGTGAATGAATGTTTTGAGCGTTTTTCTTAATGATTTCCTTAAGCAAGTTGATTTTTGATTTTAGTTCATCATTCTTGATTTTTAAATTATGTCTAGCTTTATTATAATTTATTGTGCTATTTTTAAGAGTGGCAACAATTGAGTCAATATGTTTTTCATATTTATCCCTATACTCATCAAATGTTTCATCCATCTCTTTTATTTCAATTTCATAGTCCTTACAATTAGCACAATTATTTTTTAAAGATGAATTTTCTAAACATAATTTTTCATTTTGTTCTCTTATAAAAATAGTTTCTTTTTCAAGTTCCTTAAATTTTTCTTTAATATTATTACAATCAAGACAAGGTTTTGTATTTTCAATTGAAGTGACATGAGTAAAGCTAGATAAATCAGATTTTGATACTACTTTAACTTTTGCTTTTAAATTTTTATTTTCTAAGCGCAATTTGCAATTTACATTTTTTAATTTCTTAATTTTGCACTTTGTAATTTGTAGCAATTGTAATGAAGAAATAGAAGTACAAAAGGTGAAATTTGATTTCCTTACATTGCTTTTGGATGAGGGAGGATTTGAACATATTGTTCCTTTGTTTTCTTCTTGGCACTCCTCTTCCAAAAATAAGATTTCTTCTTCTCTTCCATTTGATGTGTGCTCCATTGATTCATCATGAGAGGGGCATTCTTGAAGATTTGTGCACGCTTGTATATTCTCTGGTTCTTTCGATTGTTCCATACCTGTAGATGGAGAATCATACATTTCTTGAAGAAATTTCCATACTTTATATGCACTTGAAAAACAATATATTAATTTGAAAATTTCATTTGAAAGACCACAAAATAAATAGTGTTTAGCTTTTGCATTTAACTGAAGTTCCTATTTATTTGATTCATTTGCAGGTCTAGCTATGGCTAAATTCCATACTTTGATATCTAAAGTATTAATAAATTTTTCAATTAAAATTTTCCATCCTTTATAATTTGTCCCTTCGAATAAAGGTGGTGCAAGTGATTTTTCTTCTTCACAAAAATTTCCCCCACTAGTAGAAGCGAGATCATGAGACGCCATTATTCCCGGTTGTTAAGCCGATTGGAATAAAACCTCCCTCTGATACCACTTGTTGGATCGGTCGGCGCCCTTAGAGGGGGGGGGGGGGTGAATAAGGGTTTTCAAAAACTTTAGATTATATTTATTAAACTTTGAATTATTGCAAGATTAAAGACATGAAATAAGTTAAGTAAAACAAAAAGAGAGACAAGCTTTATTAATGATAAATAAGTTTTACAAAACTTGATCTCGATGACGCTAGAGATCGGAGGCGAATAATAAAAAAGCTCTTTTTGTTTTCTATCCCGACTCGCTTCCCCACGAACCGGTGTCCCTAGCCTTATCCTCCCCAGATTCGGCCTCGAGCCGCTCTAGAAATCCTTCCACGGATTTGGCCTCGAGCACCCCCTAGAACTAGCCTAGATCTAGTCGCCAACATGAGGCAAATTTCAGCTCTAAGTCTACCCCAGACCTAGTCACCAACACGAGGCGATTTCACTACCGTTTACAATGAAGAAAGAGAAATAAAATAACAAAACCTCCCTTAAGATGAACTTCTGAAGTCAGAGACGAAGATCCGCTGTAGAATCAGCGTTTGTTGAAGCGGACTTCGTCTGGATTCGGCGTGATGAAATTCTCCTTCATAAATTGGCAGAGCTTCTCTGGGACCTCAAATTTCGGCTAAGTCTAGCCTTTGGAATTCTAGTACTCTCTCTCTCTGAGGTGTATGCAATGGGTGTTAGAAAACAAGAGGAGAGGGGGTCCTTTTATAGCCCAAGCGCTACCGCCGGCGCTAGCGCTACCGCCGGCGCTAGCCCGGATTAGGAAAGATTTTGCGCGGCAGGATCTCCCATACGCGGCAACAATTTGCTCTATGCCTTCTATGCGCCATGCTACCGCCAGCGCTAGTAGCTACCGTCGGGCGCTAGCTCTTTCTAAAAACACTGCCGGAATCACGCTAATCATCGCTAGCGCCGGGCGCTATTGCTACCGCCGGCGCTAGTGAGCCTCTTCGAATTTTGGCCTCAATTTTGGGGGCAGTCATCATGAGTACTCCTTGAGACATATGGACTATGTTAACCTGCACACTTGAACACACAAGATCAAATACACATAGGATTTGTTATTCTCAAACTTAGGAGATGCGGAAGACCATGTTCCAACAAAGTTTTCATATTCCGATTCAAGTAGGAGTAGCTTTGCATCTTTTAACTGTGATGTACCTTCATGAGTAACTTCTAATTGGTTAAAATATCATAAGAAGTTATACATGCAGAAATTCGATTAAGTTCAGTTCGATTTAAAGCACAATATACAGTGTTCATTGCCTTTGCATTATTTTTGCACATGAGTTAATCGTTATCATCCCATTTATCTGTAGGTTTTTGAATTGTAGCCTCTCCTACTACAATTGTAGGAGGTGAGTACCGAACTTCTACCATATTCCAAACCTCTACATCCATGGTCATAAGAAAACACATCATCCTATTTTTCTAGTAGTTGAAATCTGACCCAGTAAAAAGAGATTGTCTACTAACACCCTGATTCTCTAGAAAAGCGAGATCAAGAGAGGCCATTATTCCCGGTTGTTAAACCATTTTGGAATAAAACCCCTCTGATACCACTTGTTGGATCGGTAGGCACCCTTAGAGGGGGGTGAATAAGGGTTTTTAAACTTTTATGTTATTTTGATATGCTAGAAATATTAGGAGATTAAAATAGTGCAAAACAAAGACAAACTAAGTAAAATAAAATTGAGACATGATTTTATTATTATGAAATGTAGTGTTACAAAATTTGACTTTTTATAACGCTAGAAATCAAAGGCGAATAGTAAAAGTCTTTTTCATTTTCTATCCCGACTTGTATCCCCACGAACCGGTGGCTTTAGCCTATCCTTCCCCGGATATGGCCTCAAGCCGCTCTAGCCAATCCTTCCCCGGATATGGCCTCGAGCACCGCCTATAAATAACCAAGATCTAGTCGCCAACATGAGGCTAATTTCTTCCCTAATACCTACCAGACCTAGTCGCCAACACGAGGCGAATTCACTAAATGATTACAACAAAAGATGTGAAATATACTACAATAATATTAAAAATTCCTCTTGAAGAAACTTCTGAAGTTGGAGACGAAGAACCACTGTAGAATAAGCATTGTTGAAGAGGTCGTCATTTGGATCCATCGTGAAGGAATCCTCCTTCAGAAATTCTCAGAACATTGGAGGGAGATCACTTTTCGGTACAATAAGGCTCTGGAATTTTAGCACTCAACCACTCTCAAACGTGTGTGATTTAAACTAGAGAAGAGGAGTCTTATTTATAGCCTTTGAGCTAGCGCCTGCGCTACCGCTACCGTCGGCTCTATCCTAGATTAGTCAATATTCTGCGTGTGCGTATCTTCATTCTAAGGAAACCATTCTAAAAATCATGTGCCACCGCAAGCTCTATCCACTATCGCCATCTAAAATTGCTTTCAAAATTCCTCTAATCAGAGCTAGCACTTGCGCTAGGTGCTACCGCCGACGCTAGTGGACATGTTGGAATTTTGGCTTCAAATTTGGGGGCAACCTTCTTATGCTATCCTTGAGTCATATAGACTCGTTTCCTGCACACTTAAACACACGAGATAAAATACACGTAGGATTTGTTATTCTCAAACCTAGGATATGCGGAAGACCATGTTCCAACAATAAAGATTCTAGGTTCTGATGCCTCCATGAAAATCCTAACCCTTTGCTTCCAAATGCCAAATGTTTCCATTTTGCATATTGGCAGCTTCATTGACCATGTATCCTTTTGAACTCCATTGGTAGCCATTGGATTCATATTTGACTACACTTATGTAGGATCTGGTCAGACTGTTAATTCCTTTTTGACCAACCTCCCTCTGATACCACTTGATAGTTTATAGGAGAGTAGTCTAATTCACCTAGAGGGGGGAGGTGAATTGGTCTCTTTGGGTTTTACTTAATTGTTGCTAGCAGTTAATGAGTAGTAAATAAAAACTCAAGCAAACACAGAGAAAACACAGTTGTTTATAGTGGTTCCCCAAGATAGTGTTTATGGGTAGTCCACTTTCCCTCCACTCCTTTCTAAAAGTGTGTTAGACAAGGAAAAATCCACCAATCTCAGCTCCAAGAGCTTACAACTCAGATCCCTCAGGATCTCTCAGGTTTTCTCCAAACCCTACCTCAGGCCTAACTGCCCTACTAACTCAGAGTGCTCCCACTCCTACAGCTCAGAGAACTCCTTTATCTCCTACCTCAGGCCTATCAAGAAGCCCTACTTCTCAGGCGAAATGCTCTATAGCTCATGTTCAACAGCCTTGCCAATCTCAGGCTTAACAGCCATACAGCTCAGGTTCAATAACCCTACAAAATTAGGCACAATGCCTTACAAGTTAAGGACTACACAGTTCCTACAATGAGTATAAGTTTTATTTTACAACAATGGACAACATTGATTTGATGTCTTCTGTTGATGGTGCACAGCTTATGCAATCTTAAAGCTAGGTTGAAACTAATCCTTAGACCTGCTCCTTACTGATCCTTCTCTTCAGTAGATGAACGAGGATCACCTTGCTCTTCAGAATAGAAGAGCTATCTTCTCTCCTTGTTTCTTCTTCCTGGTTTAGTAAGCAGAAGGAGAGAAAGCTTGAAAGCCGTCAATGGAACAGTAATGGCATTTCACTTTTCAGCACAACAACAACCACTTTCTGAATGTGCCCTAAGTTGTTCTTTTACACTTCATTTGTCTTCAACGACTCTTAGAAATGGCCCTGGCACTTTGGAAGAGGATAGAACACTTTATCTTCCCTTTACAGCTATTTGCACCAAAAGCAAATCCCACAAGTGTCATCTTCCTAATTTGAATCTGTCTCAGTGGTTGGGCTGAGACAGCCTTCCATCTCAGCGGTTGAGCTGTCTTGGTCTCAGTGGATCCGCTGAGATAGATTATCTTCTCAGTGGATTTTGTCTATCTGCAGCTCAGCTGAGGCAGACTCCATCTCAGCGTCTCCTAGCCTCGTCTCAAGGGAACATTGAGGGCAATATTCCCAACAAATGAAAAAAAAAAACTAAAAAACATTTGACACTAAACTACCACATAAAATATTAGTTGGGTTAGTAAATTAAAAAGTGCAAAGGAAGTAAAGAGAAGGACTTCAAAGCTTGATATTCACTATGATAAATCAAAGGTGTCGTATTCCCCAATAACGATGCCAAAATTATGACCACTTCGCGTCCATAGCTCTGACGTATAGAGGGAATCGACACTAAACCGGTAATAAATTATACAGAGTATAACTCCCGAGTATCGATCTCTCGAGAAACACAGTGGGGTCCATTGCTCATTGAATATGATTAATGACAACATTTTGTTTGGATAGAATTTTATGATGAGTCCCTATTATATAGCGGGCGGTGGCCCCTTTTGCTGAGTTGGCCCTTGAAGGCCAGCCTCTTTTTTTAGCTTTCTCATGTATTGCCGGCCTGCGTGCCGATGTATGTTTTGGAGTTTTGGTACATTTGTTAAATGTAAGGCCTTAAGGCCATAACTCTCTTTCTTGGTTTCATTCCTATAATAGTGGACAATTCTAATGGTAATGTTAAATCTTTATGCTTCCGCTAGTGTTTAGTATACTCTGTTGTAGTTTCTTTCTGTTTATCACCTTTTAACTCCTAGCTAGTTTGGTTAGTATGGCGTGGGGTCCCGGCCGGACCTACTGTTATATTATTCGTACTGGCAGGGTGTTACATGTTTACTTTCACACCGGGCACGACCGCATAAATTCTTCACGAATCACCATCTGAGTACAAATAAATCTCTATTTACGCATTTTTACTTTTGTAAATTTGTTAGTATAGTTAGAATCTTCTTTTACGGAATTTTTATGTGCATATGTATGATACTTCGCATCTTACTCTGTCTTTGCAATTTTCTACTCTAGCTACCTTTTACATACTTCGCCGGATTTGTTTGCTCGGGACGGGCAAACAGGTAAGTCTGGGGGTGTGATGACTCCCTATTATATACATATTTTCGGACTCATTTAGGCTAGTTTTCTTGCATTTGTACTTCAGTCTCGTCAATATTTCTTCCATTCATGCTTTTATTTGAAGTACATGTCTATGCCTGTTTTTGTGTGCAATTGCGCACTTTGTTGTTGGGGGTAAGCACTTCGTGCTCCCTATCGTATTTTCTATATTTCTGTGCTGCTGGAAGTATTTCCCCAGTTTGTGCTTGAGCTGTAAATGAGGTATGATCCCTATTGTGCTAGAATTCATTTCTGTATGTATCGCACGATCGTGCATTTTCTTGGCGCACGGTCAATTGCGGTCGTGCGTTCATGATGCCCAGGAAAATGGAGCCTCAGAGTTTACTCGTGCATTTTGACGCACAGGTGGGTTAGCCCGTGCGTGAGTAAAATGCACGGGGGAATTTCTTCTTCTCCTGCACGCCTGCTGCGCTTAAGTATCGCACGGTCCACGCACGGTCGTGCGTTCGATAGTGCGTGACCAAATTTCTGATGTTATCCAATAAAAGCTGCAGCTTCAACCTAAATTGGGAGAGTACCGTACACGCCGTACAGCAACGCTGATTTCGCCATCTCCACTAGGGTTTCGTCCCTTTGGCCTCCTCCTTCATCCTAGAGCTTCAAGGGAGATCTAGACGCCATTACCATCAAGCAAGGGGAAGTTTGCAACCTTTACCGGATCGTGAGACGAAGAAGACGGGCTCATTGGAGAGTCGTGACAGCTTTCTCTACCCCAGACGTAGTTGTGAACTGAGCTTGGACGTGGATTGACAACCCGACGATTCCAACCGTGAATCTACAACGAGCCTTCAGATTCGGTCGATTTCTTGCCTTGTTCTTCTCTTATTGATGTGTATATGTTGTAGATCTTTATTATTATGATGAAGTGGCACTTAAACTAGTTTGTATTTCTATATATTTCATGTCTATGTGAAATGCTTTATTGTTTGAGTTGCTTGAGGTACGCCCCATTCCATCCTCCATCCCGCCGTCACGTTCGTTTGCCGCATTAGCAGTTGCTAGTGGCGTGCTTGTCGAAGAGGTGCTTACGACCCTCATTCCGCTTGCCTACTCGTCCATCCGCCCTTGCGAAGTAGCACGCTGAAGGCCTACCTAGTCTCCATTCTGCCAAGCGAAGCATTGCATAGCGGCATTGCATAGGAGTAGTTGTAGTATTTTCCTTTATTTTCCACAAACCAAATCACCCACTTTCGCACCCATCCGACTAAAGGACTTCAATCTCAAGTCCTTCCTCAATAATAAACTCCACCTTACTGTGTTCCTTCGAGATCGATACTTAGGGATTCACTCCCACATTTTATATTACTTGAACGATCGGTACACTGCTATTTCGTGGCGCAGTCTTGCTACCGCCTATAGCGGTGTGCTAAGATTTGCGCATTAAGTTTTTGGCCTCGTTGCCGGGGAACACAGTCGTGTGAGTTTTCTGGAGAGGGAGAATCTGAGATTTAAGCCCTTCCATTTGTGTATTGCATTCTTTTGTTTTATTTCTTGTTATTCTGTTTTACTGTTATATTAGGTTGCTCAAGTAAATTTTTGTTAGGTGTGGTATTTTGCACAATAGTGTTTTTATTTTGAATCATTTTATCTTCACACTATGTGGGCTTCATTTAATATTCGTTGCCGTTGGTGTGGAGATATCTCTCACGCTAGTGATAGATGTCCAAAGGGAGATAATTGCCCTAGCACTCAAGGCCCAGCATATGGAGCATCGACTTCGTCTGGTACTCCATATGGTGCGCGTAAGTCCTATGGCTATTCTGCCGAGCCTTTACCGTCACACTTCTTTTCGACTTCAGCTCCTGCTGTGCCAAAGAAGCCCGCAAGGCAGTGCTCGTTTTGTCAAAGCACGGATCATGCCTTGAAGGATTTTGCTGCATTCCTTCGCCAATTGGACGAGGATGACGAGCCGGATATCCGGATAGTCCCAACTCCTACTTCTGGCAGAGCACCTTCAACATTTGGTTATGTGCCCATTTCACCTTCAAGCTTTGAAGGGTATGATGTCGCCACAGTCACCAGATGTGTGGCTGATCTAGGCTCTGAAACGACTGAGCCCATCTCCCCTGTGCATATATCACCATGTGTTGATTCAATTCTTTGTGAGGAATCAGTGCTTGAAATTTATCCAAGCCCTATTCCTCACCATGTTGTGCATACTATATTCGTCTCTAACGACATTGTTGAGGATGTGTCGCAGGATGAGGCTGGCGATCTATGTGTTATGCCTGCTCCTATGGAGGAGGACAACCTTCTAGGTGAAGAGGAGCTTTCCTCAGCACCGGTGGAGGAAGTCCAACTCTTGGGCATGGCCACTGTTGATCCCGCCGAACCTTGTAGCATTGATGACAATGCAAACATTGTTTTACTTTCCCAACCTGATGGGAGTGAGTCCGGGACCACTCCCTCGACTGATTTTTATTTATGTTCTTCTTCTTGTTTATTTCTTGATCCACCTTCTTCTTCTTCTGATCCTATGCAGGGTCAGTCAGCACAGAGCATGCTGGAGGACTTGGTGCAATCTGCCCAAGACAATCGTGTGCATGTTTCGTTGTGTGAGGAGGTTAATCCCTCCTCCACAGGGCACGTGCCATGTATTGTATTCCCCATCCGCTGCCTCTCAGTTGATGACACCTTGCTAGGCAAGGATTTTTTTTTGTTGTGAGATGAGTGAGGACCAGGCCTCCTCCTCTTCTTACTTCCTATTTCCTCTACCTGTGTTAAGCAGGTATTATTATTTAGGTAGAGGGGTAACTGTTCTGTCTCCGTATCGGTACCCGCTACCGACACGCATATTAGAACAGTTACCTGTTCATTTTCTCTTTCATACGCCCATTAGCTAGAACTATTATGTTTTTAAATAAGTCGTGCTGGGATGACAATAACCCCAGTAGATATCTTACTTTTTCTTGTCTTTTATCTTATCGCCCACTCTAACGAGTTAGTTAGGTGTTAGTTTAGTTTTCTTGTGCGGAGACCACCCTTTGCAGGTATTTTCTATTTGTGAAGGCGGTGGTCGTGATTCTTCGTAGAGCTTCACTACAGGCTTCCGGAATGCTTACTTGCTGAGCATTGGGTACCCTCTTCCCCTAACTTTGTTTTAGAATATCTTAACGCATAGTTTAAGTCTGGGGGAGATATTTTTGTGTACCCACTCACGTGCACATTTATTCAGCATGCTAGAAGTCTTATTTCAAATATTTTTGTTCATTTTGTCTGCACACAAAGCACCCACTTGTATGTGTATTTCCTTTCATACTTATTTTGGTTGGAATGTGAAATAGAATGTTAGCTTAGGAATTGCAATTCGGAGTATAATGTTGACTTTTGTAGTGCTCTAGTCGCATTCGCATGCTTCCATAGAAATTTGAGTAAAATTAGATGATCTCTATGCTTTTAATTTACAATTAGTATTCTTGCGTAATCTTTGATTTACTTTACTCATTTGGTGGATGTGACTGAAATTTACGGTAGCACGGTGTTGTGTGTAAGCGAGCGCTAGTTGTGTGTTGCTCTAGTCGGAAGGAAGGTTTACCTTTCTCGTGGGCTAAGAACTTTCCCCAAGCGACTCTTGAAGCATGGGTGAGAGCAACTCATCTTGTTAAATATGATGTAGGCCTTTGTTTTGGCTAGTTTGAGCCTTGTTTTCCATGACCTATGCGCTTACCTTTGCAAGCCAAGTTTGTGTACCCCTCCTTTGTTTCAGCTCCTCTTTCAATCACCAAAGCCTGAAGCTTATCCAATTATCGCAACCAAAAATGTGTTAACTGAAATTACATTTCATATTTGGATGTGATGCTTGGAACCTTTGCGATGCGAAAGAATGATCTATATTATTTGCTGAATTTCTTTTTGTAAACCAACCGGGGATAAAAGAAAAAGAAAAAAAAATAATGAAGTTAAAAGAAAAAATCAAAACAAAAAAAAGATTTAGAATGAAAAGAAATCCCCTTGAGCGTAATAGAAAATTCAGGTCGTATTTGCTGGAGTAGGCTGTTTGCACACCCAATTTTCAAGCTAATTCTGGGGGTGTGTCACACTAGCATCGCTTGTGGTCTTGTTTTGGGTTCAGCGTTATCCTTAGACTCAATTGGGTTGCGTAGCCGTCTCGTTTATCATTGAATATCATACCGTAACCTAAGCCCCATTATAACCGTAAAGCCATATTGATTTAACTTGTGAGTTTGCTAGCGCCGTGGAGAGAGTGTAACCGGGCAAGCTTATGGTTCTCATCGTTGATGGATTTCAGCGGAGTTATTCCCTAATTCTGGTCTTTCGCAACACCCTCCTGAGTGGCTTGTTTTGTAACACCCCAAAGATCGTGGTTCAGCGAGGTAGGCGGAATGGTGGTGTTGCGCTCAGGATAGTCTCAAGATTCCAGATCAGGTCAATGCGCACGACCATTGTCCTCTTAGCGCACGACCAGTGAGCGTGCGCCAATGATCGTGCGTAACCCGCAAAGAATCGGAGTTCTGTCTCGGCTTATGCGCACGACCATTGTCCTCTTCGCGCACGACCAGTGATCGTGCGCCAGCGATCGTGCGTTAATTCAGAAGAGAATCGAGTTCTGTCTCGGACAGTGCGCACGACCATTTCCCTCTTCGCGCACGACCAGTGATCGTGCGCCAGCGATCGTGCGCCCTATTTATTCTGTTCCGCGATTTTGAGCGGAGAAGAAGATCGGACCGTCCAAATCTTTTGGGATTTGATCCAACGGCTAGGTTTAGTTGCGGGAGACCTTTAGGGCTGATGAGAGGGGGTTAAACCTCATATTCTCTAAGTCATTCTCTCTCCAAACCCTAGAGAAAGAAGGAGGAGCCAAGGAAGAAGAAGGGAGATTCCGCCATTGACGGAGCTCCGGAGCTCCGTTTCGCGAACCGTTTCCAGATCTGGAGAGTGCAGCCCGGTGTGGTCATTTCCCTCCGTCTAGAATCTCGGATCCATGGAGAAAAAGAACGCTCCTAGGGTAACGATTTCTTCTCCCGTTGTTTGGACTTGTCTTTTGTCCTCTCCTTCGTTTCTCTATGCTTGCATGAGGGATCCCTTTCGCCAAATGGGTGAAGTGTAGGATTCCCTCAAGTTCTCCGGAACTCCGGGTCGATTGTGTCCGTCCCCGGCATATTGCATGTAGAAAATCCGATAGTCGTGCGGATTTAGGCATTTTGTGTGAAGCCTATTCGTGGTCGTGAGCCCGAATCGGTGATGCTTGGATTGCGACGTTGCATTTAGGTTAAGCCTAGAATGCGTGCCGGAGAATGACTCCGTGAAATCATCTATAGTAGTGCGGGATTTAAGTGTAGGCGTCTTGTGAAGATCCTAACGAAAGCCCCATGCTTTGAGATTGGATGAAGGCAAACCTTCACCGCGAAATTGATGCGGAGCGTATTATACCTCCCCTTTTTGAGTATTTGTGAAGCCTAGATCCTTGTGAAGCGATTAGGTGCGTAGCTTATATTTGTGTAGCACTTGAAGGTGCTAAACCCTTACGGGCCGAGGCGAAGCCTTACCCGCGTCGTGCGACAGATCGCGACGATTAGAGCACGGGCAAAGCTAAACCGAACCCGTTTCCATGCAGATCGGTAAGAGGTCCCTACCTCATTTAGCCGTGTGATCATGGGAGAGGTCGTGGAAGGTGGTTTACCTAGACCGACCAAAAGCTCTTTTTCCCACATAAGGCGATGGCCCTTACGGTGGAGTGTTTGTGGAATTGATGTTGTTAGCCTCATGCGGTTGTTTAGGCGGTTGCGGGGAACCTTCGGGTGAACCCAACCAACATCATGTGCATACCTAGGTTCCCTCCTTTTTGATGCTCAACCTAGAAGATTGAATGTGCTTGAAACCTCACCTTGTGTAGTTGCACTTTCTTTATTTTAGTACTTGTGCTAGTGTGGCTTGCTTGCAGGGTAGAATCTCCGCCACCCCGGGAAAGGGGTGGGGTCGTTATAATTTGGTCAGTTGTGCTGACCGTTACCTTGTTTGCCACCGTTTGGTGGAATGTTCTTATGCAGGTGCAGGTGAGCCTAGCGGGAAATAGCGGGCGGTGGCCCCTTTTGCTGAGTTGGCCCTTGAAGGCCAGCCTTTTTTTTTAGCTTTCTCATGTATTGCCGGCCTGCGTGCCGATGTATGTTTTGGAGTTTTGGTACATTTGTTAAATGTAAGGCCTTAAGGCCATAACTCTCTTTCTTGGTTTCATTCCTATAATAGTGGACAATTCTAATGGTAATGTTAAATCTGTATGCTTCCGCTAGTGTTTAGTATACTCTGTTGTAGTTTCTTTCTGTTTATCACCTTTTAACTCCTAGCTAGTGTGGTTAGTATGGCGTGGGGTCCTGGCCGGACCTACTGTTATATTATTCGTACTGGCAGGGTGTTACAATTTGGTATCGGACTTAAGGCGTCGATCCGTAGTTTAGCGAATTCGGGACGAATTCCTTTTAAGGGGTGGTGCGCACGGGTTGTGCATTCACCTAAAACGACAAAAACTAATAAGAATGTCCACTTAGGAATGAAAAGAAAACATACTTGTTTGCGGAACCTGAGCATTCCATGATTGATGTTTGATATGTTTTGGGTCACTAAATTGTGCTTTGCATGATTATAGGTGACTAGAAGTGCCAGCGACCACTCCTCCCCGTAACACCGCTGAAAGTAGTGGGTCGGCTGAAGTGCCAGCGACCACTCCTTCTGCTGAAATGATCAAATTAGTCGCAGAAGCGGTCTTCGCGATGATCAACGCTCAACCCCAAAGGCTGGTACAGCCTGCTACTCCTACTCCAGATGTGGCCCCTGAGGCTGTTGCTGCAGTGGAACCTGCGGTAGCGCCGAGGGTGGAACCTCAAGTTGCGCAAGTAGTGGCGGGGCGAGTGCGTGACCAGCAATTAAAGCGCTTCTTGAGCTTTAATCCTCCTATCTTCTCGGGATCTGAGTCCCCAACGGAGGCAGAAGACTGGTTGTCAAGAGTTAGAAGAACTCTGAGGGCGACAGCGACGGACGAAGCCATGATGGTCACCTTAGCCACCTTCCTTCTTGATGGAGAGGCTGTGCTGTGGTGGGAAGAGCAGGAGTTGCATAAGTTCTGCGGTAGAGATATTACTGAAATCACAATGGCTGAGTTTTGAAAGTCGTTCCTCCAAAGGTTTATCCCCTCTGCCCAGCGCATTGCGTTACAAAACCAGTTCTTGAGGTTGACACAAGGTGATCGCTCCGTTGACGATTACTTGCATGAGTTTACCAGACTGAGTCGCTATGCGGGGTCCTTGGTGGAGGATGAGGAGACAAAGACAAATAAGTTCTATGAAGGGCTTCGGGACGAGTTGAGGCTGCTCCTTGCAGGCCCTATGACGTTCGGCTTCCAAGTGATGGTGCAAACTGCCAGATCTTTGGAGTTGGACATGAAGAGGGTACAAGCAAGGGGTGTTGTAAAGAAACCTGAGTTTCATGTGCCGGCCTCTCAGTCCAAGTCGGTTTTCAGAAGGAACAAAAGGAAGTTCAAACAGGCGGAACCAGCTCCTTCAAATGTTTCGGGAGCCACGACCGCGCGGACTCCTATTACGTGTTTCACCTGCGGGAAGGTGGGACACAAAGCTGCGGTGTGTCGAAGAGGTCCCCCGAAGACTGGTAATCGGGCGGTGGATTATGCTCGAGCTGCGGAAAAGGGTAAAGCTGCAGAGTCTTCGGCTTCCCAGCACATTACTCCGACTCAGCCGAGAGTCTACTCGCTTGGCCAGCAAGAAGCCATACGACAAACTGATGTCGTCACAGGTACGAATTAGAAGTTAGCTTTTACAGCTATATATATAATTCATACTGTGGTACGACTATATGCTTTATTTGTGTGCAATTAGGTTTCGTCCTAATTTTCAACTATCCGGCGAGAGCTCTATTTGATACGGGTGCATCGCACTCTTTTCTGTCCGAGGACTTTGTTGTGCGAATCAGAGTGCCGTCTACCTTCGTAGAGGATAGATTGGAAGTAGTGCTACCCAATGGATCTCGAATGAGTGCGGATAGGAAGAGCCGTGTGAAGGTGCAGATCGGAAGTCAGGATTTCGACTTGGAAGCGTCGTTATTACCGTTAGCTGAATTTGATGTGATCTTCGGCATGGACTGGCTCTCGGAGCAGCGGGCATGCATAGATTGCAATACAAAGGAGATCACTCTGGGAAGGGACACCGAAGGAGAAACCATGTTCGCCGGTATGCGAGGAGCGAGCAAGACGCTGATGTCTGCTCTCCAAGTGGTTAAGGCGGTGAGAAAAGGCGCCGAGTTGTTCTTCACCTTGTTGGAGGCTTCGGAGCCAAAGCCCAGGTTATGAGATGTCCTAGTAGTAGCGGAGTACGCCGACGTGTTTCCTAACGTACTCCCTGGGGCTCCGCCTCAGCGAGAGATCGATTTCTGTATCGAGTTGGTGCCAGGTGCCAAACCTGTGGCCCGCTCACCGTACCGGATAGCGCCAAAGGAATTGGCAGAGCTGAAGGTTCAATTGCAAGAGCTGCTAGAGCAAGGCTACGTACGTCCAAGTTCTTCGCCTTGGAGTGCACCGGTCCTCTTTGTGAAAAAGAAGGACGGGAGCTTGCGTCTATGTATCGATTATCGAGAGCTAAACAAGTTGACCGAGAAGAACCGATATCCGATTCCAAGAATCGATGATCTCTTCGACCAGCTGGTTGGGTCGACGGTATACTCCAAACTGGACCTAAGGTCCGGCTATTACCAACTGCGAATTAGGGAATGTGACATTCCAAAAACAGCGTTCAGTACCCGCTTTGGGCACTATGAGTTCACGGTGATGCCGTTCGGTCTGTCCAATGCACCGTCGGTATTCATGGACTTAATGAACAGGACGTTCCGTGAGTATTTGGATCAATTTGTGATCGTCTTTATCGACGACATTTTGGTATACTCTCAATCAGAAGAGGAGCATGTAGGACATCTGCACGCAGTTCTGGGCACCTTGAGGAAGAGTCAGCTATATGCCAAGTTCTCCAAGTGCGAGTTTTGGCTACCGTCAGTAGCATTCCTTGGTCACGTCGTTAGTTGAGATGGAATTGCGGTAGATCCGTCGAAGATAGAAGCGATCCGAGCGTGGCCTTTGTTGAAAAACGTAGCGGAAGTCCGAAGTTTCTTAGGACTTGCCGGCTATTATAGGCGCTTTGTGGAAAACTTCTCGAGGATCGCACTTCCTCTCACAAAACTGACTAGGAAGGATCATAAGTTCCTTTGGTCGCCCGAGTGCGCACGAGCTTTTGAAGAACTGAAGAGCCGTCTGACCACGGCGCCCATTCTATGCTCGCCATGTGGTACGGAAGGCTACGAAATCTATAGCGACGCCTCGGGGAGTGGTTTGGGTTGTGTCCTAGTGCAGTTCGGTAAGGTAATTGCCTACGGCTCCCGTCAGTTGAAAGTTCATGAGAGGAATTACCCGGTCCATGATTTGGAGCTAGCGACCGTGGTATTTGCTCTTAAGCTTTGGAGGCATTATTTGTATGGCGTGAAGATCGACATCTTTACCGACCACAAGAGCCTCAAGTACTTGCTAGATCAAAGGGAGTTGAATATGCGACAGAGGAGGTGGTTGGAGTTCCTTGGGGACTACACCTTCGACATCAAATATACTACTGGATAGGGAAATGTAGTTGCGGACACATTGAGTCGTCGGGCTCCCGCTCAAGCAAATTGGATTTTGATGCACGATGAGCGTCTGATCCGTGAGCTGGAAGAAATGGAGATCATTTGCGTTGATCGAAGAGCGTCTACTTCAGCATGCTTGAACTGGACGGAGGTTCAATACCACCTTGCCGACCGAGTTCGACAGACATTGGAGCTGGATGAGAGCATGAAACGCTACAAAGCGGAAACCGTTGACGGGTTGAACGCTGATTTCTCTTTCGAAGATGGCCTTATGTGGAAGAATGGCAGATTGTGCGTCCCAAACGTTGGTACTCTACGGGAGGAATTGATGTACGAGGCTCATCATACCAAGTACTCTATCCACCCGGGGAGCACGAAAATGTACATGGACATGAAGAAACTTTTCTGGTGGCCGGGTATGAAGAAGGACATTGCCCTCTACGTGGCCAAGTGCAACACTTGCGCGTTGGTGAAGGTGGAATGTCAACGTCCCGGTGGATTTTTGAAGTCCTTGCCGATTCCGGAATGGAATTTTGACGATATTTCGATGGATTTCGTGCACGGATTGCCGAGATCGCAGCATGGAAACGACGCCATCTGGGTGATCGTGGACAGACTGACAAAAGTATCGCATTTTATTCCGAACCGGAAGGATGATTCTGTAGAAAAGCTAGCGAAGCTCTATGTCGATAGTATTGTGCGGCTGCACGGTGTCCCTCGTAGCATCGTCAGCGATCGTGACGGGCGTTTCACATCGAAAGATTGGAGGCTTATCCATGAACTGTTGGGCACTAAATTGAAATTCAGCATGGCCTTCCACCCGCAAACGGACGGACAGACCGAGAGGACCAACAGGACTATGGAGGATATGCTCCGAATGTGCGCTCTAGATTTTGGAAAGAAGTGGGAAGATCATCTCTATATGATAGAATTCGCCTACAATAATAGCTACCAAGCCAGTATAAAGATGGCTCCTTTCGAGGCCCTCTATGGTAAGAAGTGTCGTACGCCGTTGTCTTGGGCAGAAACGGGCGATACTAAGCTATTAAAGCGAAAGGATGTTGAGGAAGCAACTTCGACGATCCGAACTATTCGGGAAAGGCTATTGATTGCCCAGGACAGGCAAGCAAAGTATTACAACGCCAAGCATAGGAACCTAGAGTTCGCCGTCGGCGATCGGGTTTACTTGAAGATCAAACCGTTCAAAGGGGTATCGAGGATCCGACGCTTGAAAAAGCTCAGTCCAAGGTACTTAGGACCGTTTGAGATTGTGGAACGTGTTGGTGATGCGGTTTATCGGCTTGCACTATCTGCAGAGCTGAGCGGTCTGCACGACGTGTTTCACATTTCAGTTCTGAGAAAGGCAGTGCAAGAGCCTACTCATATCGTTGCGGTCGGCAAAGTGTCGGTGGATAGTGGGTTGTCGACGAAAGTCAGACCCTTACGCATTGAGGATACCGAGGTAAAGCAGTTGCGGAACAAGTCCATTCGGATGGTAAAGGTCCGGTGGGATAATTGCGGCCGAGTGGAGCTAACTTGGGAGAGAGAGCAAGCGATGCTTGCGGAGTACCCCGAGCTATTTCCCTCAGGTAAATTTTCTTTAAAAACTGTAATTTCCTGCTATTACTGTTTTCGAAATTTCGGGACGAAATTCTTTTAAGGGGGGTGGAGTTGTAACACCCCAAAGATCGTGGTTCAGCGAGGTAGGCGGAATGGTGGTGTTGCGCTCGGGATAGGCTCAAGATTCCAGATCAGGTCAATGCGCACGACCATTGTCCTCTTAGCGCACGACCAGTGAGCGTGCGCCAATGATCGTGCGTAACCCGCAAAGAATCGGAGTTCTGTCTCGGCTTATGCGCACGACCATTGTCCTCTTCGCGCACGACCAGTGATCGTGCGCCAGCGATCGTGCGTTAATTCAGAAGAGAATCGAGTTCTGTCTCGGACAGTGCGCATGACCATTTCCATCTTCGCGCACGACCAGTGATCGTGCGCCAGCGATCGTGCGCCCTGTTTATTCTGTTCTGCGATTTTGAGCGGAAAAGAAGATCGGACCGTCCAAATCTTTTGGGATTTGATCCAACGGCTAGGTTTAGTTGCGGGAGACCTTTAGGGCTGATGAGAGGGGGTTACACCTCATATTCTCTAAGTCATTCTCTCTCCAAACCCTAGAGAAAGAAGGAGGAGCCAAGGAAGAAGAAGGGAGATTCCGCCATTGACGGAGCTCCGGAGCTCCGTTTCGCGAACCGTTTCCAGATCTGGAGAGTGCAGCCCGGTGCGGTCATTTCCCTCCGTCTAGAATCTCGGATCCATGGCGAAAAAGAACGCTCCTAGGGTAACGATTTCTTCTCCCGTTGTTTGGACTTGTCTTTTGTCCTCTCCTTCGTTTCTCTATGCTTGCATGAGGGATCCCTTTCACCAAATGGGTGAAGTGTAGGATTCCCTCAAGTTCTCCGGAACTCCGGGTCGATTGTGTCCGTCCCCGACATATTGCATGTAGAAAATCCGGTAGTCGTGCGGATTTAGGCATTTTGTGTGAAGCCTATTCGTGGCCGTGAGCCCGAATCGGTGATGCTTGGATTGCGACGTTGCATTTAGGTTAAGCCTAGAATGCGTGCCGGAGAATGACTCCGTGAAATCATCTATAGTAGTGCGGGATTTAAGTGTAGGCGTCTTGTGAAGATCCTAACGAAAGCCCCATGCTTTGAGATTGGATGAAGGCAAACCTTCACCGCGAAATTGATGCGGAGCGTATTATACCTCCCCTTTTTGAGTATTTGTGAAGCCTAGATCCTTGTGAAGGGATTAGGTGCGTAGCTTATATTTGTGTAGCACTTGAAGGTGCTAAACCCTTACGGGCCGAGGCGAAGCCGTACCCGCATCGTGCGACAGATCGCGACGATTAGAGCACGGGCAAAGCTAAACCGAACCCGTTTCCATGCAGATCGGTAAGAGGTCCCTACCTCATGTAGCCGTGTGATCATGGGAGAGGTCGTGGAAGGTGGTTTACCTAGACCGACCAAAAGCTCTTTTTCCCACATAAGGCGATGGCCCTTACGGTGGAGTGTTTGTGGAATTGATGTTGTTAGCCTCATACGGTTGTTTAGGCGGTTGCAGGGAACCTTCGGGTGAACCCAACCAACATCATGTGCATACCTAGGTTCCCTCCTTTTTGATGCTCAACCTAGAAGATTGAATGTGCTTGAAACCTCACCTTGTGTAGTTACACTTTCTTTATTTTAGTACTTGTGCTAGTGTGGCTTGCTTGCAGGGTAGAATCTCCGCCACCCCGGGAAAGGGGTGGGGTCGTTATAATTTGGTCAGCTGTGCTGACCGTTACCTTGTTTGCCACCGTTTGGTGGAATGTTCTTATGCAGGTGCAGGTGAGCCTAGCGGGAAATAGCGGGCGGTGGCCCCTTTTGCTGAGTTGGCCCTTGAAGGCCAGCCTCTTTTTTTAGCTTTCTCATGTATTGCCGGCCTGCGTGCCGATGTATGTTTTGGAGTTTTGGTACATTTGTTAAATGTAAGGCCTTAAGGCCATAACTCTCTTTCTTGGTTTCATTCCTATAATAGTGGACAATTCTAATGGTAATGTTAAATCTTTATGCTTCCGCTAGTGTTTAGTATACTCTGTTGTAGTTTCTTTCTGTTTATCACCTTTTAACTCCTAGCTAGTTTGGTTAGTATGGCGTGGGGTCCCGGCCGGACCTACTGTTATATTATTCGTACTGGCAGGGTGTTACATGTTTACTTTCACACCGGGCACGACCGCATAAATTCTTCACGAATCACCATCTGAGTACAAATAAATCTCTATTTACGCATTTTTACTTTTGTAAATTTGTTAGTATAGTTAGAATCTTCTTTTACGGAATTTTTATGTGCATATGTATGATACTTCGCATCTTACTCTGTCTTTGCAATTTTCTACTCTAGCTACCTTTTACATACTTCGCCGGATTTGTTTGCTCGGGACGGGCAAACAGGTAAGTCTGGGGGTGTGATGACTCCCTATTATATACATATTTTCGGACTCATTTAGGCTAGTTTTCTTGCATTTGTACTTCAGTCTCGTCAATATTTCTTCCATTCATGCTTTTATTTGAAGTACATGTCTATGCCTGTTTTTGTGTGCAATTGCGCACTTTGTTGTTGGGGGTAAGCACTTCGTGCTCCCCATCGTATTTTCTGTATTTTTGTGCTGCTGGAAGTATTTCCCCAGTTTGTGCTTGAGCTGTAAATGAGGGCTGATCCCCATTGTGCTAGAATTCATTTCTGTATGTATCGCACGATCGTGCATTTTCTTGGCGCACGGACAATTGCGGTCATGCGTTCATGATGCCCAGCAAAATGGAGCCTCGGTGTTTACTCGCGCGTTTTGACGCACGGGCGGGTTAGCCCGTGCGTGAGTAAAATGCACCGGCGCATTCCTTCTTCTCCTGCACACCTGCTGTGCTTAAGTATCGCACGGTCCACGCACGGTCGTGCGTTCGACCGTGCGTGACCAAATATCTGATGTTTTCCAATAAAAGCTGCAGCTTCAACCTAAATCGGGAGTGTTCTGTACACGCCGTACAGCAGCGCCGATTTCGCCATCTCCACTAGGGTTTCGTCCCTTTGGCCTCCACCTTCATCCTAGAGCTTTAAGGGAGATCTAGCCGCCATTACCATCAAGCAAGGGAAAGTTTGCAACGTTTACCGGATCGTGAGACGAAGAAGACGGGCTCATTGGAGAGTCGTGACAGCTCTCTCTACCCCCGACGTAGTTGTGGACCGAGCTTGGACGTGGATTGACAACCCGGCGATTCCAATCGTGAATCAACAACGAGCCTTCAGATTCGGTCGATTTCTTTCCTTGCTCTTCCCTTATTAATGTGTATATATTGTAGATCTTTATTATTATTATGAAGTGGCACTTAAACTAGTTAGTATTTCTATATATTTCATGTCTATGTGAAATGCTTTATTGTTTGAGTTTCTTGAGGTGCGCCCCATTCCATCCTCCATCCCGCCGTCACGTTCGTTTGCCGCACTAGCAGTTGCTAGTGGCGTGCTTGTCGAAGAGGTGCTTACAACCCTCATTCCGCTTGCCTACTCGTCCATCCGCCCTTGCAAAGTAGGCGCTCAAGGCCTACCTAGTCTCCATTCCGCCATGTGAAGCATTGCATAGCGGCATTGCATAGGAGTAGTTGTAGTATTTTCCTTTATTTTCCACAAACCAAATCACCCACTTTCGCACCCATCCGACTAAAGGACTTCAATCTCAAGTCCTTCCTCAATAATAAACTCCACCCTACTGTGTTCCTTCGAGATCGATACTTGGGGATTCACTCCCACATTTTATATTACTTGAACGATCGGTACACTGCCGTTTCGTGCCTCAGTCTTGCTACCGCCAATAGCGGTGTGCTAAGATTTGCGCATCATTTTCCTAAACTACGATTGCAAGGAAATAAAAATCTAAACTATATGTGAGGGTCGCCAACACCTCTTCGCTCAAAATGATGGCCAAACTGAGGGTCCTAACCACCACTTCGCATCAACAACAATACAATATCACCATCATATGTATGAAAATTCAAAGACAATAATGTAAATAGAATAATTGCCGCTAACATTCACCACGGCTAGACATGATGATAATCATGTTTTATAATGAAAATACCATCGAATAATTTATAACATGAGGGTTTCTTACCAAGAGATCTAAGGGGGCGAAAGTAGAGAAAGAAATACTAACACTAATCGAGTATGCGCCTTGGATCCCAACAGAGCTGCCGAAGTCGACACTTTCCCGTGCAATGATTCTTAGTTGCATCTGAGAACTTAGAAGAGCCATCACCAATAGCCAAGCATGCCCTATATTAACGAAGGTCTGCAATGTCCACATCTTGATCCCCTTCTTTTTTGTTTGTCGAACTCCTAAGATAAGGCCAAGAAAGACCTTCTTTACGCTCCGGAATGAATGGATGCATCCCTATGGTGAAAATGGAAAAACCTAGCCAATCCAACTAGGAAAAACCAGAACCCATGAAATCCTGTGAAAATTAGAATTTATATGATGTCTTCAAAAATGCTCATGCACAGTTATGTATCAGAATTAAGCACGATAGTGTGTGAAGGGAATGTAATATTGTGCACAAAATCCTATCCTCTGTAGCCAGCAGACAACCGTGCACGATAATCCATGCATGGTCAGGCAATAAGAAGAGCACATATGAAAATACAAAAAATAGAAAAATGAAACCATAGTACTCGAATGATTGTGCATAACGAAACACGCACAAGTGCGCAAAAAGCCAGTCGTGCATAGTAACTCACGCACGGTCACATGCAACCAATGACGCGCGAGAGAGACCCGAATAGTGGAAATATGGGAAGTATAGGTAAATGAACTCGCACGGTCGTGCGCAAGGAAAATACAAATGATCGCACAGAAACTTAAATGCACACACATTATGCATTTGGAGTGTTCACGGTCGTGCATGTCTAAAACGCATGAGCATTCTTGATACTGATATTTTCTTAGGGAAAGAACTATTAACGCGCACATTTGTGCGGTCATGACCATGCACGGTCGTGCGTGTTCAAATGTGTTTCATGTAAGCTCTCATCCCCTCCCCCCTACATAATCATAAGTGGAATTACAATAAAGATATTATAACTGAAAAATGATATAATCAGAAATAAATCCAGATAAGGTGGATGAACTCTCCCCCATGCATGAAGTATTAGAAATGCATCCTATTTAACACACATATACTCTTAGATGCTCTAGGATCCATAGGAGAGAATATGAACCTAAATTCTAACAAATGAGGAGCTAATCAGTGCAAATTTGAACTAAAACCAAGCCAAGACTCTATATAAAAATCACTCATCAGTAGACTTATTTGAATGTGAAGGACTTGACTCTGCAAGAGCTACATAAATTAAAATAAATTGTAAAGAAAAGAATCCAGAATCTAGTTTTTTCCTACAACCATAGTGACCATCCAAATGTTGATTGAACTCAAAATGGATTATTGAGTGATTGCAGATGTTGGACACTCCTCCCAAAGGCACATGATAAATACCTAGAGTATATAATCAAATGTCGACATTGTTGCGACCAGTGAATAGATCTAAAAGAGGGATCTAACCCTGAATCATGTGAAGAATTTTGATGTGAGAGACATCAGACAACGGACCTCGAAGATGGAAATGGAGGATAATTCCAAGTTTGGACTTAAGAGTGAATTATACAAGTAATCAAAATAAGGAAACTAAGCCCTGAGTAAGTAAGACCTTCATGAAATCATGATTGAGGCATTTGGTCATAATTGCCAATAACTAGAAATTGTCCAAAGAAGGTGAAACTTTTCAAATTTACAATCTATATTCCTCGAATTCAGTGAACCTTGTGATGTAGTGTGTGACCTACTGCAACTAACAGAGTCTGCATATTATGGATAATATGTTACACTATAAACGAATGATGATGAATGCATAAGAACCAAGATGTTGTAGGATAAGGAAGAATGCATTGGTACCAATATTGTGGTGTTACCCCAACACGATAAAAGTATATTGTGTGCCCAAGACTTTCGTGTAGCAAAAGTGCCTAGGAGTGATGCTTAATGTTGTAAATAGGACCCATTCTCTACCAATATCCCCTAGACCCAACCCATAATTTTGGGGGCAAAATTAATTTTATATTTATTAGATTTGTAACATCTCAGAATTTTAGGGCGCTGGAAGTTTGATGCCCTAGCTAGGTGAGATAGTGAGCCCTACTGAGCCCCAATGACCCCATAAGAACATGGGTGGAGCTTTAGGGTGCTAAGAGCACTAGTGTGATCCCAATTCATATCTAAGAGCTATTTAATCTCAGGTCTCACCCCATGGAGCTTAAGGTAGGCTAATTTAGAGTTAATGAAGATAACCCCACCATTCAAGGCTTAACTAGCTTATGTTAGCCAAAGTAAGTTCTACAGAACCCAGGAATGTTCTCCAACTCTGGTGAGACCCCAGACTAGCCATATAAGTGATTAGAAACACATTGGTTCTCACTGAGTCGTAATCAAGCTAGCAGAGATCCACCTCATCCCTTGAACCCTAACTGGGATCACCTTGACCCTATTGAACCTTTTTTTCAAATGAGACCCAAATTAGCCCTGGTGGCCCAAGGATGGACTCGTGTTGACCTAGTATGGTCCACTAAACCATCTCAAACACCATGGTTAACTTATGGGTTAAATTGATTAACCTAGCTCAAATTGAGCATATGAGCACACCAAGGACCTAATGAGTGATCTATATTTCAACATGAATTGTGTAACACCCCAAAAATCGTAGTTCAGCAAGGTAGGCGGAGTGGTAGTGCTGCGCTCGGGAAAGGCTAAAAAAATTCCATAGCAGTTCTCTGCGCACGACCATTTCTCCTCTTCGCGCACGACCAGTGATCGTGCGCCAATGATCGTGCGTTAATTCGCAAGGAATCGGAGTTCTGTCTCGGGTAGTGCGAACGACCATTTCTCCTCTTCGCGCACGACCAGTGATCGTTCGCCCTGTTTATTCTGCTCCGCAAATTTGAGCGGAGAAGGAGATCGGTCCGTCCAAATCTTTTGGAAACCGATCCAATGGCTAGGATTAGATGCTGGAGGTCTTTAGGGCTGATGAGAGGAGGTTAATCCTCATAATTTCTAAACCTTTCTCTCTCCAAACCTAGAGAAAGAAGAAGGAGGCAAGGAAGAAGAAGGAGAGATCCCGCCATTGACGGAGCTCCAGAGCTCCGTTTCGCGAACCGTTTCCAGATCTGGAGAGTGCAGCCCGATGCGGTCGTTTCCCTCCGTCTAGAATCTCGGATCCATGGCGAAGAAGAACGCTCCTAGGGTAACGATTCTTCCTCCCGATATTTGGACTTGTCATTTGTCCTCTCCTTCATTTCTCTATGCTTGCATGAGGAATCCTTTCACCAAATGGGTGAAGTGTAGGATTTCCTCAAGTTCTTCGGAACTCCGGGTAGATTGTGTCCGTCCCCGGCATATTGCATGTAGAAAATCCGGTAGTCGTGCGGATTTAGGCATTGTGTGTGAAGCCTATTCGTGGTCGTGAGCCCGAATCGGTGATGCTTGATTTGCGATGTGGCATTTAGGATAGGCCTAGAATGCGTGCCGGAGAATGACTTCGTGAAATCATCTTAGTATTGCGGGAATTAAGTGTAGGCGTCTTGTGAAGATCCTAACGAAAGCCCCATGATTTGAGATTGGATGAAGGCAAACCTTCACCACGAAATTGATGCGGAGCGTATTGTACCTCCCTTGTTGAGTATTTGTGAAGCCTAGATCCTTGCGAAGGGGTTAGGTGCATAGCATATAAATTGTGTAGCACTTGAATGTGCTAAACCCTTACGGGCCGAGGTGAAGCCGTACCCGCGTCGTGCGTTAGATCGCGACGATTAGAGCACGGGCAAAGCTAAACCGAACCCGTTTCCATGCAGATCGGTAAGGGTTCCCTACCTCATGGAAGCCGTGTGATCATGGGAGAGGTCGTGGAAGGTGATTTACCTAGACCGACCAAAAGCTCTTTTTCCCACCTAAGGCGATGGCCCTTACGGTGGAGTGTTTTGTGGAATTGATGTTGTTAGCCTCATGCGGTTGTTTAGGCGGTTGTGGGGAACCTTCGGGTGAACCCAACCAACATCATGTGCATACCTAGGTTCCCTCCTTTTTGATGCTCAACCTAGAAGATTGATTGTGCTTGAAACCTAACCTTGTGTAGTTGCACTTTCTTTATATTAGTACTTGTGCTAGTATGGCTTGATTGCAGGGTAGAAGCTCCGCCACCCCGGGAAAGGGGTTGGGTCGTTATAATTTGGTCAGCTGTGCTGACCGTTACTTTGTTTTCCACCGCTTGGTGGAATGTTCTTATGCAGGTGCAGGTGACCCTAATGGGAAATAGCGGGCGGTGTCCCTTTTGCTGAGTTGGCCCTTGAAGGCCAGCCTCCCTTTTCTGCTTTCTCATGTATTGCCGGCCTGCGTGCCGAAGTATGCTCTGAGTTTTGTACATTGGTGAATGTAAGGCCTTAAGGCCATAACTCTATTTTATGGTTTCATTCCTATGATAGTGGACAGTTCTAAATGAAATGTTAAATCATTATGCTTCTGCTAGTGTTTAGTATACTCTGTTGTAGTTCTTTCTGTTTATCACCTTTTAACTCCTAGCTAGTGTGGTTTGTATGGCGTGGGGTCCCGGACGGACCTACTGTTATACTATTCGTACTGGCAGGGTGTTACAATTTGGTATCAGACTTAAGGCGTCGATCCGTAGTTTAGCGAATTCGGGACGAATTCCTTTTAAGGGGTAGTGTGCACGGGATGTGCATTCACCTAAAATGACAAAAACTAATAAGAATGTCCATTTAGGAATGGAAAAAACATACTTGTTTGCGGAACCTGAGCATTCCATGATTGTTGTTTGCAATGTTTTCAGTCACTAAATTGTGTCTTACACGATTATAGGTGACTAGGAGTGGTGCGGGGCCGTCTCAACCCCGTAACACTGCTGAAAGTAGTGGGTCGGTTGAAGTGCCAGCGACCACTCCTCCTGCTGAGATGATCAGGTTAATCGCAGAAGCTGTCTTCGCGATGATCAATGCTCAACCACAAAGGCTTGCACAACCTGCTACGCCTAATACAGATGCGGCCCCGATGATCGAACCTGCAATGGAACCTGCGGTGGAACCGAGGGTTGAGACCCCTGTGCCAGTGGCTGCAGTGGAACCTGCGGTGGTGCAAAGGGTGGAGCATCCTATAGAGCGTGTAGCCGTTGCGCGAGCGTGTGATCAACAACTGCAACACTTTCTAAGCTTCCACCCTCCAACTTTCTCGGGGAGCGGATCCCCAACGGAGGCGGAGGACTGGCTGTCAACGGTTAGAAAAAATCTAAAGGCGACAGCAACAGAAAAAGCTATGATGGTCACTTTAGCCACCTTCCTCCTTAACGGAGAGGCAGAGCGTTGGTGGGCCGAACAGGAAGTGCACAAGTTTGGAGGCAAGGAGATTACCGAGATCACGATAGCGGAGTTCTCAAAGTCATTTCTTCAAAGGTATATTCCTTCTGCCCAACGCATCGCATTGCAGAACCAGTTTCTGAAGTTAACTCAAGGCGATAGCTCGGTGGATGAGTACTTGCACGAGTTCACTAAACTGGGTCGATATGCGCGGCCTATGATGGAAGATGAAGAGACAAAGACGAACAAGTTCTATGAAGGTCTTCGGGACGAGTTGAGGCTGCTCCTTGCAGGCCCAATGACATTAGGTTTCCATGTGATGGTCCAAACTGCCAGATCCCTAGAGTTGGACATGAAGAGGGTACAAGCAAAAGCCGTGGCAAAGAAACCTGAGTTTCATGTGCCGGCCTCTCAGTCCAAGTCAGAGTTCAGAAAGAACAAAAGGAAGTTCGAATCGGCGGAGCAAACTCGCTCAAATGTTTCGGGAGCAACGACTGTGCGGGGTCCTATCACATGTTTCACCTGCGGGAAGGTGGGACACAAGGCCGCGGTGTGTCGAAGTGGTCCCCCGAAGGCAGAGAACCGAGCGTTGGACTATGCTCGTGCTGCGAAAAAGGGTAAAGATGCGGAATCTTCGGCTTCCAAGCACATTTTTCCGACTCAGCCGAGAGTGTATTCGCTTGGCCAGCAAGAAGCTATACGACAAACTGATGTCGTCACAGGTATGAATTAAAAGTTAGCTTTTACATAGCTATTTGTGATTATACTATTGTGCAACTGTATGTTTTATTCGTGTGCAAATAGACTTTGTCCTAATTTTCAACTATCCAGCGAGAGCTCTATTTGATATGGGTGCATCGCACTCTTTTCTGTCTGAGGACTTCATGGTGCGAATCAGAGTGCCGTCTACCTTCGTAGAGGATAGATTGGAAGTAGTTCTACCGAATGGATCTCGCATGAGTGCGGATAGGAAGAGCCGTGTGAAGGTGCAGATCGGAAGTCAGGATTTCGACTTGGAAGCGTCGTTATTACCGTTAGCTAAATTCGATGTGATCTTCGGCATGGACTGGCTCTTGGAGCAGCGAGCATGCATAGATTGCAATTCAAAGGAGATCACTCTGGGAAGGAACACCGATGGAGAAACCACGTTTTCCGGTATGCGAGGGCGAGCAAGACACTGATGTCTTCTCTCCAAGTGGTTAAGGCGGTGAGAAAAGACGCCGAGTTGTTCTTCACCTTGTTGGAGGCTTTGGAGCCAAAGCCCAGGTTATGTGATGTCCTAGTTGTAGCGGAGTACGCCGATGTGTTTCCTAGCGAACTCCCTGGGGCTCCGCCTCATCGGGAGATTGATTTCTGTATCGAGTTGGTGCCAGGTGCCAAACCTGTGGCCCGCTCACCGTACCGGATAGCGCCAAAGGAATTGGCAGAGCTGAAGGTTCAATTGCAAGAGCTGCTAGAGCAAGGCTACGTACGTCCAAGTTCATCGCCTTGGAGTGCACCGGTCCTCTTTGTGAAAAAGAAGGACGGGAGCTTGCATCTATGTATTGATTATCGAGAGCTAAACAAGTTGACCGAGAAGAACCGATATCCGATTCCAAGAATCGATGATTTATTCGACCAACTGGTTGGGTCGACGGTATACTCCAAACTGGACCTAAGGTCCCGCTATTACCAACTGCGGATAAGGGAATGTGACATTCCAAAGACAGCATTCAGTACCCTCTTTGGGCACTATGAGTTCACGGTGATGTCGTTCGGTCTGTCTAATGCACCGTCGGTATTCATGGACTTAATGAACAGAACGTTCCGGGAGTATTTGGATCAATTTGTGATCGTCTTCATCGACGACATTTTGGTATACTCTCAGTCGAAAGAGGAGCATGTAGGGCATCTGCACGCAGTTCTGAGCACCTTGAGGAGGAGTCAACTATATGCCAAGTTCTCCAAGTGCGAGTTTTGGCTACCGTCAGTAGCATTCCTTGGTCACGTCGTTAGTGGAGATGGAATTGCGGTTGATCCGTCGAAGATAGAAGCGATCCGAGCCTGGCCTTTGTTGAAAAGCGTAGCGGAAGTCCGAAGTTTCTTAGGACTTGCCAGCTATTATAGGCGCTTTGTGGAAAACTTCTCGAGGATTGCACTTCCTCTCACTAAACTGACTAGGAAAGATCATAAGTTCGTTTGGTCGCCCGAGTGCGCACGAGCTTTTGAAGAGCTGAAGAGCCGTCTGACCACGGCGCCCATTCTATGCTCTCCATGTGGTACGGAAGGCTACGAAATTTATAGCGACGCCTCGGGGAGTGGCTTGGGTTGTGTCCTAGTGCAGTTCGGAAAGGTAATTGCCTACGGCTCCCGGCAACTGAAGGTTCATGAGAGGAATTACCCGGTCCATGATTTGGAGCTAGCGGCCGTGGTATTTGCTCTTAAGCTTTGGAGGCATTATTTGTATGGCGTGAAGATCGACATCTTTACCGACCACAAGAGCCTCAAGTACCTGCTAGATCAAAGGCAGTTGAATATGCGTCAGAGGAGGTGGATGGAGTTCCTGGGGGACTACACCTTCAACATCAAATATACTCCTGGAAAGGGAAATGTAGTTGCGAACGCGTTGAGTCGTCGGGCTCCCCCTCAAGCAAATTGGATTTTGATGCACGATGAGCGTCTAATACGCGAACTGGAAGAAATGGAGATCATTTGCGTTGATAGGAGAGCGTCTACTTCAGCATGCTTGAACTGGACGGAGGTTCAATACGACCTTGCCGACCGAGTTCGACAGGCATTGGAGCTGGATGAGAGCATGAAATGCTATAAAGCGGAAACCGTTGATGGGTTAAACGCTGATTTCTCCTTCGAAGATGGCCTTATGGCGAAAGAGGGCAGATTATGCGTCCCAAACATTGGCACTCTACGGGCGGAGTTGATGTACGAGGCGCATCATACCAAGTACTCGATCCACCCAGGGAGCACTAAAATGTATATGGACATGAAGAAACTTTTCTGGTGGCCGGGTATGAAGAAAGACATTGCCCTCTACGTGGCCAAGTGTAATACTTGCGCGTTGGTGAAGGCGGAATGTCAACGTCCCGGTTTATTTTTGAAGTCCTTGCCGATTCCGGAGTGGAAGTTTCATGATATCTCGATGGATTTCGTGCACGGATTATCCGAGATCACAACAGGGAAACGACGCCATTTGGGTGATCGTGGACCGATTGACGAAGGTATCGCATTTTATTCCGAACCGGAAGGATGATTCTGTAGAAAGGCTAGCGAAGCCCTATGTTGATAGTATTGTGATACTGCACGGTGTCCCTCGTAGCATCGTCAGCGATCGTGATGGGCGTTTCACATCGAAAGATTGGAGGCTTATCCATGAACTGTTGGGCACGAAATTGAAGTTCAGCACGACCTTCCACCCACAAACGGATGGACAGACTGAGAGAACCAACAAGACTATCGAGGATATGCTCCGAATGTGCGCTCTAGATTTTGGAAAGAAGTGGGAAGATCAACTCTATATGATCGAGTTCGCCTACAATAATAGCTACCAAGCCAGTATACAGATGGCTCCTTTCGAGGCCCTCTATGGTAAGAAGTGTCGCACGCCGTTGTCTTGGACGGAAACAGGTGATACTAAGCTATTAAAGCGAAAGGATGTTGAGGAAGCAACTTCGACGATCCGAACTGTACGTGAAAGGCTATTGATTGCCCAGGATAGGCAAGCAAAATATTTCAACGCCAAGCATAGGAACCTAGAGTTCGCCGTCGGTGACCGGGTTTACTTGAAGATCAAACCGTTCAAAGGGGTATCAAGGATCCGACGCTTGAAAAAGCTCAGTCCAAGGTACTTAGGACCGTTTGAGATCGTGGAGCGTGTTGGTGATGCGGCTTATCGTCTTGCACTATCTGCAGAGCTGAGCGGTCTGCACGACGTGTTTCACATTTCAGTTTTGAGGAAGGCAGTGCAAGAGCCTACTCATATCGTCGCGGTCGGCAAAGTGCTAGTTGATAGTGGGTTGTCGACGAAAGTCAAGCCTTTACGCATCGAAGATACCGAAGTAAAGTAGTTGCGGAACAAGTCCATTCGGATGGTGAAAGTCCGGTGGGACAATTGCGCCCGAGAGGAGCTCTCTTGGGAGAGAGAGCAAGCGATTCTTGTGGAGTACCCCGAGCTATTTCTCTCAGGTAATTTATAACTGTAATTCCTGCTATTACTGTTTTCGAAATTTCAGGACGAAATTCTTTTAAGGGGGTGGAGTTGTAACACCCAAAAAATCGTAGTTCAGCGAGGTAGGCGGAGTGGTAGTGCTGCGCTCGGGATAGGCTAAAAAATTCCATAGCAGTTCTCTGCGCACGACCATTTCTCCTCTTCGCGCACGACCAGTGATCGTGCGCCAATGATCGTGCGTTAATTCGCAAGGAATCAGAGTTCTGTCTCGGGTAGTGCGCACGACCATTTCTCCTCTTCGCGCACGACCAGTGATCGTGCGCCCTGTTTATTCTGCTCCGCGAATTTGAGCGGAGAAGGAGATCGGTCCGTCCAAATCTTTTGGAAACCGATCCAATGGCTAGGATTAGATGCTGGAGGTCTTTAGGGCTGATGAGAGGAGGTTAATCCTCATAATTTCTAAACCTTTCTCTCTCCAAACTTAGAGAAAGAAGAAGGAGGCAAGGAAGAAGAAGGAGAGATCCCGCCATTGACGGAGCTCCGGAGCTCCGTTTCGCGAATCGTTTCCAGATTTGTAGAGTGCAGCCCGGTGCGGTCGTTTCCCTCCGTCTAGAATCTCGGATCCATGGCGAAGAAGAACGCTCCTAGGGTAACGATTCTTCCTCCCGATATTTGGACTTGTCATTTGTCCTCTCCTTCATTTCTCTATGCTTGCATGAGGAATCCCTTTCACCAAATGGGTGAAGTGTAGGATTTCCTCAAGTTCTTCGGAACTCCGGGTAGATTGTGTTTGTCCCTGGCATATTGCATGTAGAAAATCTGGTAGTCGTGCGGATTTAGGCATTGTGTGTGAAGCCTATTTGTGGTCGTGAGCCCGAATCGGTGATGTTTGATTTGCGACGTTGCTTTTAGGTTAGGCCTAGAATGCGTGCCGGAGAATGACTCCGTGAAATCATCTTAGTATTGCGGGAATTAAGTGTAGGCGTCTTGTGAAGATCCTAACGAAAGCCCCATGCTTTGAGATTGGATGAAGGCAAACCTTCACCACGAAATTGATGCGGAGCGTATTGTACCTCCCTTGTTGAGTATTTGTGAAGCCTAGATCCTTGCGAAGGGGTTAGGTGCGTAGCTTATAAATTGTGTAGCACTTGAAAGTGCTAAACCCTTACGGGCCGAGGTGAAGCCGTACCCGCGTCGTGCATTAGATCGCGACGATTAGAGCACGGGCAAAGCTAAACCGAACCCGTTTCCATGCAGATCGGTAAGGGGTCCCTACCTCATGGAAGCCGTGTGATCATGGGAGAGGTCGTGGAAGGTGATTTACCTAGACCGACCAAAAACTCTTTTTCCCACCTAAGGCGATGGCCCTTACGGTGGAGTGTTTTGTGGAATTGATGTTGTTAGCCTCATGCGGTTGTTTAGGCGGTTGTGGGGATCCTTCGGGTAAACCCAACCAACATCATGTGCATACCTAGGTTCCCTCCTTTTTGATGCTCAACCTAGAAGATTGATTGTGCTTGAAACCTCACCTTGTGTAGTTGCACTTTCTTTATATTAGTACTTATGCTAGTATGGCTTGCTTGCAGGGTAGAAGGTCCGCCACCCCAGGAAAGGGGTGGGGTCGTTATAATTTGGTCAGTTGTGTTGACCGTTACTTTGTTTGCCACCGCTTGGTGGAATGTTCTTATGCAGGTGTAGGTGAGCCTAGTGGGAAATAGCGGGCGGTGGCCCTTTTGCTGAGTTGGCCATTGAACGCCAGCCTCCCTTTTCTGCTTTCTCATGTATTGCTGGCCTGCGTGCCGAAGTATGTTCTGAGTTTTGTACATTGGTGAATGTAAGGCCTTAAGGCCGTAACTCTATTTTATGGTTTCATTCCTATGATAGTGGACAGTTCTAAATGAAATGTTAAATCATTATGCTTCCGCTAGTGTTTAGTATACTCTATTGTAGTTCTTTCTGTTTATCACCTTTTAACTCCTAGCTAGTGTGGTTTGTATGGCGTGGGGTCCGGCCGGACCTACTGTTATACTATTCGTACTGGCAGGGTGTTACAAATAGAGACTAACATCTTGGACTTCATATGAACCGCACATCACCATATTGATTGGGATTGGTCAACCCTAGAGGGTTGACTTGGTCAATCCTTGACATAGATCTATTTTTAAAAGTATTTATGGAACAAATGACCTTACCAAACACTGATTGGGCCTTATGTGGCTTGTTCTAGTCAACGTCACCTCCATTTAGACTACCACATTGTCAGTTGGTAAAACCCTACCCCATGTTGATCAAACCCTAGCCTATTTTTGTCAAACCTTATTTCATTTGACTCCTTCAGCCTTGATTTGATCAAGCTAGGTCTTCCTTTGACATAGTTATAATTCATCACCTTCTCTCAACTCTATCAAAGCTGCCACCTCAGCCCCAAGCTCAGTTTTAGTCAAATGTTCAACCATGACAGTAGAAAGCTTGGAATGTCCATTTAAGAGGAGATAATGAATGGAGGTGTTTTCCATGGATTTGAAACTCTGTAAAATTGAAGGTTAATCAATGTGGAGGAGCTCAAATGGCATATATAGCCATTATGAGAGTTAATGTTGCTTGAATTGCCATGAATTGCATTAATTGGCCTTACAAGAAGGAGAAGAGGATCTCCCTCCCAACAAAACCACTTGTTGGATTAGAGCATCTAATCCACTTATTCCCAAACCCAAATGAATTATGTGCAACCTCTGTTGGTGGTCAACGATGAGTGGTGGGGCAAGAGAAGTCTTCCAAGCCAAAACTGCGCTCTCTATTGGCAAAGTATCGCCAAACCCTATTCAAGCACATCCAGGTGTCTATTCCTTCCTCTTATTCAATGTTAAGATCCTAGACCATTCTCCCTCATTTTTCATGGTGCAGTTTTTGTCAGATCTGATCTCCTCCATGACAAAACTGAGAGAAAAAATAAGGTTTTTCTGACGATGGGCTACAGCTGCGGACTGCTGGACCACCGCCACTAGCTTTCCCTCTCATTGGAGATGTGGCCATCTGTCCATTGGAGCGGTAGGGTCAGTGATCACAATATTCAAGCTGACAGTTTCAGGGATCGGGCTATAGTGCATAACTTAACCTTAGCTAGTTTGAATAGGATCTGATAGCACCAATAGCTTGTTCCCTTAAATTGATAGCTCGAATCTTATTTCCACTACCCCCATTGTCCAATGGTCGGGTACTGACCTTATCTAGTTTAACTATGGTGTATTTTTCTCTAAATATATTTCACAATGGCCTAAAATTGAACATTCTTGTTTCTACATGTCAGATCTAGCCCTCCATTAAGTTTTATGATTTTTGGATATCATTAGAATTATAATTTATTGGTATATGCATAATTGAATTAATGAAATAATGTCGACTTTGTCTAGAATTTAGGAGCCCAAAATTTGGAGATAGATAAATAATCATATAACCTATCTGTGACCAAAATTTATGCCTTTTGGAATTTGTTTGTTATTGTTTTGATTAAAATTGATTTAAAGGACATTTTGTCACCCAAATTATATGGTGATTTAATAAGTTGAATATTTCAAAATTAGGAGGAACTTGGAAGCGAAATTTTGGTAGAGCCTTACATATTGGATAATCTTACAATTATCAAAATTTGGGTCCATTTGGATTCCATTTTAGCAAGATTGATTTTTAGTCACCTTAAAGTTTATTATGTCACACTAAACTTAGGGAAATGATATAAGGTTAATATCTCTTAATTTATGAGGATTTGGATAGTAGAAAATTGAACATTGCCATTATGTAACCAGTGGTTCCTCTCGAAAAGTTTGGAGAATTTTTGGAAGTCTCTTGTCCTACAGTTTACCATTGATTTCCATATTATTTAAATGTGGATAATTAGATAACAAAGTGGAAATTTGCAGTTATTTATAAGGCAACCTCTTGGCAGTAGTTTTGTTATGTTATCATCTCATGGTGGGTAAATTTTAGAGACATTTGGGCAAGGTTTGCTCATGATTTTAGGCAAATTAAAAAAAACTTAATGTCACACCAAACTAGTTTATTATTTAATTGTATGAATATTTCCCTCATTTGAAGTTCTTTTATGCTGAAAATTTTATAGTTCCTATATTATGTCATAACTCATTTATGATTAAATTTTTGGATTGATTAGAGGTCATATGAATAAGTTCCATACTTAAGTCTTATGTGAATTAATGGTGTCACACTAAACCTTAGGTTTTGTTATCTATGTGCATATTTCTCAAATGGATAATAGCTTGAGCTTGGAATTTTCACAGAGTCATTATCATGATATAATCATCGTATGTCTTATATTATAGAGCTTTTGGACTTTATATTGTTAGGGTACCAGTTTAGAACATCATGTGAATGATTATGTGACATCAAACTTATGATATTTAATAAATGAAATATTTCTCAAACTAGGAATAATCTATTACTGAAATTAAAACTAGTGGCTTCTTGCATAGAAAGGACATTCTCCAAAAAAGTAGTAGACTTTTTGGAGATATTGCACTATATTTTGGGGATGAATTTGACAATTATTTTGTGCACAAATGAAGTGAATTTGAAGGAATAAATTTGGAGTTTTTAAATGAAATTTTTGTAGTGCTTTAATCATAATATTTTCTAACATTGGCTGGAGTTTCATGATAGTTCAAAGTCAGTAGATATTATTTTGACTTAATGGTTTTAAAGTGTAAATATACGATGTTTTGTTCACTAAAATGCCCTGTCACTTCATAAAATGATTAACCATGCTTGTAGAATCCATAAACATGGTGTCTTGAGGTTTATTTAATGTTTCAAATCATGCATATTTGTTCTTTTGATGAAGGAGACCAATTGAGAGCACTTTATAATGTTTCAAATCATGCATACTTGTTTCTTTTAACTCTTCTATTACTTTGAATTGTGGTTGGCCTGAATGATATTGATTAGCAGGCAGAATCGACGTATTGTGGTGGTGACCAATTCGTGAGTTGGTGTCACCGCAAGACGGTGGTTCTGGGCGGTAAGACCCGGAATAGAATGCAAAAAAAGGGTCTTACATTACGCCTCGCAGTACTCAATATTCGACCTTTCCAATAAGCAAGACGATGAAGCATTACTTCGTGGGCAACCAAATGAGCATAAGTCTCCAGTTTTACCTGACCATAAATAATAGGGGCACCCAAAGAAATTACAAGATTGTCCGTCACTCAAAGAGCTCAGTAAAGCCATAGTTTGGTGACTTGTATTAGACGAGACAAAAATTTGAGATTTAGCTAGGCTGGTATGCAAACCAGAAACAAACAAAAATTCTTCAATGCACTTTACAATCACAATAATTTGGTCGATAGAACCCTTAGCAAATAACATTTGGTCGTTGACAAAGACGGTATATGCTCGGACCTCATCTAGAAGCTTTCAGCGACTACCAAGATTTTTACTCTATTCTATCCAAGATCATATGAGACAGACTCTCCATTACCAAAAGAAAGAAATATGGCGAAATAGGATCTCCCTGGTGTAAAATACTCGCCCAAAAAGAATTCAGGGAGCATCTCACCAATCCCATGATTAGAGGTTTTCATATGGCTAATAAAGTACCTAATGAGTGAAACAACATTAGTAGGAAAACCAAAAGTTAGGAGTGTAACCTCTCCATTCCTACTATACCCCTACTGTGAGTTAGGGCATGACATGTGTCATGAAATGTGATTTAGGGAAAGAAAATGACCCTAGGACCCAAAGTGACTAGGTGATCTCACCTAGTGAACCCTAATAGACACAAGTCAATCTAGGTCAACTCAATTCAAACGGAACTGACATGCCCAAATTGACCTCACAACTATGCTCCTAACAATTAAGGGAGGCCATTAGTTCACTAATAATAAAATTGGCTACCCAAATTTAACTTCTGTTAATTTAATGAAATTGGTTGAGCCCAATGAATTAATATTGACCTAATGGCCTCCCTTAATGGTTAGGAGGATAACAGAGAGGTCAATTTGGTCTTGTGAGTTCAGATTTGGTGAGTTGACCTCGGTTGACTTGTGTCCATTAGGGTTCACTAGGTGACATTACCTAGTCACTTTAGGTCTTAGGTTCATCTTCTTGCCCTAATTCACATGTCATGACACATGACATGACCTAACTCACACCAGGGGTCTAGTAGGAATGTGTATGTTACAAATCCCAATAAACAAAGTAATGATTTCGTCCCCAAAATTTAGGTTTGGGTCAACGAGATTCTACACATAATGAAAGGAAAAGTAAATTAAGTACGCTGGGTTAGGTTGTACCTGAGGAAAATAGTCCTGGGTAGTGTTGTTACATGAGATCCATTGGCTCCCATGTATGCTCCTCCTGTTCGTGGTTGGACAACATGACTTTGACTAATGGGACCTTCTTCCACCACAAGACCCAAACATCAGTATCAACTATCCAGACTGGCCCTAAACGAATGGATTGGTTGGACGCCACTAACCAGAAGTAGACGTGATATGTTGCTCGGGATAAAGTAATGCTTTCTGGAGTGAATAGCTGTGAAATATGTCATGAATGTTTCCCAACTATGTTAGCAACTCTAGCCTGTAAGACAATGGGCCTGATAAGTAGTTTTTATATGAATATTTAGTAGAAGTTTTAGTATTTATTTAATTTGAATTTTTTTCATGTCAATTTTAGTTTACAAGTAGTTCTTTTATGCAATTTGATTCTAATTTAGCTTAATCCTAATTTTTACAGATTTTGGGACATATTGGGTAAATTTTGCAAGTCACGCCCTTGGTGACGCCCGTGACCAAGGTCATGTAATTTTAATATATGCCTAGTGTTGCTGCTGCGTGGTTTGAGCTAATTTCCTACAAGTCACCCCGTGTTCCATTACACGCCCTCAGTTATGCCAGTGACTAAGGGCGTGTCAACTTAATTATCTCTCCCAGCTGCTGCCGTGTCCAGGTGGAGATTTTGTGCACATTTGACTTCTGTCATGCCCATGTTCTTGCATGTTACGGCCGTGACTCAGGCCACGTGATCTCTGAGTCCCGCCGTGCCGCCACTCTCACCCACACCGCATTTAATTAATCCGCCCAAGTACACGGTCGTGACCTCCAAGTCACGAGTGTGTAACTACTGATTTTCACCGCGACGTCATGCAAGCCCCACGTCGATGTCCCAGCTAAGCAAAAAAGAATTTATATGGTCTTGGTCACGGGCGTGCAACTTGAAATTTTTTCCAATAAATTCCAGAGGTCTCCTTGAGTCCATGGTTTAGAATTTTGGAGGGGGGGGGGGGGGGGGGGGGGGGGGGGGGGGGGGGGCGGTGCTGCTAGAGGTGATAGTTGCGATTTTCAAGTGTTTCATCTTTTTACTTTCCATGTTCTCTTTCACTCTTCTCTCCAAGTAATGTCCTAGATTTCTTTCATGCAATAGTTCTTTAACATTGTAACCTTTCTTTTTCTAGTATTGTAATCTTCTTTAAGGGTTGTAATCACTTTTAGTGTTAATAAAATTTATCTTTGGTTTTCTTCACTATATTTCTACTTTAGTTAATTTTTCCTTTCATGAAATCTTATTTTTCTCTCTTTTTCCACTCCACCATGATTAACTAAACTATCATTAGTGCTCAATCAAAATAAACTGAGGATGAGATAATCAAGTTATGATCTTCTAGCACTCTTTTTCCATTTATGTAAACACTTGATTTACCCTTGATTTTTAATTAGTGAGACCATATTTTTTATATATTGTTTTCACTTAGGTTTTCATACTTAACTAGCCGGGAGGCTCAAAGTATGAATCGATCACTCAAGGGTAAATAGAGTTGCATGCACCCCTCGAGAGAGGATGACATAAATCTCCTGGATTGGAGTCAAATCCAATAGCGGGGTTCACAACGTAAAGTAAGTTTTAGGCAATCGATTATAGAACGAGAGTTCGGTCGATTTTTCCTAAACAAATTTTTGCATTTCCCTCGACAGAGGCATATTCAAGATTCAAGAACCTCCACGGTCAAGTAGTTTACTTAAAAGGAATTTGAATAATTTTTTAACTTCTCTTGATTATTCTCATTCCGAGGTGATTTCAGATTGAGCAATAATCTTTTTAATCATTGTCTAAGCCTTTCTTTTATTTGCAACTTGTCTCTTTTTAGTTAAGGAAAACAATCATAAAAAATCAATAGATAAGATAATAGTGACCTCCTCAAAGTAGATGTAATCAATGCGCCCCGAGGAATACGACCTTGGTATAATAAATATCCTATACTATAGGTTTCTTTTTTTCTAGTGTAAAAAAAGTTCTTTAAGGTGAAATTTAAATCTTGAAAAGGGACGTTTGGGCTATCATCCCATCACACCTCCTAGTATGGGTGAGAACCCCTCGACGGGTATACCTCGGGAAGTCCAAGACTAACTTAATTTGCCCAAAAAGAAAAATAATATAATAATTAAGTTTTTCTCTTTCTTTTGTTTTATTTTATGATTCTCTTCTTTCTATTTCTCTTTCATTTTTCTTTATCTCCCCTCTTCTTTTTTTAGTGTATAACTCGAGGTAGCTCTTTGAATATTCCTTTTGATGCAGAGATCCAAGGAACCCTTTTGTGGTGCCGTCATTCTCGTGATCAGGATACACACTTACTATTCAAAGAGTCGATCAGGGACACTAACATAGAAAATATGAGGTCTAATGTGCCTAATCCAAATAAGGACCAGCAAAGGACCATGTCCTATTATGCGCAGCTGAATCTGGAAGGCACACAGTCAAGTATTGATCGTCGCTTGGTGGCGAACAATAACTTTGAGATCAAGTCTATCATAAAACAAATGGTGCAATGATCGGTGACCTTCGATGGTCTGCCGGATGAAAATCCAAACTCTCGCATCTCTATCATTCTCAAAATTTGTGACACTTTAAAAATCAATCTTCCTTAGATCCTACAAGATAAAACAATCAGAAGCAAAGTAACCGCAGAACTGGAGTTATTCTGCTATCTTGCCATACCACGCCCGAGGCGCCTGCTTTAAGCCATAAAGAGCCTTCTTGAGCTTTCCCGCATGTTTTGGGTAAACATCAGAAACATAACTAGGTGGCTGATCCATGAAAATGTCCTTGTCAATCTCATCATAAAGGAAAGCATTCTTCACGTTGAGTTGCCAATTTTTCCACCCTTGGCAAGCTGCCAATGTGATCACCACCCGGACTTAAGTCATCTTGGCAACAAGGCTGAAAGTTTCTTCATAATCCTCCCCATACTTCTGAGAGAATCCTAGCGCTACAAGGCGAGCCTTATATGGCTCATTGCTAACACCAACCTTCTTCTTCAACTTGAAAACCCATTTGCAAGTCACTGGAGTAACACCCTCAACCTTAGGAACCAAGTCCCAAGTCTCATTCCTCCTAAGGGCAACCATCTCTTCATCCATGGCCTCTTCCCACTCCTTGACTCCAACAACATTTTCAAAGCAATATGGCTCTCTCTCATCTAGGGGACCTGCAAAGAAAAATGAGACAAAGCTCCCCAAGTCTCCCCCTGTATACCGATCTGGTGGAATGATAGTCCTCTTGGACCTCCTCAAAGCTTTACTCTAAACCACCTCTTCAGCTACCTATTCTGAACTAGCTCTTTTTCAGGCATACTTGGAGCGTCGATCACCCTGCTTCTAGAACTTGAAGCACCTAACCCAAAGCTAGAAGCAACTGGAGCACCTGGAGAAACAGGAAACTCCACCAGAACCTCCATAATAGCTTCTTCAAGTCCACTATCTAACCTACTATCTTGTAACTCAACAGATAGCTACCCTGGTATGATGTCAATTCATCAAATACCACATCCCTTGAGACCACAGCTCTTCGTGTCTCTGGATCCATGCATCTCCAACCCTTCTTCCGCTCATTATAACCGACGAAGAATAGCTTCCTTGGTTTCACATCTAGCTTCGTTCTAAGGGCATCTGGAACATGCACATAGCAGGTAGATCCGAACACACAAAGGTGTTCCATCATAGGCTTTATCTTGAACATCAACTCATGATGGGTCTTCATGTTGTTGGACTAAGAGACATCTGATTGATGACATAAGTTGCACAAGACATTACCTCCGCCCAGAAGGACTTTGGAATACTCTTGGCATGAAGCCAACATTTGTAGGTCTCCGTCATTTGATGGATCTTCCGCTCTGCAACTCCATTCTGTTGTGGAGTGTGAGCACAAGAGAGTTCTCTCCGGATGCCATGCTTTCTGCAAGAGTTGAAGAACGTATTGGAAGTGAACTCCCCTCCATTGTCGGTTTTGAACTTCTTGATTCGTAGGTTAAGCCGACCTTCCACTAGCTCATGAACTCCACAAACTTTTCAAAGGCTTCCGACTTCTCCTTCAAAAAATATACCCAAGTATATCTGGTGAAGTCATCAATAAAGATCAACATATACCTGCTGCCTCTAAGACTGACAGTTGCGGTAGGTCCAAACAAATCACCATGAATACACTCCAATGATGCTTTGCATCTGCTTTGTGATTTGTCGAATGAAAGGCGATGAGCCTTACCATATTGACAACCTGCACAAACATAACCTTCATTGAAAGATGACAAGCTAGGCAGATCTCTCACAAGGCCTCTTCCCGCCATAGCTTTCAACTAATCCATCCCAACATGTCCAAGTCTTTCATGTCAGATAGCAGCGCTATCATTAGTCCTCATCTTATCAACATAGGATCTTGTAGATAACACAAACATGTCCATCACCCTTCTTCCAACATGAGTGACTTCATCCTTCACCGCTGACACATTTCGAAGAAACATCACTTTTGTTGGAACAAACAGAACGTGATAGCCAGCATCAATAGCATTGGTCACCGAGAAGAGGTTTTTCTTCATCCCCGGAACATGATAAACACTCTTCAACGTGAGTGGACCTCTATCTCCGTTTAAAGAGACTACACCCTCCTTCTCAACTGCATGTATAGTATCATTAGCAGTAATGATAGCATCATTACCTGAGTATGCATGCAATGAAGAGAACTTTGACTCATCTTCGGTTAGGTGATGACCACAACCCGAGTCTACAATCAAATCATCTTGATAGTTGATAGAAGACAAAGCCCGAACACAAGTGCCCATCACAAAAGCTCCATCACCCCATCTATCTCCTCCATTGGAAGCAACCTCATCTTTCCCTGCAGCAAGCCCTAGTTGAAGATTGAATATACAGTCTCTCTTGAAATGACCAAGCTGATTGCACCTGTAGCACCTTGGTCCATCGCTAATAGATGACTTCTTATTCTTGCCCCATCTCTTTTTCTTGCTCGAATATAGAACCTTTCTTTCTCCTCTAGAGATAGATGATGCGATATTTCGGCAAGTGCACTGGTCGCGCAAGTAATAAAGTTTGGGAATAGGATCCCCGAGTGTCGGTCTCTTGAGGAATGCAGGTTGGGTGAACGAATCGCGTTGTGTGACTATTGTTACACAAGCGTAAACAAACACACAAAGGGGGATTTTGGTTGGGTTTTCCTACTCTTAACAACAATGAAGGAAATGCGGGTCAAAAGCACCGCTTCGCAAGGCGAGATGGATGCAACGACCGCGATGCTGTGCTTCGTGAGGCGGATGGAGCGTGCTCTAGTGCGGGAAGGCGAGGGTCGCAAACACCTCTTCACAAACGCCGTTAGCTCTTGCTAACGCGGGTCGAACACCTTGAGTGCGTGAATGAGTGAGTGGATGAGTGGAGGCGAAGCGATTCACAAGCAAGTAATGATGAAAAGAGAAGAAACATTCATTTCATTTAAACCAAACATCATGATATTCAAGTTTAAAAGATTCAAAGATTACAACGAAGGAGAGAGGAAAGAGATAACCAATGGATGAAGACTAGCGGCCGTTCACGGCCGGAATGGTAGTTTGTCAAGCTACCTCCAGACTCGGGCGGACTGTGCTTCCGGTGTAGAGAAACTGTCACGATCTCTCTACGTGGTTCCGTCGTCTTCTACCTCAGGATTCCTCTTCTTCTCACTGGACTGGAGTGGAAAACAGCTGCTTGAGGGCTTGCGGATGGTGGAGAATGCTCCCGGAAAATGGAGAAATACTTGGAATGGTTGGAGAGGACTTCCCCTTGCGTAGGAGATGAAGTGGAGGTGTCCAGGAATGGAAATCGCCGGTGTACGGAATGCCACTCGCGCTCTCGGCGGCTCTCCCCCGCCCTAAAAGCGGAACAGGCATATATATAGGCGCTGGAATGAATACTGCGCATGGTCATTGGCGCACGACCAATAGTCGTGCGCACTGGAGTTCTGCGATCTTGCGCGCTGCCTGGGCGGAGCCTGAAATGAAAGAAATTTATAAAATACATGTTCGCACGACCAGTGGCGCACGACCAGTGGTCGTGCGCACTATCGTAAGTGGTCGTGCGATAAGCAAGACAGAACTCATAAAATGGGTGTTAAGTGCGCACGATCAGTGGCGCACGACCAATGGTCGTGCGCGATAGAGCCAGTGATCGTGCACAGTGTTCCTGTACAGAATTGTACCGGGAACACCTGCACGACTCCTGTTCCAGCATACAACACCAGTCTAGCCACTGAAGGTGACACTTAACACTGCATGAAAACTAGTAACGAAGATGAACAAGAAATAACACCAAAACGGGCCTAGAAGTGCACTTAGCATGGAGTATTAAATAGGAATGAAAACATGTCTAAAGTGAAGTGCAAAGACTAGAAAATCGGCCCAGATGAGTCCATAAATGTGTATATAATTGGGACTCATCACACCCCCAGACTTACCTGTTTGCACGTCCCGAGCAAACGAATTCGGTGGAGTGTGAAAATGGTAGTTAACAAAGAAAATTACACAAAGGAGTACAATGCGAAGTAGCAAAAGCATGCAAATAGAAATTTAGTAAAAAGAGATTCTAACTATGCTAACTAATTTACGAAAGTATTAGAGCGTAAGTAGAGATTTAGTTATACTCAGTTGGTGTATTATGAAGAATTCGAACGATCATGCCCGGTGTGAAAGTAACAAGACACTAAGGCGGGTGTTGCACAAGGTCGGGGTTTAGGAATAACTCCGCTGAAATCCATCAACGTCGTGAACCATACGCTCGCCCGGTCACACTCTCTCTACGGCGTTAGCAAACTCACAAGTCAAATCAATAGGGCTTTTAGGATTATATTGGGGCTTAGGTTGCGGTATGATATTCAAATTTAAACACGATGGCTACGCAACCCAAGTGAGCTAACGGAACGCTGCACCACACAAAACCAAAAACAATGCTCGTGTGACACACCCCCAGACTTATCATGAAAACTAGGTGTGCACACGGCCTACTTCACAATTACCAACAGATTTTCTATTTAGCTCGGAAGGATTTATTTACGACATATTTCTTTTTCAGATTTTTTTTCCTTTTAACAACATACTTTTCTTCTTTTACTTATCCTCCGGTTGGTTCAAATTCAGCAAAATAAAACGTGTTTTTCTTCACAACGCACAAGTTCCAAACATCACACAAATTGAGAATTATGAGCGCAGTTAAACAGCAATTTGGTTGCGGGCGTAGGATAAGCTTCGGGATTTGGTGGATGAAGAGGAGCTGAACAAAAGAGTGGTAGGCACAATTTTGGCTTGCAAGGGTGAGCGAAAAGGACATGGAACGATAAGGCTCAAACTAGCCAAAAGGTGGCCTACATCACGTTTAACTCGACGAGTCGCTCTCACGCATGCTTCGAGAGTCGCTTGGGGCAAGTTCTTAGCCCACGAGAAAGGTAAACCTTCCTACCGACTCGAGCAACACACGACTAGTGCTCGTACACACACAACACCGGGTTATTACCAATTTCGTTCACATTCACCATTTGAGTATAACAAATCTAAAACTACGCAAAAAATACTAATCATAAATTAAACGCATAGAAATAATCTAGTTTTACTCAAATGCTACTACAGCATGCGGGTGCGACTAGAACACTGCTCGAGTCAACATCGCACTCCAAATAATAATTCCTAAGCTAACACCCCAACTCACATTCCTAACCAAAATAGTTCATTCGGAAACACAACAAATAGGTAAGCGCGCACTCATGTGGGTGAAGTGGTGCAAGAAGCATGAAAACAATGATGATGATAAAGATAAATAATAAACAAACTTCTAGTATGCAGTGCAACTCGTGCACAGTGGATGACAACATACTCTCCCCCAGACTTAGTCTAAACATTACATCACAGAAATTGGAAGCTAATGGGGGAAGAAGTGTTACCCAATGCTCAGAATTGAGCATACCAGACGGTTGGCGATTAAGATCAAGAGCAGTCCGCATCATCCGCACCAAAGAACACAACACACCTGCAAGCACAAAACTAAAAACAGCAAACACAAATAAAAAACTGAACTAAACATGTTAGATAAAAATAAAATTAGGAAATCTGGGTTGTCGACCAGCAGCGCTTTTGTTTTATGTCCTTAAGCTGGACCAAATACATGTATTAGGATTGTTTAAAGAGCACAGAAATTAAAGGAGAAGTTCACAGAAGCAGTTTCACAAATTCAGACAACACAAATCAGCTATAGGCGCTCTTATGGTGCGCGTCTCCCGTAGCTCGTAGGCGGGAGGTGAAGGCTTTAGGGCCAACACTGGTGTCACCCAGTGTTCCCCTAACCTCCGCCCTCTTGCCACGGAGAGTGGCAGTGCGAGCGTCGTGCAGAAGTTTCTCCTGTTTAAGTTTAGCGACAGTCGGGGACTGCCAACGTTGAAAGTTTTCAGATTTTTTTACCTTGGTGGTGGGTGGCGTCACTTCCGGCGTCGCGGTGACTATCAGATCAGCCCAAGAGATGGAGCGCTTAAATTGTTTATTACAAGAATCAAAACAAGAAGATAATGGGACAGTGCCCCGAACTAAATTCAAGTCAATATTTTTCGAAATGCAATCTTCCTCCGTCTCGGAATCAAATTCTCTCCGAAGATCTACTTCTTCCTCACTGGACTGGTGCTCCTCCTTTTCTCCTTCAATTGGTTCTTTATCTTCTTCATTTCCTGCACAACTCAGAGATTCATCAAAAATAAAGAGAGGGGAAGAGTGGATGTTTCAGTTATAGCTTTGGGGCAAGTGGGCTGCGGCACCTTATTGGGTAGGAAGACACACCTCGTAGCGAAATCAAGGGTGGCACCGCTCTCTTTCAAGAATGGCACGCCCAAGATAGGGATAGAGTGATTTTCCTGGGGTCCCAACACCTGAAAATCAGCAACCACAATCGTCCCCTCAACTATCACTTCTACATTTTTCACTTCCCCCTCAGATTGTATAACGGTCCCAATAGCAAGCATAAGGGATTTCTGATCCTCCGTGTTCATCTCAAGTTGCAATTTAACAACGTCTTGCAACGCAATGACGTTGCGGGAGGAGTCGGAATCGCACAAAGCTTTCGTATCAATATTATTGATGGAACAAGAAATCACTAACTCACTTGGATCAGCCTCTACCACATCGCCGAGACTCTTCCCTTGATCTATTGGGTTCTTTTCAGTGTTGCTAGGAAGGGTCCCATGCGACCGCTCGGTTAGCACTTGGGCCAATTGGCCTAGCTGCGTTTCCAAGTTCCGCATGGATGTGGTTTCGTTCACCATATTTGAGGTAACCGCTTGCATAAATTTTTCCATCATCTCCTCCAGATTACTCTTTTTTTGGGCTGGGGGGCCTTGGTTATAATCCGGGTGTGGTGGCCTCGGTTGGCTCCCGGAAGCATAAGCATCATTTTGATGCTGCCCCGGTGCCCATCGTTGGCCATGCGTGTTTGGGTTCCATGAGAAGTTCGGGTGACTTCTCACTCCCGGATGATAAGCATTATTAAATGGCACCCCCTTAGACTGATTTCCTACAAAATTAACGGATTCATTCAAGGATAAGTGCGCGAAGTCACCTGATACATTGTTCCCTGAACATTCGTACGCGTGGTGGCCGCCGCCTCCACATCCTTCGCACGTAATGATAGCAGCAGGCGCGGATGTAGGAGGAAGTGAGTCGACCACAAAGAGACCGCGGGCGTTCCTTGGTGCATTTCTCCCGGCAGTCCAGAATGTACTGTGGGAGGCGGTGTCGCGCAGAATCCGAAGGGCCTCCTCTGGAGTGTGGTTCATAAGAGTACCACCCGCAGCAGCATCGATCATTGCCCTGTAGTTGGGCTCGATCGCAAAGTAAAATGTCTCTACCACATTCCACGGTTGGAGCTCGTGGTTCGGGCAGCGGCGGAGAAGATCATTAAGGCGCTCCCACGCCTCGGCAAGGGTCTCTTGGTCAGCTTGGCGAAAGGTGGCGATCTCCCGCCGCAGGCTCACAATTTTATCAACGGGGTGGAATTTGGCCAGGAACTTGGATGCAAGAGCATCCCAAGTCGCGGCGGTCCCAGGAGGAATAGAATGGAGCCACACCTTGGCCTTGTCGCGAAGTGAGAATGGGAACAGTCGCAGCTTGACTGTATCGTCAGGTATTCCAGTGTAGCGTAAAGTTCCGCAGATATCGGAAAACTGTGCCAGGTGCAGGTGCGAGTCTTCACTGGTCATCCCGGAGAACTGAGCATTGTTCCGGATGATGTTCAATATCGCTTGTTTGATCTCGAACTGGTTGTTCATAATGTTGGGACCAAATCCCGGATACACACTCCCAGCTGTCGGAGTGGTATAATCACTCATCGTTCTGGGTCGAGGCCTCACTACCTCTTGCTCATCTCCAGGTTGGTGCTGCCCCACATCGGGCACTCTTGGGTTAGCATTGTTTGGGTCTATGTTGTCACCCATTGCCGCCTGTACGGCTGCTGCGCGCCTTCGTGCGCGAGCGGTCCGTTCGATCTCTGGATCAAAGGGTACAAGTTCCCCATCGGCTTGTCTCTGCATGCACAGTCACATTATCGACTCCATCCTACTGCCCACAAGGAGTTACAGGCCCAAATTGAGGACCTGTTAAAGAAGGGGTTCATTAGGACTAGCATGAGTCCATGTGCGGTACCATCCTTACTTGCCCCCAAGAAGGATGGTACATGGCGGATGTGTGTTGATAGCCGTGCTATCAACAAGATTACCATCAAGTATAGGTTTCCCATTCCACGATTAGATGACCTCTTAGATGTCTTATCTGGCGCCACTATCTTTTTGAAGTTAGATTTACGGAGTGGTTATCACCAGATTAGGATCCGCGAGGGTGACGAATGGAAGACTGCGTTTAAGTCTAAGGATGGGTTGTACGAGTGGCTTGTGATGCCCTTTGGGCTATCCAATGCCCCCAGTACCTTTTCATGGATGATTACCCACGTCTTTCGGCCATTCATGGGTAGGTTCGTGGTAGTCTACTTTGACGACATATTGATTTATAGCACCACCGCTGCCGAGCACACCTCCCACATGAGAGCGATTCTTTCCACCCTGCGAAAGGAAACATTATTTCTTAACCTTAAGAAATGCACCTTTTATGTCCCTGAAGTAGAGTTTTTAGCCTACATAGTCGGATCGGAGGGCATTAGAGTTGATCCTAGCAAGGTCCAAGTCATTAAGGACTGGCCCGTGCCGACCACTTTACGAGAGGTGCGTAGTTTCCACGGGTTAGCTACATTTTACCGCCGTTTTATACGGGACTTCAGTAGCATCATGGCCCCCATAACTGATTGCATGAAGAAGGGCGAGTTCACCTGGACGAAGTCCGCCACCTATGCTTTCCAACGCATTAAGGAGCTTATGACTGAGGCACCAGTCTTACGTCTACCTGACTTCACCAAAGTCTTTGAGCTTACATGTGACGCTTCTGTAGTGGGATTAGGAGGTGTTTTGAGTCAGGAGGGGCACCCAGTGAGTTATTTTAGTGAGAAGTTATCTAGCGCTAAGTTAAATTATTCGAACTATGATAGAGAGTTTTACGCAGTAATTCGATGTTTGCACCTTTGGAGGCACTATCTCCTCTCCAAGGAGTTTGTGATCCTCTCCGATCACGAGGCATTGCGGTTCAGCAATGGCCAGCATAAAATAAGCCAGCGTCACGCTAAATTGGTATCTTTCCTACAAGGTTACACGTTTAATCTTAAGCACCTTAAAGGGAGCTGATAACCGAATCGCGAACGCTCTTAGTCGCCTTACCATTTTGCTTACTACTATGGAGGTTAATGTTGTAGGATTCGAGCGCATTAAGGATGAGTACGCTACTTGCCCAGATTTCCAGGATTCATATTTATCTTCCCAGGATAGTTCCCCCACGACTATATCTGCGTTCGTTATTAAGGATGGCTATCTATTTAGGCATGGGAAGTTGTGCATCCCGCAGTCATCTTTGCGTCTTCATATCATCTGGGAGCTGCATAGCGGAGGGTTGAGTGGCCATTTCGGTAGGGATAAGACCGTTACGTTAGTTGAGGAGAAGTTCTATTGGCCTAAACTTAAGGCGATGGTGGGAAGGGTAGTGAGTAGTTATCGTACCTGTTAGGTATCTAAGGGCACAAAAACCAACGTTGGATTATATACACCCTTGCCTATCCCTTCCACACCATGGGAAGACGTGAGCATGAACTTTGTTTTAGGCCTACCCACCACTTTACGCTGTTTAGATTCCATTTTCGTAGTTGTGGATAGATTCTCCAAAATGGCATATTTATTCCGTGCATTAGGACCCACAATGCGTCTCACGTAGGAAAACTATATTTTAAAGAGGTCGTTAGCCATCGCGGAGTCCCGAAGACAATTGTCTCGTATAGGGATGTAAAATTCACTAGCTATTTTTGGAAGACTCTATGGATGTTAATGGGAACGAAGTTACTATTCTCCGCTGCGTATCACCCGCAAACCGATGGGCAAATGGAGGTGGTCAATCAGAGTTTAGGGAACCTCCTTCGGTGTTTGGTGAGTGATCACAAAGGCACGTGGGATCTACTGCTGCCCCATGCCCAATTGACGTACAATAACTCTAAGAATAGGTCCAAGGGTATGTCACCTAATGAGATTGTTCACGGGTATAAGGATCCGGTGCCTCTTGACTTGGTTCCGTTACCACCTACATATAAAACAAGTCAATATGCACAATCCTTCGCCCAACACATCCATGATCTACATGCACGTATACGGGCTACCTTGACTTCTGAATACGAGTCCTATCAAGCGAACGCTAATCTACATAGGAGAGTGCCACACTTTAAAGTCGGCGATCTGGTTTTGTCCGATTAGTTCCCAAACGACTGCCATTTGGCACCGTTAAAAAGTTAGCACCAAAGCGCACCGGCCCTTTTCGGATTATAAAGAAACTAGGTGACAATGCTTTCGTTTTGGATTTGCCTGCGGATTGGGGTATCTCCCCCATTTTTAATGTTTCGGATTTGACGTTGTTTGTTTTGCCTCCACATGAGTTGAATTCTTTGTCGTCTTCTCCCTCTACTAAAATTTCTAATGGGTTGGGGAGTGGTAGTTCGGATGATCTCTCTCTTTCGGTCCCCACAGATATATCATCTGATGGTGAGTTGCATTCTTTTATTCCTACTGCTGACATGTTTCCCAGGTTTCCCAAGACATTTCTCACTCCAGATACGATACTTGCTGCTGAGCCACTTGCTACTGCTGATGGTGATACCTACCGCTTCCTCATCCGTTGGCGTGACCGCCCCCTTCGGTTGACTCATGGGTACTCGAGACGGAGCTTCGACGCTTGGATGCCGACCTTCTCCACCGCTATCTTTCGGACCACGCATCGGTGATACGTGATTTTGAGTCGGGGAGGATTGATGGCGCGGCCCCTCCTTCACTACTTGATGATGATCCGGTTGCCGAAGCACAACGACATAGGGATTTTAGGCGTCGTGATGACGCTAACGGAAGACAGCGTGACAACCTCCACCCGCGGCGTGCTAAGCCCACTTGAAGACCAATTTTAATTAAATATTATGCTTTGTTATTTTATATTTGTGAATATAAAATTATTCCATGTTTGGGTAATAATTTTATATTCATATATGCATTTATTCCCTTTATTTTCTGCACTTTAAACTATATGGTGTGTATTTAACCGCTCAGATGGTAGAGATTACATCTCCATCTTGAACAGTTTTGGTTTATTTAACTCCTATTTAAGGAGGCTTATTATGAGGATTAAAAAAAGAAAGATTTAAACCTAAAAATCCTCCCTTGAGAATTTCGGCCATGATGGGTTTCCCCCTTGCCGCCGCCCCCATGTGGTGTGAAGCCGCCTCTTGCTCCCTCCATCCCTCTTCGGTACGACTCCGGCGTGGACTCCTTCGGTGCGACTCCAAGGAAGAAGGTTGCAGCCCCATTCGGTGTGACGCCGGTGGATCCGTAGAGAGAGTGATTGCCCCACATATCTTGTGTGATTGTTAGATCCGGGTTGGGTAACATCTCTATCTTCGTGATTTATTGCTTTAGATTTGTGGAGGTTGAGCATTCGTTGTTTCCGCGATTTTAAAATACTCCGTTGCAAATATTTGAATCGATTTCATTGCTATCGAACTCTTTATTTCCGGATCGGGTAGGTCCAATTTTCTTGAGCGGATCTTGGCCTCTAGCCTTGGTCTTGCTCTCCAAAAGGATTGGCAACCTTTGTGTTAGTTTTGGGGAATAATACGACTCCTTTCCAATCGTTATTTTAGAGTCGATCATTCCTCCTTTGTGATGTATGTGCTGCGTTAGATGCGAACGTATTTGCGATGATAGATTCTTGTGTAGGTACGGTAGATCTAAACGTGAAGGGCATAGAGAGCGTTATTGTCATATCGATCTCTATCTCTTGGACATCCCTACATCAACGCAGATGGATTTCGTCGAACGCACTGAAGCACGACATTCGTCGAACGCAGAATAGATTTCTTCGAACGCAGATGGATTTCATCGAACGCAGATGGATTTCATCGAACGCACTGAAGCACGACATTCGTCGAACGCAGAACAGATCACGTCGAACGCAGATTGGATTTCGTCGAACGCAGAGACTTGTATTTTATAATAGTTATTTTCTTATTACTGGCTGTAGTTAGAAATAATTATAGAAAATAATTAGGGCCCTCTACAGGAAAAGTGGTCAACACCAAAGTTGTATCCCTTGGAGTTTAGTTTATTTTAAGATTAATTTCACCCCAAAAGGAGTTCTGTAGCTCCCTGTAGGTCCATTTTGGTGGGACTGGTCCCTAGTGTAGGACAGCCACCATTCCTTGAATAACTTTTGATTGGGTTATGGGATGGACTTGAAAATTGAAACCTAGGCTATTTACACCTACCCACACATCATACCCAAATATGCGAATTTTAGGAGAACCTTTTTCTAAGGCTTTTGTGATAATTACATAAATCAAATATTAATAAACTATTGGGTCAAATGACCTCCAATGCCCTACAAATTTTGGTGGGTACTTCTTAGGGTTATTGAAAGTATCTAGTTGCGGCCTAAATCACCTAGAGGGGGGGGGGGTGAATAGGTGGTTTCTATAGCTTTTTACGAAATTAAAAATATAAGAAGTAGAGCACATAGAAAACCAAAGAGCATAGTACACACAAGGATTTATAGTGGTTCCCCGTTCTTGGGTAATCCACTTTGCACCTCACCTATCTAGCACGACCGGCTAAACTAGGCTACTTCACTAACTCGGATTATGAATAATCTTCTCCTACTCAAACTCGGAGTCACCACTCCTGCAAGCTCAGAGCAAAACAACTCCTACAAAAACATGGAGCAAACCACTCCTACCAAAACTCGGAGAACAATCTTCTCCTACTCAAACTCGGAGCAAACAACTCCTACTAAAAAATCGGAGGAAAACCTCCTACAAGAATATGTAAAAGATTTTTACAAAACTTTAGATTGAAAAACAATCTTCTTGAAATCTTCTGGAGATTTGACTTGATCAGATCTGAAAATGATAGAACTTCTTCTTCCTTGAAAGAATAGAAAATCTGGATCTAGAGAGAGGAAGAAGAAACCTTTTCTTGAAAGCTTGATCTGAAACTTAGAGTCGACTGGATCAAAAAGAGAATGAATGTTTATTTTTCTTGATCTTGTCGACTGCCCTTGGCGATGAAGAATCGCAAAACACTTTCTTGTTGGAGGAGAAGAACTTGCGTGAGAAATAATACCAGCCAACCGAACAAGAGAGAAAGAAAATCTGTATATAATATTTGCACTCACTTCACTGCCTGTATGAAAAATCAGAGAGTATATATATTTACAACTCCTCTTCGACGGCTAGATTAAATAAATAAGGAAGAATATTTCTTTCTTTTTCTGTAGCAAGAATTTAGGAAAAAAATATTCTCTCCAACGGCTATCTCCAAATAATAAGGCAAATAATCTTCTAACGGCTGTCCGCATGATTTAAGGAAGAAATTACATGAAGCATTAATGAAGATCTGATGGCAATTTGAATTTCGAAACAGCGCAAAGCAATTTCTGTAATATGTTAAAATTTCGTCGACAGAACTGCGATCGACGAACTTCCTTCCTTTCGTCGAACAGAGATTGGTGAGCGCGATCGAAGAAGTATATATATAACCAGCGGTCGATGAAATATATTTATATAAACAGCGGTCGACGAAGGAAACTGCGTTCGACGAAAGTTCTCAAATTCTGCGTTCGACGAAATGTCTTCAGCTAACAGTAAACCAGAGAATTAAGAAATGTCGAACGGTGATCGACGAATTCTAGCGTTCGACAAATTCTAGCGTTCGATGAATTCTTGTGATCGACGAATTCTAGCATTTGACGAAATCTTGCATTCAATGAAATCACCACATTTCGTCGAACAGAAAATTCTGACAAAACTTTTCTCTTTCTACAACAACTTTCCCTTAGCCTTCCTTTGTGTTTGAATATGAAGTACATCCCAATAGAGAGATTTCACATAAGTTAACACTTTGGTCTATACCATGAGGAATTACATAGTATAGTCCTGTGTTTAACAACTTATTGAAACCTGACATTGGTTTGTACTTAGTCATTTATAATCTGCCAACACATAACTAGAAAACAACATCAAATATAACTCAATTCAACTTAGTTCAAAGGAACACTTCTTCAAATCAAGGTAATTGTGGCTACAATACCCAATAGTTATCACATGACCCTGGTAAAAATCTCAGCCCAATTGGGACTTCTTTGGTTGGGTAATTTGTCAACCCAAGTTAGGTCAAATAGGGTCAAAGTTAGGGCATGGTGTTTATCTTGGGATAGTGTGGTCAAATCTCCTCACCATGAGGTGAAACCTTGGCCACTGGTTTAGGATCACCTAAAACACCTTCATGAGTAAGATGGGGTGGTGTAGAGGTGGATATGCCCTAGGACCCTAGTTTTACCCCTTGGGGGCATATAGAGCTTTGTGAAGGACATGTGGTCAAGAGCTATGGAATGGCCATGAAATTTAGTAGATATGTTCATGGGATGTATAAATGCCCTAGGGAAATTTGAGAGGATTTTAGGAGAATTTATTCCCCCTAAATTAGGTCATAACCCCTTTAGGTAAACTTCTTGTAAGTGATATTTACATGCACAAATGATCTTGGATGAAGATGAAATCTTGTTGGTGCCTTTATAATCATAATATTGACCCGTGGTAATTTTTGTATAATTTATTTAATGAATTAACCAGTACTTCATTCACAAGGCACTTATTATGTCTCAATCTTACGAAATATAATTAAGGGTCCAAAACTCTCTGGAAAAATGTGCAACTTGGTGATAGGACATTTCAGAGCACTAGGAAGCTCTGTGAATTTTTATAGAATTTTTGGAAATTGTTATCAGTAGACTACTTCATAACATGTGCAAATTAGGAATTATATGGATTATTTATTTCAGTGAAGAAATGATTCCCATAAATTGTGAAACTCTGTAATTAAGTTTTCTTGACATAATAGAGGTCTGGTAAATTTTTCCTAATTTTGGCATAAGTATTCTTGGTAGTTCCTTCATAAATCTTCATGTTTGGATATATGATAAATATTAAAAACATATGACATTTCCTTACTGTAAAATTGTGATATTCATTACTTACTGATATTTTGGTATAATAGATCTATCTTAATTTTATGAGAGTCATATCATAAGAATACCTTACACTTCATGTTCATATTCATACTTGGCAAATATTGGAGAAATTTAAATAAATGCTAAAATGTTGAGGAAAATTATGAATCTCTGGAGTTAGTCTTATAATACCATGATAGCCCTCCAATAAATATTTTGAGTCAGTTGGGTGAATATTTGGAGTACCTCTACTTATAAGCTTCATATAGTTGGTTTGGTCTTAGTATATTAAAAATGTGAAATTTGGATATTTAGAGGTCGACCGAGTGGAAGTGGCATGTAGTTGGTGCACATGGTCAGGTTGAAGAGATTGAAGGTCACCAAAAGGAGTTTATGAGATGAGAGTGTGCTTGGGAGTTAAGGGTAAAGCTGTGCTCAAGGCCTGCCTAGTCTCCATCCCGCCCTTGCGAAGCAGCGCGCTCAAGGCCTGCCTAGTCTCCATCCCGCCAAGCGAAGCATTGCATAGCGGCATTACATAGGAGTAGTTGTAATATTTTCTCTTTATTTCCACAAACCAAAACCCCTCGTTTCCGCAACCCATCCGACTTAAGGACTTCAATCTCAAGTCCTTCCTCACTAATAAACTCCACCTTACTGTGTTCCTTCGAGATCGATACTTGGGGATTCACTCCCACATTTTATATTACTTGAACGATCGGTACACAGCCGTTTCGTGCCGCAGTCTTGCTACCGCCTATAGCGGTGTGCTAAGATTTGCGCATCATCTATGAGGCCTTGACAACTTTCCTCAGGAAGTAAAAGTAATTCATGATTTTGGTAATTTTCTTTGATAAATATTCAGTTATATCAAATCAGATATTCAGTTATATCAGATATATTTCATTTTACCATATCATATTGTCTATGTATGTTTGGATTGTATTTGTGTTTATGTAAAAATATGTAGAAATTCACTTTAAACAATATGTAAAATTTGTTAAGATAAATAGGGGGAGATTGATGGGAAAAACCCCTTTTGATTTATCTTAATAAATTAACTATATGTGATTTTACCTCTTAGGGTTTATTAACCACATTGTATAGTGAGGGTAATTTGGTCATTAGATTTCTGAGAATGTCACAATAAACTTAGAATGTCAAAGCCAAGTCAAGACAATCACAAGACAAGTTAAGTTAAAAATTGTGTCGAATGGAAGTCGACGCAACTTTGACTACAATTCGACGCAGAAGATAGAAGCTCAAGCCCAAGGCTTCAACTCGACGGACATATCGATAAGGAATCGACGTAACGTCGACATCTGAGTTCAGCCAATGCTAAGAAGAAATTTGAAGCTACGTCGATAAGAACTCAGAGGTGCGTCGACTTGAAGATTGATTAAGTCGACGCAAAGTCGAATACATACAGAAAAGGATGCTTTTTTAGCTGTTCTTTTCGGACCTTTTTAGAAGGACCACCAAGCTAGAGACAGTTCTCCAATGGCTCGTTTGTTTCCAAGAATAGAATGAAGCTTTCCAGGACATAGCAAATCACTTTTGGAAGGTAATCAAAATGAATGGACGGGTCGAGAACAAAAGAAGAAAGGAAATTAGATGGGTAAGAGGAATTCCTTTTCAGGACAAGCCAAAAGAAGAAAGATTTTTTAAAACTCAATCATACACAATAAGTTTGCAAAAAGTGAAGTAGAAAATAACAACATAGTGATCACATTATTCTGGCTGTCGAATAAGGCTTTCATCTTCTTCCCTCTCAAACCCTAAAAGACAGACATACAAAAGTTCTCTCTCTGCATATGAAGATATAATGTTGCTTCTTCATCATCATCATGCAGTAGTAGAACTACAACAAGTTCTGAGAGAAAAGGATCAAGCAAAACAACCCTAGCAAATCTTCACTATCATAAGCAAGGGTTCATCATTTCGGATCCTTATCATCAATTCTTACCATTTACATCTTACTTCTGAAGATCTGTGGTCCAAGATCTTCTTATCAAAATATCTTTGGTTCCAAAGGATTCTGAAGAATTTTGAGAACAGAATTCTTACCTTCTCCATCTTACTTTCTTCTTACAAATTCCATCAACTATAAAAGAGGTATAAGAATCCCTCTTCCAAAGGATTCAGTGGTTCAAGATCTCCTTATCAAAAGATCTTTGATTCTAAGAGTCTCCTTACCAAAAGACTAAGTGCTTCAAGATATCCTTATCAAAAGATCTGTGGTTCTAATAGTCTCCTTGTCAAAATACTCAGGCACTAGTTGTGCAACCCTACCAGGGAGGTAGAAGAGAGGACTACCCACATTTTAGGGAACATCTATAAAAATCCTTATGTCTTTGCTGTGATTTTCTGTTCTGTCCCATTTACCTTTTCTGTGTTCATTTTCAGCAAAATTTATTTAATTTATTCTGCCTTTGGTTTTGCAGTATGCATAATACCTTAGTATTTTTAGTGCGTGTGCTCTATTAGGGTAGAAAATATTTAAATCTCTATTCACCCCCCCCCCCCCTCGCCCATCTAGAGAATTCTGAGAGGCATACTGTGCACTTTCATGATATCATTTTTCATAGTTGACCACCAAACTATCTGTTTTAGATCTCTGTACATCTTTGTGGAACCAGGGTGATGAAAACAACTTGATCCATGAGCTTCGCTACAAATCCTTGCTCGAATATCCTTAATCGCGGGAATACAATAACTACCTCAGTACTTTAATGTATCCTTATCATCAATTGAAAAATATGGTAATTTGATGCGTGTTTGGCAAGTGCACCGGTCGCTGTCAAGTAATAATTATGGGAATAGTTTCCCCGAATATCGATCTCTTGAGGAATGCAGGATATGGTGAATGAATTGCGTTGTGAGCCAATTGTTACACAAGCGAAGAAAGTAAGAACAAAAGGCGTTGTGATTGGTGTCCCAAGCTATTGCATAAATAAGAGAAATGCGGGTCGAAAGCACCGCTTCAAAAAGTGGGGGTGAGTGCAGCGGCCGCGATGCCGCGCTTTGGTAAGCGGGTGAAATGACCATAGAGCGGGGTTTTGCGAGGGTCGTATTCACCTCTTCGCCAACATCACCACTAGCAATTGCTAGATGGCTTCACACGCAAGCAACTCAGAATATCACAATGAAAAGCAAAGCGATTCTCACAACCATAACATCATTGGACATGAACATCAAACAAAGGATCTATAGCATTAATCTAACAAGAGTTCACTACAACAACACTAAAAGAAGCACAAGCACAAGGGTTAGAAAGGACCCAACAGAAGATGTCACCGTATCCTGGGTTCTCAGCCAGAATGAGAGGTTGTCGGGTTCTCTCCGGGCTCGGCCCTCAGATGGTGTGCGGACTCGAAGGAGGATGTCACTTCTCTAGCGATCTACGACATATCTATGGTCTCCAAGATGAAGAATGCTTGAACTCGTGGTGGAGAAAGCTTGCAAACAATCCCAGAAGGAAGTATGGTGGAGGAGATCACCGGATGTGGTCTCCTAGGGTGGAAAAGGTGAAAATGGCGGGCTTCTCTTTCTTTTCCTACGAGGGGAATCGTCCTCCCTGGATTTTCTCGCGAGGGCGTCGTTCTCATGAAGCAGATTTCCTGCTTTAAATACTAAACAGGCCGAATTTTAGACACGAACGGGCGAACGCACGACCGTGCGCTGCCCGTGCGTTATTTACGATAAAAATAGACTTGAGGAAGAAGCAGCCGCGCCCGTGCGCTAACGCACACCAAAACGGGACTAAGAGTGCACTTAGCATGGAATAATGAATATGAATGAAAACATGCCTAAAGTGTAGTGCATAGACTAGAAAATCGGCTCAGATGAGCCCATAAATGTGTATATAACTGGGACTCATCACACCCCCAGACTTAACCATTTGCACGTCTCAGGCAAACTACTCAGCTCTCCGTCCAAACAATTGGGTGTTAGAGTGAGTTTGAGCGGTGGAGACCCATGCGAAGTCGCATGCTTACGTGCGTAGAAATACGTTAGAATAGAATATAACTCAAGATTATATTTAACTATTTCTAAAACAGTAATTTGAAATCTAGTTTACTCGGATGGTGAATCCCGGTGAATCTTTCGGTCGCGCACAAGGGAAAATAGCGTGACTAATGAGTAGAGTATTACTCGAATCAAAGCTCGGGACAATCTCCTAAGAAATCCATCAAAGTCGGTGTCCATAGGCTTGCACGTTCGCACTCTCTCCACTTCATGAGACAACTCAAATCTAAAGTCAATAGGACTTATAGGTTAAGATTTGGCTTTGGTTGAGTTCAGGTTAGATAAGTAGAAGAACTATGGGCATCGCACGCAACATAGCCTGAATACTCAGGAGTGCAAAATACCAAAACAACAAGTTAAAGAACTACCCAACACACCCCACTACAACTGGACACTATGTGTGGGCTAAGCCGAACATACATTGTTTTTGTCGAGAGAATGTATTTGAAAGTTTATTTAGCACAAATTTTTTATTTTATTTTTCTCGACAGTATATCTTTTGTAGGCACAAAATAAACTTTTCCTTTAGCTTTTTCAACGCTACCATACAACTCAGAGATAACAACAAACGAAAGATATATATATTTCCTTCAACTCATTTGTTGGAGCGAAAATAGGTTTGGCCGTATGGCTTTGGTGAAATTTAAGTGGAGCTAAACAAGGAGGAAAGGTCGGCTCAAGTGGGCTTGCAAAGGTGATTACATTGGTTAGGATTTCAAAAGCACAAACGAATCAAGAGACGGCCTATATCATGCTTTATAACGAGCTATTCAATGCAATCGTTTCAAGAGTCGCCTAGTGCAAGTTCTAGCCACCGAGAAAGTTTATCCTTCCTTCTGACCCTAGTAATAAGCTACTACTAATCCAGCTACACTCGACCTTATGCTACTGTTGGATTCACCGGATTCACCGCTAGAGTAAAATAAATTGCAGCTACTATAATAGAAATAATTAAATTATAACATTGAATTTTATTCTACTCTATATGAATTTCTAGGCGTGACGGGAGCACTCGACTAGAGCACTACTCGAGTCAACATTTTTCTCCACCCCTCACTCCTATACTAACAATCCAATTCTTACGAGTGGGGAACCTCGCAGCAATACCCAAAAAGCATATGTGATCAAGTATGCGTGAACTAGGTGCACATGGATGCAATGTGTGCAACAAACTTGAAAATCCTATCTCAGCACATTCTAACATGCTATGCAAAGTGCGTGCACATGCATAACTCGATCTCTCCCCCAGAATTGATCAAAACCAAATAAAAAAGAGAATTCATGAATAATGATAATAGGGGTAGAGTGGACCTATGCTCACGAATGAGCATGCCAGAAGTGCAGTAATTTCTTTTTAAAGTGCTCCTTCCTCAACTCCCAAGCGAGTTCACACCTGCATTGTTAGCAATAAAAAAACAAACAAAACATAATAGAGATTAAATAAGCACACGGAACCGGGTGTTCAAATGGGTTGTCTCCCAAGAAGCCCTTTTGTTTAACGTCCTTAAAGGTGGACCAAATACTTGTATTAATGTTTGATAGCAGCAGTTATGAAAAATGTTCCAAACTAAATAAAAGCAGAACACAGCAAGGGCGATTAACGAAGCACAAAAATCAGAGCAGAAGACACAGCACAACCAAATCTCGGAGACCCCAACACATATCAACTATATGCTGATTTGTGGTGGTTCTCCCCAGCCACGCGAGATGGAAGGGAGGTGAAGGCTTTAGGGCCCAAGGAGGATGTCTCCCCCTTGCCCCTAACCTCCTCCTTCTCGCGCCGGAGGGCAGCTGATATTTAATTTCTCGGTTTTGAAATTTAGTGAAGGGTTGAGATTTTCTCCAAAACTATATCCGATAAAGGCAAGTGTACCTTATCGTCTATAGTATAGGATATTAAGAAATACCAAGGTCGTATTCCACGGGGCGCGTTGATTACTTCTACTTTGAGGAAAGTCGCTATTATCTTATCTAATGATATTTTGGGGTTTTGGTTACTTAGCTAGAAAAAGAGAAATTGCAAGCTAAATTAAGGGTTTAGATGATGATAAAAGAGGCTAGTACTCAATCAAAAGTCACCTTGGAGTGAGAAAAGACAAGTGAAAAGAAATTAAATCTAATTCCGTTTAAATTGAACTACTTGACCGTGGAGGTTCCCGAAGCTCGAACATGCCTCTCTCGAGGTTAATGCCCAACTAAGTTTAGGAAAAATCAACCGGACTCTCATCCTATAATCGATTACCTAAAACTTGCTTTACGAAGTGAACCCCGCTATTGGATTTGACTCCAATCTGGGAGATTTACGTCATCCTCTCTCGAGGGGTGCGTGCAACTCTCTTTACCCTTGAGTGATCAATTCATACTTTGAGCCTATCGGCTAACTAAGTATGAAAACATAAGCGAAAACCATATATCGAAAATATGGCTTCACTAATTATAAATCAAGGGTAATTCAAGTGTTTGTAAAAACGGAAAAAGAAAACTTTAGAGAATCATAACTTGTCTAACTTATCCTCGGATCGTTTTGATCGAGTACTAATGAGGATTAGTTAATCATGGTGGAGGGGGAAGAGAAAGAAAAATAAAAATGCATAATAAGAAAATTTAACTAAGTAAGGAGGAGACAAAATCAAGAGAACAAACTAATTTTTATTTAAATGAAAACTATTACAAGTCTTAAGAGAAGAGATTGCAAGCTATGAAAAACAAAGTTACAAACTTAAACTAGGCTATTGCATTGAAAGAAAGCTAGTACATTGCATGAGAAAAAGAAGAGAACATGAAAGGAAAGAAACATGAACATGAACATGAAAGTGAAAAAATACTCAAGATTGGCTCCAACAGCACCTCCCCTACTCCAAAATTCTGAACCCTGGACTCAAGGAGAACCTCTGAATTTATAGGAAAAAATTTCAGATTACACGCCCTCGGTCACGGGCGTGACCAAGGGCGTGTCTGCACTATTCACATCAGTTCCGACAGCGGCGTGGGCTCGAATTCGGCGCGGAGAAAAGTGACATGTCACGGGCGTGACATGTCGGGTCACGGTCGTGACTTTGGACGGCTGCATTAAATGCGGCGTGGGCTGGAATTCGGCGCGGTGGCGAAGCAGAGATCACGCTGGAAAGTCACGGCCGTGACATGTGGGTCACGGGCGTGACTTAGGTTGACTTCTCGACAGCAACTCCACGTCTCGACGACGGCTCCACGTGGAAGATTCTAAGTTTACACGCCCTTGGTCACGGGCGTGACTTTGGGTCACGGGCGTGACTTTGGGTCACGGGCGTGACCTGGGGCGTGACTTGGTGTGGGCTAGCTCAGACAGCGCGGCATCATTCTGGACTGATCTTTAGGTTACACGCCCTTGGTCACGGGCGTGACCGAGGGCGTGACATGCCATTTTTCCCGATTTGTCCCAAAATTCTACAAATATTGAAATTAAGCTAATTTAGAATCAAAATTACAAAAAGAACTAACTTATAACCTAAAATTGACATAAAAGGAAAATTCATATTAAATATTTACAAAATTTTCTATTAAAAAGTTATAAAAATACAACTTATCAGCAGCGGAGCGTGCACCGCACAACATTCTTTCTTGTTTAAGCTTCTCCACTGTTGGAGAGCGCCAACGTTGATACACTTCAGAATTTTCCACCTTGGTGGTGGGTGGCATCACTTTCGTTGCCGCCGTGGCAACTGGATCAGCCCAAGAGACAGCCTGTTTAAGAAGTTTATTACAAGATTTCTTGCTAGATAAAAATGGGACTTTGTCCCGAGTTAAGTTCTGCTTGGTGGGTTCAGAAACGAGGCTCTCCTTCCTTTCCGGGTCACATTCCTTTCGAAAGTCAACTTCTTCTTCTTTTCCACTTGACTGCTCCTCTTCCTTTTCTTCCTCCAACGACACTTTTTCTTTTCCGTCTTCTGCATTACTCAGAGATTCATCAGTAATAAATTGGGGGGAGCGAGACAATGTTTTAGCTGCAATCTTAGGGCAAGTAAGGGGTGTTACCTTACTAGGTAAGATAACACACCCCGCTGGGAAATCCAAAGTGGCACCGCCCTCTTTCAAGAACGGCACTCCCAAGATGGGAATAGATTGATTCTCATGGGGTCCCAATACTTGGAAATCGGCGACCACCACCGTCCCCTCGACTATGACTTCAACATTTTTCACTTCTCCCTCCGCCTGAATGACAGTCCCGTTAGTAAGCACTAGCTATAGGGACATCCGGTCATCTGTATTCATTTCAAGTTGCAATTTAGCAACATCCTGCAATGCAAGGACGTTGCGGGATGAACCGGAATCACACAAGGCAGTAGTTTCAACATTATTGATGGAGCATGTGATTACCAACTCACTTGGGTCACTTTCTTCCGCATCGGCGAGACTCTTCCCTTGATTGATTGGATTCTTTTCAGTGTTCCTGGGAAGGGTCCCTTGCGAACTCTCGGTCAGCACTTGAGCCAATTTGCCCAATTGCGTCTCCAAGTTTCGCATGGACGCGGTTTGGTTAGCCATATTAGAGTTGGCAGCTTCCATAAATCTCTCCATCATTTCTTCACATTAAATATTTGCAAAATTTTCTATTAAAAAGTTATAAAAATACTACTTATCAAATACCTCCATACATGAGGTTTTGCTATTCTAGAGCAAAAGTGTGAGACATAATTTATAAGACATCCTTAAAAATTTTAATTTAAAACTAAAATTTCATTTAACCAAAAGTTAAGTTAAGAGTAAATTCAAGGGGGAGTTAAGTCCTAAATTACGATGATGATTTGAAAAGAGGGAAAAATGTTTAGGCAAGAACTTCTCAAGAAAATTAAGTAGTTTGACAAAATTGTAGAAATTATAAAACTAAATTAAATTAAAATTATAAGAACTCTATCTTAAAAGAATCTTAAGGAAAAGTAAATTACTAATTATTGCTCTCTCCATAATTTTCAACTAAAACTAGAACAATGATAATTGGCTAAGGGGGATTTCATAAAATTTGGCATAAGAGGAGAAATTTTTGAATGGAGGAAATGGAATTTATCATGAAATTTCCTTTTTTCTTTCTTTCTTTTTTTTTTCTATTTTTCTCTTCTAATAAAAACCCAAAATGTATATGGTTTAGGAGTAACGAATTTTATCCTCTTACTCCATGCCATATAATCTTTTCAAATATTTTGGGTGCATATGTTTTAGGGAATACTAAATTTTATCCTCTTATTCCCATGACATATGATCTTTTAAAGTTCATTTTTTTTATGCCACAAAGGGGTAAGGAAGGGAAATAAATCTAGCTAGCTTTAAATTATATTGAGAGCAAATTCTAGTAACATTAAATTTCCTAAGATCTAAAAAGTTAGAAGAAACTATAATTGAAATCTAAAGAGGTTTAGGAAATTCACTACAAAATGAAGCCATTTAAAAATAAAAAGAGAAGTCATGCTAACAAAATTCTAAAATCAATTTAAAATCATAAGATGATTCTTAAATCAAGATTACCTCAAATTTAAAATTAACAAACTATGATAAGCAAAATTATAGCCAATTAAAAACTTAAACATGCTTATAAACATTCTCAACTAGATTTCTAAGAAATCACAAAAACAACAAATAGAAGAGGTATAAGATAAAAGTTTTTTTTTGTGTTTTAAGTTTTTTTCATATATATTTTTTTGAATTTTTATATTATCTTTTTTTTTTGAATTTTTGTCATTAAAAACTATTTACAAAGAAAAGAAACTAGCTTTAAAACTTAATAATTTTTGTTAAGTCTTGGACTTCCCAAGGGCTACCCGGTGAAGGGTTCGCAAGGTACTAGGAGGTGTGATGGGATAAAATCCCAAACGTCCCTTTCCAAGATTTAAATTTTTCTGTTTTCTATTTTTTTTTTTGAGTTTTTTGTTTTTTCAAGTGCTTAAATAAAGGAAAACATAGAAACCAAATTAAAATTTTCTTTTTGTTCATTTTTTTTTTTGAAAATTTTCTTTTTTAAAACTATTTACAAGTATTTACAAAGGGCTATTTACACCCCCATACTTAAAGTTAAACATTGTCCCCAATGTATAAAAATAAGTATGAAGTAAGAAAAGGTAAAAAGAAATGCAAAAACGAAAGAAGAGAAGGAAAAAGGGCTTCCCTGATTTTTTTTTGAAGCTTTTGTGGGGAAGCCGCGATTACCTGCAAAAGTTGTTAAAGAAGAAAAGAAAAGACAAGAGAAAATAACAAAAGATAACTTTGGGGTGACTCCCAACAGCGCTTTGTTTAAGGTCGCGTAGCTTGACCCACTTGCCAATCATGTTATATTATGAAGAAATATCGCATCACACTTGTCATTAGGTAAGTCTCCTGGAAGATACAATTTAAGGCGGTGCCCGTTAACTTTGAAGGAACCTTTTTCCGGGTGGGAAATTAGAATTGTCCCATAGGACCAAACCTCTTTAACAATAAAAGGTCCGGACCATCGAGATTTCAGCTTTCCCGGAAAAAGGCGAAGACGAGAATTACAAAGGAGGACGAGGTCGCCCGGCGAAAAAGTTTTTGGAAATTTTATATGTTTGTCGTGATAAAACTTTGTTCGCTCCTTATATAATTTGTTACTCTCATACGCATTCGCTCTCCACTCATCCAATTCGTTCATTTGAAATTTTCTTTGTTCGCCCGCTAAAGTAGAATCAAGATTTAAAAATTTAAGCGCCCAAAATTCGCGGTGTTCTAATTCAACCGGGAGGTGGCAAGCCTTGCCATAGACCATTCGATATGGTGTACAACCGATAGCGGACTAGACGCCGTTCGATAGGCCCATAGCGCGTCATCGAGCTTTATTGCCCAATCCTTCCGATTAATAGAAACCGTTTTTTCTAAGATCCGTTTTAATTCTCGATTAACAACTTCAACTTGGCCGCTCGTTTGTGGGTGATATGCAGTGGATAATTTGTGCATGACACCATATTTTGCTAAGATTTTTGTGAATTGAGTATTGCAAAAATGGGTGCCCCGATCACTCACAATAGCGCGCGGAGTGCCAAATCGAGAGAATAATTTTTTTAAAAAGTTAACGACGACTCGCGCATCATTGCTGGGGAGAGCTTGCGCTTCCGCCCACCTCGACACGTAGTCGACCGCTACTAGAATATACTTATTTGAAAATGAAGGAGGGAGAGGACCAACGAAATCAATGCCCCAAAGATCGAAAATTTCGCACTCTAAGAAAATATTTTGGGCCATCTCATCCCGGCGAGAGATGTTCCCTGGCCGCTGGCAGCTGTCACAAGTACTCACAAGGGTGTGAGCATCTTTGAAGAGCGAGGGCCAATAAAAGCCCGCCTCCAGCGCCTTCCTCGCGGTTCGGTTTGAATGATAATGACCGCCGGATGGTCCCTCGTGACAATGTCGTAAAATTTTAAGACCCTCCTCACTCGAGACGCATCGTCTCACCACTTGGTCTGCACATACACGGAATAAAAAGGGGTCCTCCCAAAAGTAATTCTTTAAATCAGAAAAGAATTTCTTCTTTTGCTGACTCGAGAATTCTTTCGGCAGGACCCGGGCTACTAAATAGTTATAGCCAGATCTGCAAACCAGGGGGTAGACGATGAATTAATATTTTCGAGAGCGAGGAGGCGCTCTTCGGGAAATTTATCATCGATGTCAGATTCTATCAATACTTCCGAGGCGGGGTTTTCTAGACGAGAAAGATGATCGGCCGGCAAGTTTTCGGCTCCTCTTTTGTCCCGGATCTCTAAGTCAAACTCCTGCAAGAGGAGGATCCATCGCAAAAGACGAGGCTTGGCGTCCGATTTGCTTAAAAGATACCTAAGTGCGGAGTGATCCGTGAAGACGATAACTTTCGAGAGGGTGATGTATGACCTAAACTTATCGAAGGCAAAAACGATCGCTAGAAGATCTTTTTCGGTAGTGGTGTAATTCGCTTGTGCCGACGTGAGTGTTTTGCTTGCATAATAAATAGGGTGGAAATACTTACTCACCCGTTGGCCTAAAACGGCACCAACCGCAATGTCACTCGCGTCTCACATGATTTCAAAAGGGAGCGACCAATCCGGCGCGACTAGAATCGGGGAGTTTATAAGTTTTTCTTTAATAAGTTTAAAGGCCAAATGGCATTCATCGCTAAAAATAAATGAGGATTCCTTTTCAAGAAGATGGGTTAACGGATTTGTGATTTTGGAAAAATTTTGTATAAAGCGCCGATAGAACCCTGCGTGCCCTAGGAAACTACGAATAGCTTTTACATTTGTTGGAGGGGGGAGCTTTTCAATCACTTCAATCTTGGCCCTATCGACCTCGATCCCCATGCCCGAAATTTTATGACCAAGGACTAATCCTTCCTTGACCATAAAATGGCATTTCTCCCAATTAAGTGCTAAATTCGTTTCCTCGCATCGCTGTAACACACGCTCAAGATTTTTTAAACAATTTTTAAATGAGTTTCCGAATACGGAAAACTCGTCCAAAAACACTTCCATCACCTCCTCTACTAACTCGTCAAATATCGCCAGCATACATCTTTGAAATGTAGCTGGCGCGTTACAAAGACCAAATGGCATCCTTCGATAAGCGAAGGTGCCAAAGGCACAAGTGAAAGTGGTTTTCTCTTGGTCGTCGGGCGAAATTGGGATTTGAAAATATCCCGACAAACCATCGAGAAAACATTAGTAGGAGTGACCTGAAAGGCGCTCTAAGATTTGATCAATAAACGGTAGAGGGAAGTGATCCTTACGGGTGGCATCATTTAGTTTTCGGTAATCGATGCACATCCGCCAACCCGTAACAGTACGGGTTGGGATCAACTCGTTATTCTCGTTAGCTACTACCGTAACGCCACCTTTCTTCGGTACGACTTGTACTGGGCTAACCCAAGTACTATCCGATATTGGGTAGATAATTCCCACGTCCAATAGTTTGATCACTTCGGCCTTAAAGACTTCTTTCATGTTAGGGTTTAGCCGCCGTTGAGGCTGGACCGAATTTCCGGAATTATCTTCGAGAAAGATTTTATGAGTGCAGAAGGAAGGGTTTATACCCTTAATATCCGAAATTTGCCACGCAATTGCGTGGCGGTGCTTTCTTAAGACAATAGCTAACTCAGAAATTTCCGAGTTGCTAAGTTCGGATGAAACGATGACGGGTAGCTTCGACTCTTTTTCTAAAAATAAATACTTAAGGTGAGGGGGGAGTTGCTTTAGTTCTAAAACGGGTGGTTCTTCATAAGAAGTTTTGATTTTCAATTTTTCTAAAAATAGTGGTTCGGGTGGTGTGAAACGAGTGACTTCTTCTTCTTCCAGACAAAAGACTTCGGCGAGCTCAGACTCGTGACTCGAGGTGGAGACTAACTCGGGAGGTGAATCGAATTCCCAACACTCTTCCAGGTAAAAACACGAATCATCGTTTTCTAATGTGTTCCGCATCGAGGAATTTATGCCGAAAGAAACTTCATCGTCTCCAACCCGAAGGAGGATCTTTCCGTTACTTACGTCAATAATGGCGCGGGAGGTGGCAAGGAAGGGGCGGCCGAGTATGAGGGGTACTTCGGCATCCTCTTCGATGTCAAGAATGACAAAGTCCACCGGGAAGATGAACTTGTCGACCTTGACGAGCACGTCCTCCACTATTCCTACCAGATATTTTAAAAAGCGATCCGCTAATTGAATACTCATTCGAGTGGGGCTTGGATTTCCTAGACCTAGTTTCTTAAATAGTGAAAAAGGCATGAGATTGATACTTGCTCCCATATCCGCTAAAGCGTGTTTTACTAACGAATTGCCAAATAAACACGGGATGGAGAACCGTCCCGGGTCATTCACTTTTCTAGGCAATTTGTTGAGTACAACCGCGGAGCATTCTGCGTTCAAAGAAATATGCGAAATATCTTCTAATTTTTTCTTATTGGAGAGCAACTCCTTAAGATATTTCACATATTTAGGCATTTGAGAGATAGCCTCGCAGAAGGGTACATTAATGTGAATTTGCTTTAAAATATCTAAAAACTTTTTATAATTCTTTTTGACGCTCTCGCTTTTAAACTTAGATGGATACGGAATATTTGAAGTAGAAGCGCGCGGAGCTAACGTAGCAGGTAAATTCGAAGATAAAATAGGAGGAGGAGGAGGGGAGGAAGTTACCATGGGTTCGTCCTATTTTGAAACCACCTCCTTCCCGCTTCGGAGTGTAATCGCATTTGCGCTCTCCCTTGGGTTTGGCTCCGTGTTTCCCGGAAGGGCTCCTTGCTGGCGCTCGGAGATTATCTTTGCTAGCTGGCCCACTTGGTTCTCCAAATTTTTGATCGATCCGGTGAGGTTCCGGATGTTCGCTTCATTTATAGCAACATATTTTGCAAAAACCTCTTCAAGCGGAGAGGGCTTTTGCTGTTGCGGTGGAAAACCGGGTGGATTAAAATTTGGAGGGGGAGTTAAATTAAGAAGTTGATTTGGAGGTTGATTTAAATTTAAGGGACGCGGAGCATTTCCTTGATTGCTCCATGAGAAATTCGGATGATTCCTATAACCCGCATTGTAGGTGTTATTATACGGAGCGGTGTTCGGGTTATAGGAAGGCCGAGGAGGATTTCCCATGTAATCAACTTGCTCTCCAAGTAAAACATTATTAGCCCAAGGAGGAGTGGCGGAGGAAGCAGACATCTCCGCCACTTGCTTTGTTAAGCGCTCAATTTGTAAAGCCAAATTTGCGTTAGCGTCTATTTCAAAAATTCCGGCCGGCTTATTAGGCTGCGCTCGGGGCATGTTCCATTGGTACGCATTTGTGGCCATCTCTTCGAAAAGCTCTTGAGCGGCGATCGGGGTTTTATTATTTAATGTCCCTCCGGCGACCGCATCAATCATTTGCCTCGTTTGGAGATTTAAGCCATTATAAAATATTTGCACTTGTTGCCAAGTGGCAAGTGCGTGGTGAGGGCATCGGCGCAAAAGCTCCTTGAAGCGCTCCCATGTGTCATAGAGAGTCTCCGAGTCAATTTGCATGAACGACGCAATATCCGTGCGCAACTTAGCGGTCTTTGAAGGCGGGAAATATTTATTGAGAAATTTTTCCGCCATTTCGGCCCATGTAGTGATGGATCCCCTTGGTAGGGAGCCCAGCCACTGCTTGGCCTTAGACCGCAAAGAAAAAGGAAAAAGACGTAATCGAATGGCGTCATCGGTGACGCCATTGATCTTAAATGTGTCACAAATTTCAAGAAAGTAAGAAATATGTGAGTTTGGATCCTCGTCCGGTTGACCAAAAAGGTCACCGATTGTTGCACCATTTGTATGATGCTGGACTTGATCTCAAAATTATTGTTCGCCACCGTGGGGCGAACAATACTCGATTGTGTGCCTTCTAAATTCGGCCGCGCATAATAGGACATGGTCCGTTGCGCGTCCTCATTAGGATTTGGCTCGTTAAGATTAGGAGGATTAAGATTATGATCCATGTTCGATGTGTTGGTGTCCCCGATCGACTCTTCGGATTCTACTTGATTTCCTTGATCACGAGAACGGCGGTGCCTCAAAAGGGTTCGCTCGATTTCCGGATCAAAAGGAAGAATCGAAGTGCTACCACGGGTCATACACTAAAAAGAGAAGGAAGGAAGAAGAAAAAGAGATAAAAAAAAATTTTTGTTCTTTGAGGCAGATTAAGTTAGTCTTGGACTTCCCAAGATCTACCCGGTGAAGGGTTTGCAAGGTACTAGGAGGTGAGATGGGATGACACCCCAAACGTCCCTTTCCAAGATTTTAATTTCACCCTTAAGATTTTCAAAAATAGAAAAACTAAAATAAAAACAACATGATAAAATTAATAGCTATCCTTGTTTCAAAATATCTACGCAAAAGTCCCCGGCAACGGCGCCAAAAACTTGATATTTAATTTCTCGGTTTTGAAATTTAGTGAAGGGTTGAGATTTTCTCCAAAACTATATCCGATAAAGGCAAGTGTACCTTATCGTCTATAGTATAGGATATTAAGAAATACCAAGGTCGTATTCCACGGGGCGCGTTGATTACTTCTACTTTGAGGAAAGTCGCTATTATCTTATCTAATGATATTTTGGGGTTTTGGTAACTTAGCTAGAAAAAGAGAAATTGCAAGCTAAATTAAGGGTTTAGATGATGATAAAAGAGGCTAGTACTCAATCAAAAGTCACCTTGGAGTGAGAAAAGACAAGTGAAAAGAAATTAAATCTAATTCCGTTTAAATTGAACTACTTGACCGTGGAGGTTCCCGAAGCTCGAACATGCCTCTCTCGAGGTTAATGCCCAACTAAGCTTAGGAAAAATCAACCGGACTCTTGTCCTATAATCGATTACCTAAAACTTGCTTTACGAAGTGAACCCCGCTATTGGATTTGACTCCAATCCGGGAGATTTACGTCATCCTCTCTCGAGGGGTGCGTGCAACTCTCTTTACCCTTGAGTGATCAATTCATACTTTGAGCCTCTCGGCTAACTAAGTATGAAAACATAAGCGAAAACCATATATGAAAAATACGGCCTCACTAATTATAAATCAAGGGTAATTCAAGTGTTTGTAAAAACAGAAAAAGAAAACTTTAGAGAATCATAACTTGTCTAACTCATCCTCGGATCATTTTGATCGAGTACTAATGAGGATTAGTTAATCATGGTGGAGGGGGAAGAGAAAGAAAAATAAAAATGCATAATAAGAAAATTTAACAAAGTAAGGAGGAGACAAAATCAAGAGAACAAACTAATTTTTATTTAAATGAAAACTATTACAAGTCTTAAGAGAAGAGATTGCAAGCTATGAAAAACAAAGTTACAAACTTAAACTAGGCTATTGCATTGAAAGAAAGCTAGTACATTGCATGAGAAAAAGAAGAGAACATGAAAGGAAAGAAACATGAACATGAACATGAAAGTGAAAAAATACTCAAGATTGGCTCCAACAGCACCTCCCCCACTCCAAAATTCTGAACCCTGGACTCAAGGAGAACCTCTGAATTTATAGGAAAAAATTTCAGATTACACGCCCTCGGTCACGGGCGTGACCAAGGGCATGTCTGCACTATTCATATCAGATCCGACAGCGGCGTGGGCTCGAATTCGGCGCGGCGAAAAGTGACATGTCACGGGCGTGACATGTCGGGTCACGGCCGTGACTTTGGACGGCTGCATTAAATGCGGCGTGGGCTGGAATTCGGCGCGGTGGCGAAGCAGAGATCACGATGGAAAGTCACGGCCGTGACATGTGGGTCACGGGCGTGAATTAGGTTGACTTCTCGACAGCAACTCCAAGTCTCGACGGCGGCTCCACGTGGAAGATTCTAAGTTTACACGCCCTTGGTCACGGGCGTGACTTTGGGTCACGGGCGTGACATGGGGCGTGACTTGGTGTGGGCTAGCTCAAACAGCGCGGCATCATTCTGGACTGATCTTTAGGTTACACGCCCTTGGTCACGGGCGTGACCGAGGGCGTGACATGCCATTTTTCCCGATTTGTCCCAAAATTCTGCAAATATTGAAATTAAGCTAATTTAGAATCAAAATTACAAAAAGAACTAACTTATAACCTAAAATTGACATAAAAGGAAAATTCATATTAAATATTTACAAAATTTTCTATTAAAAAGTTATAAAAATACTACTTATCAGCAGCGGAGCGTGCACCGCACAACATTCTTTCTTGTTTAAGCTTCTCCACTGTTGGAGAGCGCCAACGTTGATACACTTCAGAATTTTCCACCTTGGTGGTGGGTGGCATCACTTTCGTTGCCGCCGTGGCAACTGGATCAGCCCAAGAGACAGCCTGTTTAAGAAGTTTATTACAAGATTTCTTGCTAGATAAAAATGGGACTTTGTCCCGAGTTAAGTTCTGCTTGGTGGGTTCAGAAACGAGGCTCTCCTTCCTTTCCGGGTCACATTCCTTTCGAAAGTCAACTTCTTCTTCTTTTCCACTTGACTGCTCCTCTTCCTTTTCTTCCTCCAACGACACTTTTTCTTTTCCGTCTTCTGCATTACTCAGAGATTCATCAGTAATAAATTGGGGGGAGCGAGACAATGTTTTAGCTGCAATCTTAGGGCAAGTAAGGGGTGTTACCTTACTAGGTAAGATAACACACCCCGCTGGGAAATCCAAAGTGGCACCGCCCTCTTTCAAGAACGGCACTCCCAAGATGGGAATAGATTGATTCTCATGGGGTCCCAATACTTGGAAATCGGCGACCACCACCGTCCCCTCGACTATGACTTCAACATTTTTCACTTCTCCCTCCGCCTGAATGACAGTCCCGTTAGTAAGCACTAGCTATAGGGACATCCGGTCATCTGTATTCATTTCAAGTTGCAATTTAGCAACATCCTGCAATGCAAGGACATTGCGGGATGAACTGGAATCACACAAGGCAGTAGTTTCAACATTATTGATGGAGCATGTGATTACCAACTCACTTGGGTCACTTTCTTCCGCATCGGCGAGACTCTTCCCTTGATTGATTGGATTCTTTTCAGTGTTCCTGGGAAGGGTCCCTTGCGAACTCTCGGTCAGCACTTGAGCCAATTTGCCCAATTGCGTCTCCAAGTTTCGCATGGACGCGGTTTGGTTAGCCATATTAGAGTTGGCAGCTTCCATAAATCTCTCCATCATTTCTTCTAGATTACTTTTCTTGGGGGCCGGGGCGCCTTGATTATAACCCGGATGAGGCGGACTCGGTTGACTTCCAGAGGCAAAATCATCAATTTGCTGCTACCCCGGTTGCCATCGTTGGCCTGCCGCGTTTGGGTTCCATGAGAAATTCTGGTGATTCCTCACACCTGGATTATAAACATTGCCGTAGGGTGCCCACTAGCTTGATTTCCAACATAATTAACAGATTCATTTAAATTAAAATGTGAAAATTCACCTGATAACTCACTACCTCGGCATTCGTATGCGTGGTGACCACCAGCTCCGCATCCTTCGTAAGTAATGCTAGTAGCGGGAGCAGTTGCAGGATGTAATGAATCCACTACAAAAAGTCCCCGAGCGCTTCTCGGTGCATTTCTCCATGCAGTCCAGAAGGTGTTGTGAGTGCCGGTGTCTTGCACAATCCTAAAAGCTTCCTCCGGCGTATGGTTCATCAAGGTCCCTCCAGCAGCAGCGTCAATCATCGCCAGGTGGTTGGGCTCAATGGCGAAGTATAAGGTTTCCACAATATTCCATGGCTGGAGCTCGTGATTCGGGCATCTGTGAAGAAGGTCACTCAGACGCTCCCACGCCTCTGCGAGAGTTTCTTGATCTGCTTGTTGGAAAGTGGCGATCTCCCGCCGAAGTCTCACGATTTTGTCTACCGGGTGGAATTTAGCAAGAAATTTGGATGCGAGAGCATCCCATGTTGCAGCAGCTCCTGGGGGAATAGTGTGGAGCCAGACCTTTGCTTTGTCATGCAACGTGAAAGTGAATAGTCTCAGCTTGACTGTATCATCAGGAATTCCTGCATAACGGAAGGTCCCACAAATATCGGCGAACTCCGCCAAGTGAAGATGTGGGTCTTCACTAAGTATCCCAGAGAATTGAGTATTGTTGCGGATGATGTTCAGGATGGCCGGTTTGATCTCAAACTGGTTGTTCATGATGTTAGGCCCGAACCCTGGATACACACTCCCAGCTGTTGGAGTGGTATAATCTCTCATTGTTCGGGGTCTAGGTCTAACCGCCTCCTGCTCATCCTCCAGATGATTCTGCCCCACATGGAGCACTCTAGGATTCACATCCTCTCTATCATTGGGTGCTCTTGGTTCACCTCCGGGGTTCAGGTTATCTCCCATTGCCGCTTGCACGGCTGCAGCATGCCTTAGTGCGCGAGCAATCCGTTCAATTTCAGGATCGAAGGGTACTACTTCCCTTCCGGCTTGTCTCTGCATGCACAAAAAGAAGACAAAAAGAAAAACAAAAATAAAAAACAACTGCTCCTATAAAAATGGTTCACAACACAAAACATTACACGCCTGCATTCCCCGACAACGGAGGAAAACTTGATGCGTGTTCGGCAAGTGCACCGGTCGCTGTCAAGTAATAATTATGGGAATAGTTTCCCCGAATGTCGATCTCTTGAGGAATGCAGGATATGGTGAATGAATTGCGTTGTGAGTCAATTGTTACACAAGCGAAGAAAGTAAGAACAAAGGGCATTGTGATTGGTGTCCTAAGCTATTGCAGAAATAAGAGAAATGCGGGTCGAAAGCACCGCTTCGCAAAGTAGGGGTGAGTGCAGCGGCCGCGATGCCGCGCTTCGGTAATCGGGTGAAATGACCACAGAGCGGGGTTTTGCGAGGGTCGTATTCACCTCTTCGCCAACATCACCACTAGCAATTGCTATATGGCTTCACACGCAAGAAACTCAGAATATCACAATGAAAAGCAAAGCGATTCTCACAACCATAGCATCATTGCACATGAACATCAAACAAAGGATCTATAGCATTAATCTAACAAGAGTTCACTACAACAACACTAAAAGAAGCACAAGCTCAAGGTTTAGAAAGGACCCAACAGAAGATGTCACCGTATCCTGGGTTCTCGGCCAAAATGAGAGGTTGTCGGGTTCTCTCCGGGCTCGGCCCTCAGATGTTGTGCGGACTCGAAGGAGGATGTCACTTCTCCAGCGATCTACGACACATCTATGGTCTCCAAGATGAAGAATGCTTGAACTCGTGGTGGAGAAAGCTTGCAAACGATCCCAGAAGGAAGTATGGTGGAGGAGATCACCGGATGTGGTCTCCTATGGTGGAAAAGGTGAAAATGGCGGGCTTCTCTTTCTTTTCCTGCGAGGGGAATCGTCCTCCCTGGACTTTCCCGCGAGGGGGTCATCCTCATGAAGCAGATTTTTTGCTTTAAATACTAAACAGGCCGAATTTTAGACACGAACGGGCGAACGCACGACCGTGCGTTTCCCGTGCATTATTTACGATAAAAATAGACTTGAGGAAGAAGCAGCCGCACCCGTGCGCTAACGCACACCAAAATGGGACTAAGAGTGCACTTAGCATGGAATAATGAATATGAATGAAAACATGCCTAAAGTGTAGTGCATAGACGAGAAAATCGGCCCAGATGAGCCCATAAATGTGTATTTAACTGGGACTCATCACACCCCCAAACTTAACCATTTGCACATCTCAGGCAAACTACTCAGCTCTTCGTCCAAACAATTGGGTGTTAGAGTGAGTTTGAGCGGTGGAGACCCATGCGAAGTCGCATGCTTACGTGCGTAGAAATACGTTAGAATAGAATTTAACTCAAGATTATATTTAACTATTTCTAAAATAGTAATTTGAAATCTAGTATACTCGGATGGTGAATCCCGGTGAATCATTCGGTCACGCACAAGGGAAAATAGCGTGACTAATGAGTAGAGTATTACTCGAATCAAAGCTCGGGACAATCTCCTAAGAAATCCATCAAAGTCAGTGTCCATAGGCTTGCACGTTCGCACTCTCTCCACTGCATGAGACAACTCAAATCTAAAGTCAATAGGACTTATAGGTTAAGATTTGGCTTAGGTTGAGTTCAGGTAAGATAAGTAGAAGAACTATGGGCATCACACGCAACATAGCCTGAATACTCAAGAGTGCAAAATACCAAAACAATAAGTTAAAGAACTACACAACACCCCCTGACTACAACTGGACACTAGGTGTGGGCTAAGCAGAACATACATTGTTTTTGTCGAGAGAATGTATTTGAAAGTTTATTTAGCACAAATTTTTTTATTTTATTTTTCTCGACAGTATATCTTTTGTAGGCACAAAATAAACTTTTCCTTTAGCTTTTTCAACGCTACCATACAACTCAGAGATAACAACAAACGAAAGATATATATATTTCCTTCAACTCATTTGTTGGAGCGAAAATAGGTTTGGCCGTATGGCTTTGGTGAAATTTAAGTGGAGCTAAACAAGGAGGAAAGGTCGGCTCAAGTGGGCTTGCAAAGGTGATTACATTGGTTAGGATTTCAAAAGCACAAACGAATCAAGGGACGGCCTATATCACGCTTTATAACGAGCTAATCAATGCAATCGTTTCAAGAGTCGCCTAGTGCAAGTTCTAGCCACCGAGAAAGTTTATCCTTCCTTCTGACCCTAGTAATAAGCTACTACTAATCCAGCTACACTCGACCTTATGCTACTGTTGGATTCACCGGATTCACCGCTAGAGTAAAATAAATTGCAGCTACTATAATAGAAATAATTAAATTATAACATTGAATTTTATTCTACTCTATATGAATTTCTATGCGTGACGGGAGCACTCGACTAGAGCACTACTCGAATCAACATTTTTCTCCACCCCTCACTCCTATACTAACAATCCAATTCTTACGAGTGGGGAACCTCGCAGCAATACCCAAAAAGCATATGTGATCAAGTACGCGTGAACTACGTGCACGTGGATGCAATGTGTGCAACAAACTTGAAAATCCTATCTCAGCACATTCTAACATGCTATGCAAAGTGCGTGCACATGCATAACTCGATCTCTCCCCCAGACTTGATCAAAACCAAATAAAATGGAGAATTCATGAATAAAGATAATAGGGGTAGAGTGGACCTATGCTCACGAATGAGCATAACAAAAGTGCAATAATTTCTTTTTAATGTGCTCCTTCCTCAACTCCCAAGCGAGTTCACACATGCATTGTTAGCATAAAAACAAACAAACAAAACATAATAGAGATTAAATAAGCACACGGAACCGGGTGGTTCCCATGGGTTGTCTCCCAAGAAGCCCTTTTGTTTAACGTCCTTAAAGGTGGACCAAATACTTGTATTAATGTTTGATAGCAACAGTTATGAAAAATGTTCCAAACTAAATAAAAGCAGAACACAGCAAGGCCGATTAGCAAAGCACAAAAATCAGTGCAGAAGACACAGCACAACCAAAACTCGGAGACCCCAACACATATCAACTATATGCTGATTTGTGGTGGTTCTCCCCAGCCATGCGAGATGGAAGGGAGGTGAAGGCTTTAGGGCCCAAGGAGGATGTCTCCCCCTTGCCCCTAAACTCCTCCTTCTCGCGCCGGAGGGCAGCGGAGTGATGCGATAATCTCACACACCGCTATAGGCGGTAGCTCGACTGCGACACGAAATGGCAGTGTACCGATCGTTCAAGTAATATAAAACGAGGAGTAATCCCCGAGTATCGAATCTCAAAGGAACACAGTAAGGTGGAGTTTATTATCGAGGAAGGACTTGAGATTGAAGTCCTTAGGTCGATGTTCACGAAGGTGGGTGGATTGGTTTTGCAAAGTAAAATAAAAGCTATCGACTACTCCTATGCAATGCCGCTATGCAATGCTTCGCTTGGCGGAATGGAAAACTACATAGGCCTTGAACGCACTACTTCGTTGGGTGGATGGGCGAGTAGGCTAGCGGAATCGAACTATGCTGGCCTTGAGCGCGCTACTTCGTTAGGTGGGATGGAGTACGGGCCGCGATGCCACGCTTCGGTAGGCGGATGGATGAGTAGGCTAACGGAGTGAGGGTTGCAAGCACCTCGTCGAAAAGCACGCCACTAACAATTGCTAGTGCGGCACCGAACACAATGGTGGAATGGAAATTAGATGGTGGGGCACCTCAATAAGCACATATAAACTAAATGATTCCAAATAAATGAAATAAATATTAAGCAATATTGTTCATAGCACACATCATCAATATATAGAGGAAAGTAGTTTATACAATCAACAACACAAGGAAGGAAAAAGAGAGTAAAGGAGTCGACCACATCCGAAGCCTTGCCGAAGATTCACGGTTGGAATCGCTGGGTTGTCAACCCGCGTCCAAGCTCGGTCTTCAACTGTGTCTGAGGTAGAGGAGGGCTATCACTTCCTCCTAATGGCTCGTCTTCTTCGTGTCACGATCCAATCTCCTCCGATACGCGATCTCCTTGCTCGATGTTGGCGATCTTTGGGCTAGAAACCTCTCCTTGGAGCTCAAGGATGATGTAGGAGGCCTAGGGGGCGGAAAACCTGCGAAAGGGGCGAAAACGGCGGAGCTCGGCGGAAGGAAGGCGTCGATCCCGACCTAATTCGCGATCAGGTCAATATATAGGCGCTGGAATAAACAGTGCGCACGGTCATTGGCGCACGACCAGTGGTCGTGCGCACTAGCATCCTGTGATTTTGCGCCTGCCTGGACGGAGCCTGCAAGGAGAGATAAATTATAAAATACAACGTTCGCACGACCAGTGGCGCACGACCAGTGGTCGTGCGCGCTATCGTAAGTGGTCGTGCGATAAGGAAGACAGAACTCAGAATTCAGGGGGTAAGTGCACACGATCAGTGGCGCACGACCAGTGGTCGTGCGCAATAGAACCAGTGATCGTGCGCAGTGTTCCTGTACAGAATTGTACCGGGAACACCTGCACGACTCCTGTTCCAGCATACAACACCAATCTAGCCACTGAAGGTGGCGCTTAACAATGCATGAAAACTAATAGCTAAGATAAACAAGAAATAACACCAAAACGGGGCTAGAAGTGCACATAGCATAGAATAACAAATATGTGCTAAAACAGGGCTAAAGTGCAGTGCATAGACTAGAAAATTGGCCCAGATGAGTCCATATATGTGTATATAATTGGGACTCATCACACCCCCAGACTTACCTGTTTGCGCGTCCTGAGCAAACAAATTCTACGCGAACGAGGAAAGAAAAGTAGATGGCTTAAAATTACAATACAGAGTACCATGCGAAGTCGCATGCTCACGTGCATAAGAAAAATAGTAGAGAAGATTTCTCATTATACACAAACAGTTTATATATTTCTAAAAGAGTAAAAGCATATTACAACCACTCAAAATGGTGAACTACGGTGAATCATCCGGTCATGCATACGGAGAAAGTAAACTAAGCGCTGAGATGAGCATTGCTCAAGATTGGGGTGCCGGACAAACTCCACCGAAATCCATCGGTGTCGGCGACCATAGGCTCACCCGGTCACATTCTCTCCACGACACTAGATTGGTCCCTAGCGTGAGTCGGTAGGACTTTTAGGTTTTAATTGAGTCTTGGGTTACGGTGAGGTAAACAATGATAAACAAGAGGGCTTATAACACGCAACCCAAATGAGCTTTAATATAACTACCCGCGCACTAAAATCGAATGCAAGTGGACCACACCCCCAGACTTGGACTTTTGCAACATAGGTGTGTGCACCGCCTACTCCCAATACATAATTTTTCTATATGATTTTTCAATAAAACTCATTTTTCTTTTCTTTTTTCTCTTTTCCTTTTCATTTTTTTTTCTTTCTATCTTCTTTTTCTTGTCTTTTTTCTTTCAGCAAAATTTTCAAATGAGCATATCCACAGATTCACATAATAAACACCACAATCAACGCCCCCCCACAATGTAAATAAAACTACAACTAAAGCTCAGATTTGGGTGTGCGACTAGGTTAGGCTTTTAGGCTTTGGTGAGATATATGTGGAGCTGAATCAAGAAAAGGGTAGGCACGAAGGGGCTAGCAAAGGTAGACGATAGGCATGAAATAAAAAGTTCAACCGGGCCAAAATAATGGCCTACGTCATTCTCACGCACTAGAACTATCCTATGCCAATGCTTCAAGAATCGCTTGGGGCAAGTTCTAGCCACCGAGAAAGATTCTCCTTTCTCCCGACTCAAGCAATACGAGTCTAGCGATCGTTTACACACATCCCTATGGTACCGTTTGATTCCACCGGATTCACCATTTGAGTAGAGTAAACAACATTTACACTAATAGAAAAAAATATAAAACCATAAGTATAAAGAGAAGTCTAATCTACACAAATTTCTATGCAACCGAGCACTCGACTAGGAGCACTACTGGAGTCAACATTTTACTCTGCTATATAGTCCTAAGCCATCACCTAGACTTTCCCACATAAGCAGAAGAATTAAATTCACAACAGAGCAAGCAAACAGATGAGTACACGCTCAAGTGGGTGCTGTGGTGTGCAATGAAAATGAACAACAATTTCCAATAAGCTACAATAAAAGTACTTCTAGCATGCTATGCAAGACTGCACGTGAGTGGGCACAAAAACTGCTCTCCCCCAGACTTAAACTAAACAATCCACAAAATATATGACATGAAAATCAGAAAAGGCTAGGGAAAGAGAGTACCCAGTGCTCAGAAATGAGCACACCAGAAGATTGGCGTGTAAGCTAAAATGAGCCGCAGCATCCGCCATCCAGAAAAGATACCTGCAGGGGTCAGCTCCGCAGAAACAAAAGAAAATTGAAACGCTGAAATAAAGTGCAATTAACTAAATAAAATTAGAAAAGACATGAAAATACAGGAAAAATTAAGATAACTACTGGGGTTATTGTCATCCCAGCACGACTTATTCGAAACTTTATAATATCTAGCTAATGGGAGTATGGAAGGAGAAGTGGATAGGTAACTGGCCCAATATCCGTGTCGGTAGCGGGTACCTATACGGAGAAAGAACAGTCACGCCTCTACCCGAATATAAATAAAACCTGCCCATCACAGGTAGAGGGAAAAGAAAGTAAGAAGAGGAGGAGGCCTGGTCCTCACTCATCTCACCAAAACTATCCTTGCCCAGCAAGGTATCGTCCATAGGGAGGCAGCAGGAGGCGAAGGCAATGAGTGGAGCTTCCTCTACGGAGGGGGAATAAACCTCCTCACATGAGAGGATGCTCTCATCATTGACTTGAGCAAAAAGCTCCAAGTCCTCCTGAAGTACCTGTGAAGATTCAACCTGCACAGACTCAGATGAAGGAAGGGGATCAAGAAATAAAGAAGACGAAGATCATAAATAAACATCAATCGGGGGAGTGATCCCGGTCTCACTCCCATCAGGTTGGGGAAGTAAAATAATGTTGGCATTGTCATCAATGCCGCAAGGTTCAGCGGGATCGACAGTGGCCATGCCCAAGATTTGGACTTCCTCCACCGGTGTTGAGGAAAGCTCCTCTTCACCTAGAAGGTTGTCCTCCTCCATAAGAGCAGGCATAACACATAAATCGCCAGCCTCATCCCGCGACACATCCTCAACAATGTCGTCAGAGATGAAAGTAGTATGCACAACAGGGGGAGGAATAGTGCTTGGATAAATGTCAAGCACTGATTCCTCACAAAGAATCGAATCCACTAGGGGTGGTGGATGCACATGGAGAATAGGCTCAGCAATGTTGGTGCATAGATCAACCGCACATCCGGTGACCGTATCCATGCCATTCCCTTCAATATGTGAAGGTGACAAAGACACATAACCGGATGTTGAAGGTGTGCCGCCAGAGTTAGGAGTTGGGACGATCCAGATATCCGGCTCGTCATCCTCATCCAATTGGCGAAGATACTCGGCACAGTCCTTCAAGACATGATCAGTGCTCCGATAAAACTGGCACTGCCTTGCGGGCTTCTTTGGCACAGCGGGGGCTGAAGCCAAAAAGAAGTATGACGGTAAAGGCTCAGCAGAGTAGCCATAAGACTTACGCGCACCATATGGAGTATCAGACGAAGTCGGTGCTCCATATGCTGGGCTATAAGAATTATGCCTACTATTCTCCATAGGGCATTCATCACTAGAGTGGGAGGTAGCTCCACACCAATGGCAACGGAAATTAAGATGTGCCCACATAGTGTGAAGATAATACGATTCAAAATATAAATGCTATTGTGCAAAATACTACACCTAACAAAAATTACTAAAGCAACCTAATTAAAACAAGAAAATGGAATAAAAAGAAATAAAACAAAGAAATGCAATTTACAAATGGAAGGGCTTCTCTCTCAGGTTCTCCCTCTCCAGAAAACTCACACGACTGCGTTCCCCGGCAACGGCGCCAAAAACTTGAAGGCGCAAATCTCACACACCGCTATAGGCGGTAGCTCGACTGCGACACAAAATGGCAGTGTACCGATCGTTCAAGTAATATAAAACGAGGAGTAATCCCCGAGTATCGAATCTCAAAGGAACACAGTAAGGTGGAGTTTATTATCGAGGAAGGACTTGAGATTGAAGTCCTTAGGTCGATGTTCACGAAGGTGGGTGGATTGGTTTTGCAAAGTAAAATAAAAGCTATCGACTACTCCTATGCAATGCCGCTATGCAATGCTTCGCTTGGCGGAATGGAAAACTACGTAGGACTTGAACGCACTACTTCATTGGGTGGATGGGCGAGTAGGCTAGCGGAATCGAACTATGCAGGCCTTGAGCGCGCTGCTTCGTTAGGCGGGATGGAGTACGGGCCGCGATGCCATGCTTCGGTAGGCGGATGGATGAGTAGGCTAACGGAGTGAGGGTTGCAAGCACCTCGTCGCAAGCACGCCACTAGCAATTGCTAGTGCGGCACCGAACACAATGGTGGAATGGAAATTAGATGGTGGCGCACCTCAATAAGCACATATGAACTAAATGGTTCCAAATAAATGAAATAAACATTAAGCAATATTGTTCATAGTACACATCATCAATATATAGAGGAAACTAGTTTATACAATCAACAACACAAGGAAGGAAAAAGAGAGTAAAGGAGTTGACCACATTCGAAGCCTTGCCGAAGATTCATGGTTGGAATCGCTGGGTTGTCAACCCGCGTCCAAGCTCGGTCTTCAACTGCGTCCGAGGTAGAGGAGGGCTGTCACTTCCTCCCAATGGCTCATCTTCTTCGTGTCACGATCCAATCTCCTCCGATACGCGATCTCCTTGCTCGATGTTAACGATCTTTGGGCTAGAAACCTCTCCTTGGAGCTCAAGGATGATGGAGGAGGCCTAGGGGGCGGAAAACCTGCGAAAGGGGCGAAAACGGCGGAGCTTGGCGGAAGGAATGCGTCGATCCCGACCTAATTCGCGAGTAGGTCAATATATAGGCGCTGGAATAAACAGTGCGCACGGTCATTGGTGCACGACCAGTGGTCATGCGCACTAGCATCCTGTGATCGTGCGCCTGCCTGGACGGAGCCTGCAAGGAGAGAAAATTATAAAATACAACGTTCGCACGACCAGTGGAGCACGACCAGTGGTCGTGCGCGCTATCGTAAGTGGTCGTGCGATTAGGAAAACAGAACTCAGAATTTAGGGGGTAAGTGCACACGATCAGTGGCGCACGACCAGTGGTCATGCGCAATAGAACCAGTGATCGTGCGCAGTGTTCCTATACAGAATTGTACCGGGAACACCTGCACGACTCCTGTTCCAGCATACAACACCAATCTAGCCACTGAAGGTGGCGCTTAACAATGCATGAAAACTAATAGCTAAGATAAACAAGAAATAACACCAAAACGGGCCTAGAAGTGCACATAGCATGGAATAACAAATATGAGCTAAAACAGGGCTAAAGTGCAGTGCATAGACTAGAAAATCGGCCCAGATGAGTCCATATATGTGTATATAATTGGGACTCATCACGGAGCGTGCACCGCACAACATTCTTTCTTGTTTAAGCTTCTCCACTGTTGGAGAGCGCCAACGTTGATACACTTCAGAATTTTCCACCTTGGTGGTGGGTGGCATCACTTCCGTTGCTGCCGTGGAAACTGAATCAGCCCAAGAGACAGCCTGTTTAAGAAGTTTATAACAAGATTTCTTGCTAGATAAAATGGGACTTTGTCCCGAGTTAAGTTCTGCTTGGTGGGTTCAGAAACGAGGCTCTCCTTCCTTTCCGGGTCACATTCCTTTCGAAAGTCAACTTCTTCTTCTTTTCCACTTGACTGCTCCTCTTCCTTTTCTTCCTCCAACGACACTTTTTCTTTTCTGTCTTCTGCATTACTCAGAGATTCATCAGTAATAAATTGGGGGGAGCGAGACAATGTTTTAGCTGCAATCATAAGGCAAGTAAGGGGTGTTACCTTACTAGGTAAGATAACACACCCCGCAGGGAAATCCAAAATGGCACCGCCCTCTTTCAAGAACGGCACTCCCAAGATGGGAATAGATTGATTCTCATGGGGTCCCAATACTTGGAAATCGGCGACCACCACCGTCCCCTCGACTATGACTTCAACATTTTTCACTTCTCCCTCCGCTTGAATGACAGTCCCGTTAGTAAGCACTAGCTAGAGTGGCATCCGGTCATCTGTATTCATTTCAAGTTGCAATTTAGCAACATCGTGCAATACAAGGATGTTGCGGGTTGAACCGGAATCACACAAGGCAGTAGTTTCAACATTATTGATGGAGCATGTGATTACCAAGTCACTTGGGTCACTTTCTTCCGCATCGGCGAGACTCTTCCCTTGATTGATTGGATTCTTTTCAGTGTTCCTGGGAAGGGTCCCTTGCGAACTCTCGGTCAGCACTTGAGCCAATTGGCCCAATTGCGTCTCCAAGTTTTGCATGGATGCGGTTTGGTTAGCCATATTAGAGTTGGCAGCTTCCATAAATCTCTCCATCATTTCTTCTAGATTTCTTTTCTTGGGGGCCGGGGCGCCTTGATTATAACCCGGATGAGGCGGACTCGGTTGACTTCCAGAGGCAAAATCATCAATTTGCTGCTGCCCCGGTTGCCATCGTTGGCCTGCCGCGTTTGGGTTCCATGAGAAATTCGGGTGATTCCTCACACCTGGATTATAAACATTGCCGTAGGGTGCCCCCCTAGCTTGATTTCCAACATAATTAACAGATTCATTTAAATTAAAATGTGAAAATTCACCTGACAACTCGCTACCTGTGCATTCATATGCGTGGTGACCACCAGCTCCGCATCCTTCGTAAGTAATGCTAGTAGCGGGAGCAGCTGCAGGATGTAATGAATCCACTACAAAAAGTCCCCGAGCGCTTCTCGGTGCATTTCTCCCCGTAGTCCAGAAGGTGTTGTGAGTGCCGGTGTCTTGCACAATCCTAAGAGCTTCCTACGGCGTATGGTTCATCAAGGTCCCTCCAGCAGCAGCGTCAATCATCGCCAGGTGGTTGTGCTCAATGGCGAAGTAGAAGGTTTCCTCAATATTCCATGGCTGGAGCTCGTGATTCGGGCATCTGCGAAGAAGGTCACTAAGACGCTCCCACGCCTCTGCGAGAGTTTCTTGATCTGCTTGACGGAAAGTGGCGATCTCCCGCCGAAGGCTCATGATTTTGTCTACCGGGTGGAATTTAGCAAGAAATTTGGATGCGAGAGCATCCCATGTTGCAGCAGCTCCTGGGGGAATAGTGTGGAGCCAGACCTTTGCTTTGTCACGCAACGTGAAAGGGAATAGTCTCAGCTTGACTGTATCATCAGGAATTCCTGCATAACGGAAGGTCCCACAAATATCGGCGAACTCCGCCAAGTGAAGATGTGGGTCTTCACTAGGTATCCCAGAGAATTGAGTATTGTTGCGGATGATGTTCAGGATGGCCGGTTTGATCTCAAACTGGTTGTTCATGATGTTAGGCCCGAACCCTGGATACACACTCCCAGCTGTTGGAGTGGTATAATCTCTCATTGTTTGGGGTCTAGGTCTAACCTCCTCCTGCTCATCCTCCAGATGATTCTGCCCCACATGGGGCACTCTAGGATTCACATCCTCTCTATCATTGGGTGCTCTTGGTTCACCTCCGGGGTTCAGGTTATCTCCCATTGCCGCTTGCACGGCTGCAGCATGCCTTAGTGCGCGAGCAATCCGTTCAATTTCAGGATCGAAGGGTACTACTTCCCTTCCGGCTTGTCTCTGCATGCACAAAAAGAAGACAAAAAGAAAAACAAAAATAAAAAACAACTGCTCCTATAACAATGGTTCACAACACAAAACATTACACGCCCGCATTCCCCGGCAACGGAGGCAAACTTGATGCGTGTTCGGCAAGTGCACCGGTCGCTGTCAAGTAATAATTATGGGAATAGTTTCCCCGAATGTCGATCTCTTGAGGAATGCAGGATATGGTGAATGAATTGCGTTGTGAGTCAATTTTTACACAAACGAAGAAAGTAAGAACAAAGGGCATTGTGATTGGTGTCCTAAGCTATTGCAGAAATAAGAGAAATGCGGGTCGAAAGCACCGCTTCGCAAAGTGGGGGTGAGTGCAGCGGCCGCGATGCCGCGCTTCGGTAAGCGGGTGAAATGACCACAGAGCGGGGTTTTGCGAGGGTCGTATTCACCTCTTCGCCAACATCACCACTAGCAAATGCTATATTGCTTCACACGCAAGAAACTCAGAATATCACAACGAAAAGCAAAGCGATTCTCATAACCATAGCATCATTGCACATGAACATCAAACAAAGGATCTATAGCATTAATCTAACAAGAGTTCACTAAAACAACACTAAAAGAAGCACAAGATCAAGGTTTAGAAAGGACCCAACAGAAGATGTCACCGTATCCTGGGTTATCGGCCGGAATGAGAGGTTGTCGGGCTCTCTCCGGGCTCGGCCCTCAGATGGTGTGCGGACTTGAAGGAGGTTGTCACTTCTCCAGCGATCTACGACACTTCTATGGTCTCCAAGATGAAGATTGCTTGAACTCGTGGTGGAGAAAGCTTGCAAACGATACCAGAAGGAAGTATGGTGGAGGAGATCACCGGATGTTGTCTCCTAGGGTGGAAAAGGTGAAAATGGCGGGCTTCTCTAGCTTTTCCCGTCAGGGGAATCGTCCTCCCTGGTTTTTCCCGCGAGGGGGTCATCCTCATGAACCAAATTTCCTGCTTTAAATACTAAACAGGCCAAATTTTCGTCACGCACGGGCGAACGCACGACCGTGCGCTACCCGCGCATTATTTACGATAAAAATAGAATAGAGGAAGAAGCAGCCGCGCTCGTGCATTTTACTCACGCACGGGCAAATCTGCTCGTGCGTAAAAACACATGGGTAAATTCAGATTGGCTAAAATCATGAAGAAACAGGCGATCATCTGTTTTACTCACGCACGGGCAAACACGCTCGTGCGTAAAAATGCACGATCAAATTCAGATCACCAGTTTTCTCCCCAGATGAAGGCGCACGACCGCAGCCGTCCGTGCGTCAAGAAAATGCACGACCGTGCGATATGCACACTCATGAATTCTGGGCTAAAGGAGATGATCCAAACAACTGCAAACACAGCAAATCAGCTGGGAATACACCTCCAGCACCAATCAAACAAATCGAAAAAGGATTGGGGAGCACCATGTGCTTACCCCCAATAACGTGGAGCGCAAACGCATACCAAAACGGGCCTAAGAGTGCACTTAGCATGGAATAACGAATATGAATGAAAACATGCCTAAAGTGTAGTGCATTGACTAGAAAATCGGCCCAGATGAGCCCATAAATGTGTATATAACTGGGACTCATCACACCCCCATACTTAACCATTTGCAGGTCTCGGGAAAACTACTCAGCTCTCCGTCCAAACAATTGGGTGTTAGAGTGAGTTTGAGCGGTGGAGACCCATGAAAAGTCGCATGCTCACGTGCGTAGAAATACGTTAGAATAAAATTTAACTCAAGATTATATTTAACTATTTATAGAACAGTAATTTGAAATCTAGTTTACTTGGATGGTGAATCCCGGTGAATCTTTCAGTCGCGCACATGGGAAAATAGTGTGACTAATGAGTAGAGTATTACTCGAATCAAAGCTCGGGACAATCTCCTAAGAAATCCATCAAAGTCGATATCCATAGGCTTGCACGTTCGCACTCTCTCCACTGCATGAAACGACTCAAATCTAAAGTCAATAGGACTTATAGGTTAAGATTTGGCTTAGGTTGAGTTCAGGTTAGATAATTAGAAAAACGATGGGCATCACACGCAACATAGCCTAAATACTCAAGAGTGCAAAATCACCAAAAGAACAAGTTAAAGAACTACACAACACCCCCAGACTACAACTGGACAGTAGGTGTGGGCTAAGCCGAACATACATTGTTTTTGTCGAGAGAATGTATTTGAAATTTTAATTTGCACAATTTTTTTTTTCTTTTTTTTTCTCGACAGTATATCTTTTGTAGGCACAAAATAAACTTTTCATTTAGCTTTTTCAACGCTACCATACAACTCAGAGATAACAACAATCGAAAGATATATAAATTTCCTTCAACTCATTTGTTGGAGCGAAAATAGGTTTGGCTGTATGGCTTTGGTGAAATTTAAGTGGAGCTAAACAAGGAGGAAAGGTCGGCTCAAGTGGGCTTGCAAAGGTGATTACATTGGTTAGGATTTCAAAAGCACAAACGAATCAAGAGACGGCCTATATCACGCTTTATAACGAGCTATTCAATGCAATCGTTTCAAGAGTCGCCGAGTGCAAGTTCTAGACACCGAGAAAGGTTATCCTTCCTTCTGACCCTAGTAATAAGCTACTACTAATCCAGCTACACTCAACCCTATGCTACCGTTGGATTCACCGGATTCACCGCTAGAGTAAAATAAATTGCAGCTACTATAATAGAAATAATGAAATTATAACATTGAATTTTATTCTTCTCTAATTGAATTTCTAGGCGTGACGGGAGCACTCGACTAGAGCACTACTTGAGTCAACATTTTTCTCCAGACCTCACTCCTATACTAACAATCCAATTCTTACGAGCGGGAAACCTCGCAGCAATACCCAAAAAGCGTGTGTGATCATGTACGCGTGAACTAGGTGCACATGGATGCAATGTGTGCAACAAACTTGAAAATCCTATCTCAGCACATTCTAACATGCTATGCAAAGTGCGTGCACATGCATAACTCGATCTCTCCCCTAGAATTTATCAAAACCAAATAAAATGGAGAATTCATGAATAAAGATAATAGGGGTAGAGTGGACCTATGCTCATGAATGAGCATGCCAGAAGTGCGGCAATTTCTTTTTAAAGTGCTCCTTCCTCAACTCCCAAGCGAGTTCACACCTGCATTGTTAGCATAAAAATGAACAAATAAAACATAATAGATATTAAATAAGCACACGAAACTGGGTGGTTCCCATGGGTTGTCTCCCAAGAAGCCCTTTTGTTTAACGTCCTTTAAGGTGGACCAAATACCTGTATTAATGTTTGAAAGCAGCAGTTATGAAAAATGTTCCAAACTAAATAAAAACACAAGACAGCAAGGCCGATTAACGAAGCAAAAAAATTAGAGCAAAAGACACGGCACAACCAAAACCAGGAGACCCCATCACGTATCAACTATATGCTGATTTGTGGTGGTTCTCCCCAGCCACGCGAGATGGAAGGGAGGTGAAGGCTTCAGGTCCCAAGGAGGATGTCTCCCCCTTGCCCCTAACCTCCTCCTTCTCGCACCGGAGGGCAGCGGAGCGTGCACTGATGCGATAATTCGGCAAGTGCACCGGTCGCGCAAGTAATAAAGTTTGGGAATAGGATCCCCGAGTGTCGGTCTCTTGAGGAATGCAGGTTGGGTGAACGAATCGCGTTGTGTGACTATTGTTACACAAGCGTAAACAAACACACAAAAAGGGGGGTTTTGGTTGGGCTTTCCTACTCTTAACAACAATGAAGGAAATGCGGGTCGAAAGCACCGCTTCGCAAGGCGAGATAGATGCAACGGCTGTGATGCCGTGCTTCGTGTGGCGGATGGAGCGTGCTCTAGTGCGGTAAGGTGAGGGTCACAAACACCTCTTCACAAACGCCGTTAGCTCTTGCTAACGCGGATCAAACACCTTGAGTGCGTGAGTGAGTGAGTGGACGAGTGGAGGCGAAGCGATTCACAAGCAAGTGATGATGAAAAGAGAAGAAACATTCATTTCATTTAAACCAAATATCATTATATTCAAGTTTAAAAGATTCAAAGATTACAACGAAGGAGAGAGGAAAGAGATAACCAATGGATGAAGACTAGCGGCCGTTCACGGCCGGAATGGTAGTTTGTCAAGCTACCTCCGGACTCGGGCGGACTGTGCTTCCGGTGTAGAGAAACTGTCACGATCTCTCTACGTGGTTCCGTCGTCTTCTACCTCATGATTCCTCTTCTTCTCACCGGACTGGAGTGGAAAACAGCTGCTTGAGGGCTTGCGGATGGTGGAGAATGCTCCCGGACAGTGGAGAAATGCTTGGAATGGTTGGAGAGGACTTCCCCTTGCGTAGGAGATGAAGTGGAAGTGTCCCGGGATGGAAATCGCCCGCGTACGGACTGCCAGTCGCGCTCCCGGCGGCTCGATCCCGCCCTAAAATCGGAATAAGCATATATATATGCGCTGGACTGAATACTGCGCACGGTCATTGGCGCACGACCAGTGGTCGTGCGCACTGGAATTCTGCGATCGTGCGCGCTGCCTGGGCGGAGCCTGAAATGAAAGAAATTTATAAAATACATGTTCGCACGACTAGTGGCGCACGACCAGTGGTCGTGCGCACTATCGTAAATGGTCGTGCGATAAGCCAAACAAATCTCATAAAATGGGCGTTAAGTGCGCACGATCAGTGGCGCACGATCAGTGGCGCACGACCAGTGGTCGTGCGCGATAGAGCTAGTGATCATGCGCAGTGTTCCTGTACAAAATTGTACCGGGAACACCTGCACGACTCCTGTTCCAGCATACAACACCAGTCTAGCCACTGAAGGTGGCACTTAACACTGCATGAAAACTAGTAACGAAGATGAACAAGAAATAACACCAAAACGGGCCTAGAAGTGCACTTAGCATGGAGTATTAAATAGGAATGAAAACATGTCTAAAGTGAAGTGCAAAGACTAGAAAATCGGCCCAGATGAGTCCATAAATGTGTATATAATTGGGACTCATCACACCCCCAGACTTACCTGTTTGCGCGTCCCGAGCAAACGAATTCGGCGGAGTGTGAAAATGGTAGTTAACAAAGAAAATTACACAAAAGAGTACAATGCGAAGTAACAAAAGCAGGCAAATAGAAATTTAGAAAAAAGAGATTCTAACTATGCCAACTAATTTACGAAAGTATTAGAGCGTAAGTAGAGATTCAGTTATACTCAGTTGGTGAATTATGATGAATTCGAACGATCATGCCCGGTGTGAAAGTAACAAGACACTAAGGCGGGTGTTGCACAAGGTCGGGGTTTAGGAATAACTCCGCTGAAATCCATCAACGTCGTGAACCATACGCTTTCCCGGTCACACTCTCTCCACGGCGTTAGCAAACTCACAAGTCAAATCAATAGGGCTTTTAGGATTATATTGGGCTTAGGTTGCGGCGTGATATTCAAGGATAAAAATGAAGGCTACGCAACCAAAGTGAGCTAACGGAGCGCTGCACCACACAAAACCAAAAACAATGCTCGTGTGACACACCCCCAGAATTATCATGAAAACTAGGTGTGCACACGGCCTACTTCACAATCACCAACTGATTTTCTATTTAGCTCGGAAGGATTTCTTTACGACATATTTCTTTTTCAGATTTTTTTTCTTTTAACAACATACTTTTCTTCTTTTACTTATCCTTCGGTTGGTTCAAATTCAGCAAAATAAAATTTATTTCTTCATCACATCACAAAGATTCCAAAAATCACACCAAATCAAGAACATGAGTGCAGATAAACATCTATTTGGTTGCGAAAGTGGGCAAAGCTTCAGGCCTTGGTGAATGGAGGAGGAGCTGAACAAAAGAGTGGTAGGCACAATTTTGGCTTGCAAGGGTGAGCGGAAAGGACATGGAACGACAAGGCTCAAACTAGCCAAAAGGTGGCCTACATCACGTTTAACTCGACGAGTCGCTCTCGCCCATGCTTCGAGAGTCGCTTGGGGCAAGTTCTTAGCCCACGAGAAAGGTAAACCTTCCTCCCGACTCGAGCAACACACGACTAGTGCTCGTACACACACAACACCCGGTTATCGTCAATTTCGTTCACATTCACCATTTGAGTATAACAAATCTAAATTTACGCAAAAATACTAAACATAAATTAGATGCATAGAGACAATCTAGTTCTACTCAAATTCTACTGCAGCATGCGGGTGCGACTAGAACACTGCTCGAGTCAACATCGCACTCCAAATAGTAATTCCTAAGCTAACGTCCTATTTCACATTCCTAACCAAAATAGTTTATTTGGAAACAACACAAATAGGAAAGCGCGCACTCATGTGGGTGAAGTGGTGCAAGAAGCATGAAAACAATGATGATGACAAAGATAAATAATAAACAAACCTCTAGTATGCGGTGCAACTCGTACGCATAGTGGATAACATATGCTCTCCCCCAGACTTAATCTACACATTACATCACAAAACTGAAAGCTAGGAGGGAGAAGTGTTACCCAATGCTCAGAATTGAGCATACCAGAAGATTGGCGTTAATTTCGTGCACAATCCGCAGCATCCGCACCAAAGAACACAACACACCTGCAAGCACACAACTAAAAACAGCAAAAACAAATATAAAAACTGAACTAAACATGTTAGATAAAAATAAAATCAGGAAATCTGGGTTGTCTCCCAGCAGCGCTTTTGTTTTATGTCCTTAAGCTGGACCAAATACCTGTATTATAAATGTTTAATGAGTGCAGAAATTAAAGGAGAAGTTCACAGAAGCAGTTTCACAAATTCAGACAACACAAATCAGCTATAGGCGCTCTTATGGTTCGCGTCTCCCGTAGCTCGTAGGCGGGAGGTGAAGGCTTTAGGGCCAACACTGGTGTCACCCAGTGTTCCCCTAACCTCCGCCCTCTTGCCACGGAGAGCGGCAGCGCGAGCGTCGTGCAGAAGTTTCTCCTGTTTAAGTTTAGTGACATTCGGGGACTGCCAACGTTGAAAGTTTTCAGATTTTTTCCACCTTGGTGGTGGGTGGCGTCACTTCGGGCGTCGCGGTGACTACCGGATCAGCCCAAGAGATGGAGCGCTTAAATTGTTTATTACAAGAATCAAAACAAGAAGATAATGGGACAGTGTCCCGAACTAAATTCAAGTCAATATTTTTCGAAATGCAATCTTCCTCCATCTCGGAATCAAATTCTCTCCGAAGATCTACTTCTTCCTCACTGGACTGGTGCTCCTCCTTTTCTCCTTCAATTGGTTCTTTATCTTCTTCATTTCCTGCACAACTCAGAGATTCATCAAAAATAAAGAGAGGGGGAGGAGTGGATGTTTCAGTTATAGCTTTGGGGCAAGTAGGCTGCGACACCTTATTGGGTAGGAAGACACACCCCGTAGAGAAATCAAGGGTGGCACCGCTCTCTTTCAAGAACGGCACGCCCAAGATAGGCATAGAGTGATTTTCCTGGGGTCCCAACACCTGAAAATCAGCAACCACAATCGCCCCTCAACTATCACTTCTACATTTTTCACTTCCCTCTCAAATTGTATAACGGTCCCATTAGCAAGCATAAGGGATTTCCGATCCTCCATGTTCATCTCAAGTTGCAATTTAGCAACGTCTTGCAACGCAATGACGTTGCGGGAGGAGCCTGAATCGCACAAAGCTTTTGTTTCGATATTATTGATGGAACAAGAAATCACTAACTCACTTGGATCAGCCTCTACCACATCACCGAGGCTCTTCCCTTAATCTATTGGGTTCTTTTCAGTGTTGCTAGGAAGGGTCCCATGCGACCGCTCGGTTAGCACTTGGGCCAATTGGCCCAGCTGCGTTTCCAAGTTCCGCATGGATGCGGTTTGGTTCACCATATTTGAGGTAGCCGCTTGCATAAATTTTTCCATCATCTCCTCCAGATTGCTCTTTTTTTGGGTTGGGGGGCCTTGGTTATAATCCGGGTGTGGTGGTCTCGGTTGGCTCCCAGAGGCGTAAGCATCGTTTTGATTCTGCCCCGGTGCCCATCGTTGGCCATGCGTGTTTAGGTTCCATGAGAAGTTCGGGTGACTTCTCACTCCCGGATGATAAGCATTATTAAATGGCACCCCCTTAGACTGATTTCCTACAAAATTAACAGATTCATTCAAGGATAAGTGCGCGAAGTCACCTGATACGTTGTTCCCTAAACATTCGTACGCGTGGTGGCCGCCGCCTCCACATCCTTCGCACATAATGACAGCAGCAGGCGCGGGTGTAGGAGGAAGTGAGTCGACCACAAAGAGACCGCGAGCGTTCCTTGGTGCATTTCTCCCGGCAGTCCAGAATGTACTGTGGGAGGCGATGTCACGCAGAATCCGAAGGGCCTCCTCTGGAGTGTGGTTCATTAGAGTACCACCCGCAGCAGCATCGATCATTGCCCTGTAGTTGGGCTCGATCGGAAAGTAAAAAGTCTCTACCACATTCCACGGTTGGAGCTTGTGGTTCGGGCAGCGGCGGAGAAGATCATTAAGGCGCTCCTACGCCTCGGCAAGGGTCTCTTGGTCAGCTTGGCGAAAGGTGGCGATCTCCCTCCGCAGGTTCACAATTTTATCCACGGGGTGGAATTTGGCCAAGAACTTGGATGCAAGAGCATCCCAAGTCGCGGCGGTCCCAGGAGGAATAGAATGGAGCCACACCTTGGCCTTGTCGCGAAGTGAGAATGGGAACAGTCGCAGCTTGACTGTATCGTCAGGTATTCCAGTGTAGCGGAAAGTTCCGCAGATATCGGAAAACTCTGCCACGTGCAGGTGCGGGTCTTCACTGGTCATCCCGGAGAACTGAGCATTGTTCCGGATGATGTTCAAGATCGCAGGTTTGATCTTGAACTGGTTGTTCATAATGTTGGGACCAAATCACGGATACACACTCCCAGCTGTCGGAGTGGTATAATCTCTCATCGTTCTGGGTCGAGGCCTCACTACCTCTTGCTCATCTCCAGGTTGGTGCTTCCCCACATCGGGCACTCTTGGGTCAGCATTGTTTGGGTCGATGTTGTCACCCATTGCCTCCTGTACGGCTGCTGTGCACCTTCATGCGCGAGCAGTCCGTTCGATCTCTGGATCAAAGGGTACAAGTTCCCCCGCGGCTTGTCTCTGCATGCACAGTCGCAACAAAAAGAAAACAAAACAAAAGAAATCAAAAACAACTGCTCTTGTTACAAAAGCTCACTACTCAAGACGTTACACGCCTGAACATTCCCCGGCAACGGCGCCAAAAACTTGGTGCGATAATTTGGCAAGTGCACCGGTCGCGCAAGTAATAAAGTTTGGGAATAGGATCCCCGAGTGTCGGTCTCTTGAGGAATGCAGGTTGGGTGAACGAATTGCGTTGTGTGACTATTGTTACACAAGCGTAAACAAACACACAAAAAAGGGGGGTTTTGGTTGGGCTTTCCTACTCTTAACAACAATGAAGGAAATGCGGGTCGAAAGCACCGCTTCGCAAGGCGAGATGGATGCAACGGCCGCGATGCCATGCTTCGTGTGGCGGATGGAGCGTGCTCTAGTGTGGGAAGGTGAGGGTCGCAAACACCTCTTCACAAACGTTGTTAGCTCTTGCTAACGCGGATCAAACACCTTGAGTGCGTGAGTGAGTGAGTGAGTGGACGAGTGGAGGCGAAGCGATTCACAAGCAAGTGATGATGAAAAGAGAAGAAACATTCATTTCATTTAAACCAAATATCATGATATTCAAGTTTAAAAGATTCAAAGATTACAACGAAGGAGAGAGGAAAGAGATAACCAATGGATGAAGACTAGCGGCCGTTCACGGCCGGAATGGTAGTTTGTCAAGCTACCTCCGGACTCGGGCGGACTGTGCTTCCGGTGTAGAGAAACTGTCACGATCTCTCTACGTGGTTCCGTCGTCTTCTACCTCAAGATTCCTCTTCTTCTCACCAGACTGGAGTGGAAAACAGCTGCTTGAGGGCTTGCGGATGGTGGAGAATGCTCCCGGACAGTGGAGAAATGCTTGGAATGGTTGGAGAGGACTTCCCCTTGCGTAGGAGATGAAGTGGAAGTGTCCCGGGATGGAAATCGCCCGCGTACGGACTGCCAGTCGCGCTCCCGGCGGCTCGATCCCGCCCTAAAATCGGAATAAGCATATATATAGGCGCTGGACTGAATACTGCGCACGGTCATTGGCGCACGACCAGTGGTCGTGCGCACTGGAATTCTGCGATCGTGCGCGCTGCCTGGGCGGAGCCTGAAATGAAAGAAATTTATAAAATACATGTTCGCACGACCAGTGGTGCACGACCAGTGGTCGTGCGCACTATCGTAAATGGTCGTGCGATAAGCCAAACAGAACTCATAAAATGGGCGTTAAGTGCGCACGATCAGTGGCGCACAACCAGTGGTCGTGCGCGATAGAGCTAGTGATCGTGCGTAGTGTTCCTATACAGAATTGTACCGGGAACACCTGCACGACTCCTGTTCCAGCATACAACACCAGTCTAGCCACTGAAGGTGGCACTTAAAACTGCATGAAAACTAGTAACGAAGATGAACAAGAAATAACACCAAAACGGGCCTAGAAGTCCACTTAGCATGGAGTATTAAATAGGAATGAAAACATGTTTAAAGTGAAGTGCAAAGACGAGAAAATCGGCCCAGATGAGTCCATAAATGTGTATATAATTGGGACTCATCATGCACCGCGCAACATTCTTTCTTGATTAAGCTTCTCCACTGTGGCATGACTTCTGTTGCCGCCGTGGCAACTGGATCAGCCCAAGAGACAGCCTGTTTAAGAAGTTTCTTACAAGATTTCTTGCTAGATAAAAATGGGACTTTGTCCCGAGTTAAGTTCTGCTTGGGGGGTTCAGAAACGAGGCTCTCCATCCTTTCCGGGTCACATTCCTTTCGAAAGTCAACTTCTTCTTCTTTTCCACTCGACTGCTCCTCTTCCTTTTCTTCCTCCAACGACACTTTTTCTTTTCTGTCTTCTGCATTACTCAGAGATTCATCAGTAATAAATTGGCGGGAGCGAGACAATGTTTTAGCTGATATCATGGGGCAAGCAAGGGGTGTCACCTTACTAGGTAAGATAACACACCCCGCAGAGAAATCCAAAGTGGCACCACTCTCTTTCATGAACGGCACTCCCAAGATGGGAATAGATTGATTCTCATGGGGTCCCAATACTTGGAAATCGGCGACCACCACCGTCCCCTCGACTATGACTTCAACATTTTTCACTTCTCCCTCCGCCTGAATGATAGTCCCGTTAGCAAGCACTAGGGACTTCCGATCATCTGTATTCATTTCAAGTTGCAAATTAGCAACATCCTGCAATGCAAGGACGTTGCGGGTTGAACCGGAATCACACAATGCAGTAGTTTCAACATTATTGATGGAGCCTGTGATTACCAACTCACTTGGGTCACTTTCTTCCGCATCGGTGAGACTCTTCCCTTCATTGATTGGATTCTTTTCAGTGTTGCTGGGAAGGGTCCCTTGCGAACGCTCGGTCATCACTTGAGCCAATTGGCCCAATTGTGTCTCCAAGTTTCGCATGGACGCGGTTTGGTTAGCCATATTGGAGTTGGCAGCTTCCATAAATCTCTCCATCATTTCTTCTAGATTACTTTTCTTGGGGTCGGGGCGCCGTGATTATAACCCGGATGAGGCGGACTCGGTTGATTTTCGGAGGCAAAAGCATCATTTTGCTGCTTCCCCGGTTGCCATCGTTGGCCTGCCGCGTTTGGGTTCCATGATAAATTTGGGTGATTCCTCACACCCGGATTATAAACACTGTCGTAGGGTGCCCCCTAGCTTGATTTCCAACATAATTAACAAATTCATTTAAATTAAAATGTGAAAATTCACCTGACAGCTAGCTACCTGGGCATTCGTATGCATGGTGACCACCACCTCCGCTTCCTTCGCAAGTAATGCTAGTAGCGGGAGCAGCTGCAGGAGGTAATGAATCCAATACAAAAAGTCCCCGAGCGCTTCTCGGTGCATTTCTCCCCGCAGTCCAGAAGGTGCTGTGAGAGGCGGTGTCTTGCAGAATCCTAAGAGCTTCCTCCGACGTATGGTTCATCAAGGTCCCTCCTGCAGCAGCGTCAATCATCGCCCGGTGGTTGGGCTCAATGGCGAAGTAGAAGGTTTCCACAATATTCCATGGTTGGAGCTCGTGATTCGGGCATCTGCGAAGAAGGTCACTAAGACGCTCCCACGCATCTGCGAGAGTTTCTTGATCTGCTTGACGGAAAGTGGCGATCTCCCGCCGAAGGCTCACGATTTTGTCTACCTGGTGGAATTTAGCGAGAAATTTGGATGCGAGAGCATCTCATGTTGCAGCAGTTCCTGGGGCAATAGTGTGGAGCCAGACCTTTGCTTTGTCACGCAACGAGAAAGGGAACAGTTTCAGCTTGACTGTATCATCTGGAATTCCTGCGTAACGGAAGGTCCCGCAAATATCGGCGAACTCCGCCAAGTGAAGATGTGGTTCTTCACTAGGCATTCCAGAGAATTGAGTATTGTTGCGGATGATGATCAGGATGGCCGGTTTGATCTCAAACTGGTTGTTCATGATGTTATGCCCGAACCCTGGATACACACTCCCAGCTGTTGGAGTGGTATAATCTCTCATTGTTCGGGGTCTAGGTCTAACCGCCTCCTTCTCATCCTCCAGATGATTCTGCCCCACATGGGGCACTCTGGGATTCACATCCTCTCTATCATTGGGTGCTCTCGGTTCACCTCCGGGTTCAGGTTATCTCCCATTGCCGCTTGCACGGCTGCAGCACGCCTTAGTGCGCGAGCAGTCCGTTCAATTTCAGGATCGAAGGGTACTACTTCCCTTTCGGCTTATCTCTGCATGCACAAAAAGAAAACAAAAAGAAAAACAAAAATAAAAAACAACTGCTCCTATAACAATGGTTCACAACACAAAACATTACACGCCTGCATTCCCCGGCAACGACGCCGAATACTCTATGCGTGTTAGGCAAGTGCACCGGTCGCTGTCAAGTAATAATTATGGGAATAGTTTCCCCGAATGTCGATCTCTTGAGGAATGCAGGATATGGTGAATGAATTGCATTGTGAGTCAATCGTTACACGAGCGAAGAAAGTAAGAACAAAGGGCGTTGTGATTGGTGTCCTAAGCTATTGCAGAAATAAGAGAAATGCGGGTCAAAAGCACCGCTTCAAAAAGTGGGGGTGAGTGCAGCGGCCGCAATGCCACGCTTTGGTAAGCGGGTGAAATGACCACAGAGTGGGGTTTTGCGAGGGTCGTATTCACCTCTTCGCCAACATCACCACTAGCAATTGCTAGATGGCTTCACACGCAAGCAACTCAAAATACCACAACGAAAAGCAAAGCGATTCTCACAACCATAGCATCATTGCACATGAACATCAAACAAAGGATCTATAACATTAATCTAACAAGAGTTCACTACAACAAGACTAAAAGAAGCACAAGATCAAGGTTTAGAAAGGACCCAACAGAAGAGGTCACCGTATCCTGGGTTCTCGGCCGGAATGAGAGGTTGTTGGGCTCTCTCCGGGCTCGGCCCTCAGATGGTGTGCAGACTCGAAGGAGGCTGTCACTTCTCCAGCGATCTACGACACTTCTATGGTCTCCATGATGAAGAATGCTTGAACTCGTGGTGGAGAAAACTTGCAAACGATCCCAGAAGGAAGTATGGTGGAGGAGATCACCGGATGTGGTCTCCTAGGGTGGAAAAGGTGAAAATGGCGGGCTTCTCTGGCTTTTCCCGCTAGGGGAATCATCCTCCATGGTTTTCTCCGCGAGGCGGTCGTCCTCAAGAAGCAGATTTCCTGCTTTAAATACTAAACAGGCCGTATTTTAGTCACGCATGGGCGAACGCACGACCGTGCGCTGCCCGTGCGTTATTTAAGATAAAAATAGACTTGAGGAAGAAGCAGCCACGCCCGTGCGTTTTACTCACGCACGGGCAAATCCGCCCGTGCGTTAAAACGCACGAGTAAATTCAAATTGGCTAAAATCATGAAGAAATAGGCGATCGTGCGTTTTACTCACGCACGGGCAAACATGCCCGTGCGTAAAAATGCACAATCAAATTCAGTTTACCGGTTTTCTCCCCAGATGACGGCGCACGACCGAAGTCGTCCGTGCGTCAAGAAAACGCACGACCGTGCGATATGCACACTGATGAATTTGGGCTAAAGGAGATGATCCAAACACCTGCAAGCACAGCAAATCAGCTGGGAATACACCTCCAGCACCAATCAAACAAAGAAAAAGGATTGGGGAGCACCATGTGCTTACCCCCAATAACCTGGAGCGCAAACGCACACCAAAATGGGCCTAAGAGTGCACTTAGCATGGAATAACAAATATGAATGAAAACATGCCTAAAGTGTAGTGCATAGACTAGAAAATCGGCCCAGATGAGCCCATAAATGTGTATATAACTGGGACTCATCATAATTCTCCTTTTTCGGTTCTATTTTGGAGGTGCTGCAAAATTAGGATCTTCCTTCTAATGCAGTCTCTTTAGAGAAATCTAAGAAGTCTCTTGTTCTTCCTAGCTAGACGGCAATACAGTACCTGCAATGGCTATATCCATCAATAAGAACTCCTCCACCAAGGACTGCACAGAAAGGTTGAAGACATACACGGTCTTTTACTCAAGAAATCGACCACAACATTAGCCTTACCCAGATGATAAAGGATATCAACCTCATAATCCGCAACATAATCCATCCATCTACGTTGGTGCAAATTTAGCTCCTTTTGTGTGAAGAAAAACTTCAAACTCGTATGATCCGTAAAAATCTTGCATGAAACTCCATATAAGAGATGTCTCCACAACTTCAAGGCATAAATTACTTCCGCAAACTCTAAGTCATGCGAAGGGTAATTCCTTTCATGAACTTTTAGCTGACGTGATCCATACACTATCACTTTTCCCTCTTGCATCAACATGCAACTAAGTCCAACATGAGATGCGTACACATAAATTGCATAGTCTACTCCCTCGATCGGTAATGTCAGAACCAAAATGTCCATAATGGGAACAAAAAGCAGTCTGTAGAACGTCTGACTCCCGGATCTTCAACTGATTATAGCCTAAACGAAGTTCGATATTTGAAAACACAGTGTTTCCTGGCAACTTGTCAAATAAGTCATTAATCCTGGGTAATAGATATCTGTTATGGATAGTCACCTTGTTTAGCTCCCTATAGTCTATACACAACCTCATTGATCCATCTTTTTTCTTCACGAACAGAACATGAGCACCCCAAGACGAAGAACTAGGCCTAATAAACCCACATTGCAATAACTCATCCAACTGAGTACGCAACTCTTCCAACTCACGCAGAGCCATACGGTAAGGTTCCATCACGATAGGATCAGTACAAGGCTCGAGATTTATAAGAAACTTTACATCTCTCTCAGGAGGGAGTCTAGGAAGACTGACAGGAAAACATCAAAAAACACGCGCACCACAGAAATATCCTCGATACTTGATGGCGCAAATCTTAGCACACCGCTATAGGAGGTAGTAAGACTGCGGCACGAAACGGCAGTGTATCGATCGTTCAAGTAATATAAAATGGGAATGAATCCCCAAGTATCGATCTCAAAGGAACACAGTAAGGTGGAGTTTATTATCGAGGAAGGACTTGAGATCGAAGTCCTTAACGTCGGATGGATGCGGAAACGGGGGGTTTTGGATTGTGGAAATAAAATAAAAGCTATCAACTACTCCTATGCAATGCCACTATGCAATGCTTCGCTTGGCGGGATGGAGACTAGGCAGGCCTTGAGCGCGCTGCGTCGCAAGGGCGGATGGACGAGTAGGCAAGCGGAGTCGAACTGTGCAGGCCTTGAGCGCACTGGTTCGTAGGGCGAATGGATTACACTGGCCGCTATGCCACGCTTTGCTAGGCGGATGGAAGAGTAGGCATACGAATGGAATGGAGAGAATGGCGGAATGAGGGTCGCAAGCACCTCTTCGCAAAGCACACCACTAACAATTGTTAGGGCGACACAACACAACCAACAATCCACACCACAAGGCACACCTCAAAATGATAAGCCAGAATACCCAAATCACATAGACATAATCAAGTATAAATGCTAATAATCAAAACACACTTCATCAAACATATAAGAAATCCAACTAAGCTATCACTACAAGTGGAGGTGAGTGTGCGAAATCGACCGACTCTGAAGTCTTGTTGAGGGTTCATGGAAGGAATCGTCGGGTTGTCAATCCGCGTCCAAGCTCGGTCCTCAACTGCGTCCGGGGCAGAGAGAGCTGTCACTACTCTCCAATGGACCCGTCTTCTTCGTGTCACGACCCGGTGGAATGATCACACAAACTGCTCCGATCTTGAAGAAGAAGGCTAGGTTGATTCCCTTCTTGAAGCTCTTGGATGAAGGAGATGGCCGAGAGGAAGCTCCGGCGAGGATTTGGCATTGAAAGTTTGCCCGGAGCTCCTCCCTAAGGTGGGCGGTGAAGAAGGAGGCGAAACCCTGCAAAAAGGGCGGAAAACGGCGGAGCTGGGCGGAGTCGGATGATGGATCCCGACCTAATTCGCGAGCAGGTCAATTTATAGGCGCTGGAATAAACAGTGCGCACAATCAGTGGCGCACGACCAGTGGTCGTGCGAGCTGGAGTTCTGTGATCGTGCGCCTGCCTGGGTGGAGCCTGCAATGTAAGAAATTTATAAAATACCATGTTCGCACGACCAGTGGCGCACGACCGGTGGCCGTGCGCACTATCGTAGGTGGTCGTGCGCACTAGTCGAAACAGAACTCATAAAATTGATGTTAAGTGCGCATGAACAGCGGCGCACGACCGGTGGTCGTGCGCAATATCGTTGGTGGTCGTGCGCACTGTCTGAGACAGAACTCAAAAAATAGGGTTAAGTGCACACGATCAGCGGCGCACGGCCAGTGGTCGTGCGCAATAGAAACAGTGATCGTGCGCAGTGTTCCTGTACAGAATTGTACCGGGAACACCCGCACGACTCCTGTTCCAGCACAACCACGAATCCAGCCACTGAAAGTGGCACTTAACAATCCATGAAAACTACTAAAAATGAAGAACATGAAATAACACCAAAAATGGGCCTAGAGGTGCACTTAGCATGGAGTGTCAAATATGAGTGAAAACATGTCTAAAGTGAAGTGCATAGACTAGAAAATCGGCCCAGATGAGTCCATAAATGTGTATATATTTGGGACTCATCAATACGCGGCGAAGAAATATTAATTTCTAAAATAGAAAAAAGATAAGCGACACAACCATACTTTAGAAATTCCGAGCACGTACCGCAGATATAATTGGGGAATCCTGAGAAGGAGAACCATACATACTCATGGGTTGGACATTATCTGTCATGAAGTCCAATCGCTTCACCTTGCATTGAATGACAACGTCATACATGGACAACCAATCGATACCCAAGATCACATCGATATCTTCCAATTCAAGCACCTTCAAATTGGCATACATTAGAAAACTTCCTAAGAGAACAGGGCAATTCAAGATACCTTGACTCGACACCACTGAATCACCGGAGGGAAACTTTACACAAAGCGGATAACCAACTCGATCGACGACCAAACAATGACGGTCTACAAAACTCTTTACTGTGAAAGAGTGAGTAGCACCCGAATCGAAAAGAACATGTGCCAAATGGCTCCTTTTTTTAAACTCGCCTAGATAATTACACGAATAACTGATACTGCATGTTTTAAATTGAAACTTTAAAGTTAACTATTAGATCAGAAACAAACTTGATATTACCTGGGTGGACAACTGAGCTTCTTCCTTAGTCACCACATTTAGTTTTCCCTTCCCTGTGCCCAGATGCTGAAGCCGCGGCAAGGGCAATGCATGAAGCGGAACTAGATGCAATGTAGGCTGGGACTGCGGGTAGCTAGCCTTTGCCTGCCTCTTCTGTCCACACTAGAAGCAGACCAAATCCTTAGTCCAGCAGTGGGCAACGTCATGCCCCTTCTTCCTACAAAAAGCATAGGTAACCTATGTGCGCTCTGAATCACATACACCTACAGTAGCTTCTGAGCCCCCAATATCATGAAACATTTCTCAAAAGGATGGCATGGCCGGCCACCAAAACTATATATCTCCTTTTTTCCTTTCTTCAGCGGGGCCAGATGCCCACAAACTTCCACTATCTTTGGTCTTTCTCTTCTCCTTTTGCAGCATCAGGCCATAGTTCTTAGCGTTGTTGATAGCTTCGACCTGCAAGGTAGATTCTACTGCTTCCGCATAGCTCTCAGATTTGTATGCGCTGGCCAACTGCTGGATGTCACTCCTTAAAGCACCCAGAATGCATTTGACTCTATTAGCCTTAGTGGCTACCATAACCGGAGCAAACCTGCTCAACTTACTGAACTCAATTTCGTACTCACCCACGGTGAGTTGTCTCTACTTCAAGGGCAGGAAATTATTCATCAGCCTATCCTACTCTACCCACGACAGGAATTTTCTTAGCAACATTTCCTTAAACTTCTCCCAGTAGCATCCCTCTTTGAGGCCCTCTTTCTCTCTGATCCACCAACACTTGACAAGTCCCATTAACTGATAAGCATCAATAATAATTCTCTGGTCCGCAGAAATTCCTGAATAAGCAAACAACTCTTCGATGGTGATGATTTAATCATCTAAAGCTACGAAGTCAGCCCTACCATCTTAGGGCGGGGGTCATAAGTGCTGAAAATGCGAGATAAAGTTCATCTCTGGCGGCAACAAAATAGGAGGCACGAGAGGTGGAGGAACATGTACAGTATCATCTACTATATGGTTCTGCATAATAAGCTGCTGCCCTAACATTGTAGTCATAAAGCCTGGACTTGAGCCTGCATTGCAACCATCTGTCTTGACAGAGTTTCGTTGCTCAAACACAGCTCCTCGATCATAACTTTGCTATGCGCACCGAAAGACTCACCTTCAGACTGGGGAGTCGGCCTCAGCGGCATTCGCTTTGGGTCCATCTTCAAAGAACACAAACGAACATCTCGTCAAAACATAACTAAAAGCTAGGATTACTTAACTCAAATAAGCCAAATAGGTGTAGACACTTGCTCTAGCTACTACCTTGCTCTTGGATTTTATATGAATGATGCTATGATTTAACATAGGATGATATATTATCATCCTGTGACTCTTGTGCATATTATATACAGGTATGAATGTTCAAATATTCATTTCAAATCATATGTGTACGAGTGTCATCATATAAATTCTTAGTTTGGCACGGGTGCTTATACGATGTTATGATGTGCATGCAGTGCTATGCATTCTAAGAAAAGCTTTAATGCATGTCATGAGAGGCGTACACATGAAATATTATGCATCCCATACTACATAATATCGCATGTAACGAAAAGCAAAAATCTAATGGGCATCCATGTGGTTAATGTTATGTATCCCATACTACATAACAGTTATATGTTGATGTGTCTATGAGGTTCCATATACAAACACATATTATGTATCCCATACTACATGATATGCCATGTATACTTCTGTCATGCTTATGAGTGTAGTGTTCATGCTTCACACAAGACGTACGGATGACACTTTGCTGTGTGTATGCAATGAAACATGATTCTAAAATGAATGGTCGTTCGACTAGACCATCTAACGAACCAAACGAGGCAAACCTCCCTCTGATACCAACTATCACAACACGCATTTTCTCGATATATAAATTGAAAGTATCTAGTCGCAACCTAAATCACCTAGAGGGGGCTGAATAGGTGGATTCTATGGATTTTTGCGGAATAAAAATATATAAGTAAAAGCACACAGAAAACCAAAGAGCACAGCACAACACAAGGAATCTATAGTGGTTCCCCGATCTTGGGTAGTCCACTTTGCACCTCACCTATCTAGCACAACCGGCTAGACTAGGCTACTTCAGTATCTCGGATTATTAATAATCCTACAAAAACTCGGAGTCACCACTCCTACAAATAAAACTCGGAGCAAACCACTCCAACAAAAACTCGGAGCAAACCAATCCTACAAAAACTCAATCCTTAGACAAGCATCTACAAAAACTCGGAGGAAAACCTTCTACAAAAAGGGGGGGGGGGAGTTATAAAAAACACAATAAAACTTCAGATGAAGTTTTTCTTCAGATCTTGGAGATATAAAAATCTTCTTCCTGGAATAGGAAGTTCAGCCCTTGAAAATGGAGGAAGAAGAAATCTTGAAGGTGGTAAAGCCTTGATCTGAAACTTGAGCCGACTGGATCAAGAAGAGAATAAATCTATTGTAGGCTTGATCTTTGTCGACTGCTCTTGATGAAGACGAATCGCAAAACACTTCTTGTCGGAGACGATAAACTTGAGTGAGAAAATATTAGCCGACAGAGAGAAGGAAGTATCAGGAAAAAATGAACGATTAACCTCAATGAAAAATCAGAGAGATTATATATCAAGAGCTCCTCTCCAACGGCTATACGCAATAGATAAGGAAGATTTTTCTTCCAACGTCTGCATGCATAAAACAAGGCAATAAATTTCTCCCAACGGCTCTATGCAAGTTTCAAGGAAGAAAATCCGTGAAGCATTAATTGAGGATTTGACAGCTGTTTGAATTTCGAAAACAGCGCAAAGCAAATTTGTCGTCTGTTAAAAATTCGTCGAACGGAACAGCGCTCGACGAAATGCTAAAACTCTGCGATCGACGAAATTCTAAAACTCTACGATCAACGAATGACCAATGTCCTGCGTTCGACGAACGGCCACTGGTCTGCGTTCGACGAACGGCCATCTCTCTGCATTCGACGAATCTGCCAATAAGCTGCGTTCGACGAACTGCTACTTCTCTGCGTTCGACGAACGGCCAGTTCACTGCGTTCAAAGAACACGATGCTGCGTTTGACGAATGACTTCCTGCGCTCGATGAAACATCTTCAACTATCAGCAAAACAGAGAATGACGAAAAATATTCACTTCCTCGAACTGCGATCGACGAACTCCGATCGACGAACTGCGTTCGATGAAATCTTTTTCATTCATCGAATTGAGTTCGACGAATTTTCTTTAAGAAAATTCTTAAGAAATTTCTTAAGAAAAATTTTCTTTCTTCCAAATCATAACAGCAGCAGCAACTTCTCTTGGCTCTTCCTTTGTGTTTGAATATAAAGTACACCCCAATAGAGAGATTCCACATGAATCAACACCTTGGTTTACACAATGAAGAATTAAATTGCATATACCTGTGTTTTATGATTCATTGAAACCTGACATTGATTTATACTTAGTCATTTATAATCTCCAAACACATAACTAGAAAACAACATCAAATACAACTCAATTCACCATAGTTGAAGGGATACTTCTTCAAATAATGGTTATTGTGGATACAATACCCAACAATCTCCCCCTATTTGAAGAAGTCAGAACCCTATCTTCTAATATGAATTTCACACATAAAACTAATAAACACAAGCAGTGATAACTATCAAAGAGAAAGAAAAAGCCATATGTTATTCATAAATATATAAAAGTCTTTAAGAGTTAAACATGTAGTAACAACACATTGCTTAAGGCATCTTAGCCTTTTCTGACTTGCTCTTCTTTAACTGCCTGACAAAATAAGCCTTGGGCTCTGGATAGTACTTTGGAGGAGGAGGAGGAGCACTTGGGTTGTTGAAGCCATGTTCATTAAAATGAATTTTTCTTTTCAGCTTTGATGCTTTCAGCTTGTTGATTTCTTCTTGAGAATAATAATTTTGAGGCTCTTCATTTGAAATCTCTATCAGATTATAAGTGTCCAGAATTATATTCTTGGAAATTGGACTCCAGCTTTTATCAATATTTTTTCTTTCATACCTATCCTCTCTAATAGCTATACCAGCTCTCCTTTTTCTTCCAGCCTAAACAGGTCTTCTTACTGGGCTAGCCTTTGGCTTTGTATCTGGATGCTTTGAAGATTCTGCAATCTTCTCCTTTGAAGGTTCTACAATCTGCTTCTGATCAGACCATTCAGGAACATAAGGTTGTTCAGATACTTGCTCAGGATAGACTTGATCTTGATGTTGAGCAAAGAAGCCTGGAGCTTTTCCTGTGAAGACATCATGAAGCCATCTAGCATTTTGATATTGATACATATTGCTTTCCTGAAAACTGTTCTCTACTATGCTCTTTAATTCATCCAACTTAGCTGTCAAAATTTCCTCCCCCTTTCTGACTTCTTCATGAAGGGTTTGGACAATTTCATCAGAAAAACTTCTAAAAAAGTGTAGAAAATCTGATTATTTGCTTCTTGTAATCTCAGCAACATATCCTGACCTTTGTCTACCTTATCAGCTTGCTTATACAGAAAGGACATGCCTTTTGCAGAAAGATTCATAGCTTCAGCAGCTGTATCAAACTTTTCATCAAGTTCTCTTCTTAGAATGCCCATATTATGATTAATAGCTGCTAGACCATTATTTACATCTTTCTCCACTTCAGAAATCTTGTTGTAGACATGCTTGAGAGAGAACTCTATATGTTCTGCTTGAGTTCTGTGCATAGCCTCAATATTGTACGGCAAATCTCCTCGAGAAAATTCTGCAGGAGCAGATCTTAAAGGAGAATCCTTGAAGTCCTTACTAAGAGAAATATGAGTATGGAAAACTTCTTTAACAGGGGAAATCGGATCAAGCTCTGAATGTTTATCTTTGAAGGAATCTTGATTTATTTCCTCTGTTCTGCTCTGCTCCCCCTCAGAACTTGCCATTACTTCAGTGTGAAAAGAGTTGGAGGTAGGAGATTTACCATTATAACCATCATCTGGAGCAGATGCGAAACTTGCGCTTACAGGTTCTCCCCCTACATTAGAAATCCCTTGACTTTTCTTTGCCATGGTAAGAGAGACAGAAAGGAGCAGCAGGAACTTACGGCGAAGATAAATATCGGGAGACAAAACGGCAGAGCCTTCTAGGGTTCGGCGACGGAGCAGGTGATGTGACCCGTACGTATAACTCTTAAGTCCTTTTATAATATTTAAAAATAATTTAATGGAAAGAAGCGCGTACCTGAATATAATATAGAAATAATTCTTCGGATCCAATAGATTTGAAATTAGGCGCGTACCCGACAAAATTTAATTTGTCAAAGAGAAATGTTGAGATCGACGAAATTTTATTGTAATAAAATTTTGAGGTCGACGAAATTTAAATTCAATAGAGTTCGACGAAATCTGAGTTCGACGAAATTCGAATTTTTCATTTCTTGAGAAAGCTTGAGAGACTGAATTCTTGGCCTTCTATTCACGATTCTTTGTTCAGCATATCAAGTTCCATCTTGAAAAAGTTGAACTTTGACTCGTCAAGTGGCTTGGTGAAAATGTCTGCAGTTTGCCTATCCGTCGGAACATAACATAGATTTATGTCCTTATTCTCCACATGTTCCCGGATGAAGTGGTAGCGAATCTCAATGTGCTTTGTCCTGCTGTGAGATACTGGGTTGTGAGCAATTGCAATAGCACTTGAAGAATCACAATACATGGGAATGTCCTTTAACTTCAAGTTGTAGTCTTCCAATTGATTCTTTATCCATAGTAATTGTGCACAACAACTGCCTGCAGAGATGTATTCCGACTCAGAGGTTGATATTGCTACACAATTCTGTTTCTTGCTACTCCAAGAAATTAGCCTTCTTCCTAGGAATTGACAAGTCCCGAAAGTGCTTTTTCTATCGTCCTTGCTACCTGCAAAATCTGCATATGAAAATCCTGTTAGCTCGAAGTCATTACTTCTTGGGTACCATTAGGCAAGATTTGGTGTGCCTTTAAGATATCTCAAAATCCGCTTTGCAGCAGCATAATGAGATTCCTTAGTGTTCACCTGAAATCTAGCACATACACATGTTGAAAACATTATGTCCGGTATACTCGCAGTAAGGTAGAGCAATGATCCAATTATGCTTCTATACTTGGTTTCATCAAAAGGTTTCCCTTTCTCATCCTTGTCTAGAGACATAGCTGATCCCATTGGAGTCCTCATAGAGGCTGCATTCTCCATTCCGAATTTCTTAATTAACTCTTTGTTAAACTTCGTCTGACAGATGAAAATTCCATCTTCAGATTGCTTTACCTGAAGTCCTAAGGAATACTTCAGCTCTCCAATACAACTCATTTCAAATTTCCCTTTCATAAGGTTAGAGAACTTTTTGCAGAGGTTATCATCCGTAGAACCAAAAATAATATCGTCGACATAGATTAGCACTAGAAAAATCTTGCCTTTTACTTCCCTAAGAAATAATGTCTTATCTATCTTTCCTCTTGTGAACTTGTTCTCAAAAAGAAAGCTAGAGTGCGTCTCATACAAAGCTCGGGGAGCTTGTTTGAAACCATACAAAGCTTTACGTAAATAATATACATGATCAGGTAAAGAGGAGTTGTCACAACCCGCATTTTCTCCGTATTAAATAATACGTCAGAGTAAGAGAAAATACGCGTCATAATGCCACGTCATGCAGGGGACAACTGCAGACGCTCAGACGGCTCTAACTTCACACTTTTCTTTAGAAAGTCATGAACTTTATGTCTTAAAACATAACTTAAGTTTAAGGTTTTCAATTACTGTGTCCCTCGGTTTAATGGATCAACTAGTCCATAAATAAGAAAGTATAGGTTTACGCAGCGGAAAATACATAATTTACTTTAATTTAACCTACATGAGCACGATGAACTAACCAGCATTCTAATGATATGCAACTTCTATATTAGGTATAAGTAAAAAAGAATTTCTTTTACGGGCTTCAAAAATAGAGTGATGATGGTTTTAAAAGGGATGTCATGTAGGAGATATTATGCAGTTTTGTATATAAAATAACTACTATGCATCCTAACATAAAACCTTCCCAGGGAGCAATTGCATAAAAAGCAAACAACGGTAGTAGCATAAAAACAGCAAGATAAGTCTAACATAAAAGATCTCAGGCTATGGGCGTCAACAACCTGACACGAACCCATAACCCTAACAAGTCTCAAAAGAAACCAACAATCTACCTCTCAAAACAAAAGCAAGAAAACAACAACTGCAAGACTAGAGAAACAGAACTCGGTCAGCTCCACCTGCTACTGGTCCGAACCTGAGGCATTCAAAAGAAAAGAATGCCTCAGCACAAGGCATAAAAATCAGAGAGTAAGAGAAACTCAACCAAAGGAGGTTTACCAACCCACCAGGAACAGCTGTAAACGTCAGCACATCAAATAAATATCTACAAGTAAGGGAAAAACTGGCACGAAGTGCGGTCAAAGTTGTGCTACAACGATATCCTAAGAAGGAAAAGTGTCGAATTGCCCAAGGAGTGAATCACTATCCCAGCCAAAAAACAGTACTGAGGCGAAGGCATTCTTTCCAACCAACCATCAGACTAAAACCCACCGAGGAACAAAAACACTGCGGCGGTGGTTTACAGTCCACCAATCAACAGTCTACCCGTCCACGGAAAAACAACCCGGTACTAGTGGTGGCCATTTCGACCATCCACCGTCCAAAACAACCAACTGGGAAATAGGGACTCACCAAACCCTGACCAAGACAGACACCACCGGAAAAACCCGGAAACAATTCCGTGAGGAAACCCAATCTTAACGACGAATTCGTCGAAATACTATCGACGAATCGCAAAGACACTTAGCGAAGATACAATCTAAGGCACAAGACGACGTTGGCGAAAGCCTAAACCTATCGGCGAATTCGACAAACTTAACTATAACGAAATCGGCGAATCTACCTTAAGGGTATTTTGATGATTTTGACAAATTACGCGACTAGCCGGTCGGATACACGATTCTTTAGCCGAAAATAATCTCTACATATAGTATATTCTATCTAAATTAGATGGAAGCAATAACGGTGAATAAATAAAAGGAACAATAACGTGGCAAGGGGGAAGAGTCCACCACTTGCCTCAACTTTTCGAAGAAGACGCCCTCCGACTCGCTCCTCGTCGCAGATCAACCGCTAGAACTCCTCGAGGAAGATTTTCTGAAACTTTTGGGGCGAAAAGGAGGGTTAGGGCTACCGGCACTAACCTCAAAAATCCACTAAATCCAAAATACTTACCGCACACGCGAAGAGCTCGGCGAGAGCTTTCCAAATCTATACTCTGGCGAAGATTTCGAGCTTCGGTGCTCCGGTGGCGGCGATCTGAGGGTTCACGGTAAACAGCGCCTCCGCTCTAGTTCGGGTCGGGAAAGGGAGAAGATGACTAGGGCTTGATTTCTTACGGAGAAGGAGGAAGACTATTTATATAAAAGTTATAGTTTTAACAATAATACTAGTTAATAATACTATTAGTAATAATAATAATTGAAAGGAGAGGAGGAAAGAAAATGCTGGTGCGCTTATAATAATAATAATAATAATAATAATAAGAATCATAACATAACTAAAGTTCTCGTGAGAAAAGAACGCCGCCACTAAGCAACTTCTCGAGAACTCCCTTCCACGGGCTGATATTTCGCGAACCAAGAAACTTCGCGAGAACTTCATAAGCTCTCGTGAAGTTCACTTCACTTTACGCATGGCACAAACCTCATTTCTCGGGAAGTGGGAGCTGATTCCTAGCGAAGCGTTTCGTTGCCGTGAATATATAAAGAAATAAGATACGAGTATATATATATATATATAAGAAAAGAAATATAAATATATATATACATATAATATTATCAAATACCCAAAATTAAACGAACGCCGAAAAAACATACGCTGAAACTGACGAGAATCGCTCCATAGGAGAAAGTCAGCGCTACGAATCCAACGGCGAAGTCGGAATCAAAATCCGACGTGCCAACCTCGAGATATAAATTTCCGAAGTTTACGGCGGCGTTAAAATATACAAAACTTTGAAAATTCACCAAGGCTTCAAATTTGCTCGGAACGCCACGAAACTTTAACAAGTTATTTCTAAATTAAATAATCTAATTTTCTAACGTAAAATTCTCAAATTCCGGGTAGTTTCAAAATTCGGTCGACACGACCCAACGGATACAAAAACGCACAAACGACGGCGCTCTGCTAACTCCGCGCTAACATAACATCCTACGCCATAATAACGCCATCAATATAAATAGATTAATAGCCAAAAATTCAGGGGCGTTACAGCCACTCCCCCTAAAAAGAAGTTTTGTCCCGAAACTTTAACAAATATCTTGAATACAAAAGATAGAAGCGAGAATTCAAACTACGGATGAAAACACTCACCAGAGAGAATCAAGAGAAAAGATGAGGATGAGATGTCCTCATAACAGATTCCAATTCCCAAGTTGCGCTCTCGACGTCCTGGTTTCGCCAAAGGACCTTGACCATAGGAATTGTCTTCTTCCGCAACACTCGATCCTGAGTCTCTAATATACGGACAGGCTCCTCAACATAGGACAGATTAGGTTGCAACTGGGGCACCGAGTCATGGACATGACGATCACTACGCACGCACTTTCTCAACAGACTCACATGAAACACATCGTGAACACTTGGGAAAGAAGCGGGCAAATCTAGTCTATAAGCTGACACTCCGATGCGCTCAACCACCTGGAAAGGTCCCACATACCGGGGATCCAACTTGTGGTTCCTTCCAAATCTCTTAACACCTGGCATCGGAGAAACTTTCAAGAACACCATGTCCCCAACTACGAACTCCAGATCGACCCTTCTCCGATTAGCATACTTCTCATATCGCTCTTGAGCAATGCGAAGCTTCTCGCGGATATGCGTCACGACAACATTCATTTCTTCCAAAGCTTCTGGACCTAACAACAGTTTCTCACCAACTTCGGCCCAAAATAGGGGAGTCCTACAGCGCCTCCCATACAAAGCCTCAAAGGGAGCCATCTGCAAGCTCTCCTGATAACTATTATTATAAGCAAACTCCATTAGTCCAAGACGCTTATCCCAAGCTCCACCATGATCCAAAATATAACACCTGATCATGTCCTCCAAAATCTGATTCACTCTTTCCGTTTGACCATTTATCTGAGGGTGGTAAGCGGTAGAGTATCTAAGGTCAGTGCCCAAAGCTCCCTGCAAACTCTGCCAGAAACGAGACATATACCTGGAATCTCGATCTGACACAATGCTTACTGGCACACCATGCAATCTAATGACCTCATCCAAATAAAGCTCTGCTATTTTCTCCATAGAATATCCGATCTTAAAAGGCACAAAGTGAGCACACTTTGTCAAACGGTCTACTATGACCCACACTGAATCATGACCTCCGGGAGATCTCGGCAAACCGGTAATGAAGTCCATTGAAATACTCTCCCACTTCCAGCTTGGAATATCCAAAGGGTTCAATTTACCTCCAGGCCTCTTATGATCTGCCTTCACACGCTGACATGTATAACATTCAGAAACATACTTAGCAATATCATTCTTCATACCCGACCACCAAACAATCTGCTTCAGATCTTTATACATCTTTGTGGAACCAGGATGATAAGAAACACTAGAATCATGCGCTTCACTACAGATCTTTGTTCGAATATCCTCAAACACGGGAATACAATATCTACCTCGATACTTCAAGGTATCCTGGTCATCAATTGAAAAATCTGGTAATTCTCCCTTCTCGGTTCTATTCCGGAGATGCTGCAAATCAGGATCATCCTTCTGATGCAGTCTAGTAAGTGTAATCCAAGAAGGCTCTTCAACTTCTAAACTTGAAGGCGCGGTACTACTACCGACTGAAATATCTATCAACATAAATTCCTCCACCAAGGATTGCACAGAAAGGTTGAATACATACGCGGTCTTTCTACTTAAGGCATCAGCCACTACATTAGCCTTACCCGGATGATATAGGATATCAACTTCATAATCCGCAACATACTCCAACCATCTGCGCTGACGCAAATTCAGTTCTTTCTGGGTAAAGACATACTTCAGACTCTTGTGCTCCGTAAAAATCTTGCATGACACTCCATAAAGAAGGTGTCTCCAAAGCTTTAAGGCATAAATCACTGCAACAAATTCTAAGTCATGCGTAGGGTAATTCCTTTCATGAACTTTCAATTGTCTTGACCCATAAGCGATCACCTTTCCTTCTTGCATCAAAACACAACCTAGTCCAACATGAGATGCGTCCACATAAACGACATACTCTACTCCTTCGGTCGGTAAAGCCAAAACAGGAGCGGTGCACAATCTTCTTTTCAATTCCTGAAAGGCTTCCTCGCACTTATCACTCCAAACGAATGTTGTACTCTTTTGGGTAAGCTTAGTCAGAGGTGCTGATAGCACCGAAAATCCTTGCACAAACCTTCTAAAATAACCTGCCAACCCTAAGAAACTCCTTATCTCCTTAGGCGTTGTAGGTGTCTTCCAATCCAAAACAGCCGAAATCTTTGTTGGGTCTACAGAAATTCCATCTTTGTTCACCACATGACCCAGGAAAGACACTTGCGAAAGCCAGAATTCGCACTTACTCAACTTCGCATACAACTTGTGCTCTCTTAGAGTAGACAATACTAAACGCAAATGTGTAGCATGCTCCTCAGCACTTCTTGAGTACACCAACACATCATCGATGAAAACTACCACGAAATGGTCTAAGAAGTCTTTGAACACTCGGTTCATCATATCCATAAATGCAGAAGGTGGATTTGTCAAACCAAATGACATCACCAGAAACTCAAAATGACCATAACGGGAACGAAAGGCAGTCCGAGGGACGTCCGACTCACGGATCCTCAACTGATGATATCCTGAACGAAGATCGATCTTTGAAAACACCGAACTACCACGCAACTGATCAAATAAATCATCTATTCGTGGCAGCGGATATCTGTTCTTAATGGTTACCTTATTCAATTCCCTATAGTCTATGCACAACCTCATAGAACCATCTTTCTTTTTCACAAATAATACTGGAGCACCCCAGGGCGAAGAACTTGGTCTAATGAAACCACACTGCAACAGTTCATCTAACTGGGTACGCAACTCTTCCAGCTCACGCGGGGCCATACGGTACAGTGCCTTAGCAATTGGACGAGTACCAGGCTCGAGATCGATAACGAACTCCACATCTCTCTCAGGCGGAAGACCAGGAAGACTGACCGGGAAAACATCGGGAAACTCTCGCACCACAGGAACATCCTCGATACACGGCAAAATGCTGGCAGTTTCTAACATAGAAACAAAGTAAGCAAAACAACCGGAATCTAAGAGTTTCCGAGCACATACCGCAGAAATAATCGAGGAATCCTGGCGTGGAAAACCATACACACTCATGGGTTGACCGTTGTCCATCTTGAATTCCAAACGCTTAACCTTGCATTGGATAACCGCATCATATCTAGATAACCAGTCCATGCCCAGAATCACATCAAAATCTTCCAGGTCTAACACCTTCAAATCCGCAAAAGCTAAGAAGTCGCCTAAGAGGATAGGACATTTCTGGATACCCTGGTTCGACACCACGGAGTCGCCAGAAGGAAACTTAACGCGAAACGCATCGCCAATCTGATCGAGGATCAAATGATGACGCTCTACAAAAGTCCTAGCCACGAACGAGTGGGTAGCACCAGAATCGAACAGAACGCGCGCCCAACGGTTCTTTACCTTAAATTATCCTATAAAATCGAATACGTAACTAACCGCTCGGAAAACGAGACTAAGGATAAAGGCTAAGAGTTAAATTAAAGTCTAACCTGAAATAACTTGGGTGGAATTCTGAGCTTCTTCCCCAGTCATCGCGTTCAACTTGTCGTTTCCTCTATCCTGATGTTGCGGCGGCGGCAAGGCCTGAAGCGGCACCGGCTGTAGAGTAGGCTGAAAACACGGGCATTTAGTCTTAACGTGCCCCTTCTGTCCGCACTGAAAACACACTTTATCTTTAGACCAGCAATGAGCAACATCGTGCCCCTTTCGCTTACAGAAGGTACATGTCAAATCTCCTCTGAGAGCGCTCTGTATTGCCGACACTTGCTACTGTTTATTAGCTCCCAACTTTTTGAAGCATTTCTCAAACGGATGGCCAGGGCGACCACAGAAACTACAAACTTCACCACTCCTCTTCTTTGGGGCAGGTTCAGATACCTTGGGGCTTTCCCCCTCTTCGACCTTTCTCTTATCCTTCCTCATCAACGCGCCTCTATTCTTGGCGTTGTCGATAGCCTCGACTTTCAACGCTGCTTCTACTACTTCAGCATAACTTTCAGATCTGTATGCGCTAGCCAATTGCTGAACGTCGCTACGAAGTCCTCCGAGAAATCGCTTCACTCTCCCTGCCTCAGAAGCCACTAAATCTGGAGCAAATCTGCTTAGCTTACTGAATTCGATCTCATACTCACTAACCGTGAGTTGCCTTTGCTTTAGGTGCAGAAAATTATCCATCAGACGGTCTTGCTCGACCGACTGCAGGAACTTCTTCATCACCATCGCCTTAAATGACTCCCACGAACATCCGTCTACAAGACTTTCTCTTTCTCTGATCCACCAGCCCTTAGCAAGTACCTTTAGCTGGTAAGCGGCGACCATCACCTTTTGGTCAGCAGAGATTCCCGAGTACGAAAACATCTCCTCAATGGCAACGAACCAGTCATCCAATGCCATAAAATCTGCCCTCCCGTCAAACGTAGGAGGTCCTAACCGCTGGAAATGTGATATGAAGTTCATCTCTGGTGGCAGCAGAACTGGAGGCACCAAAGGAGCGGGAGGAACAGGCACAGTCTGTTCCACTACAGGGTCCTGCACCACAGGTTGCTGCGCTGCGGCTGCAGTCATCAACGTCTCGATCTGCGATTGCATCGCAACTAACTACCTTGATAGAGCCTCATTACTCTGTCGCAGACTCTCCATCATGGCTTCACTCTGCGCACCCGAAGACTCACCCTCCGATTGGGGAGTCGACCTCGTCGCAACACGTCTCTTCGACATCACTATAAAAATGCACAAAAGGCTCATCAAAACCCTAACTTGGAACTAGAACTACTCAACTTAGCTCTAACCAAACAGGAAAAGACACTTGCTCTAGCTACTACCTGATGAGTCCCGATTATATACACATATATGGACTCATCTAGGCCGTTTATCTAGTCATTCCACTGCACTTTAGCCCTGTTATAGTTCATATTGATCAATCCATGCTAGGTGCACATCTAGGCCCACTTCGGTGTGATTTTCGTGCTTATTGTCATTAGTAGTATTCATGTACTGTCAAGTGCCACTTTCAGTGGCTAGATTTGTGGTTGTGCCTGGAATAGGAGTCGTGCGAGTGTTCCCGGTGCAATTCTGCACAGGAACACTACGCACGATCACCGGTTCTATTGCGCACGACCACTGGTCATGCGCCACTGATCGTGTGCACTTGACCCTTTTTTTATGAGTTCTGTTTGGTGCAGTGCGCACGACCATCAATGCCAGCGCGCACGACCACCGGTCGTGCGCCACTGCTCGTGCGCATTTGCCATTAAATTTCCGAGTTCTGTTTGTTGTAGTGCGCACGACCATCAACTCCAGTGCGCACGACCACCGGTCGTGCGCCACTGGTCGTGCGAACATGTTATTTTATAATTTCTGTCTTTGCAGGTTCCGTCCAGGCAGAGCGCACGATCACAGGATTCTAGTGCGCACGACCACTGGTCGTGCGCCACTGACCGTGCGCACTGTTTAATTCCAGCGCCTATAAAACGACCTGCTCGCGATTTTAGGTCGAACCCCGCCGTATTCCGTCATTTTCTGCTCCAGTTCGTCCGACCTCGCTCCTCCACCGTCGCCCACCATATAGAGGTACTCCGAGCTTGCTCTTCACGCCAATCTTGAGCCGGAGTCTCCTCTCGGCCTCCTCCTTCATCCAAGAGCTCCAAAGGAAGACCTAGCCGCTATCTCCATCGAGCAAGAGGAAGTTTGCAACCTTTACCGGATCGTGACACGAAGAAGACGGGTCCATTGGAGAGTAGTGACAGCTCTCTCTACCCCGGACGTAGTTGTGGACCGAGCTTGGACGCGGATTGACAACCCGGCGATTCCAACCGTGAATCTTCAACGAGCCTTCGGATTCGGTCGATTTCTTGCCTTGTTCTCCTTTTATTGATTGTTGTAATAGCTAGATCTTGTATATTTTGATGAAGTTGCACTTGAACTAGTTTGTATTTCCATATATTTCATGTGATTGTGAAATATTTGTTATTTGTGTGCTTGAGGAGCGCCACCATCCATTTTCCATCCCACTATCGTGTCCGGTGCCGCACTAGCAATTGCTAGTGGCGTGCTTGTCGAAGAGGTGCTTGCGACCCTCATTCCGTTAGCCTACTCGTCCACCCGCCTACCGAAGCGTGGCATAGCGGCCCGTGTATTCCATCCCGCCTAACGAAGCAGCGCGCTCAAGGCCTGCATAGTTCGATCCGCTAGCCTTCTCGTCCATCCGCCTACCGAAGCGTGGCATCGCGGCCCGTATTCCATCCCGCCTAACGAAGCAGCGCGCTCAAGGCCTGCATAGTTCGATCCGTCTGCCTACTCGTCCATCCGCCCTTGCGACGCAGCGCGCTCAAGGCCTGCCTAGTCTCCATCCCGCCAAGCGAAGCATTGCATAGCGGCATTGCATAGGAGTAGTTTATAGTATTTTCTTTTATTTTCCAAAAGCCCAATCACCCCGTTTCCGCATTCCATCCGACTCAAGGACTTCGATCTCAAGTCCTTCCTCGAACGTTAACTCCACCTTACTGTGTTCCTTGAGAGATTCGATACTCGGGGATTACTCCTCGTTTTATATTACTTGAACGATCGGTACACTGCCGTTTCGTGTCGCAGTCGAGCTACCGCCTATAGCGGTGTGTGAGATTTGCGCCATCAAGTTTTTGGCGCCGTTGCCGGGGAACACAGTCGTGTGAGTTTTCTGTAGAGGGAGACAAGAGATAGTAGTTCTTCCATTGTGAACAGCCGCTTTATTATTTTTGTTTGCCTTTTAATCTTCTGTTGTTTGTGTTTATTTCTTCTCTCCTATTTTACAACTTTAAGCAAGTTTAATCCAAGAAATTTTATTAGTTTGTGTAAATTTTCTTGCAAAGAATTTCAGTCTCGTTATATCTGCTTTAATTGTCAAATATGTCATCATGGGATATTTCACCTAGCTTTAATGATAAGATGGTTTATTATTTAGACCAAATGAATGAGTTGAATGCTAGGCAGTGTAGGAACATTGTTTGCTTGTTGTGTCGAGGAGAGGGTCATGAATTGAAGGACTGTCCTAGTCTTTTCAAGCATGACCGCCACCCCTCCACTCAGGACAACATTGTCCCTATCGCTCATTCTTTACCCATGGAGGCAATTGTGCCCTCTACCCCTGAGCTTGTCTCGTGCACGGACTCCTCACTCCCTGTTTATGGCTTCACTCCCAGTGATGATGATCACTCATCTGTTAGCCAACAAGGAGAGGAATGGGAGCTCCTAGATGCACCTGAGTATGATGAGGAAAGTATTCTTTCCATCGGGGAGGCTCTAGCAGATCTTTTTGCGGAGGAACCGAATATTTTTGTCCCTCCAGTTTCTTTGCATGATTTTTCTACACATATTCTTTATGATCCTATCAAAGTAAAGGAGCTGGGCGATGCTTCTGACTCAGAGGGTGCTCCAAAGTGGGATGAGGATGTCATTTTCCCTGAGGGGGAGAATGAATACTTTGAACACGATGATGCACCTCGGTGGGATGAGGAGGATACTCTCTCTGATGAGGAGGCTTGCACTTCTTCATGGGACGAGGAGGTCCAAATCACCACTGAGGCTCCTGAGTTCTCAAGTCCCCCTCACTATGATATTTATGATGATGATAGCGATCTACCCTTGGATCTTGCTGGGAGTGAAACCGGGATCACTCCCCAGATCGTTGATGATTTATGTTTTTCTTCTCGTTTCTTTCTGGACCCCCCTTCTTCTTCCGAGCCTGTGCAGGTTGAGTCTTTACAGGTGCCCCAGGAGGACTTGGAGCTTTTTGCTCAAGTCAATGATGAGAGTATCCTCTCATGTGAGGAGGTTTATTCCCCCTCCGTTGAGGAAGCTCCACCCATTGCCTTTTCCTCCTGCGGCCTCCCTGTTGACGATACCTTGCTAGGCAAGGATGTGTTTTGTGAGATGAGTGAGGACCATGCCTCCTCCTTTTCTTACATTCTCTACCCTCTACCTGTGAGGAGCAGGTATCTATATTTAGGTAGAGGGGTGACTGCTCTGTCTCCGTATCGATACCCGCTACCGATGCGCATATTAGAACAGTTACCTGTGCACTTTTCTTTTCATAGGCCTATAAGCTAGAATTGTACAAAACTTGAATAAGTCGTGCTGGGATGACAATAACCCCAGTAGTTATCTTACTTTTTCTGCATTTTTATTTCTTCTAATCATGTTTAGTTAGCTGTAGATTATTTTAGTTAGTCTTTTTTCTGTTTCTCTTGTTTTGCGGAGCTGACCCCTGCAGGTACTTCTTCTGGATGGCGGATGCTGCAGCTCATTTGAGCTTAAACGCCAATCTTCTGGTATGCTCACTTGCTGAGCATTGGGTACTCTCTTCCCCTAGCCTTTTCTGATTTGTCATGTCATATATTATGCGGATTGTTTAGTTTAAGTCTGGGGGAGAGTAGTTTTGTTTACCCGCTCACGTGCACTATTGCACTGCATACTAGAAGATTTCTTTTAAAACGTTTTGTTTATTTTCATTGCACACCACAGCACCCACTTGAGCGCGTACTCGTCTGTATGCGTGCTCTGTAGTGAATTTAATTCTTCTGCTTATTTGGGAAAATCTAGGTGATGGCTTAGGATTATGTAGCAGAGTAAAATGTTGACTCTAGTAGTGCTCCTAGTCGAGTGCTCGGTTGCATAAAGATTTGTGTACATTAGACTTCTCTTTATATTATGGTTTTATATTTTTCTTATTAGTGTAAATGTTGTTTACTCTACTCAAATGGTGAATTCGGTGGAATCAAACGGTAGCATAGGGATGTGTGTAAACGATCGCTAGATTCGTATTGCTTGAGTCGGGAGAAAGGAGAATCTTTCTCGGTGGCTAGAACTTGCCCCAAGCGATTCTTGAAGCATGGGTATACGGTTAGTCAATTGTGTGAATGTGATATAGGCCATCATTTTGGCCCGGTTGAGCCTTTGTGCCTATCCCTACCGCTATATCCTCGCTAGCCCAGTTGTGCCTACCCGTTCTTTGATTCAGCCCCACTTTTATTTCACCAAAGCCCAAAAGCCAATCATAGTCGCACACCCAAATCTGAGCTTTAGCTGTTTATTATTTTCATGAGTTGGGTTGTTGATGTTGTGATACTTTTGTGAAAATGTGGATGTGCATCTTTGATAAATTTGCTGAAAATGTTTTGAAAAGAAAAGAAAAGAAAATGAGAAAAAGAAGAGAAGTGAAAAGAAAAGAAAAAGATGAGCTTTAATGAAAAATCTGTGTAAAAAAAATATATGTTTGGGAGTAGGCGGTGCACACACCCATGTTGTTAAGTCCAAGTCTGGGGGTGTGATGTACCCGCGAGTTTGTGTGGTGAGCGAGAATAATTTCTGCATGAGCTTATTTGGGTTTAGTGCTTGAGCCGTCGTTTTTATCTTTGTTTATCCTCACCTAAACCCAAGCCCCATTTTAAAACCTAAAGTCCTATTGATTCACGCATTTGAGTCAAACCAGTGCCGTGGAGAGAATGTGACCGGGCAAGCTTATGGTCATCGACACTGATGGATTTCAGTGGAGTTTTTCCCGCATCCCGATCTTGAGCAATGCTCGTCTCAGCGTTTAGTTTACTTTCTCCGTATGCATGACCGAACGATTCACCGCTGTTCACCATTTTGAGTAGTTGTAATATGCTTTTACTCTTTTAGAAATATATAGACTGTTTATATAATCAGAAATCTTCTCTACTATTCTTCTTATGCACGTGAGCATGCGACTTCGCATGGTACTCTATATTGTAGTTTTAAGCCATCTACTTTTCTTTCCCCGTTCGCTTAGAATTTGTTTGCTCGGGACGCGCAAACAGGTAAGTCTGGGGGTGTGATGAGTCCCGATTATATACACATATATGGACTCATCTAGGCCGTTTATCTAGTCATTCCACTGCACTTTAGCCCTGTTATAGTTCATATTGATCAATCCATGCTAGGTGCACATCTAGGCCCACTTTGGTGTGATTTTCGTGCTTATTGTCATTAGTAGTATTCATGTACTGTCAAGTGCCACTTTCAGTGGCTAGATTTGTGGTTGTGCCTGGAATAGGAGTCGTGCGAGTGTTCCCGGTGCAATTCTGCACAGGAACACTGCGCACGATCACCGGTTCTATTGCGCACGACCACTGGTCGTGCGCCACTGATCGTGTGCACTTGACCCTTTTTTTTATGAGTTCTGTTTGGTGCAGTGCGCACGACCATCAATGCCAGCGCGCACGACCACCGGTCGTGCGCCACTGCTCGTGCGCATTTGCCATTAAATTTCCGAGTTCTGTTTGTTGTAGTGCGCACGACCATCAACTCCAGTGCGCACGACCACCGGTCGTGCGCCACTGGTCGTGCGAACATGTTATTTTATAATTTCTGTCTTTGCAGGTTCCGTCCAGGCAGAGCGCACGATCACAGGATTCTAGTGCGCACGACCACTGGTCGTATGCCACTGACCGTGCGCACTGTTTAATTCCAGCGCCTATAAAACGACCTGCTCGCGATTTTAGGTCGAACCCCGCCGTATTCCGCCGTTTTCTGCTCCAGTTCGTCCGACCTCGCTCCTCCACCGTCGCCCACCATATAGAGGTACTCCGGGCTTGCTCTTCACACCAATCTTCAGCCGGAGTCTCCTCTCGGCCTCCTCCTTCATCCAAGAGCTCCAAAGGAAGACCTAGCCGCTATCTCCATCGAGCAAGAGGAAGTTTGCAACCTCTACCGGATCGTGACACGAAGAAGACGGGTCCATTGGAGAGTAGTGACAGCTCTCTCTACCCCGGACGTAGTTGTGGACCGAGCTTGGACGCGGATTGACAACCCGGCGATTCCAACCGTGAATCTTCAACGAGCCTTCGGATTCGGTCGATTTCTTGCCTTGTTCTCCTTTTATTGATTGTTGTAATAGCTAGATCTTGTATATTTTGATGAAGTTGCACTTGAACTAGTTTGTATTTCCATATATTTCATGTGATTGTGAAATATTTGTTATTTGTGTGCTTGAGGAGCGCCACCATCCATTTTCCATCCCACTATCGTGTCCGGTGCCGCACTAGCAATTGCTAGTGGCGTGCTTGTCGAAGAGGTGCTTGCGACCCTCATTCCGTTAGCCTACTCGTCCACCCGCCTACCGAAGCGTGGCATAGCGGCCCGTGTATTCCATCCCGCCTAACGAAGCAGCGCGCTCAAGGCCTGCATAGTTCGATCCGCTAGCCTTCTCGTCCATCCGCCTACCGAAGCGTGGCATCGCGACCCGTATTCCATCCCGCCTAACGAAGCAGCGCGCTCAAGGCCTGCATAGTTCGATCCGTCTGCCTACTCGTCCATCCGCCCTTGCGACGCAGCGCGCTCAAGGCCTGCCTAGTCTCCATCCCGCCAAGCGAAGCATTGCATAGCGGCATTGCATAGGAGTAGTTTATAGTATTTTCTTTTATTTTCCAAAAGCCCAATCACCCCGTTTCCGCATTCCATCCGACTCAAGGACTTCGATCTCAAGTCCTTCCTCGAACGTTAACTCCACCTTACTGTGTTCCTTGAGAGATTCGATACTCGGGGATTACTCCTCGTTTTATATTGCTTGAACGATCGGTACACTGCCGTTTCGTGTCGCAGTCGAGCTACCGCCTATAGCGGTGTGTGAGATTTGCTCCATCACTACCTTGCTCTGGGATTTTATACAAATTATGTTATGCTTTAACTTAGGACGATATACTGTCATCCTTTGATTCTTGTGCAAGGCACATGGATGTATGAATGTTTAAACCCTCTTTTCAAATCATGTGTGTACGAATGTCATCATGTAAATCTTTAGCTTGGCACGTGTGCTTTATGCGATGTTATGATTTGTATGTTGTGCTATGCATTCTAAGAAAAGCCTTAATGCATGTTATGAGCGGCGTACACATGAAATATTATGCATCCCATACTACATAATATCGCATGTAACGAAAAAGAAAACGTGCTAATGGGCATCCATGTGATGATGGTTATGCATCCCATACTACATAACCGTCACATGTTGCCACCTATTGTGGATCCATGTACAAACACATATTATGCATCCCATACTACATAATATGCCCCGTATACTTCTTATCATGCTATGAGTGTAGTGTTCATGCTTCAGCCAAGACGTACTGATGACACATCGGTGTGTGTATGCAATGAAACCAAATAACTAAACTATATCAGAATTAGTCGCTCGACCAACTTGTCGAACAAACCTGGCTCTGATACCAACTGTCACAACCCGCATTTTCTCCGTATTAAATAATACGTCAGAGTAAGAGAAAATACGCGTCATGATGCCACGTCATGCAGGGGACAACTGCAGACGCTCAGGCGGCTCTAACTTCAAACTTTTCTTTAGAAAGTCATGAACTTTATGTTTTAAAACATAACTTAAGTTTAAGGTTTTCAATTACCGTGTCCCTCGGTTTAATGGATCAACTAGTCCATAAATAAGAAAGTATAGGTTTACGCAGCGGAAAATACATAATTTACTTTAATTTAACCTACATGAGCACGATGAACTAACCAGCATTCTAATGATATGCAACTTCTATATTAGGTATAAGTAAAAAGAATTTCTTTTACGGGCTTCAAAAATAGAGTGATGATGGTTTTAAAAGGGATGTCATGTAGGAGATATTATGCAGTTTTGTATATAAAATAACTACTATGCATCCTAACATAAAACCTTCCCAGGGAGCAATTGCATAAAAGCAAACAACGGTAGTAGCATAAAAACAGCAAGATAAGTCTAACATAAAAGATCTCAGGCTATGGGCGTCAACAACCTGACACGAACCCATAACCCTAACAAGTCTCAAAAGAAACCAGCAATCTACCTCTCAAAACAAAAGCAAGAAAATAACAACTGCAAGACTGGAGAAACAGAACTCGGTCAGCTCCACCTGCTACTGGTCCGAATCTGAGGCATTCAAAAGAAAAGAATGCCTCAGCACAAGGCATAAAAATCAGAGAGTAAGAGAAACTCAACCAAAGGAGGTTTACCAACCCACCAGGAACAGCTGTAAACGTCAGCACATCAAATAAATATCCACAAGTAAGGGAAAAACTGGCATGAAGTGCGGTCAAAGTTGTGCTACAACGATATCCTAAGAAGGAAAAGTGTCGAATTGCCCAAGGAGTGAATCACTATCCCAGCCAAAAAACAGTACTGAGGCGGAGGCATTCTTTCCAACCAACCATCAGACTAAAACCCCCCGAGGAACAAAAACACTGCGGCGGTGGTTTACAGTCCACCAATCAACAGTCTACCCGTCCACGGAAAAACAACCCGGTACTAGTGGTGGCCATTTCGACCATCCACCGTCCAAAACAACCAACTGGGAAATAGGGACTCACCAAACCCTGACCAAGACAGACACCACCGGAAAAACCTGGAAACAATTCCGTGAGGAAACCCAATCTTAACGACGAATTCGTCGAAATACTATCGACGAATCGCAAAGACACTTAGCGAAGATACAATCTAAGGCACAAGACGACGTCGGCGAAAGCCTAAACCTATCGGCGAATTCGACAAACTTAACTATAACGAAATCGGCGAATCTACCTTAAGGGTATTTTGATAATTTTGACAAATTACGCGACTAGCCGGTCGGATACACGATTCTTTAGCCGAAAATAATCTCTACATATAGTATATTCTGTCTAAATTAGATGGAAGCAATAACGGTGAATAAATAAAAGGAACAATAACGTGGCAAGGGGGAAGAGTCCACCACTTGCCTCAACTTTTCGAAGAAGACGGCCTCCGACTCGCTCCTTGTCGCAGATCGACCGCTAGAACTCCTCGAGGAAGATTTTCTGAAACTTTTGGGGCGAAAAGGAGGGTTAGGGCTACCGGCACTAACCTCAAAAATCCACTAAATCCAAAATACTTACCGCACACGCGAAGAGCTCGGCGAGAGCTTTCCAAATCTATACTCCGGCGAAGATTTCGAGCTTCGGTGCTCCGGTGGCGGCGATCTGAGGGTTCACAGTAAACAGCGCCTCCGCTCTAGTTCGGGTCGGGAAAGGGAGAAGATGACTAGGGCTTGATTTCTTACGGAGAAGGAGGAAGACTATTTATATAAAAGTTATAGTTTTAACAATAATACTAGTTAATAATACTATTAGTAATAATAATAATTGAAAGGAGAGGAGGAAAGAAAATGCTGGTGCGCTTATAATAATAATAATAATAATAAGAATCATAACATAACTAAAGTTCTCGTGAGAAAAGAACGCCGCCACTAAGCAACTTCTCGAGAACTCCCTTCCACGGGCTGATATTTCGCGAACCAAGAAACTTCTCGAGAACTTCATAAGCTCTCGTGAAGTTCACTTCACTTTACGCATGGCACAAACCTCATTTCTCGGGAAGTGGGAGCTGATTCCTAGCGAAGCGTTTCGTTGCCGTGAATATATAAAGCAATAAGATACGAGTATATATATATATATAAGAAAAGAAATATAAATATATATATACATATAATATTATCATAGAAATACCCAAAATTAAACGATCGCCGAAAAAACATACGCTGAAACTGACGAGAATCGCTCCATAGGAGAAAGTCAGCGCTACGAATCCAACGGCGAAGTCGGAATCAAAATCCGACGTGCCAACCTCGAGATATAAATTTCCGAAGTTTACGGTGGCGTTAAAATATACAAAACTTTGAAAATTCACCGAGGCTTCAAATTTGCTCGGAACGCCACGAAACTTTAACAAGTTATTTCTAAATTAAATAATCTAATTTCCTAACGTAAAATTCTCAAATTCCGGGTAGTTTCAAAATTCGGTCGACACGACCCAACGGATACAAAAACGCACAAACGACGGCGCTCTGCTAACTCCGCGCTAACATAACGTCCTATGCCATAATAACGCCATCAATATAAATAGATTAATAGCCAAAAATTCAGGGGCGTTACAGGAGTCAACAAAACCTAGGGGTTGTTCTACGTATACTTCTTCCTTTAGATCACCATTAAGGAAGGCTGACTTCACGTCCATTTGATAGACTTTGAAACATTTGTGAGCAACATACGCTAGAAACAACCTGATTGCTACGAGTCTTGCCACGGGAGCAAGAGTTTGATTAAAGTCAATCCCTTCTTCTTGTCTATAACCTTGAGCAACAAGTCTGGCCTTGTTCTTTATGATAACTCCATCTTCATCTAGCTTGTTTCTAAAAACCCATTTTGTTCCAATGACATTTTGTCCTTTGGGTCTGGGTACTAGCTTCCATACTTTGCACCTTTTGAACTGATTGAGCTCCTCTTGCATTGCAATGATCCAAGATGCATCATTCTTTGCTTCATCGAACTTCTTTGGCTCAACCTGTGAAAGAAAACTTAAATGCAAAACTTGGTTAGCTGTACCACTCCTTGTTTTTACTCCAGCACTGGTTTCACCGATGATTTGTTCAATGGGATGATCTCTCTGATGTCTGATCATCAGGTTTCTTCCTTTATCCATAGTGCAAGGAGGTAGTTCCACTTCTGGAATTTCTTCTTCTTCCTGAAATTCCTCCTCCGGTGGAATTTGTGTGGTTGCATCAGTAACCTTTGGAGCATCTTCAGTTGATGCTCCCTCAAAATTTATTTCTGTAAATTTTGCACATGCATCTTCAACAAAGACACTAGAAGAGCTGCTTTGAAGTATGCTCGTCTCATCAAATATAACATTGTAAGTTTCTTCTAGAACCAGGGTTTTCTTGTTGAAAATCATATATGCCTTACTATGGCTACTATAGCCAACGAAAATACCTTCAAAACATTTTTCACTAAATTTAGTTTTATAATACTTCCCATTGTTAAGCACGATGCATTTACTACCAAAGATTCTAAAATAAGACAAGATTGGTTTCTTGCCTCTTAGAAAATCATAAGGAGTCTTATGATGGTTTTTGTTGATTAAAGCTCTATTTTGTACATGGCAAGCAGTATTGATACCTTCAACCCAGAAGTACTCCGGTAGTGAAGAATCACTCAACATTGTTCTGCAAGCCTCTATGAGTGTTCTATTCTTTCTCTCGGCCACTCCATTTTGTTGTGGAGTACGATGAGAGGAAAACTCATGAGAGATACCTAGGTTTTCACAAAATTCTGTCATGGCCCCAGACTTGAATTATGTACCATGGTCACTTCTTATTTTGACCACAGAACATTCCAGTTCATTCTGAATTTGCTTGACGAACGTTGTGAAAGAGTCAAAGGTGTCTGACTTGTGTTTTAGAAAGAACACCCAAGTAAAACGTGAGTAGTCATCAACAATTACCAATGTATAAGACTTACCTCCTAAACTCTGAATTGGCATGGGACCAAACAAGTCCATATGAAGCAGATATAAACATCTGGTAGAATCTTTGCCAATTATGCTCTTACAGGTAGCCCGAGTCTGCTTGCCCATCTGGCATGCATGACACGGTCTCTCTTTAATGCACTTAACATCAGGAGCATCACGAAATAAATTGTGAGAAAATAGCATACTAATAGTTTTGAAATTAATATGTGCTAGTCTCTTGTGCCACTGGTCACAAAGAGATGCACTATCTTTTGCTAAAAAGCACACTGGTGTAGAAGATTCTAAACATAGAAAATTCAAACAGAAAATATTCCTACTCCGAGTGCCTGTTAAAATAGTTTCTGACGAATCAGATGACTTTATCAAGCACTTGTCCTTGTAGAATTATACCATATAGCCTTTGTCACATAGTTGACTTATGCTAATGAGATTATGTTGTAATCCTTTAACATATGCCACGTCTGTGAAAGAGACTATACAATTAGAAATCATACCGTAGCCTTTAGTAACTCCCCGATCAGATCCTCCAAAGATAACCTTAGGACCATCTTTCACTGGAGTAAAATCTTGCAATAGGCTTCTTGTTCCGGTCATATGCCGTGAACATCCACTGTCCAAGTACCATATGGGATTTGTGTTGGCCTTTGGACATACCTGCAATCAACAATCAATTGCCCTTAGGAACCCAAACCGATTTGGGTCCTTGGATTCTAGTTAGATGACCGCCACTAGGAATGTTAACATTGCGAGGGGTCATTGTTGCATTGTTAACTCGTTGTGTCTTGGTATTCCTTGGATTAAACCAGCAATCTATGGCAAAGTGACCAACCTTGCCACAGCACCAACAATCGAATCGATTGTACCTTCTTCTTGTCTCCTATTTTACTTTTTGGACCGGGGGGGGGGGGGGGGGGGGGGGGTACAACAGGAGAAAATTTCTTGTAAGTAGCTTTCTTAGAAGTAGTGGCCTCATGGTTACAACACACACATGGCTCCAACTTCTTCTCAACAGATTTGGGGGCAGTCGATTTGATTTTTGGTGCTTTCTTTGCAGCTGATCCATGAACAAATGGACCATGATCCTTGAGGATTACTTCTTCATGAGGAGCTTTGAATGGAGACACGTCAAAGTTCCGGGGTCTGGTCCATCCTTGATATCTGTTGCTAGATTCAACATGTGTTGGTCTAACAAAGTGACCATAGGATGCTTCAAAGTCAAATGGGTTTGTCGGAAAAACTACCTTCCTGAATGAAGGTTGACTTTGATCAGCCTTTCACTTTCCTTTCACGGCTCTTTTCTTAGCAGCCTTACTACTTTCAGCCTCATGACCAAGGCCACTACCCTTCGCAGGAGCAGAAAATCTATCAATGAGTGGAAGAATAGTCTTTGGCTTCGAGAAGCTTTCTACGAGCTTCCTTTCCACCATTAACTTATCTTCCAGTTCATTTATCATTTTCTCCTTCAGAGTTAATAGTTCAGTGGAGCCATATAGTTCATCTTTCAAGTTTTGAACTTCTTCTCTGAAGGGAGTCAATCTTTCGATTTCCTCCTTCAGTTCCGATTCCAAAGTCTTAAGAGATGCAATCTATTTTGACTGGGATCTGATGACCTTGCGGCACTTGTCGAATCCCTTCAAAAGGGCTTGTACTGAGTCATTAAATCTGATTCCTCCTCTGATGAGTAGCCTTCATTTTCTATGGATGCAGTCTCATTATCAGAAGCGGAAAGAGGAGTGTGAGATTTTACATTCCACTTGTATGAGGAGTCGCTTCCTTCCTCATCTGATTGTGCCATTAGACCAAAATAGGCTTCTTCATCTGAGCTTGACTGATCCGAGTCGCTGTCGCTCAGAGTTTTAGACTTCTTAGCGAGGAAGCTCTTTTCTTTCTTCTTTCCTTTGAAATATCTCTTTTCTTCCTTCTTTGATCCTTCCTTCTTTTTGTATGGACACTCGGCTATTACGTGTCCTGGCTTATTGCGACAATAGCAAATAATGTCAGAAGAAGCATGTTTGTTCTGTTTAGATTTATACCTGTCATTATTGTAATCCTTCTTGCGGTGTTCACCATCAAGTCTTGATCTTCTGTGATCAGAAGTAGAAGATTGGCCTCTCTTCTGCTTTCTTTTATTTAGAAGCCTTTTAAATTGCTTTGAGAGAAGAGAGAATTCTTCATCGGACATGTCTGAGCTTGACGAGCTAGTCACAGATTCATTATCCTCTTCTACTGGTGTCATGACCTTGCATTTCTTAGATCCTTCAGCTTTCAGAGCCACAGATCTTTCCTTCCCGGATGTCTTGTTGCCTTCTTCCTCAGCTTTCCTGATGCTGAGTTTATGCTCATGTGATAAAAGCTTTCCAAATAGTATTTGAGTCTCCATGGTAGCCAACTTTCCGAATTCTCTGATTGCGATTGCCTTGGTATCCCATTCTTTCGTCAGGGATCTCAAGAACTTATCATTTAGTTCGCCAACAGAAAATTCCCAGTCGTAGTTTCTTAGACCGTTGACTGTCTTGAAGAACTTCTCATAAGTGTCAGAGATGGAGTCTCTCGGATCTTGCTTAATGCTTCATACTATTGATTTAGCAGAGATCGTCGATCATCTCGCACTTCTTCTGTTCCTTCCATGAGAACCACTAGAGAATCCCACATCTTTTTAGCAGATTTGCAGTGTATCAGATTTTGCAACATAGAGTCATCCACTGCACCGACAATGATGTTTTTGGCCTTTTTGTCTAAGGCGACGAAAGAAATCTCATCCTTGGTCAATTCCAACATTTTCTTTGCAATTTGAATATTTGAATTTATTGAGGAAGGTTTCATGGGGACATGAGGACCTTCTTCAACAATCTGAAAGATTCTTGGATCTGCGGCTTCCATGTAGAATCTTACCCTTTCATTCCACATCGGAAAATTCTCTTTAGTGCAGACCGACAATTTGACGGAATCCTTGGATTGATGTAGGGCTATCGTGAACACGTGCTCGCTACGCTAACGGAAACGGAAATAACATTCAACATAAAATAAGAAGGAGAGGGCTCCGACCAAAAGCGAACGGAAAGAGGTCGTGCTTGCTCTCAAAGATCTCGTTCCAATAGTACTCCGACCAAGAGCGGCAAATAAAGAGGTCGGGTGGGCTCCCAAATCCGTATAACAAAATAAAACAAGAAGATTTACAACCGGACTCGATACCACGTCCTTAGACAAGACCTACCTCTCCAACAAGCACACAACTCATCGCACCTACACAAGCTTCTATTCCATCATTCGATTCGTTTCAAAATGCAGCGGCAATATTTCGGAGCGGCGGTGAACATTCGAGCGGCGGTAAAGCTTTAGTTGAGATTAACTCCCTTGTTAACGCCAAAAGCGCCAATCTTGGAGAGCAAACCAATGTTAGGCCGAGTTTCGCTCCAGCAACGGATCTTCCCGATCCGGACAACAAGAGGTTCAATAACAACACTTATATTTCAGATTTTTGCAAGCGAGAAGATTAAGATCACGGATAAAACGATTCGACAAAACCTCCACAAAATAAACGTAGAAGAATCACTAGAAAGGAGAGGGGTTACCCAACCAAGAACATGCATGCACTCAAGATAGATGTGGGAGAATCTCTCTCTCCACGGTTCCACCGGCGTCGCACCGAATGGAGTAGCACCCTTTCTTCCTTGGAGTCGCACCACGGAAGTCTCGTCGGAGTCGCACCGAAGAGGATGGAGGGGGGCGATCTTGGAGTCACACCAAGAAGGGGGGCGGCGGCAAGGGGGTTTCTCCTCTTGGCCGACATCTCATAAGGGGGGAGATTAGGTTTTTTGTCTTCTAAAAGTCTCCTTTACTCTCATCAAGCCTCCTTTAAATAGGAGTTTACAAAATACATCAAATCATGATGGCTAACTAATCCACCATCCAAACGGCTAAACGCACACCATTGTTCAAAATTAGGAAATAACAAATAAACAAGAGCAAAATGAATATAAAATTATTTCTAAGATATGAAATAATTTTATATCCGCAAATATGAAATAAACGATCTAAAATAAATAGAAGTCTTCAAGCGGGTTTGGTACGCCGCGGGTGGAGTTTGAAACTCCGGTTTCCGTTAGCATCATCATGGCGCCTCGAGTCCTTGTAGTGTTGCGCTTCGGCAACCGGGTCATCATCAGAAAGTGGTGGCGGGGTCGCGCCATCAATCCTACCCCACTCAAAATCAAGCATCTCCGATGCGTGGTCCGATAGGTAGTGGCGGAGAAGATCGACATCCTGTAGTTGAATAGCTCCGTAGCGAGGAGCCATGAATTGTCTGAAGGAGGGAGATCACGCCAACGCATGAGGAATCGGTAAGTAGCACCCTCCGAGGTAGTAAGTGGCTCCGCAGCAAGTATCATGTCCGGGGTGAGAAAGGTATTCGGAAACCTGGGGAACATATCAGCAGTAGGAATAAAAGTATGCGACTTACCATCCGGTGAAATACCTGCGGGGACCGACAGAGAGAGGTCATCCGTACTACCACTCCCCAACCCATTAGATGATTTGGTGGAAGGAGAAGACGTCAAGGAATTCAACTCATGCGGAGGTGATACGAACATCGTTAAATCCGAGACGTTAAAAATAGGGGAGATTCCGCATTCGGCAGGCAAATCCAAAACAAAAGCGTTGTCACCTATTTTCTTGATGATCCAAAAAGGTCCGGCGCGCTTAGGTGCTAACTTTTTAACGGTGCCAGATGGCAAACGCTCGGAAACTAATCGTACTAAAACCAAATCGCCAACCTTGAAGTGTGACACTCTCCGATGTATATTGGCGTGCGCTTGATTGTAATCATACTAAGCAGTCAAGGTAGCTCGTATACGTGCATGAAGGTCGTGAATATGTTGGGCGAAGGATTGTGCAAATTGAGTTGCCTTGTATGTTGGGGGTAAGGGAACCAAGTCAAGAGGCACAGGGGCCTTGTACCCGTGGACAATCTCATTTGGTGACAGACCGGTGGACCGATTTTTGGAATTGTTGTAGGCTAACTGAGAGTGGGGAAGAAGAAGATCCCATGTGCCTTTATGATCACTCACGAGGCATCTAAGAAGGTTCCCTAAGCTATGGTCAACCACCTCAGTTTGCCCATCGGTTTGAGGATGATAGGAGGAGGAAAACAAAAGTTTGGTACCTATTAGGATCCAAAGTGTCTTCCAGAAGTAGTTCGTATACTTAACATCCCTATCCGAGACTATTGTCTTCGGCACTCCCCGACGACTAACGACTTCCTTAAAATATAGTTTTGCAATATGAGACACGTCGTTGGTTCTAGTGCACGGTATAAAATATGTCATTTTGGAGAACCTATTCACAACTACGAAGATGGAATCGTGACGACGAAAAGTGGTGGGTAGGCCTAAGACAAAGTCCATGCTCATGTCCTCCCAAGGTACGGATGGTATAGGAAACGGAGTATATAACCCGACGTTGGTTTTGGTGCCCTTGGAAACTTGACAAGTACGTCAACTACTCACTACCCGTCCTACCATTGACTTCAAATTTGGCCAATAAAACTTTTCCTCAACCAGGGTGATAGTCTTATCTATACCAAAATGGCCACTCAACCCGCCACTATGCAGTTCCCAGATGATATGGAGACGTAGAGATGACTGTGGAATACATAATTTCCCGTGTCTAAATAGGTAACCATCCTTGATAACGAACGCAATAATAGTGGTGGGGGAACTATCCTGGGCAGACAGGTAAGAATCCGGAAAATCCGGGCATGTAGCGTACTCATCTTTGATTCGCTCGAACCCGACAACGTTAACCTCCATAGTGGTGACTAAAAGGGCTAGGCGACTAAGAGCATTCACAACCCGATTGTCCGCTCCCTTGAGGTGTTTGAGATTAAAAGTGTAACCCTGTAGGAAGGATACCCACTTGGCATGACGCGGGCTGATTTTATGTTGGCCATTGATAAATCGTAATGCTTCGTGATCGGAGAGGATCACGAACTCCTTAGAGAGGAGATAATGCAGCCATTGGTGCAAGCATCTAATGACCGCATAAAATTCCCTATCATAGTTGGAATAATTCAATTTAGCGCCCGCCAAGTTTAAACTAAAGAAACTCACAGGGTGCCCTTCCTGACTCAAGAAACCTCCTATTCCCACGCCAAAAGTGTCGCATGTAAGCTCAAAGACTTTCGAGAAGTCAGGTAGACGTAAGACTGGTGCCTCAGTCATAAGCTCTTTGATGCGTTGGAAAGCGAAGGTGGTGGACTTCGTCCAAGTAAACTCACCTTTTTTCATGCAGTCACTAATGGGGGCCATGATGCTGCTAAAGTCTATGATGAAATGGCGGTAGAAAGTTGCCAACCCATGGAAGCTCCTCACCTCACGTATCGTGGTCGGCTCGGGCCTGTCCAAATGGCTAAACGCACACCATTGTTTAAAATTAGGAAATGACAAATAAAAAGAGCAAAATGAATATAAAATTATTTCCAAGATATGAAATAATTTTATATCCGCAAGTATGAAATAAACGATCTAAAATAAATAGAAGTCTTCAAGCGGGTTTGGTACGCCGCGGGCGGAGGTTGTAACTCCGGTTTCCGTTAGCATCGTCACGACGCCTCAAGTCCTTGTAGTGTTACGCTTCGGCAATCGGGTCGTCATCAGAAAGTGGTGGCGGGGTCGCGCCATCATGGATCTATCCATTCCAGATATATTGTCTCTTGCAACTAGATTTAGAGATCTTGTTCAAGGTGTTAACCTTTTAACGAACAACCTCCCTCTGCTACCAATTGAAAGTATCTAGTCGCAACCTAAATCAAAAGAGGGGGTGAATAGGTGGATTCTATGGCTTTTTGCGGAATAAAAATATATAAGTAAAAGCACACAGAAATCCAAAGAGCACTACACAACACAAGGAATTTATAGTGGTTCCCCGAACTTGGGTAGTCCACTTTGCACCTCACCTATCTAGCACGACCGGTTAGACTAGGCTACTTCACTATCTCGGATTATTAATAATCCTACAAAAACTCAGAGTCACCACTCCTACAAATAAAACTCGGAGCAAACCACTCCTACAAAAACTCGGAGCAAACCACTCCTAAAAAACTCAATACTTCAACAAGGATCTACAAAAACTCGGAGGAAAACCTCCTACAAAAAGGGGGGGGGGGGGGGCGGGGTTTATAAAAAACACAATAAAACTTCAGATGAAGTTTTTCTTCAGATCTTGGAGATATAAAAATCTTCTTCCTGGAAAAAAGAAGTTCAGCCCTTGAAAATGGAGGAAGAAGAAATCTTGAAGGTGGTAAAGCCTTGATCTGAAACTTGAGCCGACTGGATCAAGAAGAGAATAAATCTGTTGTAGGTTTGATCTTTGTCGACTGCTCTTGATGAGGACCAATCGCAAAACTCTTCTTGTCGGAGACGAGAAACTTGAGCGAGAAAATATTAGCCGACAGAAAGAAGGAAGTATCAGGAAAAAATGAACGATTAACCTCAATGAAAAATCAGAGAGATTATATATCAAGAGCTCCTCTCCAACGGCTATACGCAATGGATAAGGAAGATTTTTCTTCCAACGTCTGCATGCATAAAACAAGGCAATAAATTCTCCCAACGGCTCTATGCAAGTTTCAAGGAAGAAAATCCGTGAAGCATTAATTGAGGATTTGACAGCTGTTTGAATTTCGAAAATAGCGCAAAGCAAATTTGTCGTCTGTTAAAAATTCATCGAACGGAACAGCGCTCGACGAAATGCTAAAACTCTGTGATCGACGAAATGCTAAAACTCTGCGATCGATGAATGGACAATGTCCTGCGTTCGACGAACGACCACTGGTCTACGTTCGACGAACGGCCATCTCTCTGTGTTCGACGAATCTGCCAATAAGCTGCGTTCGACGAACTGCTACTTCTCTGCGTTCGACGAACGGCCAGTTCACTGCGTTCGACGAACACGATGCTGCGTTCGACGAACGATTCCTGCGCTCGACGAAACATCTTCAACTATCAACAAAACAGTGAATGATGAAAAATATTCACTTCGTCGAACTGCGATCGACGAACTGCGTTCAACGAAATCTTTTCCGTTCGTCGAACTCAGTTCGACGAATTTTCTTTAAGAAAATTCTTAAGAAAAAATTTCTTTCTTCCAAATCATAACAGCAGCAACAACTTCTCTTGGCTCTTCCTTTGTGTTTGAATATAAAGTACCCCCCAATAGAGAGATTCCACATGAATCAACACCTTGATTTACACAATGAAGAATTACATTGCATATACCTGTGTTTTATGATTCATTGAAACCTGACATTGGTTTATACTTAGTCATTTATAATCTGCAAACACATAACTAGAAAATAACATCAAATACAACTCAATTCACCTTAGTTGAAGGGATACTTCTTCAAATCAAGGTTATTGTGGATACAATACCCAACATAAATGTATCATCAGAGTAAGAGAAAACATGTATCATGATGCCACGCCGTGCAGGGGACAACTATAGATGCTCAGGCAGCTCCATATTTACACCTTCATATATAAAACATAAACTGTGTTTAAAACAATAGCTAATGTTTAATGTTTTCAAACACCGTGTCCCTCAGCATGGTGGATCATCTAGTCAACACTCAAGAAGTATAATTATACGCAGCGAAAAAAACTTATTTCACTTTAGGTTGTCCTACATGAGCATGAGAACATAGCCAACCTTCTAGTGATATGCATCTTCAAAATTTATTATAAGTAAAAGAGACTTTTACTAGCTTCAAAAATAGAGTGATGACAGTTATAAGAAATGTCATGAGCATGAGGAAATATGCAGATTTTTGGATATAAAATATCTACTATGCATCCTATCGTTAATCATCCCCAAAGAGCATTTGCATTAATAGAAAGGCAACGGTAGAAACATAAGTAGCAAATCAAAGTCTAACACATAAGAAGACATACTATGGGTGACAACAAACTGACACGAACCCATACTACAACAAACTGCACTTATAGTAAGGACCTAAATCGTTACAATAAGTGCCAAAAATCGTTACAAAACCTCTTTGGTAACGAAAAAAACTTTAAGTAACGGTCCTCCTCTAAAGCTCGACGCTAAAGGTTCTTGTAACGAATTTATGCATGTCGTTACAAATAAATTAATTGTAACAAATGATACTTTCTCACCAAAAAGAGATTCTTCCTCACAATAAATTGGTCACAATAAATATTATTTCGTTACGAATGTTCTTTTTCCTCACAAAAAAATAGTTACGATTAAAACTATTTTGTTACAAATGTTTTATATTTTCCTCACTAAAAATAAACTAACCTCGTTACAATAAAGTATAATAAACATTATTTCGTTACAATAGATTAAACAATAGTAACAAAAAAATTGTTACATTTGTTTTCCATTCTTCTTACTACAGCCAATTCATTTATATATCAAAAATATTCCATTTCTATGTTTTGTGTACCTGAAATTTTATTATAAATAATAATCTTTAAAACACACATATTTAATATTTTGTAACAAGATCAACATGTATTTATTAACACCAAAAAGAATTACATAGAGTACAAGTTATTATCATCTCATCAAAAATAATACAATATTACAATACAAGATCAACATGTTTCTAATAAATCTTCCGTCATTTTTCGAAAAATAAATCATTCATCACTTTCTGACTAATGAATCTTTCGTCACTTGCCGGTCAATGCTCGAGCACCCTACAAATAAAAGAGAGCAATTAAGATCACCCTACAAATAAATGAGAGCAATTAAGAAAACGGTGCGCGGTGAAGGCCGAGAAAGAGAATGACGATGGCAGCGGCCGTGGAAGAGAGAGGTGATGAGTCCCAATTATATACACATTTTCAGACTTATCTGGGCTTGTTTTGACGCACATGCACTTCACTTTAGACATGTTTTCGTTTATATTTAATAGCCGTCTATTATTCCACGCTAAGTGCACTTCTATGCCCATTTTGGTGTGATTCCTTGTATTCCAGTGGTCCTGGATGTTTTCATGCAGGTTCAGGGGTCGTGCGATTCTCAGAGTTTGATTAGGGGAAATTTATGCCTAAAAAGCCACTGATCGTGAGTTTTCCTTCGCGCACGATCACTGATCGTGCACCCCCGACAGTGCGCGTTCATTTGCAGCCCAAAGTTGCCTTCGAATTTTGGTGGTGCGTTTGCTACGCACGGTCGTGCGCTTGTTCGTGCGATTTATTATTTTTTGTAGTTTTGTCTTGCAGGTTTCCGGCTACAGCGCGCACGACCACCATCGGCCCAGTGCGTGTGTGTGTTTGGTTTTGTCTTGCAAATGGATGTTTGTGTGTTTGGTTGTCCGTGTGTGTGTGTGCATGTGTCTGTGTTTGAGCCCCGACACATGCAATACGCACTAGCTCTCAAGCAAAAAAAGGAAAACTACACGCACGAGAGTGCATTTGCGTGCGCGCGAGAGTGCATTTGCGTGCGCGCGAGAGTGCATTTGCGTGCGCGCGAGAGTGCATTTGCGTGCGCGCGAGAGTGCATTTGCGTGCGCGCGAGAGTGCATTTGCGTGCACGCGAGTTCGTGCGTGATTTTATTTTAATTCCAAAATTATATTAAAAAATTAATGTCATATTAATTTGCATTCATTTTTACATTTAATATATTTTTAATTTTTAGTTTTGTTTTGTTCAAAATTTTATGGAGGGAAATTTTCATCCCTATATTTCATTCATTCATGTGAGAGAGATAGAGATGCATGGGAGGGAGCCAGAAAAACTTTTATAAAAAGTTAAAGATTTATAAAAAACCCCGTATGCGCAAAAATACATGTCGCAATAGTATCACATATCTGCGACAGTCGCGCATGGATGTTTGCGAGCTGTAGGAGTACTGTCGTCGCGTTAGAGCACTATCGAGGCGGGGTACTGTCGTGCGCATACAAATTTTTTTTTTTCAAAAAAAAAATAATAATTCAAAACTTTGATAATAAAATTGTACAAAAATTGAAAATAAAATATGATATATTTTTTGTAACAAAACTTTAATAATAAAATATTACTATTAGTAAGGACAATGTCTTTGTCACAAAAAACTTTCATGATGTGGTTACAATTGATACTTATTGTGAGAAAAGTTTTCTATTTGTAACGTAACATTAGTGTTGTTACAAATACTTACAGTTATAGTGACGAATTAATTATTATTGTAACAAAATTTAAAATATTCGTTACAAGAAAGTTCTTTTTTGTAACAACAAAAAAACTTTGTTACTAAATATAACTATTAGTAACAAACTGTGTTTCAGTTACATTTCAGTCCTTACAACAGGTGCAGTTTGTTGTAGTGCCATAGCATTATTAAAGTCTAAAGAGAAATCAATAATGTTGGGTATTGTATCCACAATAGCCTTGATTTGTAGAAAGTCAACTTTGAACCAAGATTGAATTGTTTGTGTATTTGATATGCTTTTCTAGTAATGCTCTTGCAGGTTCACTTTGCAAAGTGTAGACCAATGTCAGGTCACAATGGGTCAATAAGCACAGTCTCATGCAATGTAATTCTTCATTGTGTGAGGTATGGGGTTGACTCATGTGTGGTCTCTCAATTGGGATACACTTTATGATCAAGACATTAAAGGTTCAAAGCTTAGGTGTGCAGCATTGGCCTGAAGACAAAAGAAGAAATTTCTCTATGTAAACTTTTCGAGAAGTAAGGAGATTTTCCGAGAACTCTTTCTGTGTTTTCGAAAAAGTCCTTATGCTTTTTCGAGAAGAGTTGTTTCAGTTGTTTCTCGAGAAGTTGTTGAAATTTCCGAGTAATTTCTTGTATTTCTCGAGATGTCTTTGTTCTCTCGAAAGGTCTTCTTTGTTTTCGTGAAAAGTTCTTTTCTAGTTGTTTTCGAGAAGTCTTTTATCTCTCGAGAAGTACTTTTGTTTTCGAGAAGTCTTTTATCTCTCGAGAAGTATTTTTGTTTTCGAGAAGTCTTTTATCTCTCGAGAAGTACTTTTGTTTTCGAGAAGTCTTTGGTTCTTTCGAAAAGCCTTTATCTCTGAAGGTTGTTCTCGAAATTGTTCTGAAGTTTTCGAGAAGTACCTTTGTTTTCGAGAAGTCCTTTTTCTCTCGAGAAGTCCTGTCATATATCTTTGACCTTTTCTTTCTAAAGATGTTTTTCGAGAACTAGTCGTTTCTCTCGAGAAGTCTTGAAAATTCTCGAGAAGTCTAGTCCTATCATTTCTCGAAAACTTTGTTTTCCCGTTTTGACGACAAGTCCTTTCCGTCAAATTGACGTGACGTCTTTCCTCGTCTTAAGGTTGAATCGTTAGGATGTCTTCTATATAATGATTGCTCCTTATGATTGATTAAGTTTTCGAGTTATTTTGAGAATCAAAAGATCAGAGTTCATTTTCTCCTAACCCTAATCTGATCCAAGATCGTTGTCAGTGCCGCGCATCGCCATCATTGGAGTTCGATCGTGAGTTATCTGAAATCGTCTTCAAGTGGAAGAGGAAGGTCAATCGATCATTGCCTTACACGTCCTGATTCTATCGGATTGATCAAGACCTTAGAAGATCTGATTTGTGGCGTTTCTATTCTTCATTTTCTACATCAAGCCGAAGTCATTTCTGTCGCAAGAAGAAAAGAAGATCTTCATCAAATTATTCAGATCTGTTTGTGATTTGTTAAGTATAATCTCATTATCAATTTTATATTTGATTGTAGGAGAGATTGTTCTCCGAGTTGTAGGAGAGGTGATCTCCGAGTTGTAGGAGAGGGTTCTCTCTGAGTTTGTAGGAGATTGATCTCCGAGTTGTAAGAGTTTTGACTCTGAGATTTGTAGGATCGTTCTTGATCCGAGATTTAGTGAAGTAGTCAAGTCTAGCTGTGGTGCTAGATTGGCGAGGCCGGCAAGTGGAGTACCCAAGATCGGGGAACCACTATAAAATTCTTTGTCGTCTGTGGTTGTGGTTTGCTTTTTTGTGCGTTCTTTATTTTCAAGATTTTCAATTCCGCAAAAGACGCTGTTATCACCTATTCACCCCCCTCTAGGTGATTTTGGTGGGCATCTAGATATTTCAATTGGTATCAGAGGCAGGTTGTTCTTAAAAGGTTAACACCTTGAACAAGATCTTTTCACTCTATTTGCCTTCAAATCATGGAAAAGTGCAAGGAATCGTCTTCGTTGAAATTGCCAATATGTACAAAGGCTAACTTTCCTATGTGGAAAGAAAGAGTCAGATTTTATATGGAAGCCGCAGACCCAAGAATCTTCCAAGTTGTGGAAGAAGGACCTCATGTGCCAATGACTGCCTCAACAGTCAATCCTACGGTTCAAGTACCAAAGAAAATGATGGACTTAACAAAGGATGAGATAGCTCTCGTTGCCTTGGACAAAAAGGCAAAGAACATCATTGCCAGTGCAGTGGATGATTCAATGTTGCAAAATCTAATTCACTGTAATTCTGCAAAAGAAATGTGGACTTCCTTAATAGTTCTTATGGAAGGTACCGAAGAAGTAAGAGATGATAGAAGATCTCTTTTGAATCAAGAGTATGAAGCATTCAAGCAGAATAAAAAGGAGTGCATTGCTGATGCTTATGAAAGATTCTTCAAGATCGTAAACGGCCTAAGAAACTATGGTCGGGAATTCTCAAATGGTGAACTGAATGATAAATTCCTGCGTTCCCTAACGAAAGATTGGGATAGCAAGATTGTTGCAATCAGAGAATTTGGGAAGTTACCAAATCTAGACCCTCAGAATCTGTTTGGGAAACTGTTGTCCCACAAGCTACAAATGAACATTCGGAAAACAGAAGAAGATGGGAATAGAGGTTCAAGCAAGGAAAGAACCTTGGCTATGAAGGCTGAGAGTTCTAGAAAATGCAGAACTTTGTCTCCAATCAGTATACAAGAATCTACTGATGAAGAAGAATCTAAGGCCGGCTCCTCCAGCTCAGAAATGTCTGATGGGGAATTCTCTCTTATCTCCCGTCAGTTTAAAAAACTGCTAAACAAAAGAAGACACATGAAGAACAAGTTTTCCTCTGAAAATAGACAGTCTCGACGTGATGGTGATCATCACAAAAAGAGTTCTAGCAATCATGACAGGTATAAATCTAAAACTGGTAAACATATTTCTTCTGACATAGTTTGTTATTGTTGCAATAAGCCAGGGCACATGATTGCTGAATGCCCTTATAAAAAGAAGGAGGGTGGAAGAAAAGAAGAAAAGAAATCCACTCACAGAAAAAGGAAGACTGAAAAGAGTCTAGTCGCTAAAAAGAACAAAACTTTAAGTGACAGTGACTCGGAAAAATCAAGTAGTGAAGAAGAAGCCTACTTCGGGTTGATGGCTATGACTGATGATGAAGAAGAACCTCCATACACTGGGAAGGTAAATTCTCACACTATGCTATCTGATTCGGATTATGCTTCTGTTGAACAAAAAGATTATCTCTCTGATGATGAATCTAAACTCATGATCCAATACACCGAAATGCTCAAGAGCTTTGACAAGTGCCGAAGGATTGTCAAATCTCAGACCAAGGAAATTATGTCTCTTAAGGAAATGGAAACTAATTTGAGAAAGGAAGTTGAACAACTTTCTTCCTTCAAAGAGGAAGTCCAAGTCTTAAAAGACAAGATCAAAAGCTCGGATGAGCTCCTTGATCGGAGAGCGAACTCTATCAAAGTTTTGGAAGAACAGCTAGCCGCTGAACGAAAGCTAGTTGAAAAGTTTTCACAACCCAAAACAATTCTTCCGCTCATTGATAGATTCACTGCTCAAGCAAGTACTAGTGGATTAGGTCATGTGGCAGGTCCTAGTAACACTACTAAGGGCACACATGCCAATAAGAAATTCATGAATGCTAAGAAGGCCTCCATTGAAGAGAAAGGGAAAGCCCATCAAAAACATGTACCATTTCAGAAAGTTATTTTTCCCTCAAACATTTATGACATGCAAAGCACTTATGGTCACTTGACCCGACCAATTAAGTTTGGACCTGTCAATGACTATAAGGGATGGACTAGTCCCCGAAACTTCGAAGATAGTGTTTTCAAAGCATCTCATGAAGAAATAAATCTAAGAGATTATGGTCCTTATGTTCACGGACATAATAAGAAGAAAGCACCAATAGTAAAGACTATTGTACCTAAGCCAGAGGAGAAAGCATTACCCTGTGTATGCTGTACTCATGAAACATATTCATCCAGAAGGATTGCTCCTGCCAAAATCAACGTTCAAAGAATTAAGCAGGAAAATAGTAAGAGAAGGTACAACAGGTTTAACTGTTGGTGTTGCGGCAAAATAGGTCACTTTGCCGTAGACTGTTGGTTCAATTTCACATATTCCAAGAGACCACAAATTAACAATGCAAGAAAGACCACTCGCAATATTAATGCTCCTCATGGTACTCAACTAACAAGGGACCAAGGACCCAAAGTAGTTTGGGCTCCTAAGGCAAAATAATTTGTTTTTGCAGGTATGTCCAAAGGCCATCAAAAATTCTATCTGGTATTTGGACAGTGGTTGTTCTCGGCACATGACCGGGACTAGAAGTCTACTGCAAAATTTTACTCCAGTTGAGAATGGACCAAAAGTTATTTTTGGGGGATCAGACCGTGGAATTACAAAAGGCTATGGTATGATTTCTAATGGCAATGTATCTTTCTTAGATGTGGCTTATGTGGAAGGATTAGAACATAATCTGATAAGTATAATCCAACTCTGTGATAAAGGATACATAGTTGTTTTTTGTAAAGACAAGTGTTTGATAAAGTCGGCAGAAAATTCTGAAACAATTCTATCAGGCACTCGTCATAGGAATATTTTCTGTTTAAATTTTATTTGTTTATCATCTTCTACACCAGTATGTCTTTTAGCAAAAGATAGTGCATCTCTTGCTGATCAATGGCATAAGAGATTAGCACATATAAACTTCAAAACTATAAATAAGTTGTTTTCACAAAACTTAGTACGTGATGCGCCAAATGTTAAGTGCATTAAAGATAGACCTTGTCATGCTTGTGTAAAAGGCAAGCAAACAAGAGCTACTTTTAAAAGCATTATAGGCAAAGATTCAACTAGGTGTTTACATCTACTTCATATGGACTTGTTTGGTCCTTTGCAAATTAGGAGTTTAGGAGGTAAGTCTTTTACGTTAGTTATTGCAGATGATTACTCACGTTTCACATGGGTATTCTTTCTTAAACACAAGTCAGATACGTTTGCCATTTTCACTAAGTTTGTCAAGCAAATCCAGAACGAATTTGAATGCACCGTGGTCAAAATCAGAAGTGACCATGGAACAGAATTTGAATCTGGGGCTATGACAGATTTTTGTGAAAGTCTAGGTATCTTTCATGAGTTTTCCTCACCTCGAACTCCACAACAAAATGGGGTAGCTGAGAGAAGGAATAGAACACTCATTGAGGCTTGCAGAACAATGTTGAGTGACACTTCTCTACCCGAATATCTTTGGGCTGAAGCCGTCAACACTGCATGCCACGTGCAAAACAGAGCACTCATAAACAAAAACCATGAAAAGACTCCTTATGAACTACTAAAAGGCAAGAGACCAACCATCTCTTATTTTAGAATCTTTGGCTGCAAATGCTTTGTACTTAATAATGGAAAGCATTACAAAACTAAGTTTAGTGAAAAGAGCTTTGAAGGTATTTTCGTAGGCTATAGCAGCCATAGTAAAGCTTATCGTATTTTTAATAAGAAAACTTTGGTTGTAGAAGAGTCTATTAATGTTGTATTTGATGAGACGAGCATGCTTCAAAGCAGCTCTTCAAGTTCTTCTATTGAAGTTGCAGGTTCAAAGTTGCAAGATACACACTTGCGTAAGCCAGTTAAAGACGACGCTCAAACCGTCGTCAAAATCTCTCCTCTAACCTTAGCTGAAGAGGAAGATCACCAAGATGAAGAACCAACTCCAGTGGAAGAATTTGTTCCAGTTGAAGAAGAAGTAGTTCCCGTTGTTCCAAGCGATGCGAGAAATCTTGAATTTAGACACATGAGGGATCACCCTATTGATCAAATCATAGGAGATCCTCATGATGGCATTAGAACAAGAAGAGGTACTACTAACGAAAATTTGCACTTGAGCTTTCTTTCACAGGTAGAACCAAAGAAATTTCAAGAAGCAAATGAAGACCCACACTGGATTATTGCAATGGAAGAAGAATTAAACCAATTCAAGCGTTGCAAGGTCTGGACACTTGTTCCAAAGCCTAAGGATAAGAACATAATTGGAACAAAGTGGGTGTACAGAAACAAGTTGGACGAAGATGGAACAATCATCAAGAATAAAGCAAGACTTGTAGCAAAAGGCTATAGACAGGAAGAAGGGATCGACTTCGATCAAACTTATGCTCCGGTAGCAAGGCTTGAAGCGATCAGAATGTTCTTAGCCTTTGCTGCATTCAAGGGTTTCACCGTATATCAAATGGATGTCAAGTCAGCATTCCTCAACGGAAATATCAAAGAAGAAGTATACGTGGAACAACCTCCAGGTTTTATCAATCCAGACTTTCCTAATTACGTTTACTTATTACAAAAAGCTTTATATGGGTTAAAACAAGCTCCTCGAGCTTGGTATGAGACGCTGTCTAACTTTCTTCTTGAGAACAAGTTCACAAGAGGAAAGATAGATAAAACATTATTTCTTAGGGAAGTAAAATGCAAGATTTTGCTAGTGCAAATCTATGTTGATGACATTATTTTTGGCTCTACGGACGACAATCTTTGCAAAAAGTTTTCAAAACTTATGCAGGGAAAGTTTGAAATGAGCAGTATGGGCGAGCTGAAATATTTCTTAGGACTTCAAGTGAAACAATCTGAAGATGGAATTTTCATCTCACAGACAAAATTCACCAAGGAGTTGATTAAGAAATTTGGAATGGAGAATGCAACCTCTATGAGGACTCCAATGAGCTCAGCTATGTCTCTGGACAAGGACGAGAAAGGGAAACCTTTTGATGAAACCAAATACAGAAGCATAATTGGCTCTTTGCTCTACCTTACTGCCAGTAGACCTGACATAATGTTTTCTACATGTGTATGTGCTAGATATCAGGTGAACTCTAAGGAATCTCATTACACTGCTGCAAAGCGAATCTTGAGATACATTAAAGGCACACCAAATCTTGGCTTATGGTACCCAAGAAGTAATGATAGCGAACTAATAGGCTATTCAGATGCAGATTTTGCAGGTAGCAGAGACGACAGGAAAAGCACTTCCGGAACATGCCAATTTCTCGGAAGAAGACTTATTTCCTGGAGTAGCAAGAAGCAGAATTGTGTTGCAATCTCAACCGCCGAGTCAGAATATATTTCTGCAGGCAGTTGTTGCGCACAACTTCTATGGATCAGGAACCAGCTTCAAGATTATAATTTGAAGATAAAGAATATTCCAATGTTTTGCGACTCCTCTAGCGCAATTGCTATAGCAAATAATCCGGTCTCACACAGTCGGACAAAGCATATCGAATTAAGATATCATTTCATCCGAGAGCATGTGGAGAATGGGGATATCAACTTAAGTTATGTCTCTACAGATAAGCAAATAACAGATATATTCACGAAGCCGCTGGATGAGACCAAGTTCTCCTTCTTCAAGACAGAACTTGGAATGCTCAACATGGAATATTGATCAAACAAAGGATAAGAGAAGAAGATAAGTAAATTTTCTTAAATTTTATCTTATTTTTATGTTCTAAAATGAAGCACAGGCATATCCTTTGGAGTGAAGAAAAATCAAAGATGAAAATTTCAAGTCATCATTAAACTTCTCGAGAAATGAAGTGAACATCTCGAGAAATGACTTGCTGTTGTTTGAAGATAAAATATTTCGAAAAATTTGCCATCATCTCTCGAAAAATGAACTCACACTTCTCGAGAAATGGGTAATCTCTCGAGAACCTTCTCAACCTCTCGAGAAATGTCTTATACTTCTCGGAAACTTTATTCTCAAATTTTCGAGAATATGAAGTGCCAGGTACGCTTAAATGTTTTTTTTTAATTAATTGTCACATCAGAACCACACTATAAATAGAGTCTCGAAATGAATTAAGAGGTCACGCGAGGTACTTCCATTTCCTCTCGAAAAGCGCAGTCGGTTCATCTTCTTTTACGCAAAATCGTCGTTTCAGTTCAGACGGATCTTCACTCTTTCCAGTCCTCATCTCAAGTTCTCCTCACGATTAATGGCTCCTTCCGGAAAACCTAAGATCGGCGTGGGCAGTGAACTTGTGCGAGAAGGTCTCCAGTCTATGTCAGATGAGTTTCAAAACCTTTTTTATCTGTTAGACGCAGCAGGACTGTCATTCGTACTAGAACATCAATGTCGAATTCTATTTCAAGAGGTAGAGGATCTGTTTATCAATGTAAAAGTTCACAAAAACGGAAATAGGATGAAATCTATGGTTGGAAATTTCAAAATCAAGATTAATCCAAAATCTCTTTCCAAGTATTTGAAAGTTCCATTGGAAGAAAATGAGGATACTCTAAGTAATGAGGATTGGGCTCATGCCCTAATCTTTTGTGGGTTAGATAAAGGAACTTCAATCATTCGTAGACAAAAGATGAGCGATGTTGGAAAATTGATAGTAGATATAATTTCAAAGGTTTTACTTTGTCATACTGGCAGCCTGGGTCATGTCTCTTCAGATGTTTTCAGTTTAGTAGCAATAGTGGTTTGTGGAAAAAGGTTCAGCTGGGCAGACTTTTTATTCAATAAGATCAAAGAAAGCATATTGAGCCCCAATTTTGCAAGAATCCTGACACTCTATTTAAATCAGCTGGATCCAGTTGTGTTTGACATGTCCAAAGGAGCTATTATTCATCATTTGAAGAAGGTAGATGTTGTCACAATGAAGAGGTGGAATATCAGAATTAATAAGCCAGCTGCAGGTGCAGGTCCCCAGGGGGAGCCTATTACTTCAGCTCAATCAGTTCCTGAATTTGAAGCTCCTGCTCCTCCTCCTCCAGAAACATCAGCAACTCCAGCTCCACCTCCAGCTCAACTCAGTTCATTTCCAGATCCAGATCCATCTCCAGCTCCTCAAGACACCATTCCTTCAGCAGAACCAAATACAGTTCCTTCTCCATCAGCTCAGGATCCTTCAGAACAAGCTCCTTCCAAAACTCCATCAATCCCAGATAATCAAGTCTTGTCAGATACTCCTATGGAAACTACTGTTCTTTCACAAGATCAAGGGGATCATTTCTCACCTCCTCCAGCTATAAATGAAGACAGAGTAGATTCCACCAAGCAGATGTGGTGAGTGAAATTCTTAAAGGTGCTGATGATGTGCTTAGCACTAGTGACCACATGGGTGGGTCAGGAGCAGATTTTGATTGTACTCTAGAAGGAGATGATGTTTCAGTGCCTGATTCCTCTCCTCCCCCAGTACATATTGAGGGGGAGCAAGAGCCTTGTTTAGACACAAACAAGGATGCTCAGGAAAAGATTGTTGTTTTATCTCCTGTGCAGCTCCAGAGTTCAGTTGTTCTTGAAGATCTACCAGAAGAAGCTCTGCCAATCCCTCCTCTTCCATCTCTTTTTGATGAACAAACAATTCTTGGTAAAATTGAACTTATGCTTCAAAGACAAAGTGCCAAAATAGATTACTCCTTCAAAGAAGTTCATGCAAGAATATCTGATGTTGAAAAGGAAATGTCAAAGAAGTTGAAAGAATTCAAAACCAGTTCAGATCAACTAAAAGAGGTTGTTATTCAGGGAGGAAAGGCTATTGATCACACCATAGAGGGTGTAGCCACAGTGCTAGCTGAAGTTATTCAAGTAAGAAAAACTCAAGAAAACATGGCTTCAAGGGCTGAAGATAATACTTTCAAAGTTATTGATGAAGTTGGCCAATTTAAGGAATCTATTCTCCAAACCCTCTCTGTAGAAGTCAGAAAGGGGGAGGACAAGTTGATAGGATCAATTGATGAGAATTTATTTGCATTTCATAATCATATGAGTGAGAAGTTTGATCAACTGTCTCAGGGAGTCCAGAAGCAGGTAGCTGATATCAAAGAATTCACACAAAGGTCTACCACTTGGCTTCATAGTGAGATCTTTCCAGACTTGGGCATTGACCCTGCTGTTCCCCCTCCTCAGTATGAGCCTCCTCAGTTCTCTCCAAGACAAGCTGTGTCTTCTGATGTAGAAGTTGCTTCTTCTAAGCAAGGTTCTAGAAAAAGAAAATATGGTGAAGGACCTTCTGCTAAGATATCAGTTCCTGAATCTAGTTCAGCAGGCTCTGGCAAAGCTGCTGCTACTGATCCTGTGAATTATCCAGAGATTTGGAGTCCTATTTCAAAGGCTATCATTCTTGATTCACTCAGATTAGTTGAAGAAGGAGGAATGCAAGTTCAAGACTATTACAGCTCTTCTGAATGGAAACTTTATCAAACCAGCAAGACCAAAAGGAGATTACATTACAGGATATATAAGTACAATGATCCTACAGCTCCTCCAGCTCCTCCTAAGTACCATCCTAAACCTTTTGCATACTTCAAAAGACAGGAACAGAAAAGAAGAGACAATGCCAGAGGTTGAAGATCATCAAATTCTATTGTCATATGCTTGTGTGAACTTTAATTCAGTTACATTTCAGTCCTTACAACAGGTGCAGTTTGTTGTAGTGCCATAGCATTATTAAAGTCTAAAGAGAAATCAATAACTACCTCTCAAGTGAGAGTAAAGAAAATAGCTACTGGAGGTCTAGAAGAACCAAACTCAATCAGCTCAACTGCTACTAATACAAACTTGAGACATTCAAAAGAAAAGAATACCTTAGCACAGAGGCAAAGAAGATAGCCATACGTAGAGAAAATGAACTTATTAATTCCAATTGGTTACCAAGCCAACATGAAATAATTTTGAAACAACAATAATCAAAGTAAAGAAAGATTAGTATCCAAACAGGGAAAGACATGCACAAAGTGCAGTCAAAGGCTTTCAATAACATTTAAGTATGAAGAAAAGTATCGGATCGACTAAAGAAGTGTATCATTAACCCGACCATAAAATGGTACTGAGGCGGTGGTTATCTTTCCAACACAAACAATCAAACCAAAATATCCAAGGAACAAAAGCACGGTGGCGGTGGTTACGTCCACACACAAACAGTCTACACTTCCAAGGAAGAAAAATAGGCATTGTGGTGGTGGTTACGCCACACAACCAACAGTCCAAAACATCCAACTAGGTGTTAGAATTCATAACATCTTAACCAAATCCGGCACCATAGGAAATCGCAAGAAAACTTCCAAGTACAAGCTCACAACATGTTCGTTGAAAGCACTCAACAAATCCTAAGAATACTCGATGAATAATACGAAATGACTCGACGAATCCTATGAACACTGTACAAATTCTTCGAAAGCACACGACAAATGAGCTTAGACTACTCGACAAATTTCTATCTTAACTCACTCGACGGATTACACAAATACACTCGACAAATTTCGAGAACACTCGACAAATTTTATTATTACTCGACGAATTCGTCGTGAATATTCAACAAATTCCCTTAGACTAATCGACGAAATCAACTTAAATAGAAGACTAACTCAGCCGGATGATTTCTTCCTATTCACTCAACAAATTCGTCGAAAGCACTAGACGAATTCTTCTTAACTATTCGACGAATTTTGTTAGAATACTAACGACTTTTGATAAAAATGACTGAAAACTTCAACGCACAATCTATCTAAATAAAATAATTCAGTAAGGGGGAAACAGTATGACAAAGAGGTTTAGTCCACCACTTAAGTCAAACCTCCTCGAAACTGACATCTCGAGCACTCCACGCATAAAGGTCGGCCGAAGGAAGAACTCAACAAAAAACTTTTGAAAGATTTGGACAAAAAATGGGCTTAGGGACAAACACCCAAAAACTGAAAATACTCACCATGCACGCGAAGGTCTCGGCAAGAGCTCTCCAAATCTACTCTCAGTCGAAGATTTCATCCACTAGAACTCCCGCAGCAGCCGTCCGAAGCTCCCGGAAGAATGTCGATCCCCTCAAAATCACGCGTCTCGCTCTATTCGGTGGAAACGAAGAAGAAAAGAATAAACCTAATTTCTTACAAAGGTCCTTTTTATACTAAGGTATGCAAAATTTTATTTAATATTAATTTATAATGGTTTTATGCTTGAATTTACAATTTGGACAACACTAACTCAGATCTTTATGAAAATTGCACCGAAGGCAAATACCGGTTCTCCGAAACCAACGGCGAAGTCAAAAAATTAAGGATCGAAGAGCCGGTTATGAGCTACAATTTAATTTACGCAATTTAAGACACCAAAATTTAACAAATTCGTTCAAATTAATTATTTTAAAGTTCCTTCTCCCTGAAAACTCTTCACTAAGGTAAGCACCGTTAACTACACTCTAATGTGACGCCCTCACGTCATTATTACGCAAAAATTATTATTTAATTAAATTATCAAAAATTCAGGGGCATTATAGCTATCATCCAGTCAATATTCCCTCAACAACACTTTCTCGCCGACACCTTCTCGACGACATAGTGAAGCTTCCCGTCGACATAGCTACCACCAGCGGAAGCAGCTAACACATGGCATTAGCCATAGAGTTGGTTTTAGGCTGATAAATTGGAGCTTTTGGTCGCTACCGCCAGCGGCAATACTTACCGATGGGCGTTAACTTTCTACTACAAAAATCTTGCCTTCAAGCATTGGGAAACTTGGATGTTATAATCTGTGGAGATCTCCCTATGGCATCTGGACTCTCTGATGGCTTAGATCCTTGAATCCCATGTGCTTGGGAAGCATATGAGCACCTTGTCATTTATCTCATTCGATGAGATCTCCTTGTCCAGTCCTTTGAGCTCATTGATTATGATGTCGAATCTTTCATACATTTCTGCAATATTTTCTTCAAACTTCTTCTGAAAGGTCTCATATCAGGATATGAGAATGAACCTCTTGTCCTTTCTACCATCATAACTTCCATCAACAATCCTTGATAGGGATTCCTAGATTTCCTTTGATGATTGACAATCAGCAACATTCTAAAATAGTTCCTCTGACATTGTGGATACCAAGATATTCATTGCCTTGGCATCCCAGTCTTTTATTTTCTTTTCTAATTCTGTCCATTCTTCCCTGGGAACAAGTTCTAGTGTTGAGTTCCCACTAAAATCATTTTTGTAAGGCATTGGGGGTCCTGTCAAGATAAAATTGAAAATGCCTTCATCAATAGAATTCAAGTATAATTTTTTTCTGGCCTTCCAGATTGTGAACTTTTCCAAGTTACACACTGGAGGTCTAGTGGATGAAAATCCTTTAAAGTTATTTGAGCTCATTTTGAAAATAGATATATATATATTTTTTAAGTGTAGCTTTGCAACTATTCTGATCTTTATGATCAAGGTGTTAACCTTACTTGATCAACCTAGCTCTGATACCAATTGAAAGGGTGAACAGTTGTGACTTGACCTCTGAGAATTCTCTAGAGGGGTGGGTGAATAGGGACTTAAAAACGTTTGCTAAAATTATTAATGTAGTTTTTTATTTGCATTCACAGTCATGACCACAAATATAATAGGTAAATGTTGAAATAAAGATGCATGAAACTAAAGTAGACAACAGAAAAACGGCAGTCACAGAAGACACAAAAGCTATAGTGGTTCTCCAAAATCTGGGTAGTCCACTCTTCTACCTCCTTGGTGGGAATACACTATCACAGTGCCTAAGTATCTTGATAAGCAAAACTCTTAGAACCACTGAGTATTTTGATCACGAGACTCATAGAACCACTGTGTCTTTTGATAAGAAGACTCTTATAACCAGGGACTGAGTCTTTTGATAAGGAGACTGTACGAACCAAGACTGAATCCTTTGAAAAGGGATTCTTATAACTCTTTACTCAGTTTATAGAATGGAGAGGTAGAGAGTAAGAGAAAGAATATGAAGATGAAGATTATGCTTCTGAATTGAATTCTCTATCAGCAGAAGTTCTCTGTGGGTTCTAGGCACTAAGTATTATATATCTTCTTATTATGTTAAATCCTTCCTTAAAAAGAAGAGCTAGGATGATATGCTTATATCCACTCTTCCAAATTGTTCAGCAGTATCCGCAGTGAAGAGAAGAAAGGAAGGAGAAGGACTAATGTCGACCCTATCTCTTCTTATTTGTCGTGTTGTGTAATTTTCTATTTATTTTCTTCTTGAAATCTGTGTATATGAATCTCTGGGAGATTTCAAATTCTTCTTAATCTGGAAACATATTGTTAGGAAGAATGAAATAATATTCTCTTATATTTGTCTTCATAAATCTCGACAACTTCTTCAAATTTCTTCCATATATATTCTTCTGAAATTAGATGGAGAGTTCTTTCATTAGGCTCTCTTCCAACAACTCTAAAGATTCAAGAAGAATACCATGGTAATCATATTCAAATAACTTTGGATAGATCTTCTAACTTTTCCATTCTTGGTTTCACTCTACGCTACGTAGACTTCTAGAAGAAGATGCGTCGAGATCTGCCTAAGAATTGAAGTTCTATCAACTTGGTTTAATACTCGATGTTGCGTCAATGCCATATTGATGCATGCATCATCTTCAGCTTTATGGGTGCGTCGACTTGACTTCTGAAGTTGTGGTGATTTCTAGTCAGACTAACTTCAAATTTCAGTTGAATTTGCGTCGACTTCTAGTCGACGCTTAATTACTCTGGATCATTTACTCCATGATTTTTGTTTGCCATTCTCATGACTTTAACTCAACTGACTTCCTAAAACTTCTATGACCAAATTAGCCTTACTATACATCATGGTTAATTAACCTAGAAAATAAAATCACTTTATAGACAATTTGTTAAGTTAAATTAAAAGTGTTTTTCCCAGCAAATCTTCTATTGGGTGGTTGTGATGATAGATCCAATAATAGACAATTTTGGCGTGTCAGAGACGCTCCAAGATAACACGTTTTCTATGTCAGCTTGATCACCCTTCGATATGGTCTCTATGTTGTCTTGTGTACTCGACGACGTAGACATTATTTGCTATTTATTCTGCATTTTCGCACTTATCTTATGCAAAAATCTTGTTATCATGCATAAGCGCCATAGTAAGCAAATAGTAAAGCATTTATATGCTTACTCTAAGTTCAACATACCAAGCTCAAATTTAATGAAGATAAATTTAGCTTCAATAAGGGGCTTAGTGAAGATATTTGCTACTTGATTGTCAGTGGAGACAAAAGCAAGACAAATTTCTTTCTTTTTTAGATACTCCCTGACGAATATATACCTGATTTCAATGTGATTAGACCTATTATGTGACACAGGGTTCTTAGCAATTGAAATTGCACTGGAAGAATCATAGTACATAGCGGTTCTTCTTGTCTTTATGTTGTAATCTTCCAACTGATGTTGAATCCAAAATAGTTGTGCACAATAGCTCCCAACAGAAGTGCTTTCCTGTCTTCTTTGTAGCATCCAAAATCAGTAGCATAGCCATTGATGATGCCTCTATCAGATCCACCAAAAATAACTTTGCCTCCATCTTCCATTGAGGTAAAGTTCTTCATGAGGCTTTGTTATATTTTTGAAGTGGAAGTGGAATGGTGCTGGGCAGTCTGTAGGTTGGAGACCCTAGAGACAGCACGGTCTACGCTGGTGCTCTTGCCAGTTCTGTCTGGGTGGTCTGATCTGGGAGATCGCTGTTTCCAAGCTGCTCACGCGGGTTTGTTCTGGCGACTTGTTCAAGTCGACCAGATGTACAAGTAGGTCCACCTTCTTGCAGTGAACGGGCGGTCTGACATGTTGCTCTTATCGGTCTGGGTTACTGAAGAAGTTCTTTGATTATGCAATAAGACCGGGTGGTCAATTTTTGGGAGATCGCGGGGACCGGGCGGTTTGTGATAACCATATGGTTTAATAAGGAGCATTAGGCTTTGCTGAGCTTGAGCGGTCTGTTTTGTGAGACCGCTTGCGATCTGATAGGTGATTATTGTATCCTGGTTTGTGCGATGATGATGTCTGTCTTCTCGCTTATAAATAGGGGTGCAGGGCCCGTCATTAATAACGAGAATTATTAGCGGCTAGCAGCTCGCGGTCAGCTTGTCTCCTTTCTTCCAGCTTTGAATAAACCAATCCGGGCGGACTGTGTTTAAGTGTTCTTGGTCTGTGCAGCGAGCTCAGTTGATCAGGCGGTCTTAAGTGGCCAGGCGATCTTTATTTGCGGTTTGTCGTAGATAGTAGTTTCTTTGTTCAGAGTTCACAGGTTCTTCTGTGATCAAGACCGTTCGGTCTGGGCGATCAAGCAGTGCGAACTGGTTGTTTTCAGCAGAGGAATAAAGCAGCAGGTCGGGCAGTCTGTGGTTGTGGTATGGTAGGTGCGGCTTGTGCTCTGTTCGCGTGGTCTCAGGGGCTACCGTGTGGCTTGTCTGTTCGCGCGGTCTGGCGGTCTCAAGTTGTCAGATTGTTAGCAGCTTGTTTACCTTTTGTGTTTTGTGCTTCTCTCCTCCGTGATTCTGATGAATCATATCTCGCCATGTATACCTCGAATTGTACAGAGATAGTTAATACCATAGCACTATTCGGTCTTCCCATTGTCATTGTTGTGCTACACTTGTGGAAAGTTTTGTGAAGTGTGTTCCGCATTTTTACTTCATCTCCAGACCTCAAGTTTTTTAACATGGTATCAGAGGTAGGTTGCTGAGGTTGCTGAGCAGTAATTGCTGATACTTCTCTCGGGTTCCTCAAGTAGGTTTGCAATTAGTGGGATATCAATGGAATGAGGATATGCTAGAAGTCTTGGTATTGAGCTCCTTACGCAAACTAACTTCAAGAAGTGGAAGTCTTGCATGGAGAGCTATCTTCATGGTGAGGATTTGTGGGAGGTTGTAGGAGGAGAAGCAAGACAAGCTGTTATTCCTGGTGAAGGGAATGCTGAGCTCGTGAAGGCTTGGAGGATAACGAATGCTAAGGCGGAGTTCACTCTCAAGAGATTTATCATTCCGGAGTTGTTTGATCACATCATCGGATGTGGATCAGCTGCTGAAATTTGGACAGCCTTGGATGGCTTGTTTAATAAGAAGAATGTAGATAGGCTACAGTTCTTGGAGAATGAGTTGGCGAAAGCAACTCAAAGGGATTTGTGTATCACAACGTTCTTCTTGAAGTTGAAGAACCTCTACGCAGAGATATCGGCTTTGGAACCGGATGAGCCTATCTCAGAAGCTAAGCTAAAGTGGCACATAATCCACGGCTTGCGGAGGGAGTATGTGGCCTTTGTTACTTCTGTTCAAGGCTGTGCCAATCATCCTTCATTCTTAGAGCTGGAGAACTTACTTGCTTCGCAGGAATGTTTGGCTAAGCAAATGTCTGGGATGTCTATCTCTGGGGGAGAAGGCGAGGTTCTCTTTTCTGGCAAGAAGAAGAGATGGGACAAGAAGAAGAAGACATCTGGAGATGATGGTCCATCTACTTCATATAAGCAGTAGAGGAGCTATGTTCCTAAGCATGATGGGAAGAAGCAGAAAGGGCCTCGATGCTTCAGGTTCAACAAGCTTGGTCATTTCAAAAGAGACTGCAAGGTCAATCTTCAGCCAGGGCATGCTGGAGGGAAGGAGGAGGTTTGTTCCAATTCTGAAGGTAGTTGGGGTGGTGGAGGTGCATTCATGACGGGCACGTGTGTTCGGGCTATGGCTTCCATCAACTATCAGGATGATTGGATAGTGGAGTCTGGGTGAGGTCATCACCCCACCGGGGATGAGTCAAAGTTCTCCTCTTTGCGAGCATATACAGGTAATGACGCTATCATTATGGCTGATGATACTATTCATGCAGTAGAGAAGGAGGGTGTGGTTTCATTGAACGATGATAGAGGTACTCTTACGTTGAAGAGTGTCTATCATGTTCCGGGGATGAAGAAGAACCTCTTCTCGGTGACCAATGCGGTGGATGCTGGCTATCACGTTCTATTCGGTCCAACATAAGTGAAATTTCTCCGAAATGATTCAGCGGTGAAAGCTGAGGTCACTCATGTAGGGAGACGGGTGAAGGACTTGTTTGTTCTTTCAACAAGTTCTTATGTTGATAAGATGAGGGCTAACGATAGTGCTGCTATCTGGCATGAAAGACTTGGGCATGTTGGGATGGATAAGTTAAAAGCTATGGCAGGAAGAGGCCTGGTGAAAGGTCTGCCTAGCTTGTCATCTTTCCGGGATGGTCACATTTTTTCAGGTTGTCAGTTTGGTAAGGCTCAGCGTCTTCCATTTGACAAATCACAAAGGAGATGTAAAAGACCATTGGAGTGCATCCACGGTGGTCTATTTGGACCTACCAACACTTCCAGTCTTGGAGGTAGCAGGTATATGCTGATTTTGGTTGATGACTTCACCAGATATACTTGGGTATATTTTCTGAAGGAGAAGTCAGAGGCGTTCGAGAGGTTTGTGGAGTTCAAGGAGCTGGTGGAAGGTCGGCTCAACCTGCGGGTCAAGAGGTTCATAACTGACAATGGAGGTAAGTTCACCTCCAAGGCGTTCTTTAACTTCTGCAGGAAGCATGGCATCCAAAGGGAGCTTTTTTGTGCTCACACTCCACAACAGAACGAAGTTGCAGAGCGGAAGATCTGTCACCTGACGGATTCCTGCAAATGTTGGCTTCATGCCAAGAGTATCCCAAAGTCTTTCTTGGCAGAGGGAATGTCTTGTGCGTCCTATGTTATCAACCGGATGCCTCTCAGTCCCATCAACATGAAGACCCCTCATGAGTTGATGTTCAAGGAGAAGACAAGCGTGGAACACTTTTGAGTCTTTGGTTCTACCTTCTATGTGCATGTTCCGGATTCCCTTCGAACGAAGCTAGATGCTAAGGCAAGGAAACTAGTCTTCGTCGGTTATGATGACCAGAAGAAAGGGTGGAGGTGCATGGATCCCGAGACACGAAGATATGTGGTCTCTAGGGATGTGATATTTAACGAGCTGACGTCATACCAAAGTAGGTCTTCTGTTGCGTTACAAGGAAGCAGGGTAGGGTGGACCAGAGGAAGCTGCAAGGGAAGTTCTGGTGGAGTTACCTATTTCTCCAGGTGCTCCATGTATTTCTAGCTCTGGGTTAGGTGCTTCAGGTTCTGGAAGCAGGGGGAGCGATGCTCCATGTCTACCTGAGAGGAGAGCTAATCCAGAAGCTGCAGTGGAAGAGGTGGTTCAGATTCAAGCTCCTAGGAGGTCCAAGAGGACAATTATTCCACCTGATCGGTATACGTGCAGGAATTTGGTAAGCTTTGTCTCATGTTTCTTCGCAGTTCCCCTGGATGAGAGAGAGCAATCTTGTTATGAAAATACCGTTGGAGTCAAGGAGTGGGAAGGAGCCATGGATGAAGAAATGGCTGCCCTCAGGAAGAATGAGACTAGGGACTTGGTGCCTAAGGTTGAGGGTGTTACTCCGGTGACTTGTAAGTTGGTTTTCAGACTGAAGAAGAAGGTGGGGGGAAGTATTGAGCAGTACAAGGCTCGCATTGTAGCTCGAGGTTTCTCTCAGAAGTATGGGGAGGATTACAAAGAAACGTTTAGCCCAGTTGCCAAGATGACTTCGATCCAGGTGGTGATCACATTGGCAGCTTGCCAAGGGTGGAATATTTGGCAACTCGACGTGAAGAATGCTTTCTTATATGGAGAGATTGACAAGGATATCTTCATCGATCAGCCACCTTGTTATGTATCCGAAGAGCACTCAGGATATGTTTGCAAGGTCAAGAAGGCTCTTTACAGCTTGAAGTAAGTGCCTCGGGCGTGGTACGGGAAGATCGCAGAATACCTCCAGTTCTGCGGATATTTTACTTCTAATTAAGATTCAAGCTTATTCGTAAAGAAGACGGGGGACCTTCAGGTCTTGGTGCTGCTGTATGTTGATGATATGATCATCACGGGGAATTCTGAGATGGAGGTAGCTAGGCTTCGTGCTGAGCTAGCTATCAGATTTGAGATGAAGGATTTGGGTGAGCTCCACCATTTCCTTGGGCTCGAAGTGGAGAGGAAAGAGAGCGATATGCTTGTTTCCCAAAAGGGCTATGCAGATCGAATCGTGAAGAGATTCAGCATGGAAGGAGGGAAGAGCAGTTCTACTCCACTGGAGGTTGGAGTTCATCTTCGACGAGATGAAGGGAAAGTTCTTACCCATCCTTTTGTGTTCCAGGCTTTGGTCGGAAGCTTGATATACTTGATGATCACGAGGCTAGATATTGCTTATGCAGTTGGTAGGGTGAGTCATTTTATGGCAGAGCCTCGGAAATCTCATCTTGTGGCGTCTAGGAGTATATTGAAGTATGTCAAATCCACCTCGGATTTGGGTCTCTTATACGGGAGAGATTCGGGCTTTTGTTTGCATAGGTACTGTTGGGTTTTCTACAACCATACATCATATGTAGGCGCAGCGGAAATAAAGAGAACAACCCAAAAGAGTTTGGATCGGGCCATGAACATTGAATCAAGAAGCTAATCAAAAATACTAGGCATAAATTACCTTAGTGGAGTTGGATCGAATCCAACCTAGGTGCTCTAAGAAGAAGAGTCCTGTCGTCGGCTGTGCGAGAGTCCTTACGTAGAATAATGTCTACGTCTCTGCGGCAGTCCACACGAGCCGGGAGAAATACGAATGCACCTTGCACTTCCATGAACTGCTAGGTTCGCCCCAGGAAGAACAATCACGGCGACGATCGCCGGCGATGCGATCTGCGTAGGCGAGCGAAGCGGACCTTCTTCCGTCGACTAGGGTTTGGGGGGCGGAACACTTCCGTCGGGCGAACTTCCTTTTTGCGTAACAGTATATTGAACCCTTAAAACAAGTTCTATTTATACCCAAGCATAAACAGACCTAAAAGAATCGCTATCCGCAGACCACAGAAAAATAGGGTTTCTGGAACAATTCGTCGGGTATCAGCATTCGTCGACTAATCATATCCGACGAATCATATCCGACGAATCATATCCGACGAATCATATCCGACGAATCTTATCCGACGAATCATATCCGACGAATTCCCTTAGTCAACGAATCCCTCGGCAACATTTGCCGGACCCCATTCTGTATGGTGATTGGTAACCTTTACCAACACAGTCAATCTTTCAACTTCCCCACATGCCCTTATGTGCGACCCTGCATGCTCATATCATGTTGGCAGTGAGACTACATGTTTGACCACTTCTAGATCATAATGGTAACTCCAACAGTCTCCCACTTGATCTTGAAAGTATCAAACAAAAACCTCACAAACAATGAGCGGCATCTAGCAATGCATCATTGCTACCCAAGCAATAAGAGTTCATAACTCATAAGCCTTTATGACCAATGTTTCAGCGTTGTCTTTGTCCCTTTATTCCTTACATCCGGAAAGAACTAGAGGCATGGACCGTGTCACCCTCATGATAGCTCAATCCAAGTTCCTTGATCTAGAACGGACTTCCAGAGAATGGTGAGACCAATATCACATATTGGCTCAACCAAGCATGGTCATGCATTTCTCAGTCCAATTCCATCAAGGGGCCCATGGATGCAACTCCTATTATATAGGAGGACAAATCCCATTTCTGCTCACAGCCAAACACCCAAATGATTCGTTACGTACCCAACGACCACCCTTATCATCAACCTTCTTCAAGGAAGACTTTAGATGACATCAAAGCACGCTCTTCCTCACTCGATGAATGTTGTGACTTCAGGTCAAAGTACCACAACACCATTGTCAAATGAGACCTACTTGATACACATTCAAGTAACAATCCACAAAGCAGTCTCAGGTTGGGTTTGTCCAGTACAACTTGTTCACTAATAAGTACCCACGTGATGACTTGATATCATAATATCATGACCTGTGAGAACCGGTCATCAGTCAACACACATGCTAGTCTTAATGTATCATCATCACCCATAGCTTCTACGATGATACCTCGACCAGGGACCTTTTAAGAATGAAGCTTCGAAATCATAGGCTCTCACATTCAAATCACGTACTTGATGTCCTATGGAAGCGAACATTCTAAGGGTATTTATCACGAATTTTATTCTATCATATAGAAACAGTATATCATAATAAAAGAACTTGCCATTATTTGTAAACAGAAATAATTGGTACACAATTCATCATATGAATAAATAATAAACAGCAAACAGAATATATAATTTACATGCAACCCACAAGACTCCCACTAGAGTTGATCACTCAGGTATCGTATACCCATTGATCTAGTATGACCATCATGCTTTATCTGCGCGAGAGGCTTTGTCAGTCGATCTGCAATATTCTCCTCAGTCGGCACTCTGCAAATATTCACATCTCCTCGTTCGACAATCTCACGAATAAGATGGAACCCCCGAAGTATGTGCTTGGAGCGCTGATGGGATCTAGGTTCCTTAGATTATGCAATAGGGTTTCTGGAACAATTCGTCGGGTAACAGCATTCGTCGACTAATCATATCCGATGAATCATATCCGACGAATCATATCCGACGAATCATATTCGACGAATCATATCCGACGAATCATATCTGACGAATCATATCCGACGAATTCCCTTAGTCAACGAATCCCTCGGCAACATTTGTCTGACCCCATTCTGTATGGTGATTGTTAACCTTTACCAACACAGTCAATCTTTCAACTTCCCCACATGCCCTTATGTGCGACCCTGCAGGCTCATATCACGTTGGCAGTGAGACTACATGTTTGACCACTTCTAGATCATAATGGTAACTCCAACAGGTACATGGATGCTGATTATGGAGGAGATTCGGATGATCGGAGATCGACGTCTGGATTTGTCTTTATGACAGGCTCTACAACTATATCATTGTGCAGCAAGAAGCAGGATTCTGTGTCTTTCTCTACCACGAAAGCGGAGTACAATGCTTCGTCTTTGGCCGCTCAGGAAGCCATCTGGCTTAGGAGGCTTGTGGAGGACATTCATAGGGAGGTGCGAGGTCCTACTATGCTACGTGGTGACAACGAGAGTGCTCTCAAACTAGTGAACAATCCAGTTTGTCACGCGCGTACGAAGCAGATAGAGATTCATCACCATTTCATTCGTGAGAAGGTGTTGGAGGGATCTCTGATTATGGAGCATGTGCAGAGCAAGGAGAACGTTGCTGACATATTTACTAAGCCACTGGCGAAGGGACCATTTGGTCGGTTACGGAGTTTGCTTGGGCTAACTTCCACTTCCCACTTCAAGGGGGAGTGTTAAATTTTTGAAGTGGAAGTGGAATGGTGATGGGCGGTCTGCAGGTTGGAGACCGCAGAGACCGCACGGTCTAAGCTGGTGCTCTGGCCAGTTCTGTCTGGGCGGTCTTATCTGGGAGATCGCTATTTCCAAGCTGCTCGCGCGGGTTTGTTCTGACGACTTGTTCAAGTCGGCCAGATGTACAAGTAGGTCTGCCTTCTTGTAGTGACCGGGCGGTCTGACATGTTGCTCTTGTCGGTCTAGGTTACTGAAGAAGTTCTTTGCTTATTCAATAAGAGCGGGAGGTCTGTTTTCGGGAGACCGCGGGGACTGGGCGGTTTGTGATAACCGTATGGTTTAATAAGGAGTTGTTAGCTTTGCTGAGCTCGGGCGGTCTTTTTTGTGAGACCGCTCGCGATCTAATGGGCGGTTATTGTATCCCGGTTTGTGCGGTGATGATATCCGTCTTCTCGCCTATAAATAGGGGTGGAGGGCCAGTCATTAATAATGAGAACTGTTAGCGGCTAGCTGCTCACGGTCAGCTTGTCTCCTTTCTTCCAGATTTGAATAATCCATTCCGGGCGGTCTGTGTTTAGGTGTTCTTGGTCTGTGCAGCGAGCTTAGTTGATCAGGCGGTCTTAAGTGGCCAGTAGATCTTGAGTTGCGGTCTGTCGCAGATAGCAGTTTCTTTGTTCAGAGTTCACAGGTTCTTCTGTGATCAAGACCGTGCGGTCTGGGCGATCAAGGAGTGCGAACTGGTTGTTTTCAGCAGAGGAATAAAGCAGTAGGTCGGGCGGTCTGTGGTTGCGGTCTGGCAGGTGCGGCTTGTGCTCTGTTCGCGCGGTCTCAGGGGCTACCGTCTGGCTTGTCTGTTTGCGCGGTCTAGCGGTTTAAAGTTGTCAGATCATCAGCAGCTTGTTTACCTTTTGTGTTTTGTGCTTCTCTCCTCCATGATTCTTGTTGGAACATGCTTTCCTCATCTCTTGGTTTGACAATAACAAATCCTATTCTATTTGATCTTACTTGTGTTTATAGTGTGCAGGTACTATAGTTATATAACCCTATGAACATGATGCTGATTGATGACGATTCTCTGAAAAAAGAGCTACCGCTCGCGTTGGTTGTTAACACCCCGCGTTAACAATCGCTGAGATGGAAACCGCTGAGAAGGAAACTGCTGAGAACGGAACTGGCGTTCGACGAAATGAAAACTGCGTTCGACGAACTGCATGATGTACCACAGCGCTCGACGAAATGCATGCTTTACCGCGGCGCATTAGAACTACCGCTGGCGCTAGTGTTCGTTCAACGAAATGAAAGCAGCGTTCGACAAAATGTGAGGACGTTTGACGAAGATGCGCCCGACGAAAAGAGATGTGCCCTACCGCGGATTGTTAGCACTACTGCTGGCGCTAGCATAAATGGAAACAATTGACAAGAAGGAAATAGTGGAGAAAAAGGAATGTCGATGGGATGCTAACTTGGCAAGTACTATCGCGGCGCGTTAAGGACTAACGCTCGGCGGTAGCTTTTGGAATCCTCCCGTCTGCATGTGATTGAGGAGCAAATATGGAAGGAGATATTGGCTGAAGGAAGGTTATATCGCTATCACGGAGCATTAGCGTTACCGCGGCGCGCAAGTCGCAGCTCAATGTTTGGCGGTCAAAAGTTGCCTAAGATGCCACGATCTGTGGGCTTGATCGTTGCCTAATGTGGCTACCGCGGGGCGGTAGTACTACCGCAGGCAGTAGCGGCTGATTCTATTTAAAGACGCGCGCCTCCTCCGTTGTTGCTTGCTGTTACAGAACGAATTGAAGCCACATATTCAGAGCACTCGTGAGAGCCTTCTCCAAGCAGCCCGAAGAACTCCGTCAACGTTCGTGAACGCAAATAACTTGAAGACCGATGCGATCGCATCTACATCGACATCAAGTTCTTCTTTTGAGGGAGTTTTTAGTTTTTGTTTTTTATGCCTTTTATTTTATCTTTTGTTCGGTAGAGGAATTCGCCACACGGCGACTAGGGCCTTGCGGGGACTAGGGGAAATTCGCCTCGTGTTGGCGATTGGGTCTAGGGAGTAGATCTAGGGGGTGCTCGAGGCCTTTCTGGTGATAGATTGGCTAGAGCGGCTTGAGGCCTTATCTGGGGAGAGATAGGCTAAAGCCAACCGGTCCTTGGGAGAAGGGTCGATATAGAAAACCAAAAGAGTTTTCATTGATCGCCTCTTTCCAAGCATCATTGGGAAAAGTTTTTGTAATCATAACTGTTTCACTTTAATATTAATGAAAATATGTTTGTTTCTTCATCTCTGATTCATTCTCTCTAATTTTCATTGATTTAACATAAACGTGTTTTTTCTGTCACTAATGCCGAGCGGTAACACTACCGCTGGCTGTGGCAACAGAGAATTATTTTCTCTAAATAATCTCGAAAATTTTAAATCCCTTATTCACCCCCCTCTAAGGGCGCCTACAGATCCAACGAGTGGTATCAGAGGTAGGTTATTCCAATTCGGTCTAACAACCGGGAATAATGGCTCTCTGTGACCTCGCTTTCTATGAGGGGCAGGGAATAAGTAGACCTCCGCTGTTTACTGGAACTGATTATAATTACTGGAGAACGCATATGCATTGTTTTTTGATAAACTTAGATTTAGATGTATGGGCATGTGTTGAAACTCCATACACTTCTCCTACATATATTGTTGGAGAAGTTACCATGGATAAACCTAAGGATAGATGGGATGATGGAGATAACGCTAGGTGTAAGAATAATGTGAAAGCGATGAATGCTTTGTTCTGTGCTCTTGATAGGACTGAATTTAATAGAGTAAGTGCATGTGAAACTGCTTATGATATTTTGAACTTATTAGAAATAATGCTTGAAGGTACCTCGCGGGTCAAAGATTCAAAACTATTCCAACTGGAATCTGAGTTCAGAATGGATCCGAATGAGGACGTCGACGTCATGTACACTCAATTTACCAAGATCGTCAACGCCTCAAAAAATCTTGGAAAAACATTTTCAAACGACGACTTGGTGAGAAAGCTTCTTCGATCACTCCCACCAAAGTTCAATCCAAAGGTGACGGCGATTTCTGAATCACATGATCTTAGGCGGTTCCAAATTGAGAGCCTCATTGGGAACCTCAAAACCCATGAGGTAGAACTCAAGATTCAAGAAGAATAGTACAACAAGGATCCAAAGCAGAATGCCTAGGCACTGAAGTCAAGAAAAGAAGATGATGATGAGGAAGATGACGAGGAGAGTCTCTTTGTGAAGAACTTCACTAAGTTCATGAAGAATCCGGAAAGGAGGAACACCTTCCAGAATTTTTTCGAAAGGGCTCCTCATCCAAAAGAGAGAAGAAGGAGCAGTCTAGCGACGACGACGAAGAGCGGCCACCTCCTGAGTGCTTCCACTGTAGGAAGATCGGGCATATTAGAAGTCAATGCCCAAAATTCTTGAAGGAGCAAAAAGAAAAGCGGCTTAAAGGAAAGGAGAAGAAGAAGTTCTTAAAAGCTGCAACATGGGATGACTCTTCCTCCGGGTGCTCAAGTGAATCAAGCTCAAGAGATGATGATGAGGCAAACTTGTGCCTAATAGGGGAAAAGCAATGAATCAACCAACGATGAGTGCAGTGTCCAAAGCGACACTGAGGTAATCCCTTCTAACTATGATAATCTTTATTCCGAATACTTAAAACCTTGTAAATCTTTTGGAAAAACTTTAAAAGATCTTGATCTACTTAAAAGTGGAAATAAAATCCTTTTAAAACAAAATCAAAAATTAAATAAGGAAGTATTTGCCTTGGGAAAGGAGATGGAGACTTGCCAAAGGAATAATGATCTTTTGGCAAAGTCTAGCGAACTTAAAATTGATCTTTCTAACCCTCTCTCCAATATCGAATCACTCTTGAAACAAAAGAGAGACTTAGAAAGAAATTTGAAACTCTCACTTTCTAATGTTGAAAATGAAAAGAAAAACTTTGCAAATATATGCGGAAATTTAGTTAGTGAAAATTTTGCATTAAAAGCCCAAATCCATGACCTTAACTTAGCCATAGAAAATTTTGGTGTTGGTCAGAAAAGTCTTGATATGAATTTGGCCAACCAAAGGCATGGTGGTGAAAAAACTAGGCTAGGTTATGTCTCTGCTATCTACCGCCCAGCGGTAACTGTTAACGCTGGCGGTAGTAAAGAAACTCAAAATTCATTGAATAATCATAAATCTGGAATTTTTTCTGCTAATTCCCGGTCCTCCAGCAAGAGTCCACAACAAAAACTGGCTCAACCCCTTTTGTGTTATGTGCCATGTGTCATCACTTCGGGCATACCTTGGACTCTTGCAGGATTAAGGGTCGATGTACTGTCAAGAAAATCTGGGTGCCTAAGGTTTCCACCTATTCTATGGGAGGAACCACTTGGGTATCCGGATCATTACTCTCATCTTCTTGTTAGGTATGTTGGCAGGCTAAGGAAAAGGAAGACATGTGGTACTTGGACTCAGGGTTCTCCAAACACATGATGGGGGATAAATCAAAATTTCTTAGTCTCACTAAGAAGAAAGGAGGAATGGTGACATTTGGGGACATTGGAAAGGGAAGGATTTTAGGCTCCGGAACTGTGGGTAACAATTCTTTCTCTCTTACTAATGTCTTATATGTAGAAGGTTTGAAACATAACTTGATTTCTATTGGTCAACTTTGCTATAAAGGTCTAAATGCCTTATTTGAGTCTTCTAATGATTTATGTGAAATTATAGATCCTAAAACCAATAGTATTGTACTCACTGCACCACGAATTCAAAATGTGTATCTAATTGCCTTCCATGATCTATCACGTGCGTCACTCAAATGTCTTATATCAAAAAATGAATAACTTGAATTATGGCATAGGCGTCTCGGTCACTCTAGCACCACATTAATCTTAAAACTATCAAAGAATAAACTTATTAAAGGTTTGCCTATGCTAAATGGAAATCTATCTTCCTTATGCTCGCCATGCCAAAAAGGAAAATTTTCAAAAACAACGTTTAAGAGTAAAAAAGAAATATCCACTTCAAGACCCTTACAACTAATTCACATGGATCTTTTTGGACATATTAGCACATGTGGTCTTGGTGGTAAAAAGTACACTTTTGTATTAATTGATGATTAATCTAGATTTACTTGGACCTTATTTCTTACCTCAAAATCTGATGCATTTTCTGAATTTACAAAGCTTTGCAATCGTATTCAAAATGAATTAGATCTAAAAATTAAGTGTATACGATCGGATCATGGAGGGGAATTTGAAAATGATAACTTCACCACTTTCTGTAATAATCTAGGTATTAAGCACAAATTTTCCGCTCCACGCACCCCCAACAAAATGGTGTGGTGGAGAGGAAAAATAGAACTCTTCAAGAACTTGCACGCACTATGCTATCCGAGTATGGGTTGCCTAGATATTTTTGGGCCGAAGCCGAAAATCCATCATGTTATGTAATAAATCGTGTCATGCTTCGCCCTATTTTGAAATTAACTCCATATGAATTGTATTTTCAAAAGAAACCTAATGTATCGTATTTTCATGTTTTTGGATGTAAATCTTTTATCCTAAACACCAAGGATGCATTAGTGATGAGTCCCATTTATATATATATATTTATGGACTCATCTAGGCCGATTTTCTAATCTTTGCACCACACTTTAGGCACGTTTTCATTCATTTTCGCTATTCCCTGCTAGGTGCACTATTAGGCCCGTTTCGGTGTGCATTTGCACTCCTTGTTATTGGGGGTAAGCACATGGTGCTCCCATTCCATTTCTCTATGTTTACCTGGTGCTGGAGGTGTATTCCCAGCTTGTTTTTCTTGTGTGCAGGTGGCCGGATTGTCTTGTATCCAGTTTTCTCCCAGATTTCATAACTGTGTGAAATGCATGGTCATGCATTTTCCTTGACGCACGGTCTGCTGCGGTCATTCGATACCTTCTGGGCAGAGAACGAGCGATCTGAATTTGCTCGTGCGTTTTGACGCATGGGCAGATTTGCCCGTGCGTGTGTAAGATGCACGGTTGGCCTGTGTTCTCTGAGTTTTTGTCATTTCTGAATTTGTCCGTGCGTTTTGACGCATAGACGGATTTGCCCGTGTGTGAGTAAATCGCATGGGCGGTCCAACGTCTTCCTCAAGTCTAGTTTTATCATTTAATAACGCACGGTCCACGCACGGTCGTGCGTTCAACCGTGGTTGACCATTTTTCTGCTTGTTTAGTATTTAAGCAGGACATGTTGCTGCCATTGGGGTGACCTGACGGAGCTCGATCCCCCTCGCGGGAAAGGCTGGGAATCCCGCCATTTTCACCCTTTCCAATGTAGGAGGCAAGAGGAGACCATCTCTGGCGATCTCCTTCATCGTCCTTCCATCCGAGAGAGTTTGCAATCTTCCGCCGCCGCTAGCTCAAGCATTCCTCGCTGAGGAAACCATAGAAGCACTGAAGATCGTTGGAGCGGTGACCGCCTCCTTCGAGTAGCACGCCATCTGAGGGCCGAGCCCGGAGAGAGCCCGACAACCTCTCATTCCGGCCATGAACCCAAGACGCGGTGACATCTTCTTTGTGGTCCTTTCTAACCCTTGATGCTTGTACTTGTTTATGCGTTGTATGAATGCTTGTTAAGTTAATCTTAAGGATTGTTGCTTGTGTTCATGTCCAATGTTGATGCGGTGGCAAGAATAGCCCTTGTTTGTTGTTGTGATAGCCTAGGTTGCTTGTGTGTGAAGCCACTTAGCGATTGCTAGTGGTGATGTTTGCGAAGAGGTGAGTACGACCCTCACGAACCCCGCACTGTGGCCACTCCACCCGCTTGACGAAGCACGGCATCGCGGCCGCTGCACTCACCCACACGTTGCGAAGCGGTGCTTTTCGACCCCCATTTCTTTTCATTCTGCAATAGCTTAGGAACCCAAATCACAACCCCCTTGTGTTTCTTTTTAATCCTTTTAACTGATTTCCTGGTTTGAGCAAATCGTACTACCCAACTTGGGGTCCTTAGAGAATGTTATTCGGGGAGTTCCTCCCTATTTTATTACTTGAGCGACCGGTGCACTGCCGTCGTATCGCATTTCACGCTTGCTAATTAGCACCGCCGAAATAGCGCATCAAGTTTTTGGCGCCGTTGCCGGGGACTGCAAGCGTGTATGATTTGTTTTTCTTTGGAAATTTGTTTTAAGGTATTTTTGTTTCTTTTTGTTATGCGCTAATCCTTTGTCCTGCAAGCTAGTAATCATGACCTCTATCCAGCAACATATTCATCAGGGGAGTTTAAATGATCTTAGGAATCAGGCACAAATGAATAATCATGCGTCCGAGATCTCCACTGACATTATCGAGTTTATATCTGAAAATTGCACATTCAGCGGGGATTCGCATGAAGATGCAGTTCAACACGTGCATGGATTCTTAGATGTCTTCTACGCGTGTATTTTCAATGGAGTCGAAAATGACAAGCGAAAAATTCGGGCATTTTCATTCTCTTTGCATGATAAGGCTAAAAGATGGTACCGGGCTACCCGGAAGAGTGAGACAACTTCTTGGAAGCAATTTGAAGGGAAGTTCCTGTTTGATTTTCAACATCGCATGCGAGGTATGAATAGGCATAAGGAACTTATTGCCTTCAGCCAGCGAAAGGAAGAGACCTTAGTAGACGCATGAGAGCGTTTTGAATCCTTACACAGGGACTGTTATCGTGAGGATTTGTTAGAAAACTTTTTAGTTCAAATTTTCTATTTTGGTGTTTTGGACAGGTTCCGTTTGCTTTTTGATGTCGCAGCCGGAGGCACCCTGTTTAATAAGTCGGGGAAGGACGCCTGGAAAATAGTTGCGAATGTAGCGCAGACTAGTCAGTATTGGAGCCACTCTACTCATCCTCCGAGCACTAGCAAAGTTGACGCAGCAACACTTAATGGAGTAGAGGAATGTCCTCCGTCAGAGCAAACAGAGCTGCTAGTTACTTTCGTGGCCGATATGCTGCATAAAATGAATGAATAGGTCGCAGCAATCCAGCAGCTCGACTCCACTATTAGTAATCTCAAGGATGCTGTCTCGGGAATTTCGAGTCAGCCGCCTGAGTCTGTGAACACCATGAAGTTAAGAAGTGGCAGGAGTATAAAAAACCTCCCACGTCAGAAAACTCCTTCAGCACCTGCGCTACAGGAACCACTTACGAATCCTACGGACAGGCTTGATGCTGATGTGACAAGGGAGCCGACTGTTACCTCTACTGTGCCGGATTCTGCAAGCATGGCACAACCCTCGAAAAGTATTATTAGCCCTCCATTTCCTCACAGGTTACGGAATGAGAAGTCAGAGAAGCAATTTCGCAGATTCCTGGAAATGATGAAGGAAGTACAAGTTAGCATACCGCTGATTGAGGCCATCTCACAGATACCGGGTTACTCAAAATTCTTGAAGAAGCTGATTTCAAAGCGAAAGGATCTGGAGGACCTCAAAACCATTATCTCACTGAGGAGTGCTATGCCCTCATCATCGACGTCCCTACAAAGCGTAAGGACCCTGGCAGCTTTACTATCCCTTGCAGAATTGGTCACCACCGATTCGGTCAGGCACTTTGTGATCTAGGAGCCTCCATCAATCTAATGCCGCTCTCCATTTTTCAAGAGCTAGGTGCGGGGATTTTGAAGCCGACACAAGTAATGCTGCAGCTAGCCGACAGAACGATCAAGAAACTGGTCGGGATTGTGGAAGACCTTACCATTGTGGTGAATGACCTCGCCTTTCCAGCTGATTTTGTCATCCTTGATATGAAGGCCGATGCTAAAGTTCCTATTATCTTGGGATGCCCCTTTCTCGCAACGACACGTGTCATCATTAATGTGGAGCAGGGAGAGCTCACTTTCAGATTGGGGCAGGACGCCATATCTTTTAAGGTTCACAACCCGACGCAACTATTTGAGATCACAGACTGCGAACTGGCGGAGCCAACTGAGGAATTGGATAATCAGTTTGATATTAGCCCAGGGGATGGTGAGACTTTTTGGCGGCAAGAAAGCCTTGTGGGCAATGGAGGTTCATCCTCGGACAAGTCTGAGGATCTTCTTCCGATCAGAGAATCAATCATTGTGCCATCGGATTCTTGCACCTCTCCAGCTCTCAAACAATTACCGAACTCTTTGAAATATATCTTCCTGGGAGAAAATACCACGCATCCGATGATTATTTCTGCAACTCTGTCTGAGGCCGACGAAGCTGCATTGGTGAGGTTGCTAAGAAGATACCAAAAAGTCTTCGGACGTTCCCTTGCCGATATTAATGGAATTAGCCCCACCGTCTGCATGCACAAGATCCTTCTTGAAGATCAGTACAAGCCATCGGTTCAACCCCAAAGGCGGCTGAACCCGAAGATGCAAGAGGTGGTGAAGGAAGAAGTGATAAAGCTTTTGGATGCAGGCATTATCTATCCAATTAGTGATAGCAAGTGGGTCAGCCCAGTTCAGGTTGTGCCAAAGAAAGGAGGAATCACCGTTATCCCCAATGAGAAAAATGAGTTACTACCTACCCGTGTGATCATCGGATGGAGGGTCTGCATCGATTACCGCAAGTTAAATGATGTTACGCGCAAGGACCACTTTCCACTCCCTTTCATTGATCAGATGTTGCAAAAGTTGGCAGGGCAAGACTACTACTGTTTTCTGGATGGCTACTCCGGGTACAATCAAATCTTAATCGAACCTGCTGATCAGGACAAGACGACATTCACCTGCCCTTCCAGTACCTTCGCGTTCAAGCGAATGCCATTTGGACTTTGCAATGCTCCGACAACTTTTCAGCGATGCTTGCTTGCAATCTTCGCTGACATGGTGGGAGATTTTCTCAAAGTCTTCATGGATGATTTCACGTTATTCGGCAGCAGTTTCGATTCATGCCTTGCCAATCTTGATAAGACCTTGAAGCGGTGTGAGGACACCAACCTTATCTTAAATTGGGAAAAATGCCACTTTATGGTGCGCGAAGGAATTGTGTTGGGGCATAAGGTCTCCCGCCAAGGGCTTGAGGTGGATCAGGCGAAGGTTAATGTCATCAAGAACCTTCCTCCGCCGTCTTCTATGAAGGGTATCCGTAGCTTTCTTGGACATGTAGGATTCTACCGAAGGTTTATAAAGGATTTCTCAACCATTTCAAAACCACTTTCTCACTTGCTAGGCAAAGATGACCCGTTCTATTTCGATGAAGCCTGTATGCAAGCGTTTGAAATCCTACGGCGGCAACTTATCTCCGCTCCGATCTTGGTGGCACCTGAATGGAGCTTGGCATTTGTGATCATGTGCGATGCCAGTGACGTGGCCGTGGGGGCAGTGCTTGGCCAAAAGAAAGACAAAACTTTTCACACCATTGCTTATGCCAGTCGGACCCTCAATAACGCGCAAGTAAACTACACCACTACGGAGAAAGAAATGTTGGCCGTGATCTTCGCCTTCGAGAAATTTCCTTCATACTTAGTGCTCTCCGAAGTGATAATGTACATTGATTATGCCGCTCTGAGGTACCTTTTCAGCAAGAAGGAGGCCAAGCCGCGTTTAATCCGCTGGATCCTACTGCTGCAAGAGTATGATTTGGAGATCAAAGATAAGAAGTGTGTAGAGAATGTTATCGCAGATCACTTATCGCGGCTGGAGAACGACATGACGACTGATTCACCCAACATCAAGGAGGAGGAAACGACCGATTATTTTTCGGACGAGAAGCTATTTGCAATCACTACGCATCCGGCAACAACCCCATGGTACGCTGATATCGCAAATTATCTTGCGTGTAAAACTCTCTCGCCCAATCTTACGCCTCAGCAAAGGAACAAGCACTTTTCGCACTTAAAGTATTATTTTTGGGAAGACCCTTTGTTGTTTCATACATGTAGAGATGGTATAATCAACGTCCCGGAATCAGAGTACAGATATGTTCTCAAACATTGCCACGATAGGGAGGCCGAAGGACACATGGGCGCTGCTAGGACAGCACGGAAGGTACTTCAGAGTGGATTATTTTGGCCAACGCTATTCAAGGATGCTCACACGTACGTCTCAAAATGCAATGAATGCTAGAGAACCGGCAACATTTTGCGGAAAGACGAGATGCCACTCAATAACATGTTAGTCTGTGAACCGTTCGACGTTTGGGGAATCGACTTCATGGGTCCATTCCCAATGTCTCACGGAAAACATTATATAATCGTGGCAGTGGATTATGTTTCAAAGTGGGTGGAGGCGGAGGCTGTTGCTGCTAATGATGCCCGTATAGTCTTGAAATTTATTCATGCAACATATCTTTTCCAGATTCGGAGCTCCGCGGACAATCATAAGTGATGGTGGTAGTCATTTTTGCAGCCGACAATTTTTGCAATTATTAAAAAAATTTGGTGCATAATAAAGTCTCGTTAGCTTACCACCCGCAAACGTGTGGGCAAGTGGAAGTTTTGAATAGAGAACTCAAAAGAATAATAGAAAAATCAATGCACTTGGATAGGAAGGATTGGGCAACGAAAGTGGATAATGCCTTGTGGGCCTATCGTACCGCTTTCAAAACTCCGTTAGGAATGACTCCCTTCCAGCTTGTTTTTGGAAAGGCATGCCACCTACCAGTGGAATTAGAACACAAAGCCTTGTGGGCAGCAAAGTTCCTAAACATGGACATCGCAGCAATGGCGGAAAGGCGTCTTTCTCAGCTGAATGAACTTGAAGAATTGCGGCATTTTGCCTACGAGAACTCTCGCATATACAAAGAAAAGACGAAGCAGTGGCATGATAGGCATATTCGACCAAAAGAATTCAATTCGGGAGATAGCATTCTCCTCTACAACTCTCGTCTGCGCTTATTTCCTGGAAAGTAAAAGTCACGAAGGAGTGGCCCGTTCACTGTGACTGGTGTCGCTCCGTTTGGCGCAATTGAAATTTCAGGTGAAAAAGAAGGGACGTTCAAGGTGAATGGTCATCGCTTGAAAATCTATGAGGGCAGCACAGTTTTGAAGGACAGTACAAAAGTATATCTAGCTGAGTCAAATGTTTTAGGGTGATTTTCTCTTCTGTCTCTCTGTTGTATTTGAATTCATGATTTGCATAACTCTGCTTAATTTCTATCTTTTCATCTTTGGTGATGTATTGTATTTCTGGGATATTCTGTGCAATTACGAAAAACTTTCTTAGAACTATTTGAACAATACTTTAATACAGGTATTTGGTCCACCTTGAAGGACGTTAAACAAAAGGGCTTCTTGGGAGACAACCCATGGGAACCACCCGGTTCTGTCTGCTTTTTAATTCCTTTTATGCACTACTATTTCTGTTTTGCTAACATTGTAGGCGGATGCTCTCGCGTGGTGGATAACGGAAAGGATATTTTATTAAAAGAAAAGTTGGAACTTCCGCACTTCTAGCATGCTCATTTATGAGCATAGGTCAACTCTACCCCTCTCTTACTTATTTCTGAATCGATTATTTTAGTTAGTTTTGATCAAGTCTGGGGGAGAGAGTGATCGGTGCACGTACACACTTTGCATGGCATGTTAGAATCTGATGGGTTAGGATTTGTATTTTGTAGCACATATTGCATACACTTGCACCTAGTTCGCGCGCACTTGATCACGCGTACTTATTGGGTATCGCTGCGAGGTTCCCCGCTCGTAAGAATTGGATTGTTAGCGTATGAGTGAGGAGTAGAGAAAAATGTTGACTCGAGGAGTGCTCTAGTCAAGTGCTCCCGTCATGCCTAGAAATTCAATTAGGGCAGAATAAAATTCAATATTATAATTTAAGTATTTCTACTATAGTAGCTGAAATTTATTTTACTTTAGTGGTGAATTCGGTGAATCCAACGGTAGCATAAGGTCAAGTGTAGCTAGACTAGTAGTAGCTTATTACTAGGGTCGGAAGGCAGGATAACCTTTATCGGTGGCTAGAACTTGCACTAGGCGACTCTCGAAACGATTGCGTGAAATACTCGTCATAAAATGTGATATAGGCCATTTCTTGATCCGGTTGTGCTTTTGAAATCCTTACCTACATAATCACCGTTGCAAGCCCACTTGAGCCTACCCTTCCTCCTTGTTTAGCTCCACTAAAATTTAACCAAAGCCATACGGCCGAACCTATTTTCACGCCAACCAGTGAGCTGAAAGAAATTTATATATCTATCATGTTTGGTGTCATCTCCGTGTTGTATGATAGCTTTGAAAATGCTGAAGGAGAAGTTTTTATTGTGCCTACAAAAGAAATTCGGTCGAGAAAGAAAAAAAATAGAAAAAGAAAAAAATTTTGTTCAAAAAGAACTTTCAATTACATTCTCTCGACAATGGAAAAAAGTATGATTGGCTTAGCACGCACCTAGTGTTCAGTTGAAGTCTGGGGGTGTTGTGTAATTCTTGAAAATTTTGTATTGGTGATTGTAATTCTCTTGAGTGCTCAGGTTGTGTTGAATGCGATTCCCATCGTCCTTCTACTTATCTAGCCTATACTCAACCTAAGCCCAATACTAACCCATAAGTCCTATTGATTTTAGATATGAGTCATCTCATGCAGTAGAGAGAGTGCGAACATGCAAGCCTATGGACACCGACTTTGATGGATTTCTTAGGAGTTTGTCCCGAGCTTCGATTCGAGTAATACTCTACTCATTAGTCACGCTATTTTCCCTTTTGCGCGACCGAAAGATTCACCAGGATTCACCATCCAAGTAAAATAAATTTCAAACCACTGTTCTCGAAATTGTTAGATATAATCTTGAGTTTAATTCTGTTCTAATGTATTTCTATGCACGTGCGCATGCGACTTCGCATTCTCTACTGCTCACACTCTCGCTAACATCCAATTGTTCCGACAGGAGGGCAGAGTAGTTTGCCTGAGACGTGCAAATGGTTAAGTCTGGGGGTGTGATGAGTCCCATATATATATATATATATATATATATATATATATATACATATATATTTATGGACTCATTTGGGCCGATTTTCTAGTCTTTGCACCACACTTTAGACACATTTTCATTCAGATTAACTATTCCCTGCTAGATGCACTATTAGGCCCGTTTCGGTGTGCATTTGCGCTCCTTGTTATTGGGGGTAATCACATGGTGCTCCCCTTCCATTTCTCTATGTTTATCTGGTGCTGGAGGTTTATTCCCAGCTTGTTTTTCTTGTGTGCAAGTGGCCGGATTGTCTAGTATCAAGTTTTCTCCCAGATTTCATAAATGTGTGAAACGCACGGTCGTGCATTTTCCTTGACGCACGGTCTGCTGTGGTCGTACGATACCTTCTGGGCAGAGAACGAGCGATCTGAATTTGCTCGTGCGTTTTGACGCACGGGTAGATTTGCCCGTGTGTGTGTAAAACGCACGGTTGGCCTGTGTTCTCTGAGTTTTTGTCATTTCTGAATTTGCCTGTGCGTTTTGACGCACAGACAGATTTGCCCGTGCGTGAGTAAATCGCACGGGCGGTCCAGCGTCTTCCTCAAGTCCAGTTTTATCATTTAATAATGCACGGTCCACGCATGGTCGTGCGTTCGACCGTGCGTGACCATTTTTCTGCCTGTTTAGTATTTAAGCGGGAAATGTTGCTGCCATTAGGGTGACCGGACGGAGCTCGATCCCCCTCGCGGGAAAGGCGGCGAATCCCGCCATTTTCACCCTTTCCACTGTAGGAGGCAAGATGAGACCATCTCCGGCGATCTCCTTCATCATCCTTCCATCCGAGAGCGTTTGCAAGCTTCCTCCGCCGCTAGCTCAAGCATTCCTCGCTGAGGAGACCATAGAAGCGTTGAAGATCGTTGGAGCGGTGACAGCCTCCTTCGAGTAGCATGCCATCTGAGGGCCGAGCCCGGAGAGAGCCCGACAACCTCTCATTCCGTCCGTGAACCCAAGACGCGGTGACATCTTCTTTGTGGTCCTTTCTAACCCTTGATGCTTGTACTTGTTTATGTGTTGTATGAATGCTTGTTAAGTTAATCTTAAGGATTGTTGCTTGTGTTCATGTCCAATATTGATGCGGTGGAAAGAATAGCCCTTGTTATTTGTTGTGATAGCCTAGGTTGCTTGTGTGTGAAGCCACTTAACGATTGCTAGTGGTGATGTTTGCGAAGAGGTGAGTACGACCCTCACGAACCCCGCACTGTGGCCACTCCACCCGCTTGTCGAAGCGCGGCATCGCGGCCGCTGCACTCACCCACACGTTGCGAAGCGGTGCTTTTCGACCCGCATTTCTTTTCATTCTGTAATAGCATAGGAACCCAAATCACAACCCCCTTGTGTTTCTTTTTAATCCTTTTAACTGATTTCCTGGTTTGAACAAATCTTACTACCCAACTTGCGGTCCTTAGAGAACGATATTCATGGAGTTCCTCCCTATTTTATTACTTGAGCGACCGGTGCACTGTCGTCGTATCGCATTTCACGCTTGCTAATTAGCACCGCCGAAATAGCGCATCAATTAGCTAAATTTGATGAAAAATGTGATGACGGCATTTTTCTTGGTTACTCTTCCACTAACAAAGCATATAGAATATATAATACAAAATCTAAAAAGGTTTAAGAGTCTATTCATGTGAAGTTTGATGAACTTGTGCAGGTAATGAAGATTCTACTTGTGCAGGTAATGAAGATGAACCTCTTTCACCATTGGAGCATGATAATGATGAACCACTTGGAGAAGAAAAAGAAGTAGAGCTGGTGCAAGAGGAGTTCGTGCCTCCAAGTGTGCTTCGATTTACCAGAGATCATCCAAAGGAGTTTATCATTGGAGAACCATCAAAGGGGGTAATGACACGTTCTTCTTTTAATGAATCCTTTTCAAACTTATGCTTTGTTTCCGGAATAGAACCGAAAAATGTTTCCACCGCTTTGAATGATGAATTTTGGTTTATTGCTATGAATGACGAATTGAATCAATTTGAATGCAATAGGGTTTGGAAACTAGTTGAAAGACCACCTAATCACCCGGTTATTGGTGTCAAATGGATATTTAAAAATAAATTAGATGGAGAGTCTAGAATAACTAGGAACAAAGCTCGATTAGTGGCACAAGGTTACTCTCAATTCGAGGGGGTAGATTTTGCAGAAACATTTGCACCCGTTGCTCGCCTTGAATCGATTAGAATTTTCTAGGTTTTGCGAGTTATAATAAGTTTAAATTATATCAAAAGGATGTTAAAAGTGCTTTCTTAAACGGGATAATTAAAGAAGAAGTCTATGTTGAACAACCCCCCAGATTTATTGATGAAAAATTTCCAAATCTTGTATATAGATTAGAAAAAGCGCTTTATGGTCTAAAACAAGCTCCCCGTGCGTGGTATGAACGCTTAACATCTTTTTTTATTAAAACACGGTTATAAAATGGGTAGTGCCGATAACACGCTCTTCATTAAGCATTTTGATAATGATTTTATTATTTTACAAATTTATGTTGATGACATTATTTTTGGAGCCACAAATGAAGAGTTGTGTAATGAAGTTGTTCTAGTGATGCAAAATGAATTTGAGATGAGTCTAGTGTGTGAACTAACATATTTTTTAGGATTTCAAATAACCCAAAGAAATGATGTAATTTTTATATGTCAATCCAAATATGTCCATGATATGCTAAAACGTTTTGGTTTGAAAACTTGAAACAAGCTAGTACTCCAATGAGTGCATCACTAAAATTAGGAAAAGATGAAGCCGAAATTTCAATTGACCAAACATTATATAGAGGAATGATTGGATCCCTATTATACCTTAGTGCATCTAGACCCGATATTATGTTTGTTGTATGCTTATGCGCTAGGTTTCAAGCAAATCCAAAAGAATCTCATTTAAAAGCAGTGAAACGAATTTTTCGATATCTAATCGGCACATCTAAATTAGGACTTTGGTATCCCAATAATGATTCTTTTCTCTTGCATGGGTATTCAGATTCTGATTATGCGGGTTGTTCATTAGATAGGAAAAGCACTAGTGGTACATGCCTTTTCTTAGGTCCTTCTCTAATTGCATGGTCAAGTAGAAAACAAAATTCTGTTGCCCTCTCCACCACCGAGGCAGAATATATTGCACTAGGAAGTGTTGGAACATGGTTTTCCGCATCCCTTTGATTTGAGAATAATAAATCCTACTTGTATTTTATCTTGTTTGTCATTGTGTTTTTAGCATGCAGGTTTGGACAGATATGACACCAGGTTGCTGCAACAATGGTCTGCCACTAACCACAAGCTGAAGGATTGAAAGCTGTCTAATGCCAGGCGTTAAGCTTAATGCTGGGCGTTAGCGCTAGACGAAATGTGTTTGACGAAATTTGCGTTCGATGAACTGAAAGCTGCGTTCGACGAACAAACAGCTGAGAACAAAAGCTGCATTCGACGAACAGGAAGTTGTGTTCGACGAACTGGAGATCGACGAAATGAAACCGCTGAGAACGGAAGCTGCGTTCGATGAACATGAAGCTGCATTCGACGAACTGGTCATCGACGAAATGAAACCGCTGAGAACGGAAGCTGCGTTCGATGAACGGGAAGCTGCGTTCGACGAACTGGTGATCGACAAAATGAAACCGCTGAGAACGGAAGCTGCGTTCGACGAACTGGAAACTACGTTCGACGAAACTGTGTTCGACGAAAGAAGAAGCCCGTTCAACGAAATGTGTTCGACAAAATTTGCTGTTTGACGAAATGGCGTGCCAGCTAATTGAAGAAAGAAATTCAACACCAAGCGTTAGTCATAACGCTGGGCGCTATCCGGTCGATGAATTTGGCAAGGAGGAAGCAGCAGTGATTGCAGGAGGAACTTTAGGAATGATTTGCCCAACGCCCCGCGTTAGCCTTAACGCCAGCGTTGATATTGTCTCAAATAAAACATTCCTAAAGTACATAATCTCCTTCCTCTTCTGAAGATCCGAGCCATCAATATGTTACTATACATGGTCAACGCTTGGCGTTAGCACATAACGCCGGCGTTAGCTCAAAGTCTATAAATTGGAGGATTTTGTCTTCTCCGAGAACTGATTGCCAAGAGCCCTATTCCAGCACTTCAGAAACTTTGTGAGGGCCGTATTTCCAGACAAACACATCTCCCACTCATATTTCAAAAGGTGGATTCAAAGGAGGCTTGGATCAACATGCTAACTCAAAGCGAAGAATGCACGCTTGGACTTCAACGAATGCTAACTCCTTCAGATTACCTCATAGGGACTTTTATATTTGTGTTTTGTATTTTTCCTTTATTTCATCTTTGTAATCGGTTCATGAATTCGCCTCGTGTTGGCGACTAGGTCTAGGTAGGACTTAGGGTGGAATTTGCCACGTGTTGGCGACTGGGTCTAGGGAGTAGATCTAGGGGTGCTCGAGGCCTTTCTGGTGATAGATTGGCTAGAGCGGCTTGAGGCCGTATTTGGGGAGAGATCGACTAAAGCCAACCAGTTCATGGGGATACGAGTCGGTATAGAATACAAAAAGGGTTTTCATATATTCGCTTCGATTTCTAGCTTCATTGAAATCAGATTTTGTAATCAATTTTATAAATGATAATCATGTCTTTTCTTGTTTAATAAAATTGATTTCATTTCTAATTTCATTATCTCTTTGCTTTTGATTTAACTTCGACCAAAATATCAAAAGTTTTTTAATAAAGTTTAAACTTTTTAAAACCCTTATTCACCCTCCCCCCTCTAAGGGCGCCTACAAATCCAACAAGTGGTATCAGAGCTAGGTTATTCAAAATCAGCTTAACAACCAGGAATAATGGCGTATCATGATCTCGCTTCTATTAGTGGGGGAAATTTTTATGAAGAAGAAAAATCTCTTGCACCACCTTTATTCGAAGGAAGAAATTATAAAGGGTGGAAATTGTTAATGGAAAGGTTTATTAAAACATTAGATATCAACGCTTGGGATATAGCAATAACAAGACCAGCGGATGAATGAAATAAACAAGAGCGTCACCTAAATGCAAAAGCTATTAATTATATTTTATGTGCTTTATCTCAAGATATCTTCAAATTAATATATTGTTTTTCTAGTGCATACAAAGTATGGAAATTTCTTGAAGAAATGTATGATTTTCCTCTAACAGGTATGGAACAAACACAAGAATTGGAGAACATACAAGCTTGCACAAATTATCAAGAAAGCTCCTCTCATGACGGATCCATGAAGTGCAGATTAAGTGAAAGAGAAGAAGAAATACTATCTTCGGAAGAGGAGTGCCAAAAAGATGTCAAAGAAACTATGTGTTCAAATCGTGCCTCTCCTGAAAGCAATGTAAGGAAATCAAATTGCATTTTTTGTTCTTCTATCTCTACATTACAATTGCTTCAAACTACCAAGCGCAAAATAAAGAAATTAAAAAATGCTAATAAACATTTGCGCTTAGAAAATAAAAATTTAAAGGCAAAAATTAATGAAGAATCAAATTCAAATTTATCTAGTTCTATCCATGGCTCCTTAGTTGACAACACTACACCTTGTGTAGAATATAATGAATTAAAAGAAAAACACAAGGAACTTGAAATGGAACTTCTTTTTATAAAAGAACAAAATGAAAGATTATGTTTAGAAAATTCATCCTTGAAAAATGATTGTGCTAAGTGTAAGGACTATAAAATTGAAATTAAAGAGATGGATGAAACATTTGATGAATATAGAAATAACTATCAAAATCATATTGATTCAATTGTTTCCACTCTTAAAAATAGCACAATCGCTTATAATAAAACTAGACATAATTTAAAGATCAAGAATGATGAATTAAAATCAAAAATCAACTTGCTTATGAAAATTGTAAATACAAATTCACAATATCAAACTATATCTAAAACAAGTTGAATATGAATATGAAAATCTTATCTAAGTTTAAAAATGGGAGTAAGGAACATAAAGGATTTGTAAATCAAAATCAAAATCACCATTATTTACAAAATCATATTTCTCCCAACCTAAAATTAAATGCAAACAAATTTCCTTCAAATTATAAATTCAAAAACCTTTTTGATCTAAATATTCAAGTAAATGATTATGGAAATTTGAAAACTAAAAAAAATATTAAACCAAGATTTGAATGGAGACCCAAAGCTAAAGATGAAACACAAACTCAAATCAAAAGGGCTCATTCATCACTATCTCCCCAAAAACATACACGATGTATTTGGGTACCCAAAGGAACCGTCACACCCGGTCCTCTTTGGATACCTAAATCTCTCATTCACTAGCATCCAATCATTTGCATGAAGTAGAAATCAACTAAAAATGAAATATCATCAATCTACTTCATGATATGCCTAACCTATTTTTGTTTATTTTCTTTTTGTTGAACCATCATGATATGATCACTTTATATAACTTGTGATATGACTTTCACATATTAAACTAAAATTCATAAATAAATCAAATTGAATAAAGTTGAATAAAAAGTCATGTCATTTTTCAAGTGATCTACTTATCCTTTTTTATTTTTATCCTTCTAAATCCATTTCCTAAAAGTCTTATAAAATTTGAAAAACTAAATTTGTCATATGATATTATTAAGACTAAATGAAATAAGTGTCAAAATGGATTCAAAAGGTGTTTTTAGGGGTATTAGGCTAAATTTATAAAATGCGCAAGTTTTGCTTAGGAATGTAATATATTTGCGTCATTTTTGATTACCCCTAGTATGTTTAATCATAATCATGTCAAACTGGAATTGAAAAATTGCATGAATATTATTTCACTTATTTATGATCATTTCACTCATGCATATGTTGTGCAAAACTCAAGAATTTAGGTTTAATGAATATGGAGCTTTAATGAATATGAAACCCGTGTACTAAAATTTTAACTTCCGCAACTTTTTGCGAATTCTTATCGTCTCTTCACTTCATTAGACAGGCCTTACATTGCACAAACATAATTAAGAAAAATCAGAAGCAAAATCGAAGAAAATCTAGGCTATATGATTAAAATAAGCACTCTCTGCGAGCAAACGCAGGTGCTAGAACCTAATGCCGGCGCTAGCTCAAGTATCCGATTTTCTGCAATTTTAAAATTCTGAAAAATCACTAAAAATATATTATTTTATTTGTACTACTCATTTTTGCATTTTTGCCTATAATTGATTTTTGAAAAATTAAAATACAAAATTACAAAAACCAAATTACAAAAAAATATTTTATTTTCTTCTATTCTTTGGTAATTTGTTTGATTCCTATTTCTATATGCAAAAATAAAAATACAAAAATATAAAACAAAAACAAGTATCAAATGTATAACCCTAATATTTTTCGAGTCAGTGTGACCCGACGCGGGTAAGGTCGTGACGTGAAAGATGACCGTGACGCAGCAAACCGAACAAACCGGAGGTCGTTAAGGACCGAGAAAGAGAAGGCCTGGAGGGGCAAGTACTCTTGAGCGAGCCGACCTTGGGTCCACTCGCCCAAGGCCCCGGGTGAGTGGACCTCTGGTCCACTCGCCCAAGAGGGGGGCGAGTGGACCTCGGGTCCACTTGCCCAAGGTGGAGGGCGAGTGGACCAAAGGTCCACTCGCCCCCAAGCCTATAGGCGAGTGGACCTGTGGTCCACTCGCCCGGGCGGCTGGGCGAGTGGTCCTAAGATTCACTCGCCCAGTTCATGTGGTAGAACTTGGTCCACCCATCCTATCCCCCCCTGTTTCGGTCGTCCAGATTAGTTTTTGGACTGCGAATAGTAGATTTTTGGCTATTCGCAGTCCAATTTTTGGGAAATCTATAAATAAACCCCCATGGGCACCTTGGGAAGGGTTGTTGGTTGATACCCCCCTCCCTCGCGTGTGTTGAGAGCAAGCACTACCCATCCCCTCCCCCCGTCATGGAAGGTGGACGGCGAGGTGAACTTTAGTGCCCTCCAAGGTGCCTAGGCTCAGCATTGGCTTAGGAGGGGAAGTTCATTGAGAGCTTCTGGGTACGCGGTGGGACCTCCATGCTGCAACTTACGGGGTCAGTTGGTAGAACTAGAGAATTTCCAAGGGTTGGGTTCCGTAGTTCTTAGTGACCAGTCAAGGGTCTCGCTCGGGTAGAGTAAGGATTAGTTGCATATCCCTTTCAAACGTCGAGACCAATTCTCTGGTTTCAACATTCTGGTGCGGTGAGCGTGGACGCAGCTAGTTCGGAAAGCCCTAGGCAAGCCTCATGGTTGGGAGCGACGAGCAGGGAAACTCGTCCCCTACCAGCGAGTATGTTAAGAAGAGTGATTTTGATGAGTTCAGGAAGACGATCTTAGAGCTCTTCAGGGTCGCAGGCCCCCCAAGGTGGATGTTCAACACCACCAGCGTCAATGCTCATCTCGCCACCTCCGATGGAGGCGGAGCAGGCGCATTGGCAAGGGAAGGAGCCGACCGCGGGAGAGAATTCAGGTCTTCAAGCGAGAGTACTCTTTAACATCTCTCCCGGTGCCGGTTACCCCATAGGAGAGGTGGAGAGAGCACCTCCGACTCGCCAGGGAGAAGGGATGAGCCCATTCTGCGAGCTGATCGTCTCGGCCCCGGTTCCCGATGGGTTCAACGAGCCCGACATGTCATACTACGCGGGGAAGGATGACCCCATTCAGTACCTCTAGTGGTTCGAGGACATGACCTCGATCAGACAGATGTCGGACGCCTTCAAATGCAAGCTCTTCGCCGTCACGTTCAGGGGAAAGGTAAGAGACTGGTTCCACCACCTCCCGGGAGGAACCATCTACAGCTTCGGGGACCTGCGTCGGATTTTCATGCTAAGGTTCTCCACCTCGAAGAAGAGGAGAAAAGGGGCGGAAGCACTGTTCCTGATCTGGCAGAGGCCAGGAGAGGCGCTGGGAAGTTATGTGGACAGGTTCCAGGAGGAAGTCCTCCAAGTTGTCGAGATGCCCGGGCACACCTTGCAGTTGGCTTTCACCCTCGGTTTGCAGCAAGGCCTATTCAGAATGAGTTTGACCTGGGAACCCCCGTGTCTTTCGAAGAGCTGATGGAGCGCGCTGCCCGGGAGATTGAGTGCGAGACTACCAATCAGGAGTTCATGGCAAGTTTGGCCAAGAGTTCGGAAGGAGGGAGAAGGAGAGAGGAAGTAAAGAGCCAGGGACACCGGGGACCCCCCGCTAGGTCGGAGCAAGGTTGGAGGCCTCAACCGCCAACCGCCTGACCAGCCTGGAGGCCGCCTGGGGGACCCTCTCAGGGCAAGGGAAGAGACCACTTCCAAGGAGGAGGAAACTACCAAGGGAGACAGGGACGGTACAACCCGGCGGGCTGGCAGCATGACGCAAGGCCACTGCAAGCTCAACCCCTGCACGCCATGGCGATCAAAAGGAAGAAGGGATGGAAGAAGAGGAATTTCTTGGTAAATGGAGCGGGCAAGTTGGCACTACTGTATTGTGACTTCCACCAGCAGGAAGGTCACGCAACCGCGGCCTATCCAGATTTCCTCGAGAAGAGAGGAGGAGGAGGAGGAGGAGGAGCCCCGATGGGGGGAAAGTATCTCTGCTTGGAGGGGCCAGGCGAAAGAGGAGAAGGAAAGAAGGAGGAGGAGGATCCGTGTGAGGAAAGGATGGACCTGGGGGCCTTGGGTGGGATCAGCGTGATCCACGGAGGGGAAGGTATCGAGGCCACCCGGAAGGGGAGCCTCCATGCCATCTACCGTTGGAGCATCGCTTCGACCTCTCGATCCCCACCCCCGACGAGAAGATCACCTTCTCAGCCCTGGACATGCCGGTCCACAAGGATCCTTTCTGCGACGCACTCGTCATCAAGGCTGCAATTGAAAACTTCACGATCTCTCGAATCCTGGTCGACAATGGGAGCTCGGTGAACGTGGTGTTCAAAAAAGACTTCGACAAGATGAAGGTCAAGGCGAAGCGGGTGTTGGCGTCATATGGGCCGCTCTTCGATTTCTCCGGAGAAAGGAAGGAGGTGGAGGGAGGAGTTGAGCTACTCATCACTTTGTGGGGGCACGTCCAAAAACTGCTGGTTCGTCATCGTTGATGCGCCAAGCAGTTACAACGCCATCTTCGGGCGTCCCCTTATCAGCGCGTACCAGTGCGTGCCATCCTCATACCATCAGTGTTTGAAAGACAACACTGGAGGTCTGCAGGTCAGGGTCCAGGGAGATCCTAGAGAGGCGCGCCAATGCTACGTCATAGCGGTCAACACAGTCGAGTGGGCGAGGAAGGCGGAGGAAATGGAGGAGATGATAAAGAGGAGGGCCGGGGAGAATGTGGTCGAGTAGGCGCGGGGAGGCGCAATGTAACTAACTTGTATCCCTTAAATTATGAATGAAAATGTTCCTCCTTTCTTTTTCAGGTAGAGGCTACGATAAAATCCCCAACTAGAGACCATTCTCCAGGCTCAGTCATGAAGGCGGATGGGAGACTCATTGGGTCGACTGATTGATAAAATCCCCAACTAGAGAACATTCTCCGGGCTCAGTCATGCCGACAGAAGGGAGACTCATGTTGGGTTTTCTCTACCCCTAACGGGGTGACATATCGAACATGCGCAGCGGAAATAATAACAAGAACAACCCAAAAGAAGCTAACAGATCTTGCGTTTTTCATGATTCAAGAGAATAAACAAATCGAATTACAAGGTACCTTTGCGGGATTGAGTCAACACTCAACCAAGGTGCTCCAAAGAGAAATCCAAGATCTGCCTTTGAGTTCTTCAAGAATCGAAATGGATTGATCCCTCTACAGAAGTCCACACAAGCAAAAGGAGAACCTTAGCTTCTTGTCGTACAAGAACTAGGTTGGAGAAGGAAGCTCTCAACGTCCCCACGGGCTGCTAGGTTCAATCCAGGGGAGGCGGCGACCGACGACGGCGACTAGCGGCGGCGGAAAATGATCGGCGGATGGGAAGAACGAGATGCCCTCGCGCGGAACGGTTCCGGTCGGCTGTTCTCATCTAAATCGCGAAAATATTAAATCTATGTAAACCTAAAATCGCATGCCCTTTTATACTAAAACGCATAAATCAGGCTACCCGCAGACCAGAGGAAAAACAGAACATTTCTGTCCAGATTTACATTCGCCGAATTCGACTAAACAATATAATCGAATTCGACTCATATTCGGCGAAACCATTTGGACTAATTCGTCTATATAAATTCGGCTATATCATTTCGTCGAAACTATTTCGTCGAACTAACATATTTCGGCTAAACCCTTTAGTCGAATCTGTTACAATTCGGTTAATCACATTAGCCGAATCTCATTAGTCGAAAACAACATAATTCGGTTAATCACATTAGCCGAATTTGACATAGTTCGGTTAAACCCTTTAGCCGAATTTGTCTAGTATAAACCCATTCGTTTAAACCCTTTAAACGATTTCCCATTGAGACATTCTCAACTTAATTCTAAGCAGTCACAGGATTGGTCCTCCACTTATATCCAATATGAGTAAGGCCAACACAATCCTTTCTCCAATTTCTCCAAACGCTTTTATGTGCGACCCTATATGCTCATATTGCGTTGGCAGTAAGACTAACTGCTTGATTGCTTTGAGATCACCTAGGAAACTCCAACAGTCTCCCACTTGATCACAAAGTATCAACAAAAGTCTCATAAACAATGAGCGCCATCTAGCAATACATCATTGCTACCAAAGCAATAAGAGTTCATAACTCAATAAGCCTGTCTTAACCAATGTACCAGTGCTGTCATGTCCCTTTGTCCTTTACACCCGGATAGAACTAGAGGCATGGACTGTGTCACCCTCATAATTGTTCAATCCTAGTTTCTTGATCCAAAATAGACTGTCTGAAAATTGGTGAGCTCAATATCACATATTGACTCTACTAAGCATGGCCATGCATTTCTCAGTCTCATTCCATCAAGGGGCCCATGGATGTAACTCCTATCATATAGGAGGACAAATCTCATATCAGTCCACACACAAACACCGAAATGACTCATAACATACCCAATAACCATCGTTATCATCAACCTTCTTCAAGGAAGACTTTAGATGGAATCAAAGTATGCTCTTCGTCACTCGATGAATGCTGTGACTTTAGGTCAAAGAACCACAAACACCATTGCCAGCTGAGATCTACTTCTGACACGTTCATTTAACAATCCACAAAGTAATCTCAAGGTGGGTCTGTCCAGTACAACTTGTTCACTAACAAGTACCCATGTGATGACTTGATATCACAATATCATGACCTATGAGAACCGTTCATCAGTCAACGCACTTGCTAGTCTCAATGTATCATCATCGCCCTTAGCTTCTAAGATGATACTCCGACCAGGGACCATTTAAGAATGAAGCTTCTTATAAACATAGGCTCTCACATTCAAGTCACGTACTTAAATTCCAATGGTAGCAAACACTCTAAGAGCATTTATTATGCTAATTAATCTTATCAGATAGATATAAATGACATAATAAAAGAAATTCCCATAAATATAAAATGAAATACATAGTACATATTACAATTCATCCAATGAACAAACAACCAACAAATATGCAATCCACAAGGCTCCACAGTAAAGATAATCATTTAGGTATCTAATACCCATTGATCTAACATGACCATCATGCTTCTTTTACGCAAGAGGCTTTGTCAGTGGATCCGCTATATTTTCTCCAGTCGGTACTCTGCATATGCTCACATCTCCTCGATCGACAATCTCTCGAATAAAATGGAAGCGCCGAAGTATGTGCTTGGAGCGCTGATGAGATCTAGGTTCCTTAGTTTGTGCAATTGCACCGTTGTTTTCACAGTAGAGAACTACGGGATCAACAATGCTAAGAACTACATCAAGCTCCCTGATGAATTTCCTAATCCACACAGCCTCCTTCGCCGCATTCGCTGCAGCGATGTACTCGGCCTCAGTCGTAGAATCAGCAACTGTCTCTTGCTTGGAACTCTTCCAGCTTACATCTCCTCCATTAAGGCAAAACACAAAACCTGACTATGACTTTGAGTCATCTCTGTCAGTCTGGAAGCTTGCATCCGTGTAACCCTTTACAACGATCTCTTCCTCTCCACCAAACACCAAGAATGTATCCTTAGTCCTTCTCAAGTACTTTAGGATATTCTTGACAGCTATCCAGTGACCACCAGGATCAGACTGATACCTGCTAGTCATGCTTAAAGCATATGAGACATCGGGTCGAGTACATAACATTGCATACATGATTGATCCAATTGCCGAAGCATATGGAATCAACTTCATGCGGTCCTTATTTTCCAAAGATTTTGGACATTGGTCCTTAGAGAGACTCACACCATGAGACATGGGTAAGAATCCCTTCTTGGACTCAAGCATGTTGAACCATTTCAACACCTTCTCAATGTATGTACTTTGGGTCAAACCCAGCAACGTCTTCGATCTATCTCTATAGATCTTAATACCAAGTATATAAGTCGCTTCGCCCATGTCTTTCATAGAAAAGCACTTCCCTAGGTTGTTCCTAACAACTTGCAGGGTCGGAATGTCATTCCCGATCAATAGTATGTCATCTAAATATAATATCAGGAAGAAAATAATGCTCCCACTAATCTTCTTGTAAACACAAGGCTCATCTTCATTCTTGATGAAACCAAACTCTTTGATTTTCTCATCAAAACGTAGATTCCAACTTCGAGAAGCCTGTTTCAATCCATAAATGGATCGATTTAACTTGCATATTTTAGTGGCTTTATCTGGAGATACAAAACCCTCGGGTTGTGTCATATACACTTCCTCAAGGAGGTTTCCATTAAGGAAAGACGTTTTGACATCCATTTGCCAGATCTCTTAGTCATAATACGCAGCAATAGCAAGTAGAATTCTGATGGACTTGACCATAGCTACAGGGGAAAAGGTTTCATCATAGTCAACACCATGAATTTGCCTGAAACCTTTAGCCACCAGCCAGCCTTTGAATGTCTGTACATTCCCATCCATGTCGGTCTTCTTCTTGAAGACCCACTTGCACCCTATGGGTCGTACCCCTTCAGGTGGTTCCACCAAGGTCCAAACTTGGTTTGCATACATGGTGTCCATTTCAGATTTCATGGCCTCAAGCCACTTCTCGGAGTCGGGTCCATTCATAGCCTCTTGGTAGGTTGCAGGCTCATCATCATGATCCATAAGAAACAACTACCTATTTGAAACACGAGAAATCCATATCTCTCAGGATTAAATCTTGGTCTACCAGATCAACGTAGGACTTGTGTTTCTTGAGCAGGATCTCCAGCTACAACTATTTGTAGTCCTTGCTCAGGTTCCAATTCAGGTTCAAATTCAATTTGCGGTTCTTGAACTTCTTCAAGTTCTACCTTTTCAGTCTTTCTGGATAAGAACTCTTTCTCCAAAAAGACGTCAGTCCTTGCGACAAACACTTTGCCCTCAGACGGCAGGTAGAAGTAGTACCCTTTGGTCTCCCTAGGATACCCCACTATATAATATTTATCTGATTTGGGTTCCAGCTTGTCAGGCATTTGACATCGTACGTATGCCTCACAACCCCAAATCTTGATGAACGACATACTGGGACGCTTCCCAGTCCATATCTCATATGGTGTCTTTAGAACCATTTTCGTTGGAACTCGATTTAGTGTGAAAGCAGCAGTCTCTAAAGCAAAACCCCAACAGGAAACGGGCAAATCTGCATGACTCATCATCGATCGCACCATGTCTAATAAGGTACGATTCCTCCTCTCAGAAACACCATTATGTTGAGGTGTTTAGGGTGGAGTGAGCTGTGATACAATACCACTCTCTTTCAGATGATCACGAAACTCATGACTCAGATATTCGCCACCTCGATCAGATCGGAGTGCTTTTATCCTTTTTCCCAGTTGGTTTTCTACTTCATTCTTAAACACTTTGAACTTTTCAAAGGTCTCGGATTTGTTCTTCATAAGAAACACATATCCGAATCTACTGAAATCATCAGTAAATGTAACGAAGTAGTAGAACCCACCTCTAGCCATAGAACTCATGGGTCCGCATACATCACTATGTATTATACCCAAGAGAACATTAGCCCTCTCATTACAACTAGTGAAAGGAGCTTTCGTCATCTCGCCCAATAAACATGACTCGCATCTCTCAAATGATTCATAATCAAATGAGTCCAGTAGTCCATCTTTATGGATCTTGGATATGCGTTTCTCGTTTATATGGCCTAAACGACAATGCCAAAGGTACGTATGATTCGAATCATTTGTTTTTAGTCTTTTAGTATTTTCTATGTTATAGATCGGATGGTCTAAGTTCAAAACATATAAACTAGTAAACATTTGGGCAACGCCATAATAAACATCATTCTTATAAATAGAACAACAATTGTTCTTAATTACGAAAGAAAAACCAATCATGTCCAAACATGAAATAGAAATAATGTTTCTAGTTATGGCCGGAACATAATAACAATTATCTAGTTCTATTACAAGCCCTGTGGGCAAAGAAAGACGATACAATCCTACGGCAACGGCAGCAACTCTTGCTCCATTTCCAACGCACAGGTCTACCTCTCCTTTACCCATCATTCTTCTCCTTGTCAATTCCTGCACATTTATACAAATGTGAGAACCACATCCGGTATCTAATACCCAGGATGAAGGAGCAGAAAGGTTTATTTCTATAACAAAAAAACCTGAAGTGGAAGTCATACTTCCCTTCTTCTTCTGTAGATCTTCTAGATACTGAGGACAGTTCCTCCTCCAGTGCCCTGCCATACCACAATGGTGGCACTTCCCTCCCTTAGCTAATCCTTTTCTTTTCAGTGCTGAAGACTTGGGATCAAGATGTGACTTAGGTACTACGTTAGTCTTCTTGAATCCCTTGACCTTGCCCTTGCCTTTATGCACCATCAGTATGGGGCTAGCAGGCTTGGTCTTTTTCATGTTGATCTCGACAGTTCTTAACATGCCTAGGAGCTCGGGCAGTGTCTTGTCAATTTCATTCATATTGTAATTTAATACAAACTGCTCGTAACTGTCCGACAACGATTGCAGGATCAGATCAGTGGTCAACTCTTGGCTCAAAGGAAACCCCAGTTTTTCAAGGCTCTCTATATACCCAATCATCTTGAGTACGTGAGTTCCTACTGGGTCTTGAGCTCCCATCTTACACTGAAATAACGCCCTGGATATATCAAACCTCTCTTGGCGAGCTTGCCCTTGAAACATTTTCTTCAGGTGCTCAACCATCTCATAACAACTCATGTTCTCATGTTGCTTCTGAAGCTTAGAGTTCATAGTCGCGAGCATAAGGCATTCAACATCCAAGGAGTCATCTCCATACTTCTTATAAGTATCTTTATCTGCACGTGGTGCATTAGCGGCTGGCTCCTCGGGGGGATCTTCTTCAAGGACATAGAGCTTACGCTCTTGCCTGAGAACAATTCTCAGGTTTCTATACCAGTCAAGGAAATTTGTCCCATTTAGCTTATCCTTCTCAAGGATCGCTCTCAGGGACAAGGAGGAGTGAGATCCACTTGCCATGGATATTCTACAAGGAATTTTGCAAAGTAAAATTTTAGTACTATATGTCAAAATACATTATATATATATTTTAATAAGGACTTTTATTAAAGAGCTCCCACTATTTTAATCAAATCAATAACCCTTGATATCAATTCGGAGAGTTTATGCGAGTTACTCTCTTAGTGGACAAGATCAGTATTTCACCAACACCACGAGTCCGCTTTGGCGTTCCTCTCATAATGCGGTTATTTAGGTAGACAACATTTGTCAATTGCATCACTATGCAACTCTTGTATGGTTGGTGAATAACTCTTTATTTGCATCCATCATACGGAGCATGCCAACCCCATGCCTCTAGGCACTCAACCTTTGAGGTCACCTAGTTAAGTCTGACCCGATGTCGACAGTGGGATATCACAATTATCCGCTCGCACCCTTACCAAGATAGATTATTGCACCATGCTTTGGCAATCCCACACTTCATCGATCGAGGCAGGAAGAGTGTCATCCATCGGAAGGCATCCGAATACTTTATATTAGATTAGAGATTTTTATTTCAAGTGATTAACATTTTAATCATGATTAACATTTAATCACAGTGCACAATCAGAAAATAAAATTACAACATTCATATTCCAGATACATCCCAGATGTGCACAAAAACAGTCTATCAACAATTTGACAAAACAGGGCTAAATCTGAGCATTTAGAACACTTCTAAATCTCCAGATTTACATGCATTGGACATGTGAACAACAACTCCACTTGTGTAGTAGACAAGCTCGTCTCTCATGTCAGATTCAATAATCTAAACATTTGGTTTCACAAACCATTTTGAGGGACGGTTACTGCAGAGGAGAAACAACCTCTGAAACATGAAAATCTCAATGCAATCACATGCGTTCCTGGCGTGGTTCCAAGGGGCCGCGCCCCTGGAGGGGTCTTAGGGGCAGAGCCCCTAACGGGGTCCAAGGGGGAGCGCCCCTGGCGGTGGTATTCCAAGAAGAAACCACACAAAATCACATCAAATGTGATATTCCAAGAAGAAATTAGGGCATTTAGAACGCTTCTAAATGTCCCAATTTACACGCACTTGACCGCAACCTAGCTCTGATACCACTGTTGGGTTTTCTCTACCCCTAACGGGATGACATATCGAATATGCGCAACGGAAATAATAACAAGAACAACCCAAAAGAAGCTAACAGATCTTGCGTTTTTCATGATTCAAGAGAATAAACAAATCGAAATACAAGGTACCTTTGTGGGATTGAGTCAACACTCAACCAAGGTGCTCCAAAGAGAAATCCAAGATCTGCCTTTGAGTTCTTCAAGAATCGAAATGGATCGATCCCTCTACAGAAGTCCACACAAGCAAAAGGAGAACCCTAGCTTCTTGTCGTACAAGAACTAGGTCGGAGAAGGAAGCTCTCAACGTCCCCATGGACTGCTAGGTCTGATCCAGGGGAGGTGGCGACCGACGGCGGCGACTAGTGGCGGCGGAAAATGATCGGCGGATGGGAAGAACGAGATGCCCTCGTGCGGAATGGTTCCGGTCGGATGTTCTCGTCTAAATCGCGAAAATATTAAGTCTATGTAAACCTAAAATCGCATGCCCTTTTATACTAAAATGCATAAATCAGGCTACCCGCAGACCAGAGGAAAAACAGAACATTTCTGTCTAGATTTACATTCGCCGAATTCGACTAAACAATATAACCGAATTCGACTCAGATTCGGCGAAACCATTTGGACGAATTCATCTATATAAATTTGGCTATATCATTTCGTCGAAACCATTTCATCAAATTGACATATTTCGGCTAAACCCTTTAGTCGAATATGTTACAATTCGGTTAATCACATTAGCCGAATCACATTAGTCGAAAACAACATAATTTGGTTAATCACATTAGCCGAATTTGACACAGTTCGGTTAAACCCTTTAGCCGAATTTGTCTAGTATAAACCCATTCGTTTAATCCCTTTAAACGATTTCCCGTTGAGACATTCTCAACTTAATTCCAAGCAGTCACAGGATTGGTCATCCACTCATATCCAATATGAGTAAGGCCAACACAATCCTTTCTCCAATTTCTCCAAACGCTTTTATGTGCCACCCTATAGGCTCATATTGCGTTGGTAGTAAGACTAACTGCTTGATTGCTTTGAGATCACCTAGGAAACTCAAACAACTCATTGGGTCGACTGATTGATAAAATCCCCAACTAGAGACCATTCTCCGGGCTCAGTCATGCCGGCAGATGGGAGGCTCATTGGGTCGACTGATTTATAAAATCCCCAACTAGAGACCATTCTCCGGGCTCAGTCATGCCGACAGATGGGAGGCTCATTGGGTCCACTGATTGATAAAATCCCCATCTAGAGACCATTCGCCGGGCTCAGTCATGCCGGCAGATGGGAGACTCATTGGGTCGACCGATTGATAAAATCTCCAACTAGAGACCATTCTCTGGGATCAGTCATGCCGGCAGATCGGAGACTCATTGGGCCGACCGATTGATATAGTCGCCGACTAGAGACCATTCTCCGAGCTCAGTCATGCCGGCAGATGGGAGACTCATCAGGTCGACTCGCTACCTAGCCAAGTGACTTGGAGAGATGAGGAGCACCTCCGGCTATGGGCAAGCAAGGCCCCTAGGACGTGGATGGACCTCCAACCCCCAGTTGGTTTGAAGGAGTGTTGAGTTCCTCCGCCCATAGGTAAGTTAATCCCCTAGGACGAGGATGGGTACTCTGCCCCTAAGTGGATTGGGAAGGCATGGGGTTCCCCCACCTCCAGGAAAGCTAAGCCCCTAGGGCATGGACGGGTAATCCACCCCCAAGTGGTGGGGAAGGGTGCTGAATTCATCTGCCTCCAGGTAAGTTAAGCCCCTAGGACATGGACCGACTCTCTTCTCCTGGTTGTTCTAGCGGGTTGGTCTAAGGTATGACAAGGTAGTGGACTCTCTTCATCATAGGGAGAGATCTCAATCCAAATGAGTTTATTATGGCTGAGCAGTGAATAGTTAAATAAACTAGAAGTTCGCTAATAGTTACATGTTCATCGATAATACATGTTACATAAATAAGCACTTTGCTCTTAATAATTGACATGTGATTGAAGATATAAAACAATCATGTCTTGCAGGGAATAGAGAAGAGAGGAGGTTCATAGCATCTCCGACATTCAAGGGGAGTAGACGCCGCTAGAAGGAGGCGAGCTGGGACGCACAGGTGAGGGGTACAGATCGAAGAGGATGTCGCTAGCAGCGACCCCCCTCCAACCGTCACGAACGACGTCCGCCCTGTGAAGGGAAACCACCAAGGCGTCAGCCGTCGTTTTCGCAATCTCCCTACGGATGCCCTCAGCCATAGCGGTGGAAGGAGGGACGGGCGCTGCCATTCGTGAGGGTCCGCCTCTCTCCCCTAACTGCCTGTGGGCTTCAGCAAGCTGAGTTCTCAGGTCCTGCACCTCCCGATCTGACTCCTCACATCGCCTCCTGAGTGAGTCAGCAGCCTCTGGCCCCTACAGATGAAAAGAGTAAAAGGGTTACAGATGCTTGAGAAGAGAGAGGTGAAGAAGAAGGGGAGAATCCCCAAAGCCAGCACGAACCAGGCCCCCAGATGACTGCTCCAAGAGCCTCTCAGAGGTAACTAGGCGCGTGGTGAGGTCCGCAACATTCTCTTCAGCAACACGACTTGATGCATCGACCTGCCTCAGCCTCTTCGAGAGACTATGACCTCGGCTGGAGGTCATGAGTGAGAGTTCGGCTGTGCGGAGCAGGGCTTGCGAGCTCATACAGGCAAGGTCGCGCATAGAATTTTTCTTATAGGCGGCCGCATCCTGCCGGCCATAAAGGCCAAACGAGAGGTTATACACAGCGTCTCCGAGTGGCTCACTCTCTACCCAGGATGGATGATGGGAGGTGATCGAGACCCGGTTCGTGGCCTCATCCCAATGAAGGACAGGGTCACCCAAGGGGTCAATGGCATTCCCCCCCATCTCAAAGTTGGGGTGGTTCACCAATGCGTCAGGGTCGCTTGGTTGCCCTTTCTCCCTTGGATCCATCATTGGGCCCTCCCTATGGACAGCCTTCGCTCGTCGCATTCCTGGCCCTTTAGGCGGGGAAGGAGTCGAGTCCTCCTCCACTGCATGCTCCTTCTCCTTCCGTTGCCTTCGCGCGGGAACCTTTGGGGCAGAGGCACACGCAGCGGCAGCCTCCTTAACAAACCAGCGAGCGGATGATGAGCTCCAATTTGCAAAGGGGGGGGTGTCGTGGACGGGTACGCTCACCTGAGTGAACCATGAATAAGGTAAGCACCCATGTATGCAAGGGGGGCAGGAAGAATAGGGGGGACACCAGAGAGGAGGGGATACCTGTCCTAGGCTCGACGTAGGCGAGACGGCCGATGTCCTTCCTGAGGTGCCCGACCTCAAAGATCGCACCCTCCAGATAGCTGTGAAGGGAAACTGCCTCATCGCTTTAGCGAGGGGCCTTGAAGGTCTTCTTGGGCTTCTGGATGGGTGAGAGGGGGATGTCACCAAAGTCACCCTGGATGAACACAAATGTGTCGCTCCAATGATGGACTTTGTTGGACATCTCGCATACCTTCACATGCGTACCGGTGAGGAAGCACACCCCCTCGGTGGTCGCTCGGAAGACAAAGACCTTGCGAAACACGTTGAGCTTGAATTCAACCCGCTCCTCTCGCAGATAGCAAGCATAGGCCGTCAGCATCGAGATCGCGTTAGAGTTAACTTGGGCCAGGACCACGCCGAAGTAATTCAAAAACTCTTTCACCTTGGGCCATAGAGGAAGTGGTAAGCCTGCTTCGAAGTGAGCGAGCGGGACGGCGAGCCAGTCCTCGTAGAAAGAGTTAATGGCTTCACCATGAGACGGACGACGAGACGTCCACCCCTCAGGAAGGAAGGTGCTCTTGAATGCCGCGAACTCCTCCTTAGACACCTTTCCTCTGGGGAAAGGATGCTCCGAAAAATTGGCTGCGCATTATTCCCGGCCATTCCTGGCAGCAGTAGTGCGGTTGGGAGCCATATCACGGGGCAAGGTAGAGGGAATTGAGCTGACCTCAAGAAGGCCAAGCAAGGGAAGAAGGCGAGTGTGATGCTGAACAAGAAGGAAAAGTGGGGGAGGGTATTTATAGGTGGAGCCCAAGATGGGTGAGTGGACCACGAGGTCCACCCACCTCGGATGTGGGCGAGTGGACCCAGTGGTCCACTCGCCTGGGGCGTGGGTGAGTGGACCTTAAGGTCCACTCGCCCAGGGCACGGGCGAGTGGACCGTGGGATCCACTCGCCCGGGGCAAGGGTGAGTGGACCTTAGGGTCCACCCGCCCGGGGCACGTAAGTGGTCCTCGTGGACCATCCGCCCGGCAAAGGGGTGCAGACCCCATGGTCCGTTCACTCGGTTCAGGAACGAGGATCCCGAGGTCAGTTCGCCCATGCTCCTCCCTAACCCAACTCCCCCGTCTTCTCTGGATGACACCTATGTAAAGCTTATGCCTCCCTTCCTCAGATGAACTACCTCGATGCCCTGTCGCTTACGCTGGAATTTAATCATTCAACTCTTAACAACCTGTGAATCATGGGTGAGCGGAAACAACAAGGCTTTATAACAGAAGCAGAGTAGGACTAAAACATTTGGTCGCGGGATGGTTGGGACCACCATGCAGGGCCAGATCTTATTATTACATGATAAATCAAAAAGCAAGAATAAAAGCTGTTAAGCGCGACATCCACTTCCAAAAACCCTGATCCTGGGTGCATGACGGCACCCCCTGCATGGATCCGATGCACTCCTTCATGGAGGCAATCTCCTCGCCTGCGGTACGGACGCTAGCCTCAACCCGGCGTATGTGGTCTGCGAGTGGAGCAGTTATTCCTCCGGACGCAAGCCGAACCTCCCCCCTTAGCAGATTAAGCTCGTTTTCTAACCTCTCCATCCTCCGCTCCAACGCGCAAATGCGGACGAGGGGGTCAGGTCCGGCGGACCATCTCCCGTCACGTAGCTCGAGGAGAAAGGCCTCTAGCCTCCACATCGTATCGACTAGAAGATTCAAACGCTCGAGGGTGCTGGGCTGGTCCTCAGCAGGTTCCTCCACCACAGTAGGGGATCAGATTGGTAGAGAGACCTCCCTCCGGCTCGACTGATCCGTCGAGGTCTTGTCATCTCCTGTAAAAAGCGTGACTTTAGATACCGAAGCACTCGTATCAATAGAAGCACTCGCAATAACATTACCATGGGAGTCATCGATCCCTTGACTCTTCGAGGAAGGGTTGGTCGGGGCAGCGGAGAGGGCAATAGGATCCCGAGCAAGAGGGAGGGATTCACCCGAACGTCCACATCCAACATTTCCATCACGCTCCGCACCCCATCAGGGCGGGGAGGAAAAAGTTGTTGGCATGAAAAAAAAGCATGCCTTCGTTGGTATGATATGATCACAAAAGGGTGGCAAAGACAAAAATCGAGTTAGTACCCAATCTAGCTCCAGGTCCTGGACATAGTCAATCACCCCATGAGAGGATGACGACGAAACCTCTTTCACTAAGTCAGGACAGAGTTTCTTCCACGGTGATCGCGCTGTTGGCCGACTAGGGAAGGACGGAAGGCCACTAACTATGGCCCTAAGATTCACCAAATCATTCTGATCCCTCCCAGCAAGGGCTTTGAAAAGGGCTCTAAAGTCTCGAGGAGGATCCATCCGGCTCAAAGGAAAGGGGGAAGGGAGAGCTCTCAGCAAAGGTGTTCTCCTCACCTTCCCCTCTAAAGGCTTTTTATAGCCTTCCTGTGGGACCCACGAGAGATTCCCACAAAACCCCACCTGACTCGTCAAATAGGTGGGTTGGACCTTCTTTTCGAGCTTAAGGCAAGCTCGAAAAGAGCGGGGATAATTGATGAGTCTGGTTTATACAATGATTTCCGGCCTCATTTGGGTTTATTTTAGTGTCATTGCACTTCAATTGCTGTTCATATACGCTTATATTGATAACATGGCATTTCTGCGCCTTTTGTGCAATCCTTCCCCCTTTGTGGCATATTTTTCCAATATATTACTGTATGCCTGTGTAATGGATCTGGAAGTGTGCGCGGATCGGGGTTATTTGTACTTTTCCTGCAGGTCCTGGGATCGTGTGCATGTTCGGGTTGGTGCGGGGCGATTTTTGGCCTAAAAAGCCTCTGATCGTGCGCATTCCTTCGCATACGATCAGGCGCACGACCATTGGTCGTGCGTTAATTCCCGGCCCAGATCGAGATCGATGCGAAGGTATGCGCACGATCACAGGTATTTCTTCGCGCACGACCATTGGTCGTGTGCCCCTGACCGTGCGTTGTTTTCTATCTTTTTCTTTGCTACAAGTTGACTGCACATGATCATAGGCATTCCTTCGCGCACGACCATTGGTCGTACGCCACTGATCATGCGCAGTACTTATTCTGATCCCTATTTAAGGCGCTGTTCCGCGAATTTAGGTATTCTGAACGATTTTGGGTGCGATTTCTGAACGCGACTCCGCCGTTCCACCTCTCCAAGGTCCCTCCTTCCAGTCCTCCCTTTGGGAAAGCTTCATCCATTGATCCTAAGGGCCATCTAGGGTTCCGGAAGCATTCTCCGCCATCTACGGCCAGCATTCCATGAGGACGACATCTCCATCGGGCAAAGCGGAAGTGACCCAGCTCTGAGAAGAAGACGGGCAATGGTTGGAGGTAGTGACAGCCTCTAAACCCCGGAAGCAACCAAGGACTGAGCTCGGAGGAGGCGTGATGACCCCCCATTCCTACCAAGATCCGCGGCGAGGCTTCTCATCTCGTGGTTACTTCTACCCCTTCTCCTTTGTTGTGATTTGTACTCTTTATGGTTGTAATGAACTAAGTGAACATCTGTTTGTCTATGAATGGGAGTTTATTTATGAATGTGTTCTTTACTTGATGCTGTGTTGTGATGCGCTCCGCCCCCGCTCCACTTACACCCACATGTTCTAGCACTCGCTCTAGCAAAAGCTAGAAGCGATAGCGAAGAGGTGCCTTCGACCCTCAACTCTCGCATTTGCACTCACCTCATCCATATGCTCACCGGCCATCCGCTAAGCGAAGCATGGCATCGCGGCCTGCACTAATTCCATCCACCAAGCGACGCGGTGATTGCGACCCACATAGTTTGTTTAGTTGTCTCATTCCCGTTCTATAAAACCAACCAAACCCCCCTTGTTTTGTTAAACTTAGAAACCCCCATAATTAATCTCCTAACGAGCAAATCGTATTACCAAACTTGCGGTCTTTTGAGAATGATATTCTGGGAGCTACTCCCTACTTTTATTACTTGACAACGATCGGTGCACTGCCGTCGTACCGTATTTCGTGCCCGCTAATTAGCGGTGTGGAAATAGCGCGTCGATTATGCACAACCCTCATATTTTCCGAGTCAGCGTAACCCGACGCGGGTAAGGTCATGACGTGAAAGATGACCGTGATGCGCAAGATCAGGCGCACGACCATTGGTCGTGCATTAATTCCCGGCCCAGATCGAGATCGGTGCGAAGGTATGCGCACGATCACAGGCATTTCTTCGCGCACGACCATTGGTCGTGCGCCCCTGACCGTGCGTTGTTTTCTATCTTTTTCTTTGCTACAGGTTGACTGCGCACGATCACAGGCATTCCTTCGTGCACGACCATTGGTCGTGCGCCACTGATCGTGCGCAGTACTTATTCTGCTCCCTATTTAAGCCGCTGTTCCACGAATTTAGGTATTCTGCACGATTTTGGGCGCGATTTCTGCACGCGACTCCGCCATTCCACCTCTCCAAGGTCCCTCCTTCCATTCCTCCCTTTGGGAAAGCTTCATCCATTGATCCTAAGGTCCATCTAGGATTCCGGAAGCATTCTCCGCCATCTACGACCAGCATTCCATGAGGACGACATCTCCATCGGGCGAAGCGGAAGTGACCCAGCTCTGAGAAGAAGACGGGCAACGGTTGGAGGTAGTGACAGCCTCTAAACCCCGGAAGCAACCAAGGACTGAGCTCGGAGGAGGCGTGATGACCCCCCATTCCGACCAAGATCCGCGGCGAGGCTTCTCATCTCGTGGTTACTTCTACCCCTTCTCCTTTGTTGTGATTTGTACTCTTTATGGTTGTAATGAACTAAGTGAACATCTGTTTGTCTATGAATGGGAGTTTATTTATGAATGTGTTCTTTACTTGATGCTGTGTTGTGATGCGCTCCGCCCCCGCTCCACATACACCCACATGTTCTAGCACTCGCTCTAGCAAAAGCTAGAAGCGATAGCGAAGAGGTGCCTTTGAGCCTAAACTCTCGCATTTGCACTCACCTCATCCATATGCTCACCGGCCATCTGCTAAGCGAAGCACGGCATCGCGGCCTGCACTAATTCCATCCACCAAGCGACGCGGTGATTTCGACCCGCATAGTTTGTTTAGTTGTCTCATTCCCGTTCTATAAAACCAACCAAACCCCCCTTGTTTTGTTAAACTTAGAAACCCCCATAATTAATCTCCTAACGAGCAAATCGTATTACCCAACTTGCGGTCTTTTGAGAACGATATTCGGGGAGCTACTCCCTACTTTTATTACTTGACAACGACCGGTGCACTGCCGTCGTACCGCATTTCGTGCCCGCTAATTAGCGGTGTGGAAATAGCGCGTCAAGTTTTTGGCGCCGTTGCCGGGGACTGCAAGCGGTTATAATTTGTCTTTCTTGGGAAATTAGTTTAAGGGTATTTTTGTTTTTGATATTTCTCTTTTTGGTGTAGTGTGCGCATGCATAGACAACATCATGGTGAATTTGCAGCATTTGATCCTGAGATAGAGCGTACTCTGCAGGCGCGTCTACGTGCTACTGCCACCATGGATGTTAATGAAAATCAGGCTAATCCAGGAGTGGGAAATGCACCGGTTGTAGCTCAAGCGGCTGATGAGAATGAAGTGGTTAGGCCACGACCTAGGACCATGAGGGATTACACCACTCCTACTGTGGGGAGTGTGTACACCGGATTTGGCCCGGCTATTACTAACAACAATTTTGAGATAAAGCCAGCCATTCTGAATATGATCCGCAATAATGCTCAATTCTCCGGGTTAACCAGTGAAGACCCCCCATCTTCACATAGCTGAATTTGCGGAGATTTGCGGTACATTTCGGTACGCAGGAATTGCTGATGAGACGGTGAAACTCAGGTTGTTTCCATTCTCCCTCCGCGACAAGGCGAAGGCTTGGCTCCACACAATACCACCCGGCGCAGCTACCACCTGGGACGCTCTGCAGACAAAGTTTTTGGCAAAATTCCACCCGGTGGACAAGGTTGTAAACTTGCGGAGAGAAATCGCAACCTTCCGGCAACACGATCAGGAGACCCTTGCGGAAGCATGGGATAGGTTCACGGACCTCCTCCGGAAGTGCCCTCAGCATGAGCTACAACCTTGGAACTTAGTGGAAAATTTCTATTTTGCAATTGAGCCCAATTATAGGGCCATGATTGATGCTGCTGCAGGCGGCACCCTTATGAACCATACTCCCGAGGACGCACTAAGGATTCTCCAGGATACCGCCACTCATAGTTCGTTCTGGACTGCTGGAAGAAATGCCCCAAGGAATGCTCGTGTACTCTTTGAGGTGAGCACATCGGGCGCATCTGCTGAGGTGGCATCAGCACCTTATGACAACGTCATGCTACTTAAGAGGCATGCCCTCCCTCCTGCTCCAGTAATGGCCATTTCGTGCCAGGGATGTGGAAACCTCGGGCATCATGCATATGAGTGCCCCTCAGGTGAGCAACCTGCTGAATTAACTTTTGATGAAAGTGTGAATTATTTGAATGATCAAAATCAGGGAGTACCATTTAACAACGCTTATAACCCGGCCGTGAGGAGTCACCCGAACTTCTCATGGAAACAAAACGTGCCTAACCAACGATGGCAAGGAGGCTCGCATCAATTTGATGCGCAAGCCTCCGGTAGCCAACCGAGGCCACCACAACCGGGGTTTGCTCAAAATGCACCACCGCAGAGGAAGAGCGCATTGGAAGAAATGATGGAAAAGTTTGTCGATCTGGCTCAAACAAATATGGCCAATCAAACTGCTTCAATGCGGAACTTGGAGACGCAGCTAGGCCAATTGGCCCAGGTGCTCTCCGAGCGTACGCAAGGTGCTCTTCCAAGCAATACTGAAAAGAACCCGCGGGAGCAAGGCAAAAGCATTGCTGACGCGGATGGTGGTCAAGTGAGCCCTTGCGTTGTTGAATGTACTATCAATAACATTGAGGTTTCCGCGCTTTGTGACTCTGGTGCATCTCGCAACATTCTTGCTCTGCAAGACGTTGAGAGGTTGCACCTAACAATGAACTCTGAGGACCGGAAGTCGCTGGTGTTGGCTAATGGAGTGACTGTCGAAACTGAAGGTGAGATTCGTGAGGTTGTAGTAAATCTTAATGGAACGACTGTAGTCACTGACTTTCAGATTCTCGGCCCCATGGAAAATGATTCCATGCCAATCTTGGGGGTTCCTTTTCTAAAGGAGAGTGGCGCAACCCTCCACATCGCCACGGGTTGTGTCACTCTACCTTCCAATGCAACAAACCTTTCTGGATCATCTTATCTTCCTAACGTCTTTGTAAGTAAAAGTAAGTGCAGGTCCAATGAGGAAAAATCAGACTGTGACGTGAAGAATCCTAGAGAGGAGGAAAGTATCACTCTGATAGAAGAAGAAGCAAAGCAGCTCACAAATAAAGAGTTGGAGATAGAGAGGAAAAGCAATGAGACCAAGGAGTGGGAAGACATGGGAGAAGGCGGAGCGATGAGCCTTCCAAACCATGTCTTTATTGAGAACAAGAAATGTAAACAATCTAAACAGGTTCATTGGGCTGATCTACCCCCTTTTGAGGGTGCGGAAATGAAGCCCCCGGCTGATCCCAATCTGACAAACACTGTCACTCCTCCCGCACATGGTGCTCGGTGGCGCTCTCCTTCAGTAGAAAAACTGAAGCGGGAAAGAATCCTGCATGCTGCGCGCTTTGCAGCCCTCCGGCGCGAGAAGGAGGAGGTTAGGGGCAAGGGAGAGACATCTTCCTTGGGCCCTAAAGCTTTCACCTCCTGCCCATCTCGTGTGACTGGGGAGAACCACCACAAATCAGCATATAGCTGATGCGTGCCGGGATCTCCGGGCTGTGCTGTGTGCCATCTGTGATGTTTCTGTGCTTCTCGGTTTCAAGTTTTTTTTTGCTGCATCGTACTGTCTCTTTAGCTTTTTATTATAAGACTATTGCTATCGAACTCTAATACAGGTATTTGGTCCACCTTCAAGGACGTTAAACAAAATGGCTCTTGGGAGACAACCCATTTGGGACCATTTGGTTCCGTTCTTTCTTGTTATCTTTTTTGCTATATTTTTGTTGTGCTTGGGATCTCTTTAATCGCAGGTCCGCATCTATTGGAGCACGGCGGGATCACCGCCTTCTGAACAAAACGCCATATCTTCTGGTATGCTCATTTCTGAGCATGGGATAATCTCTCATCCTAGCCTTCTTAAGCTTATGCCGCTATCGAACATGCTTTTTGCTTACTGTAAGTCTGTGGGAGTGAGAGTTAGCGTTACCTCGTGCACATGCACAGTGCACAGCATACTAGGATTTACACTGTGTTATATTATAGCATTGTTCATCTCATGGCACACCACGACACCCACGTGAGCGCACTTAACTGTAGGCGCGCGACGAGTCTAACTCGTCTCGATTGTGTGAATGGGAAATCACGGTGCTGGGTTAGGATTGCGAGACGAAGTACTTTGTTGACTCTTGTAGTGCTCCTAGTCGAGTGCTCATGTCTCGTAGGAATTCGTGTAGATTCTATTTCTTTTTATGCTTTTAGTTTATATCTTTCTACTAGCGTAAATATTGTTTACTTTACTCAAAATTTGGTGAATCCGGCGTGAATCAAACGGTAGCATAGGAATGTGTGTAGACGTTCATTAGTCCCGTGTTGCCCGAGTCGGGAGGAAGGATTATCTTTCTCGGTGGCTAGAACACACCCCAAGCGATTCTTGTAGCATGGGTATACGGTTAGTCAATTGCGTGAATGTGATATAGGCCATAATTTTTGCCCGGTTGAGCCTTTGCACCCTTTCCTATCGATATATCCTCGTTAGCCCAATTGTGCCTACCCGTTCTTTGATTCAGCCCCACTTTTTTCGCACCAAAGCCCAAAAGCCAATCCTAGTCACACACCCAAATCTGAGCTTTAGCTGTTTATTATTTTTATGAGTTGGGTTGTTGATGTATTGACATGTTTGTGAAGTTGTGGACGTGTTTTATTGTTTATTTGCTGAAAATGATAAGAAAAGAAAAAAAATGAAAAAATGAGAAAAGAAGTGAGAAGAAAAGAAAAAGATCTGAGTTTGAATGAAAAATTCATTCGTATAAGTATAAGTTTGGGAGTAGGCGGTGCACGCACCCATGTTGTTAAGTCCAAGTCTGGGGGTGTAGTGTACCCGCATGTTTGTGTGGTGATGAGGATAGTTTTCTGTGCTAGCTCATTTGGGTTTAGTGTCTGAGCCGTCGCTTTTATCTTTGTTTACCTCACCTAAACCCAAGCCTCATCTCAAACCTAAAGTCCTATTGATTCACGCATTTGAGTCATACCAGTGCCGTAGAGAGAGTGCGAACGGGCAAGCCTATGGTCACCGACATTGATGGATTTCAATGGAATTGTCCCGTGTCCCGATCTTTGGCAACGCTCGCCTCAGCGTTCAGTTTACTTTCTTCCTATGTACGACCTTAATTATGATTCACCGTGATTCACTTTTTGAGTAAACGTAATATATAAATACGCTCCTCAAAAATTATAAACTAATATGTATAATTAGAAATTTTGTCTATTAAATTTCTATGCACATGCGTGTGAGACTTCGCATATTACTCCGCCCTTGCAATTTTTAACCCAACTATGTCTTTTCTCGCTCCGCCGGATTTGTTTGCTCGGGATGCGCAAACAGGTAAGTCTGGGGGTGTGATGAGTCTGGTTTATACAGTGATTTCCGGCCTCATTTGGGTTTGTCTTAGTGTCATTGCACTTCATTTGCTGTTCATATACGCTTATATTGATAGCATGGCGTTTCTGTGCCTTTTGTGCAATCCTTCCACCTTTGTGGCACATTTTTCCTATATATTACTGTATGCCTGTGTTATAGATCCGGTGGTGTGAGCGGATCGTGGTTATTTGTACTTTTCTTGCAGGTCCTGGGATCGTGTGCACGTTCGGGTTGGTGCGGGGCGATTTTTGGCCTAAAAAGCCTCTGATCGTGTGCATTCCTTCGCGTAAGATCAGGCGCACGACCATTGGTCGTGCGTTAATTCCCGGCCCAGATCGAGATCGGTGCGAAGGTATGCGCACGATCACAGGCATTTCTTCGCGCACGACCATTGGTCGTGCGCCCCTGACCGTGCGTTGTTTTCTATCTTTTTCTTTGCTACAGGTTGACTGCGCACGATCACAGGCATTCCTTCGTGCACGACCATTGGTCGTGCGCCACTGATCGTGCGCAGTACTTATTCTGCTCCCTATTTAAGCCGCTGTTCCACGAATTTAGGTATTCTGCACAATTTTGGGCGCGATTTCTGCACGCGACTCCGCCATTCCACCTCTCCAAGGTCCCTCCTTCCATTCCTCCCTTTGGGAAAGCTTCATCCATTGATCCTAAGGTCCATCTAGGATTCCGGAAGCATTCTCCGCCATCTACGGCCAGCATTCCATGAGGACGACATCTCCATCGGGCGAAGCGGAAGTGACCCAGCTCTGAGAAGAAGACGGGCAACGGTTGGAGGTAGTGACAGCCTCTAAACCCCGGAAGCAACCAAGGACTGAGCTCGGAGGAGGCGTGATGACCCCCCATTCCGACCAAGATCCGCGGCGAGGCTTCTCATCTCGTGGTTACTTCTACCCCTTCTCCTTTGTTGTGATTTGTACTCTTTATGGTTGTAATGAACTAAGTGAACATCTGTTTGTCTATGAATGGGAGTTTATTTATGAATGTGTTCTTTACTTGATGCTGTGTTGTGATGCGCTCCGCCCCCGCTCCACTTACACCCACATGTTCTAGCACTCGCTCTAGCAAAAGCTAGAAGCGATAGCGAAGAGGTGCCTTCGACCCTCAACTCTCGCATTTGCACTCACCTCATCCATATGCTCACCGGCCATCCGCTAAGCGAAGCATGGCATCGCGGCCTACACTAATTCCATCCACCAAGCGACGCGGTGATTGCGACCCACATAGTTTGTTTAGTTGTCTCATTCCCGTTCTATAAAACCAACCAAACCCCCCTTGTTTTGTTAAACTTAGAAACCCCCATAATTAATCTCCTAACGAGCAAATCGTATTACCCAACTTGCGGTCTTTTGAGAATGATATTCTGGGAGCTACTCCCTACTTTTATTACTTGACAACGACTGGTGCACTGCCGTCGTACCGTATTTCGTGCCCACTAATTAGCGGTGTGGAAATAGCGCGTCGATTATGCACAACCCTCATATTTTCTGAGTCAGCGTGACCCGACGCGGGTAAGGTCATGACGTGAAAGATGACCGTGATGCAGCAAACCGAACAAACCGAAGGTCGTTAAGGACCGAGAAAGAGAAGGCCTGGGGGGGCAAGTACTCTTGAGTGAGCGGACCTTGGATCCACTCGCCCAAGGCCCCGGGCGAGTGGACCTCTGGTCCACTCGCCCAAGAGGGGGGCGAGTGGACCTCGGGTCCACTCGCCCAAGGTGGAGGGCGAGTGGGGTCCACTCGCCCTCAAGCCTATAGGCGAGTGGACCTGTGGTCCACTCACCCGGGGCGGGTGGACCATAGGTCCACTCGCCCGGGCGGCTGGGCGAGTGGTCCTAAGGTCCACTCGCCCAGTTCAGGTGGTAGACCTTGGTCCACCCATCCTATCCCCCCCTGTTTCGGTCATCCGGATTAGTTTTTGGACTGCGAATAGTAGATTTTTGGCTATTTGCAGTCCAATTTTTGGGAAATCTATAAACAGACCCCCATGGGCACCTTGGGAAGGGTTGTTGGTTGATACCCCCCCTTCCCTCGCGTGTGTTGAGAGCAAGCACTACCCCTCCCCTGCCCCCGTCATGGAAGGTGGACGGCGAGGTGAACTTTAGTGCCCTCCAAGGTGCCTAGGCTCAGCATTGGCTTAGGAGGGGAAGTTCCTTGAGAGCTTCTGGGTACGCGGTGGGACCTCCACGCTGCAGCTTACAGGGTCAGTTGGTAGAACTAGAGATTTTCCAAGGGTTGGGTACCGTAGTTCTTAGTGACCAGTCATGGGTCTCGTTCGGGTCAAGTAAGGATTAGTTGCATATCCCTTTCGAACGTCGAGACCAGTTCTCTGGTTTCAACATCAAAATTATTATTTTGAACTTAACTTTTCTATTTACATGAATCTTGCGAAAGGGAGATTTGGGCTATCATCCCATCACATCACCTAGTACCGGGCGAACCTCTCACAGGGTAGACCTCGGGAAGTCCAAGATCAAATTATAAAAGTTCAAACTTTAAATTAAAATTATTTTTCATAAAATTGGTGATCATGATAATTATATGAATAAATTATGTATTATGATTGCATGTACCTTTCTATATCTTGACATTAGAATCACCTTGATATCAATAACATCAAAGCATATCATCACTTTATTCTAGGTCTTCAAATTGAATTTCTATCAATATAAAAACATGCAATATTCTTATGGGATAATATGAACTCATCATACTAGCATTATCAACTAATAAATATTATCATCCATGCTAGATATCTTATTATTGCCATAATGAATCAATATTAAAGAAGAACAATTGAAAGTTAAAACTCATAATAACTATATTGCTTTAAAACCATATATAATAAGAAATTAATCGCGCATAAAAGCCATAGTTTTGATTCCATAGAATAAAATGCATAGGATGTCCATGATCATTCATCCACATTATGTGTCTCACAATAGCGGGGCTAGTGTGTAGGCATATAGTTAGGGTGTTATTATCTAAGACAGTCATATATCGTACTGTTTGCATGCACTCTTTATGACTATATAATTCATGCATTCTTGCTTTGATCGAACATGCTTATTTTGTGTTTTGCATATTTTATCATTTTTGAGCTCTAATGATCTTGTAAAACCCTAATATATGAAAATCAAATAAAAATATAAAAACCATTTTTGAACAAATAAATATGCTTGAATAGCCTTCTAACCATTTCCAATTTCTCTGAAATTTCTACCCTAAGAAGGTATATGTACATACTATCTATGCCAAAGAAAATTATTTTCAAAAACCTCAAAAATCGAGTACTGTTTCGGCGTTAACTATAGATGTAAAGTTTGCTTTCACCAGTATATTTCTGGTATTTTTCTAATGATTTTTCTAATGATTTTTCTTATTTTATTGTGCCTGATTTCAAATTATTTTGTTATTAATTTTGTTGTTTTTCTTCCAAAATACAAAAAAAAAAATCAAATAATTCAAAATGCTAAAAATATGTTTTTGTCATTTGTTTTGCTTTAACTCTTTACAAAATTATAGTTTGACTATAAAATTTCACAAGAGCAAACACCTTAGTTATTTTTGTTTCAAAAGGTCAAAATTGTTTTTGGCATAAACTTAAAGATAGACTTCAATGTCTAATTTTAATTTCAAATTTCCTAAACATTGTTTTCTCTTCATGCCTTGACCTTAATCGGATTATGTGCAATGAAATAGTCTATAGATAATTGTGTATGATTGCCTAACATGCCTCTAAGTATGAGTAATGCTTTATGGTAATCAATGAATTATACACTCACTATTTTGGTAATCTACATGTGCTCATAATCGTAGTATTGCATGATTGTGTAGTGTAATAGTTTTAACATATTAAGTTGTATGTCTAAATTACCTACACCTTCATTCAAACAATAAAATTTTTGCACACATAGAAGTGTTATTTCAATAATATTAGTGTTTGCAACAACAAGTGAATTCGGAGACCTTTGGCCCAACCAAAAAATAATAATAATATGCCAAAGATAACTCCACCAAGCACTACTCACCCTCCTGATAAGTCTTAATGAGCATTGTGAGGTTGAGCACCTTGGAAATAATTGTAAAGTGTCTTTGCAAACATATTTCTTTCTATCACTTCTATTTGTACACCGGATCACTAAAAATAAAAATCAATAAAATTGCTTATGTGATCCTGATGAGTCTAATTTATATACAGTTTTATGGACTCATCCGGGATTGTTTTCTCGCATATGCACTTCACTTTTAGTTCATTATTGCTTATATTTCACTTAATCACATTTCTTCATAAAGTGCACTCTTTGGACCCGTTTTGGTGTGCAATTGCGCGCTATGTTTGTTGGGGGTAAGCACATTGTGCTCCCCAACCCGTTTTCTGTATTTAGATTGAGCTGGAAGGGTATTCCCAGCTGTGTGATTACAGTTTGGTGCTGTGCAGGTGGGTAGAACATCCATTTTGCCTAGATTTCATGTCTGCATGAATCGCACGGTCGTGCATTTTCTGGACGCACGATCGGCTACGATCGTGCACTCTCATCTATGGCCCATAGTACCATTCTGAATTTGGTCGTGCTTTTTTACGCATGGTCTATTTTGACCGTGCGTGAGTAAAATCGCACGATCTCCTTTTTGTCTATTAAATTATGTTTTATTTTGTTCACGCACGGTCGTGCGATTCTAAAACGCACGGTCGTGCGATTCTAAAACGCACGGTCGTGCATGAACAAAATTCTGCACTCTTTCTATTTAAGCTGCGATTTTTAGGTTTTCAGGACCCCGATTCTATTCCTCCATTTGCACCGCAAGGAGAGCTCCAGCTCCATTTTCTTCCACCCTTCCATGAGGGATTTTCCCTAGGCCGCCTCCATCATCAAGAGCTTACAAGGAGAGGGATCTAGCCCGACATCCATCATCACCGAAGGAGAAGGAAGCTTTGGTCTTGTGGCCGGATCGTGACACGAAGAAGACGGGCCATTGGAAGGTAGTGACAGCCTTCTCTACCCCGGACGCAGTTGAGGACCGAGCTTGGACGCGGATTGACAACCCTATGATTCCAACCGTGAATCTTTGACAAGGCTTCGGATTGGGTCGATTCCTTGCTCTCTCTCTTTGTTTTGATGGTTGTAAATGTTAGATTTCTTAATATTTTGATGATGTGCACTATGGACCATATTTTGTAATGTTAATTTCATTTTTATGAAATTATATTGTTCATCTGTGTGTATGAGGTGCGACCCATTCCATCTGCCACATTCGTCATCACCCTCCACTCCATTACGCTAGCCTAATCTTCCATTCCGTAAGACTACTCTTCCATCCTCCAAGCTAAGCGGTGCTAATGGCCTGAGTAATCCACCTCGACTCCGCCAGTGCGACTCACACCATTCGTGTGCCTACTCTTCCATCCGCCTAGCGAAGCATCGCATAGCGGCCCGTGTAATCCATTCGCCTCACGAAGCAGTGCGCTCAAGGCCTGCACAGTTTGATTCCGCACTTACCACTCCATCCGCTTTCCTACTCGTCCATCCGCCCTTGCGAAGTAGTGCATTCAAGGCCTATGTAGTTTCCATCCCGCCTAGTGCTGCAGTGCGCTCAAGGACTTCATAGGAGTAGTTGAGTAGTTGTTTTCTTTTATTTTCCACCATCCAAATCCCTCCCTTTTCGCAATCCATTCGACCTAAAGGACTTCAATCTCAAGTCCTTCCTCGATAGTAAACTCCACCTTACCGTGTTCCTTTGAGATTCGATACTTGGGGATTCACTCCCACATTTTATATTACTTGAACGATCGGTACACTGCCGTTTCGTGCCGCAGTCTTGCTACCGCCTATAACGGTGTGCTAAGATTTGTGCGTCAAGTTTTTGGCACTGTTGTCGGGGAACACAGACGTGTGAGTTTTCTGGAGAGGGAGAGCTGTTAGATAGAAGTTCTTTTCCATTTGTTTATCGCATGTGTTTTAATTTAGTGTGTGTAAATTCTCTTTTAATCTGTTTTTAAGTATTTCAAAAATTAGGTTTCCGTCGTTTTAAACTTTATTACGTGCATATTGAGATCAATTTCTGTATATATTAGTTGTTAATCCTTCTTTACACCAATATGTATGCTTATAAACAATATAGGTGGTGTAGAGCGTCTAATCACTATAGTGATGAGTGCTATTTAGGAAGCCATAATTATAATCCGTGTATTTCATCGTATGGAGAATCTAGAACTTCATACAATGAACTTACGTATTATAAGTATGCGTCCCCATCGCGAGCATCGCCTTCACCAGGTGGTTTGGCTTTTCCACAGTCAAAACCTACCGGGAAGCGCTGCTTGTGTTGTCAGAGTTTTGATCACGCGCTGAAAGACTTTGAGCAATGGAAATTGCAATTGGGAGAGGATGATGAGCCAACGCTTATCTCCATACCACTGCCTTCCTATGCCACCGCTCCTTCCATCACTGATGACACATACGTTAGGCCCCCGGGTCATCTTGGGAGCACAATGAATGCTTCGATCGGCGTCGTTGTTGATCACTACAGCGAGATTGTGGAGTTTTCTTCCTCCATTGTGCCATCCTTTCCTGTGGATTCAGTATCTGAGGATATTTCTTCACTCCTATCAGACTCTATCTTGAGTCCTATTTCCACTCAAATATTTTCTTGTATCAGTATGCATGTATCTTCTGCTCTTATTGCCGAGTTTTTAGATGTGCAGGATAAGTCTATGGAGCCTGAAGCTATGCTGAGTTGCACTGAGGAGGACATTTTCCTTAGTGATGAGGTTTCTACCACATCACCGGAGGAGAAGGTCCAACTCATCATCGAAGTTCCTAGCTGCTCATATTATGCCTGCAGTGATGCAATTGCAACCGACATTGAGTCTTTTGTGGAACCTGCCTGGAGTGAAACCGGGATCACTCCTCCTTTGTTTGATTCTTTTAGTTATTCTTCCGTTTTATTTCCTAATCAACCTTCTTATAATGCAGATATTGATAAGTTCATCCTTCCTGCTTCCCCTCCTGCTTTAATTTCTAATATTGATATATTCCTTTGCAGGTGCATGAATTTATAGACCCATTCTTGGGTAATTTTGTGCGGCATTCATGGAAGGGAAAGCAGATGGCAATGATGAAATTAATAATATATTCTCCCTCATCATCATTGCTTGCATGTTCCTTGAAAGACTGGGTGCAGGGTGGTAAACGCTACTTCATCCATGACCACCGATTGGAGGAGAGAAAGAGGATGAAGAAAGATGAAATATGGAGACGGAAAGCTCCTGATCTTCTGGACTGCTCCTGTTGGGTCTTCAAACCCATTTCTTTTATTTCTAGTTACTATTATAAATCAACTTACAGTTGATCTTTTTGACATGCTTGTAATAATTAGGATATTTTAGTTGTCTCTTTTATGTTTAGACCATGTTATTAAAACTGCATAATAAAGGTATTAAGTCCAGCTTAAGGACGGTAAACAAAAGGGCTGCTGGGAGACAACCCAGTTTTGGTTATTTTTAGTTTTTCTAATCCGCTAATGCCTTAATATATTATGTTTGCTATTGCATGGTGCGTCCTTTTTGTAGGGTAGTGATCTTCTGGTGGCGGACTAGGACTTCCATCGCAGTATTAACGCTAATCTTCTTGTATGCTCATTTCTAAGCATGGGTAATTTTTCTGCCCCTAGCCTTTTACTCAATTTTCACGGTTACATCATTTGCGTCTATTGCTTAGATTATGTCTTGGGGAGAGCCGCTATGTGTTACCCACTGCACGGGCACATCTCAGAGCATGCTTGAAGTATTTTGTTTCAGTTATTTTATTTGTTCATCTTCACCGCACACCACTACACCCACTTTAGCGCACACTCGCTTGTTTGTATGCTCCTGTATATTCAATTTTTGGTTGTAATGCAGAAATTGCTATATTAGTCTAAAAAATTGCAAGATGGAGTGACATGTTGACTCCTGTAGTGCTCTAGTTGAGTACTCGTGTCTTGTTTAGGAATTTGAGTATAATTAGTTTTTATTTATGCTTCCAATTTATAATAAGTAGATTTGCGTAGATTTTAATTTATTTTACTCAAAATGGTGCATGTGTTTGAATCTAGTGGTAGCGTGGTATTGTGTGTAGGCGAGCACGAGGTTCTTATTGCTCGAGTCAGGAGGAAGGATTACCTTTCTCGTGGGCTAAGAACTTGCCCCAAGCGACTCTTGAAGCATGGGTGCGAACGATTTGCAAGTTGAGCGTGACATAGGCCATCTTTTGGCAAGCTTGAGCTTTTTTCTACCATTCCTATAAGCTAACCGTTGCTAGCCTATTTTGTGCCTACCCGACCTTTTGGTTCAGCCCCACCATACTTCACCAAGGCCTAAAAGCTAATCCCATTACTGCAACCAAAATTAAGAAAAAAGCATTAATGAATTGTAATTTCCCAATGCGGTGCGGTCTTGTAAAACTCTTGTGTCAATGTGGTTATCTTAAAAAAGATTGGGGATTTATAAAAAAAAAAGAGAAAGAAAAAGAAAAAGCAAAGAAAAAAATATATATCCCTAGCGTTTTAATTGAAAAATATAGTTCTATCAATTGGAGTAGGCCATGTGCACACCCGGTTTCAAAGTCAAGTCTGGGGGTGTGTTACACGTGTATTATTGGGGTTGTTATGGTTTAGCACCTTTGTATGCTCATTTGGGTTGCGATTAGCCTTCACGTTTATCTTTGTATTCCAAACCATAACCTAAGCCTCGTATTAACCAAAACAGTCCTATAAATTCATCTTGTGAGTTCACTAGCGCCGTGGAGAGAGTGTGACAGGGCGAGCTTATGGCTCTCGACGTTGATGGATTTCAACGGAGATAATTCTGAGTTCCGGTCTTGGGTAACACTCCCCTTCACGTCTAGCTTACTTTCGTACTACGCGTGACCACGAGATTCACCAACATTCCATTTTTGAGTAAAAATAAATTTCTTTTTACGCATTTACACTTTTATAAATTAGCTAGCATATGTAGAAACTTCTTCTAATGAATTTCTATGCACACAAGTATGCGACTTCACATTCTATTCCATGTTTGCAATTTTTTGGCTAGCTATGCTTTTCCCACTCCACCGGATTTGTTTGCTCGGGACGTGCAAACAGGTAAGTCTGGGGGTGAGATGAGTCCCATTTATATACACTTTTATGGACTCATCCGGGATAGTTTTCTCGCATATGCACTTCACTTTTGGTTCATTATTACTTATATTTCACTTAATCACATTTCTTCACGAAGTGCACTCTTTGGTCCCATTTTGGTGTGCAATTGCGCGATGTTTGTTGGGGGTAAGCACATGGTGCTCCCCAACCCTTTTTCTGTATTTGGATTGAGCTGGAAGGGTATTCCCAGCTGTGTGATTGCTGTTTGGTGCTGTGAAGGTGGGTAGAACATCAATTTTGTCCATATTTCATGCTTGCATGAATCGCACAGTCGTGCGTTTTCTTGATGCACGGTCGGCTGCGATCGTGCGCTCTCATCTATGGCCCAAAGTAGCATTCTGAATTTGGTCATGTGTTTTAACGCACGGTCTGTTTTGACCGTGCGTGAGTAAAATCGCACGATCTCCTTTTTTGTCTAAAAAATTATGTTTTGTTTTGTTCACGCACGGACGTGCGTTTCTAAAACGCACGGTCGTGCATGAACAAAATTCTGCACTCTTTCTATTTAAGTTGCGATTTTTAGGTTTTCAGGACCCCGATTCTATTCCGCCATTTCCACCGCAAGGAGAGCTCCAGCTCCAATTTTCTTCCACCCTTCCATGAGGGCTTTGCCCTAGGTCGCCTCCATCATCCAAGAGCTTCCAAGGAGAGGGATCTAGCCCTACATCCATCATCACCGAAGGAGAAAGAAGCTTTGGTCTTGTGGCCAGATCGTGACACGAAGAAGACGGGCCATTGGAAGGTAGTGACATCCATATCTACCCCTGATGCAGTTGAGGACCGAGCTTGGACGCGGATTGACAACCCTGCAATTCCAACCGTGAATCTTTGACAAGGCTTCGGATTGGGTCGATTCCATGCTCTCTCTCTCTTTGTTTTGATGGTTGTAAATGTTAGATTTCTTAATATTTTGATGATGTGCACTATGAACCATATTTTGTAATGTTAATTTCATTTTTATGAAATTATATTGTTCATCTGTGTGTATGAGGTGCGCCCCCATTCCATCTTCCACATCCGTCATCACCCTCCACTCCATTATGCTAGCCTACTCTTCCATTCCGTAAGACTACTCTTACATCCGCCAAGCTAAGCGGTGCTAACGGCCCGTGTAATCCACCTCGACTGCGCTGGTGCGACTCACTCCATCCGTGTGCCTACTCTTCCATCTGCATAGAGAAGCGTGGAATAGAGGCCCGTGTAATCCATTCGCCTCACAAAGTAGTGCGCTCAAGGCATGCACAGTTCGATTCCACACTTACCACTCCATCCGCTTGCCTACTCGTCCATCCGCCCTTGCAAAGTAGTGCGTTCAAGGCCTACGTAGTTTCCATCCCACGTAGTGAATCAGTGCGCTCAAGGCCTTCATAGGAGTAGTTGAGTAGTTGTTTTCTTTTATTTTCCACAATCCAAATCCCTCCCTTTTCCGCAATCCATTCAACCTAAAGGACTTCAATCTCAAGTCCTTCCTCGATAGTAAACTCCACCTTACCGTCTTCCTTTGAGATTCGATACTTAGGGATTCACTCCCACAGTTTATATTACTTGAACAATCGAGACACTGCCATTTCGTGCAGCAGTCTTGCTACCGCCTATATCGGTGTGCTAAGATTTGCGCGTCAGATCCCCCAAGCACTACTTCGCTCCCTGATATGTCATAATGAGCATTGTGTGGGCGAAGCACCTTGGTAGTTGTACATATGTTTTGTGCTTTGAAATTTTATTCTAGATTTGATGTGTGAAAGTAATTATAAGATCGCATCCTTAATATTGTTATCACTATTCCATTATATATGTTATGTGTTTTGATTATTTCACTTGTATACTTTTATCAAAACACCTTTTGCACACATCATTGTTTTTCATAAAGTTTCCACTCATGAGAATTGGATCCTAATGCAAACATTACATAATTCTCTAAAAACTCAAGTTAAAGCACTAGATTGCAATGCATGAGTTCTACAATGTTTTCTTTACTTGAAATACGAATTGGTTACATTGTTGTTATTATCTTTTTGAATATGTTAAATCATGCTTGCCTATTCGTTATGAAAATTTACAAAGTTAAAATGCTCAAACGTGAAAAGTCTAGACATATTTTTGGAATGGTCAAACTATAACAAAAATACTCCTCTTATTTGTTTTGTTTTTGTTTTTCCGCATTTCTCTATCTAATCATGTATCCTTATATCATGTGTTTCTCATGCTTATACCAAGTCTTAAATAACTCTGATTTATTAATGGACTTCAAAATAGCTATGTGAGTTGTGTGTTTAAAAAAAATTCAAATAAAAATACAATTCCATAGGCTATGTACCTATCATTAGATTTAAAACGCTTAGATGTTTCAAATAATTATTATCCATGACTTTATATCTCACCATAGCAGGGGCGTAGGGTTGTAGACATTATATTACCGGGGAGGGTTCCAGTGGGGCCTTGCGAGGCACTGGGGGGAAAGAGTGCTAGGGTGAGTTTTTGTCTAGTGTTTCCATATGGGACTAACACCCCAACCTACCGCATGTTTGCAGCTCCTCATGCCCACCCGTCACTTAGTACGGGGCTAGGGTGTAGACATATTGTCTGGATAGATTGGTTACTTGGAAATCATTACCTTTTTTATGCTTAAAACTCTTATAAAGCAAGTGATTACATTCCTTTGGTATACTCTTTGAATGATGTTCTTTCACGCTTATCATACATTTTTCCGCTGTGCTACTTTCTTCCTTAGCTCGATCATGACTTGCTGTTTGTTTACACAAAACTCTTAATCCTCTCCCATTTATGTCCCAACTTTTGTCTTCTTTATTCTAGTTTTGTTTAACTCCACCCTTTTTTGCTAAAAACAAAGGGGGAGAATAAATTGATAAATCGTAATGATTAATGGAGTAGGATTAACTAGATTAAGGGGGAGCATGTATCTAGTATATGGGAGTATATGCACTTCACTTTTAGTTCATTATTGCTTATATTTCACTTAATCACATTTCTTCACGAAGTGCACTCTTTGGTCCCGTTTTGGTGTGCAATTGCGCGCTATGTTTGTTGGGGGTAAGCACATGGTACTCCCGAACCCTTTTTCTGTATTTGGATTGAGCTGGAAGGGTATTCCCAGCTGTGTGATTGTTGTTTGGTGCTGTGAAGGTGGGTAGAACATCAATTTTGTCCATATTTCATGTTTGCATGAATCGCACAGTCGTGCATTTTCTTGATGCATGGTCGGCTGCGATCGTGCGCTCTCATCTATGGCCCAAAGTAGCATTCTGAATTTGGTCATGTGTTTTAACGCACGGTCTGCTTTGACCGTGCGTGAGTAAAATCGCACGATCTTCTTTTTTGTCTACAAAATTATGTTTTATTTTGTTCACGCACGGACGTGCGTTTCTAAAACGCACGGTCGTGCATGAACAAAATTCTGCACTCTTTCTATTTAAGTTGCGATTTTTAGGTTTTCAGGACCCCGATTCTATTCCGCCATTTCCACCGCAAGGAGAGCTCCAGCTCCATTTTCTTCCACCTCTCCATGAGGGCTTTGCCCTAGGTCGCCTCCATCATCCAAGAGCTTCCAAGGAGAGGGATCTAGCCCTACATCCATCATCACCGAAGGAGAAAGAAGCTTTGGTCTTGTGGCCAGATCGTGACACAAAGAAGACGGGCCATTGGAAGGTAGTGACATCCATATCTACCCCTGACGCAGTTGAGGACCGAGCTTGGACGCGGATTGACAACCCTGCAATTCCAACCGTGAATCTTTGACAAGGCTTCGGATTGGGTCGATTCCATGCTCTCTCTCTCTTTGTTTTGATGGTTGTAAATGTTAGATTTCTTAATATTTTGATGATGTGCACTATGAACCATATTTTGTAATGTTAATTTCATTTTTATGAAATTATATTGTTCATCTGTGTGTATGAGGTGCGCCCCCATTCCATCTTCCACATCCGTCATCACCCTCCACTCCATTATGCTAGCCTACTCTTCCATTCCGTAAGACTACTCTTACATCCGCCAAGCTAAGCGGTGCTAACGGCCCGTGTAATCCACCTCGACTGCGCCGGTGCGACTCACTCCATCCGTGTGCCTACTCTTCCATCTGCATAGAGAAGCGTGGCATAGAGGCCCGTGTAATCCATTCCCCTCACAAAGTAGTGCGCTCAAGGCATGCACAATTCGATTCCGCACTTACCACTCCATCCGCTTGCCTACTCGTCCATCCGCCCTTGCAAAGTAGTGCGTTCAAGGCCTACGTAGTTTCCATCCCACGTAGTGAATCAGTGCACTGAAGGCCTTCATAGGACTAGTTGAGTAGTTGTTTTCTTTTATTTTCCACAATCCAAATCCCTCCCTTTTCCGCAATCCATTCAACCTAAAGGACTTCAATTTCAAGTCCTTCCTCGATAGTAAACTCCACCTTACCGTCTTCCTTTGAGATTCGATACTTAGGGATTCACTCCCATAGTTTATATTACTTGAACGATCGGGACACTGCCATTTCGTGCAGCAGTCTTGCTACCGCCTATATCAGTGTGCTAAGATTTGCGCGTCAGATCCCCCAAGCACTACTTCGCTCCCTGATATGTCTTAATGAGCATTGTGTGGGCGAAGCACCTTGGTAGTTGTACATATGTTTTGTGCTTTGAAATTTTATTCTAGATTTGATGTGTGAAAGTAATTATAAGATCGCATCCTTAATATTGTTGTCACTATTCCATTATATATGTTATGTGTTTTGATTATTTCACTTGTATACTTTTATCAAAACACCTTTTGCACACATCATTGTTTTTCATAAAGCTTCCACTCATGAGAATTGGATCCTAATGCAAACATTACATAATTCTCTAAAAACTCAAGTTAAAGCACTAGATTGCAATGCATGAGTTCTACAATGTTTTCTTTACTTGAAATACGAATTGGTTACATTGTTGTTATTATATTTTTGAATATGTTAAATCATGCTTGCCTATTAGTTATGAAAATTTACAAAGTTAAAATGCTCAAACGTGAAAAGTCTAGACATATTTTTGGAATGGTCAAACTATAACAAAAATACTACTCTTATTTGTTTTTTTTGTTTTTCCGCATTCTCTATCTAATCATGTATCCTTATATCATGTGTTTCTCATGCTTATACCAAGTCTTAAATAACTCTGATTTATTAATGGACTTCAAAATAGCTATGTGAGTTGTGTGTTTAAAAAAAATTCAAATAAAAATACAATTCCATAGGCTATGTACCTATCATTAGATTTAAAACGCTTAGATGTTTCCAATAATTATTATCCATGACTTTATATCTCACCATAGCAGGGGCGTAGGGTTGTAGACATTATATTACCGGGGAGGGTTCCAGTGGGGCCTTGCGAGGCACTGGGGGGAAAGAGTGCTAGGGTGAGTTTTTGTCTAGTGTTTGCATATGGGACTAACACCCCAACCTACCGCATGTTTGCAGCTCCTCATGCCCACCCGTCACTTAGTACGGGGCTAGGGTGTAGACATATTGTCTGGGTAGATTGGTTACTTGGAAATCATTACCTTTTTATGCTTAAAACTCTTATAAAGAAAGTGATTACATTCCTTTGGTGTACTCTTTGAATGATGTTCTTTCACGCTTATCATACATTTTTCCGCTGTGCTACTTTCTGCCTTAGCTCGATCATGACTTACTGTACGTTTACACAAAACTCTTAATCCTCTCCCATTTATGTCCCAACTTTTGTCTTCTTTATTCTAGTTTTGTTTAACTCCACCCTCTTTTGCTAAAAACAAAGGGGGAGAATAAATTGATAAATCGTAATGATTAATGGAGTAGGATTAACTAGATTAAGGGGGAGCATGTATCTAGTATATGGGAGTATACACTAAGGGGGAGCATCTTTGTAGGGGGAGCACTTTTATATTATCTATAATTCTTATCATTATCTTATAATTGTTGTCATATATCTTTGTAAAAACACAAATTCTTCATATATGAATCTGATTTATCTCTAATTGGATTTTATTATTATCAAAAGGGGGAGATTGTTGGAACATGGTTTTCCGCATCCCTTTGATTTCAGAATAACAAATCCTACTTGTATTTGATCTTGTTTGTCATTGTGTTTTTAGCATGCAGGTTTGGACAGATATGACATCAGGTTGCTGCAACTGTGGTCTGGCACTAACCACAAGCTGAAGGATTGAAAGTTGTCTAACGCTAGGTGTTAAGCTTAATGCTGGGCGTTAGCGCTAGACGAAATGCGTTCGACGAAATTTGCGTTCGACGAACTGAAAGCTGCATTCGACGAACTGAAAGCTGCATTCGACGAACTGACGATCGATGAAATGAAACTGCTGAGAATGGAAGCTGCATTCGACGAACGGGAAGCTGCGTTAGACGAACTGGCGATCGACGAAATAAAACTGCTGAGAACGGAAGCTGCATTCGACGAACGGGAAGCTGCGTTCGATGAACTGGCGATCGACGAAATGAAACCGCTGAGAACAGAAGCTGCGTTCGACGAACGGGAAGCTGCGTTCGACAAACTTGCGATCAACGAAATGAAACCGCTGAGAACGGAAGCTGCGTTTGACGAACTGGAAACTGCGTTCGACGATCTGACGTTCGACGAAACTGTGTTCGATGAAAGAAGAAGCCCGTTCGATGAAATGTGTTCGACGAAATTTGTTGTTCCACGAAATGGCATGCCAGCTGATTAAAGAAAGAAATTCAACGCCAAGCGTTAGTCTTAACGTTGGGCGGTATCCGGTCAACGAATTTGGCAAGGAGGAAGCAGCCGTGATTGCAGTATGAACTTTAGGAATGATTTGCCCAATGCCCCGCGTTAGCTTTAACGCCAACGTTGATATTGCCTAAAATAAAACATTCCTAAAGTACATAATCTCCTTCCTCTTCTAAAGATCCGAGCCATCAATATGTTACTATACATGGTCAACGCTCAGCGTTAGCATTTAACGCAGGCGTTAGCTCAAAGTCTATAAACTGGAGAATTTTGTGTTCTCCGAGAACTGATTTCCAAGAGCCTTATTCCAGCACTTCAGAATCTTTATGAGGGCCGTATTTCCAGACAAACATATCTCCCAGTCATATTTCAAAAGGAGGAATCAAAGGAGGCTTGGATCAATACGCTAACTCAACGCGAAGAACGCACGCTTGGACTTCAACGATCTTCAGCGATTCTTCGGCGTCTCCTTTAGATTACTTCATAGGGAGTTTTATATTTGTGTTTTGTATTTTCCTTTATTTCATCTTTGTAATCGGTTCGTGAATTCGCCTCGTGTTAGCGACTAAGTCTAGGTAGGACTTAGGGAGGAATTCGCCTCGTGTTGTCGACTGGGTCTAGGGAGTAGATCTAGGGGGTGCTCGAGGCCTTTCTGGTGATAGATTGGCTAGAGCGGCTTGAGGATGTATCTGGGGAGAGATCGGCTAAAGCCAACCGGTTCGTGGGGATACGAGTCGGTATAGAAAACAAAAAGGGTTTTCATATTATTCGCTTCGATTTCTAGTGTCATTGAAATCAAATTTTGTAATCAATTTTATAAATGATAATCATGTCTTTTCTTGTTTAATAAAATTGATTTCATTTCTAATTTCATTATCTCTTTACTTTTGATTTAACTTCGACCAAAATATCAAAAGTTTTCTAATAAAGGTTAAAGTTTTTAATTCACCCCCCCCCCCCCCTCTAAGGGCGCCTACAGATCCAACAGGAAGTTGTTGTGCCCAAGCATTATGGATGACTCAAACCTTAGAAGACTTTGGTGTTCATTTAACTAATATTGAACTTAAGTGTGACAACAAGAGTGCTATTGACTTAACAAACAACCCCATTCATCACTCACGGTCTAAACACATAGATGTAAGACACCACTTCATTAGGGATCACATCAAAAAGGAACAAGTTCTTGTAAACTTCATTGGAACTGAATCGCAACTTGCGGACATCTTTACCAAGCCTCTACTCGATTCTCGATTTGCTCTACTTAGACTAGAACTAGGGGTCTTGGACATTCATACTTAACCGTGCAAAACCTGCATCTTTATGACCACGCATATCTGATTTCTGTACTGAAACACATTGTCACTAATCTGCACAACTATATTCATAAGAAAATTCTGAAAAATTTCACGTTTTCCCAAAAATTTGAGTTCTGTCAGTAATGCCCGACGATAGCATGGTACCGCTGGCGTTAGTGGGTATTTCTGAATTTCCAGTTTCTTTTTCATTTTCTATTTTTCAGTTCCTGTTATTTTCTTTTAACATTTTAAAAACAAAAAAACAACAACTATAGAACAAATCAAAATCCAACCAAAAACATGCTTTGTGTTTCTATATATCAAAACCAACTACAAAATTGAAAAAACCAATTAAAACAACAAAAACATGCTTTATATTTGTTTTTTTTTTGCTTTTGAAAAACTTAATTTTTTTATAAAAACTGATGTTCTTTTCTATGTTTCAAGGTTGATATGGTTTATCTTGCCAAGTTTAGAATACAATGTTTCAATCTCTATTTCAAGTATCTTAATAACATTATTTTGTATCATGCCTTGATCATTATCCTATGTGTGCTTTGAAATTGATTATAGAAATCATGTGTACTATTGCATAGCATGCCTCTATGTATGAGTAAATGGCTTATATTTGCTGATGTTTTATTCACTCACACTTTTTGATAAACTCCATGTGAATTTAATCTACTCTTACATGATTGTGTAGTGTAACAACTTAATATTATTGTTAGGCATGCTTAGTTTTACCTACACCATAAGTAAAAATCTTTTTCATGCACCTATTTTTGAAGAAGTGTGTCTTTTCAAAAATCTTTTGTTTCCACATACAAGTGAATTCAAAGACTTTTGTCGTTAAGTAAAAATTCAAATGAATAATTGACAAAGATAACTCCACCAAGCACTACTCACCCTCCTGATAAGTCTTAATGAGCATTGTGAGGTTGAGCACCTTGGAGAGAATTGTAAAGTGCCTTGTTGCAAACATTTTTTTTACACTACTTCTTCTTTTACACCGGATCACAAATAAATAAAATTCAAAATAATAACTGTGATTCCCCAAGCACTACTTTGTACCCTAATAAGTCTTAATAAGCATTGTGTGTGCAGAGCACCTTGGTAGTTGTACTATTTTTCTATGTGCATTGAATAATTTATATAGCTTTGTGGGTAGAAGTAACTCTTAAAATGCTTTTTCAATAATATTGTGTTTATTCCATTATACATGTCATGTGTTTTGATTAACTCATATGTATACTGATGAGTGATCTATTTACTCATCTTTTAGTATATGTTTATTATAATTTTAATATGAAATTATGTTATTTATATAAATTTATATCATATAAATCTTTCCTATTTTAATTTCGTAAGCTAACTTAAGTTTATTTTGTGTTTTCAGGTTTTCTGGACGTTTGGAGCAAAAAGTACATTTACACGCCCCAGGTCACGAGCATGACCAATGGGCGTGTAACCTGCGCGGTGTCCCAAACCTGCATCTACCACCTCGGGGTCGTTCTATGAAGAATTCACCAAGTACACGCCCCAGGTCACGGGCGTGATCAAGGGCGTGACATCATAGTCACGGCCGGAACCCCACCACCAGCTGCCAGCACGCCTGCCATGTCATTTAAAGTTACACGTCCCAGGTCACGGGCGTGACCTGGGGTCGTGACCACTGGATATGAGCTGCGTTCGACAAAAACTCAGGAGATCGACGAACTGCTACGCTGCTGCGTTCGACGAAAACTCAGGAGATCGTCGAACTGCTCCGCTGCTACGTTCGACAAAAGCGCTGAGATCGACGAACTGCTCTGCTGCTGCGTTCGACGAATATTCTTGAGTTCGATGAACTGCTCCACTACTGCGTTTGAGGAATACGCTGAGATCGATGAATGTTCAACAACGCCATTTCCCGCCGAAGTTTCCCGCCAGCTGCAAGATTTCAAGATTACACGCCCAAGGTCACGGGCGTGACCTAGGGCGTGACACGGCTGAAACGCTCGTATTTACTCCAGAAGGCACCCTCTCCGCTGCAGCTTCGATCACGCCCCTTACACGCCCTAGGTCACGGGCGTGACCAAGGGCGTGTAACACCAAAAATTCAGTTATTTAAAGGGAGCTTTTCCAGATATTTAGGGACGAAGTTTTGGAGTTCTAGCTTATTTTCTTGCACTGTTTTCTTACTCTTGTATGTCTTTTACTTCTTGCACTTTTCTTTCCCAAGCTTGTAACTTCCAATTTCTAGTTGTAATTTCGTTTGCAATTTAATAAAATAGTTACTTTTCTCTTATTCTACTCTCTCTTTTCATCATGTACTTTTATTATTTCGTTGTTTCCTCCATCTCTATGAGTAGCTAAACTTCTATTAGCACTCGGTCGAGAAGATCCAAGGAATATTATAATTCATGAAGTAATTTAGAATATCTTTTTCTCTTCTTGGAAATACTTACGATTAATCCTTGATTCTAATGAAATGAGATTATATTTTTGATATATAATTCTCGTTCTAGTTTTTGTTCTTAAGTAAGCCGAACAAGCTCGTAAGATGAATCGATCCTTCAAGGATAAAGAGAGTTGCATGCAACCCTCGAAATAGGAAGACATAAATCTCCCGGATTGGAGTCAAATCCAATAGTAAGGTTCATTACGATAAAGCAAGTATTAGGGGTTTCAATTATAAAATGAAAGTTTGGTTGATCAACCTAATCTTAGTTGAGCGCAGTCCTCGACCAAGGCACGCTCATAATTCGGGAACCTCCACGGTCAAGTAATTTTCCTAAGAGAATTGGATTTTCTTATTTCTTCTATTTTATTATTCCGAGGTGATTCAAAGATCGAGTGCTAGTCTTTTTACCCCTTGCTTATTCGATATTTTTAATTCTCTCTTTTTCTTGTAAACAATAAGCACCAAGTTTTATTTGATAAGAAAATAGAGATTTTCCGAAGTAAGAGTAATCAAACGCCCCGAGTCTAATACGACCTTGGTTTCTTATAACCTATACTACATTCGACACGGTACACTTGCCGCTGTAGTTTGCGGATATAGTTTTACGCATCAAGTTTTTGGCACCGTTGTCGGGAAATACTGAGCCCAACCCACGGGAGAGCGCCAACGCAATTACCCTTCGTAGCGGAAAGGAGGTAACCTCTTCAAAATTGGTCGAGCCCGAGGTAAATGTTTCAACTTCAACTCTGCAAGCTATTTCTTCCCCTACCCTACCTTCTTCTACTTTAGCTCCGCGTATTCTAAAAAATCCTTCTATTCCTTACCCTTCGCAATTTAAAGATGAACGCAATGAGGAGCAATACAAAAAGTTTATTGAAATTTTAAAACAAATTCAAATAAATGTGCCATTTTGCGAAGCGATCGCCCAAATGCCCAAATACAATAAATATCTAAAAGATTTACTTTCTAATAAAAAGAAACTTGAAAATTTTTCGCGTATACCTCTAAACGCAGAATGCTTGACAGTTTTATTAAATAAATTACCGCAAAAATTAAACGATCCGGGACGGTTCTCCATCCCGTGCTTGTTCGGTAATCTCTTAATAAAACACGCCTTGGCGGATTTGGGTGCTAGTATTAATTTGATGCCATTTTATTTATTTAAAAAGCTTGGTTTAGGCAATCCAAGCCCAACAAAAATCAGCATCCAATTAGCGGACCGATCAATAAAATACCCGATAGGGGTCATTGAGGATGTGCTTGTCAAGGTTGACAAATTTATCTTCCCGGTAGATTTTGTCATCCTAGACATTGAGGAAGACGCCGAAGTCCCTATTATAATCGGTCGTCCTTTCCTCGCCACCTCTCGGGCAATTATTGATGTTAGTAATGGCAAGCTTCTCCTACGAGTTGGGGATGAAGATGTGATTTTTAGCATAAACAACTTTATGAGAAATTCTTTTTCTAATGACGACTCCTGTTTTACATTAGAAACAAATTTTGAAGATGAGTCGCCACTTTTTTCCGAAATAATTTCTCCTTCGTTCGAAGATTCAGAGTTAGAAACTCTATTTTGTCTTGAAGAAATAACGCGAGCGCAAAATTTCGAACAAATAAATTTAAATAATTTAAAATTTAGAACATCATATGAAGAACTGCCAAACCTTGAGTTAAAACAACTCCCAAATCATTTAAAATATATTTTCTTAGAAAAAGATTCAAAAATTGCCTGTTATAATATCTTCCGCGCTTAACGATACTGAAATTTCCGAATTAATTAAAATTTTGAAAAAACACCGTCACGCAATTGCGTGGCAAATCTCTGATATAAAGGGAATAAATCCCTCATTCTCCACGAATAAAATTAATTTGGAAAATAATTCTCGCAGTACCATTCAGCCTCAACGATGGCTTAATCCAAATATGAAGGATGTCGTTAAGGCCGAAATCATAAAATTATTAGATGCGGGAATTATTTACCTAATTTCTGATAGCAGTTGGGTTAGCCCAGTGCAAGTCATGCCTAAAAAGGGTGGAATAACAGTAATCACTAATAGAAATAATGAGTTGATTCCGACCCGTACTATTACGGGTTGGAGAGTATGCATCGATTACAGAAAATTAAATGATGCTACCCGCAAGGATCACTTTCCTTTACCCTTTATTGACCAAATCTTAGAACGCTTATCCGGTCATTCACACTATTGTTTTCTCAATGGTCTTTCGGGATATTTTCAAATCCCAATTCCGCCCGAAGACCAAGAGAAAACCACCTTCACCTGTCCGTTCGGCACCTTTGTATATCGAAGAATGCCGTTTGGTCTTTCCAACGCGCCGGCTACATTTCAACGATGTATGTAGGCAATTTTTAATTTACTTGTAGAAGACGTCATGGAAGTTTTCATGGATGATTTCTCTGTTTTTGGCGATTATTTTACAAACTGTTTAAATAATCTTGATCGTGTTCTTCAACGCTGCGAAGACACGAATTTGGCACTAAACTAGGAGAAGTTCCACTTTATGGTCCAAGAGTGTTTAGTCCTTGGGCATAAAATCTCAAACAATGGGATCGAGGTCGATAGGGCCAAGATCGAGGTCATAGAAAAACTCTCCCCTCCCACTAATATAAAATATATTAGGAGTTTTCTAGGACATGCAGGTTTTATAGGCGATTTATTAAAGATTTTTCAAAAAGTAAGAAACCACTAACTCATCTTTTAGAAAAAGAATCTGCGTTTCATGTTGATGATGAATGTTTAAAAGCGTTTAATAAAATTAAAAATGAACTTATCAATTGTCCTATTTTAATAGCGCCAAATTGGTCTCTTCCGTTTGAAATCATGTGCGATGCGAGCGATTTTGCTGTAGTGCAGTTTTAGTCCAACAGGTGAATAAATATTTTCACCCGATTTATTCCGCAAGCAAAACGCTAACATCCGCGCAAGAAAATTATACAACAACGGAAAAGGAATTTTTGGCTATCATTTTTGCATTTGATAAATTTTGATCTCACTTAACGCTTTCAAAAGTTATCGTCTTTACAGATCACTCCGCCCTCTAGTTTTTGCTAAATAAAGGAGATGCAAAGCCTCGACTGCTAAGGTGGATCCTCCTACTACAAGAATTTGATCTAGAGATCCAGGACAAAAGAGGAGCGAAAAATCTTACGGCAGACCACCTCTAACGTTTGGAGAATCCGGCTGCAGAAGCACTAGTGGAGGCCGAAATTGATGATAAATTCCCTGAAGAGCGCCTCCTCGCCATCAAAAAGGTAACGACTTCTTCCACCCCTTGGTACGCGGATTTTGCCAACTATCTAGTGGCCCGGGTCCTACCAAAAGATTTTTCAAGTCAACAAAAGAAGAAATTCTTTTCGGACTTGAAAAATTATTTTTGGGAGGACCCCTTTTTATTTTGTGTCTGCGCGGACCAAGTCGTAAGAAGGTGTATTTCGAGCGAGGAAGGCATCTAAATACTGTAGCACTGCCATGAAGGACAAACTGGTGGCCACTATCAAGAAAATTGGACCGCACGAAAGGTGCTAGAGGCGGGCTTCTATTGGCCCACCTTATTCAAAGACGCTCATAATTTTTTGAGCAATTGTGATCATTGCCAACGGACAGGTAACATCTCTAATAGGGATGAAATGCCCCAAAATGTTATTTTAGAATGCGAAATATTTGACTTATGGGGAATAGATTTCATAGGCCCGTTTCCTTCCTCCTCTAATAATTAGTATATTCTTGTTGCGGTTGACTACGTGTAGAGGTGGGCAGAAGCACAAGCCCTTCCCACCAACGACGCAAGAGTCATCGTAAATTTTCTAAAAAAATTATTTTCGCGATTCGTCACAACACGCGCACTAATTAGTGATAGGGGCACACACTTTTGTAACAACCAACTTACTAAAATTTTAGTCAAGTATGTAGTTACGCACAGGCTATCTACCGCATATCACCCCCAAGCAAATGGCCAAGTGGAGGTAGTAAACCGGGAATTAAAAAGAATCCTTGAAAAAACGGTTTCCGTTAATAGGAAGGATTGGTCGCAAAAATTAGACGACGCACTATGGGCCTATCGGACAGCGTACAAAACCGCCATCGGATGTATGCCGTACAGATTAGTCTATGGAAAAGCGTGCCACTTACAGGTTGAATTGGAATATCGCGCATTTTGGGCGCTTAAAAATTTAAATTTAGATTTAAACTTAGCGTCTGAAAATAGAAAAATTCAATTAAATGAATTAGATGAATGGCGCGCAAACGCCTATGAAAATAATAAATTTTATAAAGAACGTACTAAGTTCTATCATGATAGAAAAATTAAAAACCCCAAATCTTTTTCACCTGGCGATCTAGTCCTTCTTTTTAATTCAAGTCTTAGGCTTTTTCCGGGCCAATTAAAATCTAGATGGTCCGGACCCTTTGTAGTAAAAGAGGTTTGGCCATATGGGACCTTTCTAATAGAGCACCCTAAAAGCGGATCATTTAAAGTTAACGGACACAGGTTAAAATTGTATCACCTTGGCGACCCTACGTCCGAAAATATTGAAACACTTAAACTTCATAATCCTTAAAAATCATCAATGAGTCAAGCTACGCGACGGTAAACAAATCACTTTTGGGAGGCAACCCAGTGTTACCCTTTTTTTTCTCTTTTCTTATTTGTTGTTCTACTTTAATTCTGCAGGTGTTTGACCGGCAACCCCGACTACCAACCAGGGAAACCCTCTTTACACTTTAGTCATTTATCTTTATTTTCTTTATTGTCATTTTTAGTTTTATCCTTCATACTTAGTTTTAAACATTGGGGACAATGTTTAATTTTATGTATGGGGGTGTAGAATAGCTTCCTTTGTATTTTTATTTCTTTTAAAGCAAAAAAAAAAAATTAAAATTAAAATTTATTTAAATTGAATTTCTTGGAAAGGACGCTTTGGGCTTGAATTCCCATCACAGCCTCTAGTACCTTGCGAGCCCTTCACCAGCTTGACCTTGGGAAGTCCAAGAACTAAAATATATATATATATATAAATTAATGTTTTTTTTTTATCAAAACGTCCATGCTTGCTAAAATTGTATGTTCTAAAGTAGACTTATTTTTTAATATGGACTAAGAATTTTTTGTGCTAGATTAGTTTTTTGAAACTTTTGAGTAAAATTGTTGACTCATGTAGTGCTACTAGTCTTATGCATGTCTTTGAGAAGTGTTAGTGTAAAATTAAATTCTTGGCAAAGATCTAAAATTATGTTTTAATTAATTTGCGTAGTAATAATTTATTTTACTTTTAATTCGAGTCCGGTCTTATCCAAAAGTAGTTTAGGTGAGTGTGTATAAGATTGTTAGAAAGCTATTACTCGAATTGATCAAAAGGGTGTCCTTTCTCGATGTCTAGAACTTGCCTTAAGCTATTTTCGAAGCATGTGCACTTTAGTCAAAATTAACCTTTCGGAAATGATTTAGGCCTTTCTTTGGATAGTTTGAGCCTTTGCATCCATCCTCAACTTACTACCATTGTTCACACAATTTTGAGCTTTGCACCTTTATTTGAACCACCCTCACCATTTCTTCACCAAAACCAGAAAGCCCAAACCCAAATGAACACTTGAAATTTTGAGCTAAATTATTGAATAAATATTTGGGTGATTGTTTAAAAAGAAAAAAATTTATAGTAATATGTGGCCTAGGTGTGCTTATGCATACTTAGAATGATCCCAACTATGAAGGAAAAAAATTATGGGTATCAATTCAAAAGAAATACTCTTATATCAAATTGGAAAAAAATCTCATAATGATATGCGGCCTAGGTATGCGCATGTATACTTAGAATGATCCCAATTATGAAGAATTGTGATATCAGTTTTGGTGAATGAGAGTGTTTCCCTTAATAAAACATGAGTATGGCGGTAAAGCTTCTCTATTTTGTGGTAGTCATTATTTTCTTTTAGCTCAAAACTTTTTATTCTAGTGGAATAGCCTTCATGTTTATCATTGTTTACCTCGCCCATAAACCCAAGCCTTAAATCGCACCCTATTCAAGTCCTAAAGATCCATAGTGTTGATTTAGTTTGAAGTGTAGTGGAGAAGGTGCAAACGGGCAAGCCTATGGCCATCGACATTAATGGATTTCTTTGGAGGCCACCCCGAGCGTCAACGACTAGTAATTTGAATCTCAGCAATCACGCTATTTTCTCCCTTCTCATAACTTTTTGATTGACCGTCGACTCATTTTAAAAGTGATAATAAAGAATTATAACGCATTTTTGAATTATTTCATAAATTAGTATTTATGCCAAGAACTTCTTTTTACTAAAATATCTACGCATGTCGGCATAATACTTCGCATTTTACTCTCTAGTTTTCATAATTCTTTCTAGCATTAATTTTTCCTACCCTTATGAAAAATGGTTTGCTCGGGACGAGCAACGATCAACTATGGGGGTGTTTGACGAGTGATCTATTAACTCATCTTTTAGTATATGTTTATTATAATTTTAATATGAAATTATGTAATTTATATAAATTTATATCATATAAATCTTTCCTATTTTTATTTCGTAAGCTAACTTAAGTTTATTTTGTGTTTTCAAGTTTTCTGGATGTTTGGAGAAAAAAGTACATTTACACGCCCCAGGTCACGGGCGTGACCAATGGGCGTGTAACCTGCGCGGTGTTCCAAACCTGTATCTACCACCCTGGGGTCATTCCGTGAAGAATTTGACAAGTACACGCCCTAGGTCACGGGCGTGACCAAGGGCGTGACATCATAGTCACGGTCGGAACCCCACCACCAGCTTCTAGCATGCCTGCCACGTCATTTAAAGTTACGCGCCCTAGGTCACGGGCGTGACCTGGGGGCGTGACCACTGCATATGAGCTGCGTTCGACGAAAACTCAGGAGATCGACGAACTACTCCGTTGCTGCATTCAACGAAAACTCAGGAGATCGACAAACTGCTCTGCTGCTGCGTTCGACGAAAGCACTGAGATCGACGAACTACTCCGCTGCTGCGTTCGACGAATATTCTTGAGTTTGACGAACTGCTCCGCTGCATTCGATGAAAGCGCTGAGATCGGTGAACTGCTCCGCTGCTGCGTTCGACGAATATTCTTGAGTTCGATGAATTGCTCCGCTGCTGCGTTCAACGAATACGCTGAGATCGACGAATGTTCAATAATGCCATTTCCTGCCAAAGTTTCCCGCCAGCTGCAAGATTTCAAGATTACATGCCCAAGGTCACGGGCGTGACCTAGGGCGTGACACGGCTGAAACGCTCGCATTTACACCAGAAGGCGCCCTCTCCACTGCAGCTTCGATCACGCCCCTTACACGCCCTAGGTCACGGGCGTGACCAAGGGCATGTAACACCAAAAATTCAGCTATTTAAAGGGAGCTTTTCTAGATGTTTAGGGACAAAGTTTTGGAGTTCTAGCTTATTTTCTTGCACTGTTTTCTTACTCTTGTATGTCTTTTACTTCTTGCACTTTTCTTTCCCAAGCTTGTAACTTCCAATTTCTAGTTGTAATTTCATTTGCAATTTAATAAAATAGTTACTTTTCTCTTATTCTACTCTCTCTTTTCATCATGTACTTCTTTTATTTCGTTGTTTCCACCATCTCTATGCGCAGCTAAACTTTTATTTGCACTCGATTGAGAAGATCCAAGGAATATTATAATTCATGAAGTAATTTAGAATATATTTTCTCTTCTTGGAAATACTTACGATTTATCCTTGATTCTAATGAAATGAGATTATATTTTCGATATATAATTTTCGTTCTTGTTTTTGTTCTTAAGTAAGCCGAACAAGCTCGTAAGACGAATCAATCCTTCAATAATAAAGAGAGTTGCATGCAACCCTCGAAAGAGGAAGACATAAATCTCCCGGATTGGAGTCAAATCCAATAGCGGGGTTCATTACGATAAAGAAAGTATTAGGGGTTTCAATTATAATACGAAAGTTTGGTTGATCAACCTAATCTTAGTTGAGCGCAGTCCTCGACCAAGGCGCGCTCATAATTCGGGAACCTCCACGGTCAAGAAATTTTCCTAAGAGAATTGGATTTTCTTATTTCTTCTATTTTATTATTCCGAGGTGATTCAAAGATCAAGTGCTAGTCTTTTTACCCCTTGGTTATTCGATATTTTCAATTGTCTCTTTTTCTTGTAAACAACAAGCCCCAAGTTTTATTCGATAAGGTAATAGAGATTTTCCGAAGTAAGAGTAATCAACCGCCCCGAGTCTAATACGACCTTGGTTTCTTATAACCTATACTACATTCGACACGGTACACTTGTCGTTGTCGTTTGCGGATATAGTTTTGCGCATCATATACTTTTATCAAAAACACTATTTTGTACACATCATTATCACTTGTAAGCCTTCTACTCATGAGAATTGGAGTCTATTGCATATCTACATGTATTCTCTAAATTCTTAAGTAAATGCACTAGTTAGATTTGCATGATCAATACAATGCATAAGTGTGTTTGATTTCTCAATTTACGACATTGTATTCTTCTATCTTGACTTGATATGTTGTATCATGCTTACATATTTTTTTCCGCTATGTCATGTGTACTCTTTATTGCTTACCTTTCAAAACAAGTGTATGGTTATGTTGCAACTGAAATCATTTTGTACCTAAATTGCTACATCTATTTTTTATATCTAAAACTTTTAATCATCTACTATGCTTCACCATTCTTATATAGATGTTTGCCTCAAAAATATATTTCTTCATGCTTCCCACCTCCTTACTACTTGTACACTCGATCATGAATATGTTTTCCCATCAAGTGGTCTCTTTATGACAATTTTTTCACATTCCTTCTTTTTCACTCCTATATATTGTACTTTTTCCTAAGCGTTTAACTCTTTATCATGTTCATTCCCTCTCTACACATTTATTGCACACTTTAACGTTTGACTTTCTCTCCACCATCTTTTGATAATACCAAAAGGGGGAGAATAAATTTGAAAGAAATTCACATATATTTGGGAGTCGATTCAAAGGAAGTTTTGTTGTAGGGGGAGCATTCACTTAGGGGGAGCATTCATTTAGGGGGAGCATATGCACATGTCTTAAATTTCATGCATATCCTTTTTAATAAACACAATTCCTATCTTTTGAACTATTTCTTCTAAAGGGATTTGTTATTATCAAAAGGGAGAGTTTGTTGGAACATGCTTTCCATATCTCTTGGTTTGACAATAACAAATCCTATTGTATTTGATCTTGCTTGTGTTTATAGTGTGCAGGTACTTTAGTTATATAACCCTATGAACAGGATGCTGATTGATGATGATTCTCTAAAAAAAGAGCTACCGCTCGCGTTAGTTGTTAACACCCCACGTTAACAACCGCTGAGATGGAAACCGCTGAGAAGGAAATCGCTGAGAACGGAAATGGCATTCGACGAAATGAAAACTGCGTTCGACGAACTGCATGCTCTACCGCGGTGCTCGACGAAATGCATGCTTTACCGCGGTGCGTTAGAACTACCGCTGGTGCCAGTGTTCGTTCAACGAAATGAAAGCAGCGTTCGACGAAATGTGAGGTCGTTCGACAAAGATGCGCCCGACGAAAAGAGATGTGCTTTACCGTGGAGCGTTAGCACTACCGCTGGCGCTAGCATAAATGGAAACAATTGACAAGAAGGAAACAGTGGATAAAAAGGAATGTCGACGGGACGCTATTTTGGCAAGTACTATTGCGGCTCGTTAAGGACTAACGCCCGGCGGTAGCTTTTGGAATCCTCCCTTATGCATGTGATTGAGGAGCAAATATGGAAGGAGATATTGGCTAAAGGAAGGTTATCTCGCTATCGCGGAGCATTAGCATTACCGTGACGCGCTAGTCGGAGCTCAATGTTTGGCGGTCAAAAGTTGCCTAAGATGCCACATTCTGTGGGCTTGATCATTACTTAATGTGGCTACCACGGGGCGGTAGTACTACCGCAGGCGGTAACGGCTTATTTTATTTAAAGACGCGCGTATCCTTCGTTGTTGCTTGCTATTACAGAATGATTTGAAGCCACATATTCAGAGCACTCGTGAGAGCCTTCTCCAAGCAGCCGAAAGAACTCCGTCAACATTCGTGAACGCAAAGAACTTGAAGACCGATCTGATCGCATCTACATCGACATCAAGTTCTTCTTTTGAGGGAGTTTTTAGTTTTTGTTTTGTATGCCTTTTATTTTATCTTTTGTTCGGTAGAGGAATTCGCCATACAGCGACTAGGGCCTTGCGGGGACTAGGGGAAATTCGCCTCGTGTTGGCGACTAGGTCTAGGGAGTAGATCTAGGGGGTGCTCGAGGCCATTCTGGTGATAGATTGGCTAGAGCGGCTTGAGGCCTTATCTGGGGAGAGGTAGGTTAAAGCCAATCGGTCCTTGGGAGAAGGGTCGGTATATAAAACCAAAAGAGTTTTCATTGGTCGCCTCTTTCCAAGCGTCATTGGGAAAAGTTTTTGTAATCATAATTGTTTCACTTTAATATTAATGAAAATATGTTTGTTTCTTTATCTCTGATTCGTGGTCTCTGATTTTCATTGATTTAACCTAGACATATTTTCTCTATAACTACCGATGGTGGTAGCAACATAGAATTATTTTCTCTAAATAATCTTGAAAATTTTAAATCCCTTATTCACCCCCCCCCCCTCTAAGGGCGCCTACAGATCCAACAATTCTTATGAATCATGTCTCGCCATGTATACCTCGAATTGTAAAGAGATAGTTAATACCATAGCACTATTCGGTCTTCCCATTGTCATTATTGTGCTACACTTGTGGAATGTTTTGTGAAGTGTGTTCGGCATTTTTACTTCATCTCCGGACATCAAGTTTTTTAACAGGCTTCTTGTTTTAGTCTTCTGCCTGGAACACCAACTATCCAAATACTAGATTAGCATTTTATTAGTCGTTGGACATTCCTACAAAAAATAACAATTTTACCTTAGGAACCCAAACATATTTGGTTCCAAGGTTCCTGTTAGCATCTATTGTAGGGAGCATGGCTACAAACCAGCTAGAAAGCTTAACATTCTTTTCTCTAGTTACTGTTGGGTTAAACCAACAATCTATATCAAAGTGATTGATCTTGCCACAGTACCAGGAAACAAACCTGTTGTACCTCCTCTTCTAATTCTCTTAGGAGTGGAATATAGGTGCTAATAAACAGAAGAGCAAGCTGCTTCATAGCAAGCACTTTTTAAACTATTCTTGTGGCTGTGCACAAATTTGGTGATTGGTTGCACAGTCACAGGTTTAACTTCTTGGACTGGATTTTGAGGAAAAGCCTTTCCCTTTCCCATTGATGATGGTGCTGCAGAGCCATGCTCATATGGACCATGATTCTTCATTTACATCTCCTCTTGAGGTTCCTTTAGAGCACTCAGTCCAATGTTTGCTCTATTCTCTGAGTTTTGTAGCTTAGTACCACCAGTAGAGCACCCATTGGAGAGGTATCCATATGTCAGATCTCTATCATAAGTGTTGGAGGGAAAAACAACTTTCTGGAAGATGGTTTTAGCAGAGGATACATCTTCCTTTTCCTTATTATAGCCAAGTCCTACTCCATGAGAAATGGACAAACTGTCTATAATTGGAAGAATAGTTTTAGGGTTTGAGAAGCTTGCTACCATCTTTCTTTCTAAAAGCAGCTTCTCCTCCACAACCTTGATAGCTCTTTCATTTTGAGTTAACAAGTTGCTACGAGCTTCATACTTCTTTTGATGTACAGAAAGATCATTGGTCAACCTTGTTACTTCAAGGGATTTGTCATCCACCTTGGATCTAAAAGGCTTAATAATTTCTATTTCTTTACCCTGATCTTTGGTCAAGGCCTTTCTCTTCTTGAGTGATTTTTCAAGAATCCCATGCCGACTGAGTAGATCATCAAGTTGGTATGCTAAATCAGAATCACTCTCATCATTAGCTGATGAGTTTGCTTTTATTTCATAATTAGTCTCATTGTCAGATCTAGAAATTGAAAGAGGAGTTATGATTTGTACCTTATTAGGATAAGAGTTATCCTCTTCTTCTTCATCACTCATGGCCATTAGTCCATGATTGTTATCTTGTTCTTCAGAGTCACTGTGATCCATTATGCACACTCTTGCTATAGGATAACAGATGTACCATTCTTCTCTTCTGCATATAGGCAGCTTCAAAGAACTGATCTCTTTAGAGTTCTCTCTAGAAGTCAAGGTGAATACCCCTCTTCCCTTGTTGAGGATGTTGTTCAGGCTATTAGGCTCTTTTTGAATAACCCACCTCTGATACCCGTTGTTAGTCCAGGGGTGTCTTCACATAGAGGGGGTGAATACGTGATGATGGCTATTTTAGAACTTTGCGGAATAATAAATGTAAATGTCACAACCACACATCAAACACAACACACACAACAATTTATAGTGGTTCCCCAAGATAACGTGTCACTGGGTACTCTACTACCCCCCTTCGCCTATCTAGCAGTATGATAGACTTGGCAATCTCCACCAAAACTCAGATCAGTAGATCCTACAACTCAGAGATAGTATCTCCTACCTCAGGTGCCACAAGTCCCTATAACTCAGAAGCCCTGTCTGACTTCCTACCTCAGAGATCAAGACTCCTGCCTCAGGTCTCGTATGAATCTACAACTCAGAAGAACTACTAGCTTCCTAGCTCAGGCTAGATAGAGACCTACAACTCATATTTCACACGAGAATCCTACAGCTCAGATCTCTAAGAGATGCTACAGTTTACAAGTTTTATCACAAAAAATTTCTATAGACTCAAAATAAATATCCTTGAAAGCTTTAAAATATTCTTGAATCCTTGATGAAGATTGTCTTCATTTAAAATCTTCTTGTAGATGTTCTAGATGAAGCAGTGAAAGTTCTGCTTAAGAGATGAAGATTCTTTAATTAGCTAAACAATCCTTGATTTGAATCAGTAATTGTGATCGACCTTTCTTCTTGGAGAAGATTATAGATTGTCTTTTGAGCTTTTCTTCTCCTTTCTTAAGCTTTCCAATAGAACAGAGCTTTGAGCGGTGGAAAAGCTATTATTTTAGATTTGTCGATTCGATTTCACGATTAGGGTTTGCATCAGCATCACATTCTCTTTTGTAAGACATGAATGCCTAACAGTCGATTCTAGTACTAGCATTATGTCAGAGATCTCTTTCCATAGCAAGGGAGATTTATTGGCTCAATCTGTGGCGGCAATAAATGATGTGACGCCAAAATCACGCTTTAATTTGATTCATGCCTTTCAGCCAATCGACTAGATGTCTAGTCTTTTTTACTTCTTCTGGATGATTCTGCAATGTAAAGCCTTAATTTTGTTCTTTGGTATGATTCATCTAGATTCCTTGATAGTCTTTAAGATGATTTATCATAGTGTTTTATTCTAGACGAATCATTTACACGAATCATCTTGGTGACAGATTGTCTGCAAGACGATATTTCACGCTTTATTCTTCTAGAAGATTTGTCTGCACGAATCATTTTGCTATCTCTTCTTCAAGATGAAAATTCATTCCTTCAGTCTTCTAGTTGAGTCTTCAACACGATTTGACTTGATATATATATTCACAATCTTTAAGATGATATTTAATATCTCCTAAATGAATCGTCTTATTCTTCATGAAATATCATCATATTCCTCGACGACATTTCGAGTGACCAAGATGATAATTTACTAAGTCATTCTTCCTTCATATAAATCCATTGCCAAATCTTTAACACAAGTTTTCTGGATATATCATCAGTATTCTTAAAGATGATATTTGAGATCTTGTAAACGAATCGACTTGATATTCATTAAATCACATCTTGGTTCCTCGACGATAATTTGAGTGACCAAGACAGTAATAGACTTAGTCGATTTCTTCCTTCATATAACTCCTTCCGGCTATATGTAGCACACTTCTATGAGGATAAGAATGTATATGAAATTTGTCAAGACGATATCATCTTGGAGAGTATTGTACCAAGACAATATTTGGATAACCTTCTTCTTCTTACACAAGACAATTAAAGCAATGTTGCGTGTTTACAAGATGATATCATCTTGGAGCTTAGAGTCTTCAAGATGATATCGAGAACTTCACTCGATGATATTGAGGCTTACCAAGACGATATTTGCCTTAGTCAATTTCTGATATTTTCCAATCTAGCCCTTTCTTTTAGCTCACTTGATACACTTATTAGCTTAATGATTGAGAGTTAGTGACAAGTCTGATATAGTCCAAATCATAGGCCAACATGGTGATTTGCATAAATAGGGATTGCATTGGTGGAAATAAGTCTGATGACACTAAGTCTAGCCCTATGTTAGACTTGCACTGTCAAGTACCTGAAATCAATATTCTAGATCAAATATGTCAAATACAAAGTGTATTTATCTTTGCCATGAGGACTTCTTCAAATCAGGAACATTGAAGGTAAGGTTCCAAACACAATTGATAAAGCATTCCTTGGAAACTTGTCATATGGAATATTTTGTACGATAGAAAAATTGATCCAATTCATATTGCTCCGTGGGTGTTTTCTCGATCGGACTACAGACGTGAAGCGAAAAGAAAAAAATCAATGAAATAAGGATTCAATTTGCTCTATATTAATGAGAGAAAAATAGAAGCCTCTACTACAGTACCAGAGATGCCTTTCCATACACGCAATTGAATGGAATATTTTTATTCTAATTTCTAATAGTGAATGGAATTGCATACATAATAGGAAGAGGAGTGTAGCATCTTTAGGAAGTACATGCTGATATAGATATCACATCTTTGATCATAATTTCACTTGGTGCAACATAGGTTATGTCATACTTTATCATAATATCTCTATTTTTTCTATTCACAATTCAAGCACGATGATCTAATAGGGATATATGCATAGGAAAGAGACATGGGCTCAGTATCCCACATAGAAAAATCAGTTCTGGGTACACAGATTTTCTGAGAATTGAGAATGATTAGTTGTTAAAAAATTGGACTTCGCATGTAATTATGTTTTACAAATTTCACAGTTGTTCGCTAATTCAAAGTCAAAAAAGTCAGTAAGAGTCACTAAAGAGTACAAAGTCCCAAAATGGCGGATGAAGTAAAGAGTGAAATTTTATAAATTGCCCTATATTTGATATTATGTGATCGAGGACACTCGAGAATCTTTTCATTTTTCTATAGACCTATGAAATAGATAGAAAGGTGAAAAGAGAAGTTTTGAAATGATCTCTATTTTGAGAGAAAATCAATCGAAGAAATGAATAAAAAATGGATCTATAAAGTCTTTTTTGGAAAGTGATAAGTACTAATTACTAAGGGCAAAAGAAAAGAATAAGAAAGGAAAAAAATGCAAATCTTGGATGGAATTTGGCGACATGGCCAAGTGGTAAGGCGTGGGACTGCAAAGCCTTCATCCCTAGTTCAAATCTGGGTGTCACCTAATTAGACTTGGAATTTCTTCATCATGTTGATCAAAATGTACTCCCGCTAAAGCATAGGTTGGCACTAGTGATCAAACGAGACTTTCTTTTCAGAAACCTAGGGCCTATCTTTATTTAGAAATGTCATCTTTTTCTCAAATGGATCAAACAGGTAGAAATCATTTGAAGCAAACCCATGTTCTAAACGATTGGTTTGGGCTATTCTTAATTAAAGTAAAGAAAGAGTGAGAATTCATTTGAGACATCCTATAATTTAGGGTAGATAAAGTCTTACTATATTAGGCACGTAGCGAAGAAACAGTAAATCCACGAATTTATGGTATATAACGAGAGTTCTTCTAAAAAGACCTAAATACGCACTACAAACCTTTATGAATATTCAGGTAGTTTCTACTAACTGTGTCTACAATTCCATTAGATTGGATAGGCTGATAGTCAAAGAATTGTGGAAAGAAAAAATGCACTGAAGATACATTGTATCCAGAGTTACTAACGAATCTGAATGGGTGAATGGATATTCTTGTCTAAGATTTCTCAATCAACGACCGCAGAGGAGACCGCTGATGATTGGGAATAAGACATTGAGATCGTTGATGAGGATAGACTAAGCGGCAGTCAATACGTGATGGGACAAGATGCCAGCTCTGGAGCGGGCTCGAGCTCTTGATCAACAATTCTAGGAGGCAGCTTAGACTAATCATTTAAAGAGACCAATTCTTCATCTTCGGACGAGCGGTCTACAAAAGTTCAAAGAATGAATAGTCAATCTTGTAATTTCTCTTTTGAGACCGGATGGTCTGATGTATTTGAATATTTGGAATAGAAATAAAAATGTCCTTCCTTCTTTTCTTGTGAATGAATGTGTCTTGGTATTTTTTCTGGTGTATAGAATATATTGTTTTCGGTCTTGTTATAAAGAGATAGAATTGGCATTCGATCTCAATGACTTAGGTTTTTCCAACCATGAATTAAGAAATTCATAATTCATTAAGGGTGATCTCATATTTATTCAGGCTGCATTATCAGGAGATGAGGGCGACTCTGATTAAGGACTAAATAAAGAATTTCCCACAACTGATCTTTAATTTTTACCACAAAAACATATAAGGCCGCATATTGCATCTGTGATCTTCAACAGATTGTCCACTGAATAATTTCGGAAATGAGCGCAAGGTGAGATTTTTCAACATAGCGATCGCGTCATAAAAAACTTACTTGAATAACGGAAATGTGATAGATAATCTATAATTCCAATATACTTCAGGACATTCTTCCTATAGAGATCATATCTGGCGGTCTTTATTATAACAGACCATTTAGAACTCAGAGCACGATTAATCAGATATTGCATGATCTTGACATTCTTAGACCGCCAATTAACAAATATAGAGAACCTATAGAATTTTTTGTAGACTTTGGAGAAATAGGAATAATCATTCATCTTGCGATCTCAATTTATCCAGACCGGTCAATATTAGAATGATTTCAAGATAATCCAAAATGCCTTGAACTCTATTCAGAGAACATCTCTTGGAAAACCAGTAGGCGATCTCTAACATCCACGTCCTGAAGGAGATACAGCCGGCAGTCTCAACCTATTCAAGATCGCTGAAAACCTCTTTTTAAATGAAATGGAGAACCCTACCAGAAATCTCTAACATCCAATTCCTAGAGGAGATCCAGTCGGCGGTCTCAACATATTCAAATCGTTGAAAACCACTTTTGAAATGAAATGGAGAACCCTACCAGCGATCTCTAACATCCAAGTCCTGGAGGAGATCCAGCCGACAGTCTCAACATATTCAGATCGTTGAAAACCAGTTTTGAAATGAAATGGAGAACCCTACCAGCAATCTCTAACATCTAAGTCCTGGAGGAGATCCCGCCGCCGGTCTCAACATATTCAGATCGCAGAAAACTCAGAGAAAGAGCAAAGCTGGCGGTCTCCCAAAATATTGAATGCCACATCAGGATTTAGGTGATGGTCATAGGTGTTTCCGACCGACCCTTGGATATCCACAATCCAATGAGTATTCAAGAGTTACAGAGCAAAGATGATCAATAGGGCAGGTATGGTCATGCCGCGGAGGCTATACCTGAAAGTAACCTCTGATAGAAGTTGAAAGTGAGGTTTAGATCTTAGATTTACTCTAGAGGGGGGTGAGTAGAGTATTAAAAAGTTTTTCACTTATTTTTATAGCAGAGTTAAAATAGTGATATATATGTGTACTGAGTGAGTATGAAACAAAATAAAAAATCACACAGCATAGCATAGTACGTACAATAAACAAAAACACAAAAGACACAAGGATCTATAGTCGTTCCCCAATAAACCTGGTTACATCTACTCTTCTACTACCCTTGGTAGGAATCCACTAGGTTCTTGATCAGGTGCCCTATCACCAATGGTTTTTGATCAGGTGCCTAAACACCACTGAGCTTTTGATCAGGTGCTCAAACCAATCACAGGTTTTTGATCAGGTGCCCTGCCACCAAAGGGTTAACTTTTGAAGGGAGTTAGAACACTGTACAAGATGGGATAAAGAGGGTTTATGAAGTTCTTCTCTATCAACAAGCTGAGAGAAGACTAGTGGATTTGTTGTTCTAAAGCTCCCCCTGTCTGATAGAAATGGTTGACAGTTGAAGGATGGAGCTTTCCCATGAATGTAGAATATCTTCCTTGATAGCTGATGAATCTGAGAGATAAAGGTTTCTCAGATTGTTGTTGCTCTTGAAGATTTAGAAACTTGCAGTAGAAAACTGAGAGAATGATCTTGTTGATGTTCTCAGAGAATGAAAGGGTGTTGCTTGAGGAAGATGATCTTTCTTTTTGACATTCTATATGTTTCTCTATAATGTATCTTCTCTGTGTTAGTCTCTGGTTACGATCCTTCTTCTTGCTGGACTTACTTTTCCTTAGAGAATATATCTCTAATTTGAATTTCAAATACTCTGAATAAGGAATAGAATAATCAGGAGGATTATTTCTTGGAACTGCAAGCAAATCTTTAATTTCATTTCCTTTTCAATAAATGTATCCTTTTCTAATAAGCCAAATGGATACTTTCTCGAAAGAAGACAATGGAAAGGAATAAATAAAAGGAAGGATAAAATCCTTGATTTATCTGGAGTAAATGATAAAATAGATCCATTGCTGATTTAGTTGATCTGAGTTCAGAGAATAATATATAACTGATCTGTCTAGAAAATTCGTTGAGTTGAGAGAAGAGTTCGTCGATCTGAAGGTTGAGTGCATCAAACTGAAGTTGGAGTTCGTCGAACTGAACATCTGTTACTGATTCGTCGAACACAGTCTGGAGTTCGTCGATCTCATGCTGGAGTTTGTAGAACTAAGAGATAATCTACTGAACTTGGCTGGAAGAACTGAGTTCGTCGAGCTGAGAAGTACTTTCGTCGATCTGAACATCTTGATACTTATTCGTCGAGCGCAGTGCTAAGTTCATCGATCTCAAACTGGAGTTCGTCGAACTGATGAATAAACTGCTAGATTGGATGGAGAACTGAGTGCGTTGAGTTGGAGAGCAAGTTCGTCGAACTGAAGTATGACGTTCGTCGAACGCAGAGATGAGTTTGTCGAACGCAGAATAAAGTTCGTCGAACGCAGAGACTTGGCAAGTTCGTCGAACTGGAGCACAACATTCGTCGAACGCAGGATGGAGTTCGTTGAACGCAGAAACTTAGAGTTTTTCCTAAGTTCTAGCTACTCAGACAGCCTAAAAACATTGACCATAAGACTATACATTGGGGTCAACATAGTCCTAGTCATCAGATTGTGATCTAGCCCAAATCAGTAATAGAGTTGTTCCAACAATGTCCCCCTATTTGGGTTTGGACACTATTTGACAAATTTAAAACAAACAAAACATAGAGCATATATATCTGATAGAAATTAAATCATTTCAGGAGATAAGAAATATAGTACTCTAGGTTTAGAAAACTTTACATAGAAAAAAAACTTGCTTTCTGATAGAAATCATTGTCTTCTGCTTTTGCTTTGTTGATCTGAACTGAATCTGCTTTGTTGATCTTCTATATTGATCTTCTTTATCAAAAACTGTATCTGTTGTATCAAAAACACCATAACTAAATATGCGTCTGTATTTGTCATATCTGAAACAAAAACTAAAACTGTTGGAGCTTCTTCATCAAGAACTGAAAACATCAATCACTGTATCAAAAAGAGCTTCTTCATAAAGCATCTCCCCCTGAAACTGGAGCTTTTTCATAAAGCATCTCCCACTACCTAGTTTCAGGAAGACCTGAAGTTAGGCTCCTAGAAGAAGGGACATTTGAAGAGGAGGTAGGGAAGGATGCAATTTTAGAAGAAAGATTGCCATTGTTCCTGCAAAAGAAAAAGAGAGATCAAGTGCAAAGGAACTGGAAGGAGAAGCAGATTCTGTAGGCATAAAGATAAAATGAAAAAAAAGATTGATTATATGGAGAGATCAGAAGTCGAAAAGACTTAGCCTTCGTCAGACTGCGTTCGACGAAAAATTTATTTTGTCGATCTCAGTTCATCGATCGAGCTTGTCTTCGTCGATCCCTGGATCTAATAGGTATCGTTTCAGCGGTTGGACTGAGAAAGCTTCCAGTCTCAACAGATTCTTTTGTCCCATCACAGCAGATCCCGATAACTTCTCAGCGGCCCTATGCCTTGTCTCAGCGGTTCAGCTGAGATTGAGAGCTTGTCTCAGCTGTTTAGTTGAGACTGAGAGCTTGTCTCAGCTATTCAGTTGAGACTGAGAGCTTGTCTCATCTGTTCAGTTGAGACTGAGAGCTTGTCTCAGCTGTTTAGAAAGCAAACCTATTAAACTTCCTTCACACATTGAGGGATAAATAAAAGATATATATTTTTTAATTGATTGAATCTCCATCTATCATTCCTAGCTGATTTATAAAGAAAATATGCTTCTTTTCATCCAATGGTTTGGTGAAAATATCAGCTCTTTGTATGTCAGTAGGAATAAATTGTAGGCAAATTTTATTTTTATCCACTAAATCTTTGATAAAGTGGTGCCTAATTTATATGTATTTAGTCATACTATGTAGTACTGGATTTTGTGCTATTGATATTGCACTAGTATTGTCACAAAATGTAGTTGATTTACTTAGATTGATACCATAATCTAGAAGTTCATTTTGTATCCACAATATTTGTGAGCAGCAATTGTCAGCAGCAATGTATTCTGCTTCAGCTGTTGATGTAGACAAAGATGTTTTTTTCTTACAAAACCATGACACTAGCCTATCACCAAGGAACTGGCAAGTTCCTGATGTGCTTTTCCTGTCTACTCTGCATCCAGCATAATCAGAATCTGAGAATCCAGTTAATTCAAATTCTGAAGCTGTTGGATACCAGAGTCCTAGATTTGGGCAACCCTTTATATATCTCAAAATTCTTTTTAGTAAAATTCGGTGAGATTCTTTGGGGTTAACTTGGAACCTAGCACAAATACATGTAACAAACATTATGTCAGGTCTACAAGCTGTTAGGTAAAGTAAAGAGCCAACAATTTCTCTATATACTTTCTGATCAACAGGTTTCCCTGATTCATCATTGTCAACAACAACATTGGAGGGCATGTGTGTTTTCATAGTGGAAGCATCAGACATACAAATCTTTTCACTAATTCCTTAGCATACTTGGATTGTGATATGAATATGTCATTTGGAGTTTGCTTCACTTGAAGGCCAAGGAAGTAAGATAACTCACCCATACTACTCATTTCAAATTTAGATGGCATTAGGTCAGAAAACCTTTTGCATAGATTTGAATCAGTAGAGCCAAAAATAATATCGTCTACATAAATTTGAACTAGTAGAGTTTGATTTTTATGTATCCTACAAAATTAAATTTTATCAACAATGCCTCTACAGAACTTGTTCTCTAAAAGAAAATTAGCTAAGGTCTCATACCATGCTCTGGGAGCTTGCTTGAGACCATAGAGAGCTTTATTAAGCTTAAAGACATATGAAGAGTGAGTTGGAGAGATAAAACCTGGTGGTTGTTCCAAATAAATTTCTTCTTTGATATCTCCATTCAGAAAAGCACTCTTCACATCCATCTGATATACTTTGAATTTCTTGATGGCATCAAAAGCAAGGAATATCCTTATAGCTTCATGTCTAGCAATAGGAGCAAAGGTTTGATCAAAATAAATTCCTTCTTCCTGAGAATATCCTTGGGCTACCAATCTTGCATTATTTATGATTATGAAGCCTTGATCATCTAGCTTGTTCCTGAAGAACCATTTAGTGCCAGTGACTGGATGGCCCTTTGGTCTTGGAACCAAATCCCAAACCTTGTTCCTTCAAATTAGTTGAGTTCCTCTTGCATTGCAAGAATCCAGTTTGGATCTTATTCTGCATCTTTTATGGATTGAGGTTCAACTTGTGATAGGAAACAAGTATGCATCTGAATTTGGTGTAGTTGATGCCTTATTTGAACACCTGCTGAGATATCTCAAATGACTTGAGATATTGGATGATCTCTAACTGTGATGTGATCAACAGTTGGAGTGGGTTCAACAATAGTTTCCTCTTGAGGGATATGATCAGCTGTCACTTGATTGGAATTATCAGCAAGATCTGTATTATCCTCTTCTTCACTGTCTTCAATAATTTCATTTGATGGAAGTAGAGAATCTTCATTCTGTAGATTTAATCCATTGAGCTCTTCACATAGAGCTGGTACCTGCAAAGTATCTTTGGTAGAGGTGGTGTTCCTCTCCTCATTTAATATGTTAGTTTCATCAAAAGATACATGCATGGACTCTTCTATCTTAAGAGTTGATTTGTTATAAACTCTATATGCTTTACTAGAGAGAGAATATCCAAGGAATATACCTTCAGCAGCTTTTGCTTCAAATTTCCTTAGATACTTCTTCTCATTGTTATGCACATAGCATTTACAGCCAAAAATCTTAAAATAGTTAACCTTAGGCTTTTTATTCTTAAGTAATTCATAGGGAGTCTTACCCTTAAGTTTATGTATCAGACTTCTGTTCAACACATAATTTGATGTGTTCACTCCCTCTACCCAAAAAGAGATTGGCAAGTGAGCATCAGTAAGCAATGTATTTGCTGATTCAATTAGTGTTCATTTTTTCCTTACAGCTACCCCATTTTGTTGAGGAGTTCTAGGAGCAGAGAAACATTGCCTGATCCCTTCTTTTCCACAGAATTCTCTCATCAGAAGAGATTCAAACTCAGTTCCATGATCACTTCTGATCAATGCAACTAGAGTAGAGTACTCAATCTTTATGGACCTGAGAAAGTCTGTAAGAACATTGAAGGTGCCAGACTTGTTCCTAAGAAAGAATACCCAAGTGAATCTTGAGAAGTCATCTACAATAACTAAAGTGTAATGCTTCCCTCCTAGACTCTGTATTGCAGTGGATCCAAAGAGATCCAAAAGCAGTAAGTACATAATCCTAGGTGAATCACTCTTGGATAAAGATTTAAAACTACTCTTGGTTTGCTTACCTAGTTGACAAGCCCTGCAGATTCCTTCCGTCTTGTATGAACCAGAAGGCAGTCCTCTTACCAGACTGTCCTTGGAGAGCTTAGAGATAGTTCTAAGGTTAATATGTCATAGCCTTTTATGCCATAATTCATTTGTTTTACTTATTGAATTAAATAAACAAATATCTGTATTGGCAGAGTCAAAATTGACTAAGTAAATATTTCCATGTGTAATACCAGATAACACATTAATGTTTTTATTATTGGTAATATGACATAAGGAATGGTTAAAAGTTACCTGATAACCTTCATCACATAACTGGCTTATGTTAATGAGTTTATGCTTGAGACCCTTGACATAAGCTACCTCTTTGAAGGTAACTTCTCCAACTTTGATTTGTCCATATCCTTTGGTTTGTCCACAGTTGGAGTCTCCAAAAATCACTTTGGGTCCAAGCTTTGCCTTTTAATTGCTTAAGTTGGCCTTGTTTCCTGTCATATGCTTTGAGCACCCACTATCCAAAAACAACTGTTCCTTTATGTTTGGATAGCCTTGTACCTGCACTACAGAAAATATAAACTAGTTGTTTTTTACCCATACTACCTTGGGTCCTTTTTGTCTTTCCACAAATTTCTAAAATAAAAGACATCTTAGGCTGATCTTATAGCCTTGTGGATGATATTTCCCTGGAGGAAAAATCCACTCAGTGAAAGAATTTTTAGTTTGTTGAGAATAAAAATTCTTCTGACATTCAGTATATTTTTCGTTCGACAAATTCTGGTGAGTTCGTCGATCGCCGTTCGACGAATTGGAGTAATTTCATCGAGCGCCATTCGAATAGTAACTATACTGAAAGTCTATCTTCAGAGATCGTCGATCGTCGTTCGACGAATTGAAGTAATTTCGTCGAGCGTCGTTCGATGGATAACTATACTGTGTTGTAACAACCCTATTTCTGATTTGGGCTAGGATCACTATATGTTGACTAAGGACAAAGTTGACCCCAATGTATAGTTTATGGGTCAAGAGTTTAGGCTGTTAGAATTCAAAAATTTATTCAGATTCTGCGTTCGATGAACTCCACACTGCGTTCGACGAACTGCTCTCTGCGTTCGACGAACGACATGCTCTCTGCGTTCGACGAACGGCTTGCGTTCTGCGTTCGACGAACAGAATACATTCTGCATTTGACGAACGACTTGCTTCAAGCTCATCTCAGCGGTCGATGATCCCGTCTCAGCAGTCGACTAATAGATTGGTTCAGCGATCGACGAACAGACCCCAGCTCAGCGGTCGACGATTTTGCTCAAGCTCAGCGGTCGACGAATTTATCCAGGCTCAGCCGTCGACGAATACTTCCATTCGACGAACTGCAGTCTGCATTTGACGAACACCTTCAGATCGACGAAAGTTCTCCACAGCTCAACAAAATTAATTATTCCAGCAAGATTCATTTGAGGTCGACGAACTAAATTTTGCGTTCGACGAAAATTATTGAGGTCGACGAAAATTCTCTATACAGCAGATTTATTTCAGAAGATTATATTTATTTCATTCTCTGAACTCAGATCGACTACAACAACGACTCTTTCTATTAGATCAAGTAAGGAAAATATATTTCATTTATTATTCCAAGATTATAGTCGTTGACATTCCTCGGAAAAGGACATTTCGTGGAAAAGGAAAGAGATAAACGGCGCAGCAGATTTGTGTTTTCAAAATAGCTTTTCAGATATATTTATTCCTTAATATAAGGGATCTGCAATTAATGTCTGCCAGAGATTTCAAAAGGGAAAACAGGAAGAAGATTTACATCAGTTTTACACGACAGAATATATACAGAATATATTAATGTTTTGCGGTACAGAAAATAACAGAGGGAAAAGAAAGAGAGAAATACAGGAAGAACAAGAAGAACATATAGCTAACAGATCTTCTTCTTCATCCTCTAGCAGAACATATTTTTCTGATAACATCTTCAACATCACCTCTCAGTATTTCTGCTGCAAGAATCAGAAAAGAAAGAAGAAGAAAAAAGAAGAACAGAAAAAGTTTATACAGATCTTCTTCTTCCTCGAGTAGCATTTATTTTCTGAGAACATTTACATTCATCTCTCAGTCATCAGCTGCAAGCACAGATCTCCAAAGAGCAACAAACAATCTGAGAAGCATTCTTGTCTCTCAGATTTATCAGCTATCAGGAAGATCATTTCTTTCAAGAAACAGCTCCAGCAATCTACTGTCAACAATTTCATTTCAGACAGGGAGCTTTTCAGCATACATCCACTAGAGTCTTCTCTCAGCATCTTGACAGAGAAGAACATCTAAACCCCTCTCTATCCGATCTTGTACAGGGTTAAAACTCCCTTCAAAAGTTTACCCATTGGTGGCAAGAAACATGATCAAAAAATCCTGTTGGTTTTGAGCACCTGATCAAAAACTCTGTGGTGTGTGGACACCTGAACAAAAACCCCTTGGTGTGAGGGCACCTGATCAACAACCTCCTAGTGGATCCTACCAAGTATGGTAGAAGAGTAGACGTACCCAGGTTTATTGAGGAACTACTATAAAAATCCTTGTGTCTTTGTGTCTCTGAATTTCTGTGTTGCTTGTGTTGTGTCTTGTATTCATTATTCATTTTATTTTAGTTTTATAAAACACTCTGCTACACATATACTTATATCAGTATTTTTAATTCCACAATAAAACTAAGGGAAAAAGTTTTAATACTCTATTCAGCACCCCTCTAGAGTTAATTTAAGATCTAACCTCACTTTCATACTGGAATTCTGTGTTCAGCTTTTGTCGATCTACGTTCGATGAATTCATGTGATTTCGTCAATCGCCGTTCGATGAATTCTTTTGAATTCTTTTATTCTGAACATCCTTGCTTGAAATTATCTTATCTACTTCTACTGCCTCTTTGCCCTTGGTAGAGATGAACTTTACTAGTGTTGATAAAGTATTCTTCTTAAGAAGATGTGGCTCACTTGATGATGCACCCAAGCCCAATTTGCCATTAAGTCTGGCATTCACTGTGCTTGTGATGTCCATCAGTTTGATACTTCTCTCATTTAGGGATTCTTCAAATTTCTTAGCCTCAGATAACTTGTTCTCAATGAAAACAATATGTTCCTTGGAGGCAGCCAATTTGTTGGAACTGCGGTTCAGCAATTGCCCCGGTGCTGCGGTACTAATCGAAGCAGAAGGGCGTGTCCCCCGCGGGCCTAACTGGCTGCCACGTGGATCCTGCTTGGGTGACCAGCTCTATTAAGGATAGGTAGCGCCTTCACCAACAGTCTGGGCTTTTGGTCGAGTTGGTTGCGCCGAGTCCCCAACAAGTGGGATCAGAGGGGGTCGCGTGTTCGAAACCTCGGGTCGTTGTTGGGGGGATTGTTGGAACTGCGGTTCAGCAATTGCCCCGGTGGTGCCGTACTAGTCGAAGCGGAAGGGCGTGTCCCCCTCGGGCCTAACTGGCTGCCACGCGGATCCTGCTTGGGTGACCAGCTCTATTAAGGATAGGTAGCGCCTTCACCAATAGTCCAGGCTTTTGGTCGAGTTGGTTGCGCTGAGTCCCCAACACAATTTTTTCTTAAGATTTGTATTATCTTCAGCCAGTTGATTCATTTCAACCAACTTATTTTTGAGAGAGATTATCTCCTTCTCAGATTTAATTAAGTCTAAATAAAGAATTTTAAAATCATTTTTAAAATCATCTGAATTAAAATCAAAGGTAGAGATTACCTGATCAGCATCAGTTTAAAATTATGATTCATCTGAATTGTTTGCTGAGGCATTGATAGCCATCATGCAGAAATTTCTTTCATCTTCATTATCTTCATCATCACTAGAGCAGGATGATGATGCATGTTCTGACTCACTGCTTGAGTCATAAATAGCCATCAAGCATTGATCTTTGTCATTTGCTTTATCTTCATCATCAGAAGAGCTGGATGAAGATTCTGACTCTGTCTCACTCCATTTTTCAGCTATAAAGCCTCTTCCCTTATGTTTGTGTTTGTGGGAGGATGACTTGCTGGAGTGCCTCTTTTCTTCTTTCTCTTTTCTTTTGTCCTTCTTTTGATTCTCTGGACACTCAGGTAGAATGTGTCCAGGTTTCCTGCAACCAAAACAGATAATTTCTTTAGAATTTGATTTGTCATACCTTAGTTTTTCTCTTGATCTGGAATCCTTCTTTCTGAAGTCTTTTCTAGCCATTTTGTAGAACCTTTTGGCTAGTAGGCTCATAAACTCCATTTCTCCTGGAGTTTTGTCTTCCTCTTCTGTAGCTTGGAAAGCAATACTTCTCTCCTTCTTGATGGATGGTGAGAAGGTAGACTGTTCAGCTTCTCTAGTCTTGATAAGCAGCTCATAGGACTTTAGCTTGCCTAACAAGGTCTCAGGAGAGATCTCATTAAGGCTTCTGGCTTCCTTGATTGGCCAGATCCTTGAGTCCCATGTGCTGGGGAAGCACATTAGGATCTTATCATTGACTTCAGTGATTGAGATCACTTTGTACAAAGTTTTTAGCTCATTGATTATAAGACTGAGTCTATTGTACATATCAACAACAGTTTCAGTTTTTCCCTCTTTGAAATTCTCATATTGAGAGATAAGGTGAGATCCTCTGTCTTTTCTTTCATCTGCAGATCCTTCAACCATGTTGTTGAGGGAAATCCAAATATCTCTGGCTGAGGTGCATTCCACAACCTTTTGAAAAATGTCATCAGACATTGTCTGTGCCAAGATATTCATTACTTTGGCATCTGCACTTTTTGCTCCTTTTGAACATCTGTCCACCCTGGAGGTGGAACAACATTATTGTTTGTTGTTGCTTCAGCACTTGTTGTTGCTGTAGGAGTAGGAGGCCCTGTCAAAATAACATTAAAGATATCCTCATCAATAGAATTCATATATAATCTGATCCTTGCCTTCCATAATGCAAACTTATGTAGATTGCACATAGGAGGTCTTGTGCTTGAGTATTCTTTGTTCTGTGCCATGAGTTTTTAGAAAAATAAAACTCTAGAGGAAATTAAGATCTAATTGATCTTTTGATTCAGGTGTTAGCCTGTAAACAATCAACCAGCCTATGATACCAATTGGAAGTAACCTCTGATAGAAGTTGAAAGTGAGGTTTAGATCTTAGATTTACTCTAGGGGGGGGGGGGTGAATAGAGTATTAAAATGTTTTTCACTTATTTTTATAGTGGAGTTAAAATAGTGATATATATATGTGTACTGAGTGAGTATGAAACAAAATAAAAAATCACACAGCACAGCACAGTACAGAAAATAAACAAAAACACATAAGACACAAGGATCTATATTAGTTCCCCAATAAACCTGGCTACCACTACTCTTCTACCACCCTTGGTAGGAATCCACTAGGTTTTTGATCAGGTGCCCTATCACCAATAGGTTTTTGATCAGGTGCCCAAACACCACTAAGCTTTTGATCAGGTGCTCAAACCAATCACAGGTTTTTGATCAGGTGCCCTGCCACCAAAGGGTTAACTCTTGAAGGGAGTAAGAAACCTGTACAAGATGGAATAATGAGGGTTTATGAAGTTCTTCTCTGTCAACACGCTGAGAGAAGACTAGTGGATTTGTTGTTGTAATGCTCCCCCTGTCTGATAGAAATGGTTGATAGTTGAAGGATGGAGCTTTCTCTTGAATGTAGAATATCTTCCTTGATAGCTGATGAATCTGAGAGACAAAGGTTTCTCAGATTGTTATTGCTCTTGAAGATTTAGAAATTTGCAGCAGAAAACTGAGAGAATGATCTTGTTGATTTTCTCAGAGAATGAAAGGGTGCGGCTTGAGGAAGATGATCTTTCTTTTTGACTTTCTGTATGTTTCTCTAGAATGTATCTTCTCTGTGTTAGTCTCTTGTAGTGATCCTTCTTCTTGCTGGTTGTTGTTTATTGGGTGTCAACTTATCACCTAGAGGGGGGGGGGGGGGGGTGAATAGGTTTTTCAAATTATTTTATCCCCTTTAGGTGTTCTTGATTTCTGATTAGTAGATCTATAAATTATAAAGCACAACACAGAAAAGCACACAATATTCTATAGAAGTTCCTCAAGACAGGGTGTCTTGAGTATTCCTCTTTCCCTCTGCGCCTACCTAGCAGTGTGCTAGGCTCGGCAAACTCCACCAAATCATCATGCCCACAAGCCTTACAACACAGACCCGCAAGTCCTACAGCCTAGGCTAGCAAGACCCTACTGCACTTGAGCCCGCAAGCTCAACACTCAGGCTATCAAGCCCTACACAACACAGACCCTCAAGTCCTGTGCCTACAGCCTAAGCCCGCAAGCCTTTACTGCACCCAAGCCCTCAAGCTCGACAAGATCGGACCCGCAAGTCCACTACCCTGGCCTTCAAGCATCACATCTCTCTAGCCCTCAAGCTAGACGGTGTCGGACCAGCAAGTCCACTGCCCTGACCCTCAAGCCTCACAACTCTCCAGCCCTCAAGCCTCACAAAATCGCACCCGCAAGTCCACTGCCCTGGCCCTCAATCCTCACAGCTCTCCAGCACTCAAGCTAGATGAAATCGCACCCGCAAGTCCACTGCCCTGGCCCTCAAGCCTCACAGCTCTCCAGCCCTCAAGCTAGACAAATAGGCCTGCAAGCCTTACAATAATGAAATTACAGTGATGAAATTTTTTTTCTTCTGCCTGATGAAGATCAGCAACTTAGCCTGATGGAGATCGGCTTCTTTGATTTGAAGAAGATGCTTCTTGATTTGTCGTTTTTAGCACTGGATTTTCTTCAGCCTCCTCTTCTTTTGCTTGATTTTGATCGGCTACTTATCAGTCAATGGAGATGACTGGTTCTTTTGAGAACGCTTGATTCTTATTCTCTACTTTTTCTTCTTCTTCTCCGCAGCAACGGCGGGATTCTTTCTCGTTCTTTTCTCTCACCTTCTTCTTTTTTAGGGCAACCTCTTATCTCTTTTATATGACAGTGAGGCTCCCAACGATCAAATATAATGTCCTTTATTGTCTGACGCCCATTCCTTAAGAGCACGCGCTGATTGGACAATCAGGCGGCGACATTAAATGCTGACAGCGCGTCCGCAATATTTGAATTTTGTCTCGACGATATTTCTAGCTTCATGCCGATACTGACATCATTACAACTATATGAATAATATCTCAACGACAGGACCTTGTCGATGCTTTAGGCCTTGGTAGATCTTCAAGTCTTCTAGCTTCTGCCTCTGACAATGATATCTCGACGATACAAGATATTCTGGTGATTCTGCATATACAGCGATAAGCTATCTCTGACTGTGTCGTCGTGATTTTCTTTCTTGTAATTTGTCGTCGTATCACTTTGTTCATTCGACGACATGAGCGATATCATGTCGACAGACTATGCTTTAGCAACTGATTGTATTCAGCTGTCCTTATTCAGTCTTCTCGACGTCATGCCTTCCTTACGACGATGTCTATTCTTCTCGATGACAAGGCTACTTTGTTGATGTCGACGATACTGCATCTTCTCAACGACATTCCTTCCTTTGATATCTTCATGTCTTCTCTGCGTTCGATGAACTTCATTCTGCGTTTGACAAACAGCATTCTGCATTCGACAAACTTCATTCTTCTGTCCCTACTCTACGTTCGACGAACTTCATTCTTCGTTCGATGAACAGCATTCTGCGTTCGACGAACTTGCCAAGTCTCAGCGTTTGCTTGTCCTGTCTTTGCGTTCGATGAACTTCATTCTTCATTTGACGAACTTCATTCTTCGTTCTACGAACAGCATTCTGCGTTCGACAAACATTCCAAGTCTCAGCGTTTGCTTGTCCTGTCTTTGCGTTCGACGAACTTCGTTCGAAGAACTTCATTCTTCGTTCGACGAACTCGCCAAGTCTCATCTTTTGCTTTTCTCATCATCATGACGACAAGCATACTTTGTCGATGACATCTCTTATTCTTCTCAACGATATTCCTTTAACTTCCTGAGATTATGAGCTAGAGAAGTGATCAAATACAAAGTGAAGTTTTCTTGACTTGGTGACTTCAAATCAGGAATCATGTGGGCAAGATTCCCAACAATCTCTGCCTATTTGAAGAAGTCAGAATCTCAATTCAAAACTACTTTCACTTGACAATAAATGTTATAATCTTAAATGGAAGGCATGAGCATTTAAGATTTTACTTATCTTTTGTAGAACTTATGAGTACATCAAGCTTGTAGCCCCCCTTGATTTGATGTCTCTTCTTTTGTATCTCCCCATACTCCTTTGCTCCCCCCATCTTTGAGGTCTTCTTGAGTATCTTTTCTTGAACATATTGATGCCATTTCTCCACCTTTCTGACTTCTTTCCTACAGCTCTCCTTTTCAGCTTGTCTGGTGAAGTATTCAAATGGCTTGGGATGATACTTTAGAGGCTCAGGAGTGTCTGCAGTGATTCTGCCTGCTTGCTTGTCCCTTCCGTATACTCTTCTCGCTTCTTCTTGCTCTTCATGCTTAGCCCATTCTTGAGGATTGTACACTTTGTACCTCTCACCTTTATTTACCTTCGCCAGCTCCCATGCCTTTAATATGATGGCTCTGGACTTGGGACTCCATCTTTCATATTCATCCTTTTTCTCCATTTCCTCCCTGTACTTTCTCTTCCTTGTTTTTATTCCTTCATCCTCCAGGTACTCTCCTGCAGGCTCATCAAAATGGAGAGGAGGGAGATTCATTGCTTCTCTGATGGTGTTTGTGGTCCAGATGGCATGATCACCACTGGCCTTTATCATTGATTTCTCCCCCTTTATTATTGCTTCAGATATCCCACTATGGAGATTCTCCTCAGAAACCAATATTTTGTTTTTAAGCAAGTGAATTCCTGCTTCCAAGTGATTCTTGGTCTCAAGTAGATGAGTGTCTAGATCTTTATTGTGGTGATTTAGACTTTCTTGGAGATCAGATTTGTGTTCAGCCATCCTCTCTTTGCTCTTTCAGGAGTATCTTTATCTGAGACAACAGTGAGAGCTCCACTGGTCTATTCTATGGAGGTGAACTAGCTTCTTCTTATTCCTCTTCTTCATTTCCTTCCAGTATTGGATATAGAGGTTTTCTGATGGGTGATTGGTTTGGCCCTTCTACCTTTTCAGGACTCAGTAGATCTCTACTAGTCTCATCAGAAGAATCCTCTAGCTTCTCTTCTTGGGGATCTCTACTTGGGTCCTCTTGGTCTACTGATCCATGATGGACAGCATCCTCAACCCTAATTATCTTATTGATCACCTCTTCCACTTGAGCAGGGAGCTCACTGTTCTTCTCCCCCTCAGACTCAGCATCCTCTTGCTCAGTTCCTGCTGTTACTATTTTCCCGGATTCCAGACTTAGGGCAGAGGTCTGGAGGGAAATATTTCTCTTCTCTACATGCACTTCAGGGTCAGACAAGTCTGAGTTGTTCCCTGATTCGCTTTATTCTATACTTATTGATAATAAAAATTGAAATTCTGCAAAAGCCTTTCTCGATGCGATAAGAATTCGACGGGCACTTTTGAGGCGTCTCGCGAGTACTCGTACTTCGAGGAACTAACCATTATCCTACCTGTCGAGATGATAAAAGTAATAGTCTTTCCTATTTTCGGAGTATCGATGTTTACGCGGCGGCGGCGGCGCTGAAATCTAAAAATAAATTAAAAAGAAGAGGCGAAAGTTTTTGCAAGTTTTTGTTAATATAATCCAAACTACTCATTCGAAAAGGCAAGTGTACCTTATCGCGTATAGCATAGGATATTTTTAAGAAAATATCAAGGTCGTATTGAAATCTGGGTCTATCGATTACTTCTACTTCGAAAAAGCTAACTATTATTTTATCTGAAATAAAATTGATTTAGAGAGCGTAATTAAAATTAACTAAAAAGAGAACATTAAAACGAGGAAAACAAAACTTGAAATAGCTTGCTAAAAATTAAGGTTAAATTCAATTCAAAGCTTGCGAAAATCAAGAACAACTAAATATTTGATAAAAGAAGGAATAAAAGGAGAAAAGGAGAGAAGAAGAGATTTTTGCATAAGTGAAAGGAAAATTAACATTTCATTACCATGAAAAAGAGAACATTACATAAATTGAAAACTAAATTACATTGCATGAAATTAAAGCAAAGCTACCTTGCATGGAAGAGAAAAACAAGACATTAAAAAGGAAATAAGAGAATTACATGAAATTAAATCTAAACCTAAAACATGAAAAATAAGGAAAACTATACAAGAGAAGCCCAAATGGGCAGGGGGAAGGGAATGGAATGCTGGAGGGGAGCCTCTGAATTTATTGGAAAAAATTCCAGGTTACACGCCCTCGGTCACGGGCGTGACCTAGGGCGTGTAATACTTGTTCTGCACGGCTGCGACATTGGCGTGGGTCTTGCGTGACTGTGTCGCGAAAAAGGACATTACACGCCCGTGGAACTTTGGTCACGGGCGTGTACCTGGGCGTGTAATTGGGCGGCTTCATTAATGCGGCGTGGGCTTGAGTGCGGCGCTGCAGAAAGCAGGGATCAAGCGTGGAAGTCACGGGCGTGACTTTGGGTCACGGGCGTGACTTTGGTCAACATTGGATTCGGTGGCTGACAGGTCCACGTGGAAAGCTTGAAGTGATCTTTAAATTTACACGCCCTTGGTCACGGGCATGACTATGGGTCATGGGCGTGACCGAGGGCGTGACTTGCTGTGGACTAGCTCAAATGCGCGACAACAACTCCTGGACTGATCTTAATTTACACGCCCTTGGTCACGGGCGTGACCTAGGGCGTGTACTATGAAATTTGACCAAAATCTCCAGAAAATCTGCAAAACAAAAATACAATTATATTTAGAACTAAAATTATAAAAGAAGTGTTTTTTAACTAAAATATAAATAATATTTACAAAATTATATTAAACTTAACCTAAATACTATAATTAAAATAAGCATAAATCCTACTTATCAAATACCCCCATACTTAAGCTTTTGCTATTCCAGAGCAAAAGTATGAGAAATATTTATAAGTCATTTAATAAAAATTTTAATTAAGACAAAAAATTTATTGAATCACAAGTAAGCTAAAAAGAAAATTTAAGGATTGAAGAATTAAGTCCTAAATTATGAAATTAAAATAATAAGAGAAAAATATTTAGCCAAGAGTTCTCAAAAATATTAACTAGTTAACAAAATTGAGTAATAAGTAAACAAAATTAGATTTAAAATTTATAAAAACCATAACTTTGAAAAATCTATAGGAAAAATGTAACTTACTAAGTATTGCTCTCTCCATAACATAATTTAAATCTAGATCAAAGATATTGGGTTAGGGGGGTTTCATAAAATTTGGCATAAGAAGAGATCTTTGATTTAAGGTGATGAATTTTATTCTCTCACCTCTATATTTTTTTTCTCTTCTAATAACAACCCAAAATGTATATGGTTTAGGAGTAATGAATTTTATCCTCATACTCCATGCCATATAATCTTTTCAAATATTTTGGGTGCATATGTTTTAGGGAATAATGAATTTTATCCTCTTATTCCTATGACATATGATCTTTTAAACTTCATTTTTATGCCATCAAAGGGGTAGGGTAGAGAAAAGACTTCTAGCTTATAAATTAAATTATTTTGAGAGCAAATTTTAGTAATTTTAAACTTTCCAAAGATTTTAAAAGCTTGAGGTAGAAATAATTAAAATCTAAAGGTGTTTAAGCAAGATTACTAAAAAATTGTAACTATTTAAAATAAAAGAGAAGAAGTGCTAAAGAAATATCTCTAATCAAATTAAAATCATAAAATATTTCTTAACACTGAATCACTTAAACAAAATTTAGATTTAGCAAACCATGATAGAATAAATGATTAGCAAATTAAAAACAAAAAAATATAAATACTTATAAATAAACTCAAAATGATTTTGGAAATAACAAAAACCAAAGTAAGGGCTTATTATATTTTGGGGATTTTTCTAAGTTTTCAAATTTTTTTTGAAATTTTTAAATATCATCTTTTTTTCAATTTTTTTTTGATATTATCTTTTTTTTTTACTTTTGATAAGAAATAAACAATAAAAATGTTAAATATAAACTAAAAAGCCTAAAAGAATTTTTTTTGTTAATTCTTGGACTTCCCGAGGTCTACCCAGTGAAGGGTTCGCAAGGTACTAGGAGGTGTGATGGGATGATATCCAAAACGTCCCTTTCCAAGAAATTAATTTTCTATTTTCTAATTTTTTTGAGTTTTTGGGTTTTCAATTTTTTTTTGTAAAGGCTAATTTTTCTTTTTGTAAAAGACAACAAAAATGAAATAAACTATTTACAAAAGGAAAATAAACTATGTACACAGTAAATATTTTTGGAATTTTGGGATTTTTAAAATTTTTTTTTTGGAAATTTTCTACGATTTTATAATTTAGGAGAAAAGGAGATACACCCCCATACTTAAAATTCAACATTGTCCCCAATGTTGAAAGCTAAGTATGGAGAACAATAAAATAGAAAATACATGAGTTTTATTTTAAAAGAAAAAGAACAAGGAGTGGAAAAAGAAGTACGTCCCTGATTTGGAGACGGACGACCACCATGATCACCTGCAGAATTACTTTTAAAACAATAAAACAAAACACGAAATAAAAAGAGATTAAACATAAAAGTTACTTATTATTTTTTTTGGTTTTGATTAGTTTTATAATGTTTTTTTTTTCAATTTATAATTTTTTTTCTTTGTTTAGATAAAAGAACAAGAAAAAAGATAAAGATAAAAGTAATAGCGCTCTCTCTTTTCAAAATATCGAAAATAATAACTCCCCGGCAACGGCGCCAAAAACTTGATAATAAAAATTGAAATTCTGCAAAAGCCTTGCTCGATGCGATAAGAATTCGACGGGCACTTTCGAGGCGTCTCGCGAGTACTCGTACTTCGAGGAACTAACCATTATCCTACCTGTCGAGATGATAAAAGTAATAGTCTTTCCTTTTTTCAGAGTATCGACGTTTACGCCGCGGCGGCGGCGCCGAAATCTAAAAATAAATTAAAAAGAAGAGGAGAAAGTTTTTGCAAGTTTTTGTTAATATAATCCAAACTACTCATTCGAAAAGGCAAGTGTACCTTATCGCGTATACCATAGGATATTTTTAAGAAAATATCAAGGTCGTATTGAAATCCGGGTCTATCGATTACTTCTACTTCGAAAAAGCTAACTATTATTTTATCGGAAATAAAATTGATTTAGAGAGCGTAATTAAAATTAACTAAAAAGAGAACATTGAAACAAGGAAAAAAAACTTGAAATAGCTTGCTAAAAATTAAGGTTAAATTCAATTCAAAGCTTGCGAAAATCAAGAACAACTAAATATTTGATAAAGGAAGGAATAAAAAGAGAAAAGGAGAGAAGAAGAGAATTTTGCATAAGTGAAAGGAAATTTAACATTTCATTACCATGAAAAAGAGAACATTACATAAATTGAAAACTAAATTACATTGCATGAAATTAAAGCTAAGCTACCTTGCATGGAAGAGAAAAACAAGACATTAAAAAGGAAATAAGAGAATTACATGAAATTAAATCTAAACCTAAAACTTGAAAAATAAGGAAAACTATACAAGAGCAACCCAAATGGGCAGGGGGGAGGGAATGGAATGCTGGAGGGGAGCCTATGAATTTATAGGAAAAAATTCCAGGTTACACGCCCTCGGTCACGGTCGTGACCTAGGGCGTGTAATACTTGTTGTGCACGGCTGCGACATCGGCGTGGGTCTTGCGTGACTGTGTCGCGAAAAAGGACATTACACGTCCGTGTATCTTTGGTCACGGGCGTGTACTTGGGCGTGTACTTGGGCGGCTTCATTAATGTGGCGTGGGCTTGAGTGCGGCGCGACAGAAAGCAGGGATCACGCGTGGAAGTCACGGGCGTGACTTTGGGTCACGGGCGTGAATTGTGTCAACATTGGATTCGGTGGCTGACAGGTCCACGTGGAAAGCTTGAAGTGATCTTTAAATTAACACGCCCTTGGTCACGGGCGTGACTATGGGTCACGGGCGTGTCCGAGGGCGTGACTTGCTGTGGACTAGCTCAAATGCGCGGCAACAACTCCTGGACTGATCTTAATGTTACATGCCCTTTGTTCACGGGCGTGACCTAGGGCGTGTACTATGAAATTTGACCAAAATCTCCAGAAAATCTGCAAAACAAAAATACAATTATATTTAGAACTAAAATTATAAAAGAAGTGATTTTTAACTAAAATATAAATAATATTTACAAAATTATATTAAACTTAACCTAAATACTATAATTAAAATAAGCATAAATCCTACTTATCACTTATTTTTAGCTCCCCCTTAACCAATGCATCATGGCATGTGATGAGGTTTTTCTTAGTACAGAGTTAATCCTGGATCAATTATTGTCTATTAGCCTTATTTGCCTTTGATTGGCTAAATGGACTACCCTGCAAGACAGATTTTAATATCCCTTAGGAACCCAAGATGACTTGGGTCCTAGGTTCTTGTTTTCATGATAGGGAATTCTTCTACTCACTTCAACCCATCCAGGAGGTCTCTCCTTTGCACTAGGCACACTAGGGTTGTGCCAATAGTCCATGGCAAAGTGTCCCACTTTACCACAACACCAACATTCATGGATGTTGTACCTTCTTTTCTGAACAGTTTTTGAAGTATGTTTAGTAGAGAAAGCAGCATCATTCTTCCTATCTCTCTCAGCCAAGAGCTGACTAGCTGCTCCAGTATAATTGTTTCTTCTTGACTTTACCTAATTGTTCAGCAACAGATGTCAGCTTGGGAGCTGACATGGTGTTGATGGCATCAGATATGATCAAGTTAGAATTGATTATACTGGGGCTACCAGTCTGCTTCTTATTTGGAAGAGATTGGGAAGATGTTGCTCCTTTATCCTTGAGAGTGGGGGCTGGGGCAACAAACACAAATGGTCCATGATGGCCCATTTGGATTTCCTCATGGGGAGCCTTTAATGCACTCATTCCCATGCCCTTTATCTTCCCATAGTCAGGACCATTTCCATGACTAATGGAGCTTACATTCATCCAGTGACCATGAACACTGTGCTGATCATACCTATTAGAGGGAAGCACTACCTTCTGAAAGGTGGTATGAGGCTCTGCTTTAGTTTTGCCCCTTTCTCCATTCCCAACACCTATTGCCCCTTCATTGAAACCCAATCCCCTTCTAATTCTATAAGAGGAGAAGGTGTCAGTGATTGGCAGTATAGTTTTGGTCTTAGAGAATTGAGCCACCAAGCTTCTTTCCTTAAGAAGGTCATTCTCAAGTTTCTTGATAAGTTCTTCCCTTTAGCTCCTTTCATCATAAAGCTTGTCTATGATCTCCTTGAGCTCACAGGAGTTGGTGCCCTCATTGGGGGGACATACCCATTTCCTTATTCATATAAGCCTTAATGGGCCTGAGTGATTCTAGCTCCCTAGCCTGCTTCTTAACAAGCTTCTTGCTCTTTCTCAGAGCTCCCAAGAGATCACCAAACTGTTCTATTAGATCAGCATGGTTCTTATTGTTGCATGATGAGCAGTCTTCTGCATCATCTTCAGGAGATGAACAATCACCTGATGCATTCTTGGTCTTCTTAAATGAAGCAGGTAGTAAAGATGTGTGAGTGGTGCATACCTGATCATGATATGATTCATCATGATTTTCTTCATCTGGTAGAGCCATCAACCCACAGACTTCCTCATCCTCAGAGTCAAAGTCTATGAGAGTTAAAGGTGCTCTTATTCTTTCTCCTGCTCCAGAGCATTCTTCATCATCTGAGTCACTATCTGATGTAGACAGTGGTGATCTGATGCATACCTCTTCATGAGGGGTTTCTTCTTCAAAATCTTCCTCTGACCCTTCCATGAGGACTCCTAGGGAGTCCCACATGTACTTTGTTGTTGTGCAATGACTCAGCTTCTGGTGTGTTGCCAGATCTACTGCACCAGCTTGAATACTTCTGGCTTCTTTGTCTAAGCTGGCTAGAAGAGTCTTATCTTTTAACATTGTCACGGAGGGTCCATCTTGAACAATTAAAAACATTCTTGGATCCATTGCCTCAATGTATATTTTAGCTCTTACTTTCCAAAGGAGAAAGTTCTCTCTAGAACAAACAGCTATCCTAGATTCCATAGCTTTGATGAATGGACACCAACGAGCAGATCTGTTTAAGCTGTTAAGCTTTTCTTTGAACAACCTATCTTTGATACCACTTGTTGTTTATTGGGTGTCAACTTATCACCTAGAGGGGGGGGGGGGGGGGGGGGGGGGTGAATAGGTTTTTCAAATTATTTTATCCCCTTTAGGTGTTCTTGATTTTTGATTAGTAGATCTATAAATTATAAAGCACAACACAGAAAAGAACACAATGATCTATAGAGGTTCCTCAAGACAGGGTTCCTTGAGTAGTCCTCTTTCCCTCTACGCCTACCTAGTAGTGTGCTAGGCTCGACAAACTCCGCCAAATCTTCAGGCCCGCAAGCCTTACAACACGGACCCACAAGTCCTACAGCCTAATCCCACAAGCCCCTACTACACCCTTGCCCACAAGCTCGACACTCAGGCCCTCAAGCCCTACACAACACAGACCCGCAAGTCTTGTGCCTACATCCTAAGCCCGCAAGCTCTTATTGCACCCAAGCCCTCAAGCTCGACAAGATCGGACCCGCAAGTCCACTTCCCTTGCCCTCAAGCCTCACAACTCTCCATCCCTCAAGCTACACGGTGTCGGACACTCAAGTCCACTGCCCTGGCCCTCAAGCCTCACAGCTCTCCTGCCCTCAAGCTAGACAAAATCGGACCCGCTAGTCCACTGCCCTGGCCCTCAAGCCTCACAGCTCTCCAGCCCTCAAGCTAGATGAAATTGGACCTGCAAGTCCAGTGCCCTGGCCATCAAGCCTCACAGCACTCCAGCCCTAAAGCTAGACAAATAGGCCCGCAAGCCTTACAACAATGAAATTACAGTGATGAAAAACTGTTTCTTCTGCCTGATGAAGATCGGCAACTTAGCCTGATGGAGATCGGCTTCTTAGACTTGAAGAAGATGCTTCTTGATTTGTCATTTTTAGCACTGGATCTTCTTCAGCCTCCTCTTCTTTTGCCTGATTTTGATCAGCTACTTATCAGTCAATGGAGATGACTGATTCTTCTGAGAATGCTTGATTCATGTTCTCTACTTTTTCTTCTTCTTCTCCACAGCAATGGCAGGATTCTTTCTCGTTCTTTTCTCTCACCTTCTTCTTTTTTAGTGCAACCTCTTATCTCTTTTATAAGACAGCGAGGCTCCCAACAGTCACATATAATGTCCTTTATTGTCAGTCGCACATTCCTTAAGAGCACGCGCTGATTGGACAATCAGGCAGCAGCATTAAATGCTGACAGCCAGTCCGCAATATTTGAATTCTATCTCGATGATATTTCCAGCTTCATGCCGATATTGATAGCATTACGACGATACGGATAATATCTCGACGACAGAACTTTGTCGATGCTTTAGGCCTTGGTAGATCTTCAAGTCTTCTAGCTTCTGCCTCTGACAATGATATCTCGATGATACGAGATATTCTGGCGATTCTGCATATACAGCGATAAGCTATCTCTGACTGTGTCGTCGTGATCTTCTTTCTTGTAATCTGTCGTCGTAATCACTTTGTTCTTTTGACGACATGAGCGATATCATGTCGACAAACTATGCTTTAGCAATTGCTTGTCTTCAGCTGTCCTTCTTCAATCTTCTCGACGTCATGCCTTCTTTACGACGATGTCTGTTCTTCTTGACGACAAGGCTACTTTGTTGATGTCGATGATACTGCATCTTCTTGATGACATTCCTTCCTTTGATATCTTCATGTCTTCTTTGCGTTTGACGAACTTCATTCTACGTTCGACGAACAGCATTCTGCGTTCAACGAACTTCATTCTTCTATCCCGACTCTGCGTTCGACGAACTTTATTCTTCATTCGACGAACAACATTCTGCGTTCGATGAACTTGCCAAGTATCAGCGTTTGCTTGTCCTGTCTTTGCGTTCGACAAACTTCATTCTACGTTGGACAAACTTCATTCTTCGTTCAAAGAACAACATTCTGCGTTCGACAAACTTGCCATGTCTCAGCGTTTGCATGTCCTGTCTTTGCGTTCGACGAACTTCGTTCTTCGATCGACGAACTCGCCAAGTCTCAGCTTTTGCTTTGCTCATCATCATGATGACAAGCATACTTTGTCGACAACATCTCCTATTCTTCTCGACGATATTCCTTTAACTTCCTGAGATTATGAGCTAGAGAAGTGATCAAATACAAAGTAAAGTTTTCTTGACATGGTGACTTCTTCAAATCAGGTATCATGTGGGCAAGATTCCCAACACTAGTCTTACTTTTCCTTAGACAATATATCTCTGATTTGAATTTCAAATCCCCTGAATACGGAATAGAATAATCAGGAGGATTATTTCTTGGAACTGCAAGCAAATCTTTAATTTCTTTTCCTTTTCAATAAATGTATCCTTTTCCAATAAGAAAATGGGCTACTTTCTCGAGAGAAGACAATGGAAAGGAATAAATAAAATGAAGGATAAAATCCTTAATTTATCTGGAATAAATGATAGAATAGATCTGTTGCTGATGTAGTTGATCTGAGTTCAGAGAATAATATATAACTGATCTGTCTAGAAAATTCATCGAGCTGAGAGAAGAGTTCGTCGATCTGAAGGTTGAGTTCGTCGAACTGAAGTTGGAGTTCATCGAACTGAACATCTGGTACTGATTCGTCAAACACAGTCTGGAGTTCGTCGATCTCAGGCTGGAGTTCATCGAACTGAGAGATAATCTGCTGAACTTGGCTGGAAGAACAGAGTTCGTCGAGCTGAGAAGTACTTTCGTCGATCTGAACATCTTGATACTTATTCGTCGAGCGCAGAGCTGAGTTCGTTGATCTCAAAATGGAGTTCGTCGAACTTAAGAATAAACTGTTGGACTGGCTAGAGAACTGAGTGCGTCGAGATGGAGAGCAAGTTCGTCGAACTAAAGTATGACGTTTGTCAAACGCAGAGAGGAGTTAGTTGAACGTAGAATAAAGTTCGTCAAATGCAGAGACTTTGCAAGTTCGTCAAACTGGAGCACAACGTTCGTCGAACGCAGGATGGAGTTCGTCGAACGCAGAAACTTATATTTTTTTCCTAAGTTCTAGCTACTCAGACAGCCTAAAAACTTGGACCCTAAGACTATACATTGGGGTCAACATAGTCCTAGTCAAGAGATAGTGATCCTAGCCCAAATCAGTAATTGGGTTGTTCCAACAATACCGACATTGCTTTCCCTGGAAGATCATCAAGATTGTAACATTGTCCTCTTATAATGCATAACAGAGCTGAACATTCAACTCAACCTTCCTTGGTTCTGAGGTGTGTCAGATGTCAGCAAGGACCCGACATTCTAATCATTCCTCGCACAAGCATGGCGAGCTACTGCTACACAGATGTGAATTCTCCCCTCTACCTGTGGTCCTAACATATTTACACCTCAAGCTTCAAGTCGAGGAGGATGAAGTAGAATCCGTTGATATCTCCCTTGGCTGGATTTAAGCCTTTGATAACAATTCGTTTTGGTAACTTTCCTTTATCATATATATTAAAAAAGGTTATAGACATATCATCATAACGTTCAAGAGGGGAAGAGTAAGAAAAGGAATGAAAAAATTAGCTACAAGCATTTAAGAGAAAAAGCGGTTGAGGTCATCCCCACTCCAACTGTGAGGCAACTCTTCTCCTTCATAAGTCTGGAGACGATAAGCACCATTCTTAAGCACTTCTTTCACCATGAACGGCCCTGTCAAATTTGTATTGAACTTTCCCACTGAGCCAGATCTTGCTGCCATGTCTACCTTTTTCAAAACTAGATCTCCAACAGCGAACTCTTTAATTCTGACATTCTTATCAAAGAGCTTGCCATCCTTCTTTCACCTCTTCCTGCCTGATTGTTGATGTATATCTTAACTCTTTGATGAGATCAAGACTACACTTTAGCTTGTCATCATTCCCCTCCATCTAGTCTGTTGGATCTGTAGGCGCCCTTAGAGGGGGGGGGGGGGGTGAATAAGGGTTTTTAAAACTTTAAACTTTAATAGACAACTTTTGATATTTTGATCGAAGTTAAATAAAAAGTAAAGAGATAATGAAATTAGAAATGGAATCAATTTTATTAAACAAGAAAAGACATGATTATCATTTATAAAATTGATTACAAAATTTGATTTCAATGACGCTAGAAATCGAAGGGAATAATATGAAAACGCTTTTTGTTTTCTATACTGACTCGTATCCCTACGAACCGGTTAGCTTTAGCGGATCTCTCCCCAAATACGGCCTCAATCCGCTCTAACCAATCTATCACCAGAAAGGCCTCGAGCAACCCCTAGATCTACTCCCGAGACCCAGTCGCCGTGTGGCGAATTCCTCCCTAAGTCCTACCTAGACCTAGTCGTCGTGTGGCGAATTCCCCCTAGTCCCCGCAAGGCCCTAGTCGCCGTGTGGCGAGTTCCTCTACCGAACAAAAGATATAGAGGTTACAATTTGAAAGTAAAACAAAAACTTGAAACTCCCTCAAAAGTAGAACTTGATGTCGATGTAGATGTGATCATATTGGTCTTCAAGTTCTTTGCGTTCACGAACGTTGACGAAGTTCTTCGGGCTGCTTGGAGAAGGCTCTCACGAATGCTCTGAATATGTGGCTTCAATTCCTTATATATCAGCGAGCAACAATGGAGGAGGCGCACGTCTTTTTATAGAATCAGCCACTACCGGGTGCGGTAGTACTACCGCCCCGCGGTAACCACATTAGGAAATGAAGCACACAGATCGTGGTAGTTTAGGCAATATTTTGAGTGCCAAACACTAGCGCGAAGCGGTACCGCTAACGCCCCGCCTTAGCGAGATTTCCTTTCTTCAGCCAATATCATCTTCCAAATCTGCTCCTCAATCAACTGCAGACAGGATGTTTCCAAAAGCTACCGCCGGGCGTTAGACCTAACGGACCGCGATAGTACTTGCCAAACATAGCGTCCCGTCGACATTCCATTTTCTACACTGTTTCCTTCTCATCAAATGTTTCCATTTATGCTAGCGCCAGCGATGGTGCTAACGCTCTGCGGTAGAGCACATTTCTTTTCGTCGGGCGCATCTTTTTCGAACCGGCCTCATATTTCGTCGATCGGATTTTCGTCTAACGGGATTCAGCTTTCGTCGATCGCAAATTCGTCGAACGCAGTGATAAGCATTTCGTCGAACGCCAGTTCATTGAACGCAGGTTTCCTTCTCTACGGTTTCTTCTCAGCGGTTGTTAGCGCCAGCGGTAGTTCAGCAGATCGTCGAATGGAGCTTTCAGTTTGTCGGACGAAGGTTTCATTTCATCGAACGCCAGTTCCTCGAGCGCAGGTTTCCTTCTCAGCGGTTTCTTCTCAGCGGTTGTTAGCGCCAGCGGTAGTTCTAATGCGCCGCGGTAAAGTATGCATTTCGTTGGCTGTCATGGTAGAACATGCAGTTCATCGAACGCAGGTTTTATTTTGTCAAACGCCAGTTCGTCGAACGCAGCTTCCATTTCATCGAACGAACACTAGCGCCAGCGGTAGTTTTGACGCGCCGCGGTAGTAACAACAAAACATAATTTCATGGAGATTTGGAAGCACTGAATCCTGCATACTATAAACACAAAACAAGTTTGATCAAATACAATAGGATTTGTTATTGTCAAACCAAGAGATGCGGAAAGCATGTTCCAACACAGTCATCCTAGTTTTGTTGAGATAACAACACCCTTGGACTTCTCACCTCAAATTCAACAGGAATAAGAGCTTCTAAACCATGGGATAATTTAAAAGGAGTTTCTCCATTAGCTGAGGTGGGAGTCATTCTCAGGTCCCTTAATACTGAAGGTAACTGCTCCTTCCAATTACCCCAGATATTTTCTACTTTCTTCCTCAAAATATTGATTATGAGTTTATTAGCAGCTTCTACTTGGTTGTTGCTTCTAGGATGATGCACAGAAGCAAAACGCAACTCGGTGCCAATCTGACAACAGAAATTTATAAGTTTAGAGTTGTTGAATTGAGAACCATTATCCATGATAATTGTCGTTGGGATTCCGTGCCTGCATACTCTCTCCCCCCAAATAAACTTTTTCACAACTTGAGTAGTAATTTTGTCCAACTCTTTTGCCTTGATCCATTTGGTGAAATAGTCAATCATTACTATATTGTACCGGCGCTGCCCACTAGCCAAAGGAAATAACCCAACTAAATCCATCTCCCAAACTGCAAATGGCCATGGGGTTGCTATAGACTTAAGTTGCTGAGCCGGTTGATTCTTAAGAGGAGCAAACTTTTGACATTGTACACATTTTTTTGCGAACTTCTCTTCATCCTTCCTCATTTGAGGCCAAAAATATCCCTGCCTTAGAATTCTCTTTTCCAAAGTTCAAGCTCTAGAGTGACTACCGCACTCTCCTGAGTGAACCTCTTGAAGAATAACTGGGATTTCTTCCTTTGAGACACACCGAGCCAAATGTGATAGGAAGGTCTTCCTGTAATTTATCCCTACAACAAGATAATAATGAGCTGCCTTCAGTCTAAAACTTTTTCTATCTTTTACCGTTGAATGGAGATTCCCGGTTGAGAGATAGAGGATGAAAGGATCCATCTAAGATGGGCATTGATCCATCTGCATAACTTCTCCTTCCTAAGTTGCTGGATGAAATAATTCTGAGGTGGTTCCTCCCGAAAGAAGACCAAACTTTGCTAGTTCATCTGCTTCCGCATTCTTCTCTCGCGTAATATGCTGGATAGAAAAACTTTTGAACTTGCCTATCTCAACTTTTACCAAAGCTAAATACTACTTCAGAATCTGGTCCCTGGTGTCAAAAGTCTCATTAACTTGAGATGCCATCACTAGGGAATCCATTCTGATTTGAACATCCTCAATTCCCAACTCTCTTGGAAATCTAAGAACGGCCAACAAAGCCTCATACTCTCCTTGATTATTAGTTGTTGGGAAATAGAACTTCAAAGCTTGATCTAATCTGACCACATTCAGATTGATCAAAACAACTCCCGCTCCAGATGAATTCCTTCTCGAAGCTCCATCAAAAAAGATTGTCCAAGCCAGAGGTGTTCAAACCTCCTTTTTTGATATAGCCTCACTTGCATCAATCATGAAATCCGCTAGAACTTGTGCTTTGATCGCTACCCTTGGAATATAAGAGATGTCAAATTCACTAAGTTCTATTGCCCATTTAGCTAGTCTTCCTGAATGCTCTGGCTTTTCTTAGACATTCTTCAATAAAAGATAAGTGACCACTTGGATCGAATGAGCTTGGAAATAGGGTCTTAACATCCTTGTCGAAGTCACGAGCATTAATGCCAACTTTTTGAGGATTGGATAATAGGTTTCTTCATCTTTCAAATTCTTGCTCATATAGTATACCAGAAACTATTTCCTCTTCTCTTCTCGGACCAAAACTGAGCTTATGGCATCAGAGCCAACTCCTAAATATAGAAAGAGATCTTCTCCCTCCCTTGGGCTTTGGAGGGGAGGAGTTGACGTCAACTACTTTTTGAGCTGATTGAAGGCATCATCACACTCCTTTGTCCATTCAAACTTAGCCCCTCCCCGGAGGGTCTTAAAGAAAGGAGCGCTTTTATCTCCTGATCGAGAGATAAAACGACTTGAACCTGCCATTCTCCCTCCCAATTGCTGAAATTCATTAGGAGACTTAGGAGGTGACATTTCCAAGATGGCTTTCAACTTATTGAGATTAGGTTCTAACCCCTCTGAAGTGAGGAGATGACTAAGAAATTTTCCTTTACCTGCCCCGAAAACACATTTCAACTGATTTAGCCTCATATTAAAAGCTCGAAGAGTTGAAAACGTTTCTGTTAGATCGCTAAGGTTAGATGAGAATGATTTGCTTTTTATTAAGAGGTCATCGACATAGACCTCCAGATTTCTTCCCTTTTGGCCTTTAAAAACAGTATCCATCATTTTTTTATAAGTTGCTCCAGCATTTTTTAGCCCGAAGGGCATCACGAGATAACAAAAGCAGCCGTCATTTGTGATAAATGAAGTGTGCGGGATATCGTGCTTGTGTCTTCTAATTTGGTGATAGCCTGAGAATGCGTCTAAGAAGCTCATACAAGAATACCCAACCGCGGAATCCACTATAGAATCTATCTGAGGCAAGGGGTAGCAATCTTTTGGGCAAGCTTTATTAAGTTTTATGAAGTCTACACACATTCTCCATTTTCCCCCAGACTTTTTAAACATTACAACATAAGACACCCATTCTGGGTACTGAATTTCTTGGATAAACTTGGCCTTCAGCAGCTTCTCCACCTCTCAAATTGGCTGAGCAAGGGTCATTGCTACGGAACTCTTCTTTTGCTTGATGGGAGTGGAGTTGGGATCAATGTTGAGATTATGGCAGGCGATGTATGGATCAAATCCTGGCATGTCATCTGCAGACCAATCAAAGACATGTAGATTCTTTAGGAGGGAAGAGATGAGCTGGCTCTTGTCCGCTTTAAACAGTTCAGCGTTGACGGAGAGCTTCTTGCTCTCATCTTCCTCGTTGATGGGCACACCTTGGGTTGCTTGGGAAGGTTCCAAGAGAACTCCATCTCTTTCAACTTCTTCAGCTTCTTCTGCAACCTCGACCTAGTCAAGAATTTGAGCCGATGAAGACATCACCGCTTCCTGAGGGGAAGAAGATATGATCACGTTGACCATTTTCACATAGCATTCCCTGGCTTTCTTCGGGTCACTCCTGATCTAATATTGCTTACCATTCAAGGCAAATTTCACCGCTTGGTGGTAAGTTGACACTACCTCTTGATACCCATACAGAACGGGCCTCCCAAAAATAGTGTTATAGCTACTAGGAGCTTCAACGACTATAAACTTTACGAGCCTCGTGATGCCAGCTAAAATCACCGAGAGGGTGACGACTCCTTCCACCTCCTTCTTTTCTCCCAAGAAACCATTGAAAGGTCCCTCCGTGGAGAGAAGAGGCTTCCCTGTCTTCAAAGCTTCGAAGGCAGGCTTGAAGAGCACGTTCACCGAGCTCCCTATATCAATTTGAATTTTCTCCATAGTATAATTCTCTATGACTGCTTTGATGACGACTTCATCGTCGAAGGGATTGCAGGTCGGAGGAAGGCATTCTTCCCCGAAGGTACCCATTTCCCAAACCAGAACTGAGGAAGTGGTAGCAACTTTTGATCGAAAGACCCTTTTGAGACTAGCCCTCCTAGAGGACACCTTTCCTGCCCCTCCGTGGATGCAGAAAAGGTTGCCCAGAGAACCTTCATCATCTGCGTCCACACACTCACTAGTAAAACTGATGTTGCTGAGGTTGACAACATCATCTACCTATTCACATTCCCAGTGGACTTCCACTACCTCCTTTCCCTTGGAGGTTGAAGCCTTAGAGGGATCACTTTTCTGAAGGAGATCTCAGAGCTTTCCCTCCTTCAGAAGCTTCTCTACTAGTAAGCGAAGGGATCTGCAATCCTCGGTCAGATGGCCTCTTTCCCTATGATAATCACAGTAAAGAGCCAAATTTTGGGTCTGAGTTAAGCGGAGCGGGCTTTTTGAAGAAGGGTTGCCTCTGGAGAATCTGAACTACTTCACTCATAGAAACACCAAGGTCTGTAAAGGACTCTTGGGAGTCATTGTAGAATCGCTGAGCAGTCAAAAGGGGTGGCTGAATATACTGGATTTGGTGAACTGGGGTGATTTGAGGAACTAGAGCAGCAGGAGTTGGCAGAAGAGGCCCTTTAGACTGGAACTACTGATTTCCCTAATTGAAGCGGTTATTACGGAAGTTTCTTCATCTTCTTGGAGTGGAAGGGGGGAACTCCTGATGCGACTTTGACGACGGTGGAGCTGGATAGAATCCTGCGGAACCTTTTTGAATGGATTTGCTAGTCAGATTAAAGACATAGGCGGGGTTGTTGATTTCCCCTTCTATGTAAGGGTTGGCGATACAAATCATCTCCTGATAAGAGCTGGGCTTTCTAGTGGTAACCTCAAACTTGAGGGGACCTTCCTGCAAACCATTAATCAGTGTAGCCATATAAAGAGCGGGATCGACATCCCTGATTCCCATAATTTCATTTTGGAAGCGATCAATAAAACGAGTCGTAGTCTCGTTATCTCCCTGCTTAATCAAGAAGAGGGACGCAGGACCACTCTTCCATTTCTTGGCGGTTGGAAACCCCAGGAGGAGTTCATGCCTCAGGATGGAAAAACTCTGGATGGATTGGGAAGGCAGCTTGTACAACCATTCCCTAGCAGGTCCATCAAAAGAGGTGATCAACAGCTTGCACCTCACAGCATCTGAGATAGTTCTAAGAGCAACGACGGACTCAAAATCTTGAAGATGTGAAACTGGGTCACTCTTGTTGGATCGTGTGACGCCCTTAGAGGGGGGGGGGGTGAATAAGGGTGTGTTTAAAAATATAATTTTTACTTAATAATTTTTAAACAAATTTTACTTTACTAAAAAGTTACTTATAAATAATTTTAAACCAATGCAATTTTTGTATTAAACCAAACACAAATTTCTAAGATAAAGATTTAAGCAAACAAATTTGCAATTAGTGAAAAGAGCATAATTATATTTATCATGAAATTTGTGTACAATAAAAAAAATGATCTTAACAATGCTTAAGATCAAGTTACAATTATGATAATAAAAAATACAATAATTTTTGGTTTACCAATCCTTCTCCCAAGGATCGGAAGGCTATCACTTGTCTCTCCCAAGACCAAGCCTAAGCCTCTCCTCTAGATCTTCCCAAGATCTAGACGTACCACATAAGGCCACGATTTCCCACCAAGCCACGCAAGGACTTGGACGCTCCGCACAAGGAAGCGATTTTCCCCTAAGCCGCGCAAGGACTTAGACGCCGCACGCAAGACGACGATTTCTCTACCAATACAAAATGAAATGTGTGTAAATGAAAATATAATAAGAAAAAGACAACTCCCTAGAATTTCAGATCTCTGAAAGGATGGTTGAAGTCTCGAGATGATCGTTGATGAAGAAGCGCACCCGATCTCGTCTTCAATCTTCAATCCTTCTTTTCACAAATGGGAGTTGAAGAGGTTCTGGAGCTCTCTGGTTCGTATGCACTCAGGAAGGGATTTGGAATTCTCAAAGCTTGGAATGCACGAACACAAGGAGTCAATTTATAGAAAATCGCTGTCGCCTGGGCGACATCCACTGTCGGAATTTTCCGACAGTGCTAAACTGCCGCTGGAGTGCCGTCGTGCGTGCAGTTGCTGTAACCGCCGAGCTGTCGCCTAGCGACATCGATGTCGGATTTCCGACAGCGCAAAACTGCCGATCGTGGGTGGTGTCGTGGGCAGTTGTTGTAACCTCCGAGCTGTCGCCTGGGCGACATGGATGTCGGATTTCCGAAAACGCAAAACTGCCGATCGTGGGTGGTGTCATGGGCAGTTGTTGTAACCTCCGAGCTGTCGCCTGGGCGACATCGCTGTCGGAATTTCGACAGCTCAAAACTGCCTTTCGTCGTGCTGCCGTGGAGGGAAGTAGTTGTAACTTCTCTGCTGTCGCCTGGGCGACAGCGGCTGTCGGAATTTTCCGACAGTGAAATTTCCCATATTCAGATTTAGCTCCAGCAAAAATGTGAACATCTCATACCTGTTACCTGCACACCATAAATAAAAATAGAATCAAAAACAAACGGGACTTTGTTATTATCAAACCGGAGGAGTGCGAAACATGATATATTTCTCTTAAAATAAATAATCTCCCTTTAGATGAAAGCTCCCCCTAAATGAATGCTCCCCCTAAATATATGCTCCCCCTAAATATATGATGTATTGTGTAGGTGGAATATTTAAGTGTAATAGATTTGTGATTTTTCTTTTTATACTTTTAATTCTCCCCCTTTTGGTATTAGCAAAAGTTAATATTAGATAAAAGAGTAGTTCTTAAGGGAAAGGATATAGGATATAGAAATGAAGAGTAAGCGGAAGCACTTTGTTGGAAATGATTGAAGTCCACGAAATAATAGGAATATGCCATAGTATGAATAAACTCATGAAGTGACGGTAAAGCCATATGAAGTAATGAAAGAAAATAACTTAAACATGAGTAAGGTCATTTGAAAGTATCATAGAAAGACACAATAGTGTATAGAATTATGGAATATTTTTGGTCCAATTCTCATGAGATTAATGTTTATATAACATAATGATGTGTACATGTGATACTTAGATCAAACATAAGAAGTTATTTAATTTACATGATCATTGAAATGTAGAACATAATATAATCATATAAAGTTAACTTTGACTTTGAAGATATAGCACAAGATGAATAGAAAACCATTTTTCTTTTGCACAAGACACTTTACAATTCTTTCCAAGGTGCTTAACCTCACAATGCTCATTAAGACTTATCAGGAGGATAAGTAGTGCTTGGGGGAGTATCCTTGTCTTTATTTTAAATTTTTTGATCACAGATGTTGTGATATCTTAATTTTGAGATATTGATTTTTTTTTTGTAATTGACCAAGGATCTCCGAATTCACTTGAATCGCAAAAGATGGTGTATATTTTGTTGTGCTAACAAATCAAGGTTGAAAGTTGTATTTATGAAGTGCTATTTTATTATGTTAAAGTAAATATGATCCATGTATATATTAAATAAAAAGACATACGTATTGATCAAAAGAAGTGAACATGATAGTTCATTATGATAGATAAGCAATTTCTCATACTTAGAGGCATGCGAAAACAATTACAAATGGTCTAAACAACTAAGTAGGAGTGTCAATACGATGATAGCTTGGAAATGAAATCATATAATCATGTAAGAGTCATTTTTTTAAAAAAATAAAAAGCACATGGTTTGTCATCAAGTCATGAGGTGAAGCAGTAATAATGACATATAACTATTGTAAAGCATCAAAGGGACCAAAAATCGAAGATTTATTAAATTGGGAGCTGTCGGAAATTTCTGACAGTCCTTGTCGCTTGGGCGACAGCCAAAAATATAAATAGGGCTTTAGACCGAGTCAAACCCTATTGTGCTTCATTTTTCTGGACTGTAGAGCGAGAGAAGGCTGTCGGAGGTCGGCGACAACTCTAGATCTAAGGTATGGATTTTTGATTTTTATGTTTTTACTCTAAATTTTTTTTTGAGATTTGTGATTTTGAAAGTAGAGAAGAAGGAAAATGTAGTTTTCATTTTGATTTTTGATGAATGGTGGAGGTTTTTGAAGTTTTTTGTTTGAAAAGTGTAGATCTAGTTTAAAGCAAGTGGATCTTGTTGGATCTTTGTTAAAAATGTTTTGATTTTGTGGTTCTTGTGGTTGAAGGTTTGCTTTTGTTCATAGTCTAATTTCAAAAATGGAAGGTTTTCCTTCTGAAAGAAGGTTGAAGATGATGAATAGTAAAGGATATGGAGAAGATGTAGATTTAAAAAAAAAATTTTGTAAACTTGATGTTGAAATAAACTTGATTTTGAGTAGATCTGGAAGTGTATGTACAAAATTTCAAGAGAAGTTTACTGAAGTACTGTCGGAATTTTTCGACAGTCACTGTCGCCTGGGCGACAGTGTTCCAGTGCACAACACATTTTTAATTCATGTTTTTTATATGTTTTTTTTGCAGAATGGCTTCCAGTTCTAAAGCGCGAAGAAGTACTTCTGAAGATGCGCATAGTTCGTATCAAGTGTATCATGGGGTTGAGAAAGCCATAGTAGGAGTAGCAAAATATGTGGAATTTGATTCGCCGAAGCACGATCATATCTATGATCGGCTTGCGAATGCAGGTATACTCTCAATAATCACCCCAGATTCATTCTCTTCCTTTTTGATTCGAGAGTTCTATAATCATTTGGAAGATCCAAATTATACTGAGTTGGATGGGGGAGTTAGATCAAGAATCCAAGGTCAACATGTGGAAATAACACATGTTGATCTCAGAGAGGAATTCAGACTAGTGATGAGTAAAAATATGCCGGATATAGTGGAGAGTTATAGAAAAGATAGGGATTGGACCCTTGTAAACATGAGTTTACATGGGAATCCAAAGAAGACTCTAACCACTGAAGTTACGTCACTCACTCCGGATGCTTTCTTAGTTCAAGATATTTTAAGGAATTCAGTCATGTTGAAGAGTGGAGATACAAGAAGTATTACGGCTCAGTTGACCCTCATTACTTACTACATTATGGAGGATGAGCTTTTTGATGTGGCGGATTTTATACTCTCCCAGATTCGGTATGCGTTTAGATTAAAGCATCCAAAATGGGTGAAGGTTCATACGCTACCAATGGGGGCGATAATTTAGCGTATATTATATAAGAAGTATGGATGGATAGCGCAAGGTTCTTATTTGGATGATTGTTATCCGGAGATATATTATACGGGTTCGATGAAAGTGAAGAAGACGCAGAAAAAGGCCCATCCGGGAATTGAGATTCGAGAGCCGCCAATGCCTAGGGCAGGATCACTACGAGAGTCCATTGATGATTTACGTGATTCACTAGAGGATCACAAGAAGGAAGTGAAGAAGGACCGTAGTCGAATGCAGAAGTTTATGAAGTTTCTCGTCAAAGGTCTGAAGTTAAAGCCAACTCCGGAGGAAGAGGCCGAATGGCAAGTTCCGGACGAAGAACCGCCATGCCAATCGGTGAGGCGGACTCGCCGTGGTAAAGCCGTGAGACGAGGACCTCCAGAAGACTGTCCAGAGAGCAGCGGGGCTGGTTTTGAAAATTCTGAGTAGTTTCATCAGGCTGCTGCTGCTGGTTGATGTCGGAAATTTCCGACATCCACTGTCGCCTGGGCGACAGTGAACTTCTTCAGATTTCTATTTCTGTTTAATGAACTTGATCCTTATGTTGTTTTCTACTGTTTTTGGAACAATATTGATGTAATATTAATGATGTTTGAATTTTTTGTTAAGCCTTTTGAAATTCTATGGTTTGATTTTAAAATTTAGGTTTTTTTTTTTTAAAATTGTTTAGGTTTTGTGATAATTAATTTTTAATTTTATAGGCTTTAAATAGTGATATATTCATTGTGAAATGTCTAGAATTCCCAATTCTAGCCTAAGCATAGAAAAACGGGAATCCGGTAACGGCTTAGTGAATATATCCGCTAGTTGATTTTCCGTGCCTATAAAGTTGATTTTTATATTACCCTTCTTAATATGATCCCTTATAAAATGATGTCGGACATCTATATGCTTAGATCTAGAATGTAATACGGGATTGTTAGTTAAGTCTATAGCACTTTTATTGTCACACTTTAATTCTACACTACTTTGTTGCATGCCAAAATCTTCTAACGTTTGTGACATCCAAAAAGCTTGGGCACAACAACTACCTAGTGCAATATATTCGGCCTCGGTAGTAGAGAGGGCAACAGAATTCTGTTTCGTACTCGACCATGAAATAAGTGAAGGTCTGATAAAGTGACAAGTGCCACTAGTGCTTTTCCTATCTAAAGAACATCCCGCATAATTAGAATCCGAAAAACCATGCAAAATAAAGGAATCATTATGAGGATACCATAAACCTAATTTTGATGTTCCTATGAGATATCTAAAAATACGTTTCATTTTCAAATTCTCCTCCATGATCCGATCGTATGCGTTTAATTTTTAACTCAAATTCATTTTGGATACGCAAACATAATTTTGAAAATTCTGAAAATGCATCGGATTTGGAGGTTAGAAATAAAGTCCAACAAAAACGAGAATAATCATCAATCAATACAAATGTGTATTTTCTACCTCCTAAGCTAGAAATTCCAATTGGCCCAAATAAATCCATATGTATTAATTGAAGTGGCCTAGTGGTAGAAATAATGTTTTTACTTTTGAAAGATGATTTTGAGAATTTTCCTTTTTGGCAAGGCACACATAGTGAAGAAGATAAATTTCCATTTAACAAAGGTAAACCTTTAATTAATTTATCTTTTGAAAGTTTTGAAATTAACTTGGCACTAGTATGTCCAAGTCGCCTATGCCATAAATCTAATTCATCATTTTTTGATAACAGACATTTCAAAGTAGAATTTGAAAAATCTAGAAATTTAATCATATATACATTATGACATCTAGGTGCGGTAAAAACAATTTCATTTGTTTTGGAATTAATAATTTTGCACAAATTTGTAGAAGATTCAAATAAAACATTTAAACCCTTATCACATAATTGACTAATAGAAATCAGATTATGCTTTAATCCTTCTACAAATAAAACATTTGAAATTGAAAAATTTTCGTTACCCACAACTGCGATGCCGATGATTTTTCCTTTTCCATTATCTCTGAATGTCACAACTCCTCCTTTCTTCATCTCCAGGCTAAGGAATTTCTCTTTATTGCCCGTCATGTGCTTTGAACAACCCGAGTCCAAGTACCACACGTCTTCTTTGACCTTAGCCTGCCAACACACCTAGAGAGAAGAGGTGAGTAAAGATCTGGTTACCCAAGTGGTTCCACCCATACTATAGGTAGAAGCCTTAGGCACCCAGATTTGTTTAATTTTACTTTTTCCTTCCTTCCAGCAAGAGTCCGTAGTGTGGCCAAATCTATTGCATTTGGCACATGTAATGTATTTAGAGGAGTATAACTTTTCTGGACTTTTACTGGATGAGGATGCAGTATTTAACAATTCATTAATTTTAGAATTTTTAAAAGTGAAGTTTCTGGACTTTTCACTGTCGCCGGCGACAGTGGTTGTCGCCGGGTGACAGCTTCCAAATGTGTATCCGAGCCCAAACCTTCCAGATCCATGGCGTTGGTATCCTAAGATCATATCCAGTGATCTTCGTCCCATTCCAAATTTTTTCATGGCTAGTGTTAAGTCATGAATCTGGTGTCTCATTTTTGTATTCTCGGATACTAGATTTACGCATCTCCGTTCAAAAAATTTCTTTCCCTCATGGACTATGGAAATTGAAGATTTCAGATCTCTCTCTAAAATCTCATTCTTTTTAGTAAGAACTTTTATTGTAGAATGAGATTTGGAAAGAGATTCTTCAAGTTCTTTAATTCTTCCCAAAGAGTGATCACACTCTTGGCAAGAAATATC